>JACCHW010000020.1:0-2400000 GCA_018907185.1 Platyscapa corneri
AGCAATTATCTTATTAGCTATATATCAAATTAAATCTTAAAGTCAATATATTTATAGTTATAAAATAAAAATGCAAGAGTAAAAAGTTGCAATTAATAAGTTCTATTTCATAAAGCTGTGTAACTATTATAAAAACATATTATCGACCTTATTTAATTAATTAAATTATAAAATTTTGTTAATTATTATAAATTTTTTACGTCATAAATTTTATCATGTTTCGCAAATTTTAATATGTTCTATATTGTATAAAAGGATACAATTTCCTTTCTGTTACATCACAAAATATAAAAATACACAGCCAAGGAAAACTTACATAGATTTTTAATATTACTACCACTAGTAATATCTATTATATTATGGCAAACGCAGCTGAAATTTTACATAGTTTCTTTTTACTTTATAGAGTTTATATAACCGAAACTTACTGTTGTATACAATATTTAAATATATATATATATATATACTTCTTATACTATTGTCATTAACAACGAGGTTTTGTATTTGTTTTTTACTCATTATTTTATTTCATTTTTAAAGTCCATTCTTTATATTTCTCGGGAGGTAAAATATAATACTTATATTTTTATCTTAATTTAATATTATTCAATTATTTTAATTCACGATTTGAAATCTTTGAATTTTTACTTTGGAAAAGTCGATGTAGTTATAAATCATCAAACAAAACTGGGTTTTTGGGTTAAAAAATTTAAAGTAAAGTTTTTATTACATATTCTTCCTATAGATAGTATCGTTATAAGATAAGAATGATCATATCTAAATTTATAATAAGTATCTGTCAAAATTTTATGTATATTATTTTAAAAGTTATATTGTATTTTGTTGTAATAAATATGTAACTTTAGTGTTAAAATTTTATTATATATTTTCTTATTAACGGATTTCAAAAATTAAAAACTTTTTCTATATCTTTTTATTTGAAATGAGTAAACTATTCAATACGTTTTAAACTTAATATTATTAAAAGGAAGGGCGCGGCCGAGAGGTAAACAAGGGGGGGATGGGGGGGGAAACACCGGGGTAAGGAGCAGATGGGCTAGCCAATAGGGGCGGGGTGGGGGGGGTGAAAAAAGAGAGGAGGTGCGGGAGCGAGAGGGGAGACTGACCAGGGACGACGGACGCGGAGGGGGGGGGGGGGGATGAGTGACGGAGGGCGGGGGGAGCAGCAGAAAAACAGGAAAGCGGCTACGGGCGACGGATAAGGGATAAAAGAACAGGTGGGGAAGGTGGGAACATTGAAGGAAAAGGGCGGAAAAGGGGGGGGGCAGATGGCCAGAAAAAGCACCAGAAATCCCGGGGGTACGGGGCGGCCTGAGGCAGGAGGGGAAAAGGGGAGAGGGGGGGCGGGTGGGGAAACTAAGAAGAACAGCAGGAAACGAAGGGAGGGAAGTAGGAAACGGAGAGGAGGAGGGGAAAGAGGTGCGGACACAAAGGGATACGACACAGGGCGCGGCCCGCGATGGAGGAGAACGAGAAAGTGAGCGGAAAGGGTGGACGGATAAATCGGAGGAGGACGGCTGAACAAAATGCGGGCAAAAAAGAGCGAGACGGGAAACCAAAGACGCCTCGCAAAGGGAGAAGACCTCAAAGGATGGTAAGGCGTAGGAGGAGCACCAAGGACAGTGAAGCGCAGAGGAGTACGGGGGGTACAGGGGGGAGGACGATGAGCAATTGAAAGGAAAGTCCATGGCGAATAAGCGGAGGCAAGGGGGTGGGACGGCCAAGTCAACGGGCAGCAAAAGAGGTGGGCTGGCGACAACGACACGGACTGGGTACGGACAAGTGGCCCTGAATACTAATAAGCAAAGAGAGGGAGCTAATCAACGAACCACGCGAGCGGTTGGTGAAACCACGAAAGGAAGGCACAGGGAGGGGGCAAAGGGGGGCAAAGGGCTAGGTAACGTACCACGCCGGACAGGGAGGCAGCGACACGAAGAGAAGGTATTATACGAGAGGGGGCACCGTTAACTAGACCGATCCGGAGAGAAGACAGGGCGGGGGAGCGCGACATAAAGGAGGCGAAATGTAGGAGACAGGCACGTGGAGAGGGAGCAAACCTGCCGCCGGGCCCTTCGGTGCACGCGGGTGGGCCGGTGCGTGAAAGGGATTGACTATCAAGCAAGGCAGCCGAGGAATGAAGAGGGTGGCAGAAATAGCAAGCGGCGGGGAAAAATGAACGAGCGATTTGGTTCGGCGGACGGGCAAATAGAAACTAGTAGGAAGATGGTTACAATAGGCCATTAGTGAAATTCAAACTCAGACGGCGTAATGCACGCGAGATTGTCGCCAACGGTTTTTAGCATAATACACGGCAAAGGAATCTAGCTTCAGGTCATACAGAAGGAAAAAGACAATTAAAGACGGGGAAAACGGTCGCGGTGCTTCGAAGGCAGGAAGACGCGGAGGAGCTACCACGGCACTGCCGAGGCAAGGCGTAGGGGGGGGAAAAAAACAGAGAAGCGAAACGGTGCCGGACCACGTGGGCGGAGATCTGGGCAAAGGACGAAATAGGCGGAAAGCAAGGCACCCAGGCTGTTGCTTAAAGAAAAGGGAACGGGAAGGATAGGCAAAGGAGCAGAGGAGGAAGCTAAGTGGGGGGGGAATTGTAGAACATGTGAAGACAGAAGAAAGATATAGATAGCGAGCGAGAGAGGACGGCGGAGAGTTAATAGGTGCGGGGGGAAGCGGAAGAAGGCCGTGCCAGGGAAGGTCGCTAGGGGAGGGAAGAAAAGAGGGAGGACACGCCGAGTGGCCAAGAAGAGAAAGGAAGGAGAGACGGACAGAAAGAGAACGAGAGGAGCAAGGCAGGGAGGATGGAGAGGGGGAGGGAGTCGCTAGGGACAGGAAAAAAGGAATACTGCGCAACGGGAAAGAACACAAGAGAGAGAAAAGGACCATATGGACGGTGGGAGCAAGAAAAAACGAACAGCGGAAAGAAGAGGGAAAGCGAAAAACAAAGGCGACAGAATGAAAAAAGGAAACCGGCAAGGAAGGCCACGCGTGTAAGGGCAAGGGAAAGTCGAAAAAAAAGGGGCGAGGAACTGAGGTAAAAAGTGCGCAAAGCTAGGGGAGCGCATGGAGGGCGGGACAGAGGGGGGCACGGAGCGGGGGGCACAACAAAAGAGGGCCGAGATACAACCTCGCAAGCGACGGAAGACAGAGGGCAAATGAGAGAGAGAGAGGAGACAAGAAAGGCGGGGGCGAACGACGGAGGAAAGAGCAACCGGGAACCTGAGGGGTCCGCGCGCGCGGCCCTTTCGGAGGACGAGGGGGGGCTGGGGGACAAGGGGCAGGAGGATCCAGGCGAAAGAAGGATGGTGCATGAGGGGGCAAGGAAAGAGAAGAAACTCAAGAACGAAAGAAATAAAGCCGGAGCCCTAAAGAAATACGAAGGGGAGGCGGAAACTGGAGGGAAGAGGGACCAAGTCGACAGGAGAAGGCAAGAGGTGAGTAAGGCGCTGCGGGCAGGAAGAAGGAAGTGGGGCGCCACGAGGCGCAGAGGAGAGAAAAAAGAAGGGGAAGAAAAACGCATCCAAGGAGAGTGACAGAAGGGAGAAAAGGCCGTAGCTCAGGCGGAGCGTGCAGGCGAGAAGGAGAGCGAGGGGCAGCGGGAAAGCAGGAGGCATGCGGGGCGGGAATCAGGGCGCGCGTCGGCAGCAACGAGGAAATACGAGCAGATGGGGTAAGACTAGAAAGGGAGGAGGAAGAAAAAGACGAGGAGGTACCGAGAGAAGGTGGAAGAGAACAAGAAGACAAAAAGAGGGGTGAGGTGACACTCGGCGGGCCTAAGCTCCAGAACAGAACGGCCCAGATAGGGGAGGACAGGAGAACATAAAGTGATGATAGGGGAATGAAAACGGACCACGATTGGGTTTCGGGGACCCTAGAGGCGGGGCGGCGGAGAGTAAAGGAAATGAAAGGGCAGTAAAAAGGAAAGAAAAAGTATAAAGAGACGGATACGCCTGCGCGAGGAGTGAGGGGGAGCGGAAGAGCGGAAGATGGTGAAGAGGGCGAAGTACGGAGCGGCAAAAAGCAAGGGGAAAGCAGGGGGGGACGGGGATGGAAGGAGGGCACGGAAAATGGACGGGAACTGTGACTGACGAACGGGAAAGGAGGGATGAGGTAAGGGGGGGGAATGAAGAACAGACGGCGCGGACCGACAAAACACAAACAGGACGGAAGAAAGCGGCGGAGAAATGAGGACCATGATTGGGGCAGGGGCAAGAGGGAAAGGGGGAAAGGGAGGTAGAGGAGGAAGGGCGAGAAAATCGCGAAGGAGGGGAGGACAATGCGTCGGGTGGTAGCAGGGGCGAGGGGCAAGAAGAGTGTCCCTAGGAGGGACAACGCGAAAGCGGGCGCGGGGAAGACAGGGGCAGAGAGAGCTCGCAGACGACGGGAGGACCCCAGGAGCCAGAGCTAGGGGCGGCTGCGCTGCGCAAAATAAACAGCCCGTGACGCGCGTCGAAGCGGGAGGAGGAACCCAGGCGCAGTGCGGCAAACCCACGCGTTAGAGCGGAATCGCTGACGGGAAGGACTACGGGACACAGGGAGAGCAGGAGTGGGTGGCCGGGAACCAGCGGGGCACCACAGGCTACATGGAGAACGTTCACCGCCAGGGAAACAGAGGGGGGAAAGGGGAAAAAAGGGGAGCGGACGTTCCGGCAGAGAGGCGACGGCCCGGTGAATGAAAAAGCGAGAAAGGGAGCCATGGGGCACAAGAGGAAAAATAAGAAAGGGCAGGTGACAGCCAACCGGCGAATCGGCTCGAGGGGGGACAAAGTAGTTGGAGTTGGAAGGAAACGGGTGGGAGTAGTAGAAGGAAGAACTATTGAACAAAGAATTGGTGTTGTAACAAAGATTGGAATGGATCACTAATACGCATCTAGTTGGCCTATTTTCTTTTTAAATATGCTTATTTGGAAGACTAGTGTGGTACCTGAATATTATCATCCCCCAGTAGATGAACATCTACATAAACTAAGCAAGGTACAGTAGCAGAAGTGCAAGGATAAATTTTTTCACACCCTACGTGTAAAAATTAACGTAAGGTTAAAAGATGTATAAAATAAAAAAACCAGTGCCAATTCTATGAAAGAAATAAAAAATTTCAATCCATTTATGTTATAAATATAATAAAAATATTTAAACGTTTTAATTAATTTAATATAATACAAATTTATAATATTTTCTCAAAATTAATATCGATACAGATTGTATTTGCAATATTATTATAGCTTTAATAACAAAATTAAAAGTTTAAAAATTTGGTAAAAATATTTAATAAATTATGTATATTTATATATAAACTCATGTAAGGCATACAAATATTAATAGTTCATTATTTAAATCGTATTCATAATGAATTGTGGTTAGTCGTTTATATTTAATTATTTTTAACAACAAAGCTATAATTCGTTTTAATGTAGCAATATGAATTATTATATTTTACGTATTTTATAGAAATGAAATAATAATAATTGGAAGAATAAAATTTAAAATATATTCATAATTGAAAAAAAGAATTCGCATTGAAAATTCTTCAAAAATTTGTGCCTTTTTTTAGCTGTAAATATTTTAAAATATTTTTTAATTATTTTAATATTCTACAAAGAGTAAAAAAAAATACAAATACTTAAGAGTAGAAACTCGTTAATTTTGAATTAAATTATTGAATATAATTTAAGACTTTCATAATAGATTTTTTAAATTTCTACTTAAATTTTATTCTATTAAATTTTATTTGAACTTCCATTCTAGTCAATAATATTCAAAATTTTAATACATTATGATTAACAATTACATTATTTGAACACATAAATATGATATAGGAAACTACGAGTAATTATATAGATAATATGTATTACTATTAAATATTTTTCAATTATTTATTAATTCAGTAATTGAATAATAAAAAAATTATGAAAATTTATAATTTAATTATATTTTAGGTATTATTTTAAGTAGAATTTTTCAAAAGTAATTGAAAAGATTTCAACAATGTTTTGCTATATATTTTTTACCTCCATTCTGTAATAATAATAAAAGATAGAAGAAAAAATCAAATATTTGATAATTTTTCAGAAATTTATTATAATATTTATGTATCAAAATTAAATTTCACATACGGTTAAATATAGCCAAGAAAATGTACAAATTTAGAGATATAAATTTAAACAAAATTATAACTCATCATGAAATTATAAAACACTAATATCGAAAGAAAGTAAGATCTTTATTATATACATTTTATTTAAAAAAAACAGTTGTATACTTTTTAAAAAATAATATTTAATATTTTGTCAAACTATAACAAAAATATATTTGAGAGTATCTTCATTTCATTTAGCCAGAATATAAAGGTGGTCTCTTCATAGTATTCATACTTTGTCTGATGTATAATTTGAAACCTGTGCCTGTCATTGCACCTACATGTGACTTAAGTACTTACACTGCTTAACACCTCCAACAAAGCATTTTGACGGCTCGTTAACCCTTGGCGAGAGGAAATTCATACGCAAGCCACTGCGAAAGGGTGAAAGAATCACTACAAAATTCCTTACACTAACGTATACACACATGTTATCTGAGTATAAAGAGTCGTACATTTTTACTACATTGTCTCTTTCTTATATGGTGTCGAATTAAGCCTCAGGTACTTCAGGCACTCCAGACAGGGCGACGAGACAGACTCTAGTAGCGTGTAAGTATACACTTGTCGCGCGACAAAAAAAAACGATAGAGGAAGGGTTTTTATAAACCTGTCTAAGAGTTACTATATAAGAGAGTGCGAAGAACATCCAGGGGCACCTCTTATATCTTTTACCCTTACAGTCCATTCGTACTCTTCATTGGAGTGACACTGAATGTGTTTGTAAAGCGCTTTTTTGCTCCTACATCATTTTCGCGGTTTTTTCTTAATTTTAAAAATTATTATTGGATGCGTTGCTTTGTGGTTCTGTGATTCAATTTTTATGAGCTCCAAGTTCATCAGCGAAAGAAAAAGTTTTTTGCATTGTTGAGAAAAATTTACTGAAAGTATTTACATATCTAATACATATCTAATGGGCAAATAATTTCAAATATATAATCAATTTTCTCTAAAGATTTCTTAGTCGTAAAATTATGTTGATTATAATGGATATCGTACAATAAATTTATATAATTGTAGAAATTTATTTGCTTGTTTTTAGCTTAATTAAATAATACATATTTTTAACTTTCTGAATATTTATTAAAATCAAAATTATGTTTTATATAGTATCTAATTATTATATATTAAGTTACAATTTAAAATATTAAGAGATGTATAAATCATTATTTTATTAAAACAGCATACATATTTTTTTAAAAGAATATTCAAATAAAATAATAGTTTTTTGTAGTTTGTAATAATAATTAAGTTTTCAAATATTTTTGTTGTTAATTTTTTGTTAATTTTTGTCACAATCTATTATAAAATTATTATTTACTTTTATTATTAATCGATTAATATTTATCGGTTCTTTACATAATTTTTATCCTAAAAAATATCCTAAAAATTTGTTTTACATATATTTATAGGATTAGAAAAAGTAAAATTTATACAGTTATATAAACAATGGAGTTTGAGAAATAACTCAGTTTGTAACCAAGTTATATTCACTATCTAATTTATTTATTCGTTATTTTTGATATAGGATTTTCAATATTTAGACATAATATTTGTTTTTAGCAATTATAAATGTTACATAAAAAATTTTCTAAATAAATTAAAATGGTTTTAATAATAAATTTCAAAATTTTCTTTGATATCTGTATATAAAAACTTGATCATGTCAATGTTTTTTACTTTTTTTTAGATTATATTTAGTACTTATATAGAATAACAGATTAATGTTAAACAATAGTAAATATTTTATCATATTGGAAGAAATACTTGATATGTACATGATGTATCAATACAATGTATTATATTAATGTAAATAATTAGAGTATATGAATCGAAATCCTATTTCCTCATTGCACATATACAGAAATTGAATATTGCAAATTTTTTAATCACATAGATTTATAAGCTTTTGTAGTTGTGTGTAAAAATCTATCATATACATAATGATCAAAGTTACGGAAATCGTACTTATTTTCTTATTGGATAGAGCGTACTCTTTGAAAAAAATAATTGAGTAATTAAACCGTTCTCGTTATCTCCTTGTATTTTCTTTCATTTTTATTCTTAAATTAATGACATCTGTTTTCCCTCTTCTCTAAGGAAATATTCAAGTAATATTACTAATCGTATTAGCAGTGTGATTGTTATATTTTTTGAACATATTGTAGACTACATGGTTAAATGCTTCCCTATTCTTTAATGTTATGAAAATGTGAATAGTATATATATTAATGTATATATCATATATCAACAGTATTTACATGCTATTATAAATTAAAAAAATTTATATTACAAGATATTGAGAAAATTATATTGTCGAAGCAAATGAAGACTAATAGAAATGAGAGGAAGATGAATAAATCAAAGACAAATCAGTATTCTTTCTCATCTTCTGTCTAATGCTAACCTTTACAATAGATGAAACAGTTATACACTTTGGCAAACTGCTATAATGTGCAATCAGAAAAAGAAACAACAGAGAAGAACGTACGAAAGAGGAATAGAAATGTTCGTAAAGCGCAAATTTTAAGCCAGAGACTAAAGAAGAACAGCTATGAGGATCACTGTTTCACTCTAGGACATTCTTGTAAGCGCACAATACTGATGCTGGAGAGAGAACGGAACAGACTACTACAATGACTATGACTATGAAAATGGTGAAGAGGAATAAAAAGAGATAGGAGGAGGAATAAAGCGAGAAGGGGTGTGTAAAGGATTCAGAGCTGGAGTAGGACATGCGGAAAAGAAAGAGAGAGAGAGAGAGATAGAGAAAAGAGATTGAGAGAGATGTACGAAGAACGGCGCCCAGCTGGAGCCATGTGCATCGATCTGAGTACAGGCGCCAGCCGTCCTATCCGTTGGCTCGTTCGTCCATGAGTTCGACCCTGCCCTAATACACACTCGCAGCATGTTTGAGAGAAAGCACAGCAGCCCATCTAAAACCATTTCATCGCATATATGTTCTGTAGACGAATCCTCTTTTTCTCTCACTTTGATTCTAGACTCTACACTAACAAATGTATGTATATACAAATTCTTTCTGGGGTTGTTTATACTTGCATTATAAACACCATTAGTATGGAGCAATATGCGAATTTTCATATCTATACATCAGAACCAAACGTATACATACAACATACGCTCACACATACATTAAATATTGAAAAGGCATTGGAAATATTAGCAATATAATAGCAACGATTCACTCAAAAGGCTGGATGACACTTCGATACTTCTATTATCTTTTTCCATCTAGTAGCCTTAGTTATTTTTTCTATATTTTCTAATTCAATTTACCTTCTATTGTACAAAATAATTAGATATAAAATTTGAAGTAATAATAGGAGAAAAAAATAGATAAAATTTTTGTTTCTAGTATCATCTTACTATGTAATTTTTATTACTCCGAATACTTTCTAAGAATATTTTGAATTTATTTTGTAAAGAAATAAAAATTAAAACTGTAAAATTTTCAAATATTATATATAAATATAAAGAGATAATGAGAATACATATAGAAAATTAGCAAAAAGAAGAATGCCGAGATAAAAAAGTAGAGGAAAGATACGTGTTTTAATAAAAATAGTAAAGAAAATATAGTAGATCAGAAGATAAGAAATAAGTAAAAAAATAAATGAAGATAAATATAAATACATAGAAAAAGATAATTCGAATAATGAATTTTTTATAGTGATTTTTTTGATTTAGGTTCAATGACCTAACTATACAAGATATGAAACAGATTGGTGTATTTTACTCTCCTTCAGTAACTCATACTCCATGCAAAACTATTTATTTTACCTTATCGTTTCCAAATATATAGCCAGAGTTTCTTTTTACGCTCACTATTATTATTTCCTATATATACACTGTGGTTGAAAGTATACAAAAATAAAAAGACACCATATAAGTAGTTTTTTTATTACTTAGCAATTTTCATGCGAATCTCAAAAGAAAGAAAATATTTATGAATACGGATTTTGTTTTAAATGAGAAGTAGACGCGCTAAATTACTGATGCTTCCAAATATATACTCTATGATTATAATATATATTTATGTGATCCTAAATTTTGATACAGGCGAGAGAAGAGATTCTAGAAAAGTTGGGACAAGTTAGAATAGAATGACAAATGATAATATAAAGTCAACTGAGAATCTTGGTTACTTTGCATGGACATAGGGAACATTCAGTTGGTTGGTTACAGAAAATAGAAATCCGATCACTAAAGAAACTTTAGATAGGCAATACGTAATAAAAGGGTCAAGATTTTCTGTTATCAAGCTTACTGCTGGAAATTGGGTACATTCATTATTGCGAAACGTAATAATAAAGGAGAAGCATGTTAGTTCAAGAGCACACGAGCCTAATAAATCGATTCTCGAAGATTTACTCAAAGTTTCTGAGAGCGACAAAGTAATTTGATCCTTCCCTCTTTCAAACTATTTCGAACTAGTTCATTTCATTCTGAACCATCAGTTTTCGATGTCGTGACCTTCCGGAAGATTTTCATTTACTCCTGTCTCTTTTTTTTTCTGCAAAACAATTAATATTGGATTTGAACGTTGATCGAATGCTCACTTGAGAATTTTTTTGTAATAAAATATTCTAAAACAAAGTTTAAAATAATAATTTATACAATTATTTTCTGTTAAAATAGATATATTTTGAATGCATAAATGGTACATTTTTCTTCAGAATTCAGTTCACTTTAATACGTTTATCTAAAAACCATCTATTCATGAAATGTAATAATTTTATAATTCTTCTTAAAAATAAAATTCATTAATACATTTAAAATATTATGTTAAGCAATAACATAAATCAAACGTTAATCTTTATGAATTTTTTAACAATAATCTTTTAACTTATATTATGCAGATAATATTAATTTATTATTGATAAAGTTATTATAAATTGGTAAAAATATAATAAATAAATTTTTATTTGTACTTGAGAATGAACTTTACCTAATCAATATTTATCAATTGATTTTTCTTGCGTATGCAAGCTGGGCAATTCTCAAATTTGCAGCATTTCATATATATCACCACAAAGCATCGCGAAATAGTTGGAAATGTGTAAGATACAGTGTCGAAATGAGTATGTGTGGCACTAAAATGAACGACTCGTTCCAGAGATAAACTGCTAATCCTCACTTCACATGCTTCACGAAAGTCGCTTCCGGAAGTTCGACGACACCATTAACCCACTTGTATAACAAATAAGTCATGCATTACTAAAAAAATTGATGAATAACTCTCATTATGGACTTCAGATGATACCACATTGTGATTAATATTACTGAAAGTAGTTGAATGATGTTTGAAGAAGTATAGAACCAAATAATTTTCAAAATCTATTTTGAATAAAAAATTTCGTATTTATTTTAATATTTATTTAATATATATTCATTTTTTACAATTAAACTTACTTCACATTCGGTTATTTCTATTTAAAATAATTATAAGATATTTTATTGGTAATAATTGTACTCGAAGGAAATAGTTTTCAAATAAGAAAATTCATAACAACCAGATGTAAAATAATTATGATATGTGAAAAATAGTGTACTTTCAATTTAGTATGAAGTATTGGATGTATGCTGGGGATTCAAAAATTTTTTTCAAAAATTATTGTAAAGAATTGCTGACAAATTCGTCGCCAAACCTGTTTAAGAAAAGAATATCGCATATAATATTTGATCTGCCGCTTTCTTTTATCCTTCATAAACTGTTCCGTAAATATTAAAATGTATTTTAAAAAATCACATTATATCGTATGTATTTTATTTTATACATTCTAATTATTAATAATACCATAATCATACATATAATACCACACACACGCGCGCGCGCGCGCACATAAAGTACATACAACTAAAATATTAAATTTACGTGTTAAGCATACACGTACCATTTATTATATAATCAATATCGTTAAAATTAATAATTTAGAGTATACTCAATATTTTATAAATGGTTAAAAAATTACTATCAAAACCATAGTGACAGCCATTATTAAAAAGAATAACATTGCATAAAAAGATTGTCGATTTTTCTTTTAAATTATTAGGGCAAAAAAAGCTAACAAGCAACTTTGCATGCTAAAAATCAATATTTTTGAATGACTTGTCTTATATAATTTATCAAGCCATATAAAAATTATAAGCTAAATTTTTTGCAAATTTAAAAAATTATTAATATAAAGCCTCACATGCAAATTTTTCAAAATATAATTTTAACCCTTTTATTATAAAAAAAAATTGCACTAAAACTAATCACTATTATGAAGTGTATATTTTAAAAAAATAAATACATGTATAATAAATAACTTTATGTTTACACAATTAGAAGATGTGTATTTTCTTAATTCTTGCATTTTATTTCATCTAATTATTTTGTTTTCAATTTTCTTGGAACAATTTATTATTATTTTATATATGTACTATATAATAAATTTCGACATGAAAATATTTAGAGATTTTAAATAGTATTTAAAGTCTTATGGAATATAAATACGTATTTTATATATATTAAATAGCTAATTATTAAAATTGTTTAATAATAATCCTTATTTCATTATATCTATATAATTATTTTGTAATAATTTGTAAATAAAAATTTGTAAAATTGTAAAAATGGTACATAACATAACTAATTAAAACGAAAATCAAGGGGTAAGTGATTCTTGGCAGGTTCATTCGATGGTCGCATGCAACCATGCGAATGAGAAAAGTTGATCGTTTATCTTTAGAACGTCCGGTAATGTATTTCTGCACATTTCCTTGTTATGAACAGTCATTTCCTATTATTAATTTTTAAATCTTCATTGGAATTATATGAATTAATTTTTTTTCAATATAAAAATAACATTTTTTGTCAAGCAAATAATTGTTTTCAATTGTTTCTAACTAAATTATTTATTTACACATACAAAACTGCATTATATTATAATAAAAAGTGAAATTAGTTAATATGTGTAAAAATAAAAAATTACTAATTCAATAGTAACAATTAACTTTATGTACATAAAGTAATAATATTATATTTTTTACATTATTTTTAGATACTGAGAAGATTGGAAAAAAAAATTATAATTTTGTCAGTAATATTGATGTAAATATATTAATTATAATAATATTATAGTTATATGTTTCTTACTAATGTTTTCGTAAAAAATTTTTGTTAACAATATTCAAAACGTCATAAAGTTTTTGAAAAATTTACAAAAAGATTCGTTAAAAATAAAATGTATAAAATTATATACACATTAAATAAATATTAATATTATCTATATATAAAAATAATAAGTGTTAATTGTTTTTATTTTAATAATAGTGCTTACAAAATATTACTGGTTACTATTATGTTGGAAACTAATAGCATTGTTGGAAAAATACGAATATGAATATGCATTAATACGTGAGAAATTACTTTTCTTTTATAAAAACTAATAAATTAGAGAACTATCATTTTTAACACATTGTATATTTTTTATATTAAATTATAAAATTTTAATATCTTTTTCGTTTATAATATGAAATATAATTTATTTTGAAAATCATTAAAAAAAATTCATTGTTAAATAAATTTTTCAAGTTGCACTACTTCAAAAATAAAATGCATATTTTTTAATTCCATTGTTTTAATATATTTAGTTTTTAAAGTTTTGAATTTTTGTACTTCTATTACTGTTATTATAATAAAACTAAAAGGAAGTTAATTCCAACAGAAAATATGTTTTCCTAAATTTGTAATATAATCGCTGTAAATAAATTTTTCAATCATTGAAAATAAAGTTATCCTCAATGTGCATTTGTATTTTAGAATATTATATTGTACACAAATGTTTACAATATGTTTATATATACATACACGTGTATTTATTTCTAGATAAATTAAAAATACAAAATAAAATATTTTTACGTTAATATTAGAATTTACTGAAGTCTGTTTGATTGATTTTTGGAAAAATTTTCAATATTTTGTTATCTTATAAACTACTTGCAGTTTTATTAATTTATAATTATAATGTTTAATTTTTACTCCGAAAATAAGTAATTTAATGTATGTTTTAAATTTTATTTGCGATACATTCTACTCTTTTATAGTTACTAATAGAAAAATTACTCGGAAATATACAAAAATGATTTGTAATATACTATAATTTCGAATATACTAATAATTTTTAATTCAAAGCCGCTAGAAATTTGGAATTAAAAACTATATTAAGTTTTTGTATTTCAAAAATTTTTTACATTAATTAGTTTTTAACCATTTATTTACAAAAAATATAAAATTTCAATATTAAAACTATATATATATAATACATGAATATCAAGAAATAAATACTTCGTACTACTAAAAAAATGTATTTTATAGTTATCTCGTTACATATTAAGTTAATATTCCATATATATTAATTAAAACAGTACATATTCCATTTAAATATGATAAATCTGGAAAATCTTATACTTTAATTTATTAAATATTTTAAATATTTTAAACTCTATAAATAATTATTTCCTTATTTCAAATATTATTTTTTCATAAATATTCATACACAAGTTTTGTGCCAGTTAAATCTTAAGATTTTCGTGAATTGTACATTTTTAGGAAAATAGTTGATATCATGCATAAAACATGAGCTTGTACATGTTCCCAAAGTATCTCGAAATTTCGTTCAATTCATAAATTTAAGAAATACAGGAAAATGTAATCTTAATTTCGGGTTTATTACTTTGGAATTTAAATTTATTAAATTATGTTTTCGAAACTTTTTTACTTTATAAATTATAAATAACAAATCATATGATTAACATTATATATTTTTTCATTTAAAAGTTAATAAAGAAAGGATAAATTTAAACATATTTTTCTCAAATTTATAAAGAAAAATTTAGTATTACGAAAGTTTATTAATTCAGTAAATTACATATATTATTGTATCATTTTTATTTTGAATTTTTAGTTTTATTAATAAAAATATAGATTTATTTTATATTTATCTAGAGAAGTATTAAATTTCTTATAATAAATTGAATAGGTTTAAAATGGAATTTTTTTGAAAATTAGTTGGAAAATTTTACATTGATTTTTAAGAAAAAAAATGAATTGATAAAATTTTACTCAATTACAGGAAAATATTTAAAATATTATAAATATAAACAAGAATAAATTTTAATATATAAAATACCAAATACTATAACAAAATATCATATAAATCAGTATATTTATAAATGTATGTATATGGAAATATTTTATATAAGTTATTGGATCAAACTCAATAAGAAATTTATGAAAACATGTAGGATTTAGATAAAGTAGTTTAAATTATAATATAAATTTCTTAATTAAATCTACAAATCTAATTAAAACATACATCAATATTATTAATGACAAACATTTCAAAAAAATTGAATAATATAGTTTTTTATTATATCAAATATATAAAAATAAATTTATTATCACTTCTTTAAATTATATGGAGCATAAAATAATATAGAATGAGAGAGAGATATGTTTATATGGAAAATAATATATTTGGGGAAAATGACTGTTTTTTTTCTATTGTTATAGACTTTTACAATAGATAGAATCGTAAAAATATTATTGTGTAAATCGTAATATATCGTATTTTCATAATTCATTTCATTAATTTTAAATTATACAATTCTTGTGTTACTATTGTTCTAAAATTTTTTTTTTAATTTTTTGTATAAATTTTTTAAAACATTTATAAAAATTACATAACAGAATTGATTGAATCCGTTTTTAAGAATATTTGTTAACGTGAGTTTTATAATTTGCACTTTTTATATATAAGAATGAAAAAAGATTTTATACAAAACAAAAATTATTAAAATTAATTTTTTATCATTTTTATATAAGTTTAATTTGACTTTACAATTTTACCGAGAAAAATTTTATAATTTTTTTTATGATTTTATTTTACATTAAAAAATTAGAATTTATTTCACATTAAAATTCTATTTTTATTAGAAATCAAAGAAATTCTATTATTAAAAATATATTTATGAGTAAATAATTATTACAATTGAAAAATAATTTTTATTCTTTATGTAAAAATTATATTTAATTATGAAACATATTTCTGTAAAAGAAATAAAATAATTAACATTTTAATATATAATATAAACATAATATTTAATAAAAATAAATAAGTTAATAATTTACCATTACAATACTTATTTACTATATTAATAAACTTTTTTCATAAAAATTAAAGAATGTATTACAATATAGTATGATTGATTATAAAAATGTAAAACATTCTTATAAAAAAAAGGTAGAATGATATCTAAGAAATATGTATCATCCAGTTGTTTTGTATTATTTACTATTATTAGAACGTTTTAGTTATTCACTCATTAAAAAAATCAAAGATAAAATCTCTACTATTAAAAATAAAATAATGTATTAGAATGTTTATTTCCATACTGTAAAATAAGTAATTCACAATTATTTACAATTATTTACAATTATTTAATAATAGATAATTATTCATTATATATATATATTAATTTATATATTATATATATTAATATATATATATATATATATACTAAAACTACAAGCATATATTCAAATATAAAATAAAATTAAATAATATACTCCATGCTGATTCACAATTTATTTCTTTATAAAATTTAACGTTACACTTTTATAATTAAACCGTCATATATTTTGTATAAATCCAACTGATTTACAATTTTTTCTTGTTTACTTTGATTAAATTATTATTTGTATATATTTTTATATAATCTATAAATTATGATTAAATTAAGAGATTAAATAAACATTAAAATCCTAACAAAATATTAAATTTTTATTAAATAAATCTTTTATATGATTAATTTGAAAAATAATGAATACTTAAGTAACTTTATGTTATTAAATACAATTAGTTATCTCAGAAAAAGTAAAAATGATTCAATAAAAGTTTAAATTACATTACAAATATTGTATTGATTGGCCTAATGAAATTATCCTTTGAAGAAACAAGTAATATAACTTGTTATTGTTAGTTAGATTATATCTATATCTTTAAAAAGAGTTTGCAATATATTTATAAAGTATATAGAAAGAAAATTAACTTATCACGATTGCTTAGAGTTTACAAACGAGCACGTAATACAAGAACATTTTGAAAAAGGTGGCGTCAAAACCGAGACAAACATATATCTTCTCGTATTTGGGAGACAGTAAAAAAGCTACTCTGTAGCCGCACTTTTGTAATAGCTGAAGTTATCTTTTCCCTCCAGTGTCCGATAGATACATGCATGTCTGCCTTGACGTTAGTGATAGTCACATGTAGATATCGCCGAGCATAATAACAATAAAGGTTCATATATAACAAAGTGCTTTCCCATTTCTTAACGAGATGTTCATCATTTGAACAAAAAAAGGAAACAGAGCGCGAGGCTAAGAACAGCACTTTGACGAATTTTTTGGAACATAAATGTGCATTATTGTTCTTAAAATTTGACGTATTCGTCAAAAAGTTTTCAAGAAGAAAACTCGCATTACTTGGCATGATTTACTGTCTCTCATCTAACTTAAATCATTAGATCAAATATTTGTTTTATTACAAGTAAAGTAATGTACAAGCAAAATTTGAAAAAATTAATAATATTCAAAAATTTTGACCTATATCTACTATAAATTTGCTTTGATCTATTTTGAGTTGATATCCATAAGAAAGGATGTGATTGATATATAAATATTTCTCCTCATTTTTTGAATCTTTTTTAAATATTAATGGTGAAAATATAATTATATGAATATGTATAATAATAATCATTATAATCATTTTAATTACATATTTTACAGAAATATTTTTCTTATTCTTTTTTTTCTTATGAACGTATAAAATATAAATTATAGTTATATATAATTTAAAATTATCGTGCAAATTAGCATAGTAGGTTAACATTTGTAAAACTTACATAGTTAATGTGCTACGGCGCTACTGTGACTTATTTAGAAAAATTATTTTCTGTTATCATTATACTTTTTATTTATATAGAATATGTACTATACATATAGAAGTATAATGATAACAGAAAATAATTTTTCTAAATATGTCACAGTAACTATGTAAGTTTTACAAATGATAACCCATCATGCTAATATGCGCGATAGTTTCAAATTATTGAAGGCGGTGCAATATAAACAGCCATTAAGGCACGTAGTTCTGATTCAACAAAAATGTGTATTTTAAAATAAGTTTATAAAATTCGGATCTGAATAATATATACATTAATCATTTCGGGAATGTTAAAAAAATAACTGTTTTATTCATCCAAAGTTTTTACACAATTTTATTCGTTAATAAACTTAATTTTATTATTATAGAGAATTTCAATAAGAGATCATCATAGATTAGTTACAATATAATATAAGTATGAAACAAAATATAGACACAATATATTATATTTTTCTTATATTTTTTTAAATTTCAAAACAAATAAAATAAAAATGTGTAAGTAAATGCACATAGAAAATATAATATATACGAAACGTTTTTAATAACAATTTGTATTTAATTTCGAAATTTGCATATAAACTCGAAACAAGATTTATATTTTTTCAATGAAAGATGCATTAAATCCGTATATTTAAACTTATTTGATTTTTATATTAAAAATTATGAATTATATATTTTTATACTGGTTATCATTTATGTAAATAACTATAAATAAATATATTTTCCACTATATGAATAGATAATAAATATTACACATTATATAAAATGAATTCATTATTTTTCTTAAAATGTGTTTAACTATATATATAATGTAAACAATATATATATAAATAAATAATATAAATATTTTTTATTAATCAGAACATAACTAAAAAGTAATATAAATATACAATTTTTAGAATTATGTGTGGATTTTGATTTTACAAGATTTTCTTTTAATTGTAATATGACTATTCTAGTATAAATGATTATAATAGATTTGTTCTTCTGCAATATAAGTAAGAATTAATTTTATTTTTAAATTAAAATTATATGTCAATTACTACTTTTAAATATTATGTTTAAATATTGAAAGGGTGTTTTTATTTCATCGTTTTTGTCTTTCCTGTTCTTCGTTTCGTCTCTTCTTTACTTATTTCCTACTCTTAGTTTACCATGTTTTAAAACAGACTTTCGTTGCATTCTACAATTCGAACAACAATAGCAAAGCAAGAGGTTGAAAGGAAATAGCCAGAAAGGAAACAGACAGAGGAAGGAAACTAAGAGGATTCTTGTACGTTCAGAAATACCAAAGAAACGAATTTACGAGGTTTCTTATTCTTTTACTCTCGGCATGCATGTATGAAAGCTTTTCGCAATGTGCATGTTCACCTTTATTTCTATCTGTTTAGTTCAATTTTACCTACAATATCTTATAAAACTAATTTCTCTTAAGGAGACAAAGAAAATTTTGATAAATTATAATATTGAATTGTTAAAGAAATAATTTAATGCATTTTACTTACAAAATATTTTTTTTTATTTGAATATTTTCTTTTCATTAAATCATAAAGCTCTAATTTATAACATTCACGGCAATTTTAACTATCTGTATGTTAAATTTTATATTTTCAAGAAGTAAATTGTCTTATAAAAATAGTTTTAATCGAAGTATAATTTTTAAAAAATATTTGACATGTATATATTTAAAAAATAAAATATTTGAAAATATAATATAAGGAATATATTTTCCTTGTAAAAAAGTAAGCTTAATCAAGAATTTCATTTTTAACTTTGAAACGAAATAATATATCGAATTGATGATTTTGTTTTTGTAAACGTACTCTTTAATTTCATGTAACCAATACTATTCATAATATATTTTAAAAGTATTATTCATTTGATTTATAAATTTGTTAAAGTATTTTGTATAGATCTAACTAAAGTATAAAAATACGATACGGTTACTTATATATATTGAAAAATTCTGAAATATTGTTTTTTATAAAAAATTTTAACAATTAAAATTACTTTATAATTTATTTTCAAATTTTATGAACCTAGTTATTTAAGCTATTGTCTTCATCAAAATTATCGTAATACTCTGATATAAATGCAAATGTAAAAATTAAAACAATAAATATAGAATGTAAACATTAGTATTAAATTAATATTAATTTGTTTATGTAATTATTGATATTTTAATATGATAATGAAATTTATTGAATAACTTAATATTATACACTTATAATTAGACATTTATTTAATATTAATAATATTAAAACTAAAAAAGTATTTTTGACAGTTAATGTTTAATATTATAAAAAAACTAATGTATTAAAAATCATTTTAAATAATTAAATTTTTTTTTAAATTAAATTAAAAACTATTTAATAGCTATTATTATTATATTAAATTTGAATTTATTTCAACGAGGGTAAATATTTGGACAGTTTTGCATTAATAAATTTACCTTTAGTTTTAATAAAATTTAAGAATTATGCAAAAATATAGTTTTTATAAAATAATTAATGAAAGTTTTAATCTAAATACATCATTTACTGTTCAATAAAAATTATTGTAGTTTTTAGTAATTTATGAATGTATCATGTACTTATGTGTGAGAATATTTAATATTTAAATGTTTGTTAGAATTTTTAACAACTTCTTTTAAAAAATTTTTCTTGATATTGAACTTGATATTGATGTTTATTGTTACTCAAAATATAGTAAAATAAATTATTTTAGTTTTTGAATAAAGTAACTTTCTTAAAAAATTATAAATTTTTTTTTAATCATAAAGAAATATTTATATATCATTTAGCCACAATAAAATGCTATTTAATTATTGTAAAATTTTATTTTTTTAAATTTGGATTAAAGATTTTATAAATTTCATATAGTTTTATAAAAAAATTAATTAAAAATATATGATTTTCTATATACGAAATCGATATCTATGTCTGTTCCATTTAGACTTGTTTTTTCTTATTTTCTTCGAAAAGTATGACGTGTTCCTCGCCTATGCACAGTGACAGAATGGGATCAACAAAAGTGCGTTGCACCTCTATTATAATATTGTGTTCATTAGTGCTGTCAAAATATAAATATTGATTTATTTTATAATTTATGCTACGAAATTTATTTTTTATTTCTGCTTCTTGATTTTAAAGTTTTGAAAATTGTCTTTTTTCGAAATTTAAAGTTGAAAATAACTTTTCAAGATATACAATAAAACTTGGGAAGTATTTGTTAACTAAATAATAATAAAAGATATTTCAGCTTTTAATAAATTTAATGTTTTTGTGAGTTGAAAATTATTTAAATAGATAATAATTGATTATTTAAAATTATTATTACTACATGTATCTCTTTATTTTAATGTATTTTGGCATTTAGAAGAGTATTATTCATATTAGTGTCTAGTAATTAAATGAGTATTATTATTTAAATATAATTTTGGAAGAAAGCAATCCTTACATCAACAAAGGATTAATTAAAATAGAAAAGTGGAATGTACTGGAAATTGACATATGTATATCTATACCAATATCTTACTGTAGAAAAAGTAAAGAATATAGATTTCAATCTATTCTTTTGTACGATAAAGCCTTTGAAGCGTGCGTTTTATTAAAATATAGAATAAGTAAAAATAAAATATATAAAAAATAGGAAAAAAGCTTTCTTGTTAATTTTTATTGTAACGAATGATATCCAATTGTCGTTGTACTGTATAATATCACATTTCTACCTTGGGTTCTATTACCCTTGTTGTTAAACTTAGTTCCTGAGCTATAGACGTTCAACATGATATCCGTAAGTACAGGCCACGTGGCAACAAATGTGTGGCCACGCATGCACGTAAATGTCGACAACTGACACAGCCCTCGTTTCAGTTGTGTAAACCATACGTCAAATTTATTGTACATGTCCATATTGTTCATGCACAATTCACGTTGGTAGTAACTATTACTCTACAATACTTTATTAAAATTGATGTTACCGATATTATATAATTCAATCATTTTTATGTTACAGAATTTACATTTTTTAATGCTATTTTATGAGTGAATATTATGAAATTTTAATTTATATCAATTTCATCTCGTGTCAATATAAATTGATATAATAAAGTGTAATTTAGAAAAGATGATTCCGGTAAGAATTTAAAAAAACAAACATTTTTTATATGAATTTGAAAAGAAATGTAGAAATAGGGAATAAGATTTTTCTTTTATAAATAATGAATATTTTGCCAAACCACCAACAATATCAACTTTATATTATGATCTAATTTATAATCATTGATTTAGAGCTTAATGCATGATAATTACTTTTCATTTAAACTAATAAAAACATAAAATAAAATTCTGTTCTTAAATGCTGAAAACTATTAAAATTTTTTATATATTATTTATTTATATTAAAGTTCTCATTAGATTTTAAAATTAAAAAAAAAAGTTTATATTATAACAAAATAATTAATAAATTAACTTTATATTTAACACGAATTCCATAACACCTACACTTTAAAAGATAAATTTAAAGAAATCTATTATAATCTTGTAGTAATTAAGAGAAACAGCTTATATATAAGTAAATATAAAATAACTATATATTCAGAAATAAAAGAAGAATTATAATATATAGATAGCTTATGCATAAAAATATTATTTTAAAACAGCATTTATATGGAAATTCATTACAATCGGAATTTACTTTGTAAAATTATGACATAAAAGCAATACAATATTATTAAATAACAATAATTTTGATTGTAATATAACGCTTTATAAAATTACAGTATTGGTTGACGATAAAGATTATATTGAATTTGCATATATCTTGTATAATCCGATTTCGCTAAAGAAAAGTGAAATTTCTTTTGATCTACCCAGATGGGCCACAAGCTTCTTTTAATATCTATTTGTTTTCACCATTTTTATAAAATCTCAATTTAAATTAAATTTTGCAAAATTAATGTTGTTGTCTTCATATATTTTTAATAAAAAATAAAACAAATTTTGATAATTGCTTTTATCAATATTGATAAATTTATTCATCTTCTGTTTCGTTTTTAAACTTTTTTCGTAAATTAATCTATATTATTATACTTTGTTATTCTTTGTTATGTAATATCCCACGAATGAAATTAAAATACGCATTATCACCAGATTTTGATTGTTTTTATTAATAATATTTACCGTGATATAAATTATAGATGGTAAGAGAAAGTTATTATATTATATGATTATGTAAACTAAGAAATATTTAAAATTTAAATGTGTATTTTCAGCCATAATTATTATTCACAAAGAACTGTATAAATTTGAACACAGGCCCAAGCAATGAATAATGCTGCTGCGCCGCCGCTCGCATCCATTGTTCTATTAATTACAGTCGCCAAGAAAGGAATATACGGCTAATTGTTTTATAATAGACTGGAAGAAATTCCTGTATAATATAGTGAACACTATGATAAAATAAATATGGTTTCACAAAATTAAATTGTACTTGTAGTTTCTGATTTTTTAATGATTAAAATGAATTCTTTAATTTTTCAACACTTATACTTGATAATGCATAAAAATAATTTTTATAATTGAATTTTAATTTATGATGATAAAAATTTATAATTTATTATTTAATAAAACTATATTTATTCAACTTTTAGATATAAATTTATATTAATATATGATAAAATTTATATAATTAAACTAAATATATATTAAAACTTTCAACAGTTATTATTTATTAGTTTTGTTTTTGTTTCAGCATACCATGCACCTGTAGAAATTTATAGAAAACAGTATCAGTTAAAATAAATGAATTAGCTTTCTTTCTAATTTATTTTTTCTGATTTTCACAGATCTTGTATAAAAAATTTTCAATTTAAATATTTATAACAATATTTATTAATAATATTGTTATATAGGCTATATATATTTTAATATAAATTTTATATAAATGTTCAAATTAATTCAGAATTAATAGAGGATTGACTAACTATATTAAAGGATTTATGTAAATATTTTATTTTTTGTTAATATATACATTACTTATAAACATTATTTAAATGTTATTAAAATAATAATGGAAATATTAAACGTTACAAGTTGTGAATTAAATGTTATAAATTAAAAACTTGAAATTAATGCGATTTCAATTAATATATTTAAATATGTTAACGTAAACAATATATGTTTTAGATTAAATAATTTTCATATTTAAGTATATTGTGCTAAAAATATAGCACCAATTATTTAAGAACATATTCTTTTTTACTTGTATATTTCTGTTTTTAAGTGAGTACTATTTTTAGTAATTATTTACTTCTCAAAAATCTTTTTTAGAAATACTAAATATATAAAAAATGTACAACAAACATAAAGTATATTTTCAAAATGTATAAAATATAACTTATCGTTAAAATTTTACTGTGAAAATTTTTTCTTTAAAATTATTTAAAATTATTATCGCGTGAATTTAGAATAAAATTAAGTAAAAGCATTCACACCATGATACTAATTTTTTTCTATTATTTTTATAAAAATTATTATTTTAGAAAAAGTTTAAAAAATAGCAAAGAAGGAAACAGAATTTATTTTATGATATTAAAAATTTATAAATCAGTATTTTATAAATCTCAGTTAATTTTACTTTATAAAAAATTCATTGATTTTGGAATATGGACATAAACTATTTGGATAAATTTATAGTTATGAAATTACACTTTAAACAGACACGTACATAGAAAGAGAAAGAGAGAGAGAGAGAGAGAGAGAGGGACGCAGGCAGACAGACAGTCATATACAAATATAAGAATATTAGAAGAAAATTGCCAAAATTTCTCGTTTAATTAAATATTATAAATTAATTGGTTAAGTATAACAATAACAATATATTTTAAACAAAGAATTTTACAGTTTCTTTAATAATTATTTTTAAAAATCCATAAAATGTAATTGAATATAAATTATTATTAACATTACTTTAAAATTCATTTAAAAATACGTATCGTTTGAATTAGGTATAGGATATATTATAGAATATAATATTTAAACTTAGAGTATTAGAGCCTAATAGATTTCAAAATATCAAATATGCTTTAAGTATATTCTGCTGTATCATGTTTTAGATATGTTAATGCAGATATGTTTTTTGGTAGTTAAAGATTTTATGTAAAATATAAATTAAAAATAAAATATATTTTTAATACGTGTCTATAATCATTAGATAATGATAATAAAAGATTATCTATTATTTTTCAGTTTAATTATTTTTAAGATTTTTTTATACGTATACAGTTTGTCAACAGCTAAATTATTATAATTATACACACATAAATTTTAAATAATCTTCATAGAATATCTAATTTAGTAATTGTCGTTAAAATCTAAACTTGTGAAAAATAATTATTTTAAATTAATTAACATTTTTCAAATAATATTAAATCACTTTTTCATTTGATTTAGCTTGAAAATATTATTGATATGCTAATAAAAGTACATTTGAATATTTAAAATAAGATTGTATATAATATATTATTTATAGATAACTAAAAAGAATTTTAATATGAAGATTTATAAATAGAATATTATAAATAAGAATAAACAAGAAGTTTTTATAATTTATATAATAATAATTATTTGGAAAATTGTACGGATAAGAATATAATTTAAATATTTTCTGAATGAAAAATGTATTAAAAATAATTTATTAAAATAATCATATAATTATAAATTATTATTTGTATGTTATATAGTTTAAACAATATAATACAAATTGAATGCAAAATTATGTTTTTATGCTTATATTGTATTTACATATAATATTTATTTGAAATTCTGATATTACTTATTTTTATACTGTTTATCCATAAATATTGCACATAACTATTAAATTGTAAATTTTTTTTTGCATAATTATTAAGATTTTTACTATAAACAATATCGTACTAATATTATTATTTTAATTGTAATTAAGAACAACAGTACTAATAATTATTTAAGTAATTAAATTTGAATATAAATAAATAACTAAATAAAACAAGCAACATCCATGATATTAAACATAATTAATATTATTACATGAATTTTATTGAATATAACTGAATTTTAAAGACATTATTAAAAAATTTAAATCGTAATTGAAGATCAATTGACTTTTAAATTACGTTTCGAATAACATGAATTTAAATTAATTTAAATTTATTAATTTAATTTTATGCGTTAATTTAATTAATTTAATTTTATGCGTTAATTTAATTAATTTAATTTTATGCGTTAATTTAATTAATTTAATTTTATACGTGCTATTTTAAACTAGTATGTAATGAGATAAATAAGTGATTTCTTTTAATACTAAAAATTTTTGTTCTTGTTTACTGTATGTAAAATATTTGAGCTAAAACAACTTTTTCTACATAATATATGAAAATTAAAAAATTTAAAAAACATTTTGATTTTAAATATAATATACTATTTAAATTAAGTTTTTGTTAAAATTCATAACAATAACAAATATCTTATAGCAATAAATAAATTATTATAAATCTCAAAGTCTTATTATTTTAAATTGAACTGATATTGATTATAATTCAGTAATTTTAAACTTTTATAAGTATACTTTGAAATACATATTTATAAATTATAGTTACACTTTTAATACCTGTTTTAAAAGTTTATTTAAACATTTTATGGTTTCAAAGTATTTTTTTTTTAATTAAAAAAATATGTCTATTAGTAAAATATAATATATTAGTACAAACTATTATTATTATGTATATTACAGTTGTATTAAAGTAGTGTAGCAGTATAAATATATTTTGAGAGTGTTAGACATATCTATATATTTTTATAAGTACAATTCCACATACTGTATCATTTCATATCTAAATTAATTTCAACTAATTCTTAAAAATAATTTAAACTTAAAAATGAATTTTTTCATACATGTAAACATACTTTTACGAAATTAAAATGATAACATACGATCATGCTTATTCGCTTTTTTGCCAGGTTTATTTAAATATATAAATTCAAGTTTTTTATGTATAATAATAGCTAGTAGAACAATAATGGTAATGTAACCTGAATTCTTTTGTTGCATTTTTGCTATAAAATAATAGCTTTTATCATAAGAGATACATAGAAACTTGATTTATAGATTAATAAACGGAAGAAAAGCGAATAGCGGGATCGGATAGGGTCAGTTGAATGTCGTAAAAGTATGTGACATGTAGGAAATTAAATATAATATATAAATTAGTAGATGTTATATTATTGTATAGCAAAAATGAACAAAAAAAGGCAGGTTACATTACAGTTATGTTTATAACGTTTATGGTCCAAGACAAACTCAATGAATTTATATCTTTGAAATAACCTGGCAAAAAAGCGACCTGGATTTGGAAAATTATGGAAATAGGGTGAATTATATTTTAAAAACAATTTAAATTTGTGAATAAAATTATTCCAATCGCTGGTGAATAGTCTAATGACATATGGTGCAGAAATATGGGGTTCGGAGGTTAATAATGATATAGAAGTAGTTCAGAAGACATATATAAAATGGTCTGTGGGTCTGGATTGAAACATTAGACAGTATTTTAATGTTAGACACAAACAGAGAAAAAATATAAACATTCGCATTAAAAATTGCTGTTAAATATTAAAATAGAATAATAACTGAAGAAAAAAAGGATATAGTCAAAGAATGTTTAATTCAAATTGAAAGATTGTAGAAGAATAGAGAAATATAGGATATTAAATGAAAATGGAGGGAAAAATTGCAAATTATGGATCTTTTATTAGAGGAAGCATTATTCATAAAAGGTAGGCAGGACAGACAAACTTGGATAAATCATATGGAAGAGTTAAAATATATGGTAGAAATAAAACATTTAGTTATGTATAATATAGAAAAGGAAGGTAGCTTATATTATAAAAAAGAAGTAGGAAATTTAAGAGGGGATCTAAAAATTCTTGCTAGATTTAGAATGGACAATGAAAATTTAGCAAATAAAAAATGGCTGAAAATTGAAGAAAAAAATTGCAGATTATGCGATATAGAAGAAGAGACTGTAGAGCACATTATGGTAAAATGCAATTAAAATGCGATAAATAATTGGAAGAGATATTTTAATTACAATAAAAAGGATATAAGTAGAATGCACGAGATACAATGGGCGGGAAGAAGGATAGAAGAGAAAGAAAGAGTGAAGGCAGAAGAATTAAGAGATGAAAACAGCACGCAATGAAAACATAATGTATCAGAAGGATTAAATAAACAAGTATAGAGTAAAAAAATTGAACGGTGTCCGAATTATATATCATACTATTAATAGCGTTAACAAACAATAAAAATAAGTATAAAGTAATGAAGATATAGTTGAATTGTATAAAAAAAGTAAGGAGTAGGCTTCATTATATAATTGGATATTTTAAAGAGCATAGATTTAAATTAGGTTTCTAAAAAGTGTGTAATGTATCAAAAAAGTTAGAAGCTTCAAAAAGCTAATGATAATAATTTTATTAAAATAAAGTATGGCGGACTGCATATATAATCTATTAATTGGAATTAAAAAATTGGGATATGTAATGAATCAAGGAAATACTCGTTTATAGGTTGAAGATAAGTGTTTATTGTTTTATTATTGAGTTATTCTTAAATTTTATTTCATGTTTAAAATTTTGGCATTCAGCGTAGTTTTTATATTTTTTGTTGTAAAAAACATATTAATCAAGATTGATGAAACCAACTTTGTATTTATAAAGATAAGTTAGTAAAAACGTACAAGAAACATAATAGATGATATAAGGAATAGAAGATAAATATGTAGAAAAGAATCTGGTAACTAAGTATATAAAATATTCAGGCGTAATTGTAAGTTCAAGTGAAATGTATAATACCAAGCTATTGTATTTATATGTAAGAGAAGTATGTATATGAGATAAATGTAAAGTATTATAACAATTACTATATTGTTCATTAAAAGTATCTATCTATCTATCTATCTATCTATCTATCTATCTATATTTACATAAATTTATTTCAAATATTTAAAAATATTAATTTAATTAGTAATAATCAGATTTTAATTATTCAAATTTTCTCGACATGTCTTCATAATAAGTCAAAATGTTTAATATTTTTTGAACACGCTTTATTTACTTTATTTAATTATATTTCAATTTAATTTTCTCTGTATTGACAAATTTTATAATTATATTATATAACCATATAAAATTTATTTCAGAAATAGAACTAATATAATTTTTTATAATACAATGCATAATTAGAAGAATCGTACAAAACTTTGAGTACATATCTTTAATTCTTCATATAACAGACTTTTGTATTTCATATAATTGTAATATTTCAGACTTTTTTTATTTTTCTTATATAAAAAATCAATAAATTATTAATATATTATTAATATCATTATAAAATGTAATTTTTACATTTCTAATTTAATGAATTCGCTTCTTTGAAAACTGTATTAACTTTTATTTAAATTGTTCAAATATCTTGAATTGAATTCCTTACATTTGTAATTGTTAGAATGACAAAAAATTAAATAATAAAGTAATTTCACAACATAAATTTTAAAATCATTTATTTAATGAAAAATTAAAAAATTTGTTGATACTTTAATAAGGATTAAATTGAATCTACTATTAGTCTGTAAAGGTAAACATTAATTTCGTATTCTTATTACCATCGATTTAATCAACATTTTGTTATACAATGAATTAATAAATATAATTATATTATGGTCATTATAATTATATTATATAATTTACTTATAGTATGTAAATTTATTTCTATACTTTAAAACAAAATTTTTTTTATAAATTTATAATTTTTATTTAGAAATTATTGCAGAAAATTTTCTGTTTCATCTACTCATATTGAATATAACAAATCATAAAAATATTAATTGTTACTTACATGTATACATTCAGTCAGATATTTGAGAGAATTTTATAACGTCTTCCATTGAAAAAATTTGTCTACAATAAATCCATATGTTAAAGAATATAAAATATAAAATAATTAAATAATTAAAAATTTAATTAAAATAAAGTATATAATTTTTAAATCATTTATATAAAAATTATAAGGCATCTATTTTCTGAAAAATGTAATAGAAAAGATTATTTAAAAACCAATATACATAATAATTATATTAGAGATATTATTCCTACATAAAAAATATTACGTATTATATTGCATATACATATTTATATAGTTGATCAATTATTTAATGATTTACAAAATGAATTAGGAATCATTATATATTAAAAAATATTTTATGCATTACAACTTTCTTTTACCTATAAACCTTTTACAGGGTTAAAATAGTAAAGAATTAATTTCATCGATTTTTATAGAAAAAAATATAAATGAATAATAAATAAATTTAAATTTATTTATTTTTTTTTATTTTATTTATAATAAATTTATAAATAAATTTTTTATTTTTTCTTTAATTATTATTAAAATCTTAAGAAAATTTAAAATAATAATGATAGTTTTAATGTTATTTAATATTAATTTAAAGTTAATTTAAGGTTGTTATTATTTTGTTAAAATAAATATTCAATTTATTTAAAATGTATACAATAATTAAATTATTAAAATTTATTAAAATATTGGGATTTAGCTAGAGTTTCATTTACTCGATAGGGAATTGAGAATAATTTATGTTCATCACATTAATTTAAAATTATTTTGTGATATTATAATTTTGTTTCTGATAATAAATATTGTAAAATAAAATAACATAAATACGTTGAAAACATTGAGAAATAATAAATTGAATAATCAGAACATATAGAATTCCCATATCATGAAATGATGTTTGTTTCAACTAAAGCAAATTAAATTATATATAATGTAAATGAACATCGCAATGAATATTGCCGTATATATTATTTTTAATATTATAAAATATCTTTTTCATTCGTTTAAATACTTACTATTTCATCACAATAACTGTGAATAAAACAGTAACAATTAAATAACCGGATTATCTAGAAGTCTAATTAGATATATTCCAAATTACCATATAACCAATTTATTTGTAATATTCAAAATAACTGTTAATTAATGTTGAACTATAAATACAAATAGAATAGAGTATATAGTGATATATAATTGTAAAATTAGTAAAATTTCATAGAAATTAAGTTTATATAAATCACAATACTGAAATATTCTATAATTAATTATACTGCGGAAAAAATTTTTAAAATACTCACATTTTTCTAGTACATACAAATTTTTGAGATAATTTGTTATATTTAACTCAGATATTAAATGGTTTAAAAGTTATTAATCTTCTTATTGTTGAGAACATTAAATGACTAAAATAATTTAAAAAAAAAAATATAATTTTCTAAATTAAGAAAATTTTTTTTTAAATTCAAATTATCAAGCATATAGATAAAAAAAATTCAATTGCAAATTAAAAAAATCTCAAATGATTGTTAATATATCAGTATAATAATATTACGTTAAAACATAAAATAAAATATTAAATATAATTGTAATAAAGTTATTATATAGAAAAAAATTGAAATGGTCTTCAAAATGATATTATGTTTTTCATATATAGCATTTGTTAAGTATTACTTATAATATTCATTACATATTATGAAAAATTAAAACCTAAGTTTTATTTTTAAAATAGTAAAAAAATATGTTTAACTGTTTAAATATACTAAGTATTAGATACGATATATCAAATTATTTTATGCATTTCATACTTACTAAATAAGTACAAAAATTAATAATTTTCTACATAAAAAATGATAAAGATTTTTATATTATATATTTAAGATAAGATTATATATATTATTAACAAAATATTTGAGATTAAATATTTTTATTTACTATTCTTACTTATAATTGAATATTATTAATTAATTATTTTATAAGACAAAAATGGTGTTGTTTTAAAAAATCTGACAATAATGAAGTGATACTTCATACAAATTAAATATCATAGATATTTAAATCATAAAAATATAGATTCTTATTATTTTAAAATAGTTAAATACATGATTAGTTATTAACTTTGATTATTATAAAATCCGTTTAATTTTGTTAAGAAAATCATTCTTAAGTTTTCAAACTTCGTTACAGATGAAATTAGTCGATAAAAGCACATATAAAATATAATAGAAAATGTATGCTTTTATTAGCAAATACTAAAAAAAAATTATATATGATTAATTTTATATTTGTTACATTTAACTAATTGTTCTTATCTCTTAAAATTATAATATTCAAATATAGATTTTAAATAAGAAAAGTTTACGTAAAAATTTATATTTTTTCATGTTTAATAATGAATAATTAATTTATTCTTCTTTAGCACTAAATAAAAACATTCAACCGAACATATAATATGAATAAGTAGCTAAATATAAATGGAAAATACTTATACGAAGAAAACTATTTAATGTTGATTTAATTAGTAAACGTTCATTGTATGTGTATATGTTTAAAATAATATTAAGTTTTCATGTTTACGCACTTAAAGATTTCAAAGCTTTATGATCACAACCTTACCACAATGGAAGCAAGTCGGACAAAATATAAAAAAAAATATTAAACTAGAAAAGCAGCTAGTTATTAATATTATAAATTTTGTACTAGTTGCTAACTTTCAATGTATTTTACCTCTTTCTGAAATTTCAGACAAATATATTTCAATTATGATAAACATGTTTACAATAAAATACATTTTATACTATTAAATTTCTGAAAATCATGATCAATACATTCAATAGCGCCATTTGAATTAATTATTAGTATTATTGTCAGAATTATTAACAATGGTAATGATATTTCTTGTTCTTTTTTGTTATGATTTTTATAGGGTTATATGATTTATACACTTATGTCTATAAATAATATCTTTCTAGGTGATATTATTTTTTTTATCAAAGTTAATTTTTATAATACCAGAAATACCTTAAAAGATTCATATCTTAAAAATAAGACAGTGTAAAATAAATTGTAATTTAATAAAATATCTTGAACGTGATAGAGTATCATCTTTAATATTATAATTTTTTCATAAACTTTTATAATACACAATTATTTGTTAGTATTTTTATTAGATTTTTTATTATCAAGCAGCGACATCTAAATGAAATTCATTATGATATAAACTAACGTGATACTTCATATAGTACATATGATCTATGATAATTTTACATATAATTATTTTTTATATGTTTTTTAGACTAATCTAGTAATTTAATTATATAAAAATTTTATATAATTTAATTCAAGTAGATCATTTTCATATTTTATTTAAAGTATTTGTTACGTTTTAAACTATAGATTAATAACTTTTTAGATTAAATTTACAAAACTATACAAAGTAAGTAATCATTTATACATGGTTATAAATATTAATTATAAATATTTATTTATATAGTAAATAATTATTATAATAGTTTATCGATTTTTCGAGGTTTAATTCAGTCATTGTTACAATTTTAATAATGTATAAATATATTAATAATGTAATATACAATTACTTAATTTTTTATATTTTAGAACTAATATAATTTGTTGATTATTAATTTTTAATTTAGTTAAGAAGATTTTTTTATTGATTCTTCAAAAAATGTTATGATAAATTTTTTTTTAATTAGAATTGTTATATTTTCGGAATATTGACATGTATCGTAAATTATAATTTGAAAAATTTTTTAAACAAATATTTTTGTCAATGTCTATTATAACTAAATCAAACTTTCCATATTACAAAATTTTGTTAAACAAAAAAAAGTAATGTCTACCATCTGAATTTAATATAATATAAAATTACATTTTTGAGAATAAAAAAAAATATTGTATGGATGACAAAATATGAGCTTATAAAATAATGTTTATTTCATTAATATGGTTTATTCGATATATGTTAATAGAGTAATGCTTATATTAAATAATATTTATTATTTGAAAAGAATTTTACTATTCAAATATATATGATATTTTATTATTTCAACTTTTTTTTATTATAATTTACACTTTTCCTAAAATATTTTATTATTTTAGTTAATATTTATTACTTTTATCGAAAAAAATATAACTTCATTTATATAATATTCTACACAAACATGTATTAATTTACAGTTAGTACTGTATAAAATATATATAACTTAATCGTTCTGTCTAATATTCAATTTTTTAGTGCATTACATTATATTTATGTAGATTAAATCATATTACTACTGCAGTATTTTTTAAAATTTTATGAAATATCAAATTATTTAGAAAATTATTTTCCAAAATTAAAAAAAGAAATACACTTACCGGGTTCTGCAAACGTAATAATCTCAGAAGTTCTAGCGTAGAAATCATCCATGACCTCTGGTTCATGGAGTGATGCGTACAGATCATCATATTCTTGATAATGGGATATTTTTTTGAAGTTAGTCTTCGTTCCAACAGATTTACCATTTATTCGTTCCAAATTTCTATAAGAGTATTCATTGCTGTTACTGAGATCGAACTCTTCAAATGTGTCTCCACGATTTCCATCATAAATGTTCTTATTATTTTTCAATATCCCCTCAGACATTGAAGGTCTGGTTGGTTGTTGAGCTTCAGCTCGATAGATTGTTTCCAAGGCTAGTCGTTTTGGTACCGAAGCTAAAGTTCTGTTGACATCGGGCCGGTTTCTTAACCCCAATTTCGATAGTATTTGATGTTTAATCGCTTCTAGTCTTAGATCATCTGGATTTGGCTGTGAATCCTTACCACCACGATGTAGGTGTGTATGCTGCTGATGTGAACATCCCGGACATGTTTGATGCAAGCTTTGCCGTGCTAAAACTGATGGACAGAGAGTAAGACTCCATGAAAGTAATATTAAAAATATCAAAGTTGAAAATGATCCGTGAAGTAGTGAGCCACTGCAGTTGAATAACTTCTGAGCAAAGTATCCTGATCGAGTCCAAAGCTTCTTGTTGTACCTTGAAATCAATGATTTGGCCTTTTCGTCTTCATATTGATTTTTTTCAATGGAACAATAATGATTATGACAATGACGTCGCTGGCATAAATTGATCTTATTTGCGTTGACGAGTTTTACTTTCAAAGAGGATGATTTGGCTTTAAATTTGATGAGTTCAGACAGATTTGGCACCTGGTGCATCTCGGCGGTGAGTCACCTCTTTCTCCTACCTCCAGCCCGTATTGCTTCAGTAAATCGTGATCCCTCTCTGATATACCAGCTATTACTCCCCTTCTCTTTTTTCGTCGATAATAAGCCAACTGATTCGTGCACGAAAATGTGTATATCAGGGCGTATATTTTTCGTTGTAAATCGAATTTTCCTTTCTTTGCGAATATAATAATCAAAAATCCTACTATTGCTATATCTACGGATATCAGCGATTGAGAGAATATTTTTACTTCCAAGAGAATTGGCCGAAGTCTCCGAAGAAGGTTTATTCTTCGTGGATGTAACAATGTGAACGGAGGAGATGGCAGAAGGTGATGACTGCAACAACGGGGAGAAGGCATCATCGCCTAAACTCCCCATTACCAATATACCAGAGCTCCTTTTAAAAAATTACTGTCTTTACAAATTTGCAGCTTTAAATTATTTATGTATTTAGCCATTCGCACAAGGCTACAACAATTTTTTGGATTTCACTTTTAATTTTTTGTAGTAATAAAAGTGTTAGATGTTTTTTAGAAACATAAAAATGATCAAATTTAATTCTGCTAAATCAATAAAAAGATAAGTATATAACAAAAATATTAAAAATATATAAAATGAATAATTTATTTCGTTTAAAAAATATAATTTTCAATTTTTTACTCTTTTTAAACTAAACATATCGTTAAGGAGTAAAAATAGCTTTAAGATATCTTTGAAACAATATCTTTTATTATTTTTAATTATGTTATAATATTTTTCTGTTATTGAATCAATGTGTAATTTAATTAAATTTTAAGGTCGCTTAGATTTTCTTGGATACTTTCGATGTACACCTAATGTTTCACTACGAGTAAGGCTCACATGATGGTGATGCACCATTTAAAAAGTATTACAGTGCTTGTTCAACTCATAAAGTGACATTTAATTCAAATCAAGCAAGAGATGATATCGCTTCAAAACTTTTTGGAATATTATATTTTATATTTATACAATAATAATTTCAATTTGAGCTATATACCAAAGTTGAATATCGGGAAATTTTGACACAACTATTTATTTATAAATATCTACTTCTTGTAGCTACACTGTGGAAGAAATATATTATCAATTGTTCAATTACAATATATTTAATATAACTCATATACTTGTGCTTGTCGATATTGCACAAGCTAATGTTGGGATCCTCTTGTTCTATATGAACTTTATAAAAAAAATCACTAAACTTAGTAGGCTCCTTACTTAAACACTTAAGATATCACCGAATTAATTTTAAAGCACTAAGTGTTAGAACTAATTCTATCTATGTAAAATAAGAATAATGTCATTCTGATGTATCACTGGATCATAATTATACGCATATAAATACATACATACATATATATATGTGCACATATACATACATAAACATATATATATATATATGCATGCGAGTATATATCTTATGTATATGTCGCGGTATCAATATTGTCGCGATATAACACCGCTAAAAGATACCATATAACATATACAATACAACCGAAGCACGCTTGTCGGAGGCGCGCCGGATACTGAGGTTCATCCACCACCATCACTACTACCACGAGCAGTACCACTACTACTACTAACGCCACCACAGCCGCTGCTCCCGCCATCGTCGCCACCAGTGCCACTGCTCCTGCCCCCGTCATTACCAGTATCTCTAACATTGTAACAATCACTATAATCTACCTATCCATGATTATGTTTAACAAAAAACACTATATTTTTTATAGCTAAAAAACTTTTGTGTATATGTACAAAAGAAATTAATTTTTAATTCATAAAAGATAATAGTAAATTTTATGAAAACTTATTTCAAGAAGATATCTATTTGATAGCTAAGAAGTTTCAAAGGTTACGCAAGCGTGTTTCGGATAGATCTAGAATGACCGATATCCTATAACAGTTTGTGTTTAACGTTATTTGTATAATACCAAAAAGAAAGGGGAGACCACGTGGTTCTCGCATGGTTCTGTGAAACCTGTACTAACAATACTCCATATTTCTTCCATGGTCGAGTAACATTATGACATTTTATAATAATAATTATATTATTTTACTCTGATTAATCAACTATGACCATAGAAAAGAACGTTTTTGGATATAATGCTGCATAGATTTTTAAAAATTAATTATATTATAAATATAGTAAATATTGCAAAAGGTAGATTTTTATGTTACATTTTACGTTATATAATACTCTTAAATACTAATCTAAAACTACGGTTATTTATTTATTGTTTAACGATCATATTACTTTTATTCCATACAAGAATCGATGTCATCTAAAGAAGTAAAAGGATTAATAAAATTTCTATTATGATATATAATGTAATAATATATAATGATATGGTGGTGTATAATAATATATATGTGCCAATTCTTTATTTTACTAAGTTATGTATACACTTTTTAATTTTTGGAAACAATATATAATATGTGGAAATAAATAGATTAATGAATCACATATTAAAGTTAAATTATCTATAAGAGTGAAAAATGTTTGTCAAATAAATATTCCTAACAATAAACTTTTGTTTAATGAATATTGTTTTTTAAATATGTGTATATTTAATTACGATTTTAATGACATTCTTTAATAAAAATTATTGATCTTCGTCACCATTAGAAACAACAATTTTAGTATTTGTTGAAATTTTTGAATAAATAATTCAAATTTTATGTGATTATTTTAAATTATTTATTTTTTTAAAGATCATTTTTTAATTTCCTCTCTCTCTCTCTCTCTCTCTCTATATATATATAATATATATATTATATATATAATATTATATTTAGCATAATTTTTATGTTTTATAATTTGTGGGTGATATTTAATATTTTTTATCTAAAGTTTGTTAAAATAAATATTAATAAAATTTAGTATGCGCTCTTTCATTTCAACTTGTTACAATATAATGTACATATATAATATGATTAGAAACATAATCTTTTCCATATTAATTAATAAATAAGATTTATTTTGTTGCCTAAATTTAGATGTAACTATTATATTTTACGCTAATTTGAATATTGGAAAAATTAGATTAAAAAATATCCCATCAATTTTTTCAAATTTAATGTAAAGATTTAAAGTAATTCTTGCATTTCGATTTCTTGAGAGCTAAGAAATAAAAAGTTACAATAGTAATATAATATATTGAATACAACTGTGCAATATTCAATGTTTAGTTTTGTTTAATTTATTTGAATATTGAAATACTTTATATTCATCAAATAGCAAAAGTTTTGAAAAATAATGTTTTTATATTTAGAGTATTATTGACTAAAATCATAAAATGAATAAAAATATTTATTGAATGATATTTTATGAAAGTAATAAAATTAATATAATAGAATCAAAAGGAATTGATATATATTATTTCTTATTAATTTACATTCTAATTAACTAAAATGCTTGTAATATTAAATCTCAAGTTACTTAAGCATTAAACTATTTAGCCTGTTCGAAACGTTCGGCATGCTTGGAGAAAAATCACAGTAATCCGGTGGAATTTCTATACGAGTAATCATATTTGCGGCTCTCTATGTCGTTCTCGGGTGTATGGTGAAGTCAGGAAGAGAACTCGGTAAGCATATTGATCAAGAGATGGTAGTTGGCTGCATGCCACATCGTGATGCTGTAAGAAAGAAAGAGTACACGAGGAATAAAAAGAGAGAGAAAGTATATAAGTGGATAAAGAGAGAAATGGACGCCTGTCTCTTCGTATTATAAACTAAAACTTCTATTTTCGTTTTCTCCCTAAACTCGGTACTTATCAAATATAACATTTATCTTTTCACCTCGTGTTTCTATTTTTATTTTTTTTCTATGGCAAGTAAAAATCAAATTGAGTACCTTAATATTTTATTCTTTTCCTTAAATTTCATGTATACTTCAAAAAGTAACACGAACTTATGAGTATGGTTTCAATATTTTTCAAGAAGAATGAAACAACTTTACTACAATGAACGCCCAAAGACTGAGTTTTTAGCTAGTAATTTGCAATGAGATTTGCATTTATGGAGATTACGTTCATTTTTTGTACTGTAACCCGTATTCTATCAAGATATGTTTTATATATGTCATCACATTTGTTTTTATATGTATGTATGTTAAATAAGTGATATGATATCTCATTTACTTAGTCTAAATACACTTTGAATTAATGTGTCTTTGCAGGTTCCATTGTATACGAATCTATTAATTATATTCATTAGCAACCTGGATTAACTTTGACAAAATCTAAAATAAAAAAAAGATGAGATAAAACATGAAAACTTTAAATATTAAACTATTAAATGTACAAGAAAGAAAACTTCCGTTTTCTTGAAACTGCGTTTCACGATTACACCCTCTACTGTTGCTTGAATTTCTGTGGAAAAACGTTGCGTTTTTGCTCTGTATCAATGAAGTATGATTTTAATCAACGATATTATCGGTGTATATATAAAGAAGAAAGAAAACAAATTTCTTCTTTACCTTTTAGTGGTACTGAACAGAAAATACGCATGAGTTAATCTATTGCCCTTATTACTTCTTTCATTAATGTGAAAACACCATAATATAATCGATTGTGTTCGATATGAAAATTATTGAAAACTAACTATAAGAGTACAATTATATTATTTATTTTATCGTCAGGAACAATAGCATAAGTATCTTCGCGATCACTAGTAGATAAGGTAGGGAATCGTACTGTAATTAGCTTATTTGTTTCGAAAATATCGTTTTAATTATTAGCCAAATTTTAAACACATATTAATTATAAAATTGTTTATAATTCCAATGAGTTTCTATTGATAAATATTATCAAAATATGTATTGATCGTCAAAATGCTAAAAAATCAAATTCCAATTGTGCAAAAGGTTTATATCGTGTCGTTTGGGTTAACCGCATGAATTATTCAATGTTGTGCACCAACTGATGTTTTACTGCTGCGAGGCGTGTCTGCGTACGTGATTTAGATTGATCTGTCATTATATTGTCTGGCGGTCGTCTCGACTGCTGATTAGTGGTATATGTTCCTGGAATTTGACAATGGTAACGTGTTTTCTTTTAGTTTGATCTCGAAATCTTTGATCATGAATTCAATCAATTCTTTACATACCATCTTACTTATAATTATATATGATTTTGAAATCTGAAATAGAGTTTTTGAGTTATCTTTCTTTTGTTGCCTTATAATTATAACGAGTTGTAAATATTTGAATATATCTATCTTTGATTATAGTATGTATCAATTGAAAACAACAAGTTTCTATTGTAAGTATTCTAATTATTCATAGTTCTTGATTTCCAACTTCCTAATAGGGACTTTATTTCTTTTAACGATTTGACACTTTCGCGCGAAAAAACTCACGATCGCTGTTAATTTAAAGAGTCGAAAAACGCGATTGACCTCGAGCCAGGAACTTCATTCTCATTTGCAGTAGATCTCTTTAACCGGTATGAGTGAATGGCTGTTGCTCATCATCATTGATTGTTTAAGCTACTGGATCAAGTGCATTGCAGATACAATTGACACATATACACACGGCCAAGTAAGCCTGTTCGTTATGTATCATATATGAATTTGTGCTGTAGGCCATATACATAGCTATTTCAAGTTCATCATTTTATTAGTTACGTTTACAATTCTTTCTAATTATCTTAAGATATAAATGTAATTATTATTTATGTATGTATGAATAAATATAGTTTTTTATAGATCGCTAATTAAATAGAAAATAAAAAATTAATAAAAACATACATACGTAAACATGTAAATATGTAGACATTTTTATTTATTACAAATCTTATTTAATTTTTTGATGAATTTATTCATTCAAAGAATTGATATATTTAACATTCGTTTAATTACTATTGCTGATTTTAATATTAATATAACATATATTTATTATAACATATAATATTTTAAGTATTAATAAAAATTTAATACATGTATATAAGTATCACATGACATAAATAATTATGTAAATAAAATTATGACAATATTAAATATTAAATTTTATAAAGAATTATAAGTAAAATTTGAAAATTTTTGAACTAAATGTATATTTAATTAATCTATTATCAATTTCTCAATATTTTTTTATTGAGATATCACAAATTTCATTTTATATTGTTATAAATAATAAGAAATATATGGACAGATTTCATAAAAAGAATACCTAAAGTTAACTATATATGTATTCATTAGGACATATTTAAAAACGTTCAAAACTTTCCAAATTAATTTTTAGTCATGTATGTGGGTTTTCCAATATTGGTATAATTTTTTTTTAATAATTGTATCCAATTTTTAATCAAATTAAGATATTTTTAGGTTATTTTTAATAGTTTCATTATCATTTATTTTTATTTAATTAATTTTATTTATTTTTTTATTTAAGTTTTTTAAATTATAATCTTTTATTAAAACTTTTATCTTAAACTTTTATATAATTCATTTATTAAAAAGGAATAATTAGTATTAATATTAAAACTTATAATTGGCTTTGATCCTATCTGATTAAAAACAAATAATTTATATTCAACTTAATTTTTAAGATATAATTTATAGAATAAAATATTAATTTAAAATTATTATTTATCAATAATTTGAATATTTAATTTAATAAATTTTGTAAATAATTGAATAATGAATTGAATTTATACAAATCATATTCAGCTTTTATCATCATTGAATATATATATATATGTGTATATATATATATATATATTTATCATAATTTAGTAAAGTAAAAATATATGTATCATATTTTTAATATAATTACAATTTTACAATGAAAAATTAACGTAAAATATTTTTCATTTATTGTATATAAATTAAATTATAAATTGATTTTAATAATAAGTGATTGGAAGCATTAATCTTTAATTTTTATTTTTACTGTTTAATTTATTTATGTATGCAATGATAGTTATAAAGATTTTATTAAAATTTGATCTGTATTGTTTAGCGTTATGTTTAACAGTAATTATTTAATTATATAAGAAATTAAACTTGTATTGATTATTCTTCATTATTCTCAATCTATTCTCAAAATTAGAATTTGCTTAATTTTTTGCTACCAGGTTTATTCAATAATATTATAGATTGGAAGATAATACAAAATAGTGAGTAAAATAAATTGATGAAAGAAGAAAAACTCAGTATCAGGAATCATATAAAAACCTAATTAATTTGTGTGGATTCTTTATACTAAACAAGTGAAATTTGAAAAAATGATACAGCAAAAGTTTCTGTTAACGTTTATTAGGCATGTATATATATGTGACATTTTATACCAAGGCTAACAATTACGATAAGTATCAAAAGTAAAGGCTTTTGAGAATCGTTTTTACGAATAATTAAATGCGGATGTGCGTGTACAATTGTTTTGCACAAAAAGCTTTCTGGATGAAGCAGGGGTAAGAAGAGCTGATAATCGAAAAAAATTAGTGAAATCCCCACAATATGTTTCGTTGGTATAGCACGAAACGATAGTATCTCCCTTTTTCGAGAATTTTGTATAAAATAGGACGGAGTATTGCAAGCCTTACGTTTCATGCTGTGCTCGTACAATTTTAACAGAATATTGCGTATTTGCAATTAATACTATAAATGTTTTCTAAAATGGTACATATATTATATATATGTAAGTAATACTTATCTTTTTTAATTACTTTTATACATTTTTACATTTAATTTCAATTTTTAATTTGTATTTTGTATTAATTAAATTAAATAAAGCTAAAAAATTTCCATCTTTAAAATAAAATTAATTTATTCCGAATATTGATGCTAAAATGTATCAAAATGTATTTTCTTAATGATAATGACATAAAAATATATTATAATATGAAATGAAATTTTAGAATGAACTTGTAAGTTATTTTTCTATCTTATACAACTATAATTCCTTATTTTGAAAGAAATAATCTTCATCAATAGATTAATGCAAAGATAAAAAAGTTTGATTTTACATATTAAATCGAAATAATTAATTTTTGTAAAATAAGAAAAGGCAATCTAAGAAATAAAATTGAAAAAAATTATAATTTTATTATAGAAAATTCATTTTATTAAAAATTAGTTAAATATTAATTCAAAGGATAGTTTTATTTGTATTCGAGTTTTTCTATAAAAGTAATTACTCTTTTGTATAACAATATTTTTCTAAATATCTTCTTTCTAATTAATTCATGAAAATATGTATATTTAAATATTAATAAAATTGTATTAATTCAATCAATCTATTATCTTATAAATTTATACTTATTTTATAATTTATTTAAAGTTAAGTTTTACACTTATTTTAATATAAAAAAATTGAATTCTATATAAAAGGAAATTGTAAATTAAAATAAAACTAAAAATAAAAATTGAGCTATCTATAATACTTTAAAAAGACTAATAATACAAATATTATTTTTGAATACAAATATTAATAACTTTTATTAATCTTGTCTAGTATTTGCAAACCTATTATATCTCTTAATAACGATTTTTCAATATTGAATTAAATTCAAAATTTATTGTTTGCAATAAGCAAATGAAGAATATTTTTAAAATGAAGCATGAGACAACAGAGTTTTTGTTATATGCTTACCTTTCTACTAGAAAAGGCCATCGTAAAAATCAGCGCGAGTAATTTAAATATTTCAAGATTTGTGCACATATGAGCTATATATGATGCTTATTTGCACTGTTTCAATAATAAAATTCTTAGAATTTATATTAGTTACGTAAAATAAAATTTTTTTTGTTCAATGTTAGAACTAAAATCTATTTTTACTGATTTGAAATTTTGTCTTCAACAGTCAGAATATTATAAATTATGTGTAACGTTAATGAAGATTAACTAATGCGCCAAGTACGTTTGTTTTTTAATAGATGCTTATGCTATACGATAGGAAATTTATGTACTGCTGAAATTGGATTTATTTTAATAGATCAAACAACTCGGTAGTATATTTTGATAATAAAATAATTTTTAATTATAATATAAATTATTTTTTTACTAATACGAATTAAATTCTACTTTTTGACAAAAAATTTTTTTTATCTTTTATTTCTTTGAAGATTCATTATCCCTTTAATATAATTGAATATAAAAATATTAAAAGTTTATATTTAAAATAAGTTCTGTGTTGTTTTAATTCTCTAAGGTTAGGAGTTTAAATATTAAATTATGAGCAAAAAAGTTTTTTAGGTAGTTAAAAAGGACAATGTTCGAATAGCTTCATTGAAGTGTGCGTTCAGTTACGCTTAATTGTATATGTTGATAAAATTAAAGTTTAATTTCTAATTTAAATTTTTCTCTTTTAATTTTAAAGCAATTTCCAATTTAATTTCTGGTAAGAAATATCATTGTTAAACTCCTTTAGGTATTATTATATATCGAAATTTATAATTTAAACAGGTTATCGTGATTCCAATATGGAAGGCTCCAATAGTTTGAATTTTACGGATAAGCTAAAAAATCTCTTTGCTGATAATTGTTAATTTTGAAGAATTAAATTTCTTTTCATATTTTTCTAATTTTTGAAAATAATAATAAATAATAAAATTTCATAATTATTCATAATATATTAAATTTTACATGAAATTAAAAACTTTTTTTGAATATTTACTTTCCTATTAAATTATAGTTTTTATACAAAACTGTTTCATTCTTATGTATGTTTCGTCATATTTTTTAATCAAATAAAATAATTATGTTTATCATTTACTAATTCAATTTATTAAATTAGTAATATTTTTTTACGTAAAAGAACTAATAGAAAATCAATTTGATAGTAATAAATATTATTAGATTATTGATAATTATAAAATTATATTTATTTACTATCAGATTTATATCGTATTATTTACTACTGGAACTGTACGTACCGTGCAATTGAACATAGCTATAAACAAGTTTGTTATATTTTTTATTATATTATTATATTCATTTTTCTTTAAATTTACATTACTCCAAATTGCATAATTAAGAAAATAAATTATAAAATTCCTTGTTTAAATTCTTTATGTAATTTTATTATCTATGCATGAAATCTACTACTGTAGTAAATTATTGAATGTGATTTGACACTCGTTTCTTAAATTACATATGAAGACAAAGTTTCAATGATAATTAAATATTGTGTTGCTAAGTATCGATATTACAGATGCTCAATTTTGGTAATTTGTGAATGTAGTAACTAATTTTTAAACTCAAAATTCCATAGTTCTAAAATTTCAGTAAATTATGTATTTTTTCTTCTTCTCATACAGAATAAAACAAATCATCTTATATATTTTTTATGTTTTTTTAACTGTAAACATGAATAAATATTGTAGAAAGTTATATACTTAATTTTATGTTTAAGTAACTTTTCTGCCTGTCTATCTTTGTTCCTCTGTCTTTATCTTTTCTTTCCTTTCTTAGACTCTATTTGCATGTACAGAAGGCTATTTTATATTTAGTCTACCTGTCTCTTAAAAGGGAGATATTACAGGGTTACTAACGTATTGTATGGCCTCCCCTAAGCCTTATAAGGATAGCCCTCAGGCACGCACCCCGCGTTTCTTATCTTTGTGCGTATGCAATTTTTGGTTCGTGTCTATCTTCATGCGTGCATACGCGCACGGGTATGCGTGTAGCCCTATGCAGCGAAGGTGAAGGGGGCATCGGGTAACATGGACAAGCAGCCAACCGTCTGGCCAGACAGCCCCAGGTAGTAAACTAATGCCCTCACGCCCACTCCCTAGCTCATCGAACAGTCGTCAAAATCCCCTAATCAAATAACACTTAACAAGTAATGTTACCATTTTTTTCATTTACATTCAACTTTTATGAAATTCTAAGACTGAATAAATTTAGGTTTGCATTATACTAAAAAAAATTTTAATTTGAAAATATTTTATAAATATTTAATTACTGGTTAATAGTTAGATATTTTTATAAAGTTAAAGTAAAATATCTATTAAAAAATTTATTTAAACGCATTTTAATAAAAAATTACATCAAGAAAATCACAATAAATTCAAATAATCTAGTCTAAAATTTATTGTATGAACACTATACTAATCGACTTTACGGTGTCAAGTTTCCAATTCTATAAATTGATTTTCTACCTATAAAGCTAATTCTTAAATAATATAGAGCTACGGTGTTCAATTTAGAAAATACATATTTTTAAATTTGTAAAGCTTATTTTAAAATTAATAAAAATATAGTCAATAAAAAATTTAAAGAAATTAATATAAAATTTAATTTAAACAATAGCATTTGAATTAACTTAAATTATTAAATTTGATTTTTCCACTATGAATATTAATAAATTTCTAACCAAGAAAAGCTGTAAAAAACTGTAAAAATCTATTATTAAATATTAGTAAAAAATGAAATTATTATTCAATAAAATTAAAAAAAAACTTGATAAAACAAGTTAAAAATTTTATAAAATATAATTGAATATATTTTTATATAATTATATGTATAAAAAACAATTGAAATGATTTTTATTTATTTTATATTATTGAAAGTATTTACATGGATAGGGAAATATTAAATTGAATTATTTGATATTTAATATTAAAAACTTTCTAGACGATATAAAATTATTAACAATATTTAACAAACTATCTCTAATCAGTATGGATTAACTGGTGACAGTCAAATTCCAAATAGAAAATCATTTTGTTACTCAAAGTCGACCGGTATAGCGTTCGACGCAACATACTATGAGTGTTTCAGAGCTAAACCTAGAGTGCTCGAAATACACCGTGAAGTTAATTCAAGTACATCGCTTTCGTCGTAGCTATGTCACGTTGTTTTGTGTTCTGATGTTCTTCGTATTTCGTAGTGCTAACTATATACTCATACTAACGACCGATCGCACATGCGGTTGATGATGACATATTAAATAAACGAGATAATTACAAGGTATATCTTGTAATATCTTCATCATTTAAAGAAACTATATGTTTTAATTATATCGAAGTTTGAACTTAAAATTTTGTATTTTGAAGTAATATTTAAAATCAATTATACATATGTAGTATTTATACTTCTTTCAAATAGTGTGATTTTTTTTAAAAAAAGTTTTTATAATTTATTTATTTATATTTTTATAGAATGTAGCATATAGAATCATAGTTTAATGATGTATTGCTAGTCTATGATAGTCATTTGTTTATAGACAGTAAGAGTTTGGTAATAATATTAGCATTTTTCCACAATATAATTATTAATAGAAAACAAATTCTAAAGTAATGATTAAACTTATATATAATGTGACTTTTATGTATAATATCATAGAAAACTATATAATTTGAAAGTATGTTTTAAAATAATATATTATTCTTATACTTCATAGCAATGTAAAATTATTTCCATTTTAACCAATATTACTTTTATTCGAAAAACACATTTTTCAATTATAATGTGTAACAGAAAATAAATATTATACTTTTTTTATTCTAGGATAGTATTCATCTGTATCAGTTCATTTTATTTTATATATTATATATATGTATACATTAGTAGATTAATATAAAATTTTTATCAGTTTGGTTTTAAATAATCATTTTTATAGAAATAAATTCCAAATGAAAACTTGCTTTTATATTTGTTGAATAATGTATACTAAAATTAAAAACTGATATCACTATGATTAACAATAATTCTACGTGACTGTTCTATTATATATATATATAGATATATATATAATTATATTAAATTAAAGAAAGTTTGAGATACCAAGAAAATATAAATACAATAAAAGTGATTAACTAAAAGAAAAGTGGTACATAAAATATCATTATAAATACAAAAATCTAGATAAATAATGTCCGTCAGTAATAATATTAACTATGACATTAAAATAATTGAGAAATGTAATCGCATGTATATAAAATATAATAAAATGTAAAACCATTTTCACTATGTTCGAAATAATATGGCTGAGCTTAATAACAAGTTTTTTCTGATGCGATCTGATACATTACACCCTATTTCAGAAACTTACCATTTTACTTCTTCGGTTGCTATTTTCTGAATCCGTTATGGTATTACAAACTATCATTTTCCTTTTATTCATTTTAAATAATCACTTCAAGCAACGAATGTTCTTGTTCTAACAATGATTGCGGTTACAAGTCAATGCTTTTTTATAATTAATACTAATTAAACTTTTTATAATTAATACTCTTGATGACCTTAAATGTATACAAATGATGTAAAGATGACACTAAATTGTATAAATATAACAATAGCATTATAATTTCACACTTTTATTATATTTTGCAATTGTTGGTGTATATACGTTAGTACAATGTATTTTTAGTTACATTAAAATTTTTTTAATGTTTTTATTTAATATACTATTAATAATTTAAATAATTTAATGAATTAATTATATTGAATCGAATAAGATAATTTATAATATTTTATGAATATATAGATATAAATTATATGAAGACTTGCTTACTTGACAGATTCAATAACGTATTAAATAAACTTTAAGAATAAATTTTTTTTACATTTAAATAAAAAATATACAGAAGCTATTAATAATATTTATTTTTTATTTAATCACTAGAGAAATATGATTGTATTAATATTTGAAAGTAATCGAGAAGAAAATTAATAGTTGAAGTTAAAAGTATTATTAATTTTAATTTTTTGAGATAAAATTATATTAGATTTTCAATTCTTCGTGTATAAATACAAAATAATGGATTCACTTTACATTAGTGTTAATTAACAAAAGTTAATTTACTATATTAAATTTTTGTACGTAATAAAAAAATATATATAATTTATTTGAGAATTTGTTAAGAAAAACTAATTATTTTCTACAATTTTTACATTTATTGTAAATTAATAAAGTAAAAAATCTAAAACTTTCTTTCGACACGGTATTTAATACATACAATATTTAATAAATATCTTGAGAAACACACATGCTTAACTGATTCAAATTTTTTTTCGCTCATCCTTCAACTGAATCTGTTTTTATATCGTTTGTGTGGTGTATTTTTTTATTTTTTAAATTATTCCTTTTACTATGACTTTCGTTTTTATTTTAACATTTCATTTTTCCTTTTTTTCTCGGCTCCTTTTCATCGTGTATTGCTAAGTCAGCGTTTACTCGTAAAATGCAAATGTATATAATGATTATGCTCTTGGTGCTTACAACGCTCGTTAGATTGATCGTAAAAGACAGTTTAAAGCTGCCGACTGCCAATACCATGTAGAATTCGAAAGAACTTCAAGGACGACGATGGTGATTTTGATGATGATGATTATGTCAGAGTATTGAAAATACCGATTACCGTCTCAATAAACCCCCGCAAGCATAGTCCGTTTATTTATTCGAAGATTCTCTCTCACCTCCTAACAATTCTCCTTCTTTATCTCTCTGTTTCGTTCTACTTTCAGGGCCTTCTATTTAAAATAACAGCTTAAACTATAAAACGTAAGAGTCGATAATTATAATGCACGCAAAATCTTAAAATTTGCGCTCTTCAGGGGCAAGGCTCATTCAAGATTCATGAATGTGTATATCGATTTTCTCATTATACGGTCCTACTAAAGTGAGAGAATGAATATGGTAGGGGTTCTCTAGTGGTCTTCCTCGAATACGGGATCCTTTTAGAGATTGCTTCGAATAGATGGGATGCATGAGAGTGCAAGGAACTTTCTTAAATCTTCCGGTGCTTATAAGCAGCAGCAGCCATGCTTCACGTAAACACATCCCTCTATATACGTATTATATAGTATATTTCACAGTGCGAAAGACGTGCGCGATAGTTCCTCGAAAAATTTTGCTTGGTGTTTTACTGGGCACGCTTGTAATTATGACATTTTTAGACCTCTCTTCCTTTGAATTTTGCACCGTTTTATGACTGAGTGACTTGACTTTTATGCACAAACCGTCTATGTTATAAGAAATACATTATATGAATATGCTATATTATATTTATGAATGCAGCAATTCAATCAGATTTGTTCAAATTTTATTATATATTGAAAATCTCTTTATAATCTTGCACTAGTCGTTTAAATAAAAATTTTTAAATAATTTATCGATGAAATAATGATCAATTTTATTTTTATTTGTGTATATGTATATAAAAAAAAATTATTTGAATATAAATAATTAATAATATTAAATATATACAGTTTATTAAAAGATGTCAATTAAAAGAAAAATAATTAAAAAATAATTATAACAGTTTTTACACTTTCTTTTCGAGAAACTGTATTATATTATTTAATTTTATTTATCGCTTCTGCGGGGTAATAGATTATCTATTTTTCTAAGTTTGTGATTATTTGTACTTAAATAATTTAAATAAAATAAAAAATCTAGTTTATTAATATTGAAATTAAAAATATATTATCATTCCTTTTTTTCTAAATTATTAATCTTTTTCAATGAATTAATGTTTAGTTTTTCATTTACCGTCAAAGATACTATATAAATATATTGATACCTTAATTTTAATACTAATAAAAAAAATTCTTTATTTTATATAATAAAGTTTGTACATCGAGGGGTTAATGTTTGAAATGTCGGTTAGACTACTGCAGGAATGCCAATCTGATCATTAGCAGATTAGTCAATTGTGAATCCGGTCAATAGTGCAGATATAAGGCGCAGTATGCGTCTCTTTCACTTAGGCCCGCACAGATTTGCGCGTCTCGTTAGTAAGTGACGATGTTGAGTCCCCGAAACCTCATTGGTCATCACCGTGAAGATGAAGGCAATTGTCACTGCACGTGCAATTTAAATGCTTATGGTATGATTCTGCATGTGATTGAACCATTCTTATACTGACATTGAGATCTTTTAGAGTACATTTTCTATTCGGACAAAATTATATTTACGATATAATATATTTACTCAAATATTCTTACATGCAACAAAAAACGTAACCAAAAACAAACAAACAATCCACGTTCGCGATCAAATAAACAATATTTCACTTCAAAAATTCAATATGATAATAATAAGAAAGTATATCTAAAAATACAATATGAATAAATTTGTAAAAATAATAACTTTTTTAGAATATATATTTTACATATACTGAATTTTCATAAAAAATATTTAGTATTTAATTTTTAAATATCATTTGATACAATACTAGCACAAACTAAACTTTATAGATGGTTAAATATTTTTAATGATATTATTACTATAATTTGATAAGTTCAATATTTTAATGAATGTAAAACGTAATTATATTTAAAATAATCTATTTATTATTATAATTTAAATAAACTTTTATTACAATAATTGATCTGCTGAAAAATTTAAAAAGAATATATAAAAACTTATTTAACAAATGTTTACCGTGTAATCATATTGCAAGATCTATTCTAATTTATAAAAATTGTATTTATATGATACTAATTCAAAATTATATTTTTCATATTAATATAATTATGTAATAATATTTTTTATTCAAAATTGATAATAATATGTTAATAAAAATTAATTCAAATTTAATTTATTTCATTAATTTAACGTACATAATTATTGCAGTATTATTGCAAATAATCAATACTATCATATCAATATTATCATAAAGTAAATTGATTTCGATTAAAATTACATTTTAAATTTCTCTTTCTTATACCTTTAATAAAATATAATAACTGTTAAGATATTATAGTATAATTAAAGTCAATCAATATTCTACATTTGAACGATTTTTATAATCTTTATAAAATATGTAACTTCGTTTAGTTGGAAAAATACTCTATTATTTTAAAAATTTGATTTTTTTATGTAATATAATTTCCAAGGGAATAAATTATATATTACAAATGATATAAATTGATTTAAATTTTATAATGAATGAAGACAAAAACTAATTATACTTTAAATTAGTATATTAAAAAGATTTATAAATAATCTCTGAAAACATACGAATATTAAACAGAAATCCTATTCTAAATTTTAACAATATGTTTGGAAGAATCAGTATAGTATAAAATTATTTCCATGTATTATTTATAAAGATTTTAAATGTATTGTTATAGGCTTATATATTATTTACTAAATTATAAGAAATCTCACGTATTTTATAATATTAAATAGTTTTTAAATAAAATTATTATAATTATTGTTGAAAAGTAATATTTAGTTTATAATTAGTATGTCTCATCAAAGCAGCTTTTTATAATAATATTAATTCTTTTTTTTTAAACTACCAATTCAAAACTTATAAAAAAAATAATTTTTTTAACGAATAATACAACTATTATAAATATTTATTTATTTCTTATATTATAGTTTTATCGTACAAATTTAATTAGCAAAGAAGTAATTTTCAGTTATATTTGTATATATATAATGAAATAAAAGTATTCTTATTAAAAAATATTTTCAAAAACGAATACTTAATAGTATAACAGTAAAATTTATGTTTTCAATAATATTTTTAACTATAATGCAACATATTTAATGTAAATTATAAATAGAAGGAATAAAAAGGAATTATATCAAAATTAATAATATTCCTAATAGAGATATATTAAAAGACATATAAAACACAAGTAAAGAGGATTTATAGTGTAAAAAAGATAAAAAAATTTTATTTGTAGATGAACATTAACTATTAAATGTAATGTAGCATTACATAAATAGTTTATAATAAAACGATTTAATACGTAATGAAATATAAATATTTAGTCTATTTAAACTATTTTAAAAGTAAAATTGATACTGAATTCATAGATACTGAGCGCTTATTATAAATTCGTTGGTACGAAGAATACCATAGTACAGAAAAGAAGTTATAATATAATATACTGCATCCTTTTGATCTCTGAGAAAAAAAAATATATATAGCTTAGGCAAATATTAGGTAAGTTAGAGTGGAGTACAAGCAGATTTTTGTGAGTATTATTACAGATTTAAAATTAGAATACTAATTGATTTTTAATGTTTTAAAAATTATAGTAAACAAATATTAGTGTTATACAATCATGAATAAATAGAACCTATAAAATATCTTTATCGTTTGAATAAATCTAGAAAGTAAATAAATTGATAAAATCAGTTTAAATAAATTTAAATCTTCAAAAGCTATTTAAAAATTAAAATTGCAGCTTTTAAAAACATTTCATTAATTTTTATTTAAAAAATGTTAAAAAAAAAACAATATAACATATAGAATAATTGGATTGATGTTATGAAAAATAGAATTAAATTTCAACAAATACTATATTAAATAATTTATCATAATATAAAATATTTTACTGCAATATATTTAATTAATCTTAACATAATAGACTTATATTTCTATAAATTTTTAATTATGATTTCTTAATTGTCATATACACATTAGATTACATTTATGATCATTATCGTGTGTATTTATTGGATTATAAGTAGCGTCTTGTTGATAGTTTAAAATAATGAACCAAATTTCTCACATTGATTATTCAAATATGTGTTCGTGTTCGAAAAAAGCTAACTACAACGATAGATAGTTAAATAATTACGGAATAAAATTGTTCTAAAATGAAATAATGTTACTAGTAACGGTTTTAATTTTTTATGAATTTTTGAAATTCAGAACCTATAGAATAAGAGTAAAATTGAAAACAATACAATACAACTTGGTAAAAGTGATATTTTATTAAATTATCTATTTTTGATAATACATTTTCTTTTTCGTAAATGTACAAATATAAATGTAATTACAAAATATGTTTGCAATGGTTTTCTGATAAACAAGAAATACTAATATTCGATGATTTTTAGTTATGTTATCATATATAACACAACAATTTGTTTCATATACAATACAACATTTTGTGAAAATATAATAAATACTAATTCTCTAGTTACTATTAATTTGAAACAAAAATAATTATGTATATAATTGATAAATAAATATGCGTTTGATCAATAAATTTCTTATTTATTCAATATTATTATAAAGTTTCTTATTGGAAGTAAACTTTGAGCTCTAGATAAAAACTTTTTACAATAGTAAAAAATGAAATGTATTATTTTTTTACATTAGAAAGTAAAAATTTAAAATAGATTCACGAAACTATTTGTATATTATTTGTTTTGGATAAAATATCTAATTTATGGTTTTTATTATATTATAATACAAATACAATATTTAAGAAATAAAAAAAGAAAATAATAGTATTGTACTATCATCAAGGAAATATAAAATAAATACTCATTTTTAAATTTTCAATGAAGTGTAAATTATATTGAAAAATTCTAATTAAAATATTTTAAAATTATAAATAAAATCTACTTTATTCTTTAAAATTTTTTAAATATTTCAAATATTAATACAAATTATGACTTGAAAAAATCTGAATGCTTGAAAATTTTTAGACTACATAATTATTTTTCACTATTATTTGAAATCAATCATAAGTAAATAAGTATTTCCTTAAATTTAATTTGTAATATTTAATAATTAATTTTATTTTTCAAATATTTAACAGTTTTTAGTTTTGTATGAATAACTGTAAACAGTATTAATATAATAGATTAATCATGAAATTTACAGAGTGTAATGTAATGTAATACTGCACATTCAAATAACAAAACAAAAATTTGTGTAAATGTATATATTTGGAAATACTTCTGCAATTTTCTTTCACGTATTGTCATATTAATACGATTCATTTTTATCTTGTCATAAGTAGAGATGTATGTTTGTGTGGGTAAGCAACAGTTCATAATGACTGTCTTAGCTGTCTCTTAATTTTTTACATCCTCATCATCACCGCGGTAATCCTGATTATACAATGGTATTCTAAACTGACGTGTTACTACTACTTCATTTACATATTGTTTACTATGGTTTCTTCTAAATTTTTACTACGTATACTTTATCAATATTTTTATTATTTAATATTAATAAATTTTAATAATATGACAAAATATAGTAAAATATGATAAGGACTATTTCTAAAACATGATATATAAGCTATCAGGAAATATTTACATTCGCATTTACAAGTGAAAATTTTAATCTTTTACAGCACATATATAAATAAATATTAATATTTTTTTAACTTTTTCTTTTATATAAGAAAATAATATTGTTTGATAAAAATACTATTATCAAGATGTAGTTATAAATTAAATTAACAAACAATGCTAAATATATATATAATCACTAAACATTATTATAAAAATTATCAAGAATGCCCGTTGTAATATATCTCATTAGTATTATAGTAATAATAGCAGCTTAATAATAACTTGTTATAAAGGGCCTTTTGTAAGATTACAGAGTATGATAAACATTGAAAAAAGTCTTCGTTCAAATAATTATCACAAATTATACTCATACCAACAGATATAGATATGTTGATTCAATTAAAAACTATTTTGGACATTTACTAATAAGTAATATTAATTTAATAAAAAAAATTATATTTTTATTCTATTTTAAAATATGTCATAATATAATTTTTTTATATAGCTACTTAAATAAAAAATTTATACCTTAAAATATTATCTTACATAAAAATTTAATCAATACTATAATAATTAAAATATTATAAAAAAAAATATATATATTAAAAAATTATTATTTCATTTAAATATACGTAAAAAAGAATTTTTATTCATTAAGTTTACACTCAAAATTATAAAAATTCGTTTATAATAATAAGTTTTAAAATAATTTTTCTTAATAATTACTATTGTAATTTGTTTAATATAAAAATAAGAATAATTAAAGATATATTATGTTCAATAGTTATTAATTAATTTTATAATGATTATTTTAATTATTTAAAAATTAATTTAAAATCTCGTACTAATAAAAATAATTCAAATACATATAAAAACTAATAACAATTAGTTATCAGAAATTCCACGGAGTTTTTAGTAAATATTATTTATACAATAATAAATTTGTATTTAAAAATAATAATTTGTATTGAAAAAAAATTTTTTTATCGAGTATGAAAAAAACCTATTATATGTTATTTTATTTTTCAAATCAATAAGTTTTTACAATAAATTTTTAATGAATAATAAATTTCTGATAAAATACAGCAACAATGTACTTACCTCAATTTCTGTAGTAATATAATGATTTATCTTAATTAAAAGCGTATATAATGTTATGCAATTTTATATAATATTATAATTTTATTATAATACAAGAAGAATGTAATTTTACACATTCTTGTATAAAATGTATTATTTTTTCTATTGCTATATACAAAATAAACCAGTGTTAGACTTTTTAATCTAGAAAATTTGGAATGAAAATTATTATATTTTCTCAATTATTAGAATATCAGATTTATATCTTACTAATTTAGTCAATTTAAAAAAAACTTTTTTTCGAATTTGAAAATATATTTCGTTATCTTTCATATAAAGTGAACGCTGTATGATATATTATTAAGAATTCGAAAATATAAAATATGTACAGTTTTTCTAATAATTAAATGAAAATAAAATGTGTACATTAAATAAAAGCGCTTAAGAAGATTGCTTTCCAATCATTTTGCTTTTATAGTTGTATCAACAAAATATAAAATTGTACTTTATTAGAAAATATCAAATTACAAATATTCAGTCTTGAATTTGGTTAAATTAATTAATTTTTATTCTGAATTACATTAAATTTTACAATGAAATCAATTTTTAAATTATTTGTGCAAAATAGTATATCACTAATAGATGTAATTTAACTAATATATTCAAATTAAACTAATATTTTGATTATAAAAGAAGAAATCAATTTTCATTTGTCGAAAACCATTTATTTAATCGAATAAATATTCTTCTATCTATTGCCTCTATTTGAGAGAAGTACTACACACTATACGTATAAGTAGATTTCTTGTTTGGCTTTGACACTCAAAACACAGTTTGATTAATCTTAGTCATTATCTATACATCAAAAATCAAAAGTAGACACATCAAAGATCATTTGACTTTTAATGAAAACAAATATTTTATATTTAATGAGGCCTTAAAAAATAGTATTTAAAAAAATTAAAACTGAGCTAAGTTATACATGAAGTTTATAAAAAAGAGAAAAAAGGGAAAGTGTAGAAAATGATATCTCTGTTCTCAGATTTTATCCTATTTATCTCGGATGGTATCGCATATTTAATACATCTTACATTATATATACACATATATATACATATGAATGTATGTATGTATGTATGTATGTATGTATGTATGTATGTATGTATGTATGTATGTATGTATGTATGTATGTATGTATGTATGTATGTATGTATGTATGTATGTATGTATGTATGTATGTATGTATGTATGTATGTATGTATGTATGTATGTATGTATGTATGTATGTATGTATGTATGTATGTATGTATGTATGTATGTATGTATGTATGTATGTATGTATGTATGTATGTATGTATGTATGTATGTATGTATGTATGTATGTATGTATGTATGTATGTATGTATGTATGTATGTATGTATGTATGTATGTATGTATGTATGTATGTATGTATGTATGTATGTATGTATGTATGTATGTATGTATGTATGTATGTATGTATGTATGAATGGATGGATGGATGGATGGATGGATGGATGGATGGATGGATGGATGGATGGATGGATGGATGGATGGATGGATGGATGGATGGATGGATGTATGGATGGATGGATGGATGGATGGATGGATGGATGGATGGATGGATGGATGGATGGATGGATGGATGGATGGATGTATGTATGCATGTATGTATGCATGTATGTATGTATGTAAAATATATATTAATTACTTGACTCTTTTGTATAACTATTTTGAAAAATCTCTTAATTAGTATAGCACTTAAATTTTGCCATAGGAAATTCTGTGTTGATGGTACTATAAGCAGTATGTGGATTAAGGAGAAAGTGGAAAAGTATTTTTATATTTTTGTACATGAAAATTTGTGACTCATTACATAATTGGTTTATTTATTTTAATTTTTGTATTGAATTATTAAATTTACTCTTAAATAATATTTCTAAAAATTGTTATAATCTTTTCTGTTTTGTACCTTTTTTATATGATCTGTGTTATATACGAGTTTGTAGATCAATTTGGGTAAGTATTTGTGCGTGTGTTTTTAAGTTGTGTTTAAAAAAACGATAGAACGCTCGGCTTTATATCTACAGCTTATATAATATATTTAAATTAACCTATTACAAAATTTAATTCCAAAGTATGTTTAATCCTTAAGAAATGCGTAATCTTAGGATCTATTGTATCTTTTCTATAGTTTACCTTAACTTTCTTATTAATTTTGGTCCTCAATTTATCAATTTTTTCATTTTAGCGAATGTTGAAAACAATTACCTTTGGAAAAATTAAAGTTAATATAATTATTAATAATATTATCATTACCTTCTTTATATACAAATCACATACATTGTTAATTCACTCATATTTTTTCATACTTATGCGCGTATTCGCAAATTATACATATTCTATTTAAAAAAAGGAAAAAGAAATAACGAATTAACTGTACACCGAGATCCTTCGACCATCGCGTTTCCTTTTCATACAAACAGCAAAATTAGAACTATTGAAAAAATGTATGGATTTTTAAAATAAATATATAATATTTTGTGTGTGTAATTTTGAAAAGACAAATTACAAAACGTTGATGATGTAAAAACAAGGAAAAAAGTTTCTTTTCTATTTCATGATTAGCTGCTATTGGTAAACGCAATGATAGCTTAAAATAATACCGTGACGCTAGGAACTATCCGCCTTGCAATGGATTACCGTTTTTCTCTCCCAAAAAAGAAAATCGCGCGCTCATACCAATCGTGTTCTTTTAATGATGTTTTAATCACTTATTATTGTAACATATTTTACTCTCAGTAACTTATTTTTCCTCTATTATTATTTTTACCTATTTATTTCTTATTAGCGCGCATTTTCTCTTATTATTACTGTCAAGCTAGTATTATCGAACTACGTATTTGATAACGTTTATATTTCTGCGGCAGCCACATCTACAAGGCACTTCAGTCTATCGATGAAAAAAGAATGTTCGGTACAAGAAATGACAGTGCAACGCATCCATGATCATCCTTAGGAGGTGTTATAAAAATTTTAAGTTTCGCCTTTTACGTCTGCTTTATGTTATTTTTTACTATTACTTATTTAAATCTTATTTGTAACATATATCTGCCAAATGCGTCATTCATGAAAAAAAAACTACTTGTATATATCTTATCCTTTGCCTTCATCTATATATCTCATTTTTTATCTCTCTCTCTCTCTCTCTCTCTCTCTCTCTGTATCTCTCTGTCTCTCTCTTTCTATTTACTTTCTATATACTTTCAATTGAGCTTTCAATAATGAGCAGGAAAGTAAAAGGTCACTTTTCTATTATTATTTGCGCCTCGAAAATCACGTAGTAGTCACATTAATCGTCGCGACCTGTATATGGGAAGACTATGAGCATCCGCATCGTTCGACAACCATGCCGGGGAGTCGTGAGAAGACGATCTGGTACTCGTTATCGAAGTAAAGCATTGTGATTTCAGAGAGCTTTCGCGGTGCACAGCATGGTCCTGTATTGTTAGGTGGTTCAGCTAGGCTTACAATATGTGTATTTGGATAAGCAGGTAGAAAGGCCATTGGACAGTCTCCAGAACAGTAGTTGGCATCGTATCTGTAAATACACAAGTATCCCCTTTTCTCAATAGACAAATAGATCAAACTGCATTTGCGTCAGCTAATAGTTTTGGTTTAATAAACAAAGTATTATTTATATTAGAAGTATTTTATTAAAGTAGTAAGTTCTTAGAAGTATATCGACTAATAATAATAAACAAACAAACAATATATGTATATAAAATCATTATTCAATGTAAATTTTGAATTTTATATATACATTTTCTACTATTACCCAAAATATCATCAAAAAATTTCTATCTATATTTGAGCCATGAATATATTATTTTACACATGATAAATTTTAAATTAACTTTTTAGAAACGTAATTGACTTTTAAAGTATTAACGCTTAATATTTTTTTATACTTTTTTGTATTTTTATATAATTAATAACAACTATAAATATTTTTACTTTTTAGTTTTATTTGAAAAATTCTAGATTAACATCATTCAAAAAATTAATTTATTAAAAAATGCATATACTTATTTTTTATAATATTTCAGAATTCAGTAATAATAGTTATAATTCATTATATAAAGTATATCTCGTTTCATTATCAATATTAATATTGATACATATTAAATATATGAAAAGCATTTAAAAAATTATAAGTTTTAAAACTTATATGTTTAAAATAGTTTTAGATTTTATAAGTATTAAAATTTATGTGTTTAAAAACTTCGTTAAAAAAAAAAATACTAAATGTTGTATTCCAAGATATTTAATAAACTATCTGAAGCTTAATATATAAATTAGAAAATAGTTTAAATATGAGAAGTTTTATGATATTTCTTGAAAAAGATTCATTATTTATAAGTTTTTTTCTGTACAAATGTCTTTCATAAATACTCACTTTTTTGGTGCTATGATCCAATCCCAACCGAACTTCTCGAAATCGACAGTGAGCTTATATCGACAACACCTTGTCTCCTGACTGGCTTCATTACAGTTTAGTCCAACATTTCTTTTAATTCTTGCACCTCTTCGTGAGTCTAGCTCCTGTGTTTGAATTTCTAAATATGGCGCATTATCTGCACCCGGACTCGTTTCTGCGGGTCTGGAACTCCTACTGGACCTGCGACCGTTCATTCCGCCGATCTTTACAGCTACGCCAAGATTATCTCGTGGATGTTTAAACCACTCGGCAACCATACGTCTAACCTCTATTGTTATCCAAAGACCTCTCCTGCCCGCGGGGCGTCGATGTTTCGTCGTAAGTGGCGGTCCTAGTTGTGGACCACCAACATCAGTTAGCCCACGCATTATTCGCTGCAATGTGATTGTTAATGTCCCGCTCTCACTTGAACTGCTTATCATTTCTGAATCACTATCTTCTCCAACATCAGGACTCTCCGTAGGTGGTTCCCGATTTTCATGTGTACCATAGATCCAGAGTGAAAGCTCAGCGCGCGTTACCCTATGCTGCACGATTTTATCCGAAAATTTGAAGTAGAGCACATCTAGATTTCCTTTCGAATGCCTTAGCCTCTGATCTGTACAAAATAAAAGGCTGAGATGCATTTTTAAAAAATCTATTTACTTATTACTGTTATTCCCGAATATATAACTGTGATTATAATTAAGTATTTTTCAACGATATTTCAATATACATGTTACACAAATGAAAATGTAGAAGTTGTATTTAATAATTGAGTATGTAGAGAAGTTTAAAATATTTGTTTATAATTTATTTACAAATATTTGATTCATAACCACATTAAAAATAAAATAGTTCTATTGCAGTAAAAATTTATATTTTAAAATTAATGGTTCATTAATATTTTAATAATAGTTTATATATTAGTAAAGAGATTTATAAAAAATTTTGGATGTATTCACTTTTCTCTATTTAAAATATCAAACTGTATATCAGTATTGACTTATAAAAAAATAATTTTGCTTTTTATGTAAAATTTCAATATAAATATTTTATTCATAAATGTGAATATTCATTAAAAAAGTTTAAGAAACTAAGTTCGCAAAAAATAATAATAAACACGTCAAAAATTTAATTAATATTTTTTTAGAAATATTATGAAATAATAATAAAATAGAATAAAATATATTATTATAAATGATTATAATATACTAATAAGAATGATTAAAGAAAAATTAAAGTTTATTAATATCAATTAATAATTATTTGATAATAATAAAGAATTTTATAGTTTTTATATTATATTAATTATTAGGGCCGAGTGAAATATTTATTTATTAATTAATATTATATTGCAATTTTAATTAGTAAGCATTGATATTTATTTAACAATAATATCTTCTAAAAAAGTATTATTTGATAAACATAATATTTTTTCCTTATTTAAAATTTTTGGGTTTAGAGAATTTTTGTTTACTGAATATCGTGTATAAAAAATGTCTTCAAATACCAACTACAGTATTAACATTTTGTAATTTTAATTAGTAAAAAAATAAAAGTATCTATAGAAAAGATAATTTAAAAGAAAATAACTTATTTGTAAGCGATTCTCAAAAAATTAACCTAAAATTGACTTTGTTTGATATTTTTTATAATAATTATATCTATTAACAAATGTCATAAAAAATATTGAGTATACATAATATTTGATATATAATATACAAATTTATAAATGTTAGAAATTACAAAATTAGTTATTAAATTATTTTTTTTTATTGTTATATTTATTTATTAAACTAAGTATTTACTTAAAAATATGTTAAGTTGACTTTTATGAAATTATTTATAGAAAATCATAAACTTATATTATTTTTTCATGTTACATTTAATAATTGTATATTCAATCATTTGAATTTATATTTTACTGTTTCAATGGTTACAATGTATTTTTTTCTTTATATATTAATATACAATATAATAATCATTTAAGTAATATTTTTATGAAGCAAATATTATTTTTAAATATTAGAAATTTTAAGTTAAAATAATTTATATAAATATTGTTATGAGATTAAAATAATTGCAATATCTTTTTTAATTTGTCTTTCTCTAAAAATAATATTTTATAAATTTAAAAAAATTTTAAATTGTATGATAATATTCCTATAATTCAATATGTCTTTAAATTATTTAAACTTTCAATTAATTTATATTTTTTTAGAAAATATTATGTAATAAACAATACTATTAAAGTAATTTGCAAAACAAAAATTTTTATAGATCAAGATTTGATCAAGATTTGAAAATATATTATCAACGATAAATTTGCGTGTGAAGTCAGTCATAGTTATATATATTTATCATATGAGTATTAACTATTCATGTAATATTATCAGCTCCGGTTGCGTTTTAGATAAAAAATAAAAAAGAAATGTCTTTTCTACAATCTGGATTGTTGTATAACCGTCTTGGAGTCTCACATGTAAAAAGACGATAAATCAATGAATTGACGTGGAAATTATTACAGTTACATTGCACATAATCAGCTGCTTCTGTAGGTCAATCGGCGAGTCAATCGAACACGTTCGAAGTCTTTAAAGTATCACTTAGAGAGGAAAAAAGAAAATGAGAACACGTAAAATGAAGAAAGAGAGAAAGAGAGGTTATCTTTCTATGCGTCGTTGACATAATATATTATGCTATATGGATAAACTAAAAACTCCTCACAGTAGGTAGATGTTATTCTTTCTTATTATAATTTTTTATAAGTTTATAATTCCTGATTATTATTCTTATTCTTATTTATTTTATAATAAATTCGAAAGAATACAATATTATAATTTACTATCAATTTGTTGATATGTAAATCTATAATTGTAAAAAATCCAGATATTTATAGAATGTTTGTAAAATAATCAGAAATTTTTAAGTAGATTCTGTATTATAATATAATAAAAATATTAAAATAATAAATTCGTTCGGTTAATTTAAACGAATCATTTTTTTAATGTAAACACTCATTTAATTTGCATTTATATAGTTTTTTAACTTATACATTTAAAACCATTTTTTATAGTTAAAGTAATGAAATGTATTACTTTTACGAAAAATTAATAAACTAAGTAACAATAACAATAGCAACAAAAGCAACAACAACAACAATAACAACAACAATAATAATAATAATACAACCATGATAATCACAATACTACCACCATCATCATCATTATTATTATCGTTGTCGTTTTTAACTTATACATTTAAAAAATTTAATAAATATTTCTGCATGTCAAAAACTGATTTTAAAAACATTATTTCATTAAAATTAAAATCCAAGTATCATTAAATGTATGAGGTTTATGATGATTATCATGATGAAGACAACGACGACGATAATAATAACAATAACAACAAAAACACCAACAACAACAATAATAATAATGACAACGACGACAACGATAATAATAATGATGATGATGGTGGTGGTATTGTGATTATCATGGTTGTATTATATATTAATTTTTTATTATATTTATTATATTTATTATTATTATTGTTGTTATTGTTGTTGTTGTTGCTTTTGTTGATATTGTTATTGTTACTTAGTTTATTAATTTTTCGTAAAAGTAATACATTTCATTACTTTAACTATAAAAAATGGTTTTAATTTGATTTATATAAAAAAGTTCTTTATAAATATTTGGCTGATAAATGTTATATTATACCATAAATCTTGTTATTAAATTTAATAATGTATTCAAAACATTTTTAGGTTTGGGTTCAGGATATTTAATATTTATTGTGATTATTTTATTTAAGTTAAATTCTGATATAATTTAATTTATCGGTTTTTTTTTTATAAATAATTATGCTTCCTAATAATAAATTTCAATGTTGAAATTAAAAATTCTCTGAAACTTTGAATACAATTATTAAATTGTTATTTTTCTTATTTAAAAAAGTAGCAATATATGTTTTTAATATTTTTAACAATAAAAATTAAACAATATTAATAAACTCTATTTTTGCAACATTTAAGTATTAATATATATTCGTGAATTCTATAAAATAAAAAATTTTTTAACCTTGTTTTTAAGAAGAGAATTTTAGAACGTTACAAAAAAATCATATAATTTGTACTACAAAAATAAATAAGTTTTTCTATTACAGATTTAACATTGAGGGTATTTAAAATAATATCATATATAATTAGAAGACTTGCAGAATACAAAAATTAAAATAAAAGCAGCTTAAAAATATGTATATGATATATTTCGAAAGTTACACTATGTATCTTTGACATATAATATATATATATATATATATATATATATTAGAGTTAATTTACCATTGGTTGCATTTATGGAGGTTTAATTCTTTTATGATGCTAAGCAATATAATGAGCGTAAATATATTTAAACAATTTGCTATCTTTAATAATATTGAACAATAGTATGTATTTTAGATTAAGTGAGTCTTGACATTATTTAATGTGCTTCTGATTATTAATCAAACTTAACTTTAGATCTATATATATAGTATTTACAAATATAATGTTCTTATAGGTTTAAATTTTACGATTCTTTTTCTGCAAATAAAAGATGATGATTTGAGTTAATTGACTTCTTTATTGCAGCAATAGTTTCATCCGTCACTACAGTATGTCGACGCCCAAGACGCTCTACATCTTCAAGAGTTTATCTGTCATGCTTAAATTCAGTAAACCAATTATAAGCTGATATGTGTAGGGGCAGTGTCTCCGGAAAACTTCAATAGCCTTTGGTTTTTTCAAATAGTTAAGTTTATCGCTCGTCATACGTGATTAAAAGATAAAAATAAATACTGAACTCCAATCTTAATAAGTCTATCTATATTTGTTGGTTATTCTCTAAATTACAAATATTTTAAACAGCATTAAACAATTATTTACAAATTTCTAATAACTTGAATGTTGGTTATTAAGTTTTATTCATTTATTCTCATTATGTTAAACAGTAATATTTAAAAATATTTAAAATTCAATCGGATTTTTTCTTTTGAATTTCGTTAAATTACAGTATATTTCATAATTTCAGAATTAACAAATTAAAATTATCATTAGTTATGTATAATATACTTAATTATATACTATGTGTATTGTTTCAAATTTCTTTTCTATTTGAGCAAAAAATACTGAATTCTAAAATTTATTAATTAACTGTAAGGAATGGTATCGATGAACTGTATTTAAAACCATAATTTATTTACCAATATTAGTTTATTGTATTTAGATTGAATATATGTATTTAGATTAAAACAAATATTTTTCAAAAATATACTTAGGAAGTGATTATTATTTTAATTAATTTAAATAGATTAATTTCTTATTTTAAATACTAAAAGGATCTAAATTCAATAAAAAGTATTGTCCTAATAAATTAAGTAATATATAGTAGTTATTTTTAAGTTATTAATATATATTATCTATATATATATATATATCTAATATTAATATTATAAATATATAATTATAATAATATTAATTATAATAATTAGTAATATATATAATTTAAGATAATATTAATATATAGTATAATAAAAATAAATATTTATCATTATTAAATTAATATTTTATATCAAATTTATATAATTACTTTTATAATAAAATCTTAATTGTTTTCAAGAAATTTGAAAACATTCCATTTAACTTCCCTGTTCTGGATTTAAAAATTTCTATTGTCAAGCTTTAAAAATTAAGATAATATTAACGAGTTCATTGAATGTACTGACTTGATAGGAATTTATGTTTGTTTTGTAGACTAAAAAAAATTATTTGGATCTATCAGAAAATCTGCTAATAAACCTGATTAAATAGCATTATTATATTTATATGTAATAATAAGCTGAATTCTGCTGAAATAGTATCAGTATTATCAATAAAAAATATCATGTATTTATATCCTTAGTCATAACATCCCAAAAAATCTTTCTACGTGATCTGAATTTGTATATAACGAATACTTTAAATTTCATATAAACTAGGAAAAACGTAATTGAAATACGTCAATTATTGTTAACAATATATATTTAAATTTAATACATAAATTAATCTTTGATGTAAAAAAATATGTATTATACATCTGTATATACAATTTGAAGAAAATACTTATATAATTTCTATATTATATTTTCTGTCGTAAAGTATAAGGTACAAAAAATAATATATAAAAACAACATATAGAAAAAACTTAAATATTTAGATATAAATGAATTAATTAATTTATAAAAAATAGCAACATTAAAAGTATTTTCATTTAATTTAACGACTTTAAATATTTTTGAAAATACCTTCTAGAATATATCAAAAAGATTGATCTTCTACGAACTGAAATAAGCTAAACACATTCTAACTTAAAGTCTATAAAACATATTGAGAAATAAACAAGTTTTCTTGATAAGACAACAGAAAGAAACAATTTTATATGTATGTAAAACTAATAAAAATTAAATTATTTTTCAGTTACATAAAAGAAGGATGAAAGATAAAAGAGACAAGAGAAAGTAAATCAGAGAATCCGTCGACACTCGGGTGTACAAAATTCATTTAACACGTAAGTTACGGTAGACTATACTACAGCTTTGAAGTATTGCTAAGAAATTGACAGGTAAATTATCCCATTGCGAGATTACTATGTCAAATTATATTTTATAATTTGAATTTTATTTGCATACTGGAATATCCACTAGCTTTTCGTATTTACAAGTTAACTTCGGCCGAACTGTCCGACGACATCGCCACCACCACCGCAGTGCTACTGGTGTCTGATAAATGAGTGATGCAAATAATATCCGATAACCATTGCACTGTGGAACGACATTGTCGAGTTTACTTGCCAATTAGCTTACAATGTTTGTGATGCTAAATGCGCACAGCTCTTCTTATCTATGACGGTTTGTAAGTTCAACGTCGAACACGCTGCCAAGCAATTCTTCTACATCGATATATCATCGCATTAAAGAAAATAGTTACATTTCGTTAAAGTCTTTGAAGACAACTTTTTCCTTACAGTTTTAAATTTGTTTTACATAACTAGTGTAAAATTTATTGTATAATTTTTACTATTTTTATAATTGTGTAATTACAACTTTAATTATTCCGTATATGTCGAAATTCAAATTATTTTTTAGCGATAAGTTTACAAATTTATCAAATTAAGTTATTTTTAGTGTTAAAAAATAGAAAAGCTTTCAAAGATATATCTGTAAATAATCATGATAGATTTATTACATCTTATTCTAATTTATGTGACAATATAATTACAAATTGCATTGAATATCAAGAAATTATTATTAATAAATTAAATCATGAAGAATTGTTATTAATAAATAAATGTTCCCAAGGAAAATATTTTTATAAAATCATAAATTATTTTATCATTTACTTATATAAAAATTATATGGAATTATTAAATATTTTGTGAAAAATAGATATAAAAAAATATGTAAATTAATATTTTTACTTTAATATTTTTATTATTAATACTTAGCACGAATTTTGAAAAAAATTCATAAAAATTTAACTGAAACTATAGGCAATAAAAAATTATGTATCCATATTTATTTTTTATATTTATTTTAAGATTTCATACATTCATAATATGAAATTTTTTTAAATTTCATAACTTTTGGAATATTGATCCTCGATTTAAAAATTTTCGAAACTTTAAATTATAGTTTATTTTTTATATATAATTTATATTTATTTGCAAACATGTATTGGCTATAATACTGTTAGCTTTAAAAACATTAAAATATACTAATTTAAATCATTTATGTTATTTCTTCACATTTTATAAGTAACTTTGTTAATAATCCTTTTTTAAATTTTTTATTTATAAAAACATTATGAGATTAACAAAAAACCAAGAATAAAAACTAAATTAATAATAAAGGTAATAAATTTTAAAAATTTACCAATATTCAATTATTCTATATTTATAAGAACTCTTTAATTTTATTAACAAAGTTTTAAAAACATTGTTTAACGTTTATACAAAATTTTTATTTTTAAAAAATTTATACATTGTGTAAAAATTTAATATTTTTCTTTCTCTTTAAATTACATTAAAAATTATTAATTTAGATATATATTCTGTAAATTTTTATTTTTAATATTAATTTAATAATAATATTATAAGAATTAGAATTTTTCCTTAGTAATGTCATATTGATTATACTGTAAATACTTGAAAAACATATAGAAATATTGAAAACATATATTTTTAAAAATAATTTAATTTTTTAATTTTTAATATATATTTATTTCAAAATCCATAAACTATAAAACTTATACAACTCATGGATGATCTTCGATAAATTCTTAATAAATAAGTTTTATTTAAATAGCATGTTCTAACCAAGATTATTCCTTAAAATGTTATTATTTTAATAAATACATATTTATTTTTTTTTATGAAAAATTAATTTATTACTTGTTTCATTAATTATTCATAACAATCGGTTTAATCGTTTCCGATGTTTTTAATTTCTCTTATATAGATATGTTCATCTCTTGATCTTTCCTTATTTTTGGACTTAAAAATTAATTAAAATTGAACCATAAAAATCAGATTTGATTAATTATAAAATAAATAAATTATATTATTATTGACTATAATTAAAATAAATAATGTATAAAAAATATATTCACAAAATATAAAAATGAAAAAATGGTAGAAATCGATATAAATTATGCTTAAAACATTGAAGTAAGATGAATTATATTTCATTTAAATATTATTTATGATGATGATTTCTTAATAATATATTACTGAGAAGAATAAATATTTAGCAGTATTCAGAAGTTATAAGTGTTTTTTTTATATTATGTATTTTTATATTTATAACATAATTCTACCTAAAATATAATGTTAAAAATATATTTAAAAGAAAAAAATTATTACCTACAGAATATTTTTTAAATTTTAATTTCAAATAATACAAATAGTTGAATACTCAAAGATGATTAGTAATACAAATTTTATGAACTTATAATTGTGAAAATTATAAGACTATGTACGACATATAGTAAGCATAATACACGGTATACTAAATAGAATTAACATTTTTGGTAGATAACTCTTACTTTCACTTCTGAGAATGTTCGTGAAAAATATCACATTGAGAAATATCAGTAAAATATATATCAGAGGTCACATATGACAATTAAATATTATAAAAAATTACATCCTATAAGTTTATCTAGCTCTTCAAAGTGAATTCGGATAGTTTTTTGCACATATATATTATTTCTTAATTAGTAATTACAAATTATCATTTACGAACATATTGGAAAGTAATAGCAAAGACATACTCGATAAAAAAAAAGAGAATAACATAATGGATGGCACTTGATAAGATTCTGGATACTGTGTCCGTCCTCATGGCCCCGATAAGTTATCGAATAATGTAGTCGAATAGCTAATACTAATCTTTTTAAACATAATAAGACTTATAATCATTATTACGGTAATTATTATGTATATTGTTAACGCGAAAAATAGAAGTTTTCAGTGATAATATGATCTTGTCTTACTTTCTCTTTAATTCTATTTCCTTGTCTTTCTTTCTCAATTTCTATCATTTATATCAGCTCGTTTTTCTCATTCAATCTAACTTTCTCTCTCTTTTTTCTGTTTTTTGGACCCTAATCTTCTTTAGAGGTTTACGTATGATGCAATATTTTATTATCTATGCCATATTATTAAATCATTTTTATTACACAATATTATTAAAGAAGATAAATAATCTATTTGAATTCATTATTATAAGTTATTAAAAAATAATTAAATTTTATGAAATTTAATGTAAAGAAATTTTAACAAATCATAATTATATTTTAAATTTTATTTAAATTTAATTTTTTAAGTATCTTATTTAAGTATTTTTAATAATTTTGACAAATTTCTTTTAAAGTTATTATTATTAAAATTTTTTAATACGCTAAGATGTATAATATGTTAAAATAAGAAATATCCACTTTAAAGATAATTGTAGATTAATATAATTTAATCTTGGGATCTGATTCATATTATATTCATTAAGAAAATTCATAGAATATTTTAAAAATTAATACATCTAAAATCGATTTTGAATGAAAACAAAGATCCATTTTGAATTTTTTACTATTAATAAAGTAATGCAATAAAAATATCGAATTTTTTAGAAATAAAAAACTAATTATTTAATTTTTTAATATTTTATAAATATTATGTATAATTATTGTAAGTATAATATATTAATTCAAAATTTAATTAATTCGATTCATAAACTTCCTTTGCAAATATTTATCCTTTTTTTTCCTGTTATGTTTCATATATTTTGATATATTTACATAAATTTCATATTATTAATTCTAATTTTCAAGGGTGCTTTAGTTAAAATAATTAAAAATATCGTATTTGTTTTATAAAAATTATATTCAATATTTTATATAATTAAATTAACAGTAATTACTTAAAGTATATAACACGTACATAAAAAGTCTTAGATAATAAAATTATTAATTTTTTGTTGAATATTTATTTTTTTATTACTATGAAAATCTAGAATTTTGAAGGATACTAGTAGTATGGTAATAATAATTTAAATTTTTTTAGTATTTTACTAACTTATAATAAATATTATAAATAACCATTTTTATATTATTATTATATAATACATATCATTTTAGAAATATATTTGTTAAAAATCCGCAATATAGAAAATTTTCATATAGTAAAAATATATGTATATATACGTATATATATATATATATGCGTATATATCTTTTAAGCCATTTATACTATAAATTTATTTTTTATTCAAAATATGTCAATGTAAATATTTTGAATATATATATTTTAACTTGAAAGAGTTTGTTCACTATACAATAGTTTTCTATATGAAGAAAATAATCTTCACTTTTTATAAATAATGTCGAGAATTATTTAAGAAATTTATTTGTAAACACATGTACTATATCATAATAATATTAAAACGGTTATATTGTATTATTTATTATAAGTTTAGTGAAATGCTAAAAAAAATGTTTGGATTGAGCTTGTAATGTCTTTTTAACAAGCGAAAATACCAAAAAATACCAAAATGTAACGCTTGAACGAAACATCGCCAAAGACTTCTCTTGATTTATCCGCGCTTGTATCGTACCGTTTCGCGCACGCGCTGTTTTGAGTCGATCACGAGCTTTTATTCCTTTGGAGTGCGATTAAAAGATCTACTCACGCATTGGCGCACAACAAGAGAGTTTACGAGTGGTTTTCCACGTTTCCATAAATTGCTTGCGAGTGAATCACCTGCGCATATATACATGACAACCCAAGCTTGTGTATTCCTGTATAGGGCCGCCATAGGGGCGGTAAAAAAATAAAAGAAGAACTTCATTCTACGACAAGATAGTCTATTCAGGCCATTGGTCAGAACCACTTCCATCAAGGGTAAGACACGATCAAATTGTACCGTTACTCGCTGTGGTACTACTTTTTATAGTTATCAATCAACGACAAGAGTCTTTCCACACAGATCAATCGATCGAATGCCTTTACGATATTGTCCCCTGGACGCAAAAGTCTTCACGTATACCGAATGCTATCATAATTCCAGGGAATAATGCTGATGAGAAGGCTGAAGATGCGAATGAATTCAGATATCAATTTTTTTTATCAGCCAATACTGTACCTACATACTATACCTATATACTATATATACTATACCTCTTCTGTTACTGGATAAATTTTCTTTTTTCTGTTATTACCATACTTTTTGATAACATGTAAGATACAAATAACCTTTTATGTTTATGTTATGCACTATATAAATGATTACTATTTTATTTACCATATTATTAATACATGTGTTTACGAATAAGCTTCAATAATATAGTTCATACTTGAATAAAAATTTCTTCAATTTTTATACTTGTAACAATATATATTAGAATATATGAACTTGTATAACAAATTAACTAATTATGACTCAAGTTTTCATCCCTTTAGTAAGATTATCGGTAAGATTTAATTTCAATAGGAAGATATGCCATTACTTTTCATAAAAATGTTATCAATTCAAATTTTCATTAATACTACAGTATAAATATATATAAAAATGTATTATTTTAATAATTTAAACTATTTAAACGCAGAACTTTATTACGTAATACCTTGCAGAAAAAATGAAAGCTTAACTTTAAATGAATAAATATTTTTTATATAATAAATATTTTGAAATATACTTTTTAGATAATATTTTAACTGATTTAATTTATTTTATGTTATTTATGTAATAAAAAAAGTAAATATATAAAACTAAATATAGTAAATTGTTACAAATTTTTAAAGATTTTTTATTTATTACTGAATAGTTGGAATATTAAAAAAATTACAATCACTTTAGTTATAAAAAATTAGTATTATATTAAATTATCTAATTAATTATTAACATATTGAAAAAAGCATAAATTTAAATTAAAAAATTTCACATTAATAATGTAAATCATTATTTCAGATATTTGCTTTTTTACTCGAAAGACCGGTGTGATAATTGTTTTAGAAAAAAATTATATAAATTTTAAATAACTTATTAATATTAAATTATATTATATTACAAAAAAAATTATTAAAATCATATATCTATTTAATGTTTATTATTATTAATATATATGTATACGAATTAAACATTTTGAAATAAATATTTATTAATTTATTTACTTTTAACAAAATATTTATTCGCATAAACTTAGAAAATATAGTAATTTAATACTGCTAATAGAATAAAATATTAAAAATTAAAAAAAAAATTAATATTCCTACAAATTTCAGAAAATATAATAAATCATTTTTATTTAATTTAAATTTTATACCTTAGGAATGGTTATTTTTCATTTACTTTGCTTTAGAATAGAATTTAAATATTTTTTCTAAAACATTTAAATCTTGAAACTTATTGTCAATAGATTTATATTGTATAAACTTATAAAGGATCAAATTTATACTTATATTCGTTATTTTTGTACAATCTGAAAAAAATAAAATGTTGAAAATAATAAAGTTACAATAATATTTAATAATAAACTAGGATTTCGATAAATTAGAAATGTTCCTGCTTTTTAATTTATTTATTTATTAAAAAAATAATTTTCCATCTACATATTCTTTAAAATTTAATTTATATTAAACAATTTAATTTTTTATAAAAATATTATCAATGGTTTTGGATATTCTTGTACAAAATGAATTAAAACATTTGTAATAAATTTAAAAATAAAAGTTTATGAATTTCATACATAAAAATATAACAATACTATCTAGGCATATGAAATCAACAAAAATCTAAAATACACTATTTTCGAAAAGATGGATCAAAGATTTATTTAATAAATATTAGAATAATTATATCAATTATTGTTTATTACGCATAAAATAATTCATTTTAATACTTCAACATTAAAATAATTTAATTAATCTAAATAATCTCTTAATTTTTTTAAGAAAATTTTTTAAGAAACCTTTAAAAGTAGATATATTTTATTAACGTTATATTTAATAAATAACAACTTACACAAATATGTTTCAAATAAACTTTTTTATGTTTATGTTATACACATTTTATATATTATAACTTTTTGAAAGTCTTTAAATTTATATTTTTATATATAATACGCCTCTACCACGTTATTCAATTACGTAATAAGTTTTTAAACATTTTTTAATTTTATTGATATCTGTTATTTACATATTATGATTAATACTTTAAAACACATATTTCGAAAAAATAATTTGATATATTAAGACAAATGAAATCAGTATGAACAATATCTTTATCAGAATAATAAAATAAATTCTGATTCAATAAAATCATGAGTTGATCTATAAAAAAGACATAAATTATTATAAAAAATTCATTTACGATATTTTTTATATTTTATGTATCTTATAATTAAAATTTTATTGATAATTTAAAGTTTCAGAAAACATTATAATTTTAAGTTAATTCTCAATAATAATTTCTATTATAAATATTGACATAATTATAAAATTTTACACATCAGAGATTTAAAAATAAGATACTTTAGATTAATATTCATTTAATTTTATAAGTTTAATTCTTTATAAATTTAGAATTAGTTTTATGGTAAATGCGATGATTACATTTTATTTCTTAATAAAACATATTTTATATATTAAAATAACTTTGGAAAATACTATGATCTAATAATCATATCAGTATATTTTTTTAAAAAGCTATATTATAATATTTAGACGATAAAGATAAATATTCTTTATAGTTATTTAATAGTGAATTTTACATATATTTTCAGTCAAAAAATCGTATAACTTAAAACTAGTAAGTATTGATTATAAAATTAAGAAGTTAATAATATATTTGTAGAAAAATATAAACTTCTATATTAATATATTTATATTTTATGATTGAGTATTTGTAGGTTGATGTATTTCTTTAAAAATATACTTTTAATAATACATTTAATAATAATTTAATTAAAAGGTTAAATCTACTTAAATTTAATATAAATGTACATGACAGTACATAATCATATAAACTTTCTAAATAATTCAAAATAGTGTATTAAGAGAAAGATTTAATTTTAAAATAAATATATTCAAAATCTTATAATACATAAACAAATAATGTGAAATATAAATTTATATATTTTTTACAGAATATATTTACAATCATCTTAAATCTATTACTCATTTATTCATTATACTGAAAACAGCACTAATTTTTTTTTATTTATTATTTGCCTATATTTAAAAAAAAATTTATATATTTTATGTTCATATACATCTTATATATCATTTTACTAAAAATTTAAAATCCTTCATAATTATTTATTTTCATTTACTAAGATGTTATGAGATTATTAAACAATTTGCGTATATCTAAAAATTATCGATATTACCAAATTTATATACTAAGCAAAGATAATTTCTCCTTATTGATGGTATTTAATAGTAAGTACAATTAGAATTAAATTCTAATTGACTGACTTATTTCAGAAAAAAACAAATTTAAAGTGTAGAAGAACTGAGAAGATTAGTAATATAATTTTTTGTATCATTTATAACTTCAAAATTTTAACTAATTAGGAGATCAGCCATCATGATAAATCATTGGTTAATAGACAAATTATAAAACTACCTATCAATGCGCTTATTTGAAGATTCATCCGTTTAAAACTTTAATGACTTCGACCATGGAAACAACCTTGTTGAACGAATGAAAAGGTCGATGTTTCTTAAATACGTTTGTTTCTCTTATTCCAACTTTCAAAACGGCATGCGTTTTTAGCGATTCATTAACTTTTTCTTAGAATGAATGAGAGTGAGGGCATAAAGCAGAACATATCAGTGAGGCGTAATTAGTCAAGAATGCAATTGGATTATTTCGAAATTAGCTATGTATTCTTTTTTTTGAGTGCACATTAATCTGTGACCTTATAACACTCTACTTTGAGAATAATATTGAAGTACAAAGACAGAAAGAGATGTAGTGATAGAGAGAAAGGGGGGAGAGAGAGCGAGAACAATGAAGACAATGCCTGTACAAAGTGCGAGAAACTGATTGATCAAAAAATGTAAATTATGAATTAAATTACAAAGATATAGAAGAAAAAATATACAAAAAATGTATTGTTATAATTTTTTATAAAGAAAAAATTCCTAATATTTGAAAATAAGTATTTAATTAATGACGTGAAAAAGTATAAAAAAAATATCAAAATTATTGTTCGATTAATAGTTATTTTAGTTTTATTCAGTGATTATAAAACGTAAATTATCTATAATACAATTTTCCAAAAAGTATGAACTATAAAAATAAGATGTTTTTCAAGATAAACACAATATATTATTATATTAAATTTAAATTTTTCTAATAAACTATTAAATAAATCATTCAGTATAATGTATTTAACATAATTTTTATTTACCATTATAAAAAAAGTATTGAATTAAGTATTTATTAGTTTGCAAGATTCTAAAAATAAAAAAAAATAAAATTAATTTAAATAGAAATACCTGTAAATATGATGAAAATAAAAAAAAATTGACAGAAATAATTATTACAAAACAATTTGTTTATTTTTAAAAATTTATATTTTTTTATTTCTATCCTTATATTTTAGAAATCTCCATAGAATAAGAATCATATATATTTATTGAATGATTTAAAAAAAATACAACAAATGCAATAGGGTTTAAAAATATATCACTTACTTTAGAAAATAATTCATTTAAGGATGAGAGAGATGACAGAAAATTGTAAGATAAAAAGTAAGATTGAAAGAGAAAAAGAGATTGAGAGATTAGTGACTACTACAACTTTCTCAATGTCTTCTCGGTCATAATTTTTTACAATTTTGCTTTTTCATTTCTAGGCGAAAAGATAGAAGAAGCAAAAAAAATTACAAATTGCCTACTCAAAAGCGTAATCATAAAATACAGTTGGAAATGTGCCCAACAATTTAAAATGCAAGCAATGCTTCTACATTCAAAATATACAATGTATATGATGCCTGACTGTTTGTCTGTCTATTAATTTATCTGTCTCTATCTATCTATCTATCTATCTATCTATCTATCTATCTATCTATCTATCTATCTATCTATCTATCTATCTATCTATCTATCTATCTATCTATCTATCTATCTATCTATCTATCTATCTATCTATCTATCTATCTATCTATCTATCTATCTATCATCCATCCATCCATCCATCCATCCATCCATCCATCTATCTATCTATCTATCTATCTATCTATCCATCCATCCATCCATCTATCTATCTATCTATCTATCTATCTATTTATATATATCTATCTATGCATTTATACATTCATCCATTTTTTAATTCTACATAACTATTTTATCATATTTTATCATATTCTACATATTCTACATATCTATTCATCTATTTTATCATAAATCAATTATTGGACCGATCGATGGATTTAATAAATTAAACAATCAATTAAAGTTATTGTAAAAAATGCTGATATATAATGAGTTATTAAAAAATATTAATAAATTTCTAACACAATGTAATTATAAATTAAGAAAAATAATAATTATAAATGATATTATCTTATTTTCTAAATCAAACTAAATAATATTTATATAATAATGTTTGAAAAATAAAGATTAAATGAAATAATTTAATTCACAACAATTATAATATGGATAGTCTCATTTAAAATAATAAAATTTAAACTTATATTTAATATGATTTCAATTTTCTGTAATTTTATTTTAAGTATGAATAGTTAAAAGTATATTTAAATCTATACAAAATACTTTCATTAAATTAAAAAGTATTCATAAATAATTTTATAAAAAAAATTATACAAAAGTGACATTTCAATAGTTATTAGATACATTATAAAATATAACGTATTAATTTCTTCATAATGTATAAATTACAGGTATCCATTTATTGTGCTTTAAAGTGAGTTTCATGTAATATTATAAAATATATAAATTATATTATTTAGTTATTATTTGAAATTAAAAAAAAACTAATTTAATTTAAGTAATAATAAAAATTAATATAGATTATAAATTAAATATCATGAAATAATAAATTCTGTTTTTAGATGTATACGTATCTTGACTTAATCTATAAAGTCAATGAAGTAAGTGTTTTGCTACAAAATGTATTTTACAAAATTATTTTAAAAATTATATTTTATATGTAATTACTTACAATAAATTAAAACGATAATTTAAACTATAAAGTAATTAATATTTTAAATATTAAACTAGGTTTCTGTTTCTGTTTTGAACAAGAGCTCGTACATAGACAATTATGAGACGACAAAAGTCTTATTGAATAAGTGATTGATTATTATTGAATTTAGTTATTTTCAATTATTATAAAAGACTATAGAAGGTTTATAGATTTTAAACTTTAAAAAATAAAAGATGAAAGAGGATATAAATAGATTTTAAAAAATTGAAGGAAAAGTGAAACGTAGTATAGTTATATAGTCGTAGGAGTCATTATAAATTCTATCGACTTCAGTAATATAAGCCCAGAATTACTAAAGTAACTTTCATCAATCACTTTTATTATAAGAAACATATATGTACATTCGAGTAATCTATTATTTGTAAATGCAAATGCATTATATATCGAAAAATTATAGATATTGTAGCATTACAAAATTAAAGGAATTGGACATGCTTGTTTCGTAACAGTAACTATTGGGTGCATTAATATGACTTCTAGATGATATTTTATAATAGATTATTATAATAGAATATATACTATATAATAGAATTATAAGAAGTTGAGATGCTATCTGAATATACGCTTTCAAACCTCTGTATAACATTGCTGCTGCAATGGCTAATTCCGGTATGCAAAATCAAACAGCGAATCCATAATACAAATAATTACTTTGCGTGACGAGACTACTGCTTAAGTGAGTCGCTTTAATTAAGCTAAGTCAGTCTTGTAGAATAATAACAAACTATAAAAATTTTTATGTATGCGTTTTCGCATTTTATTCTGAAACGCCAATTTTGTGAATATTTCGAAATATTACGAATTTAAATGTATGAAGTATGAGAATAATGGTCAATGATCAAAATAGTAATACTTCTGAATGAAGTTCACTATAATTTATTAATATTATTGTTTGAATAATAACAAACTGTTTAAAGTATTTAGATTATTTTTTAAAATAACAAAATACTCGTAAAAAGTAATTTTTTAACGTTTAAAAAACGTAATGAACTATTTATAAATATTATGCACTATCTTACTCATTATATATTTAAATGCAAAATTTTAATATTATATACCAATTCATTCATAAATATAGACGATTTATTTATTTTTAAGATTAATGTTAGATTTAAGTAAGTTAGAACTCTTTTATTATCTATATTTAGGCATATAATCTATAGCAAAATATAAACGAAAGCTTAGGTAAGAAATTCTTAGTATTTAAAACCTCACGTGAATCAATAAAAAATATATTATGGTTACATTAGAATTCATAATTAATTATTTATATAAAAAGTGTACTAGTATAAATATTTTTCTGATGAATAATTATAAAAACTTGTTAAAATTATATTTCATGATTATAAAGAATTTGTACAAATTGATTACATTGTTTCAAACTAATAAGAATTCTAACAATTTTTAGCGTATTTTATATTTAACTATCTATTACTAACAATATTATATTTTATAAAAGTAATTATATGGTGGAAGTAATAAAAATTTACTTTCTCTATATTTGATGTATTCGATATAAAAATGAATTGTTATTTATAAAATTTATAATTTAAAAAAGTAGAAAATAATATACATTTTATTATCATAATTTACTTATATAAGCTTAGTAGTATATTACAAGAAATTCAATACTTTGATAAATAAATCTTCAAAATCTTATATATAATTAGATACATACCAAATATTGATTTATAAATTTAAAAAATATTTTTTGATATAATAATGACATAGTTTCATATAATCTTATTTTAAAAGCTCCTTATATTACACTTATATCAATCATAATTTCATAAAAATAATTTTTAATTTTAGTATACTATCAAAATTTATGTAAGATAAATCAGAAGTTAGATTTTAAATTAGAAATTAAATTAGATTACGAAAAACGTGTTTTGTATTTTATACATATTGTTTTAACCTTTTGCTTTTGAATATATTAAATAAAGATTATATTAAAACTTGTTTAATTAATTAAATAAACTATTTTTGTTTAACTATTATTTATAATTATTTAATTTTATTACTAAAATTATTATTATTATTACTATTATTATTATTATTATCAGTTATTTTTATTAATTTTATTAGTAAAATTATTTTAATTAATTTATTAGTGAAATGATTGCTATAAATTTTTTGGCTTTTGTCCTATATACATAAGTAAAAATAATAAATTTTTTAATTATTTTAAATGTTAGAAGTAATGCTTAAATGAAATACAAAATAAATATTACTATAATTCAAAATTACATACAGATTATATATTTTTTGTAATTGCTAGTATAGAGTGTTTGAATTTAACAGATTAAATGTTTCATTTAATCTACATTTTAATAATGAAAATTTGTTTTAACTTTAAAAAACTTTAAATCATAAATTATTTTCTGAAATTTTACAAAATTGTACACATACAACTTTTCTTGTATTAATTATCAAAATAACAGATATTTTGTTTAAGTAATTGAATTCTGTTCATCTCTCGCTCTAGTTCTATTTCATAAAAACTTATAGTTTCCTTAAATCATGTATAAAATTGTAGAAAGTAGAGAATTTAAAAAAACTAATAGCTCTCAAGAGAATAAAACTGTTTTCAATAGTAAAAAAATGGAAATAGAACGATAATGAGTGAGAAAAAATAAAGAAGGGCATCAGAAACAGATATTAATAAATAAATAAATAGAGTTGAGGAGAGTAAAAAAATAGAGAAAGAGAGAGAGAGAGAGAGAGAGGAAAAAAAGGTACGTGCGATAGTTAAGTTGAGCGGCAAAATAATAACAGACCTTTGATTATATGACGCTTGCCTATTAGTACGCTGAATGCAGCTAATTTTTTTGGTTTTAACAATTATTTTTCATTAGTAATTAATATTTCAAGTTTTATTAATTTAAGTAATATCATATTGATTTGAATTAAAGTGGAATAAATATTTTACTAAATTATCTATCAGTTATATATATTGTATAATTTAAATATGATTGAAATTTTAAATTAAATACGAAAACATGAGAATTAAGAATTAAAAAAATGACTTTAAAATAGATATATGAATATAGTATTAATATTAATTATGAAAAGACTAATTAATAATTTTATTACTTACGATTTGTGAATTTAGACATTAATCTATAAAATATTACCAAAAGTAAAAATTGGTAACTTACGAAAGTAGTACTTGTTGTTGTTGTTGTTGTTGTTGTTGTTGTTGTTGTTATTATTATTATTATTATTATTATTATTATTATTATTATTATTATTATTATTATTATTATTATTATTATTATTATTATTATTATTATTATTATTATTATTATTATTATTATTATTATACATATTATTCATTATTATAAAAATATTATTAATTATTATTTCATAATATTGTGTAAGTATTAATTATATTTTTATTATTACACAATCTACATATTCTTTTCTCTTCTAGTAACCGATTTTATTGTTTTTCGTTTCATTAAACAAACATGTTTAACTTGTTGATTAGAAATTTTAGAATTAATAGAAAATATTTGAATATAATAAAATAATAATATTTGTAAATAATAAAATTCGTTTAGCTATTTAACTACTGTTATAAAATAATTATAACTAATAAATATTGTAAATAAAATAAAATTATTAGTGCTATTATTTTTTTTAACGAGAGTGCTTTTCTGTTTGAATATAAAAAGATTGAATATTTAAATAAGTATTTAAAATTATGAAATTAAACATGAATTAATTTATGTTGTTAGCAGAATTTTAAGAAAACGTCTTCATTAGATGTACAGATTATAAATTTTTAATAACTTATTCAATTTACTAATTTATAAAGATATGTATTATATTATTTATAATCATTTACATACAATGTATAATCAGATGAATATTGCAGAAAAAAATAATAGATAATAAAAAAATTTATTTTTAAAGAATAAATTTATTTTCTTTAATTCTAAATTTATTAAAATTTATTTTTAATAAACAAAAGTTAAAAAAATGTCTTATATAAATAAAATAATAAATTTTAAGACTATAAAGTTATCTTTTTAATAATTTATAGGAATATTCGACCAGAATAAAGCTAAAATTTCTATATATCAAGAAAAATGATAAAGGCATTATAAATAATTTTCATGATATGATAATTACTAAAGCAGATTTTTACAGTTTTGATTTTCAAACTTTTTATCTACACACTTAAATGAGAATTCTTTTAATTATATATTGTACTTATGTATATATATATATTGGTAGTTGCAGTAATAGGAATTTGAACGATATACGTGAGATACAATACATCGATACCAAATACCGCCTCTTCTTAATAGGGTTTTCGTTTCTATAAACGATCGCTGCTTGCGAAGAGTTTTATATCAAAACTTTGGTTACGCATGCCTCGTGGAACCATGGCTAAGAACCATTGACTTGAAGAAGAGATTGATTATCTCTCACTCGCCCTTTTACTCTTTTTTTGTTTTATTCTTTATCCCATTTTCTGCTTCTATTGCTCCCTGACTCTATTTCTCTCTCACTCTTTATTATATATTTCTCTCTGTTTATATCTTGCAGAAATATATATATAACTAGCGATTTTTGCATTTTTCTCGAGAACTGCCTACGGTTTCACTCACCAGCGCGCTTTACATTATTATAATGCATAAAAAGGAATTGAGGGAAACGAAAAGAAAAAAATAAGAAAAGGTTCGTAAGGTGATCAAGTTTACTTTTTATGTAAATGGTTTTCTTCTTGAAACGAGATATAATTACTGTGATCGACTATCGTGCATTATGTGCAATTTTCTATTATGAGCCACTTTATTAAAGAATTTATTATATTGATCGCAAAAATACTTTTTTTTCAAATAAATATCTTTTATTCCAGATATTAAATAGAGATAATATATATATATAGTTAATATACGTGTTGAGATCGACATTGACTATGAAATCCATTTTAGTAATTTAATATTACATGTTTTAATATTGTAATATTGTAAAATTAATATTAATTAGTTTAAGTGTGTACTATAAATATAAATTACAGAATTATAAATATAGACTGTGAGTATTACAGAGAATTTTCAAAATTCTTTGAAATTGGGTATGAAAAAATGATCGATTTACATCGTAGCATTTTATTTAAATATCTACAATACTATCTATAATTATTATAATTTTAATATTATAATAATTTTAGATTACTTATAATAGAGAAAAAATTTATTTATACTGTAGTGGCAATTTTAATAGATGTAATAGAATATTTAGAGAGTTTAATATAATCAAAGGTAAAATTTAAATTTTTATAAATAAGTTATGATGTTTTTAAATGTAACATTGGAATATATAGGAGGGTAATCCATTTCTGTACTCTTTCCAATGCACTTAAGCAGAAATATTTCTTTATATATTTAAATAATTATTTAAATTAATTGTGATTGTAAAAAAATATGAAGTTACCGCATTATAAATTTTATAATTTCGCAAGTAGAAAACTGATAGGAAATATGATACGAAAATATCCCAAATTAATGACTATTATTTATTATAATTAATAAAAATATTATATTTTTTTATGTAATATACATAATTATAATGAGTATACTAAATAGCACGATATATTCTTGATATTAAAAAGTATAAATTTTTAAATATAATGTAGATAGCAACTAATAATTATAATTCATTATTATATAATATTTTTTTAAATTGATAAATTTATTAGCGTGTTGTTTTTGTTTTTAGAGTGAGTTATTTTCAAGAAAAAGGTTTCAATAATTATACATTTATTAAATCACTAAACTAAATTTATAATTATTACGAAAATTAATTACATACAATAAAAATAATAATGTAATAGATTACATCATATTGTCGTACATTGTTATCTATAATAAAATTAATAATTTTGTATTAAATGACATTTTTTTCTCATCTATTCTATATATATAACATAAACTGATAATAAACTGATAATAATGTTTCTGTCAAAATTTTAATAAAATTTTATTAAATCCAATTCTATTAATTAACAAAAATTAGTCATTAAAAAAATTAATTTCAAAAAATTTTTAAAATACCTTTATTACAACACAATTTATAAATATCTCTAAGGAGATATTTTATATTAATCTCTACTATCCATTTTTTAAATTATAAAGAAAAATATTCTTTAAAATAAAATTTTACAGATATATCAAGATAAATTGTTTTTAATAAAATTAGAAACTATAATATTTATGATTTAGATATTTTAGATATTTTAGATATTTAGATTTTCTTTTATCATTAAAAGATATTTGTTGATAATATTTATATTTGTAATATATATCAATCACTTTGTTAGTATTGGCATTTAAATAAAAATTACACAATATCCATTTTACAAACAAATTTATCAATAAGTTAAATATAATTGCAATAAATAATTCATAAAAAGATTTATAATAATTTAAATAAAATGAAATTTTATTATGAAATCAAAAAAAGGAAATATATAAAATTACCTATAAATTTATTTAATATTATATCAGTATATAAAATTTATAATATAAAATTATTGCAAGATGAAAGATTTAAAGAATAACAAAATTAAATCTTATTAAATCAACTTATTTCAAGATTTGGAATACAATAATCGAATTTATTAATGTATTATAAGTTAAAATATTAAAAAATATATATTTTCACAAGTTTTTTTTCTTTTTTGTTTTTTTTGTTTTTTTTCACATTTTTTTATTTAATAGAATAAGATCAATATAGATCCACAATTCACTTTTTATTTTCGAATGAAAAAAGCAGTGAAGACAAAATCAAAATTGGATACTATCTACTGAGACAATTTATCACTTATAATAAGCTTATTGTATTAGTTTAACGAATTTAAAACTTACCGAACATCTGTTTTTGATAAGTAGTACCTAGTCTGTTTGATAGACGTGGATATCAAGAAAATCAGAAAATAGATAATTATTTATCGTATTGTGCAAATTAATAATCTAAATTTTACATAAGTTCCGTATGAGAAAATGTAATGCAAATGGATTTTGAGATTACTAAATCTATACAGTAAGTAAATACAGATGTCAAAATTAAAGAAATATTGATATGTCTTTGACTGCAATCCACAGAAGTTTTTATCATTTTTTATTAAATTTAGATTATTCACTGTATAACAGTCTATGCAATGGATACTACGAAAATTTTGTCCAAATAAAGTAAAGAGGATTTCATCGGATAATGAGTTCTTCCTTTTAATTTTTAGAGAAAGGAAGCATGGCCATTATATACTATAATACTAAATTATTTAATTAAATTGATGAAAAATTGATCTTATTTGGAAAAGAAAAAAATTTTATTTCATCACAATTCGTACATACCTAATTATCTAGAATGGCCGGTACCATGATGTATGAATTGTGATGGAAATTACTGTTTCATCTATTAAATTAGTTCGATTTAACTTCCTCCGACTTCTTCCTGTTTTCTAATATGAAGATATGTCTCACACGAAAAAAAGAAACTTAAATAAGATCACTATCGTGTAAAAAATCTCTTTTTTGCTTTTAAAGATTTTTAAAAATATCAGAGATATTTAAATAAATACATCTTCATAGAATGTAATACTTCAAAAATAGAAAAATGAAATAATAACTGTTTTTTTAAATATATATGATTATTATGACACTTTTTAAATCATCTAATTATATTAAAAAATATTTTTAAATTCAATTTTTATATTATATAATATTAATTTTAATATTTTTTTTAAAAGCTTTTTGTAGAAATTACTATTTTTGAAAATAATTATTTATTTAAATTAACTTTAATTAAATTTAAAGTTAAACAAAAAAAATAAAATATTAAATCCTCTCTTAACATATTGTTGGTAGAATAAAATATGTTAATCTATATTCTTTATAAAAAATGATAGTATCGAAGCTACTTTATGAATTATAGTACAAAAAATCAACCATTCACGTACATTATGAATGAATTAGAGATAACTGCATATTATTTTCAATAGTTACTATAAATATATTTTGCATGTTGTGTAGATATTTGAACTATTAGTATCTATGTTAGTAATATTTTAAAAGAATTACATATTCTTTTTTTAAAAGAATTTTATGTCAAATATTAAACTTAATTTAAATTTTTATAAGAAAAAATTTAAAAGCATTCACTATACAAAAGGACCATTTATTATAAAATAAAAAATAAAAATAAATTATAAAATACATTTGTCAGTATATAATTTTTATTTCACACTATGTTTTAATTTTTTGAATTGCATAATTTTAATAAGATTTTCGATGTTATTTATGAAAATATTATCAATATATTATTCAAATATTATTAATCACTTATTTCATAAAATTTTACTTATATTTTAAAGCTTTTAATATAACTTTTTTTAAATAAATGATAATGTGTACGATATATGAATTTAAAATAAACTAATAGCTGATTCAAACATTCAAACAAATGATTGAAAACAAAATTTTAATAATTTAAGAATATTTTATATTAAGTGTTTGTTTTTAAAAATAAAAATAAAAAAGTTTTTATTAATTTATATCGGTTTTTTAAAATAATATACTATAAAATATTTTAAGATTTTGTATTAGGTTTAAATATAAATATAAATTAAATATTTTTTAAAGCCTTTAATCTTCTAATTTAATATTTGTACATCATCAATTATTGAAAAAAATTTATTTTAAATGAAAATTATTGATTAGCATGGACAAGAGAAATTTAAAGAACCTGAAAACAATTAGACGACCTCCCATCTTTGAAAATATTTAATAAAAGTCTTTTTCCAATGGTTGTTTAATCTTCATTATGTGTGCCGATAATTAAATAAAAGAATGAAAATTTAATATCGTAGGAATTTTAATTTTTAACATTTTTATATATTTTACATGGATTATTTTTAAAAAAAGATGTTAATAATATAAATAAAATTATTAATATATAATTATATATTTTATAAAATTTTAAAAATTTATTGTTTTAATATGTTGTTAGTACAAGAACAAGTTTTTCAGGATCATATTCAATTAAAGTATAACATTAAATTTTAACTTGCGATTCCAAATCAAATTATGAGTATTTTTCATTCGAATTAACAATCATCGTTTTTACAAATTAATCAGCCGAAACTACACTAAATGTGTGATAATGACATACCCTCCAGTGCCGATGACCCTGACCTTTATCTCGGTCGCATAGATAGATTCAGGCCAGCTGTTCGTTTTTTCATTCTTTTTCTTTTACTTTCATGTTCACTGTTTCTGTTTCTGTTTCTCTCTCTCTCTCTGTTTCTTGCCCTCCCTCCCCGACCCCTCTCTCTCCCCATCTCTCTCTCTCTCTCTCTCTCTCTCTCTCTCTGACTGCCACCATTTCTCTTCTTATATAAATCATCATCAAATTTATCCACAGTCGCTATTTAACGGAGACAGTGAGATTTTCGCGCCGTCCAGTAATCTTTCCTCGTTACATTATTACATCTCTCATTCTATTAATTATTCTGGCCTTACCGACATATATTTTTAATTTGTATTCTAAAACTATAATTAACGCAATAATTCATCTTTTGCATTCGACCATGCAAGCCTTATTTATAATAGTTCCATTAAAAATGTTTGTATTAATAATGTTTATTCTAAATAATACATAAGATTAATGTATAAAAATATACCTTTAATTCTAAAGAAATCGCATTATTCTTTCTTGTAGATATTTATCAATACTTACATAATAGTTTTTAAAGAATTTATTTGTCTAAAGTAATAAAATTTATTCCGAGGTAAATCCAAATATATATAATACATTTATACATTTATTTAGTTAACAGTTATTCTATGTTATAGAAATGGAAAATATTTTTAAAAAAATAAAATTATAATTAAATCAATTTAAAATTAAAATTTTTTTCTTTTCGAATAAAATAATCTTTGTCTTAACATTTAAAATTAGGCTCTGATTAGTTAATGTAATAGTAAATAATAATATATAATAATTAATTATTAATTTTTATATTTTATGTATATTTTATAATATTTTATTTTTTATTTGTTGCTTATTATAATGAAAGTTTTTGCCATATTCTACTTCATTATTATAAAATATATAATTTTGTCGAAAAATTTTATGTTAACGTTGAAAAATTTATAAAATTTTAAAATCGTGATGATAAAAACTTTAGAAAATTAATGAAGATTTCTTTTTATGTTCAATTTACACTGATTTTGACACCATTTCTGTTGCATGTAAATATTACAGGTTTGTTAACATAATATATTAATGAGGGTACGATCGACTGGACAATTTTTAAAGGTAAAACTACAACATTTAAAGGTAAAACTATGAAACAAGGCAAAAAAGAAATTGAAATAGTGTGTTCAATTTTTGTTTATATAACGTACAATTATTTGCATCTGAAAAGAAAGGAATGATTATTAATGATAAAAGTTGAGGGAAAAACGAATTTAATCCATGTATTTAATTGATTTTACTGCTGGCAATATTACGTACTATTTAATGTATTAACGCATTAACGTAAATAATGAATAGAACGTATTTGTTTACTTTTAATCATGTATTTTAAGATATATGAAAATTTTAATCTATAAATTGATTATATTATTATTAGATTACAAATATCATAATTTATATCTCTACCATTAACGGACTTTTCAGGTGACAAAATCAATAAGAATAATGAATTATAATTTATTGAAAATAATTTAAAAGTTGGCTAAACTTTATACAGAATCTTATTTATCTAAAAAATAATCTTTAAAAATAATTACTATCTTTAAAAGTAATAGTTTTTATTCTTATTAAAAATCGAAATTATATAGGTCGCTTTAAGTTTATTAAATATACGTGTTGTAAAAATGAAAAATTGAAGGTTTTTTGTACTGATATTCAAGTATAATACTCATTTATTTATTTAGTTTTTTTACATATTATATTGATATAAAAATTTAGTCATTTTGATATGTTTTATTAGAGTTAATTTTTCAAGTTAAGTCATTGGAATACATAATGAATCCACAGATACATTTTACGATATATTTTATAGAATACAAAATATAATTAATATTTTGTTTTTAATTGCAGTAAAATTTAAGTTATAATTTAATTTATATAATTGATAAGTACAAGAAATTAAAACGATCAATGTATTTATCATTTCTAATGAAAGATAAAAATTATACAATTAAACTCTATAAATTATAAATATATGACAGGAATATTATTTTATAAATAAAATATCGAGTATATGAAAAGTTAAAAAAAATTGAATAAAAATTATAAGAATAAACATCAATCTATATTTGAAATTTTATAACTTAAAAAAAAATGCCTTATAAAAATAAAAATTTTTGTAGGCCTTTTAATTAAACTTATCTCAATTATTAAAAATTTCTCTCAGCAGGTATTTTTTCTTTAAAAGTAATGTTTTTAAATATCAAAATAATAAAATTGTATAGAATTAACCATATTGTTACTTTCATGAAAAGTTTCGTTATAAATTTAAAATACTTACATATGTCTGTTTATTATATTAGAAAATATAGTTTCAACTTGTAATTTTCAATTACAATATTTTAATTTCAATAATTATAGTAAATAAAAGATTTGAATAATATATATAAAGCTATATAATTTATATTTTATTAATTTCAATATTTTTAAGCATTTAAAAAATATTAACGTACTTAACGTTATATATATTAACGTACTTAAAATTATATAATAAATGTAGATATATCAATTCTATACTTAGATTATAAGTATGATATAGCTGTGATTATATAATGTAGATGGCAAATTTTATAAATTAATTTTAGATCAATTAAATAAGAAATAAATAATATAAGTATTACTGAATATATTCAGTATCTATTCTTTTACTATCAAATTCGTTTATTTGTTCTTTATTTCTGAATTATTATGTGTATAAAAGCGCTATTATATTTTTTATATATGTTTGAAGATTCACTTTATCATGAAAAAATACAAAATTAAGAGAGAGCACAACGATGAAAAAGCTTAAATTTAAAATTTTCGAATCAAAGTATAAATATATGCAAGTGTGAGTGGATGAAAATTTAAGATCTCATATAATATTAAGTTAAAACAACAATGACAAAATAACGTTATAATAATAAAATTAATAAAAAATTCATATAATTATCGATTTTACTATTTTATTTTAACTACTTAAGTAATGCAATACAATTACAATGTATCAGTATATAAAACTATGTTATACAGTGAGACGATTATTTTTGCATATGAAAAGACATGATATTACTTTTCGGTATTACAAAATTGTTTGATAGTTTAACTTTATTTACATAAATAGAAATAAAGTAAAACCTTTCTTTTCAATTATCAATTTTTTTAAGTTTACTATTATGATAAAATTAATTATTCAAATAATATTTAATAATTTATGAATGATGTTATTTAAAAAAACGCAGATTATAAATTTTTCTAAAAAGTAAAATAAATATATATATATATATTTAATATTCTAAATAATTCGATTAATTTTTAATATGGTATATTTAAAAATGAATAGAATATTGAATAAAAAATATATTCTGTTATAATTATAACGGAATGTAAAAATCTAAATTATGATTTTAAATACATTTTTTAATGACCTTATAAACTAATGATTTAGAATTGTCATAATAATTTAATAAGAAATATATATATATATAATTACGCAGATAAATCAATCAAAAATATGAATATACCTATCTTATATTTAAAAAACAATAGAAATTCCCTTTTTAACTATTCATAGAAATAAATTATTTCTTATTTTTTTTTTGTTTAAAAAATAATAAACAACAAAAAATTAAAACATTATACCATGAGCATCTAGTTTTAATTATATAAATAAAATTTTTATTTCACTTTGTATATTATTACTGTGTAAAATTTTATTTTATTAATTCAAAACTTCAATTAAGATATAAATTATTCAAGGTTCACATATAAAATTATTATTTACGTTATATATATGTTATATATATATATATAATGTAAAATAGAGAGTTTATTTTACAAAGGAAAACGAAATTTACGTATTTAAAGATTTTTGTTTGTTAATTTTTATATACATTGTGTATATGTTTGAAAGAACAACTTATTTATTTTACCAATTTTTTCGATTACTTTCTTTCAGGTCTAAATAGAAATATTTCAATTAGCAGGTATTAATATTAGCAGTATACATCTCATTTCATACGATTTTCTTTATATATTCATATTTATATATTATATATATATATATTATATGTTCATTATTTATATTCATTATTTATATTATGTATTTCATATTAATATTTATGGACTTATTTTAATAGTATTGCAATAGTTCGTAATTACACAAATCTGAACAAATTATGAAAATATTTGATTTGAAAATAAGTACTATCAAATAATATAATTTAATTCATGTGAAAAAAATTTTTAAAAAGTAAATGGTAATTATTGTCTTCATTATAAAATGTTCAAAATAAAAAAATACAATAGGTAATATAATACGATTGAATGTAATTTCAAAATTGAAAAATTTAGTGATATAGAAACCTACCTAAAGCTCAAACTTTGATATTGGTTTCGAACTTTATAAACATCTAGATGAGGCCCTAAAAATAAATATAATCATTTGAAACTATTATTTATTCTTTTTAAAATTTAAAAATATATATTAAATAAATTATAAATTGATTTATAATATTATATTTTATGAAGTATAAAATAGAATATATTTGATTATTAATTGATTTGATAACAACTTAGAACTTACAGAAGGCTATAAAAATATTTTTTTATAGATATTGTTCAACAGTAATAATTGTTTTATAATTATTAAGCAAAATTAATAATAATTTTTAATATAACTCCCCTTTCATTACAAAAATTGTAGAATATACTTATTATAAGATTAGTTTTAAAGAAAATGTAAGTATAAGCTTCGAGGATTTATTTTAAGTTGTTTCCTTCTATTTGCAAAGATTAAATTTAATAAAAGAAAATAAAATACAATTTTTTAATTCAAAATTTTTTCTAATTATTTTCAATTACTAATTATATATAACTTATTATATCATTAAATTAAAGCGTTATTCGTAAAAGTTCATATTAGTTTCATAAAAATATTTATATTAATTGAAATTGAATTATTAAAAATGAAGTAATAGTTAAATGTGAAAATATGAAATAGAATAAAATTTCATTTTTTTGTCTGATTTCAAATTTATTTAATGTATACTATATGAGTGTTAAATAATTTTTCTTATTATAATTATTTAAAATATATTTTTTTTTTATAAAATTAAAATAGTAGCTTTCAATTAATATAATTTAAATATTTTTTATAAGTCATTTTATATTTCTTAATAAAGTTTTTTTATAATGTTATTATTCAAATTTTTCATATTACTTAATAATGTTTTTAATAAACTATAAAACAATAAATATTAAATAATATTAATAATATTTAAAGAAATAAATAAACGGGAAATTTAAGTATTTGAAATATAAATGAATAATGTAATCTTTTAGACAATATATATTTTTAATAAGACAAATGTGTTCTTTAATAGTTCCAGTTCAATATATAAAGATGAATGCATTTGGAATTATTCAAAAATAATGTAATATTTAAAAATATATAATATTAGTTTGTAATAAGTTATCTTTTAACTTATCTTTTTACAACAAAAATAAATGTATTACCTTTAATATATTACATTCAATGAAAACGTAAATAAATTTGCTAATATAGGATTTACTAATATAATGAATAAAAATAAATTAATTATTTATTAATCTTTCATTAATAAAGTATTTAATAAATTTTGCATTATACAACATTAGCTTTAAGATTTATATTTATTCTATAATTAAATTTCTTGTTTAGAATTAAATGTATTTACAAGGAACGAATAATTAAATGTATTTATAATGTCAGTTAATTTCAAAATTAAATAACAGAAATTATTTATTAAAATAAAGAAAATTTGTTTTTTTAATTTAATGAAACAAAACATTTATATTAAAATTTATACAACTATAGTTAAATCAAAATTTATATGAGATTTACAAAAAACATATGAAGTTTTATTAAAAGTTTAAACTGTTTCAATAAAATCTAACAAAATTATACAATTAATATATAAAATAAATAAATCAGTAAGTGAATCTGATATTTCACTAAAATCTGTATTTTTCATAAAGAAATAATTCATGTATCTTTATCTAATTTTATAATGGAAAAAAATATAAAATGATAGTAAAATGACAAATGTAAAAGAGACAAAGACTTACGAGGTTGTGCAAAAGCGAAGACACTCTCAGTCTTTGCGGCGAATTCATCGATTTCCTCATGATGTGTGATACCAGGCTCTAAAGGCTGATCGGCCTGCATTCCATACATGTCCATGAGCTTAGAGATCGGTGGAATCCTTGGTAGGGCCCTACCTGTCATATTGGGAGCCTGTTTTAAACCTAACTTGTTTAGTATTTGTTCCTTTATCGCCTCAAGACTCATTGCTCTGATCTCTTCGTGCATACGACATGCATTACAGCTGCTGCCCATGGCCAAAACATTCTTTGTTGTACCAAAACCATAAGATAACCACCTTGTGAAAGAAAATCTCACCGAGGTGTGAATGTGGTTGAAATTAGCCGGATCATCAAATGCACCGAGCACTATTAGCGAAAACAGCAACACCCTTGTGATCATTTTCCTTGGTCAATTAGTCCCCTGCTTATGCAGGAGTTTTGTGTATTTTTTATTTTTCGAAGCGCTATTATACTCCGCTTAATGAGAGTTGAAGGAGAGCTTCATTCTTAGAGAATTTTATATCTCTTTTTTCTTTTCCTTTTTTCTTTTTCTCTTCTTTTTCTTTTTCTTTTTCTTCTTTTTTTTAAGCTTTCTTGTTTCTTAGTTAAACTTGGTTTCAATGAGGTCGAGCTTTGGTATAATGTGTTTTTATTCCTTTTTTTTTATTCTCTTTTTTTAGTGATTGTCATAAACTTGTCAGACATTAATTTCTAATTATCTAACAATTCTTTTCTATACTGCTCGGTTTTTCTATTAATTTTTTCTTCAATTGTTTAAGCCATTATATTTATTATGTTTATATAACACATCACATATTAAGTAATAAATATAGATTTACGATTTATAAAATTCAAAAACACTGTTGTTATTCTTACATGCATGTAATAGTCAAATTTTTATAACATAGGATCTAAAATAACAAAATTGATAAATATATTGGTTTAAAGTAATATATTGATGGAATTTCTAAAACAATTTCTTCGAGTATTATTAGCTAAATGTCAACATTTTTAAAAAAGAATAATTTTATTTTGATTTTCTGTCACTGCACATTATTTTTCTTCAATTTGTAGTTGTACGATTACCGTGTTCTACTAAGAGGTAAGCCTTGTCGTTTTTTTGTATGTTTTTAGGAGTAAAATTAACTCAAATATTCCAAAAATGAACGAAATTAGTTCTACTCTTGTTATGTACGTTCTATTATTACAGTCTTTAGTTTTCTTATTTTTTCCTTACAAGTAATTTAATAGTTTCATAGATAAGCAATTATTCCCAACGTTAATGGTAAAAATAGCAGGCGTATTCAGTCTGTGTTTCCTCTCCTGAAGCGGCGGCGATACGTAGGCTGTAGACGGTTCAACCTCTGTCACCGATCTCCGTCACCTCCTTCTCCCACGACTTCTCCACCACTACCTTCTGTTCCTGCTGTTAAAGTAGTAGCAGACTAGCTTGCTTCGATAGTAACTTCTTCTTCCTCGTTCTGCACCGCGACAACAATTATATTTGCTGTAGTAATAGCCACTACGTTGATTCAGCTTCTAAAATGTTTTCTCTAGTTGGAGAACTAGTTCTAGTATTTTATTTGATTAGGCATTGTGGTTGAAACTTCGAGTACTATCTATCTACCATCTAAATTGCATCTATTCTTCAACCCACAATAATTAGTTTCTCTTATTCACCTTATATATCACATAACTTTACATGACTTATTTTACAATTGTTACAGTAAACATACCTTATTCGTTTTATTTCATTAGTTTGAATAAGAACGATTCAAACAATCGATTAAAGTCAGTATAATATACTCCTGCAATTGATAATGCAAGGCGTTAGCCATGAATGATTTGCTGTTGAATCAAATCCGAAAGTCAGTAAAATATTTAAATGAAAACTTACGGGAAAGGTTTTTTGATAATAACCTGTCGTAAACTTAAGCTTTCTATATTCGAAAAAATCATTTTACAACATGTAGGAGATAATCGTAGCTGTTTCTCTTTCTTCCTCTAGGTTTTCCTCTCGTTTCGTCTCTTTTAATTTTTCTGTTTTCTTTCTTACTTTTAGGAGACACTCATATGCAGTATACGATATTGCTAATGGTACTACGGTACCGATCTCTGTCCTACTGGCACTGAAGATACCGCGACGTACTTTAATGCATCCCCTTTGATGGCTCCTCTTGAGAGCTATCGCATTGACGCGATAAGACTCTTCGTATCCTTTTAGGTTGCTCTATCTTACACTCTGTCTATATTTTTATCTCTCTCTCTCACACACTCTCTCTATCACTTTCTTTCTATATTTCACATTCACATAGACTTTCTTTAATTTCTTTGTCTCCTAAGAAACTCCGTAATTAAGAAACCCTTTTCTTTTTTCTTATGACTTCAAAATTATGATATTCTTGACTAAAAAAGCATGCGGAAAAATTGCTTCTGATGAAGTGGGTGGTATTCAGAAAGGGAGACGACGAGGGTTCTACAGGTGAGAGGTATTCCAGCTGCCGGTCGCCTCGCGACTTGGTTGTTCCGTGGTGAAAGGCACTGTGTGCGTGGAGAACTCGGAGAACTGTGGGTTTGGGGGTGCGCTCTCTTTCTATCTTTTTCTCTATTTCTCTATTTTTCTTGCTCCCTCTTTCTCTATCTGTCTCTTTTTCGTTTTCTATCTTTTCCCGGAGGACTTGCGAGCGACTCGCGGACGTCGTCGGTGGCGGCAACAACGGCCAATGCGTGCGTGCAGTGCTGACTATCGTCTCTGTGAATACAAATACGAATAGAGAGAGCGCGCAAAAGAGTGGCGGGCGGGTCGCGCGAACGGAGCGGGGCCAGTAGGCAGCAGCGTTGCCACCACCGCCACCACCGACGACACACTACACACGACTAACGACTACTCTTCTGCCGGGACTAGCTGGGGTTTATGTGATATGTGTATGCGCATATGCGCGTATATATTTGCGAACGTTTGTTTGAGTGTGTGTGTGCGCTCGACTAGCGCTCCAATACAAGAACAAACTGTCTTCGTCGCGATACCAGCGCGTTGCTGCTAAAGATCAAGAATATAGGCGCGAGAAAGCCGGCTTGAGACAGAGAGAGAAGAGATGCTAAGAGCTTGCCGGCCTGTCAGGCACTGAGTCAGGAGGCGCGCGTCCCTCAGCGCATATATGTGCGAGCAGAGCTAAGCTGTGCCGTGTGCTCCGAGGAGGAGGTCTCCTCCTCTTTCACTCTTCTGTATCTTACGCATTCGTATTCGTAGAGACGGCAACAGCAACAGAGAAAGAGAGATAGCACTAAAAGAAAGAGAGAAACAGAGGCAGAGAAAGAGAGAAAAAAAGAGAGAGAGTGAGAGCAAAGACAACTCTCTTCTCTTATTCTGTCCGTCTATCTGCACCGATCATCCGCACATATATGCACTCTCTCTCTTTATCTCTTCCTCTCCCTCTCTCTTTCTTTCTCCCCCTCTCTTTCTCTTTCTATCTCTCACTTGCTCTCCCTTCAGTTTTTTTACTTTGCCTATACACGCCTGCATGCACATGTGTGCAAAACTTACGTGCGAAACGTACAGAAAGACACTGCATGGTCGTCGTCATCGTTATTATATCGTTAGTGTAGTTGAAGTTGCCGGAGCTCACAAAAGTTGAAAATACAATCTATACTCTTATGTTAACTTTAACTGTTTTTTCATAATTTTCGTCTTATATTAATCTCTCATAACTGATACGTCAATGGTGACTGGCGCCAAATTTTTTCTTCTTTTAGTTGCTTATCTTCTTCTTTACTCGTGTCATTTATTCTTTGTTTTTTATTTCTTTTTTATTTTATTTTGTACTTTTTTCGTCGCAAATTCGCTGAATAAATAGACCCTGGGCGGTTCTTAAAGTCTCCGGGAACGCCCGTAATTTTTGTCGACATCTACGTCTCACAGTTTGCCATATATGTAAATGAAAGTCTGTTTTTGATTTTAGTACAACTAAAATTTTTACTCATGTTTTTCATTAATAAAAGTATTGTACTTTTGTTATGCAGAAATATTCATTCTGAAATGACTTAATTAAAAAAGAGATATCAGATATAACATTTCACTAAATAATTATTTCTGTGCTAAATAGAGACCAACTTAATTAGTATATTAAAATTAAACAAGAGGCTATCATAATTGATAAACAATATAAATTTAAGTTTTCGGTATATGAAATAAATGTTTAAACAAGATTAAAAATATTGATTCAATATCTGTATGTAATAACAGAACTAATAAAAATATATATAAATACGACTTTTAATTTGAAAAAACTTTAATAGAATCAATTAAAAATTAAAATGTAAATTAATTTTTATTCTTTATATTACAAATTAATTATTTAATCTTTTGGATTATATTATATTATATTTAATTTTATCCACTAACGTACTAAGCATATTATATATTATGATAACTTATAAAATAGTATATAATAAATAGAATAAGAGAATTGCAATACAAATACAATTATTCAATAAACATATTTTTTCTTCAACTAAAAGTATTGGTATTTGTTTTGGTAGTTCATTGGTTGTTTTCAATAAGTATATTAAATGTATTATTATAAAAAATTCACACGTCATCTCTAGTGCTTCAAAAATAATACATTTTATTATAGGAATCTTTTAAATTAGTATACGAATAATAAATAATAAATAACATTTTTATTTCAAATAAAGCAATATAAATATTTACATTTTTTATTTTACTTAATATTTTTCCGTCATTAAACTCACTAAATGACATTAAAGACGTAGTACCGATTTGGAAATTGAGGTTAGACTAGTTAGTTTTCGTATACTAAATACAAATATTTTATAGGACATATTGATATTGTCAAATTATTTCGCGAATAAAAATAATAAAAAAATATATTTAGATGTTTTAAGAAATATTTTTCGCATATGAAATAGTTATTACTAATTTAAATTTTATTAATTGTAGATTAAATCTATAAAATTTATAAAAATATGAGATTTATTCTTTTAGTAATAAGTTTGTACAATATATATATATATATTATATATATATATATATCTATATATATATATATATATTTATTAATAATAAATTTATATTTATTTCTTTATATTATATTATACATATAGGCAATATAGCGTACTTTCAAAAATAAAATATTTTGAAATGTATAATCTAATATTTAAAATATTTGTATAAAATATATACTTTGTTATTTATATTTCTTATCATTTTTATATTCAAATCATATGGATATATGAATTAAGTAAGAATTTTCTTTAGAAAAATCTTTACCGCTATTTAAACTTGATTGCAAAATTTTAATTGAATATGAATTTTAACATTGACTTATATATACAATGTCGTGATGCAATTAATAGCTGTGTAATAATAAGCGGATAAATCTTTAAAACCATGAATTGGTACTTTTACGTAAAATTTAAATAAAATTCTATAACATAATATAAATTTTTTTTAGTTATTTGTTTGTTAGGCTCTAAATCGTTGTGGATATTTGATTAAATATATTTTATAAAGTTTCAAAACATATGTTTTTAAACTTCGTTTTAATATAAATAATCTGTAATTATTACTAAGATGATTTGAAATTTGGAAAACAATTTTTTTAATAATAATATTTTATTATAATTAATCACAATTAAAACCTTTATACACAATTTTTTATATACTACAAAAATAAAAATAAAATAAAGTAAAAAAAACAAGTCTGAATTTGAGATATGTATTTTATACGGATATATTTAATAATAACTTATTTTTTTAAATCACTCAATAAAATTTTTTAATATTATTACTTTCAAAATAAAAATTTTATTATTTATAATATGTTAATTTATCTGTTAATAACTATTTTTCTAAATATATTATGAATACTTATATCCATAAAATATTATTTATATATCTATGAATACTTCTTTAAAATTACATTTGATAATAAGACGTTCAATTAAACTCACGTATAGCTAAATTATTTTGTAAACATATTATATCAATTTCTTAAACATTATTCAGTATTTTATGATGAATAGTATTAAAAATCGGAGTTAATATTCTTAACTCTTTTCTTATAATATTATAAAACTTATCTCTATTGATTTTTCTAAGTAATCTTTCTTTTAAAATATTGTTATATATTATATTTAATATATTACATTTAATAATTTTAAAGTGATAGTTATGGTTAATTTTTTTTGATAATTACAATATATAAATGCTTACTTTTTTATTCTAGATGATTATTTGTATATTAAATCTATCCTGCTTTTTCCACAAAATTCTTTAACGGATGTTTGTACAGAGGCAATAGTTACTTGATACGCATAGCGATACAATCAACTTGGGAAATAATCAGTCTGCACAAAAGATTGTAGCAGGCATTATTGTACAGCCGAAATTTGCAGTGTTAGAATTCGTGAATGACACAGTGCATAAATTTCTTGAAGCTACATATTGAGCAATAGATAGATTTGTAAAAAATTTACTAAAAGATTTCAAGGATCATTGAAAAGAGTATTCAAAGAGCAGACAATATATTATTCCAAAGTAGATTTAATTTAATGAGTGGAAAAAAGTAGACATCAATGATAAAGTAACAGCTGTTTCGAAGGAATTTATTATCGGCATTTAAAATACCAATGTACATAGAAGTTCGTGTCTTGTATAATTTTTTAACTAAATATTATTGCAGTGGTAATATGTGTATTGGAAAAATTATTACTTCTAAAGTTTTGAATTTTAATTAAATATAGTGTGAGATTCATAGAATTTATAATTATTTTTGTTAATGCAATAATGATGAATTTTACTAATTTATTTGTAAAACCAAAATAATATTTCATTCTCAAAATGAATAAAATTTATTTTTCGTTATTAATTATATAAAAAAAATTTACTTCATTAAAATATAGTGTTTTTAGTATTTTTAAATAGTTAATTAACAGTTGATGTCAATATTTAATTTTTAAAAATTATAATTGGATTAATTTTATTTATCTAATATAAAATTAAAATTTCTATCAATCTTATTATTATGATTACAAAACTATAATGAAAAAATGAATTTACAATAACTAAATAATTACTATAAAAATGAATATTACTTTGATAAAGAATATTTATAAATATGAAAATAGAAATAGAAACTAAATCCACTCAAATATTTTACTTTATTAATTAAAATTTTTATCTATATTAAAGAAAATTTTCAAAATTATTCATGAAACTCATTTAAATTATGTTTAAATAGTTTAGTTTCTGAAAATTTTTTATTCATACAATAATATTTTTTTATTTATATTACATTTTTCAAAAATAACTTTTAAGTAAAATAATTTATTATTTTTAAATAAAACTATTTCATTTTTATTTATTTCATATATTTTTTTATGAAATATAACAAACTTTTAAAGTATTTTATTTATAGAAATTAATTTTTTTGCACTTACTTTTTAGTGTATTCAACGCTATAAATGTTATAAAGTATCAATTTTCAGGTTAGGTACCATCTCATCATTAATAAAAATTTAATTTATAATCAATACCTTAATTGATAATCTTAATTCATAAATTAAAATTAATAGTTTCATAAAAAATTCTCTTTTAACTTCTTTTTCATTTTAAATTCATTGCATAAACAAAACCGTTTTCTTAATCGTGCCTTTTTTACCATGCGAAAGAAATATATTTCAATCTTTCGTTTAAAATGATTTAAAGTCGCATTAAAAAAATTTATTTCAGTTTGTATTCGCTAGCGTAACTTTTTTACTTTTCAATTCTTAATTTTATTAAAATTTTGAAGTTCTTTGATCAATTATTTTCAGTTTTTTGAAAGAATAATAGTTTTTGTTACATTAGTGATTAGCTTCTCTATGTTTTAAATGATTTACTTACCTTAAAATAAGATAAATTAATGTTATTGATATTCTTGTAGCAGTTTTAGAAATACATAATACTGCTAACTATAACTTAAAAATGAACCTTTGATAAATCTTACGCTAAGTACTTTTCTCTCTTACCATATAAGAAATTGCTACTGACCTCTTCTATTTTTCTTATAAATGATAGTAGCTTCTGGCACATCAAAATTTACTTTAGTTTACTGCCTAAATATTTTAAATTAACTATTTTTAAAAGAGATAGAATTTTTTCTAATTCAAATATATAATAGTCGGAAAAGTTTTTCGAATAATTGTAGGATAGAAGATATCATCAAAGAATATCAGGTATATTTTAAACTCTTTTAAATCATTAATATAGAAAAGATATCTTTTATCAATAAATAAATTTATTAATTTTAAAATATTAATAATTCATTGAAAAGTTTAGTTTATAATTAAAGTGGATTAAAACATATTAAACTTTTGCTTTGTATAAACTATTAATAAAGTTTTTTCGTGTAATATTAAAACCCATTCTTAAATATTTATAAATGTTTTTAAAAAATTTTAAATATAACTAAAGGTTATAAACTCATATATGGCTTTAAGCTGTATTTATAAAGTTTTTCTATTAATTTAACAGTTTATTTTTTTTATAACAATTATGTAAATACTGTTTTTTAAACATTCATTATCATTTTGTATTTAAACGCGGGAACAACTATTAACAAAGATTTCTTTTTTATTCTTAAGAATTTTAAAAGGTAGATTTTTTTAATAGATAAGCCAATTATCAGCTTTAGTCATACACATCATGATTCAATGTATGAGAGAATTTTTAATTTTTATCTTATGCATGAAAATTTTATAATATAATATAATATTGTAATTAATATTACAATTGTTAATAATTTTTTGTAATTCTCATTAAATTTTAGTTTCTTTGTATATTACAAAATTATAAGAAATGGTTTAATCAATAGTAAATTTTTTAAATTCTTTAATAAATAGTTATATATATGTAGTCACAATATTTTTAAACTACTCAGAAAATTTATTATGTATAAATAGATCATTCAGTTCTTATAAAACTAAAATTATACTAAATGTACGCGAATACTTCATGAAATATCTTAAGTGACATTCTAATTTAAAAATAATTTTATTAGAAAAGTAATTGTTACTTTTTAATAAATTCTAACATCTATTGTTAAAGTATTAATTGATAAGTAAAAAAACTAATATTTAAATTACACAGTTTCAACACCTTCACAAGCACATTAGTTAAAACAAATATTGTAACAGTTCATCTAATGTGATAGGAATATATAAGTTTCATATAAAAAATGGATATGGGGATTTCTAAAACTTTGTTTAAATTGGCAAACTTCCACGTTTTAAAACATTTCCTAGACATTCTTATTCTGCCTTATCTTTTCCTGTTTCATTCCTTTTTGGCTTTTTATACTCAGTGTATTGACTCTGGACTTGTTTTAATTTTTTGAAATATGAAATAATTTGAATAAAAAAAGATATATAATAAATAATTAGACTTCTTTTTATGATTTACGAAAATTTTTTTATGTAATTTTTATAAGATTAAGATATTGATGTAATATTGTTAATAATATGCAAGGGTATAATACATTAAAATTTTGTAGACAGTGCAATATACAATGTTTTTTACAATGATTAGTGACATGCATTAATCGATAATATAGCTTTATGAAAATGAATAGATTGAAGTTTTTCGAATATAAATTAATTTTTCACATATTCAAATATTAATAGAATATTAAGATATAAAGTATCAACAAATTCGTTATTATATGATTGTTTACAGCAATTTGAAAGAATTAAAATTAACCTTAAACCTTTATTTAAAAATAAAAATTTTCCTGAATATAATATATAAATAACAATTGTTATCAAAATGTATGTTTATCATGAGGAACGTTTTGTAGATAATTATTTTTGAACCAAATTTTTGTTGAATGGGTTAATCGATTACTATTTATTCAATAAAAAATTTACTTAATGCATAAATCACTTATAATTATATAAGTCACTTATAATTTTTATAATTCATTTAAATAGTCACATCAGACAGTAAACTTTAATCTTTGAAGTCAATTTTAATTCAATAAAATTTTAATTTTTGTCTGAATCTAAGTTTGTATTCATTTATGAATATAGTCATGTATGACAACGATTATATGTAATAATATGTATTAATTAATTATTCTTGATAATTTTGAATTTTTCTTAAAAATGTACATTTCTAATAGCTAAAAATATTGAAAAAGAAATTGAATATTAAATTTATGTGTTACGTACTAAAATGTATTGTATACGTAAAGGTCAAAATTCAAGAAGTATAAATTTTCTGTAATAAAATTTATAGAAGTGTTTCGACTGATATAATTTAAAAAATAATAAAATCAATGAATACATATATTCTTTAATGAAAAAGAAATATAATAAGTGATTACTTATTATATAAAGAAAATAAGTTATTACTACGTATATGTAATTATACATTTTTTAAAATCAATTAATTTAATATTCATCGTTACATAATATCAATATTATAATTTATATATATATGTATATATGTGTGTGTATGTATATATTATAACCATTGAATAGATTGAGAGACATAAAATACTTAAAATTTTCTAATCAACGATATTCACTTCTCATATTGCATCAGTTTACAATTAAAAAAGTGTTGATAACATAAACAACTATTTAAAAACATTGGATCATTTTTCAAAAAAGCTAATCTTAATCTAATTATACTTAAAAACTAATAATTTTGAACAACAAAACACACCTGTTTTATTTTCTTTTTTAAATAATATGATGATAATATTAATAATTTAATTTAATATTAATATTAATATTAATAATAATTAAATGATATAATGATAATATTAATATATTCTAGATGAATTTTTTTGTTAATCTTTTATCCACATTTTTTTTGGATCCAAATAACAATGTGAACAATGTCTTTTGATCTACTCATTACGAATATATTTATTATTTATTATACTACTTTAATTATAATACAGCTTTATTATAATACTTTACAAGAATGTTGTCATAAATCGGTAAAAACCCCGTTTTTAAACTAAAAAATGCAAAAATAATCTGTGGTTTAATATTTTTATCAATATATACTGAATACTTTATCAAGAAATATTTATTCATAAAAAAAAACAATGTTAGATTCGAATTAAATAATAAAATTTTATATCGATACAATGGTTTTATTTCTTTAACGAAATCATGTAATGTCCATTTCATGTTTCAATAGAATGAATTAAATTATGAACTGTCTAGTACTCAGGTATAAACACAGAGTATCAATAAATAAATATAAAAAACTACAATGCGAAGATAAATTTAAATAAGTGTGTTATAATCACATTTAATGAAAAGAAATAATAATAATAATAGTAATAATAGTAATAACAGTAATAATAACAGTAATAATTATAATAATAATAATATCAACGATAACAGCAACAACAATAATAATCAAATCTGAAATATTAAAAAGTATTTATGAAATTCTCTTAACAATGGAATCAATACATCGTTTTTCTTAAAATGAAAAAGAAAAAGGCAAATATTAACAGTTAACAGAAACGTCACAAGTGTTTAACTGCAATATAACTATAAAATTATGCTAAACACTGATTTGCCGATAATGTATTTACATATTTAAAATATAAATATAATATTTAAATAATACATTCATCATATTCATAACAGTCCTACAGAAGTATATTATATTAAGTTTTTTAACTTTTATTACATCTAAGTCTCATAAAAAATGAAGTAAAAACAAAATTAATGAAAAATATTTATGAACTGTATTAAATTTGAAAAATTTGAAAAATACATTATTATCAAATATTTTTCTCAAATATGTCCATTGCAAATTATAGCATTAGATTGTTCAAATTGACTTTATATATATATATTGATCACAACTACATAAAATAACTTATAATACAGATGTTTTCTTTAATTCACTTTTCATTCTAGTTTTTTAAATAAATAAATGTTGTGATTCTGTAATTTTTGTTTGTAAGATTCGTAGACTAAAAATTTGTATTATAAGCAAGTAGAATAATTATCAAGTAAATAAAAATTAAAAAAATATGATATTTTAATATTTATTATTTCAATATATAATTATTGTTTTCTACTAAACTTAAGAAGATTTAATATTATCTACGTTTTTATACATATATGTTGAAAAGATACTGACAATTTTATATATCACTCTTTGAATACGCTAAGTATTAGATACGTATAATACATTAAATATTAGATGCGGTAATGTAAATATTTCAAACGATTTGAAAAAAGTAGCTATAAAAAACAGTCGATTTTAATGTTATCTATCACTTCTATTCGTTAAGTTGTTTTTTAATTTAAAATTGTTATGATTGATGGAAAGAAATAAAATGAATAGTAATAAACGTGGAGTGAACGCAGGTTGTCAGATATTTCATATCAGAGACAAGAATTCCGACATCAAGAAGTAGAATCGGTGATGTTATATTGAAGGTTCTGAGTGACTGTTTTATTATTTTTAACGAATTGTTATTTGATAAAATATATAAGTACAATTATCCATATATTTGTTATTGTCCATTCAATTACTTATCTAGTGTATTAAATAGAGTAATTTATTATTTAATTTATTTCAATAGCATGGAATTGTTAAATTATTAATTTGACATCCTATTACGTAGCTATTTCCATAGGGACGCGGTATGATAACCATGTGCATTTAACTAAATAGCCAGCAGATGTTCGTAACGTCGTACAAGTAGGTAATCTAATCAGTTTTATAATAAAGGTACGGTCTCCAGCATTTATAACGAAATATGACAGACGCTGTAACGAGGTAATATAATTTATTTATTAAATAATTAAAAATATTTAAAAGTTTTCGTTAGTTAATAAATATCAATTTTATACGATAACATATAATAAATTTTTATATAGAAACTTTAAAAATATAAGTTTACATAAGAGTATATTTTGACATACAATAATAGTTAATATATTGTTATTCTAATCATGCATATCAAATAACTAGTTATATTCGATGTATTAACAAAAATCTTTATTCATAATATAATGATTATATTAATACAAAAACTAGATTGAATAATAGTAAATGTATAAGAATTTCTAGATAATTTTTTTAAGTAAAAAAGACTAATTCTAAATATCTGATACATTAATATATTAATAAATTTATACTAAAAATGATTATCTAGGATTATGGTCTGCAGATAATTTTGAAAAGATATATAAATAAATTAGTATAAAATAATCTCTTTTTAACTCAAATCCTCAATAACAGAAAATTTTAATTGAATCAATAATATTATAATAAGTACTTCTAAAAACTTGTATATGGTAATTTAATTTAATTGACCAAAATTAATATATAATTGTTTAAAATAAGGGTATTTATAAAAACAACCAAGCGCTTTTAATCATAATAATATATGATAACTGCCTCTAAATAAGAATATTTTTTTCAATTTGATATTTAAAAAATTAGTTAATTCAGTTTATGATAAATCTATCCTGGCAACCCAACCTCGATATAGGAGCCCCTGGATCACCTGGTTCGGTAGGCATACAAGCGCACGACAAAACTGAATTGCTCGGGACATGCCTCGGACTTGTCCGTACGAATCCGAGCGCATCGACCGCCTGCCAGTTGTTGACTCGAAATCCTTCAAACTGAGCAAAGGCACAATATATAATATACAAGTATCGCGGATGCATTAAACAATAAGTTGGCACGTTATTAAAGTTGTTGCGTTAATAAAGGTTTTTAAAAGAAAATAATTTTTATGGATAATTTTTTATGTGATTAATTTTTAAATTCAAATTATACTTAATGAAATAAAATATTATTTATATTAATGTTATCTTATAAAACCGAAATTCTAATGAATATTAAACGCTATTTCAAAAATTTTTATAATAATAAAGAAAAATTACAAATGTGCAACTTGCCATAATAGCTTCATATATAAACTATGTCATAACTTTTCGCGATGTCCTTGTTACAAACATCATCTGTGAACTGCAACTTAAATGTAACTCACCGTGGCATGGGATGAGTACCTTTGAGTTCCTTTTCTCTTTTTCCCGCACACGATACGGTTCCTAATTGCCAATAGTTTTTGATAATGTCCAAATAAATCCATGTTGAACAAACAAAGAAAAAAATTATTTACATTCTAACTACCCGCGAAGAAACCTGTTTCGGGTTTCCAACTCACAAAGGGTGTACGTCTATAGCAGAAAGGATATTCCTTCCTACGCGTCCATGACAAGTCAGTGAAAGCGCAGGTTCATTACTATCATCTATCTGTATACCAGACTTCTGAAAGGCGATATCACTCTATTGGAATTTTGCTGAACCTGGATCTTTGCGACCACGTTCACCAAGCCGAGATTACTTGGACGGCGACCGTTGACAGTAGCGCATTGTATTCCACTAGAAGTCGTGGATTTGACCAGCTTCCTGCGAATACATGTGTACTACATATATCAAGACTCTGAATAGCATCCTCCACCCATCAGAGTGGCTCGAACCTAAATTATAGTGATCGCACTCACTAGGGTCAAACCTGTCAAGACAGTAGTCGCAGACTCAGGTGCAGGTGTTTAGGCAACCTAAAAAACTTCACGACGTATCCATCTCATGTCGTAGGGCAGAAAGATTGAAGAAAGGGGAAAAGAGAGAGAAAAAATGTCTAAAAAAGGAAGAAGAGAGAAGGTGGAACAAAGAAGAAGAAAATAAAGGGAAAAAGTAGGAGAAAAGATCGAGAAAATGAAAAAAATGTCGAAAGGTTTTATTTGAAAAAAGTACACATAATGACCTACATATACTCAGCTATATCCGGCGCTTAGATTCTGATAATAAATAGATATTCTTCTGCGCAATATTTACAATTTTCATCGTTATTTAAGAATATCTATGTTTTTAATTCGTGATTTTAAGGTACACCGAGGTAATTCCCTTTTCGATACTCAATTTATTCTCATATCTGCAACCCTTTTCGTACTCGGCACATCGATTTGATTCTACCAATGAATATATGTTGCGTGAATTTATTTTAGATGTAGAAAATAGAACATTTTGACAGATTTGTAAAAAAAAAAAATATTTTCCACCAAAATATTATTTTAAAAATTTTCGGAGTGTAGAAGCGATAATATCTAAGCTAAATGAATAAAAATAGACAATAATATAGTTTACTACATAATTTACTACATAAAAAATCAATTATATTCTAAATATTCAAATCAATTTCTACGTTTTTTAATAATATCCAACGTAAGTTTTGTATGTTGTAATTTATTAAAGTATTATGTAATGTATTAGTATTATGTAATATATTAGTAATGTATTAAAGTAATTTTATATGTTGAATAAAAAAATTATGAAATATACAATATTAATTTTTTTATATTTAAATTCTTTAGTATATTTACTAATTTTTAAATAGAAACTACAGTGTACGTAATTTTTCGTGATTATGCTACTGTAATTATATAAAAAAATACGCTGTATCTTTAGTTAAATTATCTTTCATAAGATCAATTATATAATATTATTTGAACGAATTAAAAATACTTTTTATGGCTAAAGAAAAGTTCAAAATTTTCTATAAATAAATATTCATTATAAGTTTTTAATATTTATTTCATCGACGTATTAAATAAATGTAATAGAAACAATTATTTCTATTATTATGAAAATGATGTTCTTATAATAGATTAATAAAATTTTTTTCATGAATTTGATAAAGAAAAGACATTGATGAAATGAAATAATCATATTATAAAAGAATTAAATATATATAAGTATGTATGTATAAAAAAATTAATAGAAAATCAAAATTTTTAAAAAACGATTAAATGTGTATAAAAATATTTTAATTTGATGCAATCATGCTAAAATTAGAACTTCGTAGCGATAAAATCATTGTAAACATTTATAAACGTAAATATGTTAGAACAAATTATTTTGGTTTAATTAATTTTTATTACGTTAAGCTCAATTGTGAGTTAAATAACTAATTTTTGATAAGATAAATTTAATGAAAAAAATGAATGTCAACGTGTAAATGAATAAATTTATAAGAAAATTATTTAAAAGCTGATTTTATTATATATATTATATTTTGATATTATTACGAAAAGAAAGTCAGATAAACTTTTGCAAAACTACAATTTTATGCAAAAGGAGCACTGTAAAATCAAAGTAAATTAAGCGTTGGAATTAATATATTAATTTAATATGCATAATTCTGTTTTTATTCTAATCAAATCAAAGTACAAGATTCAAAATTAGATAGAAAAATAATTATTTGTAAAATAAATACGATAATTGAAAAACATAGCTACATATACACAAATAAAATCAATAATATAAATATATAATAATTTAAAAGAATGTTTTTGGATATAATTGATTTATTTACTGTTTAATATTTCGTGATTATGTGCATACTTAGAAAGAATAAAATAATAAATAAAATTAAAAAATCACTCTATCATTTCTATATAATTTAAAGTATAAGTAAAACATCTTATGTTTGGATTAATTATTATATATAATTTGTTATTCTTATTATATCTACAATATTAATTCGATAATGCAAGAAACTGTTATGCATGTATTCTGATATTAGTTTTTCTTGCAAAAAGTTGCTATTGAAAACAGAGATTGATATGTGAGATATTAAGACACCAATAATAAAAACAAAATATGTCCATAAAACAGTTTATGCTCAAAAAAATATTTTAAAAAGAAGGATCTACAATTAATAATACTATATCGAAAAGAAATCAATTCATTTCAAAATAATTTTCATTTGTTTATATTTCATGTTCATAACGTATTCAAACTCTACTACTATTATATACAGTGTATATTTAATATTTATATTTATTTCTATCTATAATGTCAAGATTTTTCACTAAAATTTAATAAATAAATATATATGTAATTTATTTATTATTATAATGTTCTATAATTATTGTGTATTTAGATATTTTGATTACTATTGCTATTACTTTTATTAGATGCTTTAAATTTTGTTAAAATCCACATTAATTTAAAAATATACAACTAATTTTATTTTCATTTCTAGTCTTTATCGTACGAAAGATTATTTCAACGAATTTTAGATTATTCCTAATCTTTAAAATATTAAAAAATAATTGTATTAATGTACTATGAATAAAATTCATTGATATACAAATGGTAATTAAAAAGTTAATTTTTTTAGTTTTATGTGGTGTTTAATACATAATTGCAGTAATTAATTACTTGCAATACAAATTCTTTTGTCAAAATATAAAGTATTACGAAAAACACAAGTTTCTTATAAAATTTGATTATGTAATTTATATCATAATGAAATATATTCAATTGCTTAATAAATAAAAACATATAAGCAAAACATTAATATTACATATTATTTGATATACTAATACTAGTATTACACGTTCCCGTAGTCGTAAAATTTCCTTAGAAGTTGTGAAATACCATTATATAATTTCATCTACATATTCATATAAAAGAAGATTAAAATGAGAAACTATAAAGAATGCTGAAACTATATTTAATAATGCGTGTGAATATATGAAACTAGAAATTTATATTAGAAGTACTTAGGAGAATAGTTTGTATATATGTTTTACGATGTTAGAATTTTTACGATGGTATTTCTACAGATTGAGATAGTTCTTGACGATTAGAAGCTTATCTTGTTGCGTTTTTAGTAAGCGGAAGGATTTAATTGTTTTAAAACTTAGAAATCTCATAATTGTAATAATAATCGTAAAAGTATGGTATGAGATAGTTCACCAAATGGAAGTGGCATAAGAAAATATACTATGAGATATACTATGCTATAGTATTATAGGCTATGCTAATATCTTAAGAGATATATATTTAATGGAAGGAATAAGTAGACAAAAGAATTTAAATTATATTCAAGGTAAAGTGCTTTAATCACCAGATTTTTTGAATAACAATCTTATATATGTATTCAACAGATTAAAAAAGACAGAGTGAATACTAATTTCATTACAGTGAGAACTGTGGTCTCTACTAGAAAACAAGATAGCTCTTGAATTCGGGCAGATTTTGAATTACTTCTATGCACTGAGTAAGAATGATGTTATACTGAGTCGGGATAACACCCATGAAAATATTAGAAAAAAAGAATAATTTCAAAGTCTTTTAAAAACCTGCTGTGCAAGTATGATTTCATAGAGCAATGATAACATTAATCTAAATGAATAAGTTGACAAGAAAGTCTCCAAAGGTAACAATTAGGTGATATAGAAAGATAAGGAAAACACTATTTTCCTTATTTAATATTAGTATTTCGTGCCAGGTGCGGTTGAAAACCTGTTTTTTATTAAGCAAAAACATGGAATTATGTAGTTATAGTAAAAATCGATAGTATGATGCATTACGTCTTCAGTAGTGAAACGAGCTTTTTGTGAAAACGAAAGTTTTGTTCAGGTTTCTGAAAATAACCGTTGAAAAAGAATTTTTACGTTTATTTAAAACAAATCGAAAGAAGTATTAAGTACTATTATATTTGAAGGGATAAGTTTAAAGTGAAAGAGAAAGGAGTAATTTTTTCTAAAATCTCTTTTACTGCTTCATATTCGGAATTAGATCTAGAATTTAATTTAGGACAGAAAATTGTGTCTGATCATCAACGAGCAAGTTTATATAAAGACTAAATTGTCTCTTCAATGAAAAATTAAGTTTTGGAGAATACAATTGATATCTTCCAATGATATAATTCTAGGGCGTTTATAGGTCGAAATATTTGGTGATAGTGGAGGCAAAATAAATTTTTGGTTATTACTATGTTTGTGATAACGACTGAATTAGACATTGTGGTAAATATATTTTGAATTTAATTTTACAAGAGAAAATTTATAAATCTCAGACTCTCAGAAAAAGTAAGATTTTTTTTGAATAATTATTAACAAGAATGTTCAAAATAAACATATTATTACAAATCATATATTTATTTTCATTCTTAATAAAAAAATAAACAGGGGAGAAAAGTGCTTCGATATTAAAAATGAATTACAAAAGTATTAACATTTTATGAAAAGTGGGTTTTGGTGGAGTACTTGTGTAAAGAGTTAAAGGCCTATTATAATCTAAGAAATAAATTTTATGCCTCCTTGTGATATATTTCTGAAGAATCGACTCAGAAAGTATTCTTTAAAAAGGTATAAATATAAATAAAAAATTAAAATACAGCTATTTTTCATTGGCACAAACTTTTGGCCAAGAAAGCATAGATCCAAATAAAGTAAACTCTGGCAGCATTTGCATTGAAAGATGAGGTAATATTTTCTTTTGGCATATTCCGTTATATTAAGTCTTCCAATAGTACGAAGATTATAATTATCTTTTATTAATTACTTTTTTTTATATTTTTTACTTAGTTGTTGGACTACTGGAAATTATTTTTATCCGAAAGGAAGATAATGTAGCGTAAGTCTAAAATGAATTTAGAATATATTTAAACAGCGTCGGATTTATTGTCAGTGCACCAGAATGTCCGTGAATCTTCTTTCAAGGAGTTTCAGCCAATCGTTGTTACAGATGGTAATGGCCTATGGAATGAGAGATATAATTTTTTTCGTCCGTGAAGGTAATAGTAATTGAGTGAGCAGAAAAAGAGTTAGAAAACTTCTTTTTACTAAGAGTTGAAATTAGAAGGTTTAAAGTTTGCTTTCTGTACTTGCTAATAGCATAATTTAATTTCGCAAATTTGATATCTTGAAAAGGTTGAAGAAAATGAATCTTGAAGACAGTAGTAAGAGAAGGTAGATACAATAGAGGAATCATCTCACTCTTTAAGGAAATAAATTACGCTAGAATCTCTAGATGCAACCTCGATTTCCCTAAAGGAATTCCTCGAATATCTCTTAATAGAGCCATGACAATTGAAAAAGTTTTAGTAGCCTTTCCATAAGAAGTGGGAAGATGGAAACTAAAGAATTAAAATATTGAAAATATTGGAATTTTAAAAATATTGGAATTTTAAAAATATTAGAATTTGGAAAATTCCTTTTAAATTTTAATATTAATTTACATGTACTAAATTGCATAAGTATAATTATTATTCGAATATTTAAAATTTAAATTTCGATATTATTCAAACATTATTCAGTTTCGTTTTAGATATCGTTATTATTAGTAGTTTTTTTACTATTGTTTAAAAAAGCTTATTTAGTTTCTGATAATATCAATCACATACTGCTTCAATGTTTATATTTTGTGTAAAAATCGTTTCAAAACACTGAATTTAAAATTTTTTTTTCGGATTTAAACGACAAAAATTTAATTTTTTATAATTTTCTTTCTTTTTTTAACAAAATATATAATGACATTTTTCATTTTATGTAACTAGACTTATTATTACCTATTATTTTCATCAAATACTTAGTTATTTTTATTTTTTAATACAAAAACAGTAGTATAATCGAAAACTATTTTTAATTAATTAGCAAAACCAGTTTCAACAGTGTTTATAATACTTTTATTTTTTGACGTAATAAACGTTCACTATATTATCTCCAATTTTCTTATTTTGTCATAATTAAAAAAAAACTTATTCAATTCTATACGAATATCAAATCTATAATTCTTCTTTTCACTATTCTGAAATAATGTAAAAAAAGTTTATTTGAAAATAATAAATGCACTTAAAAAATAGGAATCATAATTATTATCAAAAAATAAGATAAATATTAAAAATAAACAGAAAAAATAAAAAATAAAAAAGATTTACGTTTATAAATAAATAAATTATAATTAATAATTATACTATCATTTGCATAGAGACTATTAACAAATATAAATTTAAAAATAGATTATAAAATAAATTCCAAAATTTATAAATTAAATATTTTAGACGATGTATGACAATAAATATTAGTATATGAAATTAAGAAAATATTGGAAAACAATAATAAACTAAATCTACTTAAATTATCATTCTTTTAAGAACTTGTTAAAATATTATTTATTATATAATATATATATATATAATAATAATAATATTATAAATTATATGTAATATCATCATTCATTATAAAGTCAGTATTAACTGTTCGATTAATACAGTAAGATGGATATGTGTACATATATGAAACATGGATTCTACCAAAATATATGGAAAAATTGTGAAATTTATATATTATGATAAAAAGTATATTTCGAATAAAATATATATTGAGAAAAAATTTACAAAACACTAAAGTTTTCATAAAATTACAACCATAGTTTGCGTGATATTTATATTTGATCTAGTATTAAGAATCTCATGAATTAGAATAAGCTACGAATATAGATACAATAAAAAAAATCTATGTAATTAGAAAAAAGAATGTACTTAATTACTTTTAAAACGACTTTAGTTAGTTGTATTATTGTGAATCAAAAATCAATCTAAAAGATACTTTTAGATAAAGCTAGATATTGAAATAATGTAAATCAATGTTTTTTCATTAATTACGACTCATGCAACATAAACACATTAATGATAGAGAACGTGTTAAGTAAGAATAATCTTATATTCATACGTTTACATTGAATCTTTACATCGTGAAATCTTTTATTTACTTATTTTATGAATTTCTTTAAGAGCAAAATTTTTTTAACTTTTTTATTATATTCTATATTATATTTTGTTATATATAGACATTATTAAAATTCATATTGTGAACATTTACAAGTACCTACTGTACTCTAAATTTAAAAAATTGATTAAATATAATATTAGCTATGAAAGTTATAAAATTACAAATAAATAAACTCAAAAATATTATATTTTCTTTATCAAAAAGATCTTATTCAAATAAATATATAAGTATGCATATATGTATTTTTTATAAAACTATAATTTTTAATGTTTTATTATTGATTATTTCGATATGAAGCAAATATGAAGCATTATAATTAAAATTTATTAACATTTAGAAAAAATTACACTTAATTGTTCTAGTACACTATTTAATTTTTTTTAATTATAAATTACTAAAATTATTTTAGTTTTATGTAGGGAACAATTTTTTAAATTTATCTTCATTCATTGAATTCTACTCTTTAAATTTGATGACATTAAATATTTTTTATGAACAGTCTTAATAATAAATATATCACAACATATTATTGTTTAATATTTAAAAAATTTTATTTTTAAAATGACCTAAAATTTTTAATTGATTTAAGTTTAAAAAAAATTTAACTTTAAGATTACTTACATATTTCCACCGTATTAGACGATTAATATATCTCTGCTACAAAATGTTTTTCGAGGTACATTCATATAATATATTGATATAATTAGGGTTAAATTTGAATTTAAAGTTGCTTATTTTTATTATTTTATATATTTACTGTACACTTTAAAAATACCTTAAAATAATTATTATTACATAATTCTTAATGTTTACTAAAAAATATTATATCAAAATTTGATGGTATTTAACAATTATTTTATTTTTAAATTACAAGATTTACTGATTCATATATATATGTGTGTGTGTACAGATAAATATATTGCTTATTTATAATAATTTAATTTTAGATATATTAAATAATCTTTTTATTTTAATTGTCAGATATTATTTTCTAATTCAGTATCATAAAAGGGTATTCTTTTTTTTTAATGATAACTTACTTGAACATTAGTGAATTTGACGTGAATTCTCCTACTGGCCAATTTAAAAAACTTGAATATATAAATCCAAATCACAATGGTTTTTATTCTCTTTACAGTTTTATCAAATTATCTACAAAAAAAAGTTTTACGCGTTACTCTGAACGACGCAATATTATCAATCTTTTTCTCTTTTATTAACGTGAATTATTATTATTTATTATTAAACTGTAATAATTCTTTATTCGTTATAAACTATTAGAATAATATTTTCAGCAAATGAATTTATATATATATATATATATATATATATTAAAATATCGATTATTAACAAAACCATTTGCAAAAAACATATCTTTTTGTTCTATATTTTAATAAAATATGAATATATTAAGTTTGAAAACAATATTTCTAATACTCAATTAGATTTTTATTAATATTTATCGAATAATTATTTTTTGTAATATTTAATATATATTTTTATTAATATTGATAATTTATTTCATAATAATCTATTGGTAAACATGGAAATATCAAAAAGAAAAAGGAAAATCAAAATGGAGATCATGTTTTTGTGTTAATCAATAAAATATTTGTATGTAAGACTATTTCTTCTTTTATAATTTTTTTATTCATTTTCAACAAATAGATAGTCAACATCTAAATTTTTTCAATTTTTATCAATACATTTAATAAATTAAACTACTAAAGTTCTATTTTATATTTATAAAATAGATAACCCATAATCCATTTTTTAGTAATCAATAAAATTCTTAATCGATTAATCTCATTTAACATCTCATGCTGCAATCGATTTTTGATAATTATGTCTCATTATTACATGAATAATTTCATATCATTATATATTTATTGATTACATAAATTTTTTCTCGTAATATCGTTGTTTGTATTGTTATTATCGAAATGATTTTAACAACATTTTTATAAGCAATGGTACAATTACAGAACTTTTAAAAAACATCTCTAAAATTATTATTTTTTTGTAGTCAATGTATCAACTGATCTATCTACAGACTGCTTATTGATAGTTCGAATTAAAAATTACAGTATTACCGTTAATTAAATGGAAAATAATAATGCAAAATTTTCTTATATTTTTGTATGCATGTATGTGAAATTTATTGCACTAAAACAGTGATAATATATAACGCGATATAAGTAATGTGTACGATTATTCCTGTGTCAAATAAGTTGTATAAAATAATAAAGAATAATCGTACCTATTCTTTTTACAATATTCAGTTAATAAAAATTTTTGAAAATTTTTCTACTATATTGTTTTTTCTTCGAGAGTTAAAGGTTCTTATTAAAAATTGTTGAATCGATTGCAAGAAATTTTTATAAAATTGGAAAATTTTCCAGAAAATTAGATATTTTAGATTTTCTTTTCATTTCTAGATTTTGCAAACAGATATTATACATCTTCAGTTTTTAAAAGAAATTTAATATTAAATTATTGCAACATGTAAATATCTAAAATGCGAATAAAATTATATTTACAATCCATGTGTACATTTTTCATTCAAAATAATTTAAATATTTTTACTCGCTGTAAGTTTACGTTACTACTTCAAAAATTTACAAATCATCACCTTCAGAAATATTTCTTTATCATTTTTTCAACTTGCTTAAATAATTTCTTATAATTTGTGTTTACTAAACTTACACGTCATTCTTTCTTTTTAAGTATATTTTTTATTACTCTGCTATTTAGTTTTCTGGATTTATTTCGCATTTCCATAATAAACTTAGCCTCTTCTCTATCATAAAGTTAACTATTTCCAACATTTATCTACTCGGAACATTCAATTTTTTAATTTTAACGCATGCTTGATGTCGTAATAGTATTCTTGTAGCTTAATAAGTATTTGACATTGTTTTTATTTTATTATTCTTTATATTAACTCTTTCTTGTTTTCTTGTGGCAATACTATTCTGATAAAAATATTAATGGTAGTAAGAATTAATTTTCTTATCTTGTTAACCTCTGTAAATTCATTCTAGAAGAAGTGTGACTTCTGTATGATAATAAAATCAAAGTTTTTAAATGTATACTTTTTTCTGAATCATTTGATGTATTTAAAAATCTTTGAAATTATAATTGTATATAAAATATACTTTCACGTATTTTATAAACGTAATTTGCGAAATTTTTTTATAAAAATACATAAGAATAGAACCAATTTCTAGAGCGGCAATGCTTCATAAATAAAAAAATTCGAAATAAAAATAATAATTATTTATTCAACTTAAGAATAATAAAAATGAAATTTAAAATAATCATTAACTTAAGAATAATCAATTATTTATAATGAATCAACTTAATGATAAATATAATTATAAAATTCTAATTAATAAATAATAACTAAACTTATTTCACAACGAGAAAAGTTGTAATCGGATCAAAACTAGAGTAGATGAAAATGCCTTATTAAATTACTTCTATTTTTTTTATCCTCCACAAAGTCGCGATATCTTAAAGAACAATGCAAAAATCAAGGAGCAAATAAGATAATGTTATTTTCTCATATTTTTTCGTGGGATCTTCAGAATGGATGGAATCGGTGATTTGGTACTGTAAGTCTACAAGTACTTTTCCTTATACTACAAATCGTGATTAGCCAGTATCATGGAATTACTATCTTTATTATCATCAGTGATTTTTTGATATTCAGTTTCTGTTCATTTAATAGTAATGACATTTAAATTATTCTCATGAAATTATGACTTCTATTTTTTCTTTTTCCCAACTAATGAAATCAAGACATAAAATCAATATTGAGATATAAATAATGCTAGTAATAATTAGAATAATTATATAATTGCAATAATTATAATAATAATAATGTAGAAACTGTTAAGAAAATAAACAGAATTAAGTTTTTTTCTATAAATAATTCGGCATATAAAATAAATTACTTAAAAATAAGTTGTATTGTTTATTTCAAATGTAATTAATCTCATGCTCTATTCAATTAATCCAATTTAATTAAGATAAAGCAAGTTAGTATCAGGAAAGAAGAAGATTGAAGAAAGAATAAATCAATAAATAAATAGGATATATCAATATAAATGTTAAAATATTTAATTATTAATAATAAATGTATAAATTATATACATTATAAATTATAAATTATATACAAAAAGAAACGGAAATTCAAGATATGTACAAAACTGTAATTAACAATGTATACATTTTTTATAAATAAATAAGAATAATAGTAATATATTATGAATCCAATCCAAGCGTGATTATTTTTCTTTATCATGAAGATATAATAAATATAAAAATATATAGAAAAATTAAAAAATCGCAATTTAGTTTTTCTTTTGCATTTTATAGATATTCACTCGTTGCGCTTTTGGATGGTAATTACGTTTTAAGATGATAGTGTATTTATATATTTGATGTGTAAATCTAGAGTGTTTAAATATTTTCGTGAATCTCTTAACTTTAATCATAACTGGTATTCAATTTTAAAAATGGTATAAAGAAATTAAATGTTACAATGAAATTATTACATTCATTTCATCATTCACTTTAAAAAAGTGATGAATCAAACTTTATTACTAAAAATGAAACCTAATTTAAACAACTAAAGTCTATATTTTGAAATTTAAAAAATTAGAAAAAAATTCCTATTCTAAAGTAGGCAGTTGAAAATTTTTTACAATATATTACTCAAGTCTTATATTCAAACTGGGAATACATTTTAATGCCCTGAATAGAAAAAAATAAGAACTATTTTTTTAACAATTTAAAAGGAACTAAAATAATAAAAATTTAAAAAACCTACTACTAAACTAAACGTAAAAATATAAATTTAATAATTTATAAATTGCAATAAATTATAATTTTGATATAAAAAAGTATAAATGAGTATATTTTCCTAGATTAATTTTTGAGAAAATAATTACTATAAATAATATTATGTAAAATATAACCATAATGAACAGAATAAGGCTAGATATAAGTCATTTAAATTTCGATTCTGGACTAATTTAAATACCTAAATAAACATTTAATTTAAGATTCAAACAAGCAAAAAAGAAATAATCCTTAGATTTGATAAGTCGTTTACTTTCTGATATTAAATATATATATGAGCAACTAAGCAATAAGAATTTACTGTAATGCCCGTAATAATTGAATGAGATAATTCATAAAAAAATACGTAATCTCAAATGATGATTTTATAATACAGAAATAAAATTGTTTTAAGTCAGGATATACGTATCAATACAAACCACTAGTAAATATAATTATAAAAAATACTGAATAACAAAGCTTGATGTGTATCATACCAGTGGAAGACTCATTAACAGAAATAAAAAAATTATTATTTAATAATGAAAATTCAAATACGTGCACGTTGTCTACGGAGCATGTATTATTGTAAACAAATATAAAAAATTATCAAATTGTCAATTCTTTTATTTATTCACGCATTTTCTCCCTCTCGATTCAATTAACTCTTCTCACAATTAAAATACCCACATTCTGATAGAAGGGCTTTAGTTAATACATATATATCTAAAGCTTATAAATATTGAGGGTTTTGAATATTAAAATAAAGCTATTGAATTATAATTAAAAAAAAATTTTAATTTGTAGAAATCTTATAATATTTTAATATATTAAAATTCATATGTATAAAGTAACTCTCATCTTGTACAAATAAACGTTACTTATTTAAATATAATAGACTTGACACGAGCATTGAATATTTATTTTGTGTAATACTTAAAAAGGTTATTAAGAAAGTATTTTTATTGATAATTTTTTTATTATGATATATCAAAGTTACTTTCATAAAAATTTTAATTTATTTTTGAAATTTTTTATTTAATTTAAAATTAAGCAAGAAAACTTAATGTTTGAACTTTTTTCATAATTATAATAAATAGAAAATATATAATTTAATATTTGATAAAAATGTAATACTAAATAATGTACAAGAAATGTTTTGTTATAATGTTTGTAAATAATTATGGTTACTTCACAGATTATACATATTTTATAAAAATTGGCTTTCATATTATAATAATGTTTTTTATCCATTCATTTAACTTTTAATAAAAAGTTTTTAATTACAAAAAATCGCTAAAAATTAAAATTTAGTTTACTATTTGATAGTGATTATAATAATAGTTTGAATTTCTTTAATTTTTATTTATCATTCGGATATTAAGAATAATTATATCTTTTAAAATACTATGTAATATAATGTTCCGTTGCTTTTACTCATTTAAATCAAATAGTGAAATAGGAGATTTATTTTTCTTGGTTTGATAAATATAGTAAATAATAAAAACAAAACTATGAATATTTTATTATTTTATAGTAAAAATAGCTCTAATATTTTGAAATTTTTAATATATTACTTTTTTAACATTTATTGTTACAATAAAATTTCTTAAGTTTTCTAAGAATTAGAATGAAAAATATAAAATTAAATATTCGATTTCGATAAAAAATATCAAAAAATAAAAGATTTTTGATTTATAAGTATCTTATCATAATTTTTCTGGCAATCTTCAGGATTATTATAAAATTGTAAATAAATATTATATTTTCAAGGTTTAGCTTTCATTTTTGTATATAATTTCAAATATCGCCTTATTCATGATCAGTAAGAAAGTGTGCACTTGCAACTCTCAATATGAAAATAATGGTTTCATATGGCTTTATGGTACTTTAGCTTCTTACTTAGTTTCTCGTGTAATATTACAATAATAATTTTGAAGATAATTGAAAATTAAGAACTCATTCATAAAAAATAATAGTCCCGCCCACAATGAATTAATCGATGCAAATAAACAATTTTCCTTTGAACAATATTATAGAATTAAAAAAATTTATAGTTAGAAATTGTTATGTAAATATATTTCAAAATAATAACTACAAATAGAAGTAGGACAAATTATTGAACTGAAATTGTTCTAATATGGAAAATGAAATAGACACAAGAAATGCACTTTGTCGGAAAAGATTTGAATAAGTTGAGGAATTAGATGTATTTTTAAAATAATATGAACATGTTCTACATAAATGTTAAATTGTCAAATATCCTCAAATCGAAGTAAAAAATATTATTTGAATATTACAGAGATTCTAAATATCGAATCATCAATATGCAGTAAATTATGAAATATTTAATTATCATGAATATTATTTAAATAATTAAAATACTTTATATGGAATTATAAATAATTTATACAGCATATTATTTATTTATATATATAGATATAGAACTATATTTGAATGTATTTATAAGCTTAATAAATTTTCAGCAATATTTAAAGCATACAGTTTAATAATTTTTAATTAGTGGAATATGGTCATATGCAATTCATGATAATGTTTAGTGTTATTATCTGTATTTTGGAAATTTTTTATTTAAATTTCATAAAGAAATTAAAATTTTAAGTTTATTTTTGGAAGAAAAGTCCAAAAAAATCATTTTATATAATTTAGTTATTATATTTGTAGTTGAAAAAATTGTTTACAAATTTACAATTTTACACACAAATTTTTAAAGATATATTGAAGATTGAATTAAAATAAGATAAAACAGAATAAAAGAATACAAAATAAAATATATTATAAATATTTATATTACATATGATAATTTTATTTATTATACATATGAGAATAATATTGAAAATAATTATTTATTTAAGTTACGTTATATTTGGATAGCAAACTGCGTATGAATTTATGCATAATAATATATTATACAATTATTTTTTGTCAAAACTAATTATTTATGGCATTAAAATATTATTATCAATTGTTATCAATCTATAATTATTATTGTTTAATATCAACACAGTTTAATAAATTTTTATATTCTGTATTTCACTAAGTACATTCCAAGATATAAAATCTTAGAATATTTGAATGTGCGCAGGATATTATCAAGTCATCAGATTTAATCAACTCATGAATTTGTTTGTTCAACCCATAATAATATTTTCAAACCGTTCTAATAATTTTTATTGATCTTAGTTTCCATCTTTATAACTATACTCATTGATAAATCATATAGAAATTAAGTATTATATTTATAAAAAAAGAAACATTTATTAAAAATTAATAAAAAATTCATAAATCTTTCTAATTCTTAACATTTCTATTGTATAATATTCCATACAAAAAATATCCAATTAAATAAAATGCAACCATTATTATTTAATATCAATTATATAAAATTTACATATCTTATATAAAATGCTTATAAATATGTAGTAATTATACAATAATCTTTAGTATTTTTATTTTTTAAGATTTTTAAATTACAAAGTTGTTATGATTCTAAAATATATTTTCTATTATATACTTCGAAATCTTTTATATTATCTACAAGAAATATATTTATCTTCTTTAAACAATACATTAAAATAGCAAATGTATAAAAATAAATTTTTTAATTGTTTTTAATTACTACAAAATTATTCAGAAATCTCTTGAGTATTAATTAACGGTATTAAACAAATATATTTTAAATGTATTAAAAAATTTAAACAAATTTGAAAAACTACTTTTTGAAAGAGTTTTAGTTTTTTAATTAATAATTGTTTTATTTATAATCAAAAATAATATTTAAAAATTCAAAAATTCTTTTTAATTAAATTAACTATCACAGTAGATTTTTCATCATTTAAATTAATTTATAAAACGCATAGTTAATGAAAAGTAAGTATTATATTCATTTTTTTTTGTTATCAATTAAATTGTTACAAAATTATTGTAGTAATAATATAATAAATACATCAAAATAAATTAGAATAATTATAAAACTTTCTATTTCTCATAATAAATACATCAAAATAAATTGGAATAATTATAAAACTTTCTATTTCTTATAATAAATTTGACAAAAATTCATCTTAATTTATTTGAAATTATTTTAATTATAATAACGATATTAATTTATATTACATAGATATTCATATAAAATATTTTTTGAGCTTAAATTTATCCTGCCTGCAGAAATGACTTGGCAATGTATTTGCTATGAATGTTTCATCCGAATAAATTATTTAATTATTATAATTTCATTTAGATTTTCACTCTATTTGCGTACTTTAACTTATTGTGTTTTCTACTTCTTTGTTTCAAAAATATATTATGAGTAGAATAGTATTCACTAATTATAAAAGTAAAAAAGATCTCGAAATAATCTCAAAATCATTGATATTATTCTAAATATATTTCAAATTATAATATTTCTTAATCTTCATGCAATAAATTTTCGCGACAAATATAAAAAATATGTTGCAATAAACTATTTTTACTAGGTTACTTGTATTTATTGTTATTAGAAATTATTTTAAGAAATATTTTTTATTTTTTAATAGTCTAATTTAGATACATTAAAAGAGATATTTAATATCTGAAAGATAAGAATACGTATTTTGCATAAATTAATTCATCAAACATTGATTTTTCAATTATTTCAAAAATATGTCAAGCAGTAAAATAGTTTTATATTATAAGATATTTTAATGTTTTTTATCAGCCTTTTTAAAATTTAAGAACTAAAATTACACTACCATACTTCACATTTGTGAACCGGATTCATTCTTTTTCCTTTAGGACAGTTGAATTCAACCGCAAACTCATCAAGATTTGATAATGGTCCGATCACTCTAAATTTAGCTGGACAATGAGAATCCTTTTCGATTTGAAGACCTATCGCTTCAGATGTTACAGTAGAGCACCAGACCTATAAAATTTAGAATACAAAATATAATGACAATGTAATAAGTTAATATTTTTTTAAGTGATACTGCACTGATAATAGATTATATATAGATAAATATATATAAATTCACAAAAAAAGATTTTCTAATAATTGAAGATTGAGAAATTTATTATGTTGTAATTTTTTTTTATTGTACCTGAGCGAAATTAAGAAAAAATAACTGACGATGAGTGAGATTAAGTCCAGGTAACGGCAGTTGGTTCTTATAGTCTTTAACGGTCTTTAAATATGCATGGTAAGCAGCCTTAAGTCCACCATTGTCAGCAATATTTTCCCCTAAAAATCCAAATAATTCTGGTACTGTGATATTAAATAAAGGGTATTGCTATTTGATTTATGAAAAACTGAAATCAAGAAATAAATGTAATAACTCTATATAATTAAATAAAAAATAACAATCTAATTTATAAAGCCAAAATAAAAATTTGGTTTCTGGAATTATTTTTGTACTAAATAAAATTATATTAAAATATTTTGTATTTAAAAATGAACCAAATCAAATAAAAAGTATTTATTATATTTATAAATAATATAAAATCAATAAAATCATATGATATGTAATCATTAAAAAAATAAATAAAAAATTTAATAATTTAATAAATTATTCATAGATAACATTACAGTTGTAATAATTGATAATAATTAATTAACATTTGTAGTAACAATCTTGATAACAGTACAATTTAAATATATTATTATATTATATGTATATATATATATACATACATATACTTGATATATTATAAACATATGAAAAAGTAATTTGATAAGTAATATTTTTATAATTACCAATAAATTTTTTAAAAATATTATTGTCTATTTTATAAGTTATAATGCAAATATAAAAAATACATTGTTAAATTTTAATAATAAGATATAGTATGTGAATTTATTGTAATAAATAAATTACCCAGAGTTTGTCGGCCATTTATACGATGACCTTCAATGTCGAATTGACTATATTGTTCAACAAAACACTCAGTTCTATTTTTGAACCTGTCTATGGTGGCGTTATTCCACCATTGATGTAAATTACCATGTAAATCGTATTCTCGTCCTAAAAATATAATTTTTTATTAAATCTATTTTTTACTTTATAATTTCATTTTTAAATTTAAATAGTGTTGATAATATTTAAAACATTTTTCTTTATGAATTTATATAAAAAAAAAAATAATAAACATTAAGATTAAGAATTAAATTAAAATGATAATTAGATGTTTTTATTTGGATTTTTATTTAAAAAAGTTCTTATTTTTTCTATAAAATGGAATAACATAAAAATAAATTGATAATAAATTATAATTTTTAAAATTAAATTCTATTAACAAATAAAATAAATCTTTCTTAACAATAAGTTTTGAAAGAAAAAATTCATTATATTTGAATTTCTAATGTATAATAAAAATTATCGATTATTTTTATTAATAATATATATAATTTTAAAGTCATATCATTAAAATATATGAATATATTATCCTTTCAATATAAATTTAAAAGTCAGTATCAGCAAGTGAATTTTATTGATATTATTGATCTATAAGGTACTTTCACCTAATTTTTTATATAAAATTTGTATACTCAATGGATAAAAAATTTAATAATGACATTAATATTATTTTATTTGATAGATTAAAATAATAAGTCATTTAAAATTAGATTTAAATAAGGCAAGACGTTTTAAAAATTTATTTTTTACGTATATAATAATGCTTGATTAAGTAAATAATAATACGAATGATTGTTGAATTTTTTGAAATATAATGCTAATGAACTTCACTAAATATACGAGACTAGCGTAAAGGTATTAATTATATAAACTTTGTAAATAAATTAGAATGATAATATCGGTAAAGGTATCTTACTAATAAAATCAAACCATAACTCATCAACCGCTTCTCTTATGGAAATTGCTACAATGTAAATGTATTTTTTTGTTCTTATAAAATTAATTAATCTTCTAGAAAAATTATATGGAATTAGATAATGTTGTATTCAAATTTTTGTACGGAGAATTAGCAATAATATACACGTAAATGATCACTATTAATTTGTTTAACATACATTTTCATAACTACGTGACAAAAATAACTTAATATAAAAAGAGTCTTACAACTATCTTAAAAATTGTACGTATGCAAAGTATTATATACTGGTATGAATAATACAGAACAGTGTCGTGACATGGTTACAGTACTATGTAGAGTGAACGAATAGAAGAATACTTTAAAAAGCATCCAAGCTAAAACGGCACACCAAAAGACAGTCAGAAACAGGAAGATATACCGAAAGGCAGTCATGAACCGGAAGGTATAACAAAATGTAGTCAGAGCAGGATTTCCAAGGCTACCAGATGAGAGAAAGGACGGCACATCGTAAGGAATGCTGAGGCCAAAAGCAGCCCTAAAAATAGTAGAAATATAGAAGAACTGTCTGGGAAGAATGAGCACGCATGATCGACCTTAAATACTTATGTGTGACCTCATTTATTGAGATGCTTCTTTTATCTTTTGATATTGCAAATTGTATGATAATTCATACATCAATGTTTACTATGTAGTATATAGTTTAGGCTATTATATACATAAGAATGCGAAGTAAATGAAAGATTAGGTCACGTTTGAATAATTATTATAAGAATCTGAAACTCATGTTAGTGCTATCTTGTAATCTATATTCAATATGATGCAGGCGTATTCATAAATTTATGTGTGTACAATACGTTTTATTAATGTACATCCTTTCCTTTTTACTTACTCTATGCGCTTGTAAATATTGACACATTTTGTATCATACATACATATTTTTCTCTTATACATTCGTGTACAAATCTTCATTAACTACGAATTTTTCATCTCAAATACTAGTACATTTAATTTCTAGAATGAAAGATTAAAAAAAATTGTATTATATAAATTTTATATAAAATAAAAAGCTCTTACTGCGTAATTATTTGAATTAATTACATATCAATAAAGATGTTAGATTTAATGAATTAGTTTATAAAAGATTGAGAAGTAAATCGAAAATTTTGTAATAATAAAGAGCCACTAACTTATATTCATTTTTATTTAAGGAATAACTTATAGAAATACAATATCTTAATATGTATAATCATTTATAAAAATATATGAAAGATTGGTATATATTTATAATACACTCATACATATAGATATATAAACAAGATTGTAGTAAAAATTAAAATTTTATCCGACAGCATTTACCAATATATTTCAGTATTCAGAAAAAAAATAATATTCAATATTGACATTATATAGGTATATATCACTTAAAATTTATCAAGATATTTTAAATGTATCTGTTTATAGTAAAAAAATGATTATTGATAAAACTCACGAATTAGGCTCGTCCTGAAATAGATAAATATTTGTAAGCTCATTTTAACATTGAGTAAATAATGTTATCACGTTGCATAATTATTGTGAAATTAGTTAGATGTTTGAATACGTATGCTTCAAATAAAGACAAAATCATTTCTAATTATTTTATATGTTATGAAAATTATAATTCCAATATCTATATGTGCCTGAATTACAATTTTTTTCGAAGAAAAAATGAAGAGCTATCTTAGGTAACATGCAGTGAATAAAAAGGCGAGCTATTTTATTGTCAAAAACAAATTAAATACAAAAAATTCTATATAGACTTCAAATAAATGACTGAAACCCAAAAATATTCTTTTTTATTAAAATTATATATTAATTCAAATTTAAAGCTCATTTTCTTTAAAATAGTATCTTAGAAATATATTTAGAAATTTAATAAATCGATTTAAAAACATGCAAAGTTAGTATAGATTTAAAAAAATTGTTTTTGGTCGTACGAATTTTTTATTTTAATCTATATTTTTAATTTTTTACATAAATATGATCATTTGTGTATAAAAATTAGAACTTTTACTTTAGAAAATATATAATTAAAATTTATGTCTATGTTTCAATCATTAATTTATTTGATATGCATTTTATAAGTAGTTGACTATGACGTAAAAACTACTATTAAAAAAAAATTTAAATTAAGTATGTCAGAAACTGGATAGATTAGTTAAGTATGTCAGAAACTGGATAGATTTTTTAAATCGTTTGTATAAGTAAATAATAAAAATATTTAAGTAGAAAAGCAATAGTTATAAGATTCCTTTAATAATAAATTTGGTATATTTGAAACTTCAATTTCGTAGACAAGATAAAAAAATAGTATAACTGATTTTAATGTAATTTAACCGATAAAATATCAAATAACAGTTATTCTTCGTAAAGTAATGACACTTTTTCGTTACTATTATTGATAAATTAATCATTTAGATAATATATTTCATATTTGTATTTATCAATATACCTACTAGCGTGTAATAATAAATATTTATAAAGCTAAAGAAAAGAAGCTAAAAAAAATTTAAAAAGCTAAAAAAAACTCTATAAAATTTATAAAGCTATTTATAAATATAAATACATAAAGATCATATATAAATAATCATAATTGTTTGTATACAAATTTCTAAGTTTAATCAAAATAATGATGAAAATTATAATCAATTTGTAGAAAATTGAATCTAGGAAAAGTCCTGATATATCTTTAAAAAATGTATATCAGAAATGAAGACACAAAGTGTTCGTATAACCTTTTTTATCCTACAATATAAGCTTCTTTTAGGATGTTAAATTTTTTGAAAAATATGATTATTCAACATTGAGTTCTATCTCGATGACGATTTCATTTGAACTGAATTTTTTTAGAGAGTTTATCTATTTATATTGATGAACAAAAAGAAGTCGCAAGAGATCAAATTGTTTTTGACCATAGCTCTTACGAGTAATAAGATCGTTTGTTTCTTTAATTTGATAAGTAGATAAAATTTCCATAAACAATGTCGAATCTATAAAAAAACTTCTGCTAATTTTAATTTAAAAAATCCAAATAATATTTTTTAATTTTCAACTTTATCCACTTATAGTTCACAAAGAATAATCGCGGCACCTATCGTATCAACAGTTTTCGCATACTAAAATTATTATATAAAATATAAATTCTCAATCCGTACAGCATATCTACGGGGTCTGCTACTTTATGCACTATTATTTGGTGAGTAAAAAATTTGCTTTTAGTTCTTTTCACGCTATTCCATAAAAAATGCGAATAAATATTGTGCTTTTTTCGTTATGTTAAAAATCATGAATCAAGATTAGAATAAACATTTCTAAAATCAAACTTAACTTATAAATCAATGTGAATTTTATTATGAAGCTTTTGGTAATTAGTAATATGCTATAATGAAGTCAATTGTTCTCATTAATAATACCTATATTTAAACATAGATAATTAATCCACCCTCTTATAATAATAATAATAATAATACAGAATACAGTAGGTCTAAAAAAATTGCAAGAAAGTACTTTTCTTCTGATACACTTAATTTGTAAGATGTTACTAATATAATTTATGTATGAATTATATTTTTTCAAATAATAAACTTACCTTGATCATCGAAAGCATGAGTAAGTTCGTGACCCATAACGACTCCCATTCCTCCAAAATTTAAGCTATTTGGATTCTTCATATCATAAAATGGACTTTGTAAAATACCAGCTGGGAAAACGATTTGATTTTTTGTTGGTGTATAATAAGCATTTACAGTTGGTGGTGTCATAATCCAAGTGGTTTTATTTACTGGTTGATCGAGCTTTTCAAGATTTCGTTTCAGGTTGTATTTATTTACACGTATATTATTAAAGAAATATTCATTTGATTTGATGTAATAAATCATGATATCTTTCATCAAGTTCATTAGGATTTAAAATGAAATCTGGAAAGCCAATCATATCAGTGATAGCATTAGCTTTTTCTTCAGCTGATTTACGAGTTTCTGTATCCATCCAATCCAAATTTTTCAAATTTTTTGTAAAAGCTAGTTTGATTTCATTTATCATTTCTTCTGCCTATTACAATAAACATAATTTTTTTACATATGGAAGTATTAAGTTATAATAAGAAATCTTTATCAATATTGTTTTTTTTAAATTACAGAGATTTGGTTAATGATATGAATTAAATAATTATTAGTAATAATGTTTTATCAATGTTTTACTAATAATAAATTTAATTTATTATTAATAAATTATATTATTTATTTTTATTTATACATTTTCTGTTTTTTTTATTTAAACAAATAAAAATAATGAATTATTTAAAAATTTTTGAAAAAAACTTGATATCAATAGAATTAAAATAAATTTTTTAATAAATTAAATATTAAATATTTAAATAAAGATGTAATTAATTAATATAAAAAATATTATATTAATAAATATTACAATGAATTTAAATTTATTTATTTTTTTTTATAATGATTTAAGATTTACATCTAAAATAATATAAATGCTAGAATTTTTGTTTATTTGTAACAATTTTTATCATATATAAGATAATTTAATTTAATTTAATTTAATAATGTTTATCATATATAATTATTTTTTTAATTATTATTATATGTAATATATTATATATTATAAAATACGTATAAATATATTAAGTTAATCATTATAATTCCACTTTTATAACGAAGATATATAATGTACCTTATTTTATAAAATTATCAAAAATCTATTACGTTTTATATTAAAAAAATTATATTGTTCGCCAAAGATAATTTTTGTCAATATAAACGTTATTTAATGGAAGATATAGGATTCGTCGTATGGACAGATATTAGATTATAAATGGTACACGGAATATTTAGTGCATACATGTAACCTTTATTACTTTCTTCTTTTTCTTGATATGAATGTATCTATCGTTAGGTACACAATCACCTCACTCTTAATATATAATAAAGATGCGTTCCATTTCATGCTATTTACTTGTTCTCTCTCTTTTTCTCTCTCTCACTCTTTCTCTTTTTCTCTCTCTCTCTCACTCTTTCTCTTTCTCTCTCTCTTTCTTTAAAAATTCTCAGATACCGATGATTATAAACTTGCTCAATAAACAGCTATAAAAGCAAAAATTAAGAGTTACATTAAACTTTAAAAAATATGTGAAAGTAGTGGACTCGATTTCTTACATTAGATGCTTGCCTAAGAAAAATCAGGACCAAATTGCGCGGATAGGGAGACATAGATTAGGGTATAATAGTTTTTTTTTCTCAAGCTAGCTATAGATTTTTTGTGACAAATAAAATAAATGAAGCGCGTGAGAAGATTAAAAGTGCATAGAATCAGAAATCACCGGACGGTTGATGAATGTATAATATAGAATATGAAGTATACACCATAATTCGGTGATGATTATTATAATTTAAATAAAATAAAGCTATCGATGAGCAGTCCTCCTTCACTATAAATTATAAAGTAATTCATAGTCGTAAAAAGTAAAAGCGTCTAATTACGACGTAGAAGCTCTCTATTCCGTAAAAATGAGTATTTAGACAAATTTAGAAATTATGGTAGCAAGTAAACAAATACATACAAAAAGTGAAAATGTTTATAAGGTAGAGTGGCGTTGGTTATAAACAATGGTAAAGGATAGCTCTCTTGGTACTTTTTACCAACAATTAAATATAAATAATGAAACATAATTCCATTTGAAGAAAGTGATCAATGTGTTCTTTCTAATGAAAGATTCTTTTGTTTTTAATTTAATCTAATATTCTTTTGAATCCTTTCTTTTCAAAAAATCGATAAATTATTCTGAAATAATACAGTAAAAACATTAAAATATTTTTTAAATAAGTTAGTCTATTTTAAACTTTACGTTGATTTTGTAATTCTTTTTTTTAAATACAATTTAACTTGATTATAATACAGGGATAAAAATGTAGGGGAAAGAAGGAAATTCGCGATGTTGAAAACAAGCCTGGTATGTGAAAATAATTACGAGGAAGGAAAAAGTCGAAAATTAATAAATGTTCAAACGTATTATATAGTACATAAGTACATATAGTACATATAGTGCATAAATAATTATTCGTTGTAATTTTTATTGTTATTTTACTCATTAATAATTATATAAATATAATAAATCCAGAATTGTTTCAGAGAGCTTTAAATTTTGTATCAATTTCTAGTATTTGACCAAATATGTATGCATTTGCGTTAAAAAGTTTAGAGGTAAGTTAACTTGTTCGTTTACCTACTTAAACTATTAACCAATGTATGATATCACTTGAATTCATACGTACTAATTATAAATGTATTATTTATTCAGTATTGTTAATGAATTACTGATTTATCACAATTCAATTACGTATGTAGTACATAGTACATAGTACATAAAAATAAAAATTGCATTTCCTGTTTCGCTAATTTAACCGTTTTCGCACATAAAATAACTCCATGACCGCGAGCAAAATATGCAGTGGCTTATAAGGTTGATCTTCTTCCGGCAGACTCTTAAAGAAAAACTTTTATTACCTGTTTTGGCGAATGATAGGTATTAAAACGAATAGCGCAAATTCATTGTTATCAAATAAATAAGGATAAAATACTATAAATAATTTTATTTATGAAAATCAACCGTTACAATGCGCATATTATACTCAATGATATGTATCTTATTTTAATGTTGTATTATATATTATATTAAAAACGAAATAAAATTTACTGAAAAATAATAATTAATTATAACACTCTGATATTGTTGTATACCATAACTACTTTACGGATACTAAAAATGTAACTCACCATAGGTTTACTTTTACCATGAAAAACTTCACGAACAAACATAGCTCCAATGGCAAAACCCATAACATTATTGGCATCATTTACACAATAACGCCATTGTTCTTCTCGACCTTCTGAACCGATTAAGGCCTTTCGTAAACCTTTATAAGCATCTCGAAAAGATTTTGATAAACATGAAGTAAGTGATCTCACCATTTGCCATACTAAATAATTATTCAGGATTCTAATAAACATAAAGAAAATATAAATAATTGAAACAGAATATTATTCTTTAAATATAAATCAATATTGTTGAAGCTGCTGCATACACGCACACATATGCCTCGACAACACGTACAGTAATTGGACAGGACGTACATTTTTCCTTCATTCGTTTTGTTGTAATCCTGAACAAGTTTTGTTAATTTCGTGAAGTATTCTGGTGCATAATTGACAATTTTCAGTTTACTAGTGATATTCTTCTTAACAATAAGCGTTGCATTTTGAAAGTAATCGATCCATGACATCTACAATAAAATATATTAACAACAATATTCATAAAAATTTTACTAAAGCATAGTTTTTAATTGATAAGCATATAATATGTAACATACAAATGGTGCTTTCTTTTGTAATTCACTTATAGACATAATATTATATAATTTTTCCTCATCTCTGCGATCCTCTTGTGGTATCGTAATTTCAGCTAATTTTGTTTCAAAATCAATAATGCCTTGCATTTGGTTTTTAGTCGAATTTTCTTCTCCTCCCAATAAAACTCCTACCTGTCAAAGAAGAAAATAAATTATAGGAAATTTCATAAAGAACAAATTTATTTAAATTATTTAAAAAACAAACTTTAGTCATATAATCTAAATACGCTGCTAAGACTTTACCGTGCTCCGTTTTATTTAAATAATTATCAGTAGTTGGTAACGTTAAACCACCTTGATCAATCTGAAAAACATTTTTATCTATATTTATATTTTCTTTAAAAAAGAAATAGTACACTAAATGAATAAAGTATTAAGATGAATACCATATTTTTAATAATACTTCTTCAAATATCTACTAATTTTTTATTTATATTAAACTTTAAAGTGTTTAAATACAATTTAATTTTTAATTAAAGATTTCATGAGAAATAAAAATATTTTTACATTGGAGAGACATTATTATCGTAGATAAATTAAATACAGGTTAACATAGATGATAATAATGATGTATTTTTATATTCGCTGTTTATTTCATTTGTTGAATATCGATTTATATTTTCAAAAATAACAAAAATATGAGATAGTTTCAACTTTATCTTAAAAGTATTAAGATTGAAATCAAGTTTAATAAGTAAGTTTAATATTTAAAATTAGATTTCTCTAAATCTAATTCGTAAACATTAAATTTTGATTTTCCTATTTTAAAAAAAGTTTTTAACAAGTTTATAAATTTTTTAAAATAATTATTTTAGATTATTTAAAATAATCAGTCCAAAAATTTATATAGTTTCAAAAAAATTGATTGTATGATTTGCGTGATATTTAAAAAGATATGGATATTACAATCATTGTTAATAATTTATTTATTAAAATAATTTAATAAAAAAATTACCGAAACATTTCTTTTCATCTATTTTATAAATTTACATTGCAACGGAAGCTTATTAATATATTTCTTTTTACGTTAAAGATAATTATTTCCTTGTTAGTAAACACTAATATAAAAATATACAAAAAATGTAAGATATTTATTAAGTAAAAAATAAATAAATAGAATCATAATCCAAATTCTTCCTTTTCTTTTTTAAAAAATTCAATGAAAATTATAGAGTAAATAATTATTTGTGCTGTATTTATATATTTCTTTTATTGACATTTTTTTTCGTATAAATATTATAAGCTTATAAACTTATGTTCAAACAATATTTATAAATTATTTTAAATAATTATATCACCTGAAAAGAAATAAACGAATGAAAATTATAAATTATTATTTTCAATATAAATAATAATTTTAGTAAATTTTAAACAAAATTATATCGAAAAAAATATTGATTCTAAAAACAAATAATTACTTTAGATTATAATTGATTAGATTTTATTATTATTTTTCTTTTATACATAAATTTAATTTTTCTACGTAATTTCTTTATTTTACTTTGTAATATATGATGAAATATATTTGTCATAAATGTATTAGCGGATAAATTTAGTATTTATTGTTTTTAAGTATTGACAATTGCGAGAGCAATAGTTTTAGTACTTTAATATAAATGTTTATAACTATTACATTATTATAAATCTTTTTTTTTTAATATCGTTGAATAGTATAATTTTAATAAAATAATAAATCTATAAATTTTATAAAATTTTTTAAAAATAATTTAATTCGTATAAATAAACATATCAAGAAAAATTTATATTCATTATCGAATTGTATATTACTTTATAATAAAAACCTTTAATTTAACATTTTTTGCAATATAAATATGTTTTATGTGCTTAACTTTGTATTATTATTTTATTAGTATGTACATTTATAGTAGATGACTGCAAAAAAACTTTTCTATTATTTGTTAATAGCTTAAATACCGCATTTAATAATATAGGAGTTGTATAATTGAGCGCTTTTTATATTTAGAAATTATTTTAGCAATATATTCTCTTTAAATAAATAACAAATAATATCAAATTTTTCTCAAATAATATTCACTTTAATTTATAATGCACTATAGTGTTATAAAATTTTGAATTAAACTTATTTTGAATTGTGCTTATTGTACTAAAAAAAATCTAAGCTAAAAATTTTACAAAATGTTATTTATAAAATTCTTCAGCTCTTGATAATAAATAATAAATTATAATTAAATGTACTAATATTTATTTAATTAAATATTTTTTTATATTAAAAATTCCTTATTTTTATTAGAGTTTTATATGGGTTTACTCAGATGGAAGAAAAACTCTCATTAATCTATAATTATCAGTTATTATTTTAAATTTTATACTATATGAAATAACTGGAGTTTTTTATAACAAATATATAATGATAACAACTATAATTGTAGTAACATATTTTTATATGAATAGATAATCATGTACATTAATTTATTTATTATAATTTATCAAATTTGAATTATTAATATTAAAAAAAAAAAGTTTATTATTTTTATTTAAATATTTTATAAAAATTATATATATTTTTATTAATTAAAAAAAATAATTAAGTTTAAATTTGAAATAAAATATTTTATAAACTTTTACTGAAAATACTTACATTAAAGAAAATCAAATTTTTGCATGATTTTCTCACATGAAGTTTGACATAAACTTACTTGAATAATATGCCTACTACTGTTTCTATCGTCCTCGTTCACAGCCCAAGAAAACAAACCACCCATGTTATAAATATTTTGCAGTATGTGCATAGTGTTCTGTAATGACCATGTACTGATATTAAATTTTCCATTTATACTCCAACCACCAATATTGTCTAGCAAATCTAACATCGGTTTAGCACCTAGAGCTTCTATCGTTCATTAGCATCCATACACGAAATATAATACTGTTTAGCTTTCACTTCAGTTTTTGACTTCATATCTACAAAAGACCTTTCTAAAATATATTTTAAAATATATTAAATTAATTATTTATAAATAAAAAAAATTTTAATTTTAATTATATAATATATTAAGACAACAACAAAAATTTTATATAATATTATATTCAAATACAATATTTTTTAACATCTGGAAAATCTATGCTTAATTGAAGCTTCATTATAAAACTATAAATATCTTTCAAAATTTATTACAACGTGTAGAATATCAAAATACAGAAAACGATTGACTATTTTTATTTCTTTTAAGAAATAATCAAATTATTTAATACATAGCTAAATCTTTTATATTGTCAACACTTTAATAAATTCTGAATTTTCCCTAATTGTGTGTGAAGAATGTACATCTCCCAATAAGATTCATATGATTACAAATTTTAATAAATAATCTTAAAAAGATTAGAATAGTATATGTGAATTAAATATAAGATATATCTTTATTTATGATTATTAAAATTACATATTCAAATGAATATTTTAAGAATTGCAATTAATAATTTTTTAGTACTTTTTTAACTACTTTGAAGATTAATAAATTAATTAATGGATGAAAATTTAAATTATAAAAATTATATATTATAATTTTCAACCGAATAATTTTTTAATTAAAAACAATATTATATCATGTATTAAATTAACTAATAACATAATACAGATTTTCATTTTGACTATTAAATAAAAGTAAATATTTAATAATTTTTCTTATCGAGGAAGCTATAGAATAATATTTCCGCTTTAAGCTTTTAAGTATATTCTGAAATCCTACTGAAAACATAAAATATTTTGAAAATAGAAACCTTAAGGAATTCGAAGTACAAGGGAATATAAAAATATTAATAAGTAAATAAACCTCAATAATATATAGAAAATTTAAAAAAAACCTTTCTTCATAATTACATAAAAAGAAATGATCTTGCTGTAATATATGATATGAAACATTAGATTATTTTACTGACTGAGTTCAGTACCTTAATATAACTTAATTTCAAAAGTTTCAATTACTCGTTATATTTAGTATGTCATAGAAAGGAATGATGATGGAAAAATTGATTATATATATATATCCCAAACGAATTGGAAAAAAATGATTGTTCTTGTTTAAATTGTGATTTGATCCAACAAGATAATTAGTACTAAAAAATTTCTTTATTCTATCTATATTAATTATAATCATCGTTCTATTATAATTAATATTATTTTTTTTCATTATTATTAATATTAAAATTTTTAATGTTTATGATCTTTATAATTACTTCTCAATACATATACACATAATCCTTCTCGAGGTATACAAGAAAATATTGTGTAATACATAGTTAGCCGACATTCAAAACTTTCGTTTAATTATATTAAATGAAGTGAGTGAAAAAGAATGCCGTTAGTCAATTTACCTACTCTGCAAGCTATTTCATCGTCAAATTATTTTTCAAATGTACTATGTATTTTTCCTTTTTATATATTTTATAAGCAAAATTAATTAATTAATGATTTAATCCTATTTGTAATTTGTTGTTTTCTTAACTTTTCTTAACTCACTTGTAATTATTTTGTCGTGAATAAAATTATAATGTTGTTTTAGCTGTTATAATTCATAAAACAAATGTTTCCTTTATCTCTCTGAACGTCAAAAACTAAATAAGTTATATGGACTAATTAAACTAGTTCAATACATATAATTATTCATTAATAAAATATCTAAACATAATTGGCTGTAAAAGAGCAAAAAAACAAGATAAAAATAAAAATAATTTTGCGATAAGAAGCATCATAAAAGTTTAAATGAATCTTCGTTTTTAGCTCAAATGTATATGTTTTGTTAGAAATTTCTAATCTCGAATTTACATTTTCATATCTAAAATTAATTTATATATATGTATATCGATAATATTTAATACTATGTATAGATTTGTATGTAGAATAGGAAACTACAGATCAAAAGCCTTAAATTTTCATAGAAACTAATAAAAAATAAGTTAAGGATTTTAGACCTGTTACTTTGATCTAAGAGTAATTATTGTAGAAGTTAATAGATAATATCATAATTTGATTGTTACTATTACTTATCTATGTAATACAACGTTTTCAATCCACACTAGAAATAAAATTAGAAATGAAATAAGTTTCTCCAAATCTCACTTCAAAAAAAGGAACTTTGAAAACGAAATTGATAATGTAAAAAAACTACATTATTTACATTGACATAGTAAAATTTTTTATTAATGAACTTTCACGTATATAATATAAAATTAGAAAATAATAAATCACAAATCAAAGAAAGTTCTTTATTATTAACAATATATTATAAATTTATTTAATTATTAGTAATTCATTAAAAAATTTTATTTTAATTATTATTTTTATTAAATATATTTAATATAATATTATTCATAAAATTTAAACTAATCGTCAAAATAATTAATTTATCATTTTTTAATAAAAGCAATAATTTATAAAATTTAATTACTTATCCTTATTATTTAAATACAATAAATTTATATATTTTTTTATTACTATAAATCTAAATTATTAAGAATAAAGACAAACCTAAATATATTTTTTTATTACTATAAATCTAAATTATTAAGAATAAAGACAAACCTAAAACATTTTTCACCACTAATTGATTATCCTGTTCCAATTTTCCAAACGTTCCCCACATGCTTTTTCCATCAGGTATAGGATTCTTTTTGATCCACCCACCACATGCGTACTGATAGAAATCATCGCACGGATTTATCGAATAGTCTATACTATTGATTATAGAAGCAGCTACTGTTACGCAATGTTCCGTAATGCAGTGAGAACCATCTGTAACAGCCAAATTATAAAATTATCAGTAATAAAATTAATTAATTAATTTTACATAAGATCTATGAAGTATATCTATGAATTAAAGTTGTACTATATTTTCTGTACTAGATTATATATTATTACATGCTACACATATGTCGATAATTGTATGTATATATAATATATTTGTAATATATATTTTTAAATTAAAATTAAAACTTTAGTTATATTTGTATTGTCTGTATTATATATACATTTAAATATATATATGTATATATCAATTAATTTGTTTATTTTAAAGTTTAAAATTAAAAAAAAATACATAATTTTCCATTTACTTTTTAATATTTACTTTTTATTCCCTTTTAAACAATATTAATTTAAATAATATTTAAATATATATTCTTTTTTACAATTAATTTATGAAAATTAATTCAATAAAATAATAAATTTTTAATAATTAAATAGATTTCATTAAAAACAATAATAAATTTTATAAAATTATGGTATCGAAAAAGTAGGACATCGATTAATAGCTAACTTTTTTAGCAATCTGTGATGAAAATAATCGTGTATAGCCATATGCTATTTATTTTCTAATCTTCCTACATAATATTTTTTTCATCAATAATACATTTTTTAAAATATATTTTTAATAAAGTTTTAACATGAGTAAAAAAAACGTTATCAATTATTAGTAATTATACTAATTAGGAATTTACAATGCATTTGATATCTGATTGAAAAATTTTTATTTAAAAAAACGTTAAATTAAAATTTTGAATCGATACAAAGATAAAATTTGGTCTGATTTTTATAATTATCATTTACTAGTTACCAAATAGCTACCTTCATTATGTGATGTAATATGAAGAACTTGTGCTTCATCCCAACCATTTTTGCTACTAATAACTATGGATAGTACAAGTACCATAAGTAGTAATGCCGCGCACATAATGACAAGACATCTCTCCAACGTACTTCGTGCTCGCCATAATGACGAACCCTGAAATTTAAAATTATAAGGGGAAGTACTTATAAAAATAAAAACATTCATTTATAAAGGCTTATGCTCATCCACAGAATTTTACAAAATAAACAAATTTTTTTATTACTTGCATAGTTTTAAGAAGATATATTATTTTAGTTTTATATTTATTTTTTATGGGAGCTGTTCTATATTTTTTGAAATTTTATTTAACACAAACATTACTTAATGTTCATAACATTAATTAATTATTATATACATTAATTATATTATTTATTATTTAATAAATTGCATATATTGTATATTTATATATATTGTAATATTTATTACATATTACAATATATATTAATACCAAATTACATATATTGTAATTTCTACTATTTCTACAAAGTTAAAATCCATTAATGCATATAAAAAATAATAAATATTTATTTATATAGTATTTCTATTATGTAATAAATACTTTAAAGCATAAAAAATTAATTTTCTTTAAGGTTTATTCAAATTTTTATAATAAATTTTACATAAATACATAAACACAATAATATATAAAATTATTCAAACTATTTTTAATTTTTTATATTTTGCGAAATTTGATTTACTTCTCAAAATATTTCTTTTTTTATTGCCATCAACGCTTAAATAAAAATATTTTAACATTAATATCTTATATAATTAGAAATACGTTATTATGATAAAACATTATTCTTTCTAAAAAATGTTTATGATAAAACATCAGTTAATAGTTGTAAAAATAATTTATTTGTAGTATTATCATTATATTTTTTTATAAATAAATTATATATTATCTGTTTCACTTATATATATTTACATTAAAATTGTCTTAAACTTACACAAAGTAAAAGAAATTATATTCATTTTTGTAAAACATAATATTATAGGTAAAATAAGAGATACAGATAAAATATAGATAATAGATTATAGAATATAAAAGAAATATATCATATAAATTTTTATAATAATTACATTTTTTATCATAAAGTTTTATATTGTTTAAAGTAATTATATTATATCCAAGGATTGTTAAACTTGAAGTATTTTCTGTATTAACGAAAACTAGTATTTTAACTATTGTCAAATTGAAAATTAATTTCGAAAGCTATATCACGTATTATTGAGATGAACATTTTTAAATAAAATATATTTACATATAAATAAAAAATAAAATATATATTACTATACTTGTGATGTAAATATTATCATTAATAATTATTATAATTACGAACATTCATAACACACGTTACACATTTCATATAAAACTAGGATAAGCTGGAAATTTTTAATATAATTTTATAACAACTACGAGTCTTTTATTAAAGAATACGAAAATTAATAGAGATTCTGATTCATCATAATTGATTTTTTTAATTGGAAGCAATAACTGAAATTATTTTAACAATGAAAAATATGGAAATACCCGAGCACGGTTCAAAAATATTGTCTGAAAAGAGATCGCAGAAGTATCCAGAGAAATTGTGAAAACCAAGATTTTCTAAGAACCACTTTTGTTTTATAAGTTCTTCCAGTGTTGATTAATAATGTTTTGTAAAATAAATCTGTGCTACTTATATAAGTACTACTTGTGAAAGTAATTTCATAATTTTTATTTAAATAAATATAAATAAATATTGTATTATTTGCTTACCTTTTATTTTTTTCTTATAAATTAAAACTATTTTTTATTATAGTCTAAATAAATTAAGAAATAGTAATTTCAATTTTTCTACGATGAGTTTTACTTTCATATCCTTTAATTACAAAGTTCTTTTGATGTTCTCATTTTTTTCGTTTGAATGATGATAAAAACTTAAATTACCATGAGAAATAGAATATATCTAGCTTGGTATGTTAAATACAAGTAATCTATTGTAAGTGAATATGAGTGATTTAAATATGATTTAAAAATCAAATCCTTTGATTCTTACTTCTTCTTTTAAAACTCTAAATATATTAGTCTCCTTATCTTATTTAACTACCAGATCATTAAAAATACCTATATAAATTTTTTAGAATTTAAATATACGTATAATGCAGTAAGTACGTTAATGCCATTAGTATAGATACAATTCATTTTTGTTAAAAGTAAAATGGTTTAAAAAGCTTGATCTTTAAAAATCATGTAATGGAAGTTGGAAAATTAATTTTAATGGACTAAAGTCGTTGAATATTAGAGCCATATTCTGATTAATTTTTGGACTCGTAACTACTTCATCGACTAGTAAAAAGTTTTATTGGATTTGGCAATACTAATTGGCTTACAGCTACAGTTTTACATAATCGCAGATATGAACGATGAATTAAAAATAAGAGGAAAAATTTTTAAAGACTATCACATCTAGCAGAATAACTTCAACAGTGGAACTGTATACAATAATTCACTACACGCCAGTTACATAAGAATTTAGAAATATATTTATATTTTGGTAAATAGGAAAAAATATTAAAAAAATACATTTATTAACTTACTAAAATTAGTGTTGAGAAATCGAAAGACGATACTTAAACCAGCTTAAGATATCAATATTAATATTAAAATAGCTAAAATAATTAATAGCTAAGTGTAAATCTAATAATTAATAGCTAAAGTATAAGTTAGTAATAAATAGCTAAATTAATATAATAACTCGATCGTATAATTCTAATACCAATATTTTAAATATATTGCAATATAATCGAAATTTTCATAAAACTTTCAACATTTAACAAAAATGTTTATTGGAAACGATAATTAGATGATATCTGTAGTTAGAGAGAAAAAAATTTTTTCTATGCAGTGACTGTCATTAAAACAGTTTAATCACAAGAAAATTTAAAGAAGCAGTTAAAAGGTGAGGAACAAATTATGGTAGAAATATGTCATATAATTTGAAAGCCATAGAGTACTTTCTAACTATTCAAAAAAAAAGTTCATAGAAAAGAGAAAAGAATATACACAAAGCAATGAAATTAACACCGATATTTTAAAAAGTAGTTATTTAATTTAATTAATATGAATTTAAGTTTAGTTTTGGTTAGCTACGGTAATATATTAATTGAACTAATTTAAGATACTTTACCTGTAGTTAAATTATATCAGTAGATAGAGTTTATTTGCAATATTAATGAAATTAAGATCTTCCAATTAATACCAAATAATTCGATAAGTTCAATAAAATATTCTAAATTAAGAGGTTTAAAAAATAGTTGCTAAATATCTACGTATAAAGTTAAACAACAAACTATTATGAAATAGAAACATTAATTAAAATAGGAGTATTATTAAACCTGAATAAAATAAGTTTTTTAAATATTAGATATTAAAAGTAGGTGAAATAATATTGCGATCAAATACAGATAGTGATCATAATAATTAAATTTTACCTGTAAAGTATTAAAGTCCCAAATATTCCCTTAAAAACAATACTCCTACTTTAATATAACAAGATTTTTCAAATAATAGATAAATAATGTAAGATTTTCTTTAGCAATAGATTTACTTTATTTAATAAGAAACCGTGGAACCATTAATAATCTTCTAAGAATAGCTACATTGAATGTTATACTATTACAAAAAGTGAAAATCCAATATAATTTCCAGAATAAAAAAGTTTGATATTATTGAATGATGTACGGAAAAAACCTGAAATTTATATGCACTAATTAAAATAAAATGTGACAGAATAAACAGATTCTTCAAAAGAAGTGAATCTATAAAAAAGATAAAATGAGTAAAATTAAAATTACTTAAGGAATTTCTATTCTATAATAAAGACCTCCTTTTTCTATACATTTATTGTAAACACTAACTTTTACTATATTAAATTTTCATTACAAATTAGATCGTAATAAAACTGAATAACATATAGAAAATTTAATATAATTTATAATTATAGTGTTAACATTTTCTTTAAAAATTCCCATTGATTACTTTACGACGTTATTGATATTTAAAATATTATTATTAATATCAAGATTAATATTGATATTTCTCAAACAAAATTATTATAATTCATATTATTACCGTTAAATAAATGATAAAATATAAAAATTAAATCAAAAGTGATGAAATATATTTAATTATAATAAAAAGCTGTAACATCATTAATTAATTTAAATGAATATAATTAAAATTCATTTAATAGGATTTTGATCTTTTCATCTAATTAGAAATGACTATAATTTTTTAATGAATTTCTTTCCTGTATTTGGTGTATAACTGTTTGAATAAGATTACTTGATAAATCATTTATATTTATCCGTAATTTCTCATACAATAACTTTTATATACCTCGAAAATATTTTTAATCTACCTAATCTATTAGTTTTTATTAGTATTTCTGTATCTTTCATGTATTTATATTTTATTTATTAACTACAACTGAAGTATTATGCACGCATAATAATAATTTATTTTGTTAAAATATTTATAATTCACTCTTTTATAAAGACTAATCAATTAATATTATTTAAAATATACAAAAAACATATTGATAAAACATAAATAAACTGTTAAATTATTAATAATATTCGTAATTTAAGCAATATCTTCTTTTTTGACATTTTAAATATGTTCATGTGTTCAAGATAGATTTTTTCAGAATAATTTTTTACGAATAATTATTCTTGATATAATTAAATTTAGTTTGATAATTTAATATAGTATCACAATTTATTTCTTAAACATCTTTTTGGCATTTCTCTAAAAATTCATTATATTATATTTATTTAATTAAGTGGTCCTTTTTATACTGCAGTATCATAATTTCAAGATCAATAAAATTCTACTCATTTTATGTTGAAATAAAGATAATGACAAGATTAATTTGTTTTTATGAAATTTTAAAAAATGAGTTTTAATAACAATAATACTATCATATATATTTTTATTATACTACGAAGAGAATGTGTACAATTAATATATAAATTATGATTTTCAAACTATATAGATATAATTAAATATTAAAATCAATCTATATATTTGGATTACAGATCATATAAAATATTTATCAAAATATTTACAACTTATAAATTTAATATGTATTAATTGAAACTTAATATTAGTAGTACTCATTATTATTTAATTTATCATTCAAAAATTTATTAAAATTACATAACTTTTGATACATATATTTTTAAACCTAATTAGTATGTTCAAACTAATTTAAATGTATTCCACGTAAAATTTATGTTATAATTTCATAAAACATCGAATATACACTGAATAATTTATTAAAAATTATTTTGTTAATAGTTATCTGTTTCGTATTTTTTTCATTTATAGAAAGTATCGAAATCGTGCACTAACCGAGCGATACCGTACATGAGTTTCAGACGTACTGATTACATCGCTGTTCAATGCCACTGATCCAATACTGCTAGCGTTGTCATCTTCGAATTCTGCTTGTTTATACCTCGTCATCTAAAAGAAAGATTTTAATTTCTGATTCGCAAATAATATAAATTTTTATACTTACACGTGGAATAGCGTATTTATCATATTAACTATATTAAATAATATTTTAATTATAAATGATTATGTGATATTCAATTAAATATAATAAGTATTTCTAAGCCTTGTACTAAAAATATTAAATAAATATAATAATTTATTTAATTGATTCATCAATCTTTATATACTAAGTTAAGAAAGTATACAGCCATACTAATTTATTAATAGTATTTACTGTACTACTGAGCTTCCATTCTACTGACTTTCAAATCTTACATTTATTTAAACTATTTTATTTAAAAATTAATCAAATTTTTATATATTTTTATTTGATATTTTATATTACTTTATAATTGATTAAATATTAAATATATTTTAAAATAAAAATTTAAACAATACAAGAATTTAACTTTGAAATATAACTTAAATGAGAAAAGTTAAAAAATGAAAATATTATTATATATATATATATATGTTTAGAAGAAATATTAAGAAGCCATAAAGGAACACTTGAAATAAAAATAATTATTTGTTTTATAAGATTTTTTTTAGAAATAATCGCTATTTGGAATTTTTTAATTGATTGATTTACTTATATCTGATGATATAAATTATTTCAGAAAACATTCTACTTAAATAGTTTCAACTATTGTATAAAAAGAAATTCAATTAAATATGTTCATATTTTTTAGGCTTTTACTATTCCTTTAAATAAAGTTTTACGTAGATAAACATTTAAAAAAATGAATACAAAAATTATATATTTTGTTCTTCTGTATTTCAAATAAATTTTTAAATAAATTACTGATTAGATTGATGTATTAAACAACATCATTTCTTGCTTGTAAAAGTTTGTAACATAACATTAAAATATTAGTAAATTTTTACTTTTTTAATAAATATTTATTAAAATTTGTATAAAGTTTTATTTAAAAAAAATTCTTTTATAATTTCCTTTTATTTATTTGCAATATCTTTTCTATATAATAATAATTTTATAAAATAAAAATAAAATATTTTATTATATTTAAAATATTTTACAATATTTAATGATAGTAAACTTGTAAAAAAAATGAAAAATATATATTTACTTCTGTATATTTTGCATTCACCTTTCACAATCCAATAACCTTTTGTATTTAAAAAATTTTTAAAAAATTTATAAGTTTGTTTGGACATTCAAAAATTATACTTTGAAGAGTATAATTGTTATAAATTGAATAAAAATTAAATGATGCTAGCTAGTCATTATACAAATTTATAAAGAAATTATTAATAAAATTAACTTAATGATTTTTTAATATTTTGATAACTAATTTTAAATGATGATAAAACATACATGAAAAATTTTTACATTGTAGTTAATTAAATATAATACAGTAAGTTTAAGTTATTTATATTCGAATTTATTAAAATGAATCAATTTTATTTAAATAAATTAATCATTAATTAAAATCTTGATAATAATCCATTTAAAATTTACTTAAAACTAGAGTAAAATTTTATACAATTGTTAAATATCTCAATTCATTATCATAATAAATTTAATAAGATCGAAATCAATTATAATGCTTCTTTAAATCCAATATAAATATCTTTCCTAAAATAATATTTATCAAAATAAAGTTTATTATAGAAAATTAATTAATATATACCAATAATTACTATAGATATTAACCGATATAAATGCTTAAAATACTAATTAGTATAATTTATGATATACATTAGTGTAATATATAATTTTATTAATCTAATATTCAGTTGAATAAGTGATAATGTGTAACCATATATTACAATTTATGTTTCATAATAATAATTAATAATAATATACTATTATTAATAACTAAATTATAATTAAATGTGTCCAAAAATATTTTTTTTTAAAATTATTAAAAACATTAATGGGAATTTACATTATCTAACGATATTATCAAGATCCATTTTTTTTAATAAAATTTCTTTTCTATTTTTTTTTCTATTTAAATATTGGACCTTAATTTACTAATTTTATGTTTTAGAAAATATATTTATTTATAAAAAAATTTATAAAATCTTCAAAAATTAAAAAAATTATGAAATTATAACTAATTTTAAGCAACAAATTTTTTAAATTATCAACTAATATACAAAATTTTATAGAAATATGCATTGTATTTTTACCTGTATTAAATATGATAAAGTAAAATTTTCTTTGGCAGTTTTTCTAGATTAGAATATATTTCAATGTTGTTATAAATTTTCAATGCAAAAGCATAAAAAATAAAATTTAAATTACATATATCTTATTCAATTAAAAATTAATAGAACGTAAAAATTTGAACAAATGAAACAATCAATTACCTCAACTAATAAATAATGTAAAATGAACAATTGATCATACCGTGTATAATTTATTCTTAAAAATAAAAACAAGTTATGAATGCAATTTAGCTTTTTAAATTGCTTTAAATATTCAAAAACTTAAGCACTGAAATATCAACAAAATATTTAATGAGTTTCAAAATTTCAGTCACTGTATATTGTTATTCACGTTTATATTGTTCATATTCTAATATGCTCATGAATATCAAGAAATTAAAATTCAAGACATTTATTAAAAAATGAAAAATATTATTCATTATAATGTGTTGCTAACAAACACTACTATAATAATAATAATTGTGCCAATGCTATAGACTCTCCATGAAACACTAAATTTTCAAAAAATTATATCGCAACGTAAATTTAAATACATGAAAAAACTAATTTGACACTTATTAAAAAGCGTTATCCAAATAAATAAATAATCTTGCACTAAATTTTTATGAAACCGAAACCGTGAGCATTTGAAAATATTAACCACAGCCATACACAACAATGACAATAGTGTTTTAAAATCCTCAAAAGAGGAGAAGAAGAAAAAGTTCTGAATTTAACTTTTTCAATATTTAGCTACTTTGTGGGTTCCCACAAAATTATTCGCGTTCGAGAAGAAAGCAGGGAAGCTTGAGACTGTGTCGCGTCTCGAGATTTCGACGTGCAGAAAATCAGAAGTCGAGGGCGCGACGCACGCTGAACACGTGACACTCTACTATCAGCGTGTACAAGCGTAAAAAGCATCCGCCATACACCACTACCTCCTTAGTGTCGCTAGCATCGGATTGCGTAGTTTTGCATAGAGATACATTAAATACCAACATTCATTTATTATGCTTTGTAATATTAAATAATATAATAAATTTTTTATATGGCTTATAAAATTATATTGAACTTTTTAAACATTTATTTAGTATATTAAACAAAAATTTTTTCCGACAAATAAACTATTTTTATTTCATTAACAAACAGTATTGGTTGTATAGTATTTTAACCAAAAAGATTTTTAATTTTGTAACCAATTTTACAATTTAAAATAAATAGTTTAAAAAATATTACCAGATACCAATAATTATTTATTTTATTTCATTACAAAAAATTAATGTTTAAATATTTTTATATATGCAAATAGTCATATTTTCCTTAAATAAGCTTATAGATTGAATAAGTTTTTCATATGTAAATAGTAAAAAAAATTTTGATGAATTTTTCATTACAAATTTTTCTATACTGACATTTGTTAAAAGTAATTTTTCGCTAAGATTTTACTACAGTAAGAAAATTTTCTAATTTTTGTTATAATTGTATGAAAAAAAAACAAGATATTCCTTTTTAAAATTTTTATATATAAATATTCATATATTTGAAATATAAAAATTTCTTATTTAATTATTTATAAGTAGAATTCGAATTTAATTGTGAATTCAATGGCTTAAAATAGTGTAATAAATTTTTCATTTTATAGTAAATACTTATTAATTAAACACATAACTTTAATTTAACATATTTTTTATAAAGATTTGTAATAATTTAAATTTGTTTTTTAAATTCTGTAATTATTGAGTACTTTATTTTTCTTACTTTATTTCTGTATTTATTTGAGTATTTTATTCATAATAAAATATTTTCATACGTTAATTATTAAACTATTTAACCGTGTATTAACTAAAATAATTAGGTAATTGAACAAAAAGTAAATTTAAAAAATTTGTATTGACTTCTTAAAATACACAATATCTATATTGTTACAATTTCTGAAAATATTATTACTTAGAGGATATTTTTTCATTAAAATTATCGTATTGTTAAATACTTTCTAATATTTAATACAGGCTCTTAAACTACCTATTTTTACTGCTTCTCAATATGTATCTACTTTTGTTTAACATCATAATTGATATATATATATATATACATAAGAAATGTTATGTGCAGTGTAATAAATGGTCCAAGGCTATTCACCATTCTATGACTATATATATATATATGTGTGTGTGTGTGTGTGTGTGTGTGTGTGTGTGTATTTCAATAAGATGATCTTAATCAGACTATACTTAGAGATTCGAAAAGTTATGTTTAAGCTATAATTCACCTTGTAATTTAGTCTTCAATTATATTTTATAGTAGGTGTATATAGTGTGATATCTATATCTTAACGTTTTTTATATCAATTTTTTAATGATATTATGTAAATTAGTAAGTTTTCAATTATTAAAGTATTCTATAAAGTATATTATTAAAATATTCCGTATTGATTATTAAGGTAGTATAATATCAATAAAAAGATTGTATTCTATGGATCTTTTATTAATTTATAACATATTTACCATACAATAACATTAAAATTTTTATTTATATTTTACACTTCGCCTGTTCGTAACGATTAAATAGAGCTCTTGTTATTAATTTAATTTAATTAATTGTATTACTCTTACAAAGATTATATTAAAAAATGGTATAATTCATAATGTGTCAGCGACTGTATTTTTTATATATTTTTTAAATCAAAGTAATTATTAAATCTGCATTAATTATATTAAAGTAAATAATTATGAAAATTATATAATATCTATATATATATATATATATAATTAATAAATACTTTTATATATATATATATATATCAAAACTAAATAATTGGATAGTGAAGAAAAGAGGACGTGACATAAAGAAAGAAGAAGGATAGCGTAGTTAAAAAAACGAATACAAAAAGTGAAAAAAGAATAAATTAATAGAGCAAGTATACTGAAAGTGAAAGGATACATAGGGTAGTAAAGGGTGTAAAGATCTTTACAGTGAAAAGTATTTAATTGAATTTTGAGAGAAGATGAAAAATGAGATTGGATAATTTAGTAACAGAGCATTACAAAAGTAGAAAATTTTGATAGAAAAACGGCAAAGTACATAATATTGTTTCGATTAGAATAGAGGCTAAAGATATGATATAAAATAAAAATTAATACAAATCAGGTAAATTGAATAAAATAAAAATAAGAGAGGTATTAAGAAGAATAATGGGTGATAAACTTGTGTAAATAGGAAAGCTATATAATATTGACAGAGAAGAAGAAAAGCAGGATTAAATGAAAAAAAATGAAGGAATTTTTTATAGGAATTAAGTTAATAGAGAAAATATAGAATAAGATGAGGGAAGTAGAAAACAGGCATACAAAAAAAATAATAAAGTAAGAGTTGGTAAAGAAAGAATAAGAACGATGAGGAAAAGAAAGAAAGACTGTATTTGGAAACAGGGTGTATTTAAAAAATAAAGAAAAATAAAACAGAATATATAAGGCAAAAGTAGAAAATAATAAGGTAATATAATAGAAAAGAAAAATAATTTTTTAAAAAATTAAAAACGTAATCGGTAAATATAATAACAAATAAAAATATAAAAAATTATAAACGAGGAAAAAGAAGTATGAGAGCTAGATATTGGAACGTTGCAGGAGTAGTCTATTTAGATGTGTAATAATGGAGGTAGTTGATAGGACAAAATATCTTAGAATTAAATGAAATCTGCTAGGATAAAAAGAAAACATACATATAATAAAAACAATTGAAGTATATCGAATAGAACTAAGTTCTATACCAAAAAAAGAACATAAAACAGGAACAGACTAGTATAAGAACATAAAATAAAATAAATAGATAATGAAATAGTTAAAGAAAAAGGAAACTGCTAGAATGGATAAAGAAAATTAAATTCTTCATTCTTAATGGAAAAATAAAATAAAAAGTAATAACATCATACAATATTGTAAATTAAAATCATGTATTATAGATTAAGTAATTTCACATGAAGAAGAAGACGATGAGATAGCAGGAATGGATATAGTGAACAGAGTGGACTCTGATCATTAATTATTAAAAATGAAACTATTTGAGGATATAGAAGTAGAGAGAAAAAAAGGGAGGAATGAGCAGAGCAGTTGGTGTAGATGAAATAATTGTAAAGAATAGAAAGATGAAAGTTTTAAACAAATTAATGATAAGGATAATTTAAAAGTATGTGAAAAGTTATTTATATGAAATCTAGAGAAGATCGGGAAATAAGAATGAGATCTTTAACATGATTTTTGAAATGACATTTACAACATGACTTTTACAAATGATACTTAATGATATGGATATACAGTGAAGGAGAATTAAATGAATGTATTCAGAAGCTACTTTTAAAAGATAATTTAGACATAAACTCAGCAAAAAATAATAATAAAATAAATTTACAATAGTTGTAATTTATAATAGTATACAAATAAGTTTTACATAGAATGAACTCAAAAACTAAGTAGTTTATTAATTAACAGAAAATAACAGATATGAGTAACGATCTAAACAATACATGTTATTGGGGAAAACTTTAAAGTACTGAAAAAAATGGTTTAAAGAATACTTTAAAATGAACATGAAAATATTTTTGGGCTAATGGAAAATGTATTAGTATGAGACTAAAGTCTGTGATTAAAAATAGTACGATAAAAAAAGTACAAATGAAATATATAAAATCGGTATTTAACTTTCATAAAAATACAGCTGATCACATAATAATGTTCAAAATAAAAAGAAACATGATACGGATAAAAGCAAAAGACAAAAATTAAGTTTGACTTATTATAAATTATTAGATTATTTAAAATATATTAAATATGTATACATTAAATATATTACTTTATTATAAATATATTAAATATTTCGTCATTTTAAAATTCGCAATGAAGAAAAATCATCTAAATTTAATTTTATTCAATGTATTGAATGTAGTTTTTACTATTAGTAAAATATAACCCTTGAATTTAACAATGATTATTATTTAATTTTCACTTATTTCTTATTATTGCTTATTCAACTAATGTTTATAAAAACAAATATTATGATATATATTTGTATTTAATATAGTTAATAATTTTAAAAACAATTATTAAAATTGACTTCCTGGAATCAAGTATTTGTTTTTATTAAAAAAAATTTTATTTTATGAGTCATTTTATTAATATAGATTATACATATTTTTTTTTTAAATACGGATTTTTCGTTGTACTACATAGAATTGTTGAATAAAATAAGAGCTATAAATATTTTTCTTAAAAATAAATCTAATTACTGCTATATAGATTTGTTTAATCATAAAAAATTAAATATTTCGATGATAAATTAGAATATAAATTATCTAATTTGGAAATATTTATCAAAAATTTTATACAAATAAAAATTCTTCTATTAATCCAATGTATATTTTGTTTTTTATTTTTTGAATAAATTTTTTGCAACATTAAAACAAATTTATTTAAAAATTTAATAATAAATTATTTTATTAAAGTATTATTGTACTTACGTTTACATCCATATTAATTTTAAAAAATAAGGCGAAATACACCCACATCGAATTTTTATGAATATTAAAATATATTACAAGAATATAAATAATTATATTTTAATATAATTATTCGTTGTATTACAATATTAAATTATTATTAAATTATTACAATTAAATATTACAATAGTTATATTATTTATATTATTATCAACACTTCAAGATGATTCTAAATAAATTCTAAAAAAAAATTAATTTATCTATAATGAAACCAATACGTTAAATATGATATAAAATCTAAAGAATAAATTTTTATTTTGTTTTTCAATCATTAAAGTTTAATCGTAGTATTTTTACTTAATCGCTTACGTTAATAATCTAAGTCCAATTATTCTCCCTAGTGTTTAGAATAGTATGAAGCACATTTTCTCAGACATCTTGGTAAATTTTAAGCAAACTGGCTCATTTATCACCTATACACTTTTGGCGTCAAGCTATATTTTGTCACAGCGATCTCTCGTTTAAAATTTTTTTTTTTATTTTCACTAAAGTTTAATTTTATTTTTGTAAAAGCTCTTTAAACTATCGTTTACTAAAAAATAGAATGAAGTAAATCGAAAATAAAAAAATTATCTGACTGTCAAGCAAGGTACTGTTTTATGCGTCATTGATGAACGTGCAAGCAGAAAAGTTTGTCGCTCCTGGGACGATCGCTGGAAGACTTCGCCCCCTCTGTCACTTTTTTTATTGATTTTCCATATAGCAGTACAGATGCGCGCGCGTATGTTTACATGTAGCTGTGCATTATATGTGTTTATTCGTGCAAGGGAAAAATAATGTTTAGAGTATTAACTCTAGTGAATTAATATATCAAAAGTCAATTATTTAAATATAGAAAAATAAGAATTTGAAATAAAAATAAGAAATATAATGTCTTAAATTCCTCAAGTAAATTTTTTAAATTGTTTTATAAAAAAATAGTAATAAATTAATTATTCGTAATTAATTGCACAATTATATTAGTATCAAGTATTTCGAATTTAAAATATACTATTTCAGATTAAAAATTTTATGCTTATTATAAAATTTCGTTCAAACTAGAAAGTATGAGAATTAATCTATATTTATTTACTTACCAAATTTTTTATTGTAAAAATAAAGATAAAAAATGTCGTGTTAATTTCGAAAGAAACAATTTATTACTAAATTAAAAAGATTTAATTTAAAAAATATAATACAGCAGTATTCTGATTTTATTGAGCTTTAATGCTTTTTGGTGATTTTATATTCATAATCGAAATATATTTCCTAAAGAGACAAAAAAAATTGTGAACAACATTATAGAGATTGCAGACTCATTACCATTAAATGACAAATATCTATTTGATTTTTTAAAGAATTTTTAAATAAATTATTAAAATTTTTAACAAATAAAATTTATTTTCTCTAAGATTTTATAAATTATAAATTTCATTACTATAAAGTAGCTAACTTATTAAATTTCCTAAAATTTAAAAATTAAAAAATTTAATCTTTTTTGCGCTCTTGTAAATGTTTTTTAATGATATTTTATAAAATAAATACTACTTATTTTAGAAACATATTTTATCATAAATAATAAATTGGTAGTTATAATCAGAAATCATTATTAACAGTGATTAAGAAAATACTATTAATTGTGAACATAATTTAAGGAATCTGTAAAAATAATTTATATATATACATAAGTATATGTTTAACTATATGTAAGTATACTTAAATATATATAGAAAGTAAATTATTACTAATAAATAATGCAATTACAAATCTTTTTATTTTGAATTATAACTCCATAATAATTAATTCTTACTTATAAATATATTTTCAAGAAACGTGTTCTCAAATTTTTTAATAATCTAATATATTTTAAATTTTTCACATAATTTGATCTAGATAATTTTTCTATGCTACTAATTGATGCACTGAATTAAATATAACGAAATACGTATAAAGTAATTATTTTATAAATATTAAAATTATAAATTTTAAATTTCTCTTATTCTCATTGTGAAATTCCATGGAAACTGAAAAATTTTTTGAATTTTGTAACAAGATTACAATAATTCAAACAAAAATTATATTAATGTTTATACAAAGTTAAGAATGACTAAATTAAAAAATGCAGATTTCGCTAAAATCTACACAGAATATAAAATACTAGTTATTACAATTTTACGCTCTATATATCAGTGTGATTATATGATTGGATTAGTCAATCAAAATTTTTTTTAATATATGATATTTATATTAACTGTTATAAAACACAAATAAAAAGAAATTAAGTTTTTAGAATCATATCAATCCTAAAATCTTATACTTCAATATTGTAGATCAATGTATTTGATAATAAATTAAAAAAATATGTTTATTTTTAACAATAATATTTAAATAAGTTTTTAGATCATTATTTATAAGTGATTAAGTATCTTTAATATTTTTATTTATTAGAATATAATATTTCGAGATATATGGAGAGATTTCGAAGATAATATTAAGTCACAGTATTTTGTACAGGGTTTTTCTTATAAATTAAAATGATTGCATATTAGAGAATGCAAATCCTAATTCTTATCTTACATCATGAATCTTTACAAGTCAATATATTAGACTTCCAAAATAATTATTATACATTTTTATTAAGTTTCATCATTCTTCAAAACATTTAAAGTATAATGAATTTAAAAGTTTTTATATATAATTTAAATTATCGCACTTGATTTGTTACAAATTCTTAATTTTACAGCATTTAATTAAATTATCACAACCAATTTGTTTTTATATTATGTAATTTTTTACAGATGAAAAATTCAAATTACTAAATTATCAATAATTAAAGCTAATAAAACTACACATGTATACTTTTGTAAATAAAAATAGTAGATAAATTTTTATTACTTTAAAATTTGTTTGTATTCTCATTAGATAAGTTATTAACTTAAAATATATAAGTATTGTGATAATTATGATAATACTTGAAGCTAATTCAATGAGTAGTAAAAAATCGAGATTACAAATATAACTGAGAGTTCATATATAATTTTCGTTAAAGCTTTTTAAATTAACGAATATGTACATAGGCAACAATTTTAAATTGTCTATATTTCATATTATATAAGTATCGTGTCAATTACTTCTTCATCTATTGTTTTATTTTAAACTATTGGCACATGTACTTTGGAGTACCATGAATTAAAAGAAATAAAATATTAATCTTTCACTAAATTCATGACAAAACTAATACAATTTGCTTAGTTTTTATTTACACATTCAACTTTTATAATGTTTATCTCATTTTTATTTTATTTTTATTATACTTTTCTATTTTTAATCAATAATCGATACAAATCTATATTAGGATCAGAAGTCGCTTTGTTATACATTTCAGGAAAACTTAAATCATAAATTTGTAAATATTATGTCTCTATGAAACATAAATATTAATATACTTATGTGTCATTTTTATTTGTGCATTAATATTATTATTTTCTTTTATAATATTACTTAAAAATAATAAAAATTAAATTAAATTAAATATATTAACATTATTTATCTCAAACAGATAATAGAAGGAAATATAAAATTAAAATTATTTAAAACTTATAAAAAGATAATTAATGATTATAATAATTTAGTATTTAATATAATTATTTTATAGTTAATTGAAACATAAGCTTATTTACTTTTTTTTTAAATAACCATTTTAATAATTATTTGAAATAAGTTGTGACATCTTTTATTTAAAACTTTCTACTACTTTGTACATATCTCAGGCTACACACACAAAACGGTCTCTTTTATTTAAAATTTTATTTTAATTATTTTTTTAGAAATCATTCTATTTTATTGAATTTATTTAATACGAAACATTTAAATGCAATTATTTTTATTATTTTTTATTCAATCTATTATTTTTAGTTAACATTATTATATACTAAATGTAACCTAAATATCAATTCTTTCTCCATTGAAATAATTCGACGTTTTTTACGTATATTGTAATTATATATTTATTCATTATAATATGATAATATTAAGAATTTTAAACATTAAAAATAGATTCATTTATCCATGTATAATTATATTTGTAAAGTAAAAAAGTAAAGTTTGCAAAGTTAAAAAAGTTATATATATATAACTTTTTTAACTTTGCAAACTATAATATATATATATATATATATAAAACAATTTCAATCGTGAAATTTGTAAGCATGTAAAAAATAAGAAATAAAAAATAAAAGACAAAATCAAATATGACATAATTTCAATTTTACTTTAATTTAAAAGTTGTTTTATGATACATTAAGTAGAACATAATTTTTTTAAATATAATTTTGTTCTAGTACCAAAATTAAATTAATCATTTAATTATTACAAAATTGCAAAAAAAACAAAAAAATTCTATAAAATATTTATAAAAGTAATACAGTTGTGCATGTAAAAAATATTGTTTAAAACTTATAAAATTATTTTATCATTGAATAAGAAATAAAATGTTTTCGTGATAATCATTTTGATACAAATTAATTACATAAATATAATCGATTATGTATTACATGCACAAAATACATCAATAATTTATAATATTATTTTCTGATTGTAACTATATTCGTATAAAATTTAAATCACTGCTTAAAGTTTTTATTTATAATTTGTAAACATATAATAATTTTTATAAGTCGAATATTATTAGGTTATAATGAATACATTTAAATTTAATGTGCAAAATATAAACGAAGTTGAGAATCAAATTAATGATTTTAGATTACATGTAAATATTTAATTTTTTTATTTTTCATTATATATTCTCTATACAATGACGAGGATCAGCTATTTTCATCTTTTACTGCTATCAAAATAACATTTCTTTATAATTCTTAGAAAAATACAGTATCTGTTAATAATTATTAAAATCAAACTCACTGCACCACAAAAAAATCCGTAATTTTTACAGATAATACTTTTATAATTATTAAATAAATATTAAATATCACAATAAAAATCAAATTAAATAAAATTTAATTGAAAAAATGAAGTTTTAATAAATTTTTAAAAAATAGGGGAAATTATGATCAGTTTAAAACATAAAATTTAGTGACATAATTAAAAATACCGAAAAATTTATACTTGAAAATATAATAAAATTAATAAGAAAATTAAAAATATATTAATAAAAAAAGCAGCGCTAGATGTGAACTTTAGGGTAGATAAATAGCCTTGCAAGCTTTATTTGTGTAGGTACAAAATAAAACTTTTTTCTTTATTAATTCGTTTTCCATAAACTAATAAATTTTTCTTGCAAAAGTACTGTAGCCCTTATATGATTTTTATTTTTAGTGATTCATCGTTACTCAAAATTTGGCAAAATATGCTAATCAAGGGATTTTGATCTGTCTAGTTTGTGTTTACTTTCAAGATTAAAATTTATACTACTTTGTCCAATTGAATGTACGACAGAACGTTGCTGTTGTTGATTGTGACTGAGGCAATAACTATGTCGATCTTCAGAAATATCAACATTTGGATTGATCGATAATATCACACTGCTGGATGGATTCAATTTCCAATTGAAGTCCATGAATTCGCCTGTATTCTGCTGACTGGTCGATGGAGATTCATAATTTGTGGAACTATGTTTTCGGTTGAGTCGAATTGCTTCTTGATATTTAACTAGCTGTGCTCTTTTCTTGTTAATTTTAAAGGAACCACCTTGATTTTTACGTATTTCTGACTGATTTGGTGATCTATTCGATGAAGTAGAAGAGTTTTCAAAAGCAAGTATTGAAGAGGACGTGGCTACTGGCTCAGATATCAACTCAGAAAACAATAAATTTGGCGAATCAAATTTCACATGTTCTCGTCCCGAAATTCCGTGCACACTGAAAAATTTATTAAATTGTTTTAAATTTAAAATATGTTGTTTTAAAAAACTTGATTCTTAACATTAAATAATGACGAAAGTAGATAATTAAGATTTATATTATTGAAATTTTCAATAAATACACTACATTTCTATTTTATGTCTATTAAAATCATTTAAATCTTTTTATATTTTATAAGATTAATTTTTTGAATCAATATATAGATTAATAGATAGATTAATTATAAAGAAAAGAAATATTTTTAAAAATAATAAAAATAATTTTATATATGAGCCTATAATATTAATAATTATAAAATATATACGATATATATTTCATAAAATATTATTTTACTGATTTACGAATTAATTTTAAACAAAAAATTTTGATATATTAATGTGTATTAAAGTGGATTAATACAATCATGTTTTCTAAATTATGTATCTTGATAATAATTATTGTTACTAATATTATTAATTAGCTATCTATCCTAATTTGACTAATCGTGAAACATAGCACAAAATGATGATACTCTATCTTCATAAATATTTTGTTTGTGAAGTATGCATTTTAAAAAAAATTTTTTAATTTGAGGAGAAAATAATTGATTCTAATTTTTAGAATCATATTATTAGATTAAAAATCTTTAAAACTTTAAAATATACTTAATAAAATATATGTAATGTTACATAGATAACTGAACTTTAATTAAAATTTAATAATTTAAAATTTGATAAATGCCTTTAACACACTAACACCCCAAATGTTTAAAAATTACCTTCTCTCGTTGTATATCTTACACTACGTGATATCTTCGTACTTTCTCATAAAAATATTAACGATTTTGAAACTAAGCTCATTTATCATATGTCATTCAAAATCACTTTAAAAAATCATCAATGATTGATGATTGTATATTAACTCATAAGTATTTCAACATATTGTATATATTCACTAATATGTTAATCTAAATAAAATTCTAACAAAGTTTGCTAATAGAAAACATTACAAAATAGATATATTGATGATTTTTATTCTTTTAAAAATATAGTTAACAACGTGGAACTCTAAAAAAAACTATACTCTTAATTGAACAATTTTGAAAAAACTAAATAAAGAAAATAAAGATATTGTTTACTAAACTAGCAATCATAAAGATACCTTAAAAAAGATAATTTTGATAGGAACGAAATACTAATAGAATAATAATTAAATGTAAGATATCGTAAAGGAGTCTTTGTTGTATCTCCTTGTTCAGTAAATTCCGATCTTAATTTTATTTGTTAAAAAAAACTGAGTTATGAAGAATAAACTATAAAATAGTTACTTGTAAGCCAAGCATTCAATGAAAACACTAATGAATATATATACTGTCCAATCATTATTCTATATGTCCTAAATTGCATGAAGTCAATTTTGTAAAAATGTAGATAATTCAAGTGTACTAAAAAATTTTTAAATATACACACTAATGAAATAAGGTTTCAGGTATATGATTAAAAATAGAAAAGTAAAAGAGATTTTTAACAATTATATTTTTATTTTTCAATTTAATCTATTATGACGATACATTTTTTTAACGTTCTTGATATTTTTTTTCTGATAACTTAATATTTCTTTAAATCCTCATAAAAACTTCATCAAATATCTTAAAATAGGCTAGTGTCTCGACAATAAATTTTTAATTGAACTGAATTCGTTACGTGAGGAAAATTTTCATGTTAGACAGTAGAGAGAAGTCGTACAGAGCCAGATTTAGCGAGTTTATTGATTACGATGAAATTTTAATCGCAATTTATACAATTTGGCCACAAAAATTCTAGATGAGTAAGTTGATGCGTTCTTATTTTGCGATATAGTCATACGCCGATCGCAAACCTCTAATTTGCATGTTTAATCAGAAACTGAAGAAATATAGACATAACACTTTCAAAATACGGATTACAGTAATTATTTAATAAATTAATAGGATCATAATGAATCGAAAAAATAAAACCTTTGTAGAGCTGATTAGTAACAAAGATTTCACGACCTTGATTGAAACTTGAAACCAGTTTTTATTGTGGCCATAAATAATAACAAAGAACAGGAAAGTTACACAAGCGAATTACAAATAAGTAATTTTTCCAAAAATTGTGAAAACGCAATCAAGTAGGACCATCAGGTTCCTTAATTGTTTGAAATTTTATGTCGGATAACAAGAATAAGCTGACTATTACATAATCAATAATAGACTGACTAAATTATTAACCCTGATTATAAATTTTTAACTCATTAAAAATACATATCAAGTCATCTATTTATGTATATTTTATTGTACTTAGGCAGATTCTGATTATATATAATTATATTTTTTAGTATATTGCGTGAATGTAATATTATGTATTATGTATTATGTATATATTATAATATATTATGTATTTCAAATGCAAAGACACTAACATTTTATTATAGTTGGTTATATTATTATTTTATAAGTAAATATTATTGTAACAATTTTTTTAAAGTTTCGTTAATTTAATTGATCGCGTTAATATCTAATTCATTTAAAATTAGAAATAAATGACTTTATACGATAAAAACTTGTATGAAATTATTCATTTTACTTCTAAATAAAATACTTGTTCCTGTTAAATAGTATAATTCTATATATTAAATAGAACTACGTAAATAGAAAAATTTTTATAAAAGTCATTTTAAATCTTGTAAAGTTTTTACACATAGTTGTTATTCTTTATTATATTAATTCATAAAACACTTTTCTATTTACTATAAAAATAACGGCACTGTTTATACTTAAATTTTTTAACTTCTTTACAAAATTAAATGAACTAATAAACAATTACGTGTTATTAAATTTTATTAAATACATATATTATGTTTACTATTGAGTATAATATAGTACTCGTACGTATGAAATAAATTGAATTTAATAAAATTTAATTCTAATTATTGAAAAAATTATGTCACCCGATTAATTTTAATAATAAATACTTAAATATTTAAAGTATTATTAAAACTTATTTAATGAAACTATTAATATTTATATCCAGTATATACTCCTGCTAATATCGAGGAAGCACAAAATTGTATCGAAGGATGCTTACACATTTAATGTTTCACTACATTACGTAATAAATAAAAGAAATCACTTATTTGTATAATAAAAATATATTTTATTATAAACATTGTCATTTATAAAACTTTTTTATATGATTAACATTGAATAAAAAATAATATTAATCAAATTCTTAAGTTTTTTATAAGTTCAGAAGTTCAAATAATAATACATATTTAATTATATATATTGCTGTATTAAATAACTCATATCAATACATCTTTTTAAGGATTGCACAAAAATATTAGTCATTATTTTTATTAATCTCAATTATTATCAATAAATAATTTTTTTATTTTAAGAATTAAATATGCTAGAACACAAATAAGAAATTTCAATAATGGTAATAAAATTATAAATAATAAAAAAAAAAAGTAAATAGAATTGATATACCGTAGTTTCAGAAAATACGACCTTTACTATTTGTCTGTATTTAAAAAACAGATTTAACAGTAAAATTATAAAGAAATATTTACAAATTTTAAATCTTAAATAAGTCATTTTATATTATCTTAACTAAAAAATTAAGTAATAGGTATTTGAAAATACGTAAAACGAATAAAAAATTCGAAGTTATAAATAATCAAATAACCATAAAATTTTTTAATTTTACATACAGTAAAAATGCCCTTATTATATAAAAAACTTAAATTTTGTAGATATAATTACAAATTTTATCAGATATATCTAAATTTATAGTATTTGAATATTAAAAACAATAATACAATCGAACATTACAAAGTATATTTTTTATCAAGAAAATATAGAGACTAAGGATAAAAAATTAAGCTCTTTACTTGCAGAAAGAAATATTTAAATTTAAAGATATACTATAACAAATCTTTAAAACATAAAAACATGTTAATCCTGATTATATATCCAAGTTTTAAAAACTTTTAAAATATTTTTTAAAAGATATCAGTATTGATTTTTCGTATTGTATGAAATATAATTTTGTAAAAATAAAATTGGTTAAAAGATAGAAAGTAATATTTGAATATATATATATACGTGTATAATCTAAACGATTTTAGTCAATTTAAAATTATTAATTTATTATGAAAATTAATTTTAGTAAGAATAACATATAAATTGTAAATCTTTATAAAAATGGTAACTTTTTACAAATGAAGATTCATTATATAAATTGAATTTTATTTTAGTAAAATATATAAATTTTGAAGGAAAAAATAAAAGATATAGTTCGAAGTTATATTTTACTTGCTTCATTACTTTTCATACTATAACATTTCTATGTATTTAAAATTTTTTACTAAATTTGAAAATTTCTGACTTACCCAACCTTGGATGTATTTCCAGATGGTTGACATTGAAGTGAACAATCCAGAGTGCAAGAACGAATCGGATAATCTATAGCTGCAATTGAAAATGTCTCATCATTCAGATTGTTACTTTGATTATATTCCTTAGAAGCATGTCTCTGTTTTCCATAGTTATCCAAAGATTTACCAGAATTTGTGACACTAGTTCTATTGCAACATAATTCTTGAACGAAATCCGGTACCACATGTCTATTAGTAGGTTCGTATTGTGGTAGAAGCTTAACATATTCAACTGTTCGCTCAAACTTCTCCATTTTTGAACTGTAATTAGGTACCTCCATTTCTGTAGCTAATCTATCAGATTCATTGTAAAAACATGGTGTGACAAATTCTGCAGCCTCAGTAGATGTTCGTAGTGACGATCTACAATTCTGATTCAATTGTAATATGTCCGGTGACGAAGAATTAAAAAATTTCTTTCGTGTTTGGGCGATTACAGTTTCATAGCTTGGTGGCGGTCCATACAACTGATAAAATGGACAGTTAGCATCATTTAAAATGACATTCGTGTTCTGATATTGGGCGGTAGAACTTGCAGTTGTCATTCCATTATAGGCTGGTGAAGTAGCACTCCTATGTGGACCTATATTAGCATAATAACGAAGAACTTCAATCATATTAAAATTATATTCTAATTTTGATTTATTTATTATTTATTTTTAAATTACATGAATTTATATTTACATGTACTTAAAAAGTGATTACAAATATTTTCTTATATTTTTTCTTGAATTTTATTAAACATCAAATTTTGAGAGATTGGGTAATTATAGTTGATAACATTTGTTTTTAATATATTGATAATTGTGGCAATCAAAGATATAACGAAAACAAAAACTTAAATTGGTTATAATTTGGATTTATAATAAATTATTAAAATGTATATTTTATTTTATTATATAATTTGTAAATACTAGTTCATTTATCGATATTTGTACGTGTAATAAAAATAATTCATAATACTTGTAACGTAATATAAATTTATATTTTCAATTTCTTTAGTGTTTACTATATATATATGTGTATACTATATATATGTGTACTATATATATATATATATATATATTATATATATATATATATATATATACATACGTGCATATATATAAACGTATTTTATAAAATATTTATTTTTAAATAATATGTCCTTTTTATTTTATAAAATCGTTTATAATTAAATATTTTTATGCATATATTTATAAAGTTAAAAATCTGTAAAAAAAATTTTTAGGCATAATTTTGTTTAATTACTTTTTAAATTTTATTATACAATAAAATTAAGCCAATTTGCTTATTTAACTATGGAGTAAAAAAATGTTAAACACATTGATCCACAAATTTAGTCCCTTTTTGTAAAAGTTTCGAAATTCAACATGTATTGGGAATTTTTTCATTTGTACACTGATACACTAATATTATGTTTTTGATCGCAATATATAAATAATTTTCTCCACGGTATTTTATATTAATTTTATGCTTTTTTCTACTAATTTTATTTGATAATATTATTATTTTTTTAAACTTAATAAAAAAAAGAATTCAATTAATATATTCAAATTTTTATCAAATCTTTACTAATATTTTTTATTATAAAGCTTACTGTTATATACCTACCATTATTTTTATTATTTGAAATTGTTTAAACGATGTTTATTAAAATTACAATTTACAAACTAATTTTATCATTACCTGAATATTAATTATATACGTAAAGCCTCTTGTATATTAAAATTCTGATACATTAAATATAATGTATAAAGTATACATTGCTTCAGTTTTCATATATTTTTATCATGAATCATTTCGTTTGTTAATTACTAGTTCATAATAAACGAAAATGCGTTTAATTCCGGGAAAACCTACAAAAGATATAAAATAAAAAATTAAATTATCTTTGCGACTTTCAAAAGAAAAAAGGTAACGGCTCAATTAAAAATAATGAAAAGCTCTCTCACCAACTATGATAATTTTACTGAGAAGAAATAAATATATTCTATAATTAATAATTATCGAGTTTCAGGAATTTTAATTAAAATATAAACAACAAGATATTTTTTTAATTCTTTTTACAAAAAAACAATCTGAAATCTTTCTCAAATTTTAAATAATTTTGAATTTATTTTTATTTATAACTTTTAAGCTTTATTTAAATTTTAGCGTTTAATTTAATCTTAATAACAAATTGTTGATACTTCTTTTTCCAACACATGAATGGGTATAAATTTACTAATTCATAATAATACTTGAAAATGAATTTCTTAAATGAATCTAGTAGAAATATATAATTATTATATATAGCTTCAGAGAAACAAGAATAAAATTCCAAAAATGTATTAAAAAAAATTTTGAGGGAAAAAATGTTTGGAATGCAGACTTAAATAATTAACTTGAAAATTTCAAGATTTTTACTAGATAGAAAAGACTTAATGCTTGAAAGGGTAAAAGATAAAAATTGAACAAGGAAATACTTGAAGAAGAAAAAATGTGAGAATTGTCCAAATTTGCCGATAGAAAAGAAAATAGATTTTTGTAAATTAAAATAAGAAAAAATAACATCGGTAATTTATGTAATATTATTTTGAAAATGAGAAAAAATAATATAAAAATGAAATAAATATGAAAATAAAAACGAATGAAAATTAGAAAGATATAAAGTAGCAAAAACGGTGGTTATAGTAATAAGTTGAAGTACTAGTTGAATACTAATTATTGAAGTAACTCACTCATTATTAGATCTAAGACACTATAAATATTTACGTGAAATATAATGTATATTTATTTTTCAATAAACTAATTAAATACTGAACTACTTACTATTTATTATATATACCTATACAGTTTCTAGAATCTTCAAAATTTATAAACGCTAGCACTATAAAAGGGAAATACCATTTTAAAGTGTTAAGTTGGTAATGGAGAATACATTGATTTTTGAATGAAATATAGATATATGTAACAGAAACCATAATTATCTATCAAAAACAAAAATCAATACATTGAATTCATAATTTTTTCTATTCCCGATTGCCAATCTTGGGAAATTTTTGGACCAGTTTTTTGGACTGTTAAAAAATTTACTTTATTAGCCTATTTTTAACATTTCTATCCAAAAATAATTATGATTAAATAGTTGTTGATTAAAAAGTGGTATTTTTACTATCGTAAAGTATAATAGTATAATTATGATCATGAGCGTTTCTAATCATCTAATATTACTTATCTATCATATTGAAATTTTCATACGCATAAGTCAGATAACGAAGAGTTTATTTTAATAATTATTTTATACTTCTCCAATCAGTGAAGAAATTTAATGCTATATATGACGAAGTAGTTAACACAGACACTAGTTTTATTCTAACTTCAATACCAGTCAAAACAGATCAAAATAGGCCATGAACTGAAATAAAATTTGTACATATTCGTCGAAAATATAAAATACCGATTTATTATTACAATTTAATCTTAGTTATAATATTCATCTTGTATTTTCCATTGTAAGCTTTGTTTACTTTGAACATAATAATTTTGAAAGTTTTTTTTGTAATTACTAAGAATTTTTTTCGTGATATTAAACTACCAAAAAACGAATAAAAGAGACTAGCTGACAAATAAATAACTACAGTTCAAAGTGTATTAGCATTATTGTTAGTATTATATGCAACTATTAAATGAATAAATTATAACGTTAAAAGAATGTGTTCAACAGATTAGAGAAACAATCAACGGAAACAGACTAGACAACATTGAATTCAAGTGTTTCAAAATGATATAGAATCATTAAAATAATTTTATCATGTCTCAAGATAAATTTGAAACAAAGAAATACTGCGTAAAGTACGTACGAGCTAAAGAATAATTGATGATATCTTCTCATAATAATTACGATATCTCTTACAAGAACAGTTTTACATGTTACATGTGTGATGTTACAAATGTTGTAATTCTAGCATGTAATGAAAAGTTAATTACGTATACATTTTAAACGATTGGAAGGGTTTTACAGATAAAATTTAGATAATTAGGAAATTAATATCACATGTTCTTGTAGCATTAAGAGTATTTTCGAATACAAGATTGTTATATAGAAGATTTATTACCAGAACTTTAATAGAAATGTGTTTGTGTGGATTTACTTTTATGCCTCAATGAGAAATAATTTAATTTAATTCACATAAATGTTATAAGTTCACCAAAAACTAAAAACAAGCTGTCGAAGGTATATATTTTGCTAAATACTATTTAAACGTTAAAAAAATTAAAATATATCTTTCATTATATTAATATCATCTGGATAAAATTAGTGAAAATAATGTTAAAAAAATAATGTTAATGAAAAAAAACATCATGTGAAAATCATTAAATGAAAGATAAAATCGTGAATCTATAAATAATTGTAAGAAAATACGGTCATTTTTTTCAAGCAGCATCTCTTGGCTCTCGGATAATATCTTGTTAGTCGCTATTTACATTTCTCTTCAAAACACACACTATATATATATATACATTACTTCTATTTAAGAAGTTTTCTGCCAAAAACAAAATAATAAATTTACTTTTTGGCAATATTATATCTTCATTTTCATATCATGAACTAAATTCCCAAAACTGTTATTTCGAGTCTCGTGCGAATAAATGGTAAAGCATGTGTAAAAATCTATTTATTCATAATTTAAAATTTTTTAATTTAAACATAATTATAAATACTACTAAAACTTGTTCTGAATTTAAAATCTATTTTCATTTAAATTTTAAAAATTAATATTTTTGTCCTTTCTGAAATTAATAAAAATATTTTTAAATAATTTAGAAGATTTATATATAAAAATATTAATATTAAGATGAAGAAATTTTATAAATGCGGTCGTATGGTTAAATTAAAATTGTAAAATATTTTTTGTGAACTTACGGAAGAACGTTATAAAAACTTTATAAAAGCATAAAATTTCAAAAAATTAATTTTTCATAAAATTTAATAATGTCTGTAAATGAAATAATTCTAATCACAATAATATTTACTTAACTTCTTTTTTTGAATTTATACTTGCAAAATAATCATTAATATACTTTTTAATACAATATTTTGGAAATGCTTGTTGTTTACTGTGTTATGATTTATTTAATAAATATTTACAAGAAACTATTATTTTTGTTGTTGTTATTATTATTATTATTATTTTCTAATGTTCGTACCTTATTTTTATATAAAAAAAGTTTTTTATATAAAAAATGTACGAATGTTCCAAAAAGTCGAATTTAGTTTTTTATAATTTTTTGAAATGCGGTTCATCGTACATAAATAACTTACATGTTTGAAAAATTTTTAGTTATTTTTATATATATTTATACAGTTTGACATGTTGTAGGCAAGGTTTGAAATTAACGATTAATGATCTGAAGTTGCGAATATATCGCAAAGTTCCTGTAATAGGAAACCAGTTGTATAAAATTATGGTGACACGAGTAATATGGTGAATAATGACAATCAAAGTAAAGAGAATCTCTAAGGTAATATAATCGACAAGATAAAAAGGGCCTATTATACAGAATTCATGAAAATTTGATTCTGTTACAAATCATTATATATATAAAGATTTGATTTATGTTATAAATTATAAAAAGTTTAGCTAAGAAAGAACAATACTTAAAGAAAACTCTAATCTTATTACATATGTAAACTAACGAAATCTACTATTTTATATTTGCTACTTTTTACTCAGCCAAAATTAAAAATATGTGTCTAATAGCAATATTATTTTAAAAAACTTTCATAAGTAAAAATAGTTGGTTCTAATATCAAAGGCTCTGTGTTAAGATTAATGCAACAAATTTTTCGTGTTAAAAACATTACAATGTATTTGATAACAAGGATCTTTGAGCTTCCCATCACACAACATATCTTTATTAAACAAAATTCACTAACCATGACTATTATGATAAATGAGTGTCAATAATAAAAGAATAAATATAAATAAATTATAAATATTGACAAATTTTAACAGATTTTAGATAATCTTCGTATATTACGAACGCCTTATATGTTACTTGCGTATTTTTACTAGAAAACCTTGTGATTATCTTTCTTATTTTATTATCTTCCTGAAATGTTTTTGCTACAAGAAGCAATCAATATTAAAATATTAATTTAGCATCGATTACAACATATAATATTACACGTAAATGAAATTGAATTGTTTGAAACTTAAAGTATCAAATTATTGATTTAAATATTAATATCTATTTATTAAATTTAAAAAGTATTTATTCATAAGTATTTAGTTATCCAAATTGAATTGTAAAATATATTTAAAATAAAATAAAATTAATTGTAATTTACTTATTATTTATTGAAATTACTAACTTTATAAAATTTATTTTTTAAATATAGATAATTGTAACTTGAGACTACAAACTCGAAATTCTGTATATCTGTATATGTTTTAAAGTTCATTATTTGATTAATTGCATAATTTAAATAAATATGTTAACTATTTTTTCTTTATTTTTGCAAAAATAAAAATACTTATTGATAAAATACATCAAATATTCATGATTTTCCCATAATTATGCAACATAACACTTTTTTAATTTTCTTTATATAATTTAAAATTATATAAATATTATAAGCCTAAACAAAAATATTACAAATACGGTATTTGATTACAATAATAAGTTCTTTCAGTTCCTAAACAGACTTAAATTTTGTTTTAACTTTTTAAAGTTTATAAATAGTATAATTATTTCTTAAAAAGTAGTAATATCTTCATATTAATTAAAAAATAAAGTTAAAAAATCAATGCTATAAATATATAATTATCATTATAAATTGATTAAAAATACAATATAATTTTACTATTAAAAATAAAAAACATTTATATACACAAAACAATTAAAATATAATTGTAATAAAATATTAAATCTGTACAAACCCTTCCACACACGGTGTAAAAGGACGGTATTTCTTGCTGTATTATATGTAATTCGAGCTTGTTGCGCTTGGCACGTCGGACCTCGAAGAGCATTTTGTGTTCTTGGATTAGAAGATCTGGTAGGCATTGAGGATGCAGCTGCTCTGTATCTTCCTTGCAACCAGTATCGATACCACCAACCACCACCGGAGCATACCAAAAACATAATTATTACTAATAACCTGTAATTGTAATAAGAAATAAAAAACTGAAATTTCAGTAAATAATGACTAATTTTCAATATCATTATTTTACCAATAATACCACAGATGATAAATTTGAAACCCTGGCGATACGCAGCAGCCAAAGTTACAACAATATTCAGTTCTTGGACACCTGTATAAGAATTATTATATAGTAAAATAATTTATATTTATAAAATAATTATTTTAAGATTTGTTTAAAACATTCTAAACATATTATTCCATAACTCACATATAATATTTTGGTTCTCCATGTATTTCAAAGGCACAATATTTTGCTTCTGCCTAAAATGTCATTTAATTAATCTAGTTTATTAATTTAAAGTTAATATTAAATTAATTATTTAAAAAAAATGTTATGAACGACAAATTAAATCCTTCGCTTACAAAAAGTAAAATTAGTCCTACAATTTTTAATTTAATTATTAATATAATTTGTTATATACATTATTATAACATTTATTATATTGCTAAATAAAAGAAAAAAAAACAATAAATTTTACAATATCTAGATTAATATTATAAATAAAAATAACTTGAACATAAATCATGATATAAATAATAAGAATCTAAAGTTATTAAATACGTACGTAAATTAAGTATTCAGAAATTCCGGCAACGATCGCGAGTTTACACTTAATGTTTTGCAACATTCTTTTTAAACATAAATTTATCCCTTATTAGACTTAATAAATCATAATATACACTATGTTTTGGCATGACAATTTTTTCCTTCCGAAACCGTCATATTCACTAACTAGTACGAACGACAATTATTGATTTTCAAATTTAGAAGCTTTATATGACGTCAGAAACAGGTGAGCCACTACAAATTTATAATTAAAGTATCTTACTTATTTGAAAAATTTTAATATCTGGGGTTAAACATAAAATTTAATATTTAAAATATTTTATTCTTTTATATATTATTTACGAAACATATGTCAATATTTAAATTTGTAGTCAAATATTATTTATAAAAATGTTTGATAATGAAATAATAATTAATGCTTGTCAACAATTTATTTATAAATAATAAATTTTTTTATTACAAAGAAATAAAAATATTTACATGATACATTTGTTTTCAAGGAATTCTTTATCTAAACATTATAAACTCATTTTTGTTTTTAATACAAATTTGCTAAAATAAAAAATATTGCTTAAAGAAATATCATAGTATCTTATTTAATAAATCACAGAAGTTTTATTATTAATATTAAATAATTAAGTAATTTATACAGATGCAATAATTTCATCGAAAAAACTGAATTAATTAAATTATATTTCATAATTGGTAGTCTTATAATTATTCAAATATTATTATGTTCAATGTATAAGTTAGGTCCTAAAATAATAATTATGCTGCAAAAGGAATTTTATCCCCTGATTGATTAGTGAATATTTGACATAGTTGTTTTTTATACTTGAATAAGCCACCATATGTAGCTGCAATAATCACTCCTGCTAATATCCAAATCCTGTATTAAAATTAAAATCTATTATAAAGATTATAATTATTATTAATTTTATAAAATATATATTCTTACAATATATATACTGTTTCATTAGTATGTAATTTTGATAGTTTAGGACAACATTTATGTTGTTCGCAACATTCTTCATCTGGTGTGCACGAACCCCAATTACAATAATGTGCTGATATCTAAAATAAAATTTCAAGAAATATATCATACAATTATAGCAAAGACTCCAATCAAACGTTAATACGAAATGAAATCAAGTGTTATATTTAATTAGTAAAAATAATATTCAAATTTTATTCGCACAAAACGTTAATCAAAATATGCTTAATAAATTTATCACTTATTTAGTTCTCCTGACTCTACAATAACCTATTAATAACTAAGAATTTTTTTCATAATTTTATTATAATACTACTTCATAGATATAAAAATATTAGTACATAAAAATAACAATAGTCTTATTAAAAAAAACTAGTACTCTATAACCTATATTTTATATGTTTTTCTAAGTATTTGATAAATATTTTAAAAAAATTTATAGATTTTAAAAATTTAGTAAAACTTACCAATTTTGTTTGATATATCCAATACAAAACTATAAAAATAATCCTTTTTGTTAGATCAGCCATTATTATAGGAAATAAACGTCAATAATAAATCAATATACTGCACATATTTTACTCTGGATTTATTCCATATTTCAATTCCAAAGCCTAGAAATTAGAAATATCACAAATCAAGATATTTAATGTGAAGCATCAACTATTCAAAACACTAAACAGCATAATTTTAAATTTAAAAAATGAAATATGAAATTCCAAGTTCTGTTATCTAAATTATTTTGGAATATTTTCCATTGCTTTCTATAATATATACATAAGTATACAACATTTGAGTTTCCTCAAAGTCGTTTGCAAAGTTCTACTCTGCCAATTGACACATTTAGAATAATAAAAACGTAAAGTAATACGCAGTTTTAAATAAGACTAAGTTTGACAATGATTCAACATACCATAAATATATGAATATAAAGGTTTAGGATTAGAGGATTGCGTAACTTGATTGGAAAACTAGAAGTTAGTCGTTCACTTCGACTAATGTAAAACCATATTACTTTACAAAATTAATATATCACACATTTGCCTGTAAATAATTTCTAAAAAATAAATTAAAATTCAATCGTGTTTGTTAGTTTTTTTATATATGTAAATGTTACAAAAATCACGTTTACTAGTTATATGTAAAAGGAATTTCTGGTGGAAAATGGAAAATTATAATAAAAAGAAAAAAATTTTGGACATACATTAGATGTAAGAAAATATTAAAATATTTTCGAAATCTTAATAAAATCAAAATTATAATTTAAAATACTCAGTCATATTATTTTTTTGTATAACTTTCATATGATTCATGAAAATATTTAATACATCTAATCTATTACATAATATGTAATTTAATACATTTCATAAAATAATTTAGTTTTTATTTTTTGCGAACCATTTTTTTAAACAAAGGATAAGAAACGAATTATTATAGTTGATGTTAATATATTTAGATCGCAATATATTTAATACTATACAGAAATTAAATACTAAAATATATATTAAAAATTTTTCAATTTTACGATAAAGTTTTCTTATTATTTATTTTTTTTAAATAATCTAATTAAAAAAACATTTACATGATTTATAAAATTTAAGTTAATAATAATTTATATACTTTTATAAAATTATCAAAAATGCTTTTTAAAATAAATTATTTATAAGTACTATTTATCTATTATTATTATTTTCTAAATATTAAAAAATAAATTTTATGTAATTTTATGTTGTAAATTATATTTTATTGTATATTTTTATCTTATTTAAATTTTTTAAGTTTCTTTCTCTTAGTTCTAAATTTTAATAAATAATTTAAAAAATAAACTGTTGAGTCTATTATTAAAATAACGTTTTATATTATTAAAATACGATTTTAGTTATTTTATTTATAGTTCTCTTTCTAAACGTATATTTTATTTACACACTTTTGTATATGTACACATGGTTTTCAGTTTACATAAAAAACTAATCCTTTACAATGGATAAAATAAAAATTATTTTTTATTAATATTAATTTTTAATATTAATAAAAAAAAAAGTAAAAAGTAATTGAATATACAAATGACTGTAAAACATTTATTTAATTGTTGTTTGGATACGTATGAATTCTATTTCATTATTTAAATTTATTTAGCAATGGTTTTACTTCTGAATAGAAAATTTAAGAAAGTACAATGATGACTACATTTAAAAATTTTAAATAGACTTAAAACAATTTTGTTATTTGATCAGGAATAGAAATTCAATATTTTATAAGAAAGGGCAAAGAAATATTTAAAAAAAAGTGTAAAGTATTTTTTTTATAAAATTCTGTTGTAGAATACATCGATAATATTTTCAGTATTCATTGTTGGGAATTTAAAAAATTATTATTATTATTATTATTAAAATAATAAATTTAAGATCAAATAAAATAAGAAAGACATTTATCTTATTATTCAATGCTATTTTATATCTTACATTATATAAAAAGTAATAAAATAATAAATACAAATTTAAGAAATTGATGAACCTAAATATAATATATAATGTTTTTATAATATGAGTCAGATTTGTTCGAAATTTTCCTAAATTTTCTCCCGATTATAATTAATAATCCAAAAAAAATATATTACTATTTTTTATTTTGAATAAATCCTTCAAGGCTTTCTAAAGTTTTGAGATGTATTGTTATGAATTTGTAAAATATCTTTCAATTTTCTAGTAATTTTTTTTTAAGTTGAATCAAATCTTAGTAACATATTTTTTAAAAAATATTGCTAGCCTGAGTAATCTAGTAATTTCTTCAAAGCACATACGATTGAATTGATTATACTTAAAAATTTATCTTTGAATTTACACGTGCATAAAAAGTGTCTCTTTTTAATTAAAAATTGCTGCTCAAAAAATAACTAACAAGATGATATTAGCACCACATACTAAACAGAAAATTTCTATTGTAAATCAATATCTCCAAGAGAGTATTTCAATGGGGATTTATACCCGCCGTATTATATTTAGGTTAGTTTTTTTAATGTAAAGTAAACAATATATTCAGTATACAAGTTTATTTTTTTATATTAATAATTACGTTATTCAAGGATTTCGAAAAGGTGGTGATCCTGGTATGCCAGAACTTACATTCATGAAGTAAGCTTTTTTTTAATTACAAATATAATTAAATTAAATATTTAATGAAATTGAAAATTGATTATTAAAGTTATCAAATTAATGTTATACTTTTGATTTTACAGCTTACTATGGCAGTAAACAAGTCGTTTATTATCAATTACTATTAAATAATTGAAAAATGTCTACTAAATCTGTGACCTGTAAAGTTATATTTGAATATCAAAATTTTGTTTATAATTATTTGTTTTAATTAGTTGCAGACAGAATGTAATATAATGAAAAATAAATGTTATTTTATTAAGCCTCTAGTTATCTATTCGTAATACGTAAAATGTAATTTAATTACTATATAAAATAAATAAGTTTTATAAAATTAAATTATCTTGTATATATTCATTCGTTTAAAATTAAAAATTAATAATTAAAAACAATATATATATCTGATGATTATATATTGAAAAATTGGAGTAAAATTAATATAATTATTATTAATTATTATTAATTATTATTATAATTATTATTATTATGTGACTTTATTGCTTTTCGAAAAAAAATCAAAATAGATTTAAATTTCTGTATCATAAACCTAATACTCACAATTGCTATGCTTCAATACATATCATAAAAATTAGTATGAAGAATTAGTATGAATAAAACCAACTACGAAGAGAAAATAATTTTAAAAATAATTACTTACAAATTTGTAATTTCCATAAATATTAAATAAGTATTATGTACATAAAAAATATTTTCTTTCTTGTAATTAAAAATAAATTCAGAAAAGATATGCATAAGTAATTATTATTATACTACTAACTTTATTAATATCATTTAATTTATTATACTATTTTAATAACATTATATAGATTTAAATTAACAAAACATCTTTTTCATTTGTATATGCCTACATGTAATCTGTAGAAAGATAATATTTTTGAATAAAATCATTAGTATAATTTTTTTATTTATATTAAATAATATAATGCTCGTTTTTTTTAATATTTAAATGAATACAAACTGTTTATATGTTATTTTAAAAAAATACAAAAGAATTCATTAAACTTAATAAATTTTGGCAATTAAAGAATAATTTATTATATACAGTATCATTGATGTATATATATATATATATATATATATATATATTCAATTTTTAAAGTTGATTTAGTATATTTCATAATACTTGCCCTTTGATATTATTTATTTATATTAATATTATTTTAAATTTGAGAAATATTGCCAAGGACGTTTTGTACGTATCCTTTTAAATGCATCTTGCTATTTTGTTTTTATATCATTCATTATTAAAAAAAAAAAAAGAATTTATGGGTTTAGAAGTATTTTAATTTTAGAAAATTATAAATAAGTGAATTGTGACTAGAAAATATAGCCATAATGGTTGATGCAACAACGATGCTGTGTAACGCCAAGACTGATTCTAACGAAATTATTTTTTAGTTGAACATCCAACAATTGAGAAACAAATTTGATTTATGTTTATATTATATTCACATAATATTAATGAAACTATTTTAATAGTCGTTCTGTGATTAACAAGTATACTGTTTTTATTTTTATCAATTTTTTCATCATGAATTAATATTGTTTATGTTTTCCTTAATGTTTTGCTGATTGAACTCATAGTTATAATAAGATGTAATGGCCAAAGCCTCTCTTGAATATTTCCAATCATAAGAATGTGTTTTAAACTGCAGTTTTTCACCATAATCACTTTTTTAATGAGACAAATATAATATAAATAAATATCTTTATTTTTATTTTAGTATTCAAATCTTCGCATACTTTATTTTACGATCATAAAATGCTTTCTCATTAATTATGGTAATATTTAAAACGCAAAAATTTAATTTAAGTTCGAAATACACATACCTCACAATTTTACAATGTTTAAAGATATATTTAAAAAAATTTTGTTCCTATTTACCGTTAGTTAAAAATTTATCTACCATCTAAATTTATTCTGTTTTTGAATCAAAATTAAAGTATGTGTATAGATTTTAAATTTTTCCTTGAAATTAACCAATATAATTAAAGAGAAGTTTTATTACAATAAGTTTTTCAATCTGAAAAAATCGAATACTGAAAACCAGAAAGTGCACAGGTGCACACTGCATAATTCTACTAACATGAAGTTCATATTCTCACAGCGCATGCGTATAGCAACACCAAATTTGGGATTGGAAATAGGAATTAAAAATATAGGGAATGTTCACCGCGTGTATTGCATGTGGTCATGTTTTGTATTAGATTAATTTTTTTTATTTTTTACGAAAAAATCAAAAAGTATTAAATCAAATTATATAAATTTATAATTTCATAAAGTGGTAGAATACTTGTTACTGAATTTTTTTCTTATTTAATCTAAAAACAGCTGTAAGAAAATTTTAAATAAATATATAACCTACAATTAAAAAATCAGATGCACGTTGTTCCAGAATTGATCAGAATAATCACTCATTTTAATTTTATAATTTTTATTTTTGAAGTAATCTTAGAATAAAATTATTAAAAAGTAGATTTTTTTCAAGAAAACCAAATAAGTTGTGTGTCCATAAATCATATTTTGATTATCAGTTTTGTGATTATAAACCTTAAATATTTATATTATAATTACATGATATTGTCTGCTACATTTGCATCCTATGTTTTATATTTTAGAATTTTTTAAAAATTATTATTTACAAACTATATAAAAAAAGATTCATTTTTATGTACTTTATCTGATTTTAGATGTCAGTTGTATCATCTCGAGTTAGTGTTTCATCAATTTTGAAAGGATCCAGTTTAAGAAATACATTGGTTGGTCCACAAAAAAGAATATGTTTTAAATTACCAACAGATTTAAAAACAGTGCTTTTAAATTATGAAAATGGTTGTGACCATCAAGCATACAAAGATATGATCCTAATACTTCGAGATTCATATATTAAGGTATGATAAATAATTTATTACAAATTATTATTATTTAAATTAGTTATAATATTTTGTAGGTCAAAAAATAAATTTTAAAAAGTTTAATTCTTTATTTAATTCTTGGTAAAATAAAATTATATTACTTAGAATTATATCAAATTTTTTAGTCTTATTTATAATATGTATAACATTGTCGTATTACTTAAAAATTAAAAAATATAATTTTAATTTCTTAACAAATAAATTATTCTCATTAATATAAAAAATTATAAATTATTTTACTAGGATTATTTTCAATTAAATTTTTTAATAGTTAATAATTTAAGCTTTGAAATATTTCATAAAAACATTTGTCTAGAAGAAAAATAAATTTAATTTTAAATGAGCCAATTTATATTTCTTTTTATAGAAATAATTAACTATTACAAATATTAATTTAATTTTAGATTCCAATTCTATAATAGTAACTTTTAGATTTCTGATAAAATATACGTTTAAGATTAGATATTATACCATTTACAAGAAATAATGTAAAAAAAGTTTGCTATTTTATTGTGGTTGAAACCTTTGCTATAAAATAAAAATATATTCATTTAAATAAATAAAGTTTTAATTAAAAAATTTATTGATAAAAATTATTTGTAAAATTATATTGAAATTATTTCTTTTTTTTTAAATATTTAAAAGAAAAAACTTGTAACAAAAATTAAAATACAATTTTTTGTGTATATTAGTATTTTTATTTGTTTTAATTTTTTTTATAATTTTTGCATATAGGACTATGAATTAATGGAGCTTTTAAATGATTTGCAAGAATGTATGTCATTACTGGGCCCTGTACATAGACTTCTTATTGAAGTCATACTGAGCATAAATTGGTTTAGTCGTTCTCCAGAAATAATAACTAATTTCAAAAAATTTATTGAAGATTTAATTTGCATGTATATTTATCATTCAAAATTAGTAATTGATAAACTTGTTTTACAATTTAGAACAAGTAAGTATAAATGAATAATTTTAAATATATGGAAATAATTATAACCTCTTTTCTTAGTTTATGAAGATACTTCACAGTGGGAAAATGGTAAATGTCCTGACAGCTACAAAAACAAAATTAGTCATATACATGATTTATTAAGAAAATTTCTAAAAATTATACCAATGTATGTAATTCGAAATTATTTTTAAAAAGAATATATTTTAAACCATGTTCATCAATTTTAAATAAATTTTAGGTCAAGTGATGTACTTATTCAAAGTCTAACGTCTCTTTATCCTCATACTTCAGAGGGTACATTGACAACACAACAATATATATTTGCATTACTTCAAATTCTAGATTACGCTCCACAATTAAGAAAAGATTTGCTTAGTTTAATTATACACAAGTATTGTTTTAATTTTTATTAATAATGTTAATTTTTATAATATAATACTAAATTTATTATTATAATTTTATTCAATAGATTAGTAGCTTTAGATGTAAGTACTCCTCCTTCTGAAATTCAACAATATGAGGATGAAGAAATGGACCAAGATTATGAAACAATTTTTAAATTGGAAGATTCTACAATAAAAAATAATATTAATAAATTTAATAATGGAGAAATGAAACATCCTAATGCACAAATGTTGGATATGTGTATGGAGCAGTTGTTCACATATGTATATGATTGTTGTCACATCAAATCAGAATTACAAATTGATTCATTAAGAAGTATTTACAATGATTTACTGTATATATTTGAAAGAATCATTTTACCTACACATGCCAGTCACCACGTCCAGTTTATTATGTTCTACATTTGTAGCTTTAAACCAATGATAACTGAAGCATTTATCAAATGGTTATGGCAGAAAGTATCTAATCCAAATGTACCATCAATAATAAGACAGTCAGCTGTATCCTATGTTGCTAGTTTACTAGCAAGAGCAACTTTTATTACACTTAGGTAAGTTTAATTATTTTTTAAAATTTATTATTGTAAATATCTTTATTAAATAAATAGAAAAAATACTTTAATTTAATTGACTTTTTTATCAATTTTTTGTACTTGTAATCTTTGTAAAAATGTAAAAAAATGTAATTTATTATTTTTAAATTGATAATGATGAATGTACAATTATATTGTATATCCATTATAACATCTATTGTAAATTGAATATAGAATATGTTTTTATTATATTAACAAATAATACTCATATCATCAAAATTACTTTATTATTTATTAAAATATTATTATATTAAATAGTTAAATAACTTTATTGCAAATGAAAAATTTTTAAATTGTTAAAAACAATTTCAGCTTAATTAAAGGTGTATTATCAGAAATGTCTACTTGGATTCATAGTTATATTAATTCACAAGATAGTTTAGAATGTGCTAATAGTGACATAAGAGTACATACAGTTTTTTATTCTGTTTGTCAAGCTTTGTTTTATATACTAGCTTTTAGGCATAAAGATGTGATCGATGGAAAAAGAAGTAAGTTTATAAAATATCTTTAAAATATATTTAGGTTTTTTAGAAATTATGAAAAGTTAATATAAAATATGTTTGTTCTAGATCTATTATTCGTTCAAGGGCTAAACCTTACCAAAATAATCACATGTAAATTAAATCCGTTAAGAGTTTGTCAACCAGCAGTCGTTCAAAATTTTGCTACTGTTACAAGAAAATATCAACTAGCATATTGTTATACAGTTATTGAAAAAAACTCTCGTAGCAATTTGCCAGTACTTCAAAGTACAAATCGCTTCATTAACTGGCTAGATACATTTTTCCCCTTTGACCCATATGTATTAATATTCAGTGGACATAAAATAACATCTATATATAATAAAAGTCAATCCATTTTGGATAATGCTCCAGATTCTTGCACTTCAATTAAAAAATCAGAATGTGATGAAGATGATTTCATGGATGACAATTTTTCATCTCCAAGTTTAGAATCACAAAATTCTTTAGACAAATTTTCATATAGCACATCACCAGGTTTTATATATACGTGATCACGTGGAATATTAAAGTTTCTCGTAATAAATTTTTGAAAGTATTAATTCGACTATTGTCGTGTTTTATTTGATTATTTACATATTACTAAATTTTTACACTTTATGCCTATAAAAATGTTTTAAATTTCATTTTAACTTATGATCTAACAAAATTCTGAAAAATATATATAGAATAGTACTTAAATAAGAACAGATATTGAAATATATATACAGATTAATTTGTGTTTTTGCTTTAGTAATAAAGGATATTATGCTTATTTTTTATTTAAAAGTATTTTTTTTTAAATATTAATCATGATTAAAGTTTTATGTACATTTATAAGTATAGCTTATATAAAAAATACTGCCTTGTGATGAGTATATTGTTAATGTAGATACACTCTGAATAATCAAATTCAATTTTATTTTATTCATCTGTCAGCTTAGTTGGTATGTAATTATAATGAATTAAAGGATGAAAGGCAGATCTTCTTGTTGTTTGATCAGAGTAGCTAGAGCTTCTTCCACATTTTCTGGTAAGTGGTCTAAAAGCATACGAGGCATCACAGAGAGTTCCATAAACTCTTCAGGGTTTGCCCATCGCATCTCAAATTTTTTGTCCTTATTACTTTGTTTTCTATAAGAGCAAACTCATTGTTAATTAAAGTATTTTATTTTCATTCATAAATGTAAATACGTAATTTAAAAAACCTATTCTTTTCTTTTAGTCCTGGCTTACACTGAGCAATGTGCAGTATTTTGCCTGCTGTGTAAAGCCTAACTTTTGAATATCTTCTTCTTGTAACATCTTTTTCTAAAATTGTTTCCTGGAATTTTACAAACGTTAAAATTATAATTAAACAAACAATTTTCACTTTTAATTATTATAATGTTGATGAATTTTTATAACTTAAAATGTGTCGGTATATTATTTTGTTGAATAAAGTGTTTAATAATATAAATAAAAAGTTATTTTAAAAGAATAACATTTTAAAACATGTATATGTATTTAAAATGGAAGCAGTTAATCTTACAGTTATAATTTAAAAATAAATTACTGCTTCAAATAATTTATACTTTTAATTTTACACGATAAATTAAATAATTTTATTTAATAATTATTCTTACTGTATGTCGAGTGGATGATGTTTCAGAAAGTAGAGGCAATTGCCCTGGAATTGAATTAATTGTATTACCATTTCTCCATGTTCTATTTAAATCTCTATCTGGAACTCCAAACAATATATAACCAAATCCGTTAAGAACGACTCTGTACTGCAATTGAAAAATAAAAAACATATTGTCTTGAAATATTGAATATTTCAATTAAATGAACCTGTTTTTATAAATACACTTTATCATAATTATGTATAAATAATAATTAAAAATAAAAGATTATAGTTTGAATTTTAATTATTTATTTTTTATACGTATTTTTGATGAAATACTTTAATATATAATTTTATTTTTAAATGAAATATTAACCTTAGGAAGCCTACAAGCTCGTAATGTGATTAGTAGTGAAGTTCGAAAATTTTCCATACTGTCTACACTGAGTCTCATCACCAAATCATCACCAAGTCCTATTGTTAACACAAAGTCTTCAGTAACCCTTGCAGCTTCTCTGCTCAGTAATCCAGCTGTAGGATAATATGAGTTTAATTTAAAGAAAAAAATTAAGATTTTTAATTTAATTATTGTACATATTTTTAAAAAAGCAGTAGAAATATCAAAATAATATAAAGTAAATATTCATTAATTATAAAATAGTATAACATAATTCAACTTTATTAATATTTTAATATTTGCCACAACTAAATCTTTTATTGTGTGTGTGTGTGAAAATATCATAATTATTAGATTTAACAAAATTTTAAAAGAATTTTATTACTTTTTATCTACATAATATTTATGTTATTTTCCATTTTTATTGAATAAAATGATACAGAATTGTTTATAATAGTATGATATTTTTATTTTAGTGCGTACCAGGGGTTGAAAAAGCATACACCCTCAGATGAGGATACCGTGGTCGTATTAATGTACCTAATAGTACTGCTAATCCAGCACCTAAACTATGTCCTGAAATAATATTATAATTTTTGTAACCATTAATAATGTTATTATTAAATAATTAAATTTAGATTTTCTAACATACCGGTAATTGTAAGGTTAAAACTTGGATACATTTTAAATGCATTTTCAAGAACTTTGTATTGATTAAGTTGTTTCAAAAGCACTTTTGCACCTATAATCATTCCTCTGTGAGCCTGAAAATATTGAAATTTACATTACAATAAGGTATACATTTCCTTGATAAAAAGATAATTTTTAATTCAATAATTATATATAAAACAAAAAAATATCGATACATCAAGTAAGTTGTATCGTTATAATAAGAAATATATAATAAATATTGAATATTTTTTTAATCTACATACTTTCGTATTAATAAAAAGATTGTGATCATAATAAAAATTACAACGTATGAGACAATTATTTAAAAATTTTAATAATATTAATTTTTCTGTATTTTCTTAAAGAATATAAGACTCAAAAAGGAGAATGTATAATTTTTCCTTTTATTGGCATACTATGCATACAAGGTACATTTGAATATATTACAACTTGTGCAAATTTCCGCAATATAAATGTGCCATAAAAAATAAATAAATTTTTATAAGTAAGGCACATTTAATGATTTTAAATTACTAATTTTTTTACGTGTTAGTAATTTTTAAATAGAAATAATATTGACATTAAATCCGTTCGTTTTTTAAATCTTATACAAATATATACATAAAATATTTAAATGATAATGTAATAAGCAAAAATATTAATTAAGCACTCACCATACTACCAGTGGGAAGACCTTCTGCTTCGAAGAAATCGGAAGCTGCAGCAATGTCCGTAATAAGATCCCTCAAAGATAAAGACCCCCTTATGACAATAACAATACTGGACGTCTTATGGTCAGCCAAAACACAAAATGGTATCTATATAAAAAAGTATAAAATGTAAAAAATGAATGAAGTCCATATTTCTCGATATAAGTGTTAGTACTTAATTAATTTAAATACTTTTTTGAGTAATTATAAATATTGTAGGGAAATAATATTTTTATAAAAGTCAAGTATTAAAGATAAATGTATTAACTGATAAAATAGTTTCAAAACAAATTTTTTCATAATCTCTATTGAAGTATGAGTTATGTATTATATACAATTTTTAAATTCATAAATAACTTATTTTTATAAAATAAATCCTTAAAATTATTATAATATATTTTTTTTTATTAATAAAACGTGAATTATAATTAATTTATCAATTATCTACATCTAATCTACATCTAAAGAAAACATATATTTTATTTTAAAAGACCTATCAGGGTATTAATTAAATTAAATTTATCAATTTTTAAATGAAGTAATGTCAGAATAAACAGAATATTTTAAATAACATATTAAAAATTTGTATAACTTAAAATCATTTATTAACAAAAAATGTTTAATGTTATAAACACATACAAACATAAAAAAAATTTTCAATAACATCATAACAAAAGTTACTAATTTAAAGTAAATTTTTTGTATTTATTTTATTTATTTCAGGTTTCAATTGCATTTTAAGAAAAATTTTATGTCAAGATTTCAGAAAAAACTTTAAAATATCTATGATAAATATTTATAACCACAGCTGAGAGAAAATAATTTGAACCATGTTTCAAATGTAAGTGTCAAAATAATTTTGATAAAAAATTTAATTTAATTTTTTAAATTATTTCAATTCAATTTATTTTTTATTTCTGATCAATTTTTATATATAAAAATTAAAGAATTTTAAATATTCGTTATGCGTACCTCACATAGATGGTTTCTAAAGGATGCAAAAAGTATATCATCCTCTGAAAAATTCGAAAGAGTTTTCACCCCCGACAAGCTGCATAAGCAACAATTATCATCAAGTACGATATTTCGCTTTCTCCTACGAACACATGAGAAAAATATTTAATTGCGTTTGGATAAATATCAATATCAGCTTAATGAAACTTAATGAATACTAAATTTATACTTAATTTTCTTTGATTTGAGATACATAATTTGTACTTTGTATAATTTGTACTTTATAAGGTTAAATAAAAGGAAAAAATAAACAGGGTCTTTACTTCATGCTCGCTTATTAATTTTAATTTTAAGTATAAGATGTAAACTAATTGAATCAAATATAAAAGAAATGTAAGATAATGATTTTGATGAATCAATATATTTTATAATAAGTAATTTATTTAATAATAATTTAATAACAATCGATTTGGAAGAATTTTTCCATTTTTTATTTATAAAAATTATTTTTATACATAATTGATATAAATAAATGTAAAGAGCCAACGGTATTGTGTTAAGATTTAATGTATTTTTCAATAATATATTTATTTTTAATAGTAATATACTCCAAATTAATCATAAATTCCAAACTACATTTATCAAGTCTAATATAGTCTTATTTATTTAATAATATCATATTGATAATTATACTTGTATTATTTTTAATTTCTGTTTATAAATAATATTTATGAAATCCATGAAATATAAATTTTTTTATACTCTTTACGTAATGATGTTGGTTTTAGTTATTTTTACATGAGAATATTTCGTATAAAATGCTTCAACTCCATGATTTTAAATATCAAGCTCAATTTCTTAATTAATAATGAGAAAATGAATTTATATATGAAAGTATAATAATTATTATTTAAATGCATTTGGTAAATATAATATCTTCGATTCCGTGAATTGAATTAAAGATTTTTAATTTTGTGATTTAGATTTAATATAAATAAAAAAATTATTTTACACACTATTATAAAAAGACTGAATATTTATATTACAAATATATTTCGTTAGATAATGAAATATATAAAAATCTAAGATTATACTTAATATTACGTACACACCCACATATAAAAAATATATAGAAAAATATCTTTACAGAATTGTGAAATATAAGTAAATTTTTTGTATACAGAGTTTTATATTTCAATAATCAATATTTTTTAAGCTTTATAAGTTAAATTAAGAATATTGTTTATATACTTCATTTCAATTGTCCTAATAAGAAATATTTAAATAATAATTGATTCAAAAGGTGTAAAATATCGTTGACTATGATTGTTGCTAAAATTTTATATATAATTTATTCATTTTGATTTTTATCATGAAAAAAACTGCATTTCATTCTTCTCTCTATAAATGACTTATAATTTACACTTTATACAATGTGTACGTATCTGAAAATAAAAATAACATTTGATTTTTTATTTTGTTCTGATACAAACAATATAAGCATTGTTTGCATAAAAATATTTGCACGAGTTGATATTTATATAAAAGAATATTATCTTTTAGAATATAATAATACATTTTCAAAGTATTCTACATCTACATATTTTTATAAACGCATATTAAATGCACTAGTACAAATGCGATGAAAATCCATGGTCAACGGGTTCTTTGTTTATTTCTTTGCATGGAAATTAACACATCTACGTTAAGTGAAATAAAAAATATGTTAATTAATAAATTGTTAATTTATTACTGTTTATTTATCATTATAGGAATAATTTTTATTTTCTTCTATTTGCTTATAAAAATTATTTTAAATTACTATGTGAAAATTTTCATTCATTTAGTTATTTACAAGTTATTGAGTTTCGTTATATTATAATAAATGTAATATAAATTTTTAATTAAATATTGCTTAATTAATGCAATTTTAAAAACTGAATTAAATTTAATATAGAAAATTCTAAAATAATTCAAATTTCAATTTGTTAAATGAATTCATATTCATAATTTTTTTAATAGTAAATGAATTAAATTTAAATGGATAATTTTTATAAAAATAAAATAATACTTAATGTAAATACAGATATTTAAAATCTAAGATGGATAAAAATCATGTATCTTCTGTAGATACAAAAAGCTAAGACAAGAAAGATTTTTCATACCGTAAGCAAGCGCAACACGTCATCTCACGTACAAGACGAAAGCAACCAGTACAGGCATGCCTATAAATGACAAAGAGCCACCCATATGAGGCGATAGACAGTTGAATATAGTGGTGTGCCCAATCCAATGACATCCAGGATGGGGTTTGAGCAAATATGTTGATGCTGTCTAAAAGGAACCGAATGAAATATGGGAAAAATAGATCTACGTATATCAATGATTAGGGTTTAAATTTCTATTTTTTTAATTTTATCTATATTTTGTGATAAATATTATTTATATTTTTAAGCCCAACGACCTTCAAATTTAATTAATGGCTATAAATTCAGTTATGAACAAATCTTGAATCTTATTAATCGTATGCTAGTCCACCTATCACAAATTTTATTCTTTTTTATATATTATCATCAAAATCGAAAGATTATAATAAGATATTCGAATTTATATCTGACGTTATCTAATATAAAATAGTTTTTCATTAATTATTTATAAGCATTCAAGTAAAGAAAACAGTATTTTCTATATATATTGTTAAAATAATTAAATAGATTTTTAAAAGTGATATTCATGATAATTGTGTAGATTTTAAACAAGAAATAAAATATTGTTTTTAATAATAATCAAACTTTTTATGTAGATAGTTATTTTTTTCTACATATTTTTTGATTTTTAAGATGAAATTTTCTTACAGATAAATTAATTGTTTTAAAGTCAATTATGATTATTTTCAAAATATCATTAATGAAATTAATAACATACCAATACTATACTTTGGCCTTTCAAGAATATTTAACCTTCTAAGTTCCAAAGTTTCTCGTTTTTGTCTGACTCTCAATAGAACACATCCCGCCATCACATCGGAAGGTACCAAATCTGTTCCACGAAAGAGGGCACTTAAAAATCCTAAAATAAACAAAAGTATAATTATATTTTGTGTTTAACTATTTCATTGTGATTAAAAAATATACTTATATATTATTCTTGATACAATTAAGTAAGTTTTTTAAGTCTATACAATAAGAAAAAAAAAATTAATTCAAAACAAGTTTTTAAAAATAAATTCTTTTTAACTTAGAAATATTTCTTTCAAAAAGATGAGTCTTTAAAAAATAAAATCATTTATTTTTATATAGAATGGAATATTTCATTTATATAATACTTTAATCAATAGGAATAATTATGCTTCTCCAGAATTCGTTTACCCAGAATAACATACACAATGCTTTTATTTAAAAATTTTCGTTTCGAAAAAAATGTAATGAATACATTCTGGTTATATTAGTAAAAAATTAATAAAAATAGTATTATAATTGATAATATTGATTTTAGAATAATTTATAATAAAATTTTTATTTTATGAAAAAGATGCACAATAATTTTTTATTTACTATTCTTTGTAATGTTATACATGAATCAAATTCTCACATTTTTTTTTAATATAAGTCTAATTTCACAATTAAATTTTAGTTGTTCATGAAATTAAATATAAATCAATATACCGTATTCACTGAACTAGTGATAAAAGAAAACGCGATGTCTTGTTGCAACGTAAAAAATGCAAATTTGAAGGTCATGGCCTCACCCACATATACCTATGTCTCACCAGCAACATGTTGAAAAGTTTCATTGGCACTTTCATCTTGTCTCATCCACCAGAAAAATTTAAAACGTCTCAACCAAATCCTCGAGATTTTTCCATGTTCGATTAAATCTTCTACTTCTTCATTTTCAAGACCAAGTGAACCCAATGGATCAAAGATCAATGCTAATCCAAGTATAGTTAAGCCGATCAAAACCCAATCGAACAATACTAATGCTTCAACTACTCCAATCGTGTAGTGTTCGCTGCTACATTGCACCCCGTCACTGAACAACCATACCGTACCCAAAACGTTCCACACTATTTCTGGTGGTATTAATAGCACTCTGTGAACCAACCAAATTTTCTCTATATTTTATTATTATTTAAATAATAATGTGAATTTTCAATCGAAGTTTATTTTAATTAATACTATTATTGATTCCTAATGTATTCCAAAAACTTCATATAAGTAATTAAAAAATGCACAATAAATTAGATAAATAATGGTCTTAATCATTTTATAATTTTAGATTTTCGTATTTTAATATTTAAAAATATGTATCTATAAACGTAATTAAAAAAATCATTGCCTAAAATAAGGAACACGAAAAATTACTCAAACTTCTTGAATATTAATTTATATAAATAATAAATATTTTAACGTCTTTCATCGATTATATATATTATACATATTATTATACATACAATTATACATATTCTGAGAAAAGTATGTTTTAATACTTTGTAAAAAATAAGAAAAAAATTAAATGTTAATATTAAAATATAATTAAACAGAAAAATATGGATATATTTTAAATAATTGAAAAATAATCATATCAAAGAAAATTGTACTATATTTTATTATCGGACTATTATTTTTCATTTTATGTTTTTAACATATACTCTTTTTATAAATTAATTTTTATAATATATTTTGAAAAATTATAATTAATTAAATTTTAATAATTGTAAAAAGCATTATTTAGTTAATTATTCTCTGTATTTTATTATTCTTAATTTTAAATTGTAATTACCTTCTTCAATTAATGGTTTATAAATAATGCAATTTTATCCAGAAAGTATAGAATCAATTCTAAAAAATATTATATTGAAAAATAATATTGTAAATTTAATATTGTAAATTAAAATATAGGTTAAGTTTACAAGTTTATAATTACATAATACAATTTTTATACTGTACATATTTTATAAAAACTTTAAATTCTTTTAAATTGTAAATATTTTTTTATTTTAATAAAATCTTTTTCGTATTTCTCAAGTACTTTTTTTATTTTTCATAGTATTCTTATGAAATATTTATTATTTTTATAACTGTTTATAATTAATAACTAAGTTATTATAAACTATTTATTTGATTTTTTGAAACTGATGCGATGAGAGAATATTTTTTAAACAAAATTTATAAATAAAAGTAATAACAAATATATTGCTATTTACTTACTTGACAGTGAGAAGCGGCTGGACGTAACGACGTGCATATGTATCAGTTATGGAACCGCGCGCACTATGATTAACTATGAAAAATATTAAAATAGTAATAATTCCAAGTATTACCAATTCTCCTGCAAGAAAAACTCTTACAAGATCTCCACCCGATCGACATTTCCACGTTTCTGCATAATATCTTAGACAAGCAATTCCTATTAACACGAACCTGTTATAAGAAAATGTCTAGTTATATTCCTTTAATATCCTGTTTATCAACTTCGATCATCATGTATAAATCATGTCTAAATAAAAACCTCATTAAAATAAAAATCATTAAAAAAAATAAAAATGTCATTAATATTATAACTACTTTACTGATTTTATATTGAAAAAAATGTATTTCAATTAGTTAATAAAAATTAATCTTAGTTGTTATTTAAACATTTTTAATATATTTCTCAATTACATTTCGTTAATATTCAATTATTTATAATTATAGGTGATATTAACATAATTCAGAATTATTCTTTCTAATATGTATTATTTATTTTTGATCTGTAAATGAAGTACGAAATTTTAATAATAATTAAAATCTAAAAGAGAGTATTTAAATTTATAATTATATTATACTTCAGAAAAATTTAAATGATTAATAGGTAATTAAAAAAATTGACATGTTTTTAATAATTTTTAAATTATATACTTAAAATATAAATAATTCAGAATATTTTTTAATTAAATATTGCACAAATAATTTTGTAAACTTCTTAAATTAATAAACTTCTTTTAAATAAATATATACTTTTATAAATGTATAATTTAAATTATTTATAAATATGGCTTGGTAGTAAATTGTTAACTTTGATAAATAATTTTTGCTAATTTTGGTGTATTATATTAAATGCATTTAAGTTAATTTTATTAATATTCAGTTTCTCTTAGTGATTTATAATAAAGCGAAATATCTTAGTTAAAGTTGTTATTTTATAAGTTATTTAACTTATAATTGCATTTTATGAATAGGGTATATTTATATACATGGAAAATTATTTTATTATGTTAATTGAAAATTAGGCTAATTATGAACTTAGCAAACAGACTGTAGTTTGTTTAAATAAATTGTAAAACTATTTTTTTCAGAAGTATTTTTTTTTATTTAAAAAATTTAATTTAGAATTCAAATTCTATAATTTTATTTAATAACTAATGAATTCGTCACATATATTTTTAACTCATTTTACCATATAATTCTAATAAATATTTCAAATAGTCCAGGATATACAAGATCATCTGTAGCAGTGAGCCATTTTCGACCAAATAGTTTGAGAGCTGGCATTTTCCTGTAAAAATAAAAAATCCCAATTGATATTTATTTAATTCTAATTTCTAAAACAAAATATAAGCAACAGTAATTACTTTTTTCCTTTCGCTTTTATTTTGATACTTATTGTTTAATTTCAGCAATAAGGTATTATTAAAAATACTTAATATTACTATGAAAATTTTTATTTTTTTCAATAAATTTAAATTAATTATTATAATAATTATTCTATATATAATAAAATACATTTTCTACAAAGTAATAATTTTATTGTAATACTCAGTTTGAAATTGATATAACAAAATACAAAAATTTTACATTTAATATTAAAATTATGATAAATTATTATATTTAATTTATCAGGATTTTTTAAACATTAAAGATTAAAAAAATATACATATAAGAAGTACATACATCTATAAATGAAGCCATTTTTAATATTTATAATATATTCATAGTTATTTTTATTATGTATTATTTCTAGTAATAAACTATTTGGCTTCTGAGTGCAACCTTAATAATTAATACGAAGTTGACCTTTACTCTGGTTAAAAATTATCCAAGATTATATTAAAGTACAAATCTAGTGTCCTAATATTTTTTTATTAATGAATAAATAATTTATTTCATCTATTTATGTATGTATAAAAAATGTATCACATAGTTTAAAATAAGTTATGAATAGAAAAAATAATTTTATTTTTTTCAAATAATAGTAATTTTAATATTCAGGTATAGTATTTTCATTCATTATTAACAAATTTATTAGCTCTAATTATGACACAAATAATAAAAGTATAAAATAATTGTAATAAAAAGTAATAAATAGTAATATAATATAATAATTATGCAAAAATATTTTTGGAAAAATGTTTTAAATGTCAAATGATAAATTCATAAAATTTATGGAAAGTTTCGATTACCTAAAAATATCTTATTTTAATGTTATTTCAACTATTTTTTCAATTAATTATGAAGTGTATTTCGATTTAAATTTTAATATTAAAAAAAATTATATCATTTAGTAATTAATTTTAACATAATTTTAAAGAATTTTATATTCATACAATCTTAAATATATTGTATTAGGTGGGAACCAATATTAAACTGAAATATATGTAAATGAAATAAATTAAAACATTTTTTAAGAATATTTTTAGCTATTTGATATATTTTTATATATTTTATATATGAAGCATTATATAATTTCAAATTGTACAATAATTTAATGATAATTAAGGAAAGATAAAGTTTTAAAAAAATAAAAAATTATTTTACATGTATAAATATTTAATGATAATTAAGAAAGGTTAAAATTTTAAGAAAATAATAAATTATTTTTACATGTATAAATATTATGTATTGATCTCGATAATTGTTAGTCTCTATTATTATAATCATAAATACTAATTAATTTAAAAATTTATTATTATTAAAAATATTAGGTTTAGAAATAAGTTCTTGCTTTTAAACTTCATAATTTTAATATTAATGTTTAAATTATTTTAACAATTAGATTTAGTAATCATTAATCATAATTAGTAGGATCAAATTATATTTTAATCATATTATATATATTTTATTATATTTTTATATTAAATAAGAATTTTTATCTTACTTCGAATATCATTTTAAACGTTACTATTATAAAAATCATCGTTAAATTAAACTTGTTTTCTATATTATATTTTTTTACTATATTGACAGTTTGAAATTTTAAATTAATTATATCGACGTATGGAAACTATTAAATAATGTACAATACAAAAAGCAATTTTTTCAGTAATCCTTTATTCTACAGTTATAAGTTAATTACATTTTAACATTATTTAGTAAATATATGACAAATAGTTTCTATTAACAAAATAATAATACAGAATATTAATAATTAGTATAAAATATATTAGATTACTTTCATATATTGATTTCATATATTCATATATTGACTTATTATAAAGGATTCAAGTTTTAGTAAATTCTATATAGTTTTGTTTGAATAATTTTCTAATTTTATTATTTACCTTTGCTCTTGAAATGCTCTTTGAAAATAAAAAATATATTAGAATTTGAAGAATTTGAAATCTGAAATACATATAGTAATAAAAAAATTCTTGATGATAAATTCTGTCTAAAATAAATGTTGTATTTTATTATACTTTAACTAAATATACGGAAAAATGTAATATTTTTTTCATGGTTAAAATGTAGGTTAAATTACTATTTTAAACTAAGTTTGAGAAATACAAACTAAGAACATTGAAGCGTATAAAAAATGACTATTTTTAAGAAAGTGATGAAACCAAAATATTATATTGAAAAATTATTGATTAAAATTAATTGAAACAGCAGAGATTATTCATATATCGTTTGAGCTACTAAATATATTATCTGGAGTCTTATGTATGAAAGTATTCCTATAAAAATTTCTGTTTTCTTATGCTAAAATAAAAACTATTACACAACTATTTTCAAGTTATATTTTGTACTGTAAAATTTATTTAGAATAATTTTGTGGTAATTCTAATCTATAAGAAAAATGTTAATTTATTATTAACAAAAGCCATTTTAATTTAAATGTGTATCAATCTATTTGAAATTTAATTTTATCATCTTTTTAAATAAAATAAAGACATAAAAGTAATGCATTAAAATGATTAAACTATATCTACACTAGTAAATAAGTATAAATATAATTTCTCAAAAGCATGAAGTATAATAAATAATTAAGTGTAACTTATTATAAAGTCAAATATTTATTATAACTGGGACAAAAAATAAAGCATTATTTTATTTTTCTCATCGTATTAAATTTCAACCAATTGATTTATCAAAATTATTTTAATTTTTGTGTATTTATTTTGAAACAATTTTATATTTTTTGCAACAATTTTATTGCATTTTTATGTTTTTTAAATATAAATATTTTATATTTAATTTTTACAATAATGAAAAATTTTATCCGAAAAATTTTGTTCATTACAAAGTAATTTAGAAAATGAGTCAACAGTGAAGAACATATACAGCAGAAAATATATTGAATTAAAGTTTAAAATACAGGGATGATGTACTCCAAAGTTTTTATTCTAAATATAAGGTACTATTAAATATAGAGTCTTATAATAGTATATACATACTACTACTACCTCTACTAACATTACGTCATATATATAAGAGATAACAAAACTAATGATATAAGGAAAACTCACGTCTATTAACCATTGATGAACTCATAAACAAGTTTTTATAAAAGTACATCTTATAAAGAAAGTACGTTAAATTAGCTCTCTAACTGGAACGTTCAAAATTTAATTTACAGTTTTTTTATTACTGTTTGTTAGCACTTTCCCTATAATTCTTACTGTTTTGGTAGAGAATCCTGTTGACCTCAAATCAAGGAAATATTTCAGGCAATTGTAGCGATCTAAGTTAAACCGATGCTTCATACACTCATCGCGCGAATTGTTTTATCTATTCATGTGAATATCAGTAACGCATGCGTAAAAGAGTGTTAATAAGAATAATTTAATAAAACTCAAATATTTTAGTTTTGTTAGATTAAATGTTGTTATTGAAAAGACACTTCAAAATTATTTCTGAAAAATAAGGTTTTGAAAATTATAATTTATTAAAAAATGTTGCTAATTTTTGGAACTTCACGTTACTTACATAATTAAAATATGATTGTACAACATTTATTTTACTTAATTTAATAAAAAAAATCAATTTTTCAATGTTAATTATTACTAACTTTTTTTTACAATTGGTTTGTTTCCCATCAGTTAAAATTTTAACAATATTTTTAAATCACTTCATATATATTCACTTTGCAGTTGTACAATTATATTTTTTATAGATTATTATATAATCATATTTCATTAATAAATTACCAATAAATCCAAGTATTTAATTTAATTTTATTATTATATTTTTGGATCATTCTATAACTTGAATGATATAAGAATAATTTAAAAATTAAAATTAAACTCTTACGTATTATTATTATGTTGTTATTATTATTATTATATATATTATTATTATTTATTATTATTATTATATATTATTAATATTATTATTATTATTATTATTATTATTATTATTATTATTATTATTACTATTATTATTATTATCATTATACATTATATTATAATTTTTTATTAAAATAAACAGTAAAAAGAAAATTAGTTCTAAGTTTTTTCATTTTTTGATGTAAATATATCTTTTTTAAAAAGTATAAATTTTCTATAATTTTGATAAAATTATTGTAGAATAATTTTTATATGTTAAAAATAATAATTACAAAATTTTATCAATTTCATAAATAATTATTTATGGTTGTACATATTAAATGACTTAAGTATTGTCGTTAAAAATACAAAAAATTTAAATTTAAATATTTACAAGAATATCGTTATATTTATCATTTAAGATTAATTACGCAATTTCTATTTATTTTAATTTTGCGTTTTTAATGTATAAAAGTTTATGAATAATAAATAAAAAAAAGTTCAAATCTTTCTTAAAAAACATCTACAATGAACATAAAATATACAATCATTGTAATTATTAATATTGTATATTTATTAGCATTGGTACATTTATTTGAATATTTGTCATTTTTTACCTAGTATCAGCAATTTCATTTGCCTATATTTCATTATTCGTTTTTAAAAAATTGATAACGATAAAATAAGCAACATCTTATGCAACATCTAAGCAATCGTACAGCACAATCATTAGTATTTTTTTTTAAATAAACCAAATACTTTTAATCTAGTAATATTATAAGTTTAATTCATGAACTCAAAAAGTGATGAAGTTTATGTCCGAACATATTTATAGGAATTTGTACTAAAATAATCAATAACTTACAAACAAAGTACAAAAAACCAATTCTTTAATCTAAATGTTGTAAACTTCAACTTTCATATTTGAATACTAAACTATTAATTTAATGAAAAACTGAAACTTATAATATTTTAATAATTTTAACATATTTAAACATTGTATTAAACATATTTAAAATATTTATAAATTTTTTAATAGATAATATAGATTATATTTTTAGTTTTAAATTTACTAAAAGTATCTATAAATGTTTAATTAGTAATATCTAGTTAACAACGGCAATAAATTTTTCCATATATTTAGTATTGATAAAATTTGATTAACTTAGTATTGATTGGCAGTAGTTAATTATACTTATAAATTTAAAAAATTAAAACAGGTAATATTTATTATATGTCTTTTATTATATTCATTAGACAAACAGTAGATAAATAAAAATTAATATTTGATACAAATTTTACGACAGAACTATATTATTTTCAATGTATTTTTCTTAAAATATATGAGAATATTTTATTGAAACACGTGTGTATATATATATTTATATATTAAATTTTATATAAATTAAATTTATTTTTTATTTAATACAGATATTTCTATATTTTTTAAACAGAGGAAAAAATAATTGATGAATTAAAAATTAAAAGATGAATAAGCCAAGGATGTCTAATGAGCCCTACACGTTTTAATATAGGAATGGCAGACCTGGAGGAGGAGCTAAAGAAATCGACAACGTCAGACATATCAATAGGAAAAAGGATTCAATCGGTTACATCTGCAAACATATTGTAATACTGGACAAAAGTTATTCGTTCAGAATGAGAAAAAAATAACAACTATTGGTTAATAAAATAGATGAGAATGTATAGATTGTGCAATAAAAAATAAACAAGAAAACACATTTTGGAGAAATGGAATATCACGAGTCTAAATAAATCAAATGAGACTATATAATGAAAAATTAGAAGAAATATATAAATATGTAATATACAAACACGGCCAGAGAAAGAACGAAGAGACAGAGCGAAAAAGAGTAGTCGAAGCAAGACATTAGCGGTGGAATGAAGAATGAAGAGAAAATGAATGGAAAAATAAAGTATGTAAATACAACTAAATATACATTGCATTAAATAATAAAAATACATATTGAAAATTATTGTAATATAAAAAATGTAAAATAGTGTAAATAATAATGTATAAATTGATTGCAAATAATTAAATAAAAAATAAATAAATATATATTTATTGTTCCTTTGCATGGTTCTAGATATAATAATTTTAATAAAGTCCAATTTTTAAATGTATATTAAAATATATTTCTTAAATTTTATACATCTTTATAAATATTTATAAAACTTACAATATAATTACTTTGTATATAAAAAAGGTTTAATTATAATAAGTAATTGAAATATATTGTTTTAATAAAATAAATTTTATTGTATATTAAATAAAAATTTTTTTAGAACAAAAAAAATAAATTAATACATTCTCACAATAATTATAAACAATATTATCTTTCATATCTCGATAAATTCATCTAAAAATAATATCAATATTATGTTCATATGTTTCAATACGTACATAAAGTATACTTTTTAAATTCATAATATGCTGTAAATATTTTATATGTGTTCCTATACACAAGTAAAGTAAAAAAAACATATGTTTGAAGCTGTGCAAATAATAACTTATTATAAAATATTTTGCTTATCTCTCTTTGATAATTCATTGCGTTCTGTTAAACAAGATTATAACATATTTTTTGACGGACATTGATAAAAATTACCGAGTTTAAGTGAGAATGTTACATTCTATAATTAAGTTATTTCAAGAAACAGGTTATTAATTTATACAAAAATTTAAATTTAAATTTATCTTACGTAAAAACATTTTTTATTAAAATGATAAGTTATTTTTTTCTTAAATTGAGTTACATTTTTAATATGATCAGTAACCAAAATTTTTTAATTGACTCAAGACAACTATAATATAGTAAATATATTAATTAGGTTTTAAATTAATTAAATCTTATCAATTATAAAAAAAAACTTTAAGTTTTTATACTCATATAAAAACTGAAAAGAATAAAATTATTATGAATAAAAATGAATTTTTTCCCATACTTTTATGGTAATTATTATACAATGTGATGATATTTGAAATAATCCATAATAAGATATATATAGATTAAGTAAAACGTCCTAAAATTCATATTTATTTTATCTTGAACATCTCGAAAATTTTATATTTATTTTTAACATTTATAGATTATCTGTATAAGTAGTATAATTTAAAAACTTAATCGGAAAAAATTTATATTTAACATTTTTAATTGAATTTATCATTTGTTTTTTGGACACATATATTTGAAAAAAATTGATTACAAACTATTAATTTTATAGCATCATTTAAATAATTTATTCGAGATTATATTAATTAAATTTTATATAATTATATTTTATAGAATATAGTTATATCTATATCTATATTAATATCTATATCTATATCTATATTAATATTGAAAAAGACATTTTTACAATGAACTTTTAGAGATTATTTGTAATTATAGCTTTTCAATATTTAAATATATATATATATTATATTATTTAATATAAATTTAATATATATAATAATAGTTTTATATTTGTGTTATTAATCTTAATGATTTATATTATTTTTATTCATAAGTGAACATCAATAACATTAAAATATATACAATCAGTATTTCATAACATTATTTATAAAACATTATAGTTATGGACTTAAAATATATTCAATAATCTTATTTATGTATCATTATATATAATATAATTCATTATTATGTATGGAATATTTATATAAAAGTATATATTTTATTTATGTAATACATTTTACATTAGTTTAAAATTTCAATATAATAAAATCTATATTTACAAATTAATTATATTTTACGTTCATTTTAATCAATTTTAATTATAAATACCTCTTTTCACAAAAATATTTAAAAAAATTTATAATATATATGAATATAAGGTTTTTTAATTATATTATATTAAAATATATTAATATTAATTACGTGTTTATCTTGCTTCTAAAAATTATTTTTTTAATATGAAATAGATATATAAAAATGATTTAAAATAAAAGTGATATTATAAGTTTTTACAAAATTATGAATTTGAAAAATCGAATTCAAATGTGAAAATATTTAACTGAAACTTAGCGAATAACATTACGACATTACGAAAATATCAGTCTTTAATAGATAATCATACTGACACTTTGCCTGTCTGCTTTTCTCACTCTATTTCTGTCTTTCTGTTTCTATATTGAATCTGTATTGAAAATATTGTATCTTTTATATCTTTTTGAATGTAAATTTGTCAACTTTCTATCGTATTATGAATTATTTTTTACACTTATATTAGTATCTTGAGTTCTTGATAATTTTTAAATATCTCGAGTATTTCTTTCCTGTTTTATCTTTGCGTACCGTAATATTTCTTATGTATAATTGTTTTTTCAATCACTGCATTAATAATTTAAACGCATAAAGTAAAATCCAGAAATAAAAGGGCTTCACACGTGCAACGCATGAAGACATAAACAAAACAGCTGTAAATTCGATTATTTTAATAATTTTTCAATTATTATTCCAGAGAAATATTTATAATAAAAATACCTTCTTTAACGAATTAATTTAAAATAAAGCTATATGATGTACATGTAGCGTTAGATGATGTATAATAATTCATTATTCTATATGACACTTACATGTAAGATTCTATTGCATGATGTATTTTTATTGAATTATGAATTCCATTTTAAAGATTTATAAAATATAGATTCTTTGATAATAACTAAATTGTTCATAATTTATGTTTTTTATTGATTTATCGTTATTATTATTTTAAAGTGATATTTGAAATCAAAGAATAATTTATAAACGTTACAATGATTTTTTATGTCAGAATTATTAAATAATTAAATATTAAAAACACAAAAATCTATTTAATATTTACATAATTAATTTGTTTCCGTATAATGAACTGTATTAAAGCAATGTATTACATATTAATAACTACATACCAAATCCTTAAAGTTAATTAAATCTATGTGATAAAAAACTTTAATTATATTAATCACGTATTTACATAAATTAAATTAAAAGTTCAGATCTAAAATTGATTTTGTTTGCTTTTTAATTTCTTGAATGAAAGTATTAATTGTTTTATAAATATTAAATTGAAAATATTAGATTAAATAATAAGGATCAAATAATGATGTAATTTGGTAACGTAAAGTTTAGGTACTAAATATACCTCATATCGGAAAAATTATAATCATTATTATTATCATTATAATTATCGTCATTATTTTTATTATAAACTTAGTGTCTTATTGACTTCATAATTGTTGAATGCATTCATTCAAGAGACTTCCTCAAATACTGATTTAAAACTGATTTAAATCCCAATAAAGCTTAATATTAAATCAATGAAAAGAATCAAAAATAGTTTTCGTAATATTACTAACCTTTTATATAAAATTGTTAAGCACAGTTTTAGCGTATGGGGGGTTATTCTCTTCTTCTTGGCTCAGACTAGGTTGATGGTACTGATGGTAATGATTTACTCCCTCGGCAGCATTACTGAATACTTTCAACCCGTTCTGCATCTCTCGTCAACTTACCTTTGGTTCTGTAACATAGACGCTCGCCAATAAGGTCATAAGAGTTTACTTCAACGAAAGACTACTTGTAGAAATAGCATTACAAAATACGCACTGGTTGACGTATGATATAGGTCTCAGTAGTAAAGAAACGAGTTCATCAGTAATAATATTTTATTTGATCTTTATCATTTTTAGAGTTTATTATTTTCAATACTTTTATTTTAATAATAATTTAGTTGATTATAATCTTTATTTTTAATTATTTTAAAAGAAAAAATGTTTAAATTTAAGTATAACAATAGAGTTAAATCTCATATTTTATCTTAAGTCTCTTCTTATTCTTAATTTAGTGGTTAAAAATCAAAATGCAGTACGTGTAATTATGAATATGAGCTATTGATAAAAGTATAAAATATCATATCTATAAATTCATTTTTAGCCATGGGATAATATTTTCGAAAATTTCATCGTAGATTCATTCGAGAATGCATCACATAGAAAAAATATAACGCTTTTATATATTAGTAAAGAATTTATTATTTACAAGATCTTTTAATCTAAGTAATTTTTTACAAGTGCACTATGTAGAAAATTAATAGAGATATCTAGTATGTCCAATTGTAAAATAGCAACGTCAATGTTTGTAATGTTACGGAAAGGTAAGCATATTTTGAAGGGAAAAAATATATTCCTTTTTTTAGTATCACAGTATTCTGCAATATATTATACTACAGTATAATAATAAATATGCGTCTTTACATTACATATTATAATTTTTAATGTAAAATATTCAGTGAAAATTTAAGTGATAATTACAATACTAAAAATATTATAATACTAAAATTTTACTATTTACTTTTTATTATAGTAAATTAAAAGTCCGAATATTTGTATTTCATTACTTTTAAATTCAAATAAATAACATATATATAATAGCATCTAAAAAGCAAAATAAAAGATTAAAATAGATTTTTTTATTTTTAATAAATTAAAAACTTAAAATTTATACGACTAATTATAGTTACTTTTAATAAGTTTCAGTAATAAATTTTATAAATTGTAACTAATAAATTTTTAAAGTAGTGGATTAACATAAATAAACATTTCTTTCAAATTGTATAGGTTTTGAAAATAAGCCAAATGATAAGTATGGAAAAATTTTGTTAAACAAATAAAAATATATCAATATATATTAATAAATTTTATATTAATTGTGTAGTCTATAGACAAGATATACAGAATTAATCTAATCAGATATGTTATATGTGCAGAAATAATTTTAAAATAAGTGATACCAAAGAAATAATAGAGATTTGATAATAATTGAAACTATAATTGAAACTATAACAAAATTCTATGAATTTTGCTTATAGTGTTTAAGAAATAATATTTTACTTAATAACAATCATTTAAATGAAGTAATTTAAAATAATTTTCATAAAGTAGAAAATGAAAATATTTAATAGATTTTAATGTAAAAAAGTAAATTTGTTATATATTAAGATTTATAAAATACCATTTGATTGCTTATTATTATTTCTTAGCATAATCTTCTATGTTATATTCCAAAAATTTTGTATAGTTTATATTACACTTGCTGTTACACTTGGTAACCTATTTTTCTGAATTAACGATTTTAATAAAAACACAATAATAGAATGTATTTATGAAAACTTTTTTAATGAAAAAATTTACGAAGAAGGAATGTAAAGACGTTGTAAAGCTTCGCAACATTGACATACCGATCGGCAGGACACAGGCACACTTCTAGTACAGTTACTCTACCTTTCTTTTTCTTTTCCAGTTACCTTCAGAAACAAACTCGAACTATATTTTCTAGTTTTCTTCTCACATCCAGAATCCACGAGATAAATTCAAGGCACAAATGAGCAAAAGATAATCCACGTTTGGATTTAATATTGGCTATTCGAGGCCCTCAGCACTGAGCACGCGATTATCTCGGTTTAGCTCTAGATGACGTTTGCGGCCCGCACACACGCACGTACGCCACTCAAGTGTAGCGCATGGACGGCTGCTCGCGCGCCAACTGGGACTTTCCCCTCGCGCCACTTCTCGATAGGCCGTTGCTCCGTTGTCTGAACGAAAGAGGAGAGACGCGCGGACGCGTATGTGCAAAGTCGAAGAAACCAAATACAACGCCTCGAATTCCGTCTAAATGCCAAGTTATCGAAAGGTGGATTCTCCAACATAGGTCTGACGAATCTAGAAGTTCATTCTTTGTTCCGATCGGTAAGGTTTTTACGACTGAATTTGTCATCTACATCACTTACACTTCATTGTGATTATTACAGTAGAAATTTTCACAAATAACGAAAAATACTAGAGACATAAAAAGAAAATGAAATCCTGCTGGTACTGAAATTCAATACAAAGGAAATATGAAAATTTAATAAAGATATGAATAATAGGTAGAATTATGTATATAATGTAATTGTTTGTTCTTATATATATTATTTGCTACTGCTGGTAAAACAGTAACTATTATACAGTAAATTATTAGTGTTGTATAAATATTGAAAAATTTACATTTAAAATTTTTCAGTATTTTTTCTCATTAATTATAGAAATTAAAAATAATAATAACATTATTCTTTACATTTAAATTGGTTTTTATTTAAGTACTATATATTTAGTATGTACTCACGGTTATTTATATTTATAAATATATATATTATTTATATTTATAAATAGTTATATATATTTTCGAAGAAATTATATATTTATACTACAATTATGTAGATATATATATATCAATTTAAAAAAAATTTGTTAAAGCACTCAAAAGTATTAAAATACAGAATACTATATAAGAACATTACTGTATTCATTTAATTAATATTTTTATATTATTGAAAATACAATATTGATTACTAAATTGAGATAATTATTATTTTTTACAACTTTATTATTAATTTATTATCATTAATTTATTTTATTAACATTTAGACTTAATTTTTTTTTTAAATATGATTAGTTGAATTTATTATTTTAAATACATTTTATTAAATACAATGCAAATTTAAAATAGTATTTCATATTATGCTTTTCAATTTACTAATTTTTCATTTTCTTAATTTGATCCGGAAGCAATTTGAATCATGCTTCAAAAAATTTCAATCATCACAATATATTTAAATAATAAATAAAATTATAAATAAATAAAATAATTGAAATAAATTTTCATTGTAATATGTAAAAAAAAGGCCAAAAATTCATACAATATTTTCAACTTATATATTAAATATATTTTTAATTTTTAACAAAATTTTCATTATTATTATATATATTAATATATTTATTTATTAATTATGCAAATGTATTTTTGATTTATATTATAACCTTTTAAAATTTATAATTTACGGGTTCGTTTTTATTATTATATAATTATATATAACTTCGTTCATTATTAAAATATTTTTTTAAATACTTAAATAATTGCGGTAATACTTTACTTATAAAATTGTAAAATTATTTGTATAATACAATAATTCAACATTATAGAAAAATAATTCTTTCCGTAATAATTATTTTTTTCCAATTTTATAAATGCACTACTTTATAAAATATTGGTCGTATGAAAAAAAATAGATATTTTGAAATTTTATATATTAATATTAGTATATACTTTATTTAAGTATTTAAGCATATATAATTTAAGTATATACCAACAGTTTTTATACTATTTAAAATTTCTTGTTTAGAAATATCTTCAAATTTGCTATCAATTCACCACGAAAAGGCTTAGATATTAAATAAATATTATATTTATAAAATAATTCAAATAAAACTCTACTATTTGTTACTTACTCTACTGTTTATTGTACACGTTTCAAAAAATTTTATGCAACTGACTTGTACTTTTTGAGCGCATGAAGGATTTGTGATCGTTATGATATGAACAAAATCATATCATGACGATCTATGAATTGATACATGTATTTGTAATTACGTAGATATCGCAATTATGAGACAGACTTTGATTCATGTATTAATCTATTCCATGAGATAGATTAGTTATCTACATCAAACACTAGAAATGATTCATTTTTTCTTATTTTCTCATCGTCTGGAAAACGATTTATATTGCTGTGCTTAACGATACTTTTAAAGAAATTTATAAAGAAGAACTTTAAGTTAACTTTAAGTCTTCAGAAACAGAAACGCAATAACTGCTAGAACCACAGTTAAAAAAAAATTGCCACCAATACGCAATTAATGAATAGATGCGGAAAATTATGTACTTTAGAGTAATGCTAAATAACAATTGGTTTATTATGAAAGATATTAAATGGTCTTATTAGAAGTAAAGAATAAATATACACAGGAAAAACGCAACGATAAATAGTTCTAGCAGCCTTTTGCAAAAGCCAAAGTTAACAATAATACTGCTCAGAATAACTGAAAATATAATTTCAAATTTTAATTTCAAAATAACTACATATATCTGATTCTGGGATTTAAGATTGTATCGTTCAAAATAATTAGTACACATAAAATTCTTTAATATGCAATTTCAGGGTAAACAAATAGGTACAATTGAGAAATGCGAATTACAAAACCTGCTTGTAATATCCACGAACCTTTAAAAAAATCTGAAAAATATTAGAATAGTTGACTATAAGCATCTTAAAATATGCATTACACTTTTTTCGAGGGTGACGAATTCATATCCACTTTTTAATGCAAACAGTATATGTTAGATTATAGTAATTACATTATATATAGGTACGGAATCTCATTGATCCACCAAATGACCATGGATTCAAAAAAAGGGAAAAAAGGATAGTTTTATAACAAATAATAGAACACTAAGGCATATCAAACTTTACAGCAAATTAACATGAGAAAAAAGGAAATATATACAATACTTACGGCTACATATATTATTTTATTGTCCACTCAAATTTCAAGGAAGATAAATGTTTAGTCATATCAAAACTTTTTAATTTAAAACTACAAGTTTAAATTATGTAATTATTTTTTTTATAATGTTTGTAAATACAACTTACAATATTTTAGAATAATACTAAATAAAATAAAAGGAAATAAAATTTAGATAATTTTTCCCTAAATAAAAAAAAATAAATAAAATCAGAAATAAAACAAAATAAAAAACAAATATTATTAATTTTATTATTTGCAACCTGATATATTCTAAAAGAATTTAAGTAATTATTAATGCATAAGAACGATTAATTACATAAAGATGTTGAACTTTGCTTTTATAATTAATATAATTCTTAATAATTTGTTTGTTTATTTTATTCTTTGTCTAATATAAAGATAATACTTTTAATACTGAAACATAATTATTATTATGATATATTCATGCACTAAATTATAGCCACATAAAAAATTAAATAGGTAAATCGAAAAATAGTTAATTAAAAGATCAAGGAATATGGAATAAAGTAAAACATCAAGTAAAAACTTATTAACGTAATCAAACAATTATTACATAGAAATAGTTTATAAATTGCTTGTTATGATTCTTGTTCTTAAATTTGTGTCTGTGTAAAGGCCTTAAAGTGTTGTTGCTGTAATAGCTTTTTATTAACTCCCGATAAATGCAGTTGCATACATACTGCTCTATATTCATATGCGTTTGTGGGCTTATGCATGTACGTAAAACCGCATTTTCACATAATTATATGTATTGCAACGAGAAACTTTTTATCGCAACGTCGTTATCATTGGTTGAAAATATGGATTTTCGAAGGAAACGAGACAAGTTGTAATGTTCACGTTTTTACTATAATTTAAGTAATGGAAAGTTTTGCAAGAGTGTGCACATTCTTAATCGAATGTATTCCGTTCTACTTACCTTTGAACAAAAGCCATCTTTTTTTCGTTTTGATTTTATTTATAGCATTTTTATTATAATTGCAATTAAACTTTTACTTTCATATCAACGTATTCTAATGTTAATATTATTATGGACACACATATGACACTGATTTAAACTATTATTTTAGTCAACTTTCCAATTAACAACGATAAAAAGTAATAATAAAAACTTTAATTCAATTAAAAATAAAATTATAATAAATTATATTTAGATAATATATTAAAAGGTAATAAGAAAGAAAAAAAGAAATATATTGAACAAAATTCATTCCAACAGAGTAAAAGAGAGTATATTGTATATAAAGTAGTATCGCAATAAGTCAATAACAGGTGTGAAGAAAAATAAGAAAAATAAAAAAATAAATCATACATATAAATATATTGCGTACATACATACAATAAGTTTCAAATATTTGAAATATATTAGAAATATATAGCAACATAAATAACAATGTATAAAATGTAAAAAAGAAAACATAAATAAATAAAAATTTTAATTTACTTCTTTAATTATAATCAGAAAAATACTATTTTATATTTTTGGTATGATATAATATTTTTATTTCAGCTGTAATAAGGTAAATTTAATTATTTTTATTATTTGACACTAATATTTATTATAAAATATTTAAGAATAATTTAGTATACTTCCGTAATATGAATTTTAAATAGTAATATATTTTAATGATTTGAAATTATAAACTAATATATTTATGTATATATGTTTTTATGGAAAATGTACCAAATATTTTAATTTGATATTAATTGTAATTACTTAGAATATTATTTTTTTTAATTCATATTCCTCAATTTATATAGTAAAGTAATACTTACATTACTCAAATTACTATTAATACAAATGAATTTGTATGAATAATCTCTGTACTTATTGACTTAAATGCAAATAATCCTTAGTTATATTCTTAATTCAAACCATTAAAAATATTTTAATTTAAATAATTTAAAGCAATTAGTTCATCTGTTTATTTTTTCATTTATATATACTTACAAATGAAATAAATTAATTAAAGAAATTTTTTAAATATTAGATTTTAAGATTTTTAATTATTAAAAAATAATAATTATTAAAATTATATTCAAAAGTCTTAATCGTATTACTAGAACAAGAGTAATCTTTTTCAACATAAATAATAACTATGTTCGTAAGATGTAAAAAAAATCAATTTTATTTTGGGTTATCTTTGTTTGATGTATTCATGCAATTTAAAGTTTGAAGAAATGTATTGTTGAATGGTATCTGAATCAGGATGTTAAATAAGAATCAAATGGAATAATTATGCATGAAAAGATAAAGAAGTTAGAAGTTCGCTAAAAAAGTTATTGACAGTAGTTATCGATGATCTAAATATAAATATTTTGATTAAGTAAAAATTCTTAAGAACAATAATATCATTACTAAAAATCATTACAAAATAGAATTTAGAATTATTCAAGTCTCTATATATTATCAGTAATAATTATGATATCTAAAAAAATATACATACTTTTTTTTATTTTTAAAAATTAAAAATGTTTTATTTAAGTACAAAGTAAATTTAAAATTCTATAAAATCTTATATAAATTAGTAATTCTTATCTTATTGATAATTTCATAAATTTTTTCGACGAACTCTAGGGCCAGAAAAGCTTCGAAGAAATTTAGAAGGTAAAAGTGATTTATAATATATACTGTTAATTTACATAAAAATACGCCTGATTTTATGATGATAAAATCAAAGAGTGTATTCTACAAATTAAAGCCTTTTATTATGTGATATTAGAAAATAACTATTATTGAAAGTGCTAGAAAAATTTCTTAAAAACTGTAGAGTAAACACCATCTTCTATTCAGTGTAAAATTATACTTATTTGAAATAATTTTGCATAATGATTTTAAATAGTTATTGATAAATTCAGAGCTTGATAGAGATATTATACGTGAAAACAATGAAAACGAATTAGAAGCAGTAAATATTTAAGTAAATAATTAAACAATAGGTAAAATAAAGAGAGATAGGAGAAAAAGCGTAAGAGTAAAAGCAATTACACACTGTAGTTTTAGCAAAAAAGCGGCTTTAATAGAAAAAAAGTCAACAAAATATGTGTGCTACCAATGACATATATTAATAGATCAATAGTTTTAAAAAAACATAAGTGAGAAATACGTATTTATTTTACTAACATAAAAATAACATTAAATTAAATAGAAAGAAAGAAAATTTAGAAAACTATGAAAAAAGTTAAAATAAAAAATTACCTCATTGATCGAACAAACGAAATTTATAGATATTTCAAACCAAAAATCAAAATGAAAAAAGAAAGAATTGCGGAAATGAAAACCAAGACAGAAGTTAGGCAAGTATATCTGATGAGTCCAATAGTATTTAACATAGGATTCAAAGGTTTGGAAGAGCAATTGAAAAAATCCAAAAGCTCACCTATAAAAATAGAGAAATAAACTAAATGCATAAAAAACAAAAATTATAAAATATAGGAAAACAGGAAAAATGAAAAAATGGAATTCAGGTGGAGAGGTGACAAACCACCTTACTTAAAAAGTCCTCATATTCATCATAGAGATTTAGTGAAAATAACATGCATTAAGAAGTATACCGAATTTTTAGCTAAAAGAGCAAGCATTATATTGGTAAAAGTATGAAATATTATAGAAAGATGATTTAAAGAGGATAAAGAACAAGAATGAAAATCTTTAATGCGCTGATAGAAAAATTTTACTCTATAAAGTCGAAATTTTTGAATAGAAGAGCTAAGAAAAACCAAAAGGTGCAAAAAAAATATAAAATGATTATTGCCAATAAATAAATCTTGCCCGATCACTTTTTAACATTGGAAACTATAAGATACAGGATACAAGTGAAGGCAGTTAAGACAGTAATCAAGTTGAAAACAAAATAATAAACACTGAAGACGCGGAAATTCTGAAGTAGTGCATAAAAATAAGGACGTTAGAAAAAGTTTTTGAAAGGCGTAAAAATAAGAAATGAAGAAAATTATGCAATGAAAAAAATTTATTTTTGATAAAATTTTAGATGGCCAATCATTGCTAGAAAGATAAAATAGAGAGGGAAAATAATACGGAAAGAAAAAATCATTATTAGTAGGAAACAGCACCAAGTTTTGGTACACAAACTAGAAACTTCAAAATATGCAAAAGTTAAACACATCATAGTAGAAAATATACATGAAAAAATGTATAAATAAAAGAAAGAAGGCAAAAAATATAGAATAATACTATTAGGAAGATTTTTAATAGTAATGTAACAACAAACACTAAAAAAAAGAAGAGAGAACATGTAAATTGTGCAATAAACAAAAATAAGTAAGGAAATACATTGTAAAGGAAGGTTCTAAAGCGATCAAGTGGAAGAATATTATGAAAGCTGATAGCAAATAAATAAACATATTGTATAAGATTCATAGGACCAAAGAAAAAACAAAAAAATTAAAGAGAATACGACGCACAGTAATAAGGCAATGTCAAGAGTTAAATTCTTTTTTTTTATTGTTCAATTTATATGTTTTTTAATTTTCTATTAACCAGTGTTTATTGATTTTCATTTGATTATCTATTCTAAAATAAAATTATCTAAGAATTAAATTTTATGTTTTTTCATTTTACATATACTTTTTTTGTAAAATAAGTGATTTATTATTATATATATATATATATTTATTGCATAATATAATATTAAATAATATGAAATGTGCAAAAGGTAATTTAAATTTTAAAACATACTGAAACTTATGCAAAATATACAAATGATTCGTAAATAAATAAATAATATAATACTATACTTAATTTATTTTAAAATGATACATATGATAAATAAAATATTGTAATAAAAATAAATTAATAATTAAAAAGAGAAATTAATTTATAAAATTAAAATTAAACTGTGCATAACATTATTAAAAGATCGAAATTTAACTATAAATCACTATTGTTTTCTATATAGAACTAAATGTATGCATTCAAAATGTTTAAAACCATTATCTCAATGACGGATTCAATTCAAATGGCAACTGCGTAATTCAAAAGAATCACTTGAGAGACACTGATTCTTGACTAAATACGTTTGTCATTATTTACACTAATAATTTATATCTTTTGTAATACAAATTTACCTATATGTTGTGCAATGTTAAGTGCATTATAAGTGTTATAGTTCTCTATTTATATTTAGAATTTGCAATTTCATTATGCGATACATTATTTATATTTCAGATTATGCAAATCAAAATACATATATCATTCTATTATATCACACTTTTGTAGAAATTCTACAGAAATATTTGAATAAGTTTACTGTCAAATAAAAACATATATTTTACAGATTCGCGTCTCAAAAAAATCGATCACGGTATAATATTGGTTGTAAATTAAAAAAATTACAAATATGAAAATAATTTGTGAAATTAAATAATATGATAATTGAAATTTTTTTGGTAAGATAAATTTTATTTATCGCACAGATAATTAAAGATAATGATAATAAGATAATAATAAAAATATAATAATAGATAAAAATACATAAATAATCAATATTAAATATAATTTTAGATTTAGCAAAATTTTGACCAACATTTTTAAAATTAAGATTTAAATTATTACGTTAATGAATAACTAAAAATAAATTAAATATTAAAGAGATAGACAATATAAATTAATTGAGCATTCATAAAACTTTTTAATATTGAAATAATGCTATTTTATGAAACAAATACAATATTAATGATAAAACCTTGTTTATAGTCTAAATACAATATTGTTTAACAAGACAAAATTATTAAATAAAGTAAATAATGATTTCAACAATAGCGGAGTAGTAATAATACTTATGTAAATAAAAATTATTTTTAACCAATTTATTAAAAATTCTTAATATACAAGTACTTAATATACATTAAAATATCGTAATGAAATAAAATTTAAATTATCAAAATTTATCATTCACATAATAATTATCTGCTTTAGAAGTTGAAATTTTTATATACAAACAAAAAATGATAAATATTAAATTGTACATTGCAATAAATATTTATAATCGGCTAAAAATATTGTATTAAACTACAATATTATTGAATTATAAACAAAAAAAAATAATACAAATAATTAAATATTATAAATATATATTATTTAATAATAGTATACTGAACTAGTATAATTTGGAGAAAAAATTTTTTTAAAATATATATAAATTAATTACATGTACAACACGTGCATCAAATTGAAAGTTGAAACTAATTAAACTAAAGCGAAATAATACAAAATTTATATTAATTCACCATTACTTTTTTATAAAGAAACTAATTTTTAACAATATTTCTTATAAAATAATGAATAGAAAGTGCTATTCAACTTTATAATAATAAATATTTTTGAACATTCAAAATTATAAAAAAATCATTTATTTGCACTCCATCTTGAAATTAAGTATTATTACTATCCTAAAAAAATTCATACATACAATATTAAATAATAATATCACTTACGACAGATCTAAATAAAATAAAGAAAAATATTTATAAATTAAAGATGAGTGTTATTATAAATTTTGAAAATTTGAGTACCTCTTAAGAAATTCCTTAGTCTTATATTAGTTATATTATTTATTGATTGGTCGTCCAAAGCCTTATATAAGCTTAGTTATAACAGATTGTTCAAGAATAAATTAAGAATTATATAATTTTAACGTGTAAACTTGAAATAATTTATATCAGTTAGAAGATAATTCTTATATGATTATCTTATAAAAATTTAAATATTACAATAAAAACAAAATATTTATTTTAAAAGTCAATTAAATTTTCTATATTACTTTTTAAAATTACTTTTCACTCAATTTTTTATCAAAACATACTAATGAGAGTATGGTTGATAAATAAAATGCATTATAACAAAGTAGAAGATCGTGCTCTTATTTACTACAAAAACTGTTCAATTTCGAATCTTCTAAAGTTAATAAAATATAATTGCATATATTAATTCAAATATATCTTGTATTTACATACTTTACAAAGTTTATGTATAGCTGAAAAAATTAAAAAATAATTTATAATATTATGATTACATTTTTATTAATTAAATTTATATCAAATTCTCAAATTACAGTCGAAATTTTTTTTAATGAAATTGGATGATATAAAAAATATTTCGTTATTACGATAATAGTATTGATAATAATCCATAATCTTCATAGAATAGTATAAAATTATTTATTTTTAAGTTATATTTCATAAATTATATAGTATTATAATTATTATAGGGTCTGCACTTTATTTATAAATTTAAAAAAGCATTAATTCCATGAATTTATCGTTGATTAAATTAACAAAAGATATTCTTTAAATAAAATTATACTTGAACTAAAATGATTTAACTATATTAAATTAAACATACAACCTAAACACACATTATTCATAAGTTATATCTTTCCTGTTCTTTTACTTATCGTATTTTAATATTAACTAATTTACATAATTTAAGATGAAAAACGAATTATAATTTTTTACTGCAATATATGTAAATCATCTTTAAAAAATATAATACTTAATATCTAATGTTAGTCATTTTACTTTTTTACAATTACGTGACGTCAACGATTCACGCATTTAAGAAACATTTTAACATAACTAGAACAAAAATGCTTTTCGTTGAGACCATGTTGAGTATCTTCGTAGTTTTAGTCAAAAGATTTTTAGAAAAGATTTTTAAAAAATAAGACATATTGAAATACATGATATCAAAGACTAATCTTAGACGCTGAGAAACGTAAATTCTTGTTTAAATTAGCTATATTGGCTGAACTTTTAATAAACTTTATGAAGACAAAAGATACAATGTGTTCAACAGCAGTGAGCTTGATCAGTGATATATAGTTCTCACTTGTCGGTGTTAAAAAAAGAATACTTCAATTTATCGTTAATTAAAACATGAAGTTTTAGGAACAAATAATCAGATGTAATAAAAATTTCTATAGATTCTCTTATATGTTTCAGTTAGATAATAAGATGAAATTCACTGTTTATTTTTTGTCAAGCTAATTTTATTACCCTAAAGATTCGGTTAACAATATTGTTTAAATTGATACGTATTAATACGTAAAAGTAGGTAAATTCAATCTTTTATTCTAATGTATCTATTTACTTTGAGTTATTGTTTACATTTTAAATCGTTTTAGCCAAATTACTTTACATTTTTTTAAATTTAATTGAAAAAATAGTATTGTGTTTATGTGGTTTATATTAATATAATTTTACCTAATTTTATTTCACTTTAATTTAATCTTAAATATATTATTTTTCTACGTATAAGAATTAAAATTATTACTTTTAGTATTATTTTTTATTTAAATAACTAAATTAAAGATGTATTTCTCAAAATTTTACTTTCATTGTAGTTTATTTTAAAGTATTCATAATGAGTTTTTATTTTTAATATTTTATTTTATTCAAAGTAATTATCACAATAACATAACTATTGTATAAACGTAATATCGTTAAATATTCTCATTTATTGATACAGCTAATTGATAAATTAGGATATTCCTAAAAGTATTTTGTTTAACTTAAATATTTTAACTTTTAGAATTTCTCTAAAAGTTAATATTGTCTAATAGTATATACATTGCTTCATTAATCTCGAACTTTAGCCTCATAACTGATTTTTTATTAATTTCAAACCTGTAGAGCCTAAAATTCACTGGTGTTTTTAGTCCTGCTGAAACTGTATTTTTTCATAGATTTTTCGGTTTTCATAGATTATCTAGTTCTTCCTTGATAATGTTACGTAACTAATCCTCTATAAGCGTCAATAATATTCAAGTATTGCTTTAACCTTTAATCACTTTTCACGAATTTCAAAAAATATACTAGACTAACTCTTGTTGAATTGATAAAAATGTCCATATAGTAAATAAATTCATAATAATTCAAATATATTGAAAAGTAGTGATTTGATGTATGTATGGATGTTTCACTCTTATCGATTAGATTCATCATCTTCAGAGTTTCTATTTTATACATCATTAGCGTGTTTAGGATTCTTAATGAATTTCTTGATTTTTCTATAAATTTTCTCTATAACGTATTTTTTTTTAGTTTGGTCTCAGTTTATAGTTTTAGTCTCATATTGTAGACTTTAAATAATATATATGTTATTATATTAATATATATAATATATACATAAGATTACATTATTTAGTTTTTACAAGAGTTCTTCTTTATCAGCACTCTTGTTATCTGTCTTGTATTCACACTTTTATTTACATAAAATCAATCTATCGAAGGAATCATCTACTGCAATCAGTGAATCTGTCCTCTTCAAAGTATTCATATATCTTACACCGCTCTATGCTCGATGTGTCATGATATAGTTAAAAACTTCAATACAAAATACTTCGACACAAAAAATAAAATCATGATTATTAGTTATCTGATCAAATATTTTAATTAAACACTATCTTAAAGATTACTACAGATGGATTTATATACAATCTTTGTAATCATGTATAATCTATGTAAATTTAATTCCCGATGATGGTTAAATAGTTGAAGTACTAGTACTTCAATCGAAAGTTGTTATAAATTGCGTAATGCCTTCATTTAATTCAGTCTCAACACGAAACCAAATAATTTTTATATAAATCATGAGTATCTTCATAATTTCTAGATGTTTTTATATAAACTAATAGAAGCATTTGCAATGAGTACAAAATTTGTTTGAAGGTTGGTAACTTAAAAAAATATATAAATGTTGTTATGTTTATTGGCAATCCATTAATCTTTTTGCACTATATTACATACTTCAGAAAGTAAATATTAATCTATTTGCAGAGAATTTATTTCTAATTGATCCATTTATAAAAAAGCACATGATCTCAAATATTAATCTTAAAGTGCTTCGTGTTAATTCTATTGTTGCATTACTATCACGTGCATAAAAAACAATGAGCTAATATAAAACTAGGCTTCTATACTTTTTCGATTTCACAAGAATTGTATATATTCAGCCTTTCTTAGGAGTTTGATATGAATGAAGCTATTCTTTATGGCGCGAATCATCTGTTGCATCAGACAAATTGTCAAAAATATTTACTACTAACAATATTAATAAGTAATTTTTCATCGTAACTTAATTCAAATAGTTATAATTAATATAAATTCATATACATAAATCTTTCCCTCTTATACACTATAAAAGTTGAAAGTATCTTTTTTTATACCACCTATATAAATGCTCTATATGAAAAAAATTTTCTATTATCTATCCAAATTACTATTATCTCTTTTATGATGATTATAGAATACTTATGCTTATCCACATGAAATCAAAGGACGTTTTATACCCTCAATAGGGTCTCTTTCATATGTTGAGCTGTGTGTCAAGCCATTCTGAACTCATGATCAGTTGCGATTATTGAGATATTCTAATGCGTCTCCAAGCTTTTAATTTTTTTTTTATATCACATTCTATTAGAATAATTGAAGTATCTTCAGATCCATGCGTTTCAAAAGCGATAGAATCGCTGGTATTTTGCCATCAATCTATGTCTTCGATTTTAATCGTTTCGAATGAATGATTGGAGGGTTCACAAGAAAAATCAATGAATCAAGAAAAGTATCAAGAAAAATCAAAATTCACAAGAATCAATTGAAAATAACTTTATTTTGAGGGTTATCAGCTATATCTACCATATTTTTATTTTTTAAATTTCTGAATACAGGCTTTCTTGCGGGTGATAATTGTTCAGGTGAATGGCGTCGTCGGTGCGCACTTCATAGGCTGATTAATTTATGGTTGAACATTGATGATGAACATTATTGTCTTACAAGTATTATTTGAAATATTCTCGCGTATTTTAAATTAAATATAATTAAAATACACACAAAATTTTAATAATACATCATGCAGAACATTTATTATTAAGAAATGAATTTCCGAGTTTCAGCACAAATTTTAAAAACTCTAAAAACGATTTGTTTTCATTGCAAATCTGTAAATAAAAAAGCTTTCATTTCGCTGATAAAAACGAAAAATAATTTTATTAATTATTCTAATTGTAAGATAAATTATTATTATTCTAATATTTATATAGAAAAGAATGAAAGAGCCCAGAAAATTAATTACAGTGCCAATTGTTGTATTTCTGTTTATATTTAACAAAGTATAAGTTGTGTTTGAAATTTGTCCAGACTTTGTTCAAATTATTGTAAAATAATTGCACTGGAATAAAGAGAGAAAAGTATAATTTTTTAATTTTTTATTCATTTTTATAAAAAACATTCTTTTTTGCAATAATTTATTATAATATATCACTCATCAATTTTATTATACATACGTAAAATTAATAATTTTTTTATAAGATTTACAAGATTTTTAATTACTATCCTTGGTAAATTATGTTAGTTATAGATCCATTATTATTCTTGTAGCACTTTTTTAGATAAATTAGATCATTACAATAAGATAACACCTATAAGTGATATCTATATAATTGAATATATAAAGTTTATAATTACTGAAATGTTTACAAAGTTAAAAGCCTGCGTAATATAAAATTGTGTTCTTTATTAAAATTTAAGAGTTTTTTGTGTAATATTATAATTTAATATAGTATTATATACTATATGATGTTTAGAAACGTATATTTTCACTATAACTACAAAACATTCACCATAAATTTCTTTAAAATCTAGTCTACTTTCCATTTCGATAATACCCTTTTTTCGATATTATATATCATTAAAGAATGACGAAAGAAATATATATGCAGATCTTAATCTTGAATATGAAGTATATCAATATTAAAGATATTAAAAATAAGCTAATAAAATATTAAAAAATTATTCTTTTTTTAATTATTTTCATTGATTTAGTTTCTGTATAGTAATTAAAATATGATAAATTTATAGCTTCATAAATAAATAATTAAACTTCATTTGATTTTTATTTTCTTCTATTTTTATTAGCTTTAATATATGTTACATATTGAAGGTTCAATTATACTTACATAATTATAAAATAAAATTTTTAAATTGCTTTCCATTAATAGAATCTATATATATGCATATATTACACAAATAAAATTCAAATCGACTACTACTTTTTCCCCTTTTATTCGTTCAAATTATGCCTCTAACTCTAGAATGTTGGCTCGTGCAGACTTTCCAATTACGTACGCATATACAATATTCGCTGGCTTCAGAATATTATTATTATATATACACATGCAAGTATAGTTCTTTCTTTCTTCTATCTCTGTCTTTCTTGTAAATTTGATTTACTCTTACACTTTTAACTTCAAGTTTTATGATATGTAGAGGATTATGATGCATCTCGTTACATCTCTGTTTCTTTCTATGCTACTTCTTATTATTAATAAGAGAGAGAGAGAGAGAGAGAGAAATGAAAAAAAATGAAAAAAAGATATTTTCACAAAGTACCAAAGTAAAAACTTGGTTTATATGCACTTAAGAATCCAAGAGAATTGAAAATCCAAGGGCTATTAGGTGCTTCGACTGTTCAATGATGAGCAAGAGAACGACGAACAAGAAGAATATAAGAAAAAGGAAGTGGTGGAAGAAGAAAAGGTGGAAGTGTATAAGATGGAGGGGTAAAGAGACATGGTAGGGTTTCGTGCTCGCGGGTCGTTATTTGGTGCCGGCGTCGTCTTTAATTTCTCCCTACCTATGTCCCTATATTGCCCCATTTTATTATTTCTCACCAGTTCTCTTTGTTATACATTACGCAGATCTTCTAAAAAACAAGAAAATTCACAATTTTTTAGCATAAATTATAGATAACGAGGATAATGAATTTGAAGTTAAATTAAAAGACCAAAAAGGAAAAAATGAAATTACCAACATAATTAAAAACAGCTACACTGACAAAATCGTAGTGGGCTTAGTTTATATGCATATCACAGTAGCCTTCACATATTGATTCAGGGCTTCATTACACTTCGTCTTAGCTCGGCCCATTTCGCCTCCACCTCCTATCCGAACATGGCTATGCAACCACCGCGAAGGGGTAGTAACGATGACGTCGGCTATAGCCTCTTTACTACACAACTAAGCGAAAGCTATACCTTTTAGTCAGATACTTCTATATCTTATATAGATATTTTCCTTTATATATTTCGCACTCACTCTCTCTGATTCTCTCTCTCTCTCTCTCTCGGTCTCTGTCTCTCTCAGATACACAACACATGAATCTCTTTTACTTATTCTTGCACCATTCACAAAGATATACCCTTCAGCCCAGTGGCGGGTAAGCTAAGACTTTACATAAATAAAGGTTGTCAACCACTATTCTCAATAACATATATTTGGGTACCTCATTAAATTAAATAAATACATATATCCATAAAAAGACTCGATCGAAAAATTTTTAATTAGTGTGTAAAGATGAACAAAAAGTAAATTATTTTGTTAAATCTCACTACTGAAGTGTTCCATAATTTTTTAATTATTTTTTTTTTTACTTAAAGGGAGCTTCTTCTGTTAGGTAAAGTTATTTTTATTTATTCTATCTTATTTCATAATATTTTATCATATTTTAATTTTTTTTATATGTGAATTCAATGCAAATTATCATTTTCAGATTCGAAAAAGTATTTATAAAAATTAAAATAGCTTAGATAGAGATAATTAATAAAAATATGTTTTACAAGAAGTTTGTGAAATTATTATTTTTTTAAATTACGATGCTTGAAAATTAGAAGAAAATAAAAGATTCAATAATAGTAGTTAGATTTTTTATATTACTCTTAATATTACTTTTATATTATTCCAAGAGAAAATAATTTTGAAAATTAGCATACTTCTGTGAAAAAAGATTTACAAATTTAATGTATAATATGATTTTTTATTACATTACGTATTCCTTTAATTATAAGAAATTATTAAGTATAATTATTGATTTATAATTAAATCAATGACATATGAAGCAAATTCAATATTATATTTCAATTATGTTACCTACCATTTTCAAAAAAATATATTTCTTAAGCACGTTAATTTAATTTTATGTGAATTATTCGGTTAACTATCACCGTAATTGTAAATTAAAATAAATTGTAAAACATATAATTTATATCTTGATGTATTTCACTTTTTAATTTATAGTTTTTGCAATTGTTATACACAAACTAAAATATTAATTATGATATTATAATTATTATAGATATGTAAAATATGATATTATATTAATACTTATGAATTTTTTAACTATTATTTTTAGATAATATTATCATAAACCATTCTAAGAATGTTTCTCAGAAAATATGTATATATGTAACAGCTTTCTAATTGGTTTCGAGTGGTAATTGATGGTTATTACAACAGATAATCAACTCGTTTAACTACACGTCACCATAATGATCGTTTACTTTCGAAATTTATTCAATAAATTGATGAACTCATAACGAAATACTAAAATCTTTAATTACATCTTAATATTTATATTCGATTATTAAAATTTAAAAATAAAAATTTATTATTGTTACAATTATTATTAACATAAATAAATTAATTATTTGTAATAATTGTTTTGTAAATAATAATTTTTTAAATACACTACATTACATTGTCTTTAACAAATTTAAAGCCTGAAAAAACAACTCAAAAGTTATTTTTTAATATTATGTTTTCTTGTGTATTTAGTAGGTTGTAAATAGAAAATTTACATATTAATCAAATAAATATAAAATAAATTTTTATTGAAACTTTTGAACATTTATTTACTATAAACTAAAATTTTTATATTAAAAATAATTGTAGTTTTTATCATATTTCATATTTTCGAGAAAATATACATTGTGAAATTAATTTTCACTTCATGTGCGTAATAACAATTAATTAAATATTTATAAAAAATATAAATATAAAATTTACTTTTTTCTGCATTTATTCCTGTTCTGTATAAATATTTTATAAAAATGCATAACAATCCAACAATTTTTATAATAATTTCATTTGTGTAAAATAGAACTAAATCATTATATTTAAAATTTTTTTTAATACCTACTATTATCATCTACTTCTTCCTTATTCAATGTTAAATATACATTTTACTTGTATTGTTTAAAAAATACGAACAAAAAAGAAAGTTAATTTATAAAAAAAATAAGAAAATTAAAATAAAAACCAGATAGTAAACATAGAATGTTAATTTTTAAATAATAAATATCAGAAATATTTAAAATATTTAATATACGTAAGAATTAGACTGTATGCTTTTCTTTTTTGCTAGTATTCGTAAATTTTCTATTTATATCTCTATTTATATCTATATTCTTTTTGCAAACCTTTTGATCTGTCTCTCTCTTTTTTCTACCCTCAAATTTTACAATATTATCGCGTTTTCTCTTATTTTCTTAGTTGAGAAAACGAAAAACGTTAATAAAGAAAACAAAGAGAGAACGTACACATTGAGAAGCGAGAAAAATAAAGACAAAGAAAGAATAGAAAAAGAAGTTGAAAGAGAGCGAGTGAGGGAATCTTCTTTTTGGGGTGCTTTTTTACAAAATGATTTGAAAAACAGAAAAATAAGAGCGAAAAATAACGAAAATTCCACCGGTTAGAGTCTTACGCGAATACTCTTCTTTTGCGAAAGCGGTTGAAGATTCTCATTAAGCAGTCAGGGTTCCAACTACAATGGCGGAGTTAAAATAAGAAGAAACGCGAGCGGGCGTACTCAACGAGATATCAGAAGTAGGGAAGAAGGAAAAGAACGTGAATCTAAGACACCAACGGAGCACGGTAAACCAAATAGAGAAGAGAAAACGAAATTGGAAAAAGGATTCTATATGTATACTATGTGGAAAAGTGGAAGTGAGAATCTTTATCTCTATCAGGCTCAACTCTGAGCTTCTAAATGATAGTAATGTCACCGATAAATAATGCCCAAATAAATCTTATTACTATCATTGTTTATTATTGTCTTAATTTCGATTTTATATTTCCTTACCCTGCATCATTCATCAAGTTTTTGTGAATAACAGATATGTACAAATGTATCGTTTAGGACTAATCATGCGTTTAGCTTGGCATTGAATATTCATTACTTATTTATATTGTAAGATGTAAAATTGAATAGTGCACTACCATTAAATGAAGTATGAATTTGGACAGACACTTTTAGTTTCAGATAATGTGGATTTTTCCCTAAGTAGTACTTATAGCGCTATGTTATGTACGATAATTTGAAATAATAATTTCAGTATTAAACGTAATCGTTACAAAAGTCTGGAGTTAATGAATTAATTGGACTTAAAAAAGTCAAAATTTTGTTAAAACTTTTGAATGATTACGATAGACAAGTATCTTTATATTAAATGTGTATAATATTATTTATAATTATAAGGAAATTATAGATATGCATATGTACAAAAAAGTCTATTAAATAAACGATTATAAAAAGATATTTTTTCTATACTATTATAATTTAATTTAAGATTTCAAACCTGATAAAAACAGATTTTTTAAAAAGTGTTTTGTGTTTATAATATAAATGTATATACTATATCATATGCATAAATAAACTAAATTTACACATAATATTATGCATACAAAATATTGCACAATTATTTGTACTGTTTTTCAAATAAATTTTTTATGTTTTAGAATCACACACTTTTTTTTACCAAGATAGTTTATTATTTATTCTAACTTTATTAAAAAAACAAAATATATAAATTGTAAATAAAAAAGTTTCAGGTATTCTAATATAACAAAATAATTCTGTATCGAAACATTTTTATTTGGATATAAAATTATTATTAGTTTTTTTAAATCTCAATTAAATTAAAAAAAACCCTCGTATTATATAAATAAATAAATTATTTATCTGTATTTCATTTATTTTAAAATATTTACAATTAAATTTTTATCTAATAAGTTTGAAATTGTATCCTGACGTATGCAACCATTATGACAAGTGTGCTAGGTGCTGTCCTGGTTTAGGCGATAGTAACTGCAATACTGCTGTACCAAGCAAAATTTTCTTCGAATATTTTACATAGCTTAAAATTTATTATTTATAATATAAGAATATAATTTAAAGTCTGATTTTAATTATCTGCCTAATAATTTAAATTTATCAATATTATAAATCCAATTTTATATATATGTATAATTTTACAATACTTTAGATCTTAACATGTAGTTCATTTACAGAAAATGAATTTATATAAATGTAAATGTTTAATAGTGTGAAATTATTGTACATATAATTTTAAAATTCATTTCATTGTCAAAATTGTTTCATTGTCATCGTTAATAAATGGATTATTAATAAATATATGTTGAAATTAATGAAAATGTTTAGAAAAGCAATTAATCTTACAATAACAAGTGTAAAAAATATATTTATATTTGTATTTCTCAATATTATAAAGAATTTACGATCCAATTAAATATTTTGAAAACTTATTATACAAAATATAAATAAGATAAAAATTTTATTTTAAAACATATTTTTTATATTAGATTTAATTGGTTTAAAGTTAGTAAAAAAGGTTAATAAAGGTTAGTAAAAAAAAATCATCAATTATATTTAAAAGTAAAATAAACGATAGAGTAATAATGAAACTACATAATTATGAGTTACTGTCATTGACATTCAAAGATAAATTTTTAAATGTGATTTTTTGTAAACAATCATACAAGTATAATCTGATCATTTAAGCTAACTTAATATTTTTTAAAAATACATTGTATTGTAAGTTGCTAATTTTCTAATTGAAATTTGATGTACATATTAGAGTTTGTTTTTTTAAATATTTAACTTAAAATATTGAATACAAATAAATAAATAAAGATTTCATTATTACAAGTATTACTCGCCAAATTTTCATGAAAAGTAAGTTATTAATTGTCATGTTAAAAATAGTTTGTCGATTTAAAAAGAAGTTATTTTAATTTCATATGAATTTTCTATCTATATGAAATTGCATTTAACTGATAATTTTTATCATATTTTCATGCAACCAATTAGCGAGATATATACTAAACAATATCAATTGAATTACACTAAACAGTAATCATAGATCTTACATTTATAGTAATATAATGAAAAATATCAAAACATATATCTATGTAATATAAGTGTAATATAATAAATTAATTATAATTTAATTTTACACGAATATTTCTTAATTTTTTAATTTAATTTCTATAGCAGTATCAAATTAACCACTTACACTAAAAATAAATAATTTATTTTATTTCAATAAAAAATGAAAATTATTAGTATTATAACTTTTAGATTATTTAGTAAACAAATATCTCTATTTTCATTGTTAAAATGTTGAAAAAATGTAGAAAAAATAAGATAAAGATTTGTGAAAGATATTTGTCTTTTATTCTTTCAAGATGAACATAAAAACTCAATAGTTATTGATAATATCCGGTTTTTGTAAAAACGGGATAGCGAAAGAGTGACAGGATCCTCAGATCACGAACTAAGTAAAATGTAAATTATAAACGTTTCACCTCAGTGCTAACTGGAATGTTGAGGAAAGTTTTGGCAAAATGACAAGAGTATAAGGGTTAATTTATCCCTTCTTTTTCTTGAAGTCTTAATTTTCTCTTGCTTTCAAAAATGAGACCAATTAATGTTAGAACCTTCATTAATGTAATCACCTGAATATTTAGTCAGTTCCGTTTATTTATGTTTATATGCTATATATGTTAGTATACTTAATGAAATTGGTTTATTCACACTTCTGAATTCTTTGTAAAGACAATGATTATTTCAATCTCGCGTGTGAATATAATATGCGTGTTTTAAATCAGAAAAAAATTTGAAATCGAGATGAATGATATTGTATGAATTTATTTTACGTAAATATATGTTATTTATTTTGTACAATCATATGAGAGATACAAATTAATAAATTGATATATATTTTTATTTATTTTATTTATTTTAAACAATAAAACATTAAATTATTTCAATTTTTATAAAAAAAATTATTTTATTTTAAAAATAATAAATTTTAATGCCTATAAAAATTTTACGATTTAATACATTTAAAACTAAAAAAATCATATTATTTAATGAGCATTACCTCAAACTTGTATATATGAATTTTTAGACTATATTATATTATTGTAAGATAAAATATCTAATTTGTTTATTCATAAATTATTGTTTCATTATTTAGGAAATAATTTTCAAAATACTATTTAGTTATAAATTATTTCCATTAAACAGTCAGATATATCATAAGTGTTTATTTTTTACCTGATTTATCTAAAATAGGATGATCTGTTCAGAAATATATTTGATTTAATAACTTTATTAAAATCCACTCATATATAATTATTTTAACTAATATACGAGAAAGGTTAATGTTGAAATTTTATGTTTAATTTATAATAACAATCTAATATACTCTTCAATCAGTACATAATAATTATTATTATTTTTATTCAACTAAAATATATTACTATGATGATTACAAATTAAGTTATTCAAATTCAATATATTTTTTAGCTTATGCTTATAAATGTGTAGTAACTGAAAAATATTGTCAATTTACTGTTGTCATAAATTCACTAAAGTTTATTATTAGTATATATTATAATAAATCCTTTACTATGCGTACGTGCATATTACGAATGTGTACATCTAAAATATTCACATGATATCTAAGGTACCTTAAACAATGTCATATCATCAACCGAGACGTGATTGAACCATCAAAATAGGATGTCTTTGAACGCATAACAAGACATTCGATAGCATAACGTATACATATGAAAGTATTCGACTAGTTCCCATCTATCTCGACTATTTGAAAACCAGACGCTTAACGAAGGAGCTACTGTCAATTTAACGGGTACCATCAACTTGCACTGGTCAAACTCCCGCTGTGTACAAATTTCCTGCAGATATTCGCCAAATCTTCAAATTTTCGATTTGCCAAAGATGAAGCAAAACATTATTCTAAAATCTATATATGTCATTAATTACAAACCTCTTATTCTTATTATATTTTAGCTATTTTTACAGAACAGGTGATAGAAAAACTTTTCGAGGTAACTGCATAACAAAACAGAAGACCCAGAAGACCCAAAAGATAAGCGTTCGAGTACAAAATTCTTTAATTTAAATATTTTTTATCATTTTTATTCTGATATCTTATAATATTTTAGGTTTTATAACAATATAATCTAAGAAAAAAATAAAATTATAGAATAATTTAAATCAATAAAAGTTACTTTTATTTATTTGGTGAAAGTATTAATTGGCAGAGTTGAACTTAAAAACTAAATTTAGAAATATCATGTATATAATTAAAAATCTACCGAGCAGTTTTCGTGCAATCATGCCAAAAAAGAGTACAATTTCTTAAAAGTTTTAACTATTATTACTATTCATTATTAATTATATTATTAAATAATTATATGAAATAAATAATAAAAAGAAATAAAGATATTGGAGAAGACATAAAGTATTTTTTATAAAAATTATCTACCAATTTTTTAATTTGATACCTTTATAACTTTATTTTTATTTCATAACTATATAAAAATAAGGAAATTATTGATTTTTAAATATTTATGTATTTCCATAACAATAAGTAAATACGTAATTTTTTAAAATATCGACAAGGATATTCAATAATTTAAAATTGCATAATATGCATCAATACTTTTTCTATATTAGAGATTGAATTAGAAGTATTTTAATTATATGCATAAAATTGATAAAGTAACTAATTCCTAAAATATCGTTCCGCGCATTTATTAATTTTCAATATCAATTAATTTTCATTTAACTATATTTTTCTTAACTTAATAAAATGTTACATCTTGTAAATAAAAACAAAAGTTTAATTTTTTCTGTTTAAGTACGCGTATTATAATTTTATAAATATTCTTAGTTATAAAATCGATACACTTTTATATTTTTTCCAATAAATTTAATATTTATGTTAAACTTTAATAATACGAAAATCAAAAGTTCAATTATTTTTTATTATATTAAATGTCATCATTAGTTAGAAAGTGTAGAAATATATATTCGAAAAATTACACGAATCGATTAAAAACAAATTACTTTCTATCAAAAATTCTAAAATCATTAACCATATCAAAAAATATATAATAAAGCAATATAATAATCATGAAAAATGAGTTGTATGTATTTACAAATAAACTTAACCGGTCTTTTGTCCAAACCAAACGATTCGAATATTCTCTTACCAGGCTTATATAAATATAACAATTATACTACACTTTAAAAAGTTTATAAACTTTGGTAATTGTTTTCAAAAACTCAAAATAATTTTGTACAAAAAATCTAAAACTTTTAACTTCTATAAATTGTAAAAGAAAATATGTACGATATTTAATTTGGGGACATGACTGAAAAATAAAATAAAAATTTTTAAGTAACAGTTGTTAATTATATATATTAAATATATTTTTTATAAATTTCAATTATAAACAAATTATAAAATATACATAATAGAAAAATATCCGTAAAAAATATTATTAAGAAAATTTTAAAGATCAAATTAAAATATAAATAATAATTATAATATTAGGTTTATAACCATTAATTTTATGATAATATATATATATAAAAATTACAAAAATTATAATTTAGATGTCTGCTTTTACTGTAACGATTATATAAATATTTATTGTAATTAAAAATTACATTTAAAGTATATGAAATTTAGCTCATGTAACAAATAAAGCTATTTTACTTTTCACTTTCAAAAAAAGTTCTATAGTATTTGGGAAGTTAAGAAAAATGATGAACAAAATGAATACTTCAATTAAGTTTTAAATTTTCTTAATTTGAAGACGCGAAATATTCTTAAATAAGTTAGTTCAGCGAATATTATTTTTTATGATCACTTTAACATTATCAGCAATCCAATAGAAGGGAACAATAAACATCTCAACAATATTAAATTTACTATTAAACTCGCCTTGAAAGCATAAGTATTAGTTTACATAATTACTGTTGAATTTCCTCATTGTGTCACTCTTTCTCTGTCTTTCCTCTTACAAAGTCTTGGATCAGTACGTGAAATATTTACCTCAAAATCCATTTTTATTAGAAATATTTTATCTCAAAATGTTAGTTGACTTATAACCAGATATAAAGTTTTTGAATTTCAATAATTGTTATTAGTTTTACATATAGATATACGCAACCACAGTAGTTAGAATAACGGCGGCAATCAATCTTAATTTCCAATTGTCGCGTTTAAACTTTTGCACTTTCCGACGTCGCTTTGTGGTTTTGAAATTCATAAGAATAAATCCATGTACAAGCGAATATTGTGACTGCATCCATTTCTAAAAATAACGTATATCTAGTTTACAAAAACATTTTGTGCCCACTCCGACCGAATCGTAAAGTCTATGATGATGGTTGACTATATGTTAGTAAAGATACCGCGAAGGGAGACCACTGAGACACAACCCTATCTATCGTTGAAGAAACCGCAACTTGCCTTTACCTTACCTTCAGCTTTCCCTTGCTTGTTCATCATGAACGCCGTCCCTTACATGCATTTATCGTTCGCCAATCTTGACGCCCTCCTTATACGTAGACTACTTACTTCATTCTCAATGTTCGGAGTATGTATTTTCCGTCTTTCTCTGTCCACCTTTATCTCTCTCTCTCTCTCTCCTCCAGTTCTATATTTCTCTATCTCTCTCTTTCTCTCTTCCTCTGCATTGTTATATATACAGGTTTGCTTTCTGAGAGCTTGCAAGCAATCAGCCCTTCGTCTTACTACATTACTGACCACCCTACCTACTCCCATGCGGCGTCCTCATCCTTTCTACCTCAAGACTTACTTAGGCTCTGTCTTAGTAAGGAGGAGAAGCGAGTAGAAATTTAGCGAGGACAATGTAGGAGACTTGATGGGGTGAAGGATAATCAATGTGAGATAAAGAGATGTTGGCAAGGATGGGTAGAAGACTGCGTACGATCGATTTCTCTGGCTACTTAAGTTAATCAAAGTTATGCGACTTCGTATTTCACTTCAATATGCACTACTTATCAAAAACAATTATTTTGAATAAGATATATGTTGATGTATTACCAATTCAAGTTGATAAATTATCTTTTATTTATTTTTTTTTATTTTATTTAATATTTTCAAATTAAACTATTAGTTTTTACAAATATTTATAACTAATAAATTTTATTGACACATATAAGCTAATCTTTTTAAATGCATTATACTTTTGAAATTATCGAGTAAATAGGTTTTTAAGATTAAAATTGTTTTTAATTTATTAAGATTTGAAGAAAAGAAAATAAAAAAAATAGATATATGTATTCGAATTTAAAAATAAAATATTTTAATACACAAGTTATTAAAACTTTCATTTTATTACGTGATATATTATTACGTAAGATTTTTTTACCACTAGTTTTGTTTTTTACTTTTTATTTATTCGTTATAATTGGTTATTTTTTGATTTATTAAACAGTGTTTTTAATATGTTAAAAACTTACATCAAATTTTTTAATTTGTATACATTCTATAACTAAAAAGTGATTTTTATAATTATTCTTTAATAAATATATATTGTTTTAAATCATAAAGAATTTTAAGGAATACTAAATAATTAATGATATTCTATATATTGAATACATAACTTAGACTAAATACGTAATTTTTTTTATTAAAATTTTTCTAATATCTAGAGTTAAAAGTATATAAGAAAAAGAAAAAATTATTCTAAAAGTAAAGTCTACACTCAACATCATTAAGGGTCTCAGGGAAAACATCCGTTTTCAACTTCATAACTGCGTCTTCTACTGCCATAGGGCTTCTCCATTAGGTAAATCCAGAACCAATCGATATCCCTCTTCATAATTAGAAAAACTCTAAAAACTTCTTATGTTGATAGAGTACATTTAAAATATTTTTACGAAACAATATAAAAAATTTACAAAAAATCAGTTAAGATTGTCTATTATTTATAATACGAGTAATCTTCCTTTTTCATATGTATTTTTATATGTAGTTCTAGTTCTCGATTTTAATAAGCCACAAAATATTTCAAAAAAATCAATTATATAATTTTAAGAAACAGTATTTTAATTATTTCGTATACATACTAAATAATTAAATTTTTTTAAATTACACATAAAATATTCTATAATACAGTTTTTATTAAAGAATGACAGTAATTAGTATTATTGTTTTATAATAGAATTTATAAGATTTATATTAAACTTTATATCATTATATTTAATTTTATAAAATGTTTTATATTGAGTTACAAATATAAAAATTTACTTAAATTAAAATGCTAATCATATTTCAGTATATTAGTAGTTTCCTTTTATTCCGCTTAATTATTGTAATAGAATTACAATGTTTATGAAATGAGTACGTTCCAACAGTATGAAGCTGTCAACATTATTGTACTATTTAAACACGTTTTTTATTATTGAAAGAAATACTAATATGAAACTACCTTCCGTGAAAGTAAGTATACTAAGTTGCGATTTGAAACTATTGTTACAATTAGTACGACTACTGCTATCGTTGCTTTAGGAACTACAACTGAAGAGAGATAGAGAAAGAGACAGAAAGAGAGAGTGAGGGAAAGGCAGAGAGAGAACATAAAGGCATCATGTAACTTGCATAGCAAACCAGTCAGGGCTTCGAAACCCATGCAATAACCAATGTGCAGAATATAACTTCCGGTGTTTGTGAACGTGCTTCGTTAGCGTAAGAAGGGATGAAAGTACAAGAGATAGAGAGAAAGAGAAACTGAAGTTGACATATTAAGAAGTGAATAATTTTGTTTTAAAGATAGTTTTTAACACACTCATACTCGATATTGTGATCCTTTTTTAATAAAAAAAGTTTTAGATAAACAGCTCTAAATTTAAGGTATCATGTGTTACCAATCGTTGAAACGAAAAATATTAACTTACTTTTTAACATCTTTTACAAAGTTTCTTAGTAATAAATTATTTATAGTTTATGAAAATGATTCAAAAATTTTATAAAATGAAATAAAATATAATAATTTTTTATATATACATCATATATTTTAGTGCATAAAAAATATTCTTAAAATTACAAATTTAATTTCTACACCTTCTTGTAAACTTTTTTCTTACTTATATTTAGTGACTAAAATTTTTTCAGAAAATTTAAATTATTAAAGAAAGTAGAAATTTTTCATGTAAATCATGAAAATGTTGACTTTTTTATCAGTGTAAATAAAAATTGATTTTCAAGTTTTTCAAAATGAAAAAATTTTACAATTAATTAAAGGGAAAAAACTGTTTAACAAGTTTTAATTTTAAATATAAATTATAATTATAAATTATATATTTATTTAAAAATAAAAAAAGAAATAAAAATTAAAAAAAAAGACATTTTATGAACAGAATCTTTTTTTTATTTTATGTATTTTCACTTGTATGGACAGATTAAATCCATAAAACTTTTAATTTTCTTGAATACGTACCTACAATAGTTTTTACACATATATAAGATACATAAAAATATAAACTAAAAAGTAGGAGATTCGGGTATATTATAAAAATATAGGAATTATAGAAATGTTTAAATCTTAAAAATAATTTTTATTGTATACTTAAATATTTTTAACAATAATAAATTTTCAATTTCTTTTCAAAAATATTATTTGGTATTTATTAAAAAATACTATTTTAAAATTTTTAATAAATGCAATTACATGCAAAAATAACTGAAAATTAAATATATTGAAATAATAACTATTATGTAATATTTTATAATAACGTATGTATTATAAATATTCTGATACAAAAATGAAAATGATCACAAAACTTCTATTATTTTATTATAAAATAAATTATTAATCAAATGATAATTTTTTATCTAAATATTTAAAGGATACTAAAATTTTAAAATCAGATTTGGCATCATATTCACAGTTATTTCCAGAATTTTAGTTTATGTGTTTCAGGGTAGCTTATATGTCTATTATCGTTCATGTTAATTTAATTCTTAGATCTCAATCGCTTTCGTCGAAATGATTGTCATAGAACCAGAAGGACATTGTTTATTCTATATAAATTATAAATAATAAATTAAATATAACATTGCCTTTTTATATAAGTTTTAAATTTCTTGTGTATAACAAGTCTTTTAGATTTGAAGTATATCAACGATACAATTTTTCAATAAAAAAAAAAATAATTATAAATTATTTTGAATGCTTATAGTCTAACATTATTATTTAAATTTAAGTAAATATTAGAATTTCGTAAAAATAATAAATTTTCCTTTAGTCTTAAAAAATTATATTTCAAATAATTGTAATTAATTTTATAAAAAGTTTACCTTTGGTTTAATTTACAGCATATTTTTTTATGAAAACTGTATGTTTTTAATAAATCATTGACTTGAATTATTTTTCTTATATGAAATCCATGTTAAAGAGCTACTTTCTTAAATCAGAAATAAATTATGAAAAAATATTAGATTTATAAAAAAATTAATTCTACAGTGTTTTATACACTTTTTATAATGAAATAGTATAATAAAGAAGATAGGAAAGTCTATAATATATTTCCTAAATAAAATTATCTTATAAAATTTAGAATTCATATAAAAGTTTTGTCATAATTAATTAATATTAAACTCTATATATTTTTAAATGAATAAAATTAGTAAAATTATTAATGTTTATGTTAATTTTAAAAAGTAAAGAATCAATGACGCTCTCGCAAATGCTTATACATACACACATACATATAAATTGATTTATATGTCAATAAAATTTTTTATTTTAGTTCTACAACAATGTAAATAAATTAAATTTTTTTATATAATTATTGCATGAAAAATAAGAACAGGATTATATTTAAAGTTCCACATGGAAAAATTTTTTTATTTTTTTTTAAATATATGTTTTATTGTTATTTGAAAATAACAAACATTTCTCATACATATAAAACAATTCTTATGAAAACTTCAATTCTCTACCATATTTGAATCAATAAGTAATTAAAAGTAACAAAATTTCGATGAAAAAAATCATTTTATTAAAATTTACATGAGATGTATAATTTACTTTAAATAAGTGGCGTAAAAAAAAGATATCATGCATAAAAAGCACCGGTATTTACACATTCTATTTTTCTATTGATAAATTGATACTGAATCGCATACATAATTTCATCTTTTTATTGTCGCAAGTTGATTTTAAATAGATAATTAAATAGGTGTCACATCATGTTGTAATGTATATTCGCCCACAGTTTCAAATATGTGTATTACGTCAATAGAGCAAATGAACTAGTCCTTATTTTCTTTACATCAGGACCTAATAATACGGGAAAAAACAAGAACAGCCATACATTTATCAATTCTTTTTTCTGTTTTTACTGACCAACAATAAAAAACTTCCAATAAAGATCCCTCAGTGTCACACGAAGTGTTATTTTTCTTTTTAACTTCATTTTCTTATGCTCGGTTAGTCTATTTGCTTGCTACATTTATGTGTTTAGTGCATGCATTTTCATATTACTCATTCAACATAAATAGAGAATAATAATGAACCAAAAACTTAAAACAAATGCTATATATGATATGATTAAATGAAATCTTAACAGATATTTTATATATTCGAAATACTCAAATATTTAACAATAATAAGTATTAATTATTAAATTAAAATTTTACATTAATAGAAAATTTTAAATATTCAATATTCTTTTCTAAAAACTTTAAAACAAGAAAAAAGTTTAAATATGCAATCTTTATTTTTAAAGTACAAATATTTATTTATAAACTTATATTTTATCTATTTTATTTCAATAATTCTATTAAACTTTAATATATTATAATAAAACGATAATATAAATAATGATTTTGTATAATTTTTTAAAATTTTCATCGCATTTTTTTTTAATAATTTTTTCTAATATTTTTTTTTATGTAATATATTTTTTAGTAACATTTTTTCTAATAATTCTTTAAATATTCTAAATATATTAATTCATTTACATTTAAATAATTTAAAAAATTTTATGAGAAACAGTTATTTTAATTGAATGTTACTAATATTTTATTAGTACGACTTCCTTATGCATCTTTTATATTCTTATATTTATAAATAAAAAATTTAAAGTATCAACAAAGAAGTATTTATCTTTTAGTTGAATATAAACTCTTAATAATAACGTAAAAGAGTTAAAATTGATTCTAATATACTAGGTCAGTGTATTACAATGAAGCCACACAGTATATAAAATTGGATAAATGGCACGATATGAAATGTTTGATTTTATCAAAGTCGTAAACTAATTAATTTTTAGCAATGAATTTCCAACAAAATATGATATAAAATTGTAACTTATGCAATTTTTAAATTATATTCATTATAGTTTTCTATTTAAAAAAATATATATATTTTGATAAAAAGCTGAAGAAATCTTGAAAAGATAACGTTCACGTGTCATGAAGGCTGCTCTACGCGCATGTTCAGTGGTCGCGTCATAATTGGGCAGTTAGTACACTTCTATTTAATAAAAAATACTATATTTGATGTCGTCATCCGTGGTTTTAAATATTAGCTCACTATAATCATCAAATCGTCTATCAATTTTATATACCGTTATTCTTATACTGTAAGTAAAAAGAAAAGAAACCTTAAAGTTAATCGACTATTTTTCCATTTTATATTGTATTTTGTATATTGTATATATCTCAATACTATTTGAGCACCTAATATTTTACCTTGTTTATTATTCCTATAATTTCAATAGTAATTAATTTAAAAATATATTATTTATACACAAATCTATTTCATCATACTATAAAAGTTAGTGATTAAGAAACCAAAAGACTTGACATAAAATTAACAGCAGGGACGTTTGCCGAATGAATATGCTGCTGCAAATTAAAGAGAAGACGATCTGACATATCCTGTTTAACATTTTGCCTAAAAAGGATGCCTATTTTATAACAATAAAAAAAGACTCTTTGTGTATAATTCAAAAAAAGTCCAAGTAAAAAAAATAACTTCGTTTGGCTTCTAACTACCTCAGTACCTAGAGCGTACTTCAGGGTTAAACCAATTTTTTCCCTCAATTGACAATTCTCTTTGTTGGTTAGCATATAGAGGACGACGACGACGTTCATGAGTTACCGTATTGTACCATTTCGTTTCTCCACTTTTCGCAAATAAATATCACGTGGAGAACGTCGTCCTTTGGGTAATATAATGCGGCTCCGTCTCTGTACCCATTTTGTACAGATATACGTGGAAGTATCCATGATCTGTTAGCATCTGGGTAAGGTAAAAAAAGATCATCTCCTTATATTGTCGACCGAGCCATAGGTATACTTGACCTATTAATCAAGCATTCCACCGTCCGCACATCTTTCTATCTCATTGATTGTCTGCTTTCTGGATCTTTTTTTTTATTTTAGTTCGACCAAGCTTTTAATTGATAGTTAGGAGATCGATAATTATGACTCTCGCTACTATTAAGACTTCAGATTACGAAACGGTTTCGTACAAGCTTATTAGTCGTAGTACATCTCTATCATATCGTAAGAATCATATCGTAAGAAGTCTTTTATGGTACTTTTTTTAAGCTTCAATCTATATCTCTGAACTACATATAATTATAAACTCAGTGATCTGCAGACGTCTGATGCAAAGTCGGGGACTCTCAATGTTGGTCATCACTCTATTCAGAATTACCGTTACTGAAGATGCTTTGTCTGCTGTCTTACGTATTTAGCCCAAAATATGAGCTTAGAATCAAGCGTTAGTTCTAAATATTAGATTGATGTCTTTCATTCTTTTTAAACTCTGCTAATTCGAGACTCCACTCTCGCATCCAATGACGGACTTGGTGCATTATCAGTATGATTCACTTGTGTACTAGTTTTGTATTTCCAGTCATGATGTTAACTGTTGCTCGATCGGTGTATTCGATCAGGAAACATTCATCTCTATCCTGAATATCCCATCATAGAAAATGTTCCATAGATCGGGACCCAGTATATATACTGGTACCACTCCAGTTGTCTCCAATAATTTTAAGAAGATACCAACGCACTGTGAAGTTTCCTTCTATTATTTGCAGGATATCAGTTTATCTTGAAGAGTTGGAACGCCTTTTTGATGTTTAGTGTGGCTAGAAGACAGATCGGGTGAGAAAAATGGTTTCCACTTTCCGTACTCTTAGCTACCTTTACTTCTTAAATTGCTTCTATAATTTACCTGTAATTTCGAAAGCCATGTTGATTTGGACAGAAGCCACTGATTGCCTGCAGTACTATGTACAGTGCAGTTAAATCATTTTTTCCAATAATTCCCCGGAAGTGTCCAGCATACAATGTGAGGTCAGGACATCGCCATACTACTGATCCTCTGTTTTTACGTAAAACTACAACCCTCGTTTCTTTTCGGTAAAAATAAAAACATGCGAGTGTAAGCAAGTATTACACATATATAGCAAGAGTTTTAAGTGATTAAAGACAACTGCCTTTATCACCTCAGATGCTAGACCATCAGGGCCAACTGCCTTTTTATTCATTATTGCATATGAAGTTATTCTTAGTTTCCAATTAGTAAACTCTTCATTTTTCTCAATCAAGGGCTCAAAATCATGTTAAAGTTTTGAATGGATGAGGAAAAGGTTTTCCTTCATCTTTTGGTGATCATCTTTAAAATAGTACTGCGATTCAGTTTTTTGCCTTTCTGAGCTATGTACCGTAGGTTGAGACATATTCATCTTAACTTCAAAATCTTCTCCATCCATCAATATAAAGAGCATCTTTCGCTGACTATCTTTTTGCGTACTTTTGATACCACTTCCTTGTAGGTCTACATATTAATGCACATTATTGTACCCGTTTCTAATTCCGCCAGTTCATAGACGTTGATTTTACGAGATATCTCATCTAGGGTGCTGGATATAAGGTGTTGACAACGTTTTATGGCCAAACATAATTTTTAAATATTCATCTTATCTGTATTCCTCCTATGCCACTGGCTATATGAAGTCATCTTATTTGGTGTATCCTCGTGTACAATTAATGCAATGTACTGCTGATCGTTGGCTGTATAGTTCTCATCTGCCAGTCTCGCATGTGGATGGTGAGATGTTCTGTTGACAGGAATATGTTGATGATCTCAATAATACAACAACAATAACAACAATAATAATAATAATAATAATAATAATAATAATAATAATACGACGATGACGACGATAATGATGATAACAAAAAGTATGTTTTTTAATGGTCTATGAAGTATTGTCAGATAACGAAACCTTGTACAGGGAGTAACTATTCGCAGAACACCATTTAATAAAAAAAATCGATAAATTCTTATTATTAACCTCGTTTTAAAAAGAGGATTGATTTAAAAATTTAAAGAGCGGTAGTAACTAAACTCAATGTTTTTTTCTCACCAATATTTTTTCTATTGGTGAGATCAATAGATCTATCAATTTTTTATTTATAAATTGGTCCTCCGAAGCTTTCGGAGCTTAGGAGAGGAAAATGCTGCTAAATGTAATATACTGCCTGTGGCAAAAACTAAATAACTTCAAGAAAAAGACTTATTCTAACAGTTCCAACATCAGCATATATCAAAACATTTCAAAATGTTTCAAGTAAATACATAATTTTAAAAAATTTTCTGGAATGAAACTATAAAACACCTTTTTATAGATTTCAGTTGATATGAAGCATGTGATTTAAGGAAATATCTGGATCGTTTTTATCGTTTTTTAAACCAGATAATTGACTAAATAAAATAAAATAAAGGTTCTTCTATATTTGGCACCAATAACTTACTTATTCTATGCATTCCACAGCTTTCTACGTCCTTATAAATTAAAAAATTACTCTACCAATTATATTTTACCTAGTCAATTACCAGTCTAATATTCATTTCACCATTCGGAATAATTATAGAAAAGTTTTACCACGAAAGAAAAGCATAAATATAAAATCAATTATTACAAAACCAAATACTAATTAAATTATCATGAGATAATGTAGAAAGTATATGTTATAATTTAATCTATAATTGTTGTATATACCTTCTATGCAATCAAAGATTTTATTTATAAATATCTCAAACTTTAACATATAGTCTACTTGACAAAGTTACTAGAAGTTAGAAACGGCCAAATACAATGAAATTCTGTGAGTTCCATAAATATTTAGTTCAAACCGTCGTAATAACAAATTTTTAAAAATGACTGTGAATAATACACAGTAATAAAACAAATTATAAAAGTAAGAAAAATTTTATTTGATTTAAAAGAAGTTATAAATGTTTTAATTTCTAGCACAACTGTATTGGCGTTGGTTTTCTATATAGAATTAGCAATTACACCAATTTGTTTAAACTTAACAAGCTTTTAGACTTACTATCCAATAAAATTAAAGTAATCCCTACGTATCATTTTACGCTAACAAGTAGAACGAACAAACGGATATAATTTTGTTTGAAGAAACATAATTTAGAGGTGCTCTACTGAAATCTCCAAAAAGAACAAAAAAAGTTTAAACAAAATTCTGAGTTTAACACATAATATAGGCATTTATCAAAAATACAATCATTAAATTTCAAAAAGTAGCTCAATAAATAAATACAGATTCAGAAGAAACTCTAAGATTTTAACTTCATACAGACAGCGCAAATAAGCCAAGACATGAGTATTTATTTTCATTTATCTATTATTTATAAGTAAAATGGAAACCGACTTTTGTTCTCGAAATATATTAGAACCTTCAAAAATTATTCTAAGAATCGACAAAATTGATGAAGGCGAAAAAATCTACCGTCTTATTAAAAATTTTTTAATTATACTTTTGCACAAGTGGAATGGTATAAAATATCTCCATTAATTACCAATTGACGTATCTTAAACGAAAAAGCTTAAATACTAATGATTGATTGAAAAATTTTATGAGTCATTTTAATGAACTTTTCTATAAGTTGTCAATAAATTTAGTGATATAAAGAACAACTGTTTTTTGTAGGATATACACAATTTATCATAATTCATCAGAAGTAGATATTATAATATAATTTCATGTATAAAAATTTATTATTAAACAAATCATTTTAAGAGTCAGAGGAATATAAAAAATGAAGAGAGAGTTAGAAATAGTAAATATTATATTTAAGTCCGAAAAAAAAGAGAAAAAATTAATTATCAAATACTGATGATTCCACTTAAACGATGGATAAATATATCTGCTTTTTGTTTTTGAAAAATTCGCTTCTTTGTACGGTGGACAAAAAAAATATACGATATACAATTATAATCATTAAAATCCTATAATTAGTTTCAAAAAATTAAAAAGTAACAGGAAAAGTACAAATAAATCAGAAAGTATTAATAAATATATAGATATGGTCAGCTCCTTCTGGAACCGCTGTCAAAGAGTTTATTAAGAAGAAATATTGTAAAGAAAATCTTCATTAGAAAATGTTCATTCTAACTATTCATCAGGATATTGTCTGAGTAGTGTTTAGTTTGTCTCAGTACCTACACATTCAAATTAAACCGGACGCTTTAAAGTATTACAAGAGACATATTGATAATATACAGAGAAAAAATAGAGGACGAGGAAGAGTAGAAATATGAATATTGCTGAAGCGTTGTCATTTGTATATATACTATATGTAAAGCTAAAATATTTTAATACAGCAAGGAGGACAGTCTATGGATTTTGTCATAAGCTTTTTTTCGTAAACATAAAATAGAGAAAATCAATGGTTGAGTTATGGTCACATTCGATTAATGAAGGTTAGAAATTATTCATGAAATATTTTGAGAGAATGGAAATTTGATTTTTTCAATGTGGAAGAAGAATATTAAATGATTTTTGTTCAAAAAGATGTATGGAAAATGCAGGAGTCTTAAATCTGTTTGCTCTCTAGAAATTAGTGAAGTTCAATGGATTTATTAAGAATAAAGGTTTTTAGATATACAAATGAAGAATGCTTTGTTTAGGAAAAGAGTCTATGAATGAAGCGAAATTGTTGCTGAAAGATTGCGCTAGTGCATACGGAGAATTGCTAAATGAAAATTTGGAGTTCGAAGAACTCAACTTTAAAGTGAGAAGAGGATGATATTGAAAGATTGTTGGAACGAATGACTCAAATCATCAAATTCTGGGGTCGCTTGCAAATTTCTATATAAAGTCTAAGTTGATTATTAAATTGGATTAAAGAATTTACGATGAAAAAGTGCAGGATTACGCTGTATTAGTTCACTATATGGAAAAACTATTGACAATGCTTGTATTGAAAGATAAGAAAATCTTTTTTTTTCCTTAAGGCTTTTATTAACTTCGTCAAGGTAATATAAATTATTTATTTCTTTAATACTAGGAAAAATCGAGAACGATCAGATTTTGTACTCTTTGCGATATATTTACGTCTTTTATGTTTAACAAATTCATTAACTCTTAAGATAATTACATAATTCATATTTTTTAAGAATTATTACATTAAATACTGCGTTTTCCTTGCAATTAATTTTTTAAGTGAAATAGTTGTGTAAAATACATTTAAATTTTTAAGAATACATATTTACATTTGAATCTACTGCATGCGTAAAATTTAAGCATTTTTTATTTTTGTATATTCTACATTACGTTTGAATATCAATCTTTATAAATTTATCAATATACAGTATGTTTTTTATAATATTCTATAATAAGTTGCAACAAGTTAAAAATATGTACTTGGGTAGAACGTAGTTCTTTTTTGGATAAAGTTTATTAATTGTCAGATAATCTATATTTGTCAATTCTAAATATGAATACGATTTCTATACATGAAAAACTATTTTGTATAATGAATATAAAAATGATACTAAACTTAAAATAAAGTTTTTTTATATATGATAATATATAATATAAAAGTATATTACAACGTGTTGTATTTTTTTAATTAACTTCAAAATATGTACTAATTTCAAATAATTTAGTTGTTTATAATATTAATATAAATAATATTAATAGTTGTTTTGGTATAATATTAAAAATTAAATCTTTAAAATTTTTAGAGGCAGAAAGAAATATTTCATAATATTTTAAAGAAAATAAAAAATTTGTCTCTAAAATTTGAATAAATTAGATAATATATTATTATATTTAATATAATATGTATAAAAGTAATAAAATTTCTACGATTCTTATATAATAAAAATGTTTATGATTATAAAGGAAGGAATCATTTAAATGTACGCAATATTTTAATTGTATGCATAAAAAGCCATAAATTCTTAATTTATTGAAAAAAAATAATAATATCTACATCAAGCTTTGAAGCATAATAAAATGAAAGAAATGTAAATTTGAATACCGAAAGATAAGCATAAATACAAGTATGTACATATATGTATGAATGTATATATGTATGCATGTATAAGTGTATGAAAATTTTACCATATATATTTTAAACATAAATAAATAAGATCAACAATTACAAGGACTGAAATATAATAAAAGATTTTATTAACAAATTTTAAGTAGTACAGACAGGTTCTTGTAAACATTTTTATTCTTATTTCGTTTCTTTCATTTTTAAATTTCATTTATTTTATATAACTATTACAGCTTTCATTCTCTCTAAATATTTTTATAAATCAATTTCAAAGTATTTGGATTTTTTATATCATTTTTACATAAATATATAATTTATTTATTAATTAATTTAAAAATAAATTCATCATAATAAATTTTTTTTTATTTATAATAGCATGTATAAAATATGAAATGTATATTTTATAGTGTAATAGTTGCTTGGTGCGCATGTATTATTTCAATTATTAATCTTTAATAATATAAATAATCTTATTGATTATACTAAACACACATGTAGTATAATTTCAAATAAAATATCGTTCCAAATTTTATCGCAACATCGTAGAAAATACAAAATTTTTTAAAATTGAATTTTTTATTTTTTTTCTTTGCTCAGTTTTAAACCTTCTATTCTTTTATCATTCTCTTTACATTCTTAAAAAATAGAAGCTATTTTATCAAATAAATATTAGCATCAAAACATTTGGATTACTATAAGTATTTTTTGTAAAATAATATGATGAAATAAAATTAATAACAATAATTATTTCATTAGTAATTTCATATAAAAGTTTTAAATAAGGTTAAACATGTCAATAAATATAATTGATTACAAAATTAATTGTTTTCATAAGATCGATTTGTATGTATAAAAGTAAAGTGAAACAATTGTATGAAATACATAGCATTTATTCCTTATTAAATAGATCAGAAATCAAAATTTAAAACAAAACTTAAGTTTTTAAAGAAGTACTGATAAAAAAGTAAAAAGAAATACTAATATTAACGTCGAATAAATAGAATAATAGAATCGAATAATCGTATAAGTTATCCCCCTCTCAAATTAGTTGTACATTCAAGGGCATTGCTTAAGTTACAGGCAAACAGTAGAGAAAATAACGCTTGCGCGCGCGTGAGTGCATGACGAGCACTTTATGGTATATACTTGGTGCAACGATACATGTAACTGTACATAAATATTAGCCTGCTAGTGGATGGCTGCATTATATACGCTCATATTGTAGCGCACTGGTGAAGTCGTGACTTACTCGTGAATCCTTTTTCTCCAAAGATCTTTTTTTTGCTTGCCATATGGTTCCGTATGTCTGCACGTGAGTATATGTTTGTTATACTGAAATACCTACAGCATCGATAAATTATCTGTGCAACATATAATAGTAGTTTATGAATTTAAAAAATTTTTTTCTTAATACAATATTCTAGTAATAGTACTTGAATAAGTAATATTGTACATTTAAATTGTATATTATTGTATATTACGTCTTTTTGTTTATTATTTATTAATTGTTTTCTTTTATCGATAATATTAACTTTTAGATTGGAAATATTAAATTTTTTTAAACCTATTATTATAATCAAATAGATTTATATATAGAGTAATTGAAAATTAAAAATTTTTCTTGAAAGAACTGGGAACATTAAGTATGATATCTTAATAAATATAAATTATTATATATCACTGGAAATTTAAAATTATACAACAATGTAATTTCTTTTTAATGAAGAATTAATCATATTAATTATATATGTAAAACACAATTTATTATTTATTGATTAATATCGATGTTTTAGAAAGAAAGAACAGAAAAAAATTATTATGTAAAAACTTATATATATATGTAGCTATAAAAAAAGAATATATACAACAATACATATAATATAATAATATATTGTAATAATATATACAAGAATAAATTATATATATCATATTTTCGAAATTAATAGTTAGAGATTTTAAAAATTTTTAGTCTTCATAAATAAATTTAGTAATAACGATAAGTTTTAATCTATTAAAATTTACATAACTATAAGTTTGACAATAATTATTATTCTTAATTGACGATTTATTATAATGACATATAAATTATGCGTTAAAATTATCGTAGTCATGAAAATTCAACCTCCTTCGATAAAATATATACTAATTTTAAATAATTTAGTTGCATTGATAGAATGCATATTATTTTCTTGTTTTATTTACCTAAATTAAAAAAAAAGTCATTTAATTTCTAGAAATATTTTAACATAAAAAATAATTATAAAATTATATAAAATTAGAAAATCCATACATAAAATGAAGTACATACTCAATCAAAACAAATCTTTGTTCATTTTTTAAGTAGAAAAATACTACAATACTACAGAATAACAAAATAGAGAAAATGAAAATCCATATAAAAATAAACCAAATGTTTGTGATATATATATTGTAGGTAAATTTTCTTGTCTCACAAACAGAAGTACAGAAATAAAAATTTCACCTGAACACGGAACTTTATGAAACAATATATGGAGAAAAATAAGAGTGCAATGCGAACATAGGTAAGTGGCAAACATTACATTGCATGAAAGACAATAAGAGAGGAAGAAAGAGAAAAAGAGAGAAACAAGAGAGAAGAGAATGAAGGAAGAAGACAAAACGATGAGCATAAGAGGTAAAGGAGGAAGATAACAAGAAAGAAAAGGGTCGAATGAACTGAGAGAGCGAGGAACTCCGTTTCCAGTTCATATGTGAGGGTCGATTTCGCGGTTCGCTGCACCGCGTGAGTGGCTACTCTTGACTGCCAGTCTGCCGCTTAATAGCGGGGCCCGATACAATGACGGGACTACGACTTTTTCGAATTCTGCTCGAAGTTACAATTCATATTCACTTCTGGTTAATAAATAATAAACTTTTGAAACATTTTATTTTACAATTTTTTATTCTCATTCAAATATATTAATTTATAATTTAATTTTGTAAAAAATACTTATTGAAAAAATTTAACAAATAGTTCAACGTCGATAATTGTTTGCTTTTATATAATTACAAAATTTAGTATTCCTTGTATATTTTATTAATAAAGCTAATATTCGTTTATGTAAAAATAACTATTCTTGCATATTTTGAATATTTAATTATTAATTATTTAATTATTTAATATATTAAATCAAATATTTCTTCTAAAAAATATTAATCTTTTAAATTAGAATTTCTATTTTAATTATAAAAAGTATCTGATAAAATAATAACATATATATTATTAGAAAAAGATATATTTATTATTAAAAATTATAAATTTTAAGACTTGAAAAGAATGAGTAAAATGTTTCAGTACTACCAGTTTTTTAATTTATTTAAGAAATTAGTAGCAAAATACCTGGCTTACTGAGATACAAAATTAAATATTTAATTCTAGTATAATATTTTTGTATTATTAAATAAGTTTTATGTATTTAAGTAAAATAAAAATATTAATTTAAGCAATTTTAATTTCATTACCAAGTAATTTACCTGAAAAATAAATATTGAAATGTATAATGAATAAAATTAAAGAATAATTATATTTACTATTTTTAATCGAATAAATTATTCTTTTTTGGTTTTGTTTACTTTTATTTTGTTTAGTTGTAAAACAATTATTTTTGTAATTTTTATTGAACTAAAAGTGAAAAAAGGCGATAACATAAACAAACTTAAAAACCTTTTTAAACACAATTGGCATTTTATTTTTGTTACTTTAAAGAATATATAATTGCAAGGTATTTTTTACAAATGATTACTCTTTAAAATATCTTTACCCTCCTTGTCTTACCTTTGTTGTATCACTATTGATATAATTATTTAAAAATGGAGACCTGAATTCAGTAATATCAAACTATAATAAAAATAAAGAAAAATGAATAAAAAGAAGAAATACTGGGATCTACTTTTGGAGTCAACAAACCACACATTACGTGAGCTTTTATCGTTAGATACATCGTCGTCGAGGTTCTTCGCATCAAGCACCTGTTGCTTCTTTACTTTCTCTCCATCTCTCTAACTCTATCTCTCTTTCTCTTTCTCTCTTCTTCCCTCTTTCTTTCATCTTTATTCCTTACTCCCTGTTGGCCATAACATTAAATCAGACCGAATGATATCGTAAAATTTGAAGATTAGATTTTTCAAACAAAATAGAATTACTATGAGATGAAATATATAAAATTCAGCTTACCATTTTTTTTACTCATCTATAACTATATAAGTATAAAATATTAGGTATTTATTAAACAATTCATATCAAATAAATTTATCCTAAAATTATTTTATAAAATTTTATGCACATTTTATTGTATATAAATTTAAAAAATCTAAAATTAGACTTAATTCTAAAATAATTATTTATGTCAACTAATTTAAATAATTATAATAAAATAATTCATGATTATAAAAAGTAATAATACATAATAAATTACAATTTTACATGAAAATTTATATATTATATGGATATATTTTGTACAAACTGTTGTTATTAATATAAAATAAATAGACTACTATTAGAAACTAAGATTGTAATAAAAAATGGAGATTATTAAAATATCAAAGAATTCTAGCAATCGCATAAAACTTTAAGGTTCAATATTAAGAAATTACGAAATCAAGTTTTGTATAAGATTATATTATTATAATAATCATGCCAAATTGATCGATGTACAATTAATATATTTATTTAAATATTAACACTAATTTTTGTTGAATCTTTAAAGTGATGCATGAAAGTCAATCATGGTGATATTTAGACAAGATAAAATTATACTTTTTTTACGTTAAATAATTTAAGAAAAGATATAAATTATCTATGTATTTTATAGCGATATGTTATCGATATTCTTTATCATTCATCATCACCCTAATTACCTATTATTACCCTATTTTATTTTTAATTTATGTAAACAAATCAAGTTAGATGGTCAGATTTGAGTATTATTTCAACTAATAGTTTGTTAAATTTTAGATATTACATTAATAAAAAAGAAGTTTTGAAAAGCATTTATAATGTAATTATATAAATTATTTATTTTGAATGTTTTAATACTTATATTTAACTTAAATTTTTAGAACTATTTATTACTGTAAGCAATATTTTTAGAATAATCAGTTGTTTGTTACAATAAAAAAATGTTAGATATGATTTTATATAATAAGTTACATGCATGTAGTTACAGTAAAATTAAATCAATAAATGTATAATTAATAATCTATTAACTTTTGTAAAAAAAATAATTTCAAAATATTTAAAATCGTTGATTTCTAATTTAATTAACATTTACCAAATCATGATATAAAAAAATTATAATTTTTTTTTATCCTAATATAAACATAATTTATATCAAATAATGATATAAATTTTATAAAAAAAAATTTCATACGAAATATAACATAGTGTTTACTTGTTTTAAATATTTATTTTATTTTAAATCTAAAAATAATATAAAAATGATAATTCTCGAAGATTAAATTTACAAAAATAACGTAAAAAAGATAATTTTTTTTAACATTTTAATGAAACTTTAAATATATGTATCTTATTATGTATCTTAATATATAATTTGCAAAATATTGATTAATGTTGTTTTAAATGAAAATCTAATGATTATGTACTTACTAAACTATTTATTTGATGTAGTTTTCGATTTGTATTCAGGAATTTTTTCATATTATGTTTTATCTTTGTTAATGACATTGCACGTAACTAAACTGAATTAAAAATAAAAGAAACAAGATTAATATTCATATATATATATGTGATATACATCTATAATAATTTTTTTGAAATTATTTATTATTATTTTTATAAATATGAACATAAATCAAGACCAGCTTGTAAGAATTAAATAACCTGACAAAAATATTTATAAAAAAGTCTACAACTCAATTCAGAAAAAATGAAATTATTGAGATTTAGAAAAGCAATTAAAAAAAGAATACTCAGAATATTAGAAAATATTAAATGTAAAGATATCAAAATATATACAGTTAAGCAATTCATAGACTTAAGGCACAAATTTAATAAAAATGACAGGAAAAAAGAATACATTAAACTTATAGCCAACAGAGCAATCATTGCATTAGAAAATATAGGGAGTTTTGCAGAATTACAATTCGAGGCCGTAGGGAGCGAAAATATACAAAATAAATATATAAAACAGATACTTAATTTAGTAAAAAAAGTCGGATTAAATTGAAACAAAGAGAAACAGGATATAAATAAAGACTACAAAAAAAAATAATTATAATTGAGATAAAGATAATAATTAAAGAAACTAAGAGAATTTAAATATTATAAGTATATAAATATAAAATATAAATATAATAAGAATTGAAGAAGGAAAAGTAAATGAAAGCAATGGAATGAAAGCAAAATGAACAGAGAAAATTATGGAAATAAAATTATAAATTTAGTCTTTTATTTATTTATTTATCTTTTTTATAAATTCAATTGAGTAGATTATTATTTATCACGAAGAATCGAATTGGCAAATTATTATTACAAAGTTTGAAATATAATATGCAAACAAATAGATACAATAAAGTAAGTAAGCAATAAGATATTTAGATAAACAAACTAAGAATATCAAAATGTAGAGGGATTTAAACATATTATTGTAGAAAGTAGAAAAGAAAAATGTGTATGATAAAAAAGAGGAAGAAACTAAAAAATTGTAATGAACATATTGACAAAATTTAGAGTGAACAATGAAATGATAATCAGTAAACATTAATTAACAGTAAATGGAAGAGTGTGTTATTTAATCAATAACTAAAAAAAAAATGAAGCTCGCTATGAAGGATTATAATACCTCAGGTTTCAAAGTAATTAAGTAAACAATTATTATGAAAGAAGATAAGACAGATGTAAGTTTATTATACAAGATTCATTGGAATAAAGAGAGAAAAAAGAAAGACAAAGAAATACAATGTTGGTCAATAATATTAGGAGTAAAGAGAAAAGAAATATTAATAAATGCCAGCTACATAGTGTCAAATAAGTAAAAAGTTATAATAATAATATAATAATAATAATAATAATAATAATAATAATATTAATAATAATAATAATAACAGACTTAAATTAAATCAAAATTAAATCAAATTATATCAAAATTTATATAATTCATAAAAAATTTATATTTACAACAATTTTTGTATTAATAAAAATTATTTTTTGAAATTGTACATAAAAATATATTTTAATTTAAAATATTGTGGTAAACAAATAAGTATTTGACTTACTGGTATTTGGAAAAAATATGCTATGCTATATTTTTATTTCAATTGTCTAAAATACGCATATTTTCTTATGTTATACAGGATAATAAAATTAAATAAATGTTATTCAGTTATAAATATAATAAAATGATAACTATTTTTAATAGTACTAATTTTATACAATATATTTTTTATAATATATTATATAAATAAAATATTTGTATTAGATAAACTATAAAATTTATAGATTATTACGGTAACAGCAGTATTTTTACATGCATAAAATGGACGTCAAATAAACGACATTAACACCTTAATATGTTAGAAATAGTTGTTTACACACAAAAAGTTGTTCTTCAACATATTAACGACGATGAAATATATTGAATATAATGTATTTTTAAGTTTTTTTAGAAATGAATATCTACCTTTTAAGTCAATTAAGTACGTTGATTATTTTCTTAACGGAATCAATGGGAAAATTCAGTTTCATTTGCTGGTCTCAATTATTTTTCTTTTCGCTTATTTAAAAAATTTTCATTCAATGCAAAAATGTATTAAATCATTATATTATTATCAAATATATTATAAGTCTTTAATTCACATATTAATATTGTGATTTTAGCAAAATTAATAATTTATATGCGCATAAATAAATCATATTAATTGAAATAAATAACAATATATTATTTAATTATTTATATTAAAATGTACATTTAATGTTAATCTGTTGTGAACAATTTTAAAGCAATAATATGAATAATTTATTACTTATTTTATGGAAAAAAGGCCAGCTTCACCCTCTGCTCAAATTCTGTTAAAAATTTATTTTTTATAAAGTTTAATTTGATTTTAAGAATTAAATTCTTTATTTTTAAATAGTTTTTTAAAATATTATCTATAACATAAAATAATTAAATAAAATAAAATAATTCAAATAAATCGAATGTTTTACACATTCTATAAAACATTATATTATCTTGTCTATAAAATATTATATTTGTTTAAATTTTATTATTTTTTGAATAATAAATTCGTACATGTATAATAAAATGTAGAGTAGAATACATATACACATATTATAATTTATCATTACCTTAGTAAGATAAATATTAATGTACAATGTCACAGTTAAATATATTCTTAATCAAGTGAATTAATAAATTATTTTAATTAAAAATATATTAATAGATATATATTATAAATTAAATAATTAAAAAATATAATAATATAAATTAATTAAATTAAAAAAATAATTAAATATTATTAAATATATTAATAATATCCTCAGAATATGATATAATAAACTTTTTTGGACAATATGATTTATTTTAAATGAGAAAAAAATAAGAACACATATATATTCTCAGTAATTTCTGGCGAAGAAACGAAGCACTAATGGAATTAAAAAAAGAACAAAGAATGGCATGAGAGATACTAAAGGTGTGATAAAAAATAGCATATTAAACCTGTTCGGTTTGTTTCTTATCTACGCAGTGAGAGAAAAAGAGATTATTAGAGAAAGAAACAGAGAGAGAGAGAGAGAGAGAGAGAGAGAAAGAAAGAGAAACAGACCGAGAGCGTTAAGTGAAGAAGAGGGAGAGGGAGAGAGAAGGATATGGTGTGAGAACCTTGTTGGGTGTATAAAGGCTTGGAGGGAGGAGTAGTTGCCTTATACCTCGAATTTCATATGAGACGCATATGCAGATCATGATGTGCATGACGTTTCAAAGAGCACAAGGTTCCTTGATTAAACTATTCAACGATTTATCTTGGCTTTTGTATGTCTTACTTAATATACATAATAATTCATTTTAATTTGTTCGATTTTATTTTTATGCATTAGCTAAGGAAAATATACATTGTATATATGCGTTTATAACTATTTAAACTATATATTATTCAATTGTACTATGACTATTATAGTAAATATTTTAATATAGTATAATGTATAATGACAGTGTTAAAATATTTTACAATTACACGATAAAAAAATATAAATGTTTAGATATTAAAATGTGAATAGATAATTATTATTTATACGTAATGCTATTGTTACAAATTAAAAAATGTATAAATAATCCAATAAATCATGATAATGTAATATTGTTCAATAAACTACAGTTACTACTACTACTACTACTACTATATTATGTTCACATATTATGTTCATTTATTCAACTATAATAAAATTAGGTAAATATCAAAATTAAAGAATTCGATATTATAATTAATAAATCATAAAATTCTGTATTTTTGCTTAAAAATGAAATAATATTATTATGTTGATTACACGTTGCTTATTTGTTAATTATTACAAAATTTATTAATTGATACTATGAACGAGTTAAGCATTGTGGAAAGAAATTTTATAAGTGTATACAAATTTTTAATGAAGAAACACTTTATACTTAACTACGTTTGACTAAATTAAGATAATTATCAAGGACAGGTAAAAACACTAATAAGCGCTATTAGTGATAATAAAATCCGTTGCCTTTCTGAGAATCGTGTTGTGCGCGTCACGCGTAATAAATTTAGTTGCCTCGGTACGTAAGTGTAATTGCACCTGAGAAGATTTGACATCCAGAATCACATGAAAACGTTGTCACGTCAAGAAATTACTTCAAATCAGTTACACCTACTAAAAATATTCTCTTTTTCACGTAAATCCTAATAAAATAGAAGGTAAAAATACTTGTATAAAGCGTCTTGTTACAAAACTAAACTATAATCATCCTAATTTGAGCAAAAAAGATGCATAAATAATATTTTGCAAGCATTTTTCTCAAAATTTCATTAGTATTTAGTAATTTTATTAATATATATTTATTTAGTATATATTTAATTAATTTAATTTAATTAATATAATAACTGCTATATGTGTGCACATGTTCGTGCGCTCATATGTGTGTGTATTCTCTAATTTATATCATTTTCAATTTACAAGATCAACATGTTTATGTAAAGCTTTTAAAATTACTTAAAATTAATTTTAAAATTTTAAATTATTAAACAAAAATAAATGAGAAGTAGAAAAATTATTAAAATTTATCATACAAATGAGTTACATTTTTACTTAACTGTAGCTGTAATTAAAGATGTATAAATTTATTGAAGCAATAAAAACTGTATTCAAATCTAATTTCAATTCTATACGAAGCAATTATAGTTGCAATCGATTCAATGATACAATTTATATGTTAATCATCTAATTTTTCTGTTTAAAAATAAAAAATAATGTTACAAAATATTAATAAAATTAACAAAATTATATGCTACGACTTATTTTTTATTGTTTCATCGCTAACACTTTTTATAATTGTTTAATCTCCTTAAACTTTGCTTGAAATTTTGCTTTTATAATTTTGATATTTTACTTGAAATCTCTAAATCTATTAAAAGCTTGAAATAAATTCTATATAATTTTTATGTATATAAAAATCTATTGTATTAAAACTAATTTATTTATTTTATGCTTTTCACATTTATTAAATATTTTTATACAATAAAGTGAAAAATGAAATCTATATCACAGGTGGTTGCTCAAGATTTACATACTATAAATCCATGTGGCGCTTAAGTTGAATATATTTTCTTGAGACCATATTACAAGGTATCCGATACTCACTTATGTATTTTAATCCGTTTAGTGTAATTACAGAAAATAAGTCTAAATAATTCCTAGGAGACATTAATTGCTTACATAGACAATGTACTTTGACAATAGCTGAAGAGTTGGAAATAATTAGTCTTGTACTTAACTATCTTTGTAAACAAAATGATACCCATTTAGGTATATTTTCATATTAAGTTATTTGCAATTAATTTATAGCATAGTTTTAAAAAAGGATTTCAATTTACTAGTGTTATTACAATATCCTAATAAAAACTAAACAAATCAAAATAAAGTTAAGAACAAAAAATATGTTATTGAAAATCATCAAACTTAATAAATTTTTAATTTTATTATGTAGAAATTTAAATTTCAAGTTAATCTAAAAAACTAAAATGTATTTAAATTATACAATTTATTAAAAAATACATAAAATAGAAGAGAATCAATACATTTTTTAAATAGTTTACTTAATAATAAATTAATTCAGATTAAACTTTTAATATTCAATTAAAAAGTTTCAAATATTTTAAAAGAATTTGAAATTAATTTGAAATTATTTAAAACAATTTTCACGTATCATAATTTTGTCCTATAAGACTTTTTATTATGGTATTTATTATTTGTTTTTATTATAAGTAAAACACTTGAGTCCAAGGAGGATAAAATATTATCATGTGTGCAGCTTATAACGATATTAGTTATCGGTTCTTTGTTCAACACCGAAATAGCCAACTCATTTGCAAATTGAATGGACATATTCATACCTTGAAGGTGGCTTTTCTTGAGAATTGTACGGGTTATAAGTGAAATATAATGTGTATCGATAAAACAGTAAACATGGAATATCGTGATCATTATAATATATCTCTAATATCTGAATTTTCATCTTTACTAGAATGAATAGTAGAAACAACTTGTTAACTGCTGAATTACAGACGTTCAGATTTAACTAAATTAGTTTCTCTATGATTGTATTCGAATCTATTTTGAATATACTGTAATTAAAACTTCTATTTATATTAAAGTGTAAAAACAATTAAAAATTGAGATAGTAACTGATTTTGATATTAAATGTTTTAAACGCAAACTATTTATGATTTATTAATAAATAACTTAAATGATAAAAAAAATTAATTAATTAATTAATTTTTCAAAGATATATAGGTAAAAGTTTTTTTCGAATTTTGTATAAAATTAAGTAGAATTGCTTGAATTTAAAACCATATTGTTGTTGCAGTTTCTCACAATCTTATAAGTATTATTTATTAGCTACTCTTGTTTATTTCAGCTTATTTTTCATATTTTAAATTCATTAATTCTTTCATAATGACTTAAACCTGGACTGCATATTTATCAAGTTAACCCTATAAATAAAAATTTATTATTTTATTACTGATATTATTGATAATTTAATAAAAGGATTTCTGATTTGTGATAAACAGCGATATTATATCACACTTTATTTGAAAAAACAGAAAAATTTATTTTTAATTTAAAAAAAATTTTTAATTACGTAATGAAAACTTAAATATTTACATATTCATTATTAATTCAGTTTAATGTACAACTGAATTTAATTTATATTTATAATTTATTATTACTAAAAAAAGAACGAATTTACAATAATTATAAATTGCTTTACATTCTTAAGTTAATTCGCTACATAAATTATAAGTTTTGTTTAACTCCAAAATAACAACAAAGAGAGTATTACAGAGAAAAAACAGAACTAATAAAAGAGGAGCATACAAGATACACGTGTGTTCATGTACTAACGCAATTCTGAACAAACGTGTCCGAGTTCCAAGATAATGGCATGCCTTTTTCATCACGGTTAATTCGAACCTTTGTAATACCGACTTTACTTAAGCTTGATGTTCCTTTTATTTCTATTTTTCTTCTTTTTATAAAGACCATTTATATGAATTATTCGACAATTTTTTTAATTTCAAATGTGTTTAACACTATTGGACTACTATTAATTTAATTGGTACAGATATAATTTTTTTGCAGGTATGATATAATTATAATTTTTATTATTATTATTTTTTCAAGTAATTCAATTCAAATTTATTCTTTCACGTTTGTATATTATTTTATTATTGAAAAATTTTGTACTGATTTTAGATAAATTTTAGATAAAATTTGTAATATAACAAATTTTATAATTTTATAACATAATAACATAAATTTCTTAATTTAAAAAGAATTGATTATAAATTTCTGTAATTGAATAATAGTAATATCCATAATAATATATTTAATTAAAAATAATACGATGTATTAAATTTCGTATAATTTAATATTTCATAATATAATTTAAGAATAGAAAAATAAAAATTAATGAGAAATAATAGAACTTAATGAATTTAAGTGAAACAATATTAATACAGCGATATTTAACTATTAATCAAAAGTTTCAATTAAAAGTTAATAATTTTAAATATATCAAACAATAAATTTAATATATTATACATATTAGTGTAAGAAAACAAGTTAATTAAAAAGTTGTTAAGCATAAAATAAAAATTGTATAGCATAAAATATTCAATTTAAAATTTTTTTTAATAACTAACACAATTAATTCGATATAATCTTTCTTCTATTTTTGTTTCTATAATTTAAAAAATACCAGTAAAATAAGAAAACTTTTAAGAAAATCGTAAATTTTAATTTTTTTTATAAACTTTAAAAGTACAGATAAAAATTTCTAAAGGAATATATTTGAGTCATTGTCATTGTATAACTTTGTTAGGTGTAGAAAGTCTAACCTGGTTCTCATTTCTCTATCTCACATACATAGTGCAAACGCAAAAATTAAAGACATCCCTTACTCATATTATTTGGAAAATTTTCAAATACGTACGCGCTCAAAATCTGTTACGAAGTATTTGTCGAGTCACATTTCAAACATATGATCTGCAATACGTGACGCATGCAACAAGACAAATTAGCAAGAAACGCAAGAACGTATATCTTTTATACATATAATGCATAGAAACTATAGTACCGCAACAACAGAAGTAATAATTCGCGTGTATTACAAGCTTTACTTTCGGTTAAAATAGAGGATTTAAAAAAATATTGATGCAACAAGCAGCCATTCGCATTTTTAACTACAGCAGTTTCACTTTGTTCAAAATGTTAAAAATCTTCGTTCGTATATTTTCTCCAAGGTACATTCAAGTATACATATATAAGATTTACTATACTTTATCAAAATAAAAATCCATGAAATATTAATATGTAGTAGTCGTAACAATTCTTTTTGATGAAAACGATTCCAAAAACTTTCTTTATCGTTTCTCTATTATTAATTTTTTGGTTAATTCTCATTTATTTAATGGTACTTATGTATCATTTTCGTAACTTTGTATTAAAATCTTATATAGAGAACTTTAAGTTTAATTTTCAAAAATAATGAACGTTTGTATATGAATGTTCATATGATAACGCATCAGTTAAATAATGCCAATCTTTCAAAAAATAAAGCATAATGTAAATGTTATACTCGAAATTTGTATTGAATTGTCTATGTATTGCATATATTTTAAGAAAGATGTTAATTAATTTTATATCACGTTCTTTATTTACCATTAAATTTAAAAATTTTCTGAATCGAGTAATTTTTTGATCATGTAATATAAAAATTTTGATATATCTTGTTAAATTTATATATATAGATTATAGCAATAATAATAAAATAAGTCATTTCTTATATTTTGTTAATTTACAGTTTTAATAGATTTAAATTAACAATTACTTTTATTTTTATAACTAAACGAAAAAGTTTTATAAAAAATAAATTTTTATAATAATTAGCTAAAATAAATATAAAAAGTTTACAATTACTGAATAAATTACTTCAATTTTACTTTAAAGTTTAATAAATTACAATACAAATGGAATGTTACATTTAATCATTTACATGAAATTTATATCAGGCTGTTAATTAATTTTTTACAGTAGTCAAAATATAATTATGTTAATTAAACTCTATAATGCAAAAATGGATAGTATACATAATTAAATTAGAATCTTTTAAAATATTATTGAACGTCTTTTATAGATCGGCGCAAATAATAATATGAGTTGAGTTCAAAATATATACATCCTTTATCGAATCAAATAAAGCAGCTGGCGTAAATAAAAGAATAAGAAAATGTATTATGATTCGATTTTAATATTTTGAATCAAAGATTGAGAACAGCTACAAAAAGATTAAAATTAAGTAGGATTTGAAGCTAAGATACCCACAAAGCTTAATTAGTGTAATTTTATTTTGCAACTGCAGCATTATAATGAAAGAATATTTATTTATATATTGCCCATAGCATATACAAATAAAAGACAATAACCTTTATTAACTTTACTTATACTTAATCAATATAATTTTTTAAATAAATTTGGGAACATGTGAAATGATTATGGATCGAATTCGATGAATATAGATTAATAATATATTCAACTAAAAAACAATATAATTATGTCAATAAATATTATAACGAATTATCTTTTCTTTAATAATTGTTTCTTTTAACTTTATAGATTATTGTATAAAATAAATGATACTAATGTTTTTTAGAGATGCCTCTCTTATACTGATAGACTTTTTGTCAGCTCTATGCCTGTAGGTTAGATCAAATGAAAGACATCCCTTCTGAATATAACGCCGCTCGTCAATTATCATGATGCACACACATACACTATATGCACTCACTCACATACTCATACTCTCTCACTCTCATTCCCACATAAATGACTTCGTTAAATATTTAAAAACTTATTTTGAATAAAAACGAACAGTGTAGTTTATAAATTAAATAATATTCTACAAGTAATAAGTACAAAAATAATCTAATAATATTTAATTAATAAATAAAATGAATTTATTCAAAACTAGTATGAAGTATTTAAAAAGAACAATATAAAAAGAAAGACGTTTATATTTTTTTTTAAAAATACGACATTCTATAGGTAATGAATTAAAATCTATATATGACTTTTTTATTGAAATCTATAAGCGTTTTTTACGTAATATATAATTCTTATTTATTAATTCTCTTTTATATGTGTATATTATCTTATAGAATAAAAAAGTCTTACAAATATTTTTCTTACAAACAAAGTTGTAAAAATATTTTTTTATCTTAAATATTTCTAAAAGTTACAGTTAAAATTTGGAAATACGAAAATCTAATTATATTTAATAAAAATTATATTTAAATTAATTTTATTTGCCTACTTCACTTGTTCTATTTACCTATAAATAGGTTCATTTAATACTTATAGTTTAATAATCAAATTTAAAAGAAAAGCAAAAGCCACAATCCAATTTTATTTGTTTCTATTAATTTTAAGAAAACTACACTCAATTTTACTGAAATTATAAAAATAATACATAAAAATGTAGATATTTATAAAAGATATCTATTACTTTATATAATATTTGACAATCAATCGAAAATTATCGTTTAATTTATTTAAATCGTAAAACATTACAAAACTCTTGTCTACAAATGTAATTTTTGCAAAAAAGAAATCAAAACTTTTTGTTATCTGTGAATTTTATATGATTAAATAAAAATTCAAAGGTGAAAGAAAATCAAATATTGGTATAAATAACCGCAATAACCTATGACTCAAGAAACAGTAAAAGTAAAAAACTCCATACATTATTGTGCAGTATTTTATAAATCTTGTTTTGATATCTATTTCCTGTATAATTAATTTACGCGCTCTTTAAGGTGATTTGAGATACTTTATCATTATATGTTATATTAAATACGTAACCGTTGTAGGTGATAATATTAAAAACAACAACAACAATTTGTTAATTTATCAATATTTCCTTAAACTAGAGATAATTAAGTTTATCTATTTGCATTAATTTATTAAATTGTGACTTTTAAAATAATATTATTAAAAAATTTATTAAAATTATAATGGTTACAATAAATGCGCAGTTATATTCACAAATTATATAAAATGTAAAACTTTTAAAAAACTTTTGTTATATACAAAAATTGTACAATTAGTTTTTAATTATTCTTGAATATTATATACGTAAAATTTATGAGAAAAAATTCAAAGTTTTCTATGAATGTAACATTATATAAATAAATATATGTTTATCAGAACGATAATGCAATGACGACGAATGTAATGACCATTATATGAATTCGCCTGTAATAAAATAATTTGCCATTACTTCATGATAAGTGAACGAAACCAATTGCTGTACTTGTAATTTGTACTCTTTATCCCCTTAATTAATTTAATTGTTATGTAGATATTAAAAGTTATTTATAAAAATTATTAGTTTGTGTTTAAGCTCAGAATCAACGATTAAATTTTTTTCATTCATTAAATATTAAAAAATTCACTCTGAACATATATATATAAGTAGTAGTACTAGTAGTAGTAGCATTTTTATTGAACAATATTTGCATTTTCCTTTTCGCATTTTTAATACGTTTCATTTACAGTTTTTTTTTTATTATTTTTATTTTATTACATTTTTTTCATTGGTTCTTTTAGTAGTCTTGGGTCCAGTGATATTGGATCTTGCTTGTTGTTCTAATACGTCCTTTTCTTGTTTTTTTTATTTCTTTCTTCTGTTGACCTATTAAAAAGTGTTTTTTTCTCCGTTTTTTCTTGCCCATTGGATTTTGTGAAGACTTGCGATATTTCTCTTTATCCATTTAGGTGTTTTCCACCATTGCTCGTTGTTTTTTCTCGTTATTTCGCATTCTTCTATTACGTGCTTTGTTATTTCCATATATTTTTTGCAATGTCTACATTTTCTTTCATTTTTTTCAAGCCAGTGTGTGTTGTTCCAAGCTTCATTACCCATGCGAAATCTCGCTAATATTTTTATTCCATTTTTTTCTTCTTTTTTTCGTATATATCTTATTTCTGAAATCCTTTCAGTATAATGCTTTTTATTTTTTTAGCATAGGTTGATTTTTCCAGTTTCGATATCCAATCTTGTTATTGTTGGCCTCTTAATATTTCTTCGGCTTGTTTCCAGATATCTTTTCCTTCCTCTGTTTTTTCTCTCCATATTCTGTCTAACCAACCTATGTTATTCCAGAATGTTATTCTTTTCTTTCCTAGCGTTTTTTTTCCTTTTTTACTCGCTATTTTTTTCTCTGCTCTTCTTTTCCATCTTTCAATGCGACCTTTAGGCAATTCTTTATGATATTGTCATCTTCATTTGTTAGTATTTTTTTTTCAAAATTTATTGCCCTTTTGGCCGCCTTCATGTTAAGTTTGTTTCTTTTTAAATTCTAACATTATGATGCAATCTGGAGTGTTTCTGTCCACTCCTATTATCATTTTTATATATATTTTTTTGGACTTTTTCTATTTCTTCGCATGCCATCTCTAGATTTATGCTCCAACCATTTCTCGCTAAGATGCCATATTTTGGCCAATTTTAAATTTGCCCATTTTGTCAGGTGTTTTGCATGATCTATTTCTTGTTGTTGTTACTGATTATGTGCCCCAGGTAGTTAATTTTTTTTACTTTTTCCATGATTTGTCCCTTCCATCTAAATGTTATTTCCTTTTTTCTACTTATGGGGTTGCCACACCTCATTGATTTTGTTTTTTTGGTATTTAATTGTAGGCCTTTACTTTCTAATTTTTATCTAAACAATCCTAACATTTCCATTAATTCGACTTCATCTTTGGCTATTAATACAACACATAATTTTTTTGTTTCCTATTTTGATTTCTGATGTTCTTGATCTTTTGAGAGAGGTTTCTTTGTCCTGTATCGCTATGTTGAATAACAGTGGACTCAGGGGGCAACCTTGCTTCACCCCTTTCTTATTGAATATTTCCGTTATTATGCTATTGTCTAATTTTATTTTTAATTTTCAGTCCTTATATATTTCTTTTGTAATGTTTATTATGGGTTTGTCTATTTTCATTTTTTCCATTGCATTCCATTTACCTCTCTCTTCAGGTTGTCAAAACCAGCTTTGATATCTGCAAAACAGACGAATATTTCTCCCTTTTCTTTTTTTCAGCTGTAGGTTTATAATCGTTTTTAGTAAGTATAATGCTTCTGTTGTTCCCCTTTTTTCTGAAGCCTCTTTAAACATATATATAATATAATATATTACAAATAAGCTTAAATAGAAAATTCTTTATATACATAATTAAGTAACCAGTCTTTAAGCCGATTATTAGACTCGATTTTTTATCATATACACTATTATTCTAAATACTAATGTATAAATCTGTTTTTCCGTATTAATCACTTTTTTATTTTTTCATAAGTAATATTTCTTATAAAAAGTAAAAATTAGTGATCATATTTAGTGCTAATATTGTTTTGTTATTAAAATAAATAGGAATAACATATATAATTCATTCTTAATATTTATTATTTAATAATAATTATCACTTATGTTTAAAATAACAAAATATAAGTGATTTAATAAAATTAAGACAACGTAGTAATGAAATATACTTACCAACACAATACAGAAAAACATTTGATTTTCAATTTAAACAAATTTTTTATATAATTTGATTTTTTAAGATCTTATGAGTACTTCTTGGTTATACTTATTTTTAAAATGGTATAATTTTTAAAATTATAAGGTATTACTAAAAAATACTAATTTTTTAAAATAATAATAAGTACATAATAATGCAGTAAACACTTTTATGTAACATTTATTTAACTAAATATACTTCAAAAATAATTGAATACATTGTAAAAAGTTTAATTTTATCATCTTTTTTTTCTATTATAATCTCCTGAAAAGTAAAGGAATATATATAGTAAAAATTTTAAAGAAAATAAATTATAAAAAACATTATTCAATAATAACACAAATATTATTTGAAAATATGTTTATTAATAAAAGTGTTATTTTTTATATTTGTGGATATTTCGAAACTCTTACATTCTATTAATAGTTAACAGTTCATAAATAACTTATGGACGACTTGTATTGTATTTTATTACTATTTATTATTTCTATGTATACATAGTATACAATAATATATATATATATATGTATAGTATATATTCTATTGTATGTGTTATAGATAATTTTTTTTTTAATAAATTATTAATATATTATATTCAATAATATAATTATTGAATAATAATTTAACATTTTTAAGATTTTTTTTTATTTTATAATTCCCAGCTTTTTAAGTAGATTTTTTAAAATTTATAATAATCAATGAATACTTGTTTACACTTTGATAAAATTTATTTTAAATATAAATTTCAAATATAATAAATTCTTATATATTTTAATTTTGATAATACATATGAAACTATTATGAATAGAGATATAATACATAGAAATGCGACAGCATACTATGATTCTATTAATAAAAAATTCTATTTGAAGAAATACAAATTCTTGTATTTACATTTACCATAAATTATATTCAAAATTTTAATTTATAAAAACTAGTGCTCTAACCAATTTTCCTTTAATTTTTATTTTAATTAAAAGAAAGTTTTTTTATTCGTAGGAGTAAAAGATATAACTAAACCAATAATAACAATACTGAATATAATATTTTGTTTTGAACTCTTTAACAGGTCACCTGAATATTAACTCCATAGCACCAAAAATTATACACTTTAATTTTATGCGTATCCTTCGAGTTGTCTCAATTAAAAATATCTCATACACATGCGCACAGGAAGTACAACTCATAAATACACATACGCACAAATTATACGATCCTCGTATCGAACAATCGTTGAATCTTCTCATCTAAATGATCATAGCATGAGATTAATCGCTCTGATTACATACAAGAATAACGTGATCAATGATCTCGAATAGATCTATTATCATCCTGACTTGGAACTTAATTAAGTCACTGTTGTCAATATTCGCCACAAGTATGGATATACATAACGGCTGAATAAGTTTGTGTTTATTTTATATTTTTAAGCAAACACCTCCAGCAAATTAAGTTTCTTTTTGTCTAGAAAGAAAAAAGATTTGATTCAGCGTTGATTTTATTGAATGAAGTCATTATATAATAATGATTACCTCGTTGACACATATCAAAGTTACATATCTGAATTTTAAAGATTTGATCTGACAGAAATAATATATCATTCAGAAAATAAATACATTAAAAGCAAAGAAAACAAAACTATAATAAAATCAATAAAATAAAAGAATCTTATATATCGAATCATAACATTCAGTAATTACAGTTTTTTTTCATTGAACATCTATATTAGACAATATAAATTGAATTAATTAAATATATATTTTTTTAACAATACTTCTAATTATTTTCAATAACTTTATCAAGTTATTATTCTATTTCATATATGCAACCTAAATTCAATAAACATACTTGTAATGATTATGTGTACAAGTTCAAGATAAACAAAATATTAATGTCATGATATATATTGCCACACAGAATCAAGTCTAATTTCTATTTTATTATATAAAATAAAATAATTTCTAATTTATAAAAGCTATGAAAAGCACTCAATTCATATTTTTTTTCACTGTTATTTATTTCAACAATACCTTAAATAAATAGATTATACTAATAAATTGCTATATATTACCATGTACGAAATTACGTACTAATATACAAAAACATTTTGAAATACTAATATTTTTCAAATTTTTGTTATTATAAAATTAATATTTATTTGTTCAACCAAGGATCTTTTATTATTATAAACTTGTATTTCCAAATATAAATATAACATTGTATTACTTATCTTGATTTAATGTATATTCTTCCTGCATGTAATAAACATAACATACAACGTAAAAATTACTTTTATTATTCGTAGATTAAAAATTGTAGAACTGATAATGATATGAATTGAGTAAAATTATTCTCCAATAATTATTTTAATACATTATTTCTTTGTCATCATGGCACAAACATTTTACAAGAATCTTGATAATACAAACACATCTCATAATTTATTTCTGAATAATATAAAAGTAAAAGATAAGTTTTAAGAATTTTCAAATTATATCGAACACATAAATCTTTATAATAGCTAATGATGTCTCTGAAACTTCAAATGATATTAAATAGTTTTAAAATACTTGGAAACTTAAGAATATTTTAAAAAATCTTTTTTGTGTACTGTATAAACTATAATTAAATAGTATTAAACTATAAACTATATAAACTATAAAAACATACTGAAAACAAAATCAGTCGTGCAACAATAAAATTCATATTGTTTATTTAATAAAATTTAACATACTATGTTTATAATTACAGTTTTTAAAAAAATAAAAATATCAGATTATAATTTTTAAATTTCAATCAAGTATTTCAAATCATTCATAATCTAGTGATATTTTTCAAATATTTTTAATTTTAATCAATTTAATTAACCATTAAATTGATCCTTTTTGAATTAATAGTTTTTTATACAAACAAGCAATAGAGCATTAAAAAAATATAAATGTATAAATGAAATTAAAAAGTTTCTTGCTTGCATTACTAAGCTAAAAAATAGTGGATTATTCACAAATTACTTTCAAGTTGATAAAATCGAAGATCAGCTTGTCCATACGGAATTGTCTTGGACTGATAAAAAAAAAAACATAACGAGTGTCCTTTTGTTTGATTTTAAACTTTATCTTTTTTCAATACAGTTTGGTATAACGATTCTAATTTAGTAAGGACTTCTAAAATTTTCACTCTATTTTTCACAATTACTAGTTCATTTATCTTTATTTTATTTTGATTTCTATAGCAATTTTTTATAGATTTAGTACATGCACTAGATATATAAAAACATGGTAAGATTAATCTTACCTAGAAGAATATAAATTCATTAAATATGAATTTCAATCAATCGTCACAATTTATAAATTCGATGATATTAATCATTAACTCCTTATTATGCTAAAATATTTAACAAGAAATAATTATTAATACATGTTCATACTATTCATACTTAATAATAAATTAAAGCACTTTCTTAAAAAAATCTACTATTTCCTAAATGTTAAATCCTAATTAATTTTAAGTATTCATAATTCATTATATTCTATATTATATTATGTATTATAAATTATGTATTATATTAATAAGCGGAAAAATTAATATTATTTATTAAGAAATTGAAAACAATGTAAATATCATCATAAATGTACCTTATATGATGAAATTTTGTATTATATTTGTACATAAAAAGCCAAATTATAAGATATTTTAGATAAAATACAAAATTTCATATAGTATCTCAAAATCTACTTTCAGTATTTTTAATGTCTAATACTAATTTTACAACATACATGTGATGAATTTACTTTCTACTTGCTAAATCTGTTATATGGAACGTATAAAACAGTCATATAGCTTAAAAATGAAATTTTTATACAAATATATAAGTATTTATATAAATTTGTAATTAACAAATTTATATTTAGGACAATACTTTTTCATTAAATTTTTAAAAGAACAATTCAATAATTTGTTATTTAAATTAAATAAGCATAATATAATATATTTCTTTTTTTATAGTATTTTTTATGTATTTATTGATGTATTGATTGTTAGAAGGTGTTATCATTTTGAATGTACAGTTTGAAATTGCTTTATAAATAATTTAAAAAAAAATTTTATAATATCTTTACTCCAATTACATTTTTTATCTAATAATGGTTTAACTCATAATTATTTAACTAATGACTGTATATTTAAAAGATTTTCATACTTTTAATTGTTATAAGTAATTTATCATCTACACTTAATATTACAATTGTAGTTTATAGTATCATAAATCCTCGTCTTAAAGAGCACACTTTATATAATATATTTACGTTTTTCTTTATAATTCAGACTACATTTTATAAATTTGTATTATTTGTAGAACAAGTATCTTTTATAATTCTTTCTATTATAATAATAATAAGATCGTGACTAAATAGAACAATAAGCTTTTACTATATCATATAATTTAAAAATACAAAATTATAAATCTTATCAATATTAGTATTATGCTATTTATTTTATATTAAATTATTAATATAAAATAATTATAAATTAATTATAGGAATGTACGAAATATTAAAAACAAAAAATTGATAATACAATGATTGTAAATTAGAATAAACAATAAAGAAAAAATTAATATTTAAAGTGCTTAATAACAATTATGAGTATATGCGTTTATACTGATACTTTTTATGCATGTGGATAATTTTTTCTTGCACGCGTATCGTATTAATATGAACGCACCTTAGAACGGTAAAGAATGTACAATGTACTATCTGGTCACTTTTATTTCCGTCTACAAAATGAGAAGCGCATACGGACAGCGCCCTCTCTTAGTTTATGAAGTAAGGCGAACTTTCTCTCTTTTACTCTTTCATTCTCTGATTGTGTACTTTTTCATTTCTCTGTGTTGAAACAGTTAAGTTCTTCAGTCTTCATGCTCAGTGCCATCGCGCCAGGAAACATGTGAAATTGCGCTTACAAATTGTTCTTGTAACTTTGTTTCTGTCTTACTTCCGTTTTTTCGCACTTAAACGTCATTCTCCGTACAATGATTATTTTCCTGAGAAACGTCTTTGAGAAACAGAAGAAGAAAGATAGAGAAAGAGAGAGAGTGTCGAGAAAGAGGGGAGAGGCTCATTGCCTACGGCTCCTACTTATTCGAGCGCCTTCTTTGAGCGATTTTTTTAAAATGAATTACAAATTACAGTCTTTTTTCGATTGGGTATGTTTTCTTTTTACGAAGCTCTAGAATACTGTATAGTATCGGCTACATTCGACCAGTCTGGGGATAAAGGAAATGTATATTTTACCATCATATACTGAGTGTATTTTAATTTTATATCCAGAAAAATTAAGAAATTTGAGACTCGATGTAATTATATATTGATAAAAAAATATCTTTAAACGTATTAATAATCTTAGTAACAATAATAAGTTTACAAATAAAATTGAAGAAAGAACAAAAATGTTTTCATTGCAAGAAACAAATATTCTTACATAATAACATTACTAACTTGAGTAAAAATATTTATACACTGTCGTCATAATAAAATATTTGACGATTTAATTTTATTTTCTTATAATTAAATTTAAAACACTTAATATTCAAATGTTTATCATTGCTATACTTTCCAAAATATTAAAATTTTTACGTTAATATTATAAAAAATTAATGACAAAATAACAATTTAACGTTGTGCTGAATACAAATGATAGTTTAAATATGAAATTAGTAATTTTAATCAATACTCTAAAAATTATTTTTTTCATTTTTCTTATATTTAATTAGGAATAATTCATACAAGAATTCTAAGTTATATTATATTATAACATTACAATATTTTATAAAATCACATATATTTTGAAAAATTAAATTTTTGTTTTTTCTTCTATACTTCATTATTTTTCTTCTAATATTGTCTTTTACGGTATATTATCTTTTCTTTCTTGTTTCTGATTCTATTTACTTCAATGAAATTATTAATTTGTTAAATTTTTTAATATATTTAAATCCTTTCTTTCTTTTTTAATTATTTCTTTCCAACTCTTATTATTATTTCATAGTATCACAAAAAAAATTTAGAATTATAATTTTTAATTTATAGTTTTAATTTTAATTTTATATTAAAAAAAGTTCTAATTCTCTAAAAAATAATAAAACATGAATGCAAAAAATATGATAAAAATAAAATAATCTGAAGCAGCGTAAAATAGTTATACCGATTCTTACTTGCATGCAATAATAAGTATTACTTAACATGTATTTACATTTTTATATATTTCGTTTTGGTTTTACATAAATGGGCCTTGATCTGATTTAAAAGTAAAAAGTCGAAAATTAAACTTAATCCGTATCAAGCTTGATTCTCAGTGTTATTTTGACTTTGTATACATATTAATCTTAAAATACTTATAAATCTCTATTATTTTGTTAGTTCATCTTAATTATGTTAAATTGATTTTCTATAGAATAACAATATTTAATGGTGCCGTAATAAATGATTAGAATCTGAAATGCTTCTCATTCAATTTTATGAAGATTACCTTATTTTTACATATTAAAAACATGTCAATACTATTTAAAATATATTATAAACTATGTAAACGGATAATTTTTTCAGAAATGTAGAAGAAAAAATTATAATTTAATAAATTTGAATGAGGTAAAAGAATAATTATTTAAAATATAAAAGCTTTATTAAATTGATTTTCCATTCGAATGATTATATTATTTCAATTTTAATTAGAAAAATTTAAAAAGAAACAAGAGTGTTTCCTCTTAATTTTATATAATTATAATACACCTAACATTGTATGATCTAGTGAATATTTTTAATAATTCTCACATTTACGAATAAGATAAAAAAATGAGTACAACTATACGTTTAAATTAATAAATAAACGTATATCTAAATATAACTAAAATATATTTACAATAATTTATAAAGTTAAAACAATTTTTTCCGTGATTACGTACATATCTTAGAATTTTTATATGATATTGAAATTGATAATTGATAATTTTTATTAATTGATAATTTGTATACAGAGTATAATTCTGCAATGGTTATAAAAAAAATGTAAATGTACGTAATAAAATATTCTTTATATTTATTTATAGTAACGCGAAAATAAAAATTCATATTATACACAATGAATGATTTTGAAATTTAATAAATATTAAAATCGAATTATAATATAATTTTATTACAAATAAATAAATAACGTATTTTATCCTTAGATTTTTAGAAATTATTGTATAAAGTATTTTTGATCGTGGAAAAACTTATGCTATACCAATTTTTACACATATTTTATTTACCTCTCATACTTTTAATTTAACAGAAAATATATAAAAACTATGCTTTTATAATAAAATGCTGAACTAGTACAATCTACGTTTAAAACAGAAAAGTCAAGAAATTTCTTTTTACGAGAAAATCGATCCAAATCAGATCATGAAGCTATGTGAAATGCTACAAAGGAATAGGAATTTGGAGAAAAATTTGAGTATAAAAATGTAAGATGAACAAGTAAAAATATAGTAAAAATTTCAAATCCTCTCAAAATTAAAATGGAATTAATATTTATAATTGTATTAATTACACTTTCTGATTTTTATATAATTTGTACTTAATATCATCAAATTTTTAATTAAATAAAATTTTATTTTGTACTGTGCAGTTACGTAAGAATACGTAACCTACGTAATTAAAATATAAACATTTATTTAATAAGTATAATAAAATATCACATACAATCTTCACTTTTATTATGTAGATTTATTTTTAATCGATTAACTAAATTAAAATAAATCTAAAACTAAATATATAATATATAAAACTAAAAAACTATAAAACTACTACTATAAAACTAAAACTTAATTTTATTTACAAGTAAATTTATAATTTTTGTTATACATTAAATTTAAACTCACATCTAAATTTTCATGTGTTAATACATATTAGAATAAAACATAAGTAATATTGATTTGTAATATACAATATATTTTAAAATAACAGTGTATTCAACTAATTTAAAATAAAACAATTACGGATATAATAAATTGCAGTATATGTAAATTACATACATTTAAATTACTACATTTTAATTACATGTAAATTACTTTGCATTATATTTTTTTAAACAATTATAATTATCATACTAACATATTCTTATTTAACGTATTAGTAGCTTTTTACGATAACAAAGTCTACACCGAACGGAACATACTATACAGCTTATCGTACTTCTACATTATAATAATTATATATATGTATATATAATTGTAATAATTATAGCAGCACAAAATTTTTCACCGTTACCTTATTCGTGATAAAGTTCTAAATATATGAGAAAGGTAAAAGAAGGTAAAATAAAAATATGAATTTCAATTAATACAGTGTGTTTTTAGAGGTCTAATCATAGAGCTTGAAAAATCAGCCACATAAATGCATCTTAGAAACAACCCGCGTCGACGTAATGCAGATAGACGGATCACGAGATACTTACTCGCTACCTGAAGCCGTCATTGTATTTAATTTTTAGAAAAATGTCACTTGACTTTGTTCACAACCGTCATTTAGAAGAAATCTCTACCCTACCTTATAATTCAATTTTTCACTCGCGCATCATGGGTGCACAATGCTATAAATCTCTCCACTGATTCGCGGAAGAAAACATATATTTAGGAAAACAGCATATCTCTATTGTTAAACTTTTATTTCTGGTCATTCTCTCTCTCTCTCTCTCTCTCTCTCTCTCTCTCTTCTCTCTGCCTCTCTCTTTAGAGTAGAATAACGTATTATTTATTATCATAAATTTCTTCAATTATAATTAGTATATACTCGTTGATAATAATTTTTAATATGAAACTCATTAACAATTTTTACTAAATGAAAAAAGAGACTGCTGTTACAGCGCATACCTTTTATGCATTTATAAAAGCGGTCCAATTCGCTGATGCTGAATCGCGTCGCAAAACGCACTCGTCGCTCAAATGCAATTACTCGGTGATGGCAATGGCGACAGCGACGTCCGTGTCCGGCCACGAGAAATAAGAAAAAGAACACAATTGTAGGATTAGTGGTAGGTGAAGAAGGACCGAGATTGGTGACGAAGCCTCCAAGTTTAAACGAAAAGCAGTTAAGACTGTCACGTGTTGCGGTTTCGAACCAAGTCTCGAAATTGATATTCGAGAGTGGAGATGCGAGAAGCCGCGAATAGACAGGATAACTTGAAGAGAGAAAAAAATAGAGGGAGAGAGAGTGAATCACCGTTGTACTGCGGGTAAACCGAAAAGCATTTCGTTTAGGGCAACTGCTACCTGTACTCGCGCTGTCACCTGCGAACGTATATTTTATATACACAATATACACTCGACCATACTTTTGCAACTCTGTCGAGAATTTCGAAATATTCGTACCCTTTGCCGTTCTCCGGTCTTCTTACAATATGAGACAATTACGACTTTTCCTGTATTTCTGCATTGACGCTGCAGAAGAAAAAAAAGCTATAAGTACTGGATATTTCATAAAAAATTTTGCTTGAATATAATGTTGAGAATATTACGGGTAAATCTATGAGATATTAAAAATATTTCAATCATAAGTCATCTTATCAGTCGCTACTCATATTTATACGATTCTTCTCTAATTTTTCAAAAATTTGACAATGTATAATAAATTTTTGTATAAAAATAGTGATAAATTTGTTATAGAATGGGATATTAGCTATATATACTTTACAATGTATACGAATACATAGAATTCAAGATCTAGAATTTGAAAATTTTATTGTCTAATTTTATTCTAGTAGCATTATTATCTAATAACATTATTGTCTAATAACATTATTAGTGTCTTGAGTGATCTTCAATAACCATATATGTTTAGAAGAAGTTATTTCACTTAATACTTCATTTTTTCATTAAATCATTTAAATTTATAATATATATTTATTTCATTATGTGATTTAAATATAAATAAAGAATAAACATTGATAATTAAATAATTTTCCCTATTTGAACTATCAAATCAGAAGTAAAGTTTAAACTATTAGTTCTTCAATTCTTTTTATGTATAAAAATTATTAATTGAAATTAATATATTATTTTTCGGAATTATTAAATATCTATTAATATTTAGATATAAATACACTTCTTTGTATTTCGAAAGTATAAATTCATGTTTTGCAACTGCAACTTAAAGTTCATTGAGTAAAATAGGTATGAATACTCTTGAAAATGTTTTTTTTTTTAATATGCATATTGAAGTAAAAATGCTTCTATTAGATATGATACATTTGTTTTTTAAACTACTTTAAGCTTACGACAATTTTCGGAAATAATATGATTTAATAACACAAATTTAATTTCACTGTTTGATATCATTATAGCAATATAATAGAGATATTGAAAAAAACTGGTAGTGTATATTAACCGCAATATAAGAAAGCAGTATAGCCGCAGTCCGACAGATTGGTACCTGTTTTATATGTCCCTTTTATAATAATGTACAGTACTGCATAACCCCTCTTTCTCTCACTCTTTCTCTCTCTCTCTCTCTCTCTCTCTCTCTCTCTGCCTGTCTGTCTGTCTCTCTCTCTCTCCCTCTCTATTTATCTCTCTCATCTCTTTCTTACTTACTCAAAGTTTCTTGTGAAGAAAAGTTCCACGTAAAATGACACGTGTTCTTCTGTTTAGATCCTTTTATAATTTTTCATCTTTATTTAGAAACAAACAGGCTTATACAATAAAAATTTGTGTAGTTAATGTACATATGTACATCTATGACCACTGTAGATGAGATGTACACAAAGGGTAACTGACGTGAGCACTGGTACTGAGACCAAATGTGAATAGTATACAGATACACCATGATAATATGGAAAAGATATAAAAAAAAAGATTGAAGAAAAATTAAAGAAGACAGATATGGGGAGAGAGAAAGCGTGTGTGTGTGTATGTGATTGTGTGAGTGTGTGTCTGCATGTTTGTACGTAAGACGTAGAAGATAGAGTATGACGGAGTCTCGTTCGTCGTCACGACCTGCGGTCGACAGTAAGGATGCCGCCGTCTCATCTTTACACGGCCAATCAGCCTCATAATCACTGAGCTGAATGTTCGTTCATTCGTTCTTTCATATTCGTTTTTCCATTTCTCTCTCTCTCTCTCTCTCTCTCTCTCTCTCTCTCTCTGTCCCTCTCTTCCTGTTTTTCTCTGCCAATTTTTGTCTTTCTTTCTCCCTCTCTTTCTTTTCTACTAAACTAATCTTTTTATAGGAAACGTCCTTCAGACTTCTGCATACTCGTGTTTGTAAACGTTTGAATATTTTAAAATCAATATAAAACAAAATGCCACTGAAATAAAATATAAACTTTTTAATTTTATTTTATTATTATTGATAATAATAACTATTAATAAATATGTTTATTATATTCATAAATTTTAATTAATACGTATACCCAAAATCCGTAAAACCAAAAAACCAGAAAAATATATATTTAGTATCAATAAATAAATTAAATCATTTTCTAAAGTATATTTTCTTAAATATATTTTTTATTATTTTATTATTATTTTGATCAAAATGAATAAAATTGACTGCATGTCAATAAGCATTATCGTTATTTCGAAAGGTTACTCCATATGCGTAATAATCCATCAAGCATTTGTTGTTGAGTTTAAAATAATTCTTTCCCCCTTTATGATTATTATTATTATTATTATTAAGAATTATTTCGTGTAACTGATTTATACTCGTTAATTCATACAATTTGATTTCAATATCTATACTAAAATAATTAAAAGTAATATATAATTTTAATTATTCTTTCATAAAGATCTCGCTGATTTATTATTTTTTAATATTTTTAATATTATTTATTTTTATTAACAATTAATTAGATTCAATTACTATAAAGTCTTCTTGTATTCTTTGTATTTCTATTTTCAGTTGTTATTTTTGATAATTTTATGAATATCTTCGCATATACAATAATATAACATTTTACAATTATATTTTACCAAGTATACCTGTATCGCTACTTTCTCTTGACAGATTAGCCCTTTCGTCCTTCTTCATATTTGTAAACCCCATTGATATGTGGCTTCATAGTCTTACTGAGCATATAGTAAACAAGTATTTTATTGTTACTGTGCAGGTTTCCGCACATCGTGAGTATAAGTGCAAATTGAAAAAAGTATTTTCTCAATATTAATGCAATACTTAAACTTAAATTTGATTTAAAATACTTTTATAAATATTAAAATTACTTAATATCAGTGTTAATAGAATTTTTTTATTAATATTGTATACTTTTATGTTATTTTTAATATCAGTTCATTACTTATATTTAAATTCATGAAATGAAGACAGAATCTTATGCTAAAGTAAAAAGTATATTGTAAATAATTAAAAATTATATCTTTTGCATTTTAGGTATACGATATTTATTATGAATAATGTTTTTTGAATGTTCTAAATAATGGTTTTTATTTAAAGTACGATTACTTTAATGTTTAATTATTATTGCATTAGTAATAGAAATATGAAATTTAAATAGTTCCATTTCTAAAATTATCTTGTGTAAACAAGTAATGAAAATATTTAAACAATATAATATAGAATATTTTTGAATCACATAATCATTTCTTTTTTAAATATTATCAATTGTCTGATATAGTATTCAATTATATGTCATAATAAAATGCATCAAAAAATAATTTTAATGAAGTAAAAATACACTGTAAAATATAAAAACGCAAAATCAAAACTTACAAATGTAATTTTTAGATATCTTGGTGGTAAATTGTTTTAAGAAGTAGTATCACTGCATATATAAAAACGAAATAATAAGTGTACACGATAAATACAAAGAGTTTTAAAAAAAGTTAAAGCGAAGTTTAGAAATACTTTTAAACTCATGAATTTTTACATAAATATAGATCGTCTTATACAGGAAAAATTGCTTTTTTACACATCCACTATTTATGCATTTATTAATACATACTTTGATTTTATAAAGAAATTACGATTTCTAACATGAAACGAATGTCCAAGCACTATAAATTAAAATTCTTTCATGTAAAAAATTTAGTATATTATAGTTATACAGACAGCTACAAAGATAAGGCTATAATAATAACTATAATAAAGCTTTAACAACAATTAAATCTCTTAATTATTCAATATACATGTTCACCTTTGCATATATATATCGCTAAGGAATAATAGTTCATTTTATTTTGTGTTATGTTATTAAAAAAATAATATGTTTATTAATAATAATAAAATGATGTGTATAAATGTAGTAAGTTAAATAATATAAATACCATTTTAAAACTTTTATTAAAAAAATCTGTATTATTTCATTTTTTTTTAAATAACTTAGTTACAAAATAATTATGATTTTGAATTAAAAATTATGATTCTTATATATTTTGTAATTAAATAGAATTTATCTTAATTTTATATTGATACACAATGTTTTCTATTAATTTTTATTTAAGAATAACTCAGTTTTAATACATTATTTCTTTTACTTTTTAATATGATTTAATTTTAAATTAAGAACGCTTATTAAAAATTATGATATACATTATTATATACAGTATACAATTATAATTAATATTCTTTCATGAAAAACTAAAGGCAATATTTTTTTAAAGATGTTTGAAGATCATAATCAAAAATTAAAATAAATTATTATTAATAATTATAATAATTATAAATTAAAATTAATAATAAGAATAATAAGAAGAAATAGTAGTTTGACATTAAATATTTTTATTTTTAATTATAATTTTACTAAAATCGTACTAAAATTGTACTCAAAACTGATGTTTTATACAAAATTACACGTTTAATACACAATATAATTGAATGTACACACACGTAGTCAATGATGAATAAACCGATTGAAGTTGCTTCTCATTATCTAAGTACAATAAATAAATCCGATATTACATATTTTATTTAATGATTTCTGAAAATTAACTCTAATACTAAAATTCTATCTTGGAAAATCAGATTGAATTCAAGATAAATCACAGAGTGTGTTATACGATTTGCGGGTGATATGTAGAATATCAACTGCAGCGTGAAACATCTCATCACGCAAGAAACTTACACGCAAGTACATGCGCGAGCTTATATCTTTGTGCACGTGTGCGTGTATGTATGCTCATAAGGAACAAAACGAAGAAAAAGAAGTATAAAAGGCAAAAGCGGAGTAAGAAGAAAGAAGTTGATTATTGTGCAGCGAGGGCAGGGCATGACCCTGCGGGCAAACGCGTGTAGACTGCGCTCTCACACACGTATACGTGCGAACATTTAAATGTGTATCTATGCATACATGTTCAACGATGATAAAAGAATTTCGGGGGTATACTTGTATTAGCATTACATTTTTTCACTTGAATAATCGCATCTAACAATGTAACTAATAGCTGATTGTTTTTGTTGGTTTGTTTTATTATTTGATTATTTTATTTTTTAAATTGATCATTTTTATATTGTAGGGTGTTTTCATGGACAAATAATATTTGTATGATTTATATCACTTGTATACTTTGTTATTATATTTATAAATTTATTATATTTGTTACTCCAGTATATATAATGTATACAATTTTGCATGAATTTTAACTGCACTAATTGAATTAGTTGATAACAATGATATCAACTATAAAATCATTCTCAATAGTTATTGCATACTCTAAGTTTCTAAAACAAAGAAAAATTACTATATATGACCTTAGTGCATTATCATTGAACAATTTATATTTATACTTGACAATATTTCGGTCTTTTTGGGGAATTGTTTATTTAATATATGATTATATTTTTTATTTAATTAGTTAGTAAATTGAACTGAATATATAATTATATATTTTAATACTTTAAAGTTAAAAGAAACATATTAATTTCTGTAGCTTTATAATATAGGCAATGTAAATTTTATATAGTAATGAATAATATACACATAATACCATGAAGGATGTATAAAATCTTTTTTACAATAGAACTTACAATCCGAAATATATTTAATTACTTGATTCTTTTTTAACCAATGCGAAACTCAAATTTACTAATTTTAAATAATATTTTCAAATGTATTTACAAAAAGTTAAACATTATAATTAATCAAATAATTTGTGTATATCATTAAATATTTTTATTATGTACCTCGGAAAACGTATTTGATATGTGATATTATTTTTTAATATTTCTAAAATGTCTGATCAACAAAAAAACTTTTTATGCAACATAAATTTAATATTATTTAATGTATATTTGGAATATATTCTCTTTTAATTCATAAAAATAAAATAAAATTTATTAACATTAAGCATTTATGGGTTTGTAAATTGTATTATAAGTTTTTTATAATTATAAATTTATTTCAATATAAGGAAAAAAATGTATTTTATTAACAAAAACTGTTAATATGATAGAAAATTATTGATTCATTGTCTAGTATTTGGATCTTTAGTGAAAATAAATTATTGGAAACAACATTCTTTAAATAAAAGAAATAAAATGATGCTTAGAAGATATAAAATTGAATTAAAATCTTTGTTAGATAAATTTTAATATAAGATACAATATTATATGTATAAAATTGATTAGATAATATTATTGTATATGTACACATATATATACATTTATATATTTCAAGCATGCATACGTACGCATACATTCAAATCTGAACACACATTTTATTTTGTTACATTTTTTTTTACTTAAGACAGTATGTAAATAATTCACTTTATCTTAATAATTAATTATTTAGTACAATATTTATGATAAGCAATCGAAATAATATAAATGTCCTGTTAATATCTTTGCTAAAAAAAATTTATATTAAGAATTATATCTTTTTAATTTTATGTGTGTAAGTTTATTGTTACAATATTTCAAAAAAATAAAATAATTATATATGAATATAGTAATAATAATATAAAAAATCATAAAAAGTGAAAAGTATATTTATATGTATATGTGTATACGAGCGCACTTATGCATATATACATACCTTAATTTAAGTAGTTTAAAATATTTCTAATACCTAGACCCTGATTATTGAATACTAATAATAAATTTACGCTATAAAAAAGTAAAAAACAATAACTCTATGTAATTATTTATTAATAATTTGCAATGTAACGTTTTCATATTTTCGACAAATCAATAATATTGAGAATATTGAAAAAAAAATTTTTTAATTTAATTCGTAATAGTAGCTTTAATTAAGATTAAAATATTTGTATACGTATTAAAAGAAAATATGAGTAATTAGGAATTGGAATGATACAAGAATATATTCTGCTTATAACTTTTTTATGTGTATTATTAATAATAAAAAATTTTTAAATATGACCCTATGTTAAACAGCTAAATCCAATTCAGTAACTGAAATCATGCTAACGCCAAAAACGTAAATGGCAAGGTCATACTCGTCAAACTCTTTGAGAGCACGCCGCAACCGGAGATTTCAATGCGCGATCTGCCGTCGCTCTCATTCTCTTCTTCCTCTTCTCTACCCCTACGCCCCTCCTGATGCTCAATCCCCACCCCCGCACTTCGGGCGTCACTCCTCCCCAAACGTACCACTACTTCACCCGCCCCCTTTTTCTTATTCGCGACACTTTTTTTCTCTCTACTTGTCGCGCGTCGTAGCATTTTTGCAGCCACGGAAACTGACGGATGAGCGCTCACGAGAAACAGAGAGAAACATAGAGAGAGGTAGTAGGAGAGTGAAAGACAATGAGAGAAAGAGAGAGAGAAAGAGAGAGAGAGAGAGAGACAAATAAGATAGAAAGGTGCGTCCCATTATCGTCGGCACTCGGGTATGAGTTACTATTCGAGTTAGTCACTGTTCACAGCAATATTGTCATTGAATTCGAGGGAAAATTATTGGATTGCAATTGTTGTATAGTTTGTATAGTTTTACTTCGGGATAACTTAACGCATAATAACATTCCTGTGTAACATATTATATACCATTTCATTTAATGGTTATTTGGTACCGAAAAAAGATCACTAATCTTGTGTAAATGAGTCGAAGAAAACAATGATATTCATAGCACAACTATATTTGTACAGAAAATTTAGATTAATGATTATTAAATCACAAACCCATGACACACTCTTATTTTATCTTAAACCTTATATATGTTACTATATTTATATATGTTCATGATTTAAAAAATATTAAATACGTGGACGAATTCACTTATCGATTTTAATTCTTATATTTAATAAATATACACTATAAAAATGGTAAATATGAAAATATAAATATTATTAAATAAATAAAAACTTATATAAATTTTTATTATATTTGAATGATATAATTTAAGTTATTACAAAATTTTGATTAATTTATGACAGGTATTCTTATAATAAAATTTATCAGTAAAAAAATTTATGATGGTTCTCATTTAAGTTCAATGACGGTTCATGAATTAATAAAGAAAATTAAGTTATATATCACAAATTTTTAGAAATAGCATATATTCTTTATTTCTTTTATGCGAGAATCAATACAGTTTATATCGTTTAGAAGTTAGAAATAGTGACGTAAAAAGTTATTGAGCAAATGAACGAACTAAAGTTTCTAGTAAATTACCAATTTATTTATCTATATCCTAGAAGAATTTTTACCACAAGACAATTGACTTTTGCAAGTTTAAAGAAATTATTCATTGAATGATTTTTGTTAAGCGAATACATTATTGTGCTCTTACACTAGGAAATCAAACTATCTAGAATTGTAGTACCACAGTTACTCAAGACGCCTTTTTACTTGGAAAGTCTAAATGAAAAAAGGACATCCGAGTTGTAATTATGCTTGCTGAAAACGGTAATAAAGTATAAAAGAGAGCCTCGTCCGCAGTGGCGTTGGTAATACCCAACGTCTTTTTTTATAGATTCTGGGCTCGGTTAGCTGGACATACTGATTTCTCTGTCATCACATCATCTCGTCCGGAACACCTTCGTTACCTCGGCCTGGTAACAGCTGCCGCCGTCCTTAGATGCCGTCGGCGTCGCTGTCGTGAGACTTAGAACTTAATTGTTCGGAAATGGTACGGACATAAAAACCGCGAGCCCATGAGAACGCTCGATTTCACGTAAAAATCACGCGGTAACATTATTAAATGAAGCCGTTGTTTAGAACTATAGCCATTTTATCTAGTTTTAATTTTTTTACCTTTAAATTTATCTGTCGCGTGATTATTACAGTGATAAAGATGTTTTGCGTTGATACATCCTGTGTAATAAAAACTATAAGATCTGGATCGTATAAGAACTTTTGATCCGAACTGCATGTTGACTGTATTTTTTTTTACTTTTCGTATGAAAAATCATATTATATTTTTTAACGCATAGATATATATGTATGTCTATATATAAATAACTTAATATTTACAACTGTCAGAATAACAATTACATGAGAAAAAAATTTTGCAAACACAAATTACATCAATTGTCTACAAGAAAATATAGATGTATAAAATTATTTTATGGATAAATAGAAAAATTTTATGTTATATCCATCTACTTATAAATATTTTTAAAAAATTCTTACCATTTATAAATAAAATAATTTGAATGCATCAATTTTTAATAAATTTATTTTTTCACAACAATCTACAAATATAAAAATACTGTAGGAAAATAAAAATTTGTGGAGAAAAATATTTTTTAAATCAGCAATTGAATTATTATAAAGATATATATTTATAAATTTATAAAGAAACAACCCTGGCAACACAGAATATTCTTACTAAATCATTATTTTGACAATTATCAAGTAACGATTTAAAATACTATACCACTTCGTGTATTTATATATTTTTTACATATTGCTGTATTCAGCAATCATTCAAATATGAAAGCATTATTTTTTTATCAATGCAATAATACTTCGAAATATATAAACTTAGAAGCTATAACCAATTTTTCTCATAAATAAATAAATAGTATACCTGAAATAAGTAAAGTTACTCAAGAAATTCTACTTTTTTCGTTTTATGTAGAAACAAACTTAAAACACATTCAAAAAGAAAGTAGAGCGGGTAACTGAATGTTAGAATATAGTTCAAAACGCCTATAGTTTGCAGATGATTCTCTTGGTACATGCATATGCAACACTACGTTTGCATTTCCTAGTTTTCATATAAGTAAAAACTGCATTTTTCTTTGCAAGTTCAGTTTTTACGACTTTGAATGTTTTTTTTACATTAATGTCATACTTTTAAATTAGGTTCTCACGATATTATAACTTAAACTAAAGAAAGTTTTGTTAAAAAAATTTTAATTTAATCACAATTATGTTTTTTATATATTACTTTTATATGAATAATGAATAAACATTAATTTTTCTAATAGTATTTAAAAGATTACTCGCTTTTTATTTATTTGCTTTAATGAAAATAATTGATTGTAAATATTTAGAAATTAATATAAAAATTCCAAATATAAATTGTTTATAAATATCATATTTATTAGATATTTACAAAAATTGAAACTACGTGCATTTTTGGATCATAAAAAACTAATCGTTTAAATCAATTTTTTTAAATAATAATTAATATTTTTAATTTAACTATTGTAAAAATATTATAAAAATCAATAACAATTTTTATTATAAAGATACTTTAAATCGAAATGTTTAATTGATTTAAGTATGTTAGTTTTAAGAAGATAATATTTTATTATAGGATAACCCTAAGAAATTATATTAAAAAATTGTAAAAATTGTGTAAGATACTGTATAACTGAAATATACATAAACGATTAAATTAAATTTTGAGACTAGCAATAATACAAGGAAGCCTTTAATAATAAACAATAAAAAACGATAAAACATTAAAAATATCCACTGGTTTGTGGATAAAAAATGCCTATATCAATGTCGGTAATGAAACCGGTCAAAGAACGTCTCCCTTGTTACCTTTAGAAGAATCACAAGGACTAAAAGGATTAATAAAAGCTGATTAAAGATAATTTTACTCTGTATACAGCATCTTGCATACAGAAAGAGAGAGAGAATAGAAGTTGGCGGAAGTACAATAGTCAATGAGGGAGGGGGAATACTCCGGAAAGTTAAAGAACGTTGGATGCATTGCGTCGTTGAAGGAGCTCGCGCCGATATTCGAGCTCGCGAGTGTTCGCTGTGCTACGTAGCGCGCAGAAGGACTTTATGAGCAATCAGCCTCGCTATTCACCGCAAATTGTTTGTTCCTCAAACCCATTTAGCTCTATTCCGTGAAATTCTACTCGAATAATCACAGCTTCGATGCCCACCAATTACCGTTTTTCTCGTTCAAAGTGAGCAAGCAGCCTACGGACACGACGACTATGCGTATGTGCCCCTCCTTTCGCAGAATTTGCTTACGCACGTACTCACAAATTTCTAAACTGGAGTATATTATGCATCGAACGATCAAACATTAACTTTTGTAAATCTAGGACTATTTGCTAATTTTATTTCAAATAGTTATTTTAATTGATAGATTGAATCTCACGCAACAGTCGTACCACTTGATAGTTGATTATCTGATGAAGTTTTAATTATTAAAAATTACAATGAATATGCGTCGTTTTTTCTTCGTGGATACTAATACTCAATAGTTTATAATATTATTATAATTTATTACTAAGTTTTAAGTATGATGCTGAAAAAGATTATGGTCTATATTTGATCATAAAATTGGGGTAAGTACGAACTTCTGTTTTCATTTGTAAAAAATATTGATTGAATAATTGTTTATAACACATCTCTTTTATAGTGACAAATAATATTTCAATACAAATATAAGTTTAAAATATTTAAATAGTGTGAAGTATTTTGAAATAAAGTACAATAAAATTTTTGAAAATTTAAAACAAACATAAAAAATACTGCAATAAAAAATAATAATTATGAAAGTGTATTTTATACTATAATTAAATAAAAAATTTTCAAATATAAGTACAAACATTATTTTTAATATATATTTAGAAAATGTACAATACTATTTTTATTTTGTAATACTTATTAGTACTACTATTCTATTAATAAAATTTATAAAGATGAACAAATATGCATTGCATTTAAGATTAACGTTATACTTATTTTATATTTAAAATAGTTATAATATAATTTATATAATTACAATATATTTTTATGAGTAAATATATTAATATACAAGCAAAGACATTAATTGAAATATAGTATGTATTTGAAACAATAATCAAAATTAAAAATTAAAATTAGGTACTTATACGATATGCTTCTTTCCATATAATTAAAGATTAATTATTAAAATTATATTTAATAAATATTAGTTTATAATATAAATACCATAATAATTACTCTTTATTTATTGTCTTCAATAAAAATAATCGATTGCAAATATTTAGAAATAAAAATAAAAATGTTAAATATAAATAGTATATTAAATTTAAAAAATAATATTTTATTTATTATATATTTTTAACAATTGAGCATAATATGAATTTAATATAATATTATAGAAGACATTAAAAAATTGATCAGTCCAGTTACTAATGTATTGGTTAAAATAATAAAGAAATATACATTCAAGTATTATTAAAAATTTTAACAATAATTGATGAATATTTTTTAACTTGATATATTTTTATTTATTATAACCTTATATTAAATTAAAAAAAATTTATTTCTAAATTAAACATAAGTAAGAGTTTATAAATATCCGTTGTTCTAAAATTGAGTTAAGCTTTCTGATAAAATATAATCCAAGAAAGCATATATTGCTTTAAAAAAGCGCACGTGTTATTAAAACTATATATATAGATTACATAAAACTTCAATAAGGATTATGCATGGAACGTTTGGAATTTATATAAAAAAGATAAATGGAAGTTTTTATTTGAAGAAGAGAATAAAAATATACTACAAATTGACGTGCAAGTCATTATTATTCCACATATATTCAAGAATTTGCGTGTTTATTTCTCACTGAGAGGTACGTCTGAGAGCTAAGTCCGTATCGGACAGTAAAGAAATCGATGCTCAAGAGAAAGAAGGAGTCAAAAGAGTGGATGGAGAGAAGAAACTCTCGACCCTCATCGCATGGACTTTCCGCGAATTCGCGCGAGTAGGCGCATATATACACTTCTCCTATAAGAAACAAAGTGTAGCATCCTACGGCGAGGAACCTTCCTCCTCTTCTTCTTGAGTTCCTCTCTTTTTCTCTCTTGCACAAGGACTTTGTGGGAACCCATCGTACGCCAGAATACGGCGTGTTCCCTGGACCACGAAGTGAAAGGCCCCATAGCGGTGCGGACGAGCGCGTGCTTCGAAAAAATATATTTGAAGTACATAACGCGAGCGTGTGCTCGTGAAAGTTTTCTTGTATCATACATATTGTTGCGACGCGTGCCTGTAGATTAGCTGCTATGGAAGCTGCAAGCGATGAATCGACGTTTTTTCTCTAAATTTTAAATAATCTCTTAGTCAGAATTGAGATAAGCCTATCTTGCCATATAGTAAAGACATTTATTTTTATTAAATGACTTATTTAGATTCATAGACACTGTACCTAGCACATGATAATATTTTTGACAGGATTAACTTTTGACAATATTATTATTTTCAGGAAAACTGAACTTTAATATTTCAAGTGTTGCTAGAAAACTATTTATGAAATTTTGTTTCTATAGAATGTTTAGAATAAAAGTATAACAGTTGTTCACTTTTTTCACAAAATGAGATTAAGTTTAAATTTTAAACGATTGTAGATATTTTTAAATATATTTAATTAATTTTAAACTATTTTACTATCTAAAAAAGATTTTGAAAAACTATTAAGGTTTAAAATTATGCAATATGTATCTATTTTTATTGTCGAACTTAACAATTCGTCATTTTCAATTAACACATCAGTTTTTAATTTTCTAAAATATAGCTAAAAACATAAAGAGAAATCGCGGAAAAAATTTTCATAGGACATAAATTAATGACTTGCAACAATATGAGTACAGAGTTTATCTAGAATTATTGGTAGCAAACAAGGTTGAAATAAAAAAAATTGAAAGTCACGGTTGAATAGCAATGAAGAAATATGCATCATGCTTCATCATAATTTTTCTGACTTAAAAGTTGTGATATTATAAGAATAAAAAAACTCTTTTAACACATTTGAAATATTTTATATCAAATTATGTAAAATTAAAAAGAAATTATGATAACAATTTTTGTTTTTGTGCTCATAAATGTATTTGAAAATTAAAAACTTAAAAATCTACACATATTTTTAAAGGTTTTTTTCATGTTTAATCTATTTCGTGTAATACTAGAATTTTTTTAAATAAAAAATATTGTTTAAATAGCCATTCTTAAAATCATCAAAATAGCCTGCTATAATGAAAAGTCACCTAATAAAGATAAAAGCTGAAATCGTAACTAATTACTTAATATATAATGTTTTGCTTTCTTTTAACACTAATAAAACTCAAATTCTCAAAAATTGTCAATATTTTCCATATAAGAAATAAGTATTATTTTAACGAAAATGAGTTTGCAAATTTTTTCAAAACTGTTGACCGGATTCGCAAAATTTTTTAATACTTCCGCTTTCTGATTTTTTTAAATATACGAATACCTCCCATGACTTTTTCATCTTCGGCATAATAATTATAAAATTTACTAAAATCATCTATCAATATCGTAGCGAGTCATCTCCGGTTAATAAAAAATATTATAATTCTTCAAACTATTTAAAAACATAAGATGAAGTATTGAAGAAGAGCAAAACATCAAGTTGTAAACCTAGCCGACATTCCCCGCATGCTTCACGCAGGCAAAATGTAAAGTTGCCAAAGCAGCGCACACAAAAATTAAGTACAGAGTGAACATGGATTGCAGTTGGAGATAATTAAGCCCCACGCGACGTAACACCGGAACCACCGTGTCAGTATGAACAGTCGACATCGGCAGGGGGAAAAGAAATCGCGTGATGCAAGGGGCGTGCACAAGTTCCACACATCATGCAAATACTTTGTGAGCTGCAGAGTTGAAGTCGTAGGGCTCGTGCAGCTCCGTAAAACCTATAAAAGTTTGAAAAATGCAAATATTGTGCGAAGCAGGTAAGAACAGCTAAGCGGAAAGCCAGAGAAGAATCAGTAAAAAAATACCTTTTATCGCCTACACCATAATACCTACCTACACAGGGCCGAGACCGGTAGCGTTTGCTACCAACACTGTTCGCATGCGCCGACATATGCACATTCGTATGCGGAATTCTGTGCTTCAGCGCTTTATATGGACTCAGAAAGTAATCGGCCATAAACCGCGAAACTATTTTTATATACGCGGTGTTCCCTTCTCGTCTATGTTTCTACACCTGCAGTTAATCTTCTTTGTCTATCGAAATAGTCGCCGGTCTTTCGGGTAAAAGTAAAAGGTTGCAGATTCGATTCTAGGCGTGCTCGAAGCTTTGTCTACCTCCGGCATCAAGCGTGAGGAAATGCACGCACTTGAGATGTGTAAAGTCGACAAAACAACCCAACGAGAATCCGAGTAAGTGCTTGCGTATATGTGTGCAGCCATAGGATATCTAAAATTCAAATTTCGCATGAAATATAAGATGTAATATACGTGATGTGCGATACATGCTGCACGAAATGCGCGATGGATGAGTCACGTATTTCATAGCGATTACACACTCGTATTTCTGGTAAAATTGAAGAAAAAATAATTACTATTTTCCTATTTTCCTTTATTTTTCATGTCTTTTGATTAGTACGAAAATTAAGTTATCGATTATTTATATATAATTACTATGCAGATACGATGTAATCAAGGTAAATGGCTATGTTATCCGAGACTAATGTTATATAGCGTAATGATGCTAGATTAATTAAGTATTAAGAATATTGTAATAGCATTATTTCATCTAAAATAATAAAATAATTAGAAATGTATAATAAATAATTATTAATCATGGTCAAACATATATTTAATTATATTAACAATTACGTTTTACAAACAGATTCAAATATTAAATACATAAGAGATTTTTTCTTTTACAATAAATTCCAATATATGAAATAATTAATCTTAAAATTAAAATTTAAATTAAAAAAAATATTTTTTTTAAATAAAGGAATTTTTCATAAAATTCGTTAGTCTTTACAATATATTAATGGTTTAAATCTTACTTTAAACAAGTTATTTCAAATAAATATATACATTTAGTGCATTTTACTGAATTCTTTACAAGAAAGTATTTTAATTATTATTTATTAGTTTTTCGTTTAAAGTAAAACTATTATCAATAAATAATACCAATTAATAAAGTCCATATCATGCATTGTTTATGTATACACATATAATATACACTAAAGTAAAAAAGATGTGTTACAGGAAAGTATCACGTATAAAATTTACTTTCATTAATCTGAAGACAAATGATTAAAGTAATTTATTTACAAAACTTTAAGACTGTTTTTAATTTTACGTATTTTATAAAATATTTCAAATTTATAATTATGAATTATCTTGATTTAAAAACAATTTTTAAATTAAGGAAAATAGTTTAATAATTTCTTTTTTTTTATCTAAGAATTTTACATTATTATTTAAATTATTTTTTTTTAATTTCAATTTTTTTATTTTATATAATTAGATAAATTACTATAAATATTTTATTTAACATTTGTGCTTTAAATTAAAATAAATAGAAGTTTGATAAATTAATTCAAATTAAAAGAATAAAAATATATAAAAAACATAAAAATTACATAAGTAAAATAATAATAATAATAATAATAATATAATAATAATAATAATAATAATAATAATAATAATAATAATAATAATAATAATAATAATAATAATAATAATAATAATAATAATAATAATAATAATATTGCTGAAGGATAGTAAAACTCTATCCTATTTTTGTAAATATATTTTATTTAATATAAATTTGTAGAATTTTTTAAAATAAAATAAATTTTAATCTAATATGTTTCCAAATAATTGGGCAATGAATCAATATACATAATTATAATTTTATATTAAAATTTACCTTCTGTACTCAAATTAATTTTATAATTTTCTTATATTATTACACTTAATATCTTAAAACATAACTTATTTATAATGTAGTAATTATATTCTTATTCTTTCAAATATAAATATATATATAGATATATACATATAATAAGACATAGATTATCTTACATTAATGTTTTTGCTTTAAATTTCACAAGAGTGAAAAGTAATTAATATAGTTTATTATGGTCAAAATTATTTATAATATTTAGATCTCCGAAAATTTTCACTTAAGCAACAATTTATAGTTTTATAACATTTAATAAAATTATTAAATTTAGAGTATTATAACATTTTCAGAGTCGATGGACACTGGTTGTAAGAAATAACAAAATAATCTATTATAAAAATCATTAAGAAATTTTGTATGTGTGTGAACCTGCTCGCCTCCATGCTATAAATTTATCGTATGTTATTAATTAAAATATTGTTACTTGCATTTTTACCCTGTAAATCTTTATTTAAAAGTATAAATATAGATATCTTAATAAAATAATATTTTATAACATTAAAGATTAGGTATTAAAAATTATATTTAGTATTATAATTTCATGAAACATAATATAATATATTATTTGTTTAAATAAATGTTACTTAATTTTGTTTACTTCGTAATTTGTCAATATATATATTTATTTACGTATACATGAATGTGTTACGAGATATGGATAGAATATTATATTATTCCATACTACATGTATGAAATTAATATTTAGTTCTCAATTTGGAAAAAATTAATTTAATCTTTATTAAAATACAATAGATAAAATATGTTAACAAATATAATTTGAAGTAATTTTTCATTGAAAATTTTAAATATCATTCAGTATCATTCTGAAATTGAAAAAAATTTTTATTTGGAATTTTTTTTCATTTCAAGATATAAAAATATTTCTTAAATTTCCATATCTCTTAAAGTTTAAAAAATATTAAATAATAAGTAAGGAATTGCAAAATGTACTCATTATATAATATAATTTTTATTTTTACCATTATATTTACCACATTTTTCATATTAATATTTGAAAATTTAAAACTTTCTATGCATTAAGATATTGGATCACTAAAAAGTATATTAGATATTGGTAAACTATAAAGTAATCAAAATTTAATCTAACGAATAAACCATGTAAATGGAAAGAATGATGTTATGATCAGCCTAGATGTTCAATATTTTAACTATGGTATTCGAAGACAAATTATCTTGATGCAGGAACAGGTTTGAAATTTCGTCATATCATGTAGCAGACAGGTAATATAATATAACTAAGAAATAACAGTTTTTTTGTTTTTTAATAGATAGAGTGTAAATACGAAAAATTTAATACAAGACGCATGTATTTATTAACTTCTCAACAAATTCTTTAGAAGTATACTATTATTTATAAATCTAGAACATATCGATAAATAACCATATGTAAATACGATAAGTATGCAGTATGTTTATTACTTTCAGTATTCAGACCGATTTCATCTTATTACTTTTTTTTTACTTTTTTTTTAATTCAGACTTTTAAAATGTAATATCTAAAACACAACACACAGTCTAAAACACTTTATTCGACTTTCATATTATTTTTTCTATTTTAAATAAAAGTTCGTTTCAAACTATATTTTTAATAAAAAATTATAACAATAAAAATAAAACATTTAATATTTAATTTCATTATATAAAAGATTTTTCATATCATTATTATATTCATTTATTATTCATTATTATTGTATCAATTTTTATTGTCTAATTACCATGACAATAAAAATAATTTATAACTTATATAATAATAATTACCATAAATAAATACAGACATAAATAGATATTACTTTGTAAAAATATTGAATTTAAAAAAATTTATTTTTAATAATAACCATTAGAAGATTGAATTTATAGTTTTAAATAATATTCAAATTATCCAATATAGAACATATTTATATAAATATTCCTTTTCAAATAAAATTAACTCTTTAATATATTCATAATACTTTCTTTACAAATTTTTCTAATATAAAGTTTTTTAAATTTTAACATTTTAAAATAAAAATAATTTTAGAGTATATACCTATATTTTATTTATATATTAAAATTTTATAAAATAAAAAAAATATTTTTAATTTTATTCAATAAATTACATTAATTAAAAAGTTTCTGCTTTTTCGGAAGTTATAAGAGGGAACATAATGTGTGGTAAATACGGAGTAAAATAAAAACATTTTATAGTTGAAAAAAATAAAATTTATAAAAAAATTTTTAGTTGAAGAAATGATTGGGAAAAAGTAAAAAAAAAAATTAGGCAGGCTAAGTATATTAAAAGTCAGATAATAATTAAATATAATAATTAAACAGTGTCGAAACTTCTTTACGATAAAAGTTATTTAAGTGAATTTAAAGGGCAAAAAATGAAATTAGATAGAAGAAAAGCATTAGGAAAAGGAAGAAAAGATATTGGCAGAAAAATCGTCTTTTGATTAGAGTAAGTAGAAGAATAAGGGAAACAAAAAATTAAACTTAAATACTAAAAGAGAGAAAATGAATAATAATAAAGAGGAGATACGTGAATTGAAATGCTCTATCGAGGATATGCAAAAAATAGAGTAGTTATTTAAAATATTCGAGAAAATGATTAAATAAATCGATGAGAGCAGAAGAAAAAAAATATAAATATAATAAATATAATAAAAAATATGATTATTTAATTTAATATAATATATCTATATATATATAATAAAAAATGAAGAAGACAACTCACTACTACGTCATTATTTCACGTGTTTAACTTACCAATGGTCCTTATATACAACTATTATATGTACCTATTATTTGTAACTTTGTATCCTTATCTCAAATATCTTCTTTTTTTTATTCTTGTCGTTCTTCTACATTCTAAACATGCTGAAGTTGACAGATTTGAGCATTTAAATCGTAGTAAGTAAGTAAATTATGAATCAACAAAGAAACTACGGAAAAACAACGCACTTGTCATAAAGAGAGAGCAAAAGATATAAGCTACAACAAAAAATCGTTTGTCCGCATATTTGAATAAAAAAGCAAGAGTAAAAGAAAGAAAGAGGGGGAGAGGGAGAGCGAGAGAGACGAAGAGATAAAAACGTAAGTAAAGCATCTATACATCACATCTATCTTATTTCACGATATACACGTGTATTCAGATATAAATACTTATAATGAAAGTTACGTAAATGAAAAAGCAATTTAAATAAAAGAAAATAAAAGAAAACAAATGAAAAGAAACTTAAGCGAATGAGAAAAAAAGATAATACGTAAATAAAAAGTAATTGGTAGAGAATAAATGAATACGCATTGGAAAAATAGTCTGCTTCGAATCTTCAAGAAATTAGATTCGCAGCTTTATATTTTTCTTATTTTATATGTTTTTATATTGATATTGTGAAGATACATATTTTTGGTACTTAAAATACATATTGCAAATAAAGAAATGAGATACTTTTTAAATTTTGAACAAATTTTTTTGAACAATTTAACAAATGGAAAATATTATCTATTCATTGAAAACATCTTAGTTTGTTATTAGAAAATTTTTAAATTAGCTTTAGAATATATAAAAATAAGAATATAAAATCAAATTTGTGATTAAGATGTTATGTATTAAAGTTTTTATATTGTATAGAACATCTTTATAATATAAAATTTATCCAAAAAAAAATTTCTAATTTTTCGCAATAGTACATAGCTAAATGATAATATAAAACTTGTATTAAAAGAGAAATCTTAAATAAAATCTATTTTTTTTTTAATTTTAAATTCAATCATTGAGGCCTGAAAATACAATCATTGAAGTTTATTTAAATAAGTCAATAGCAGTTCATTATTAAGCTCCCAATATAATAATTAAACTTGCAAAGTAACGTTAGAAAATTTGTTGGACTTACATACCTCATATAAATATAAAATCATGATCATATACATTTCAATAACTGCAAACTTTATTAAGAATTAAGTAAAAGGGTTGACGCAGAGCTGATCCATGTGCCATCATCTCTTCCGAGAATTCGTGCACGTTTACAAGACTTCGAAAATGCCGTCAAGTAGCTCTTTGATTCACTTCGACAGAGCATTTTCTCAATCCCCAATGAGAAATGGTGTATTTTTAAAAGAGTACGTTAACTTCCAAAATACCTAGCCTTTCAAGATTTTTCTCCCTTACTGCTTAATCTTGAGCACAGAATTGGAGGACCAGCAGACCAAACAAAATCGAATATTCACTAAAGAAAAGCTGCGTAAAGTCCGCCTTTTTTGCTCTGTTTGAAGTCATTCAATTATTAATTGAATACGAATTTTTTGAAACTTAGAAATTTTAATGGTTATTATATTTTTTTATACTTTTTTAATTTATGAATCTAGGCATACACTAGAATAGAATATTATAGAAAGAAATACTACTTGTAAAGAAACAATATTTTTTGATAATTGACAAATTTTAATTGAGTACCTAATAAAAAATGACTTGCTTATATTAATTGAAAAAATTTTACTGTAAAGTCATAGTTGAAAATTAAAAAAAAGAATCAATAAAAATTGGTTTAATATTAATAAATATTCGGTAATATTTGATAAATTTTTTAAAATTAAGAAATCATTTTTAATTGAAAGGAAGATATGGTTAGCATACGATTTAATTGAATTGCAAAATAATAAATTAAAATAATAAAACAAAGTTTTCTAAAAATTATATAATCAATTTTAATTTATTATAAATCAAATTATCTTTATTTCTATCATTACTAATAATCATTAAAACGTTTTATTTGATATAATAGATTAAAAAACTAATAGAGAAAATTGTAGATTGTTTCAGATATAATTATGCGTAAAATTTATTTATTTGTTTATATATAGAATAAAACAAATATTTTCATATTATCTACACGATATATTTTTTAGCTTTTATAAAAAATAAGTTTTTATATTATTTATCGTATTTTATGAGTAAAAAAGGTGTAATTATATTTCTTCAAAGCATAATAATTAAGTATTAATATTATAATTAGTATTAACTTTTGTGTCTATATATAAACGTAAAATTTAAAAGAGCTATTTTGCGATAATATATTATACAGCAATACGCTAATAATATTGATATAATATTTTTTATAAATTATATTAATTTAAGAAATTAAGTTTGTTGCAGATTTTGGCATATTAAATATATTATTTGTTAATTTCTATTATTTTCTATTTTACAACATTAAAATTATTATTTTTTTGTATTTAATAATATTTAATTATTATTAGTAGGCTATTATATAATACAATGAACATAAAAGTTACTTTATAAATTATTTGGTTTTTAAAGATGAATTTAAAGATTTTTGAAGTTCCATTAATACATAGAAATTTAATATAGTTAAGTCTAAATAACAAATCTAATAATGTTTTAAAATAAAAATATATTACTAATATAGTATCAATATATTGGCATTAATATATTTTATTCAATACGACAAATTTTTTTCTATACGAGCAATACAATTCGCCTTCCATGTAAGTATCAAAATAAAAAATATATTAAAAATTACTTATACTAATGTAAATATCTTAAATAAGAATAATTTTTTCAGTCAACTGTAATATATTGTTTAATAGTTTTTAATTGAAACATAAAACAGCTATGTGTATTTACAATATTATTTAATTTTTTTAAGAACAAAATGTTTATAATTTAAAATTATCAAAATATTTATACTATATTGTTCTTAAGACATTTCCCATAAATGTTTTATAATTCTTAAACCTTCTATAATTTATTATATTTAAAAATATATTACATTTAAATCTATATTAAAAAAAAAATATATATATATATGTATAACTATTAAAATTTACAACGATACATATTATTTAATATAGATAAAATTGTATCATTCTCAAGTAATATAAATTCATGTATTAATCTTATTGATTAAGAAATAAAACATAATTAATTGTATATCTAATAGAAATAAATAAATACTTACATTCTAATATAAATTCAATGGCTTCAGATGTGTAATGTAAAAATTAAATTAAATTTTAACTCTAAAGGAAAAATGAGGAATAATTTGATGTTTATAAGTAGACGTAATACTCGTTTTTACATCGTTTGCATTACACATTATAATACATTCCAAAGTTTACACCTGCCCATCGTTCAAAAACAACCGGTAAATCAATAATTGACTACGCTCTAAAGAATTTAAACTCACACCTAGTTCTATCATTCAATGTGATAATCCATTAAATTCTATGTTTTTTTTTTCTTAATGCAATGTCCTCAGCCGACTAAACAAGATAAATATATGCATCAAAGAAATGCGTGTAAACAAAACCTAGCTCGCTTCAAGCTTACCTCCCCCTCTCTCAAACATAAAACGATCTCGAACGGGACTCATCAGTGACAGGTGAACCGAACGACTAGAAAACCGAAGGAAGCCGCGAAGTCAAAAGAGGATGAGAAATCTTTAGGACATACTATATAACACGCTGGAGCGAGCAAATCAATTTTGTTAACGCTACCGCAGACTTTCGTGTGTTGCATGCGGCTGCTTGTACGAGAGCAAGCGTCGTGTACGCAGAGAGAAGCAAGCGTCGCGCGTTTAATCTTCGAATAAGGAGAGCCAACGAGAGCCCTTCGTCCTCGTTCCTGGCATTAAAGTTTAATTTAACGCATCAGAACTCGTGCACGACTCTGTCCTTCCGCAGACTCTGTCGGTCTCTGTCTTGTTTCTTTGCTCTCGCGGCTTCTTTTCTCGAACGATAAAATGAATGACGGTAGCATTGACGACTCAAGTCAAATCATCTTCGAAAAGCAACGATACTAATCATTAGGAATCTTGGAGAAGGTTAAAGTTTTATGCACTAGAATATGAACACCTGTCGATGTGGGTGCGATAGAAGAACACCTGTTGAGGTGTGCGTCTTCAACCTGCAAGCCAATTGGTTTGGAAATGGAATTTAATGATCCTTCTATCGGAACTGAAAAGGTGAATTTTTTCCCCCTACTTTTGTGTAAATCACGAAAAAATATTCAATTTAAATGTCTTGTCGAAACGCTTGAAAGCTTCGAATGTTTATATGCGTGGTTTTAAGTATTTCGTATGTTTTAAACTGCAATTCATTATTTTTAGCTTGCACTATTTTGGTCATTTAATTTGAAAATATAATTACATTTAAAACTAATAAAAAGAAAGTTTTGTAGCCCAGAAAATAAATAAAGTTAATAAATTTAATGAATTACACTTTTATGAATGTAATTTTCAAATGTTTATGCACACCAAAACAAAAAAAATATGCTTATAAAATATTTAAAATATAATTATTAGTGATATGACTGAATACGTTTTATCAACAAAAACTTTTCTATATTGAATTATAACTAAAAGTATTGTTTTATTAAATTGAGATAATTTTTCCATTACTTATACTTTTACTTATACAAACACTTGAGAGTATCATTATACTATTACTAGTATGTATTTTGTAACCGAGCTAAGCAATTGTATGAAAAATTGAATAAAGTTTGTATTCCTTTGCTCCACAAATACATTTGTATACATAATTTTTTGTCCACATTGTAATTGCATGACAACTGATAAAAGAGATAATAGACTGCTGTATTCGATTCTGTTATGAAAATCCTAAAGGTATCAATAGTATACGTCTTTGTAAATACAAATCATAAATCGAATCACTGGACGGTGTATAAAGCTTAATGGCGGTGACAGGATCTCATATGTCTAGAATTTAGTACATGAGTTCTCCACCATAGTACCGAATGTATATATGGATTAGTACGTGCTTACGTAGCATGACTTGGTATAAAGGGGACAGAAGCGATTGTGCAACTTGGAGTATGGAATCCTCTTCATATTTCAAGACGTGTTTAAAATGCAATTTGTTGGTAGAGAAACAAAAGCGAAATGGATGCAGATGAAAAAGTTAAACTTTAAATTTCTTTATACTTTACATATTATTTTTTAATTAATAATATCAAGAACATCAGGATTTTATTAAATTCATTTACGTATATTATCTAAAAATATTCTGAATCTTATATGATGGGCAAAATTCAGGGAAAACTAACGTAGAAACTTTTTTCACTTTTAAAAATAAATAAGAAATTATCCTGTAATGTTCAGTGAATGGAAAAATAAAAATTAAAGATATTTTTAATACTCCTTAAAAACTATCACAGTAAATTTGGACACGTTTACTTTTGTGTTTGAAAAAATCAATTCGAAAACTAAAATACGTTAATCGTTTAATTGGTCCTGAAAAGACGAAGATAGCAAATACCGAGTAGCTATTGCTTGCTTCCTAGTTTGTCAAATCAATAATTAAGATCAAATGAACGAATTTAATAAATCTTAAGTCTGACTTATTTAGCCTCGTAATTGTCGATATTCTCTGTATGTTGCTTTTTCACGCGTGATTGGTTTAATTATATATATTCGCATATCACGATATTTTACGACTTATACTAATCAGAAAAGAATAAGCATGGACGGAGCGAAGGAAAGAGAATGAATAAAATATAAAAAGACAAATTTTGAACAGGCGGTCGTAGAAAGAACGACCCGATAGCAATACATATTACAAGACGGACAACGATCGTTAGCAAGTTTTTCGCATGGTCATCGTCACTCTCCCTATCCCGCTCCCCTTACTATTCACGGATGCTGCCGTGATGTCAGATAATACGCGCATATACGTGCGCGAGAGAGTGAATGCTGAGTTAGTTGTGTGAGTACGCGCATATGCGCGCATCGCGGCTTATGACGATCAGCTTTGTACGACATAACTTAAATCAAGATCGAGAAGTAAAGCATACCGCTCTCGTAAGATAAGCTTGTGGAAACACAAGTACATAACGCCTTCGATCGCGCGGACCTTATTGTTCCCATTAAAGATCGATTTTGATAAAGAATATGAGTTGAGAGTTGTACACCGTGTATTATTACATGCATGCACGTTCTGAAACGAAAAAAACATATAAAAAAGAAGGCACAGATCGACGCCTTTTTTACACACGGTCATTGTACGCACGTCGTTTATTGTACTTATGACTAAGAAAACGTGAATCCGCGCACTCATTCAACTTGCCTTTCTCTTAGATAATCTTCTGCATTTTATTGGACGATTGCTAACTAATGACCATGAATTTTTCCTTCTTTTTAGTTCTTTTTATATGGATATCTTGCAAAAACTTTTGGCACTTACATTTCTCACGTATATTCAAATTTTGATGATAAACTTATTGTATAATCTTTGAGGATCCTATTTTATATATTGTTTTCCATAAAAGTAAAAAATACAAATATATACCTAAACATACTGAAATACTGATAAATATTTGGTTTGAATGTATTTATATAATTACACATACAAAAATATGTAAATAATTTTACATTGTGACCTGTATAATATAATATATGATTGAAAAAATAAAGAAATTATGAATTTGTCATAAAAATAATGTATGAAAAATACATTAAATAAAATAATATTAATTTATATAAAATGTAACAAATATTATAAACTTATAAATAATACCAAAAATTTTATTATATGACTATACTTAATAGATTTCTAAATAAGCAAAAACATTTGCATGAATGCATGTATATTTATAAATGAGTGTATGTATGTAGATTTATGTACAATTATAAAAAAAATTTTTAATTATTCCAGTATTCAATTGTTTTATTATTAATAAGAAATTAAAATATAAAATACATGGTATATCTAATTATATCTAAAATTAAAATTATATCTTTTCACATTACATAGTTATTTATATTTAGAAAAAAATATTAGCATTAACTGTAATAAATTTTATAATCATATGAAATTAGGTTAATATATAAAATTTATTTCGTGGATTATTAAATATTGATAGGGTTTTTCATATAATTTAATACAATGTTATAGTATCAGATTTAATTTGTTTTATTATCAAAAAATTTTTATAAAAATGTGCATATTAAATTCTTTGATTTTGCTCTATAATTAAGTTTAAAAAAAGATTAATATGCTATTTTCGACAATGAAAAATTCTCTTAAATTCTCGCAAATATCAGAAAAACTCTTTTTGTATACTCCGCTGTGCATGTATCTCCAACTCAATAAAGTTATTTCACAGAGAGAGGAAGGGAAAAGAAAGAGTATGAGAGAAACCAACGATCAAGGCTTGGACCGATGACTTTTATGCATACTAACGCGATGTACCTCAACACTTGGCTCACAATATGTACATGCATACCCTATATAAGCGAAACGATCAACTACCGTTTTAGTTTTTCTGATGGTGCATGAAAAGGCTCCGACCGATAAAATGGAATAAAAAGGAAAAGAGATCCGCCCGCGCCGCGCCTTCCCACACTCGGCTCGCACGAGCTCACTTTAATGCCGCAGAGTCAAGATCCACCGCAGCTGAAATGCAAGACTGATGCGTGTCCGAAGAAGCCGTCGTTTCGATGTGTTCACGGATATCTCCACCGTCTTCTCTTTACCCCCTTCGTGCAGCCAATCATTTCAGTTCACCCGATACGCTCTTTCACACTCCATTATCTGTGCTCCAACTTTTTTCTAGTTGATGATCTCTCTTAACATTTGCGTCCTTTATCGTATACATGCTGGAGATTCATACTAAAGTCAGAGGATCTATTTTCTTAGTATTTTGTTCACGAAGAAAAGATCGACTTCTTATTCGAGCAAATTTCTTCTTAATCGAGCAAGGAATAGAAATTTAACTGATTAAGATGGCGTTTTCTGTGTTAATCCATTCAGTTTAGAAATTTTCATTTTATATGGAAAATTCATTAGAAAATCCGAACGTTTATTTGTTTTTCTAGTTTTTTCTAAAGTTCGTATGAACGATATCGTAAGTTATTAGTAAATAAGTAATTTAAAGAAATATGAATGAAAATTTGAACAAATTCCTAATAGATAAGAATTTAAATTATTACTTATTCTAACAATTATTTGAAACTTTAATTAATAGCTGTAGAAAAACGAATCTATTAAAATTAATTTATTAAATAACATAATAGGATTAACTTATCGTGAAAATTCTTGAAATTAAATGTATTAAGATACAAATTTATGTATTAAGATTTTCTAATAAATTTACAATTATTTAAATATGTCATATAATAAATTATCGCTCATCATAATACATTAAAAAAAATTTCACTGACATACATTATTTTATTTAAATAAATTTTTAAAAAATCCTCGTTAATTTTCCAATTAATAATACTTTTAGTTTCTTCATATAATTATAAAATTGTTCGAATATTCTTCAAAAAATTACAAGTAAACTGTAATATCTTTTTAAACAAAATCAGTTTTACTTGTGTATTATATTGATTACAATTTACTTTTAATAAATCTAGTATAAAATATAGTTTACGAACGATATTTATGTATATGATCTTCAATATGAAAATATTAATCATAAAATGTATTAATTCTTAATAAATAACGAAGACATATATTATCACTGAAAGTTATATATACAATTGAGAAAATTTCAGAGATTATAAATATTTGTTTTCGAAACAATAAAATTGCTTTTCTATCAACAGAATGTTCAGTGTAAGGTTAAAAAAATGAAAAAATGAAAACATATTTATGGTGTTAGAAAATCATGCTTCACTTTGCTTCGGAAAATCACAGAGGTCTATTTCATGGATACAATCTTTACCTACATTGTCCGCCTTTTATTTTTATTTTCGTATTTTTAAATTCTTAAAAAAATATATTCATGTACATTAGCTTTTCATCAATGATTCTTAAACATCCCCGCATAAATTAAAAAGATTCTGTCTTTTTCCGCACTTGTAGTTCTCATCTCATAACTTCCCCTCAACCTCAGACGTTTTTCTATATAGCATATAAACGCAAGTATCTACGCATCGAAGAAGCCGCAAGGGGAGAAGAAGTTGTGGAACTACCTTCTGCTTTTCTAACCCTTTGATCTTCGTTTTCCCTTGTGAGTACTGACTGGACGCTGTAGGAAAGCACCGCGTTTTCACTCTTTTTCTAACTTACTCTCTCTCTCTCTCTCTCTCTCTTTCAAAAACAGCCCTCTATCTTTATAAAGTTCCTAATCTATGGATAACTGGTCCGTTCATCCATCCCCTTTTCCATTTTCCATTACATTTTTCCTTTCCTTTGCTAGCTCAGTCCGTATATTTGCTACTACATTTTTCCTCTGACTTCTTATAGAATCTCTCATAAAGCATACAAGTTAAAGGAAGAAAGAGAGACAGAGAGTGAGAGAGAAAGAGAGAGAGTAAAAGTGAAAGAGCGAAGCACTGAATTTTCTCGTATTAAGAAGTTTACTAGAGCTAGCCGCTAATTATCGCGAAAGACTGATCCCGGACTAATTATCGCGAGAGAGCAGCATTTGCCTTCATACAAACGCAGATTTTTCACCACAAAAACTGTGCGTTCGTCTCGTCGCTTTTCAACTACCCTCTAGTCAAGTCTTTTCCCACGCGGTATATAATATGAAATAAAATTACATATAAAAGATCTTCATACAGGACAAACAAATTTTTTTGTGGAGAATTCAAATTTTCATATATTTATCTCACTCTTTTTCTACTTATTTTATTTTAAAATTTTTCCTTACATTTTTCTTATGCCTACTCATGATTATTTTCTTTTTTGAATAATAAAATATTTTAGCATATGATTCTTCTCTATTTTTCTCCTTTATTTGACAACTTTTCTTTTTAAGATCTTTTCACCAACTTGTTATTTTTTTTCAAATTTCTATATAGGTCTATATAGGGCTATATAGGTCGATAATTTGTATTTATAATTTCATACTTTAACATTTCTTTCTACGAGTAAGATTTGCGTTCCAAACGAAAGCAAAAAAGATGCGCTTGAGTTACTTAAAAACCACCTACCTGGAGACGTTAATTGATATAACTGAATAGTTGCATGCATCATTAATAGATATGAATATTTTAAATAAAATATTTTGCGAATGTGAATATTTACTTCCCGAAAAACCAGTTAAATAATTTTTTCTTCGTTAGATTACGAATCTTTTTCTATTTTTAACATTTTATCCAGTGTACTAACTTTCTAATGTGTTTCTATTCAATTTGTGGATAAATAAATATTATAAAATACAGTAAATAAAATTCAATAAAATTACTAAATAAGATTTCAAATATTTTACTCGACTTTACAATTTTATTTATAAATATTTAAAAATTATAATAAGAATGCCAAAAATCATATATAAAATTATTTTATCAGTAAAATAAAAATAAATTATAATTTTATATTAAATATAAACATTTAGAATTATATTATTATTTATATAAAATTTAATATTTAATTTAATTCAAACAAATATTTATGCTGAATATTATATAAGAAGTTGAAGATATATCATAGTTACATTAGAATTTTTGATTAATTTTTTAAATAATCAATTTTTTAAAGCACTAGCTTATTACTATTTTATTATTATTATGTATTAAAAGATTAATAAAATTTTCAATTAAAAAATTTTATTAATATAACTGAATGAATGGATTAAAATTTAATAATGAGAAGTATCAAATTCAATTTTTTCATGTTTGATATTGAATAAAAAATTTTTGTATATTAAATAGCACAATCCCACTAAAATAATTTTTATTATTTTAAAACATTTCTAAAGCATATTTTTAATATTTTAAAAAATTTTTAATATTTTGAATGTACGTTAAAAAACTGAAACCAGAATGGCTAAACTGCAATTAATAAGAAATTTTTTATAAAATGTACTCTGATTTTGCTATTTTTATATATCTAGAAATTATTTTTAATAATATATTACACTATTGTAAAAAACACTTATTTTAATAGGTATTACTCATTGCAAATTTTCATTTATTTTGTAGTAAAAAATTTCATGTTTATATGTTACATGTAAATCATTTTGTGAAAATAAATCACAAAAAAAAGAAAATAAAGTCAGGATATTATTTTATTATAATACGTTGAGAATGAAAATTGAAGTATTAAATTATTTACAGTATAAAAAACTTCAAAAAGTAAACATTATATTTTATATATGTTTTATTATATCATTTTGGATAAAATGTGATTTGAAAGTGTTATTTACTGTTTGTAATTTATCTTAATAATAATTATTACTATTAGATATTAGCTATTTTTCTCAATTAAACTATTCACAACTTTCTTGAATTAGGGGTTGACTATAAAAATCAATGATTCATCACGAATATCAGATAAGTGTCTATGATTGCCTTCTAGATACTTGCTAAAATATTTGTTTTACCGAAAAAATATAAAAGAGGAAAAATAATCTATTTAAATCAATCGAAAAAAAGTTAATTGTCACCTAATCAGTATTTATCAAAGCAGTTCTTATAGGCAAATACATCATCTGCACTTCCATGCGCGATTATCAAGGAATGATCAGTCTTTCCGTCTCTTAGTTATTAAATCTTTTGATTTATTCATGTTTTGCTACGCATGTTTTTCTTTTCCTTATCTCTTCAAATCATGATTTATTCAATTAATTTAGTCTTCGTTCGTCATGTCTCGCCTCTTACAGTATATTATGGAAGACTTTTCCGTGTAGCTTCATCCCTATAAGAGACATTTAAACTTTACACATGTATTCTACAAGTCTGAAGTCGTAAGCAAAGAAACCGGAAATAATGACGAATCACATCCATCTTCGTACTGTTTGGCATTTCACAGCAATCTGTTATATGTGTGGCGATAAAGATAGGAAAGTTGCCACTGCCACAATCAATATCAACCAATACTTACAATGTAGTCCAAAAATATTTGATAAAAAAGTTTTGACACATGCAAATGTCTAAAAAACATCTTTCATATCTCTCTTTATCTTTTTATATATTTCTCTCTCACTCCTGAGTTTTGTATTTTTAAGCTTCTTTCCTATTTTTTCCTTATATTATCTTATATTTTTCATATCTTAATTCATTGTGTATCTTTCTTTTCATCCTATCGAATCAGTTCCGACTATAACTCACAATTATAACTTTGATGGTTTGTCAATGTGTGTGTTCAAAATTTTTCCAAAAACCTAAGCAAATTATTTTTGCTACCATTGTGTATGTTTTTAGTAATTTCATTAATAAAATTAAAGTGTTAAATGTATCTATAAAAAAATTAAAGTTTTCTATGAATTTATAATTAAATTATCAAAACACAATAAAAAAAACTGTAAAATAAATCCACATAAAGTATATAAAAATTTAAAAGATCTCATTAATGTGGTAAAAAAAAATATTAAAATAAATATCAATATGAAAGTCACTCTGCAGTATACTTGAATAGATAAAATCTTAATCTGTGAAATATAAAATAGAAATTAAATTTATGATGCTCTATTTCGTGTTGTCTTAAATTATTAATATAAATAGCAGAGAAAAATAAATAACATTTTTTAGAATTGATTTTTTTATATGTTTAATATTATTTGAATAAAAATTTTATCATCACGATTCAATATCTTTACATAAAAATTAATTATTTTTGTTAAAAAAATTATAATTTTTAATTATATAATATTAAATAGATTTTGAATTTTTGTACGTGTATTTTTCATATTTTATGTGGTTTTTCTGTTAAAAATACAATTTTCAAGAAAAACATTATAAATTTTTAATAAGAAAAATATTATAAATAATTAAAAACAATTAATGCTTGAATTAATATAAGTAACAAAAATCTAGTTCATATATATAATAGTATTTCTGTATTAAAATGAATCGCGTAAGAGCAAATAAAAAAATATGATAGTAGTAAATGAATATTATATTCTATTCACCTTAATAAAAAGTCAAATAATAAGATTCCTTTTATATTAAATGCGTGTTTCTGTTAATAAGTTTTTTTAATAACACTTTCATACATAATATTTTTTTTCATTCATAGGACGTAATACTAGTATAACATATGCAACTAGCTTATAAAAGACAGTAAATATTATACATAACAAGCAAGGTCAATATATAAAAAAAGTTAGAGAAAGACGACGTGAAAAAATCGAACGACGCAAAGCGCCAAGTAAAGTATGATCCGTATAATGTAATTTCTAGACTACAAGTGCATCCGTTTTCTCTTCTCTCGTGGGTAGGCGGAACACGAAGGAGGCAGGAAATGAAAAATTTTCCTCGCAGGTCCTATTCTAACGGTCGACCGCATTTGCCCCAGCTCTTCCTTCTTACGCAAGAAAGAAAGAATAACAGAGAGAAAGACAAAAACGAAAAGAAAGGGAGGAGAGAAAGAAGGCAAAACGCATGTGAAGCGCGAAGCGTCCTCTTTCATTCTTGTTCTCCTTTTTTCTCGCATCTCAGAACTGTAGAACGTACAACACAAAGCTCCTTCGTCCCTCACGAGGACGAGGAACTGCTTCATGGAACAATGGGATGCTGCCTGTGCCGGTGGCCGTAGTCCACAAAGTCCTTGTCTCAAGTCGCCGCAGCCCAACGAAATGACTGGAGAGAGAAAAAGAGAGAGATAGATAGACAGCGATAGAGAGAGAGAGAGAGAGAGAAAGAGCGATAAAGAGAGACAGATAGACAGAGAGAGAGTTAAGGTATATGTATATCGAAGAAAGGAACAATACATGCCAGCATAGAGTAAGAAGGGAGGCAGGAGTTGAACGTAAAAACGTAATCAAGAGCTGCATGCACTTGCTTCTGGCGAAGTCGGCGAAAAATTCTTAATTCTTAGAATATCGAAGAACTAATTTTTGATCAAATAAGTTTTACTAGGAGTAGAAATAAAAAAATTTGTGGAAAGGGAAGAACTATGGTTTTTCTAAATGTTAATTTTCGTCTCATACACAGTGAAAAACAAAAATTGTTAGAAAAAAAGGATAAATATTACTGAACAATTTCGCCGTTTTTGTAATTCTTGTAAAAATATTTATGTAAACCAAATATTTTTTAAATAATGAGCTGCTATCAAGTCTTTAAAAATTTATTACGTACAAAGTGATTTATTAATCGTTCAATTATTTAAATATTTAATACTTTTCACAACAATAATAGAAAATTAAAAATCTATTGACCCTAATAGATATATACATTATTGGTAAAATAAAATTTTGAACCTCTATATAATGTACGGTATCCTTTCTTTGAATCTTTTATCAAACACAATATTTGGTCGGAATACTAGAAATAACTTTTTTATATTAAACTGCAGAATTTATCACTTTTTTCAAAATCAATTTTTTCGTTAAAATGCCATAAAACTTTTTTTATTTCTTTTTACACTAACTTGTAAAATTTTTATTATGATATTATAATTCTATTATATCTTAATAGAAAAGGGTTGTAAGCTATATATTAATTTTCAAAAATGATATTTAGTTTAATAATAATATTGATTAAAATTTTAATCATACTGCTATACAAATAATAAATTTTATTAAAAATATATTTAAATAAAGTATTAGTTATTCTTGAATACAAATAAATATTTACTTCAATCCTAAAAATATATTTTTGGAATATAAAAATAGTTAAGTTTACTGCGACAAACCTAATATATTAAATTTTGTTCTACTTAATTTCTAACATTAAAATAGCAATGTTGGTTCTTAACCTAAAATTTCAATTTTTTAAATATTATACCTATAGTTTAAAAAATAGTAAGATATTGCATTATATACTCTTCAATAATATTATATTGTTGTACAATTATTATTAAATCAGGAAAATCGAAATAAAAGACTCAAACGAAGTACCTTTTATGTTGCGCCGAATCATTTGCACGCAATTTAATGATAGATTAATCTTAGCTCTTATACATAATCGTTTCTATAATAACAAAAAGATACTGCATAGATAAACTATAAAAAATGAGTTGAAAAATAGCCTAAAAGTAAAAATCTATCAAAGTCATCTAGTTCAGCTATTCACGTTAAAAACATGCGGTTTTACCTGTTCATCAAAACTTCTAAGATTCTCTCTCTATCAAATACATTATACATTTTTGTGTACAAGTTTTTTCCAAAAATGCGAAAAACAACTAATTGTAAACGATGATTAACAGAGAAAAAGGTTAAGCAGAAAGAGTAAAAATACGAGTCCAAAAAAAAGTCAGTGAAGAAAATAAAGATAAAATAATACAGACAGTATCTAATTCTTCTTTCTTTTACTAACTTATTCGCTCATTTCTTCTTTCTAAGAGTAAAGTAAAATTGTTATGTCATAATTAGGACAAAGTTAGAGTCCTCGAAATTGAAAATTGCATCCCGTAACCATCTATATCATTCGATTCCAGCTTGGTTCATTCACTAAACTTTAATATTCTTCAAGGAAATGGGGAAGTGCAGTAAAAGTTAGGCCAGAACTACATTTTTACCTTCGATTAATAACTATAAATCTTATCTTCTTGCCTGATACTTTCTTCTACGTACTCATATTCCTTATAATATTTATAAATTATGATATCTTTTATATACCTTTATGTGTATTATTTATGATAAATAAACTCAACTCTATTTCTTATTTTTCCTTTCATACTATCGTAATGTCATAGTGATTTGAAATAATAAAGATCTTTTAATAAATAAGATAGTAAAAAAATACAAGATCTGATTATTTCTCTTTCTTAACCATATTTTGTCAGAATATAAAATAAAATAAACGTAATATAACTTATGATAATATAGATTTTAAAAGTCACAAACATGCCCTAATCATAAAAATAATATATTAAGATTCCCCATTTTACTTGTTATTGATAATGTTCAACCGATTTTGCAACATGAACCTTGGTATTATGATGTAGCAGAATCAACATTTTGTTCTATTGTTATATTACAGTTAACATATTTTTAAAGATCGGTTCAAAAGTATTACCTGAAGTAAATAAAGATTTCCACTAATTTTTTTTTTTTTTGATAGTTTAGAAGATCATAATAAATAATACCGTTTGAATGACCTCAATTATACAAAATAATTTTCGAAAATTACATATTTTGTAATGACCCTGCTGGACTGACTTTACGTGGTATACTCCATGATTTGTATTATTTTAAATTGTTGTGGTAGATTTATTTTTCAACGCCAATGATAAATATTTCAATGCAAAAATTCTACCATTTGTACTATTAGAGCGAAAATTACACCTAATTAAATATATAATCAAATTCATATATAATAAAATCCATAAGCAAGTACAAAAAAATTTTTCAATCAAAATTTGTTGTGTTTAATAATACCTAATATACTAGAAAAATTTGTTGAAATATAAACAAATATTTATTTCATATAAAAATTCAAATCCTTTAATTTATTTTGAAAATTAGTAATTACACATTAATAATTATATAATTAGTATTTCAAAGTTATGACAATTAAAAAGTAAAGTTATATTAATAATTTTTTATGTATACAATTTAAAAGCTACGACATTTATATTTTTATTAAAGTAAAATGATAATTCATAATTTTGTCATTACACTTTTACACTATATTATTAGAAATAATAAAAATACCGATTCGGAAATTTATATCCAAATAAAAAAATTGTGAATCTGTATTATATATTTGTTTTTTCATATAGTGAATGCCGTAAGGGTTATCTTTCATATATAATTGAAGTATATATAAGTTCGAATTATATTAAAAGCATCAAACATTCATGGAAATAATTAAAATAAGTTTTTTTAATATGACAATCATTGTTCCTTTATTGATAAATAATCCTATGAAACAAATGACTTTAGTATAAGTATAATTTTAAAGAGCACTTACTCGAATAGTGTATCATTGAATTGTCCGTATCACATAAGACAGGAAATGAATCGTAAAACTGCGCTTTCTTATCCTGACAACTCTACTGTCCTCCTTCACCACTTCCTCCTTTTTCTTCCCTGTTTATCTGAACTCGTGCTAATGATACTCTACTTCCGGGATTATAGAATTCACCTCCACTTTGCGTTTTTAAGTTACAGAGGCTTGCTACCATACTGTACATGCGTTGATTTTATATCGTAAAACAGTATGTATATATTTTGCTTGATAATTTCATTCAAAGAACTATTTTGAAAATTTTAATTCTGTTTACAAAATATTTTGAAAATAAAATGAAATATTAGAAATAAAACTAATTAATAGATGTGAACTAAATATTATATAATATATATTATATATTATTGTATTATATATATTTGAGATTTCATTTTTTAATTAAAGTATACCAAGAAAAAAAATTTTAAGTAAGAGCATATATATTACTAATAATAAAAGTATTACGTTTCATAATTTGTAATTCATAAGTAATATTTCACAGTAATTAATAACAATCATGTAGAAAAATTAAATAAATTAATTAATTATAATATAAGCATTGAATTTTATTTCACGTAAACTATTGCTGAATTTAGAGTTTCTTTTAACTTTAAATTAATTTTAATTTAATTAATCGTAGAGAAAGTTATTTGTATTAATAATTCAGATTCAATTTAAGTAATTTTTATATTCATATTGAAAATATATTATTCAACAAGTTTTATAGATTTTCTTATGTGCTTGGAATTATATACTTACTATCAAAATTCATTTTTCAAAAATATAATAATCTCTTCTAAATGTAAGTTCATATTTAGATTGTAAAAAGTAAATATATAAATTATATAACTCTCAATTAACAAAAAGACTACTTTTTGAATAACTTTACTTTTTATTTCCAGATTCTTACTCTTTCTATCGATAGCTCCCGATAGATGTTATTCCGAGTCCCAACGCGAATGAATGACTAATCCTTATATATAATACCAAATTTATTTACACAATATATCGTGCATAAATCGTAATGTTTTAGATAGTAATAAAAAAAAAATTTAAATAAAAAATTTTAAGACCATGAACTTGTAATATTTTTAATTTATTCGAAGAATTCTTTTGCATCTTCAAATTTTGTAACATTTTTCATGAAATGCGATCTATAAATATAAATAAGCATAATTTGAAACTATTTCTTTTTTTGAATGTTTCTTTTGGTATTCTACTGTATACTTTTGATAATAATTATTAATTACAACATAATTTTTCTTTATACAAATTTGATATATATATATATATATATATTTCAATAAACTAAGATTCCTAAAATTGCATCTGTTTGTAATTCAGAGAAAAATGATTATATTTCTTTATAGCTGTAGATTTTTTATAATCTTTCCAACTTTTTATTTATTATTTAGTCACAATTTTAATAATTACATTAAATTTTTTTAATTCAGAAATTTTAAAATAAATAAATTATTAATATTAGACAGTAACAAGTGGAACCTAGTACGCATTCGTACATCGTTCATGCAATGTCTGTTAGGGTGGTAAGATATCTCGGAAAGGAAAGCCATGAAAGTAAACTATTTTCTCGTTTACTGAATAAGTAAGATCCACTAAGTTGACTTACAAATCGTGCTATATATGCGGAAAATCTACATACAGTTTATTCGTGATATCAATTTTATAACGATTGGATAAATTAATTTCAAACGTCTCTTTATATTTTATCAAGAACTTTACTCACTACAAAGAAATATAATCACGTCAATAATTTTAAATAAAGAAACAAAATATGATAGAAAATATTAGATATTTATTTATATAAATTGATAATTTATTCCGTTTATTATTTATTTCTAATTATTTATTTTTACTAGTCAGGATAATTTGAGTTTAAAAGTTAATGTTTACACCGAAAGAAAAAAATAAACGTAATTTTATTTTTTGAAATTTGATTGCAGGATTTATATTATAATACGATAATGACGGTAACATATATATTATTAATATAATGATGTTTTAATATATAATAATAATAATAATGATGTGGCTAGGAATAATATCATAAATTTTTTAAAATAGCAGAAAATCAAGATTCAGGTTAAATAATTAAAACAAAAAAGTACCACCCTTAACGTAATTTATTTACTTACGATTTTATATAAAAACATTATTTATTTAATATACATTGAATGAATAAAATTTATAAGAAGATCAAAATTTTAAGCTAACATTAATCATAATTTTATTTTATGTTTATGTAATAACATGACATTAAAACTATTTTTTGATTTTAAACAATCAATAATAAATATTGCCATAGTTATAGTGAAGACATTGTATTTCTTATATAACTCTTATTAATTTTGTAAAAATAATAAAATTTTAATGTTAATTTTTCTTAATTGTTTGATATTTATATGCATATATATATAAATTATATCATATATATAAATCTATCATATATAAATACATATATCAATCCATGCATAAATCAAATGATTCCATAATGAATCATATTAAATTACTATAAATGTTGTTTTTAACCTATGAATTAAATAATATATATGTGTTTAATTATGAGAAAAGCATTTTTCTTTCTTATTAAAAATAATAAATTTTATATATTTTAAATTAAATTATATTATATTGATATAACTAATTTTTTAAAGTATTTTTAGAATTTATTTACAGTAACTTTTATCATTATGCTTTTAATAAATTTTGCGTAGAACACATAGTTACTTACCATATTTTGACTATTTGAAATTTAAAAATGTTTATATAAATAATTTTAATATTTAGTAATGAGATGTAGATATATACATTGATTAAATTTTGCATATTATCCTTTGTACATATTCGATTATATATAAAGTCAATGAATTTTAATTTTTAAAGTAAAATATTTATAAGTATTTAAATTAAATTTTTAACTTATTGTATAATATGTATTTATTTTTTTACATAAGATTATATATATATATATATATATATTAAATATTAATAGTTATGACAAGAAGGTCATCTAAAAAAAGCTGTTAAAATATGTCGTACAGTATTATTTGTGCTGTTTTCAATCAACTGAAACAAATTGAAAAACTATAAAGAACAACCTTTCGTGTGAGAGTCTTAAAATTTGAGAAAGTTTCTTGTATGTTTCTTGTAAAATGCATGGTTTGTATTAAGTCTCCTTAAAAATTGTCCTGGTTTAAGACTATGAGCGTGAACACACCATCCCTTTAGTAATTCTTATCCCTCTTTGCTACTCCTTACTGCACGTATATATTACTTTTGCTCACATTCAAGCAAAATGCGTATAACAGTGCATGAGAGACCTAGTCCACTGATTTTATGGGCCCGTAATAGGCCCCTTGGCTTCCCTTGTACTCATTGCAAATGATCGAAAGAGAGAAGTAGAGAGAAACAGATAGAGAAAGAAAAAGAGATAGACAAAAAAAGAAATAAGAGAAAGAAGGGATGAGATCTGGCGCAATGTAAACTTACCAACATCACTTACACGGAGTTGATAGTTACACTCGCTACGTGGAGATGTGCACAAGGCAATACTTGTATACCGAAGGTTACTGTCGATGCCAGCATCGAATGTTGATATTGATGTGTCTAACTGAGAATTTCTTCTTCTGTTCTTGTACTAAAGACAGTTTCTTGGTAGTACAGAGCGAAGTCCAGAGAAAATAAGAAATTGGTCAAGAGACAGGGGGAAAAAATATTTCATTCGACTTTGCGATAATTGCAGGCTCCCTGCTGCATCATCAACATTGAACACAGGGACAAGGCAACGTTTCATCCTCGCCTTCGTCGCTTTTCTTACGAGCTGTAAGGAGAGAGGAAATTAATGGAAAGTCCTCTGTACAACAGTGGGAAAGGGAAAGAGAGGAAGAGAGAGGAAGAGAAAGAAAGCAAGAGAGTAAATTTCTTTTTAAGAATGCAAGTATCACATCCATTTGCGCTGAAAAGACTGACTGAACTTTTTTTTTCTACTTCATCTTCGACTGAGTTCTTGGGTGGAAGTTAAGTGACGTCAGAAACATACTAGAGAATTTCTAATAATTGCTCTGGAAAATGAAAGGTAAAACAACTAGAGCTGTAAAAGACTTTTTCGCTACGTCAAGAAGTTTTTATTTGTGTTAATACATAAATTAATGTGTCCAAAAAAAAATATAATTCACTTATGCTTTGGGATAATTAAAATTTTTTCATAATTTCAACTATAAGATTATGTTAGTATTATAGCTTTACAATGCTTAACATATATATTAAATAAAAAGTGTATACTTATCGTAACTCAAAAGAAAAATTTCTTATTTAGAAGTTCAATAAATTAAAAGTATAAATTAAAAGTGTGAAAATTATTATCAAACAACACATTTTTATGATATTTTATTATTTTTTAAATGTAAAATTTGATGAAATTTAATTTTAAAAATAAATATTCACTATTGAAGTTTTATTTACAAGAAAAAATTATAAATTATTCTAAAATCAAAAATTTTTGTTATTTAAAAAATTCTGAGGTAACGTTAAATAGAAATGTACGTAATCATATTGTCATATTAATTAGTACAAATCAATGCATATATTACGTAAATTTTTTAATTTTATTCTAATTAATTTGAGTTTTTACTATTTTTTTCATTTAATTTTTTGATAAACATCAATAGTAGCTTTTTATTTAAGTTTCTTGAGGTTTTATAAAACGGCTGATGTGGAAATACATATATTGAACACAAAATGAATATGTACAATTATATATATATATATGTGTGTGTGTGTGTGTCTGTGTGTGCGTGTGTTTGTGTATGCATGAATTGCATAAGTTGATGCATCTGTTACTGTACATTGAGAAAAAAGGTGATGGAACTCGGAGAGAAACAAAAAAAGAAAGAGTGAGTGAGTGAATAGTAGTGGAGTAAGCAAGGATGAAAAGAAGATCTATCAAATCACTCAAAAATTATTTTCTTTCGCATAGCTACTAACCGCTTGGCACGCTCTCGCTCTATCGTTGAGAGTCGATATATCCAAGACTGAAAGGTGCTAGATACTTTATCTGTGAGACTTGGCACATCTGCTTTCTCACGATATACACCTTTTATTCACTGTTTTTTCAGACTTTGTACTTATTTACTATATATTGTAAACTTTAATAAAATATTTTAATTAATGTAATTGTTTGTAGAACGAACAAATGTATTAATTTTTAAAACAGTTATACATAAACTTATGTATTATTTCTTATTTTTAATCATTTTTATTTTCAGATCAATTTATTTATCACATGCTCGTTTAATGTATATATATATATATATATAACGTTTTCCACGTTGTAAATGGTAAAATTAATTTTTCGTCGTTTCATGTAATATTAATAATAAAAAAAATGGAAAGGTGATTATTAATTTTACAGTATATCATACTAATAAATGTACTATATCGTATATTCTAATTAAATTAAACAAAAAGTTGTTTTTAACCCAATTACTAATCAAGTATTTATATATTTACTACTTATTAAATATTGAATAATACTTATTAAAGTTTATAATGTGATTTTAGTTTAAATTGTAGTGTCTTTTCACATTATAAACCTATATTTTCATAAAAATTTTATGTAATAATAAAATTTGATGATTATTTTGAAAACATGTAATAAAATATTTCATTATATAACATTTTTTAAATATTTGTGAATTTCTATAAAATTAATGTTTTTATATTAATTCAACTAATCTTACAACATTTAATTTAACAAATAAAAGTATTCAATATATTTTATATTTTCTTAAATATAGCAATAATATTAATAGTACACTTTATTATTATAGGATCCACAAAAAAATTATTAGATTCTGTTTTATTCTTTACAGTAATTTATTCAACAATACAAAAAGTACTAAATAGAATTCATTCATATTTATGCATTAGTATGCAGTTTTCTCTAAAATATAAGAAAATCATTGGAATATTGAAAAAATCATCCATGGGCATCATTAATAATATTTATTGCAACAGTTTCTTCTAAGATGAACTATCTAATAGATCCTTATCAAAAAGAAAATTCCGTTCTATCGATGAACAATTGCGAGTTTAAGATCCCTTGCTTGCTGCATTATTCATGTGCTCGTATAAACGGCGGTGCGCAATAGTTCTTCATGGAAAAGTATAAAACGAAAGTGCAAAAAATTTACGACGAGCGTGTACAGATTTTCGAGGAACAGACGGTTGTAGCAGCGCGTTTTAATAGACATTGACATTTTTTAGCGCTTAGTCAAAGAGAAACCTATAGCATCGAGTAAATGAGTCCAACGTTGGTTTCCGCACAAGTCACTCCGCTGCGTTTCTTGTGTGGCATTGCAGTTCCGATTTGGCATAGCCCGGTTGCCCCGCGTATACACACATAGGACGATAACGGAATCGGCTCATCCTTCGCCGCTTCTTCTCACTGCTCTGCAGCCCGGAAAATTTTACGGCCGAATCGTAAAGATCGACCGCGGACTTACCTTCGATCATTGTAATTATGAGTGTAAGCTGCTGAACCACGGAGAAGCTGGGTGGGTAGATAATACAAACAGACAAGCGTAATTTTCTATTCGCGCGAGCAAATTAAATATTGAATCATCGACGCATATAGGCATATGTTAGTAAGTATGTAGGTACATCCTACTGCGGCGGAAAGACCAGGACAACGGAGGGATAAGCGTGACAAAATGAGTGAGCTCGAAGTTACTTGCACTTAACGAGTGTGTGAAGTAACAGAACGCACTCCCAAGAACTGATCTGACCTGCAATTATACCTTCCCCGTAGTCTGGCTCTCCACTAACATCTCATTCTATACGGTAACGTAATTGCCACAAACTATGCTACAATTATTTATTTTAAAACGAACCTTCCCGATACTTGACGCTGGGCTAACTCTTTCATACTGGCGTATAAAGACGTATAATTGATGGCGAGGTAAGTAATCGCACGTCGAATGCTAATGCATATGTCTAATTGAACGGTTCAAATTTAGTTCTCAGAAAATTTGCATATAGAAATGGGTATAATACTAAATTGCCTGCTTATCTTCTTAATGAAGGAGCGATACTCTAGATATAATATTTTGTTTTTTGATTTTTGTATTATGCAATTTAATGAATAAAAGAGTAAAAAATCACATCCAAGTAACAACTTCTCGTAGCATATAAGAAGTAATAAAACTTATAACCATAATTTTGAATGTATAATATCAAATTTTTCAAGCTAAGTTTTATTTTGCAAACTAAAAATTGTATTCAATCTCCTTTTTCTATTTTTTTTTATTCTTCATTCAAAAAAATAAATAAAAGATATTTTGACTCAGGTATAATGATTAGTAAATTATTCATTTATATTTTCATTTAAATTAAAAGTTTGAATTATTTAACTATACTATTAGTAGATTTGTTGCATTATTGATAAAAAAAAAATATAAATATTTATTAAAAATCTAAACATCAATGTTAAAATCAATAAAGGTATATACAAATTTGACAACTTTTTCTAATTTTTACTAAAATTAAACATAATCAGTTTTTTATTTAATATCAAATAATGTTTGTATACATAAAATAAAAAAATCATAAATAATTTTATATTTAAAATAATATTATGATGGATTTTTTTAATAATTTATTTTATTTTAATTAATTTTAGGTGCTAAATATTTATAAGAAGACTATCATTTAAGCTCGATACTTCGATTTAATTAAATATAAACTATTTGAATAGATATTAGAAAACCATTTCCTTTCATGTTTATATAAATAATCTTTTCATTTTATGTTCATGAATTTTATTTATTCTATTAAAAGTTTTACTTCATAGTTCTATTTAAGATAATAATATATGATCACGTTGATTTTATGCAATCATCAAAAATATTTCATAATAAATTTAACCCTATATGTATATGTGAAAGCTGATTATAATACTGCATAATACATAATAATTAAATAGTTACAAGTCATTCAATTGAATAACTTTTCAATAAATTATCAATGTTTTATAAAAACTTTACTCGATCGCGTATGCAATTAATTTTTGTAAAATAAAATACAACAAGGTAGGTACTATTCTTAAATGATCTTATATAAGCTCGCGTGCTCTTGCTATATTGGCTTGGCTAATTAGTTAAGTCAAAAGAAAGACACGAAGAAAGACAATCAGTTATAGCTGTAAGCGAAGAAAAGGGATTTTTCCTCGTGGCGGATTTCCGCGCCGCTGCCTATCCCCTTTTCCGTTGTGAAGTGATCATCGAGCAAGAAAATCGCCGATTTGCGTGGTGAGAGGGGGGGGGTCAATCGCTAGGCGCGCCTATTGCAGTTATTCTGCCTAACTAATATAACTTCTCTGGAAATGGGTAGAGTCGTTTGATTCTCCGAGTCGTATCATTTTATTGATTGACCGAATAACTTAATTCACGTAAAATCATTAAAGTACTGAATTGCAGATGTTTCAGGAAATGGGACCAAATTATTCAACTACCCTGGGATACTATTCATTCATAAGATTTCTGCTAAGAAAAATTTAATACGCCATCAAATTTTTTTTTTTTGAATATCATTGTTATTGAAATTAAAATTTTTAAAGATAACTGATTTTCTAATTCAAACAATAAAATAAATTTAACCTATGGATAATTACTGGAAGATGATTTGTAGACTTTATAATTTTTTATAGAAAAATAACTGTTAATTTATTATTTAATGTACATTTCTCTAATTTATCATTTTATATGTTATTCATTTTAGATATAATACATTTCAATCCTAATCACAAATAAAAATATTAAAATAATAATCATTTTTATTAGAATTTACAATTATTTTATCAATATAATAAACGTTCGAAAAATTTTATTAATAAAAAATAATCCTTTAAAATAAAATGCTTAACATACTTCAAATAGACTTATTAAAATTCTCATTTTCAGTAGTAAAATTAAAAATATTAATGCTGAAATTTAAATGAAAATAAAAGTAAACAATTAACACGCATTAATTAACATACATATTAGACAATACATTAACACAAAATTAAAAATGGAAGTTACTGTATTGATAAGGCTTTGAAAATTCGAGTTTCTAATACTAATTTAAATAAATATCGTAATTACTAATCATTATCTTGATAAAATTGTTTTACCAAACATTTAAATGTTCTGGTTATTTAAGTGCTCAAAAGGAGCGGTACACAAGATTCGCAAAAGAAGGGGAGCAGGCTTAGTCATTTAGACGTGCGCGTTCCCAGGCACGGAACTCGACCTCTCGGACAAGACGTATAGCTTCGAAACAGACTGGAATCAAGCAGGTACTAGACATAAAAAAGAGAGAGAATGTGCGGATAAGTGAGAAAGAAGAAAGAATATATAGAAACAAGAGACAGACAAAGAAAATAAAAGACAAGGGAAAGCGTTTACATGGAAAAAAGAAAACAAATTTGAATTAAAATGTGCAAAATTTTTAAAAATAACGCTTGACTTATGTACATAGAAACTTGCATAAGATTGTTAAAGAAAATTTTTTGGTTTTGAATAGAGTTGTATATTTGAACAGAATGGATTAGATTCATTAGTTTATTATGATACAGATACCTTTTGGAGATGTGTCGATATGATTACACTGTAATAAATTATCTTATAAAATAGAGAATTCTTAATGTCTTAATTATAAATGTATTTGCCTATAAATAAATGATGACTGATAATACTGCATACTTAAAAATAAGAAATAGAATTTAAGATTATAACACTAATATAATACCGATAACAGATCTTCATATGGCTTTTCTGAATTTAATTAAAATTAAAATATTTCATAACTTTTTATTTTTAATTAACTAAAATAAATAAATAAGTTAAAAAATAAGAAATAAAGGATTCTATAGAAAAATTTATCGATTTAATTTTCTTAGTTCTCTGTTATATTTAATTAATATTTTCTTTTTTTAATTATGATTGAACTTTTTTAGTTGTTACAAGCTATAAATAAAGATATTATAAATATTTTTTTATGTATTATAGCGCTAAAAAATGTACATCGTAATATGTCGATATGTAAACATCGTAATATTTGTCGAAGAGCATATATCATTATAGAATAACCGAATAAAAAACAACGCTAAATCAATTATTTTGTGCATTCTCAATACTTGAGTTTTTAGCCAACGTCTAAGAAAGTTTTATTAAAAAACTTATTAAAATAGTGTAGAAATAGAAAAGAAGCACTTACACAAGGAAAAGATATACGCGAGATATCAGTGGAAAAACGGAGAGTAAAGTACAGATTATGTCCGAGATTCGAAAAAGCGTACAGTGTTTGAATCGCGAACTAAGAGACGGAAAGAGGGAGATACTGTCTGCCGGAAGCGAACAGGTGACTGGTAGTTCCGCTCCATCGAGCTCTGTTCCGCGCCATGAGCTCCGAAGATCAAGCTCGTACTCTGCTCTGTTTCAGACTGCGTGTGCGATCTACCACTACCATCTACGGTCCCATTCCTTTTCATTCTCACACGGCTTATTACGTCCTCCTTCGTTACTTCTTTCCACCTCGCCTTTTTTCTTGCCTCATTATTTTGATTTTCTTTGTTCTTACTGACTATAGGTAAGCACTTCTGACACAGGTGTGCTTTTTGGATTTATATTAGCCCTGATTTATTCCGGCTACAGTTGATCTCTCGTAGTTGCGCGTTACTCGCGGATCAATATCTGCATGGCTGTAAAATATTTTAAGTTATTGGTTTAACTAAGACATGACATTATATCGAAATTATTCGTTACGTATACACACAAATGGTATTTTATTTTCTCCAGTCACTTGTGTTAATGCCACCAATTAAAAATTGTTGATTTTCAAATCTACGAAATCGAGTTCAGTCGTATTAAAAATGAAAGGATAATAATTTATAACAAAATTAAACATTTGAAACTTCATTAAGATTGAAGAAGAAAGTTTTTATTATTCGATACCTTTCTAATTACGTCTTAGAATTTATAAACAATTTTTATTTAATATTTTGAAAAAAGTTTTGGAATGTTAATTTTAATCAATTAACTGTAACTGCATTCTCAAGAAATATAGAATGGTATGAATATCGAGAAGTATTATTTATAATTTTCATTTCAATATTTATATAGATTTAAAACTGCATGAAAAATGAATTAATAGTAATATGTACGAATTTTTATTGTATTTTGGTACTTTTTTCTTCAAGTAAAATATTTATTACTGGTGAAATCATTTAATCTAGAAAAAGTTACAATATTTCGCGACACGTGTTATCCATAAAGTACAAGATAAAAACAGTAACGCACTATCACGTTAGTATTCTTTTGTAAATTTAAACTTATCGCTTTAAAAATTGATAAAGGGGACTAGGTACTAGTTCCATAGTACCGATTTATATTAGTACCTATGTAACGCAGAGCTGCTATATAGAGTATTATCCTCTGGATTTATCCTTTTATAAACTATATACTTAAGTCTGTCCATTATCCGAATCAATCCCATATGCAATAAATTTAATAAGTAATAAATTACAGATAAGTTTCTTCCATAGCAATGCCGATATTACAATTCGATTCTCTAATTATTATACCCTTTATTATTTATAATATTAGCAAACGATTTTAGTGTTTTCATACCACAGTATTAGTATAGTACTTATTTTTCATCTCGTGAATCTAATACTTTAGATTTCTTTCATAACAATATTTAATGAAGAAATTATTCTCGTGATAAAATTATATGAAGTTTGATATTTTTTTTTTAAATTAAATATAAATTAAAAATTACGTATGAATTAATGTGAGTAAATGAAGCAATGATATTAAGAAACTTAAAACTTTTTTAAACTTTTGAATATTATTAATGTGATAATTACAATTAATAGTATTTACTATTTTAATTATAAAATAATTATGTTTTATAAAATGAAATATAACTATTAAATATTAAAAAAAATTTTAATTTGATTCAAAATAAAATTAATTTTTAAGTTTTTAGTTACTTTTTTATTAGTATTCACTTTATTGATTAAATATAATAACAGTCGATATAATTAGAGAAAAGTTTCGATATGTTAAAATTGAATTGTACTAATTTCCATACACAATTTTATCTTTCGAATTTATTTAATAATCATATTACAATAAGAAAATTTTAGAATTATTAACTAATATTTTTTGAAAAATTATTGACATTAAAATTATAATAAAAAATTTTATTTTTTCATGGAATCATTATAAATAGTATAACTGGAAGTGATATTGTAATATTAGAACTGTTCTAAATAGAAGAGTTTTATCCAGGAAATAAAGAAAAATATATAAGTCTTCGGTATTTTCGTTGCTGAGTATTGTATTGACCATCATTTACTGATCTGTCACATAAATTAAACTATTTTATTATCACTAAGCCTTAACCCAATCTTTCAATACAGCTTCACGCTTAGATAATCACCTGTCTATGATCGCCCGTAAAAATTCGTGCATCGCTTTATGAAATGTGATGAAATGTCATTTACAATCAAAACGTAAGCAACGAAATGAGACGATAGTAATAATCGAGCAATACATATCAGTAGCGTATGATAACCATAATTCTCCACGACGCAATTACAACTTCATAAGTTACAGAACAAGTGATAAAATATTAAATGTTAAAATAACTCAAATCATTTATCCATGGGGGGCACAAGACTCACACGTTAATATCCACGTTAAATCCTAATTAAGCGCACAACGAATTGGTGACTCAAGTTAGGTAGCATTATATACTAATAGTAAATTTTAAACGAATGATTTTCATAAAATCAATTTTGGATGATTCAAAAATTGAACAAATTAACTATGTATCTACTCCTATAGATGAGAGCATATGAATATATCTGCCTGTCTGTCTGTTTGTCTGTCTCCCTGTATGTACATCTTTCTCTATCTCTATCTCTACTCTCTCTCTCTCTCTCTCTCTCTCTCTCTCTCTGTCTGTCTGTCTCTCACCTAAGACTTATCTTATTTAATAAACAGCTCATTTGACTTCTCAATTACATAACATTAATCAAACGACTTGCATCAACCTCTCTACCTCGAAACTGTAAAAGATGATTGATCTAAGAGCGATTTAGGCCTCATTGTTATCTCGATTCCTTTGTGCTAACACACCGTATGAAATTAAAACCGACGATATAATTAAAATTCGAAGATATGAAAGAAAAAATTGAATCCTCATTTGACATCTATTATATTGCAAATTTTCAATATATTTTTTTCAAATTTCTACTCAATTATATAATCAATTTTCATAACGTTCGTGTATAAATTATTAATAATAACTTTTTATTATTAATAATATTTCAACTTAATTTAATACTTAATGTGATTATTTAAAAAAATTACGAATAATATTTTTATATATTTTTGTTTATATAAAAAGTCTATATTTATATTATATAATAATATAAATATATACAATATTAATTTTAATTCTATTCTTTAAAATTAATTGTTAAAATGATATGATAAATAAAATGGTATTAATAAAAAAATTGTTTAAATAATTATTCAAAAATATATTATCTAAAATGATCATAATTATTTTCAATATAAGGAGCATTGTAACTTTTTCAAATAAGATGATTTTTATAAATAAAATAATGTTCAATAAAACATATTCATGACTAATTATTCTGATTATTATTAATTGTTTGTATCTTATTTGAAATTAATACAAGTATATCATATTTACATTATTATAATATTAAACCACGAGAATTGTAGTATCATTTACAAAAAATTTTGCATTTGAAGTAGCATGTGTAAAAGGTCACTGATTTTCTTCCAGTACACAGACCTAGTAACCTATCGACCCTAGTCAACTCCTTCGTCGTTTAAGATAAACTTCGGTACATACGACTTTAGTTGTAACATATTATTATCTCCAATTGATAAATTCCAGTTAATACTGTTTTCTTTATAAATATTTCGTAAATAGAAAGTATTAAAAATATTTTCAACTCATTATTTTGTATCATTGGAAAAACTTACTTTTATTTAAAATTTTGTACAATCTTATAAAAACGAAAAAAATAAGATAAATTGTTGAATATAATGTAATCTTAATTAAGGATTAAGCCAGTTTTTAAATTATATAATTTATTTATTCATTTTGTTTTGTATTCAAGATAAGTTTTATAAATACGTAATATTAAATTCTCTATTTACTGTATTATTATTACAGTCAGTGGTTTTATTATTCAACAACATAAATTCTTGATTTTTAAATTTAACAACAAAGATGTTTATATTAATTAATATTTAAATTAATCAATGAATATACGTTAATTTATTATAAAATATATAAACAAAAAATATATAAATAATTTTATTTTTTAATTATCATATAAAAAAGTATGAAATCATAAAATAATATAAATTTATAAATTGTTTGTAGATTTTTTTAAAATGAAGTAATCTATATATTAATTCATTATGAATTATCCTAGAGGATGATGTAAAATATTTTGAGCTATAAAATTGTTGAAGCGACACCAAATAAATCAAAACGATTACTATTTATCTAAGAAAATTAAGTTAATACGCAAAACTGATCTTTTTATTAGTTAATTTACGAATCTACGTTAAACAGTTATGACAATCAGTGAAAAAAATGATCCTTGGATAAGTAATATTAGTAATTTAATAAGATTTTTAATAAACTTATTATATTCTTGAAATTCATAAACATATCAATAATTACTAGCCCATCCGCAACATTCCATAAGCTGAGCTGACAGCTTGACGTGACAGCTTTCGTAAATGTACTTGGCTTGTTTATCGTAGATATTTACTAAAATTATATAATTAAATTTAATTATGAATTTAATAATATTTTTTATATTTATATATCCATTAAGCAACTGTAAAATCAAATTATCTTTACTGTATTAGAAAAATAATTCTAAATTATACTTAATTTGGAAAGAATATAAAATTAGATAAGAGGTATAATTATACACTTTTTATAAAAAAAATAATAGAGATAAATATATTTTTTTCAAAAGATTTAGTAAAATGCTTGAAATTTTTTAGAAATTTAATACAATTTATTTATAATTTTCAGACATAATTTACGTGTTTGCAAAAGTATAACAGTTAATAATATAATAAATATTTTATTTAAAAAGATTTTTGTAGCCATATAAATCTTAAAAAAATCTTTTTTCAAATAAAGTATAATTCGATATTTTCGATTATAATAATAACAGAAGTTATAAAAATTCGAATTAAAGAAATTTTGCATGATTGCCTATATTATAATTTGTAAAAGCAGCAACATTAATTACCACGTATATATTTTTTTAATAAATATCATTGCTTCAAATAACATAACGGTACTAAATTAAAAATTTCTATACTGATTTTAAATTTAATTTACAATTATTATTTAGTGAATATAATAGAAATTTTTAAAATATAGATTAATTAAATTTTATTACGAGTACTAATAAAAAGTTAAATGTTTTTAAAAGTGTAATTTTCTAATCATATAGAATAATGCTAAAGTGATACAAATCTCTTACACATCTTTGATTTAAATCATATTTATGTGTGTTTGGTTTATACTTTATTACATTATACTTTATGAATACGCATGGTATTCTCAGAAGTAATAAATTAGTAAAACTAAATTGTGCTAAAATCAATCTATGTCAATACTATGAAACGTACAGTAACAATTGCTATTTCTTCAATTATAGGAAGAGAAACTGAAATTAAATAGAATGAAATTTTGTAGCGTGAGGGGCACATAAAAAATAAGTTAGAACTTTAGTGCAACCTTCTTTTTAGCACGAACCCAATGGTGTATATATATATATATATATATATATTTATTCTACGTAGTGTATCAGTTAGTGTATCGGCAGAATATATTGAAATACATGCTGATCTTTTCTTGTCGAGACAATGAATTTCTAGAGAAACAATAATCGTATCGTCGAAAATGCGAAATATTGCAATGTTCTCATTAATTAAGATTAATCATATTTTGATAAAAAAAATATTATTGTTAATATGATTTAAAACACTATGATTTATTATAGTTCAATTAAAAAAGTAATTTAATAAAAACAATCAGTTTTATTCAACAATGTAAAAAATATTTTATAGGCTTTGCAAAATATTATGTTTTTAGTTTGTTCTAACACTTAAATTAATGAATAATATCTTTTTACAAAACAAATATTTCTTATTAATATGCTATTCTATTTTTTTTTTGTATTTATATCTAAAAAAATTATCTTTTGCTATTTGAATTTATGTATTATATAAAATATTTATTCTTCCATTTTAATATATTAAAAAATGTAAAAAAATCTTTAGTTTTATCGTGACTAATAAATTATACATGAAAAATTTAAAGTTAAATTAACATAACCATAGTTACTTCAGAAATAATAATGTAATATTGTTCTAATGGTAATTTTTATTTATTATGTCATTTTCGATGTTTATTTTAATTGATTTTCATCAATATTAATTTTAATTCATTTACCTTATTTCCAAAAATTTTACAAAAATATCCTGTTATTAAAAAAATTAAAAATAACAAATATTTTTTGAATTAATTATTAATTATAAATATTCGTTAAATAAATTATAATTTTTATAATTTTTCATATATATTTCCTAAAATTTATAAAATTATAATTTTATTATAGTAGAGTTTTTTAATGATCAGATTTAATAAATACACAATAATTTATCTGTTAAGTAATTAATGATAATATTAAACGTCATGAATTGATATTTTTGACCGATAATATTACCGATAATTATCAATTATCAGAGCGATATTAGATATGTTATACATTTATCTTTACTTTTTCAAAATTTATGTTCACTTTTTCTTATAAAGAAGCATAACTAGTTTTCAACGCAAAATTTAGAGTGAACTACTAGAACAGGCGAAGGAGAAAAGATAACTCATTTGGATGATAATATTGAATAAATGTCTCCTTGTATTGAGATGTAATCGAGCCACGTTTACGTAATAATATGTTTTTTATTTTATGGCACGGTTTAGAGCTTAAAAAATATAGTATTACGAGAAAAAATGCACGCATTAAGAAGAAATTTGAAATATAGAATACGCAGTGAGGTAAAAGGATACAAAATGAAGTTGTTCTCTAAGTGCTGTCGCCTCATGAAAAGAGACGCTCATCTCACGATTTATACACACCGAGATGCACAGCAAGCCATTCGTTTACTAATTCCTGCTGCGTAGTGAGATAAAGCTAGAGCGCTGGTTCTGGTTCTTGTAACGAGCAATGCGGCGGAGACTTAAAAAGGAAACGAGAATAGGATAAAATTCTCTCTCTGACGAACGCGCGCGCATGGTAAAAGAAGAGGAAGAGATGACAAGTCGCGGAGGGGGATAAGAAAAAGAAAGAAGTAAAAGAAGAAGAAGAAGAAGACGTGGAGTAAAAGGAAGTCCATCCCCAGGTTTACCCCTCTGCTTACCATCTAGACCCATCAGCCACGGCGTTCTCCTTCCTTTTTTACCCTCTCCACTCACATCCTCACAGTCTGAAAAAGAGTATTTAAAGTGACGTCACGGAGGACGAGTGAAGAAGTGGAGCTAGTTTCAAGGCGATCGAAGGAACTAGAGACGGAAAGAGGGAAGGAGATGCTTTAAGACGCTCAATATAAATACTCGAGAGAGGGATAAGGGATGCACGAATAGAAGTTACAAAGAGAGAGAAAAAGGGTTGCTGGCGCCGTACTTCCCTTCAGAACTCTCTCACTTTCTCTCTCTCTCTCTCTCTCTCTCTCTCTCTCTCTTATTCTATCTCATAAAAAGGGAAGAAAGAGAAATAGAAGAAGACACAGAGAAAGAGAAGAAAATCGAAGGAAGAAGAAAGAAAAGTGAGGTTGTGAGGTGATATATAGACTGAGATACATGCAAGAGAAAGTGAGAGAGAAAAAGGAAAAAGTGGAGGAGTAGGAAGAAGAGGAGGAGAAAGCACGGTGAGCCTGGAAAACTCACCCCTTTTCTTGCTTACCCTCGCTCGCTGTTTAATTGCATCTTACTTTCGAATTTTCCGCGTGGTGCTATCGATCGAGACATGCGGAGTAAAGTAGAGGGTGAAAAAGACGGAAGGTAGGGGTTCGTTTGCGTCTTATCTTCGACGGCAGCGCTTGGTTACTCTCTCTTTCTCTTTCTATCCTTAGATATTTCTCTTCTTACACTTACGTCTCTCTTACTCTCTTCATCTATCTCTTTCTTATGGTTTCTTTCTCTATCCGGGTGTGCGCCTTCCCCAACGAGTACTCAACAAACACGCGCGCACACTGAAACCCGTACAGATTATTTAAAACTACGCACGCTACGTTGTGCCATCGGTGCTGTAAGAGTTTTTGTACAGATCAAAACTTTTTCACTAATTCAATTTCATAGTTTTTTAATGCCACAAGATTACACTGAATCCAAAAAAATTTTTACCTTACATGGAACATTGCGACTATTAATGAACTACTGAATGCGCGTCTTTAAACTAATGCACAAATACAAGCATTTATTGTCAATCGATACAGTAAATATTCTTAAAATTTGTAGATAATTATAAAAAAAATTTAAATAAATGCGTCGTTAATAAATTATTTTATACGAGCCTCGTAAAAATTTATCTTCTAATAACTAACTTAAAATTATTTTTTTAATTTATATCTTTTACAAATCTTAGATTATACTTCTCTTACTTCTGTATAAATTAAATATAATAAAATAATATAATAAGTTTTTCATGAATCAGAAGCAGTGATAATTAATGCAATAATTGCAGAAATTTTAAAGTATACGGAAATATAACATATTTTTCTAAAATATAATTCTTAATTTCTTCAAGAAATAGGCAGTCATTAAAATGGGCTTTACATATTAAAAATATTACTACTTGTTTATTAAAATTTTATGAATATTTCTAAAAAAAAATAATATAAATTATTTCCTTTGATTTAGATTTAATGTTGTGTAACTGTCGTTAAAAAATTAACGCTTTACATAAAAACTGTATCAAGTAAGGAGATACAATAAAGTAAAGAAAAAGTAAGGTGCCAGTTTATATATGTGCGCCTTCGGCGCTAGAAGGAAATAAGGAAAATGAACATAGAGAAAGAAAAAGTGAGTGAGAGAGAAAGATAGAAAATCCAGGACCGACTTAACCAATTTCAAGAGGCACGTACGACACGAATCCCATGAGCGAGTATATACAAGTAGAGAGAGTATATGAGAGCATTGGATGGCAGGAATGTGTTTGTTTTCCCGCGCTTTGCTACGCTCGGGCGCGCCGAGACTCTTTATACGGTCGAGAGATATTAAGGAGGGAAACGCGAAATCGAGCTGATCTTATTCCAAGTCTTGCGTATATTTTCGTTTGCACGTGTGCAAATAAAGTTCTTACCACTTTTTTATTTAATGTATAGTAAAAACTTTTATTATCGATATAAAAACTAATTCATAATTACTTTTTATAATTCTTAATTATGAATATCATTTATGGATCAAGCGCAAAATTAAGTATTGATTGATATATTTGTACATATTTCTGCGATAAAAGTATGTATACTTTATTTTATTTAAATCAAAAAATTATTCTAAAAATTGTTTTATAACTAATAATTTTTTAACACTTCCTTTAAAAATAATTTTAATTGATATTGTTTTTATTTATTATATAATTACTATATAATTTATTTTAGTAAATCTTAACGTCCGTGGGCTAAGAAGTTAATATTTTTTAAATAATATCTTATGTGTACAATGTTAAATTAATTTATAATTCATTTTTATAAAAATTATATAAAATATATCGTTAATTTTGTATTTTTTATTATATTATAATATTATATTACAGGATAATATATAGATTTTAATTCCTTACCTAAATATTTATGTTGATATTTATTGGTACTCTCATATTTTTGAGTGAAAAATAGTATATTAAAAAGTACTAAATAGAAATATTCAATAAAATGAATGTAATATAAAATATTTTAAAAATTAATCATAATATGATACTATTTGCCAGAATATATAATTTTTATAAAAAAATTTAAATAATTTATTGCATTTACTATGTAATGTATACGCAATTACATGAAGAATATATAGTATAGTTAACAATAAAGATGAATTTATTTGGAAATTTGTAGTACACATCACCAGTAAGAATATACTGATTATTATTGCTAAGTATCTGTATATATATATCTATATATATTTATATAATGCGTGCGTGTGTATGTGTATTTTATGTAATTAAAAAGAATTTGTTGTCAACCTATAATTTAATTATTAAATATATAATTTTAAATTTACAAGATAGAATTAAAATTGGTTTATACTACACAGATAAATTATCCATATTACTTTTTAATACTATATAGATAAATATGTTAATTTGTTTGTGTATTTTATCTATTAAAAATAGTAAATAAATAAATTTTTGGGTATTTAATTCAAAACTTATATACTTTATTTAAACTTTAAAGAATGTTTAAAAATAACGAAATGTAGAAAAAAGAATTGATAAATATCTTACATTCTCATTATTTAATTTGCATACACTATTTTACAAAACGGACGCGTCTCAAGAAAAAAACTTATAAAAATTAAAATATTATTATATATTCATAAATCCAAAAAATTTTAAAAGAAAAATTAATTTAAAATAAATAAATAAAAACTTATTTAAATAAATCAACTTATAATATTACTATTTTTCAAATTAAAGAATGTAAAAATAATGTAGGTCTGATTCAAAGTATATTTTTTGCTGGGCTCATTATTCTTCTTTTGATATAACCATTGTTTAATGGCTTGATAAACCAACTTCTGTAAATCTACAAGTCTTTGAAAAATAGGGTTGTTTTGTATACTCAAGCCAATTCTTAATAACGTATATGTACAAATAGTCAGAAAGAGATGGATGCAATATATTCCCAATTCTTCTTAAACATGAAAATTTTAATATTGAAAATTTTTTAAGTAGCTTTCATAATTTAAAAAATAACAATTAATTAATATTCTCCAATACCTATGTTTAGTTACGCTTAAAATATTCCAAATTCTTATTTATCAACATAATTAAAATTTTTAAATCATCAATATTAAAATCTCAATACTTATTTTTAAATATATATTGCTAATAGATATACTCTAAAAAATAATTTTTTGCAATAGTATAATGTTAAAGAAGTTAGAATTTATATTATAATTTATATTAAAATTTTAATATAATCATATTTTATATTAAATTTGTATGTAAATATCTTAGATAAGGTGTAAAATTTAATAAAAATTATAGAAAGTTATGCTAATCTTTTAATATATATGATTAGATTTGAAAAAATATTAAAGTTTTTAGAGAAAGAACATTATTTTCTTTAATAAAACATTTATTCTTTGATGAATATGTACAAAAGTATTTAACATGAAATAATAATTTTTAAGTTAAAAAAACACAATTATATGCATATATAAATTTAATTATTTTACTTCAAAGCATGTATTTGAATGTTTAACCTATTTGTATTATGATGAAAAAAACTTTTTAATATGTATATTTTACCGAAAATATTTTTATTATTTGGCTAATTTTTGTAAAAATTTGTTTATTTAATATTTGTCTATTTTCAGCTAATAACTAAATTGTTTCAAATGTATACAAATTTCAGTTTTTACTAGCTCATATACACTTATAAATACATTATATTATAAAATTGTATAACACTTTAGTGCAAACAATAATCTCCCTAAACTTCTTACTTTGCTACTTCCTTATCGCTATCCCTTTATCGCTTTCTTTCTCTCTCTATCGTTTTTGCATACTTTAGTTTCTAACGAAACAGAGTTAGTGAAAAGATGAAAAATAAAGAAAGAAAAAAAATTGTCCTAAGTTCTAATTAGAAGCCATCAGAAAATTCACGGGCGCCCAATGTCTGCTCTTGCCTGTCGCCCCTTATATTTTTAATCAATCCGTCACTGCGGTGCATAGATGGGGTACAAGCATGAGCGGAGAAAGAAGAGGGAGCGTAGAGTCGCGAGGGCGGTGGAGCAGGGAGAGGTGTCTTCCTTAGTTCCCTTCCTCGGGCTCGTATTTAAAACCTCGAGGCTGATGAACGCTGTTCGTGCTTCAACGTAATCTATACATAGAAGTACACACGCATATATACATGTATATGTATTCGTACGAACCACCCTCAAAGTCTCCTCATTCCTCCTCATCCTTCTTAATTTCTCTCTTTTCTCTCTCTCTCTCTCTCTCTCTCTCTCTCTCTCTCTCTCTCTCTCTCCCTCTTAATCGCTCTATTTCATTTTCTTTTGCTATTGCCTCCTTTTCGCCTCCACACGCTGCGACGAACTAACCGTACACCCCATAGCAACTCTTTCTCTCCTTTTCTCTATAGCTACCACCACCCCTTCTTGATTCTCAATCGTAAGCACGTATACGAATTTACAAGGACTCTCCGCGTCCCCATCTGGCGACTACCAATATAGACTACGATTGCTGATGTACACACGTATGACTACCCTTGTTTCCGCATTTATATATCCGAGTATGACAATATCGTCAATATGTGTATATGAGTGGTTTCATGCACCATACGTAAATCTATTATTTCCACGTATTCTTTATAAATGTCTTTCATCGTCGATTATTTTTTACCGAATCAAATACATAGGAATATTTTTTTATTTAATTTTAAAAATTTAAGCAACAATATAATTACTTTTTTACTAGTTTATAGAATTTAGTATTGAATAAAGAACAACAAACAACGTGTTTTATGTAAGATGTTTTTATTTCAACTTAGTCTTTATTGATAAAAATTAATTAATTGTTTGCTTCTTAATAATATCGTTTTTTTTATGAAAAATAAATATAAAGTTTAACTATTTTTTATTAATATAATTATTATTAAATAAATTTCAGTATTTTTGAACTTTTCATCAATCTATTAAGTTTAAAATAATTGTTACTACTAAGTAGTAAACGATAGTTATAAGTGAATGGCTAACTAAATTTGTCTATCTAAATATGAATTTTCATAAATGAAAATACTTATTTCATAGTCTAGTTTATTTAAAATTTTTAAATGTGATAAATAATTAAATATATTATGAAATTGTAAATGCAAATATAATATTTAATTTTGAACTACTTATTTAATTTAAGTATTTGTGTGAGGCGTAAATGTATGTTATCAAATATTACTTGAAAGTTGCTCATTAACTTTCTAGCTAATATCATTTACAGTAACTATTTTAAATAAAGTTTTTGAATAAACAAAAGTTAAAAAACTATTATCTATTTACTTGTTTAAGCTATTAATTATAAAATAATTGAAATCATGATAAAAAAATTAAGTAATTATCGACTATAAAATATGTATATAGTTCATTTATTCAAATCGTATTAATTAATTTATAGTAAGTAGATCATGATTGAGGAAGAGTATAGAAATATACACCATTTTTTCATAAAATGGCTCAAGATTAAAAATAAAAACGAAAAATTACTATCAGCTATCTCATAGCTTTAATTATATACTAATATATACTAATTAATACAATAGTTATAAAAATTTAATTTATTAATTTAATTATTTATAAATTTTTTTTATGTGGCCAATAAATACAGATAAATAGAAAAATCGTTATTTGCATTATAAATTAAAAATTTACATACTGTTTTTCATCTGAAACTTGTAAATTCCTATTTTAGAATTCTTTATTTTTTATAAAATTATTTTAAGTCAAAGTTAAAAAATTAAAGTAAAAAAATTGTAGCTGATTAAATTTTTTTACAGCAACATTTTCTTTGGTAATTATTAATAAAATAAAATCTATACCACTCTTTAAGATTTTTAGAATATTTTTTATTCAAAATTAAAATATAATAAAAATTTCGATTAAAATGGTAAAAAATATACCTATATTTTTATATGAACATATTACATAACAGGTAGTTTAAAAGTAAATTGTTATTTCTTTTATTGTCGTTTAAAAACTAAAATCTTTATATTTGCCATATTACTACACACATGATTACTTTTTATAATCCTTAGAATATAATAAGTAATTATAATTCATATATTTAAAGTAAGCTTAAAATATAATTCAATAAAAAAGTTAAAATTATTAAAAATAATACAATAAAAACCTTATAATAATAGTAATTATATTTTTAGAATATATTAAAGTTAAATAGTAAACAAATTTATGTACCTAGGCAATAAGTTTAAAGAATATAAGAAAAAAAATAAGAAATCAAGTAGATCATTAGTTTGTTCTTAAAAGTATTAATATAGTTCTAGAAAGAGTATGAAAATTCAATTTATTTACAAATACTTTCAACAGCATTATTGTGGATCAAGAATTTGGAATTAGAAAAGTTACGACAAAATTTAAAAAATTTTTAAGAAATATACAAAATGGAATCGGACATAACAGAACTGTACGTAATATAACAGACTGTATAATCATGTTAGAGATTAAAAGCGACAACATAGAAATTAAAACAGTGAAAATAATATGAGCACAAATATATAAGAGAGCACGACAACATGTATTTATTGAAAGAATGCCTAAGAGTGAATCTGCTAACTAGAAAGTGTTAATTAGATAATTAATTACAGTATTTGAAAGAGAACTAGTATGAACAATAAATATGGAGGGAGATGAATCAAATTCTAGAAACATATGAGGGGTCATGCTGTTTCTGTCAGAATATATTTAAAAGAAAGTAGAGAATTTGAGATGTGGTTAAAAAAAATAAAAAATCATATGGCAACCTGGATAGCCAATCTGGAAAAATCAACTGAACTGAATCATCTTGAAATGAAGGTGAAATACTTCAATATTTTAAAGGAATAAAATATATAAATTTTGTTTATAAAAACAAAGAAAGAATTAGAGAAGTTATGGCGTAACAATGATGGAAAAATTTTAAATTGAAAATAAAAGTAAAAGTAAAGTATAAAAGGAAAAGAAAATTCGGAGAATGAAAACATTCTAGAAAACTGTAAAGATTCCGAAAAGGGAAAAAAGCAATGGAACAAAAGGTTAATATGATTAGTGTATTAAATAAAATTATTTGAAAAAAAAAACGCAAAAATAAATATGAAGGAAAAACAGCAGAATAACGAAAAAAGGAATGATGAAAAAAGAGAGACATAAAGAATCTAAGAGACATTTGGTAAGAAACAATGAGTATGTGTTACATCAAAGACGTAATCATACAATAAGGAATCATAAACCTCATTCATGAACATTCTACACTTGACTCAAAATATAATTACTTTTTATAATAAAGATATAAGACAATATATAAATTTTTATGAGAATTTTACGTATTTTTGTAAGTGCAAAGTTTTGATTTGCAAATTAATGTTATATACATTATAAAAATATATGTATATTATATTATTATTATTTTTATTGTTATATATTTAAGAACAATATTATTACATTGTTATTTAAGTAAAGTACATTTTTTTTATATTCGTATAAACTGTATTTCTATAAAGAGATTTTTATATGACTTTATTTAATTTAACTGTATATTTTCTATAACTTCATATTTTTTCTGCTTTTCTGTCATTATTCTACTTTCTTCCATCTCTTGATTACCTACTTGTGACTTATTCTCATATACTTACCTTTATTCTATTTTTCCCATTGAATCTTGTACGGTCTGCTTTCATATAAATCTTTCGTTAACATTAAATATCTATATACATTTATATTATTTGATAATTTAAATATTATTAATTAAATTTTCCTTTGCCTCCCGGCCAGACTCTTTTAACTTTTGCACTTATACCTATTTTTTTCTTTATCCACTTACTTCCTCTTTCTTCCGTACATTTCACTCTCTTGCTTTCATCTTCACTATCCGTATGTTCCTTTTTTCTTCTTGTTCTGTCACTTTTTTCCACTAATCATTCAACTTGCTCCTTTATTTTTTTATCTTGATTCTTTTCTTCTTAATTTTTTTTGTCCTCTTATCTGTATATTTATTTGAATTCTTATTTTTTTCCATACCGCTTGTCTTTTTCTCGTATTCCTTCAGTACCGTTTCTAACTTTCCTATTTTGTTGTTGAAATTCCGTAATTCCTCGTCACATTTCCTTACTTTTTCATTCATTAAATCATTTATTTTTTCATTAAATTATTCATTCATTAAATCATTTATTTTTTCATTAAATTATTCATTCATTAAATCACATATTTTCTCCTTAAAATGTTCATTCATTATTTCTTAAATTTTTCTTTTACCTTAATCAACACATTTAGTTATGTCACCTTCTATTTCCTCCTAAAAATTATTTAGCGTAATTATGGTTTATGTATGAATTCTAAGTACGCTTTCTCTTTTGACTCCTTCACTTTTTCGATCTCTTCCTCCCTTGTTTTCATCTATTTCTCAATTTTTTTCTATCATCCCTTTTATATCCTTGTTTTTTGGATCATCTTTTTTCTTAGTTCTTCTTGTGTGATTAATTTTGATTAATCAAATCCTCCCTTTTTCACTATTTTTTTTACGCACAGGTACCGGGTATTTTTACTACTATTTACTACGTATTAACCCAACTTTAAATATTTTTACTACTATTAACTACGTATTAACCCAACTTTAAATATTTTAACTACTTTCTCAGTTTACTCTACATATTATATTATATTATAAAAAGTCTAGTTGAATAAAGAGGTTATGAAAACGTAGCACATAAAGTTTAAATATATAATTGCAGATAAATATAAAAGTAACAGAAAACTATATTAGACATAAACCAGAAGTTCATGATCAATTGGAAAAATTATTAAAGAAATACAAATCGATATCTGGTATCAAAATAATAATTATGATAAAGTTCATAATGGTAAGAATAATATTAATAATGATAATACTGATGATACTCATAATGGTGACAATGATCAAAATAATAATAATAAATAGAAGAAAAAGAAGAATGGGAATAAAATAGACAAAAAAAGGTTTTTTTCCTTATAAAATTTAGAACAGACAAGAAAATAAAATTATTTGAATGCGAAACAACTAAATATAAGTATGAAATAATAATAGTGAAATAATAACATAGAAATTGATTACATATAATAAAGAAAGTAAAATAATTAAATACATATTATGTAAAATAGGAAATAAGATAGAAAAAATAGAGAGAAATATAAGAAAAACAAAAAAAAATTCATTGGAAGAAAAAAAAAAGATTGATAAAAATTTTGCAAAAATATAAGAAAAGTTAAAGAAAAATAAAACGGAAGAAAGTGAGCTAAAAAAGAAAAAATGAAAAGCTAAAAATTAAAATAGAAAGAGGAATACAAATAATAAAATAGAAACTTATATTCATTGAGAAGAACAAAGAATGAAATGAAGAAAACATTAATTAGTCAGAAGAAAAGGGAGAATGGGAAAAGATAAAAAAGAATTAAACACTAACAGACGTATAACAAAAAATGAATTATGTATGAAATATGAAACGTTGAAATTTATCATATAAACCACGTGCTTAAAGGAACAAATATTAAGAAAATTCATTATATACGAAAAAAGTTAAAAAATGGAGGAGGGGGAGTAATAATAAGATCACCAATGCAAATGATATAACAATATTGAAAAAAATTGAAGGGGGATTAAGGTGTTTAGTAGTGAAGAACTTCAAAACAAAAATAAAATTATTTGATATAATCATAGAAAATGTACTATTATATGAAATAAAAATAAGGGATATATATAAGGATGAATAATAATATAGGGATGAAAAATCTACACAGAGGCAGAATAATTAGAAACAATAAAAACGAGAAGGCAGCAACATATTTGGATTCATCAGTTAACAGCTTAAACATAAGCAGAAGAAATTTAAAACATAATAATAGTAAACGTGTATAAATATAAATATGTATATTAAAAAAAAAGAAGCAAAAAACAAGAAATGAAAGTATTAGAGATTTTTTTATTAAAAAAAAATACAGAAACTGAATAGAAGATTTACATAATATTGAAACAAAAAAGAAGTGTTACAAAAAGGAGAAAGTAAAAAGTAATACAATGGTGGTATACACTAAGGGAATAGACAAGAAGATAAAGGGAATTAAATTGAAGAAAGAAATATTAATAGTATATTAAATTGTTGAAAAAAAATAAAAAGGACTGCGATATATAAAAGGTTAGAGTAAGAAAAATTCAGCAACTAGTAAATTAAATGAAATAGAAAACAACAGCAGAAGAAGACAAATATACTATGGAAGTACATGTTATTAGCACTAATATAATCTATAACAAGTAATAATATATCACAAAAAAATTAAAATTTCCTGAGGACTAAAGTGATATATTAGTTTCAATCTTCGAACATGAAAACAGAGACAATGCGAATTGCAACATATAGAAAATACTTATAGATTCGAGATACAAGCTTTACGTAAGGGCAGCAGATACAATTATGTATTAGACATGTTGAAAAATCAAAATATACTATGGAATTTAGACATGTCATACTAGAAAACATAAAAGATAAAGAGTGTTATTAGAAAAAAACAAGGAAAAATAAGAAGATTCGGTGTGAAATCTTGGTAAGCTTTAGAATGAAAAATGAAATCAGAGCAAGCAAGTATTGGTTATCACTAGAAGAAAAAGTAGGTAAAGAAAAACTATGTAAAGAAAAGAAAGAGTCGTTAAGATAAATCATAGAAACTATGCAAACTGAATGAAAGAAAGTAAAAATTATATCAATTTGTTATACAAAATATATTGGAAGAGGGAGGGAAGAAAAAAAGAAAACAGAATAAATAGAAAAATATGTGTAAAATATGTGCAATGCAATATCATATGAACAATTCATACAAAACTCTATGTGAAACTGTATAGTCTAAATTTAAGTATAATTATATAGAATGTGTAAATAGAAAAAATATATGTAAATATAATAATTTACGATTAAATACTAAATATAAGTTAAAAAAACAAAATTATAACGTGAATAAGTATAAGAACTTCATATGATTAGTATATAAGATGATATTAAATTAAATGTGTAAGTGTTAATATGTAACTATTCAAATGTACAAAATAACTCTCTAAAGAAATTAATTAGGATAAGAAATTAATATATTGCTCAATAACACAACTAACTACCAAATTTACATTTATATAAGATTAATAAAAATTTGAATTAAATACATTTTAGAAGAAATAGCGACACTGTAGGTAAAATATATATATATATTGAAAATGGTGGTTGATATACTACCACTAAACTAACTAAATACAATTAATGATAGAAAGGAGAGTTATTCTTATAGTTTTTTTATAAAGATAGCTTTCAATAAAATAGAAAAAAAAAATTTTGAAGAGCATAAATAATCAAATATAAAATAGTATTTTTATAATTTGAATTTAAATAATTGATTTAATAAATTATACAAAGAAATTGTACAAACAAATAAAAACAAATTAAGATAGATGAATAAATAAAGAGAAAGGAGAAAATGAGGCAAAATTGTCCAATCAGTCTAACATTGTAAAACATTAATGACGTATATGGAGGCATAATTTAAAAAATTCAAAAGTTAAGTAATAAGGATAAGCAAAAATAATAAGATCGTTGACATGACTAAATCATATCTTTTTATTGACAAAAAATGAATAGAGATTAAAGAAACTGTTTAGAATCTTCAAAAAATATTTGAAAAATGTTTAGAACTATTAAAAAAAAAAAATTAAATTTAGGAACAGAGAAGGATTACCATCTCTAAAATATAGTTTAACAATAATAAAAAAAACGAGAAATGTGCTAAATTTATAGTCAAAAAAGCAATTATTGAATAAAAAGTATGGAGTAATGCACAAAAATGATTTGAGAAAGACTTGAAAATAAAAAGGAATATACTCTATGGGATAGGAGAAAATGTATTACTACTATACATGGCCAAAATTTGATATTGGAGGAATAGTGCAAAAAATCGAGAAAAATAAAAACTTATTTGGATAAAAATCCGTCACATCATATGAAAATGTTGGAAACAAAGAAATTAGGATAGAGAAAATGTCAGACGCTAAAAGTAGGCTATCTGCAGCAAATTTGAATACACAATCTAGAAAAATATGCAAGAGAAATTGATAACGTTATATTAAAAAATATAAAAGGAAAAATTGTATATATGAGAAAGTAACTATAAAAATGAGAATGAGGATATTAGCAAGATTTAGAATGGGTATCGGAATGAGACATAATAAATACGATTGCTAGAGAAGAAAATAATATTTAAATTGTATAATAAACAAAAAGAAACAAGCATATTAGATAGAATGTAGTGCAACGTTTCAAGATCAAATACAAAGAAGTGGAAGAATACTTTTAAAAGAGAGAAAAACTATATTCATTGATACAAAGAAAAAATCAAAAAGAAAAGGGAATGCGATATGTAGATTAATATTAATAATAAAATAAAAAGATAGAGAAAATATTTTAATTTGACTCTGTGATTAGATAAAAATATACCGAACTATATAATAATGCTATAAATTCGGAAACAAATTCAAAATATAAATAGGCAAAAGATCAATAAATTTAATATTAAAATTCAATAACAAAATTAATAAATGATAAATAAATTATTAAATATATTAAATAATAATAAACAAAATTAAATAACAAAAATAAATAACAAAATAATGCTACACAATAACTAAAAGAATGGATAAAAATATGAATGGAAGAAAAGAAAACAGAGAAAAAGATAGAGAAAAATAGAAGAATAAAAACGATGCATTTGGAAAAAGAAGAACACGATTCTGAAAAAATATTAGATGGTTGGATAAATACTAGGGAAAAAATTGATAAGACAAAAATTTGTGAAAGAATTAAATAAGATATAAAAAGAAATATAAATATGAGAATGGCAAGAAAGTTTATAGAAACTGATGTACGTTAATCATTGAATGCAGTGGAAAATATAAAATAGAATAAGTATATATACAAATGTAATATTAAAATTATATACACTTTGCGGTTAAATTTAATTGTAAAATAAAGTATTTTAATTTTATGTATCTTCTCATATTCTCGAAAATATTATTTTTTTGTTATCATAAATTAGTTCTGATATTCATGTGTATCAAGATATATTTCCTAATATCTACTTATGCGGTCTGTATGGTCGTACATACATATATTTAAAAGCTACATTCATTGTAGATTTAAGATTCGTATTGATGTTTATTCTAGATAAAATTAATGTACTCTATAGGAAACTTCTTTTTTCCAATTTTTCGCACTTATACTTTTTATTTCGCTACCTTTCCCTGTGTCTCCTTGTTTCTCAATTACCATGTTCAGCTTAAGATGATTTTTGATTTTCGATCGATTTTCTATTGTCTTTATTAGTAACCTGTTAGTCACTCTTAATCGTTCCTTATCTATTTTATAGTATTTAATAATTTCAATCGTTGTTGAATAACTTAATATAAATATCAAAAATTGTCATTTAAAATATAATTTTCACAAATAAATTTTTGATAAAAATACTTACGAATAATCTTAATAATCATAACCATGGAAAAACAATTGTTGTTTTATTGAGTCATTCATTTATTTTACCATTATTAATATTATTAAATTGTATTCTTTTATTTAAATCACGAAATTAACATTTCATATTAATTTTATTTAATAAAGAATATAAATATCAGATATGAAGAAATAGTTTTTTAACTGAAAAAAAGTTTATTTAACGAGAAGAAGTAATAATGATAAGAATAATAGCAAGCATAATAAATTCTAAATAATAATATTAAGTATACAAACGAGGATATCAAATTTGTATATAAAAACATAATTTTATCAAAAATTAAAGTGTACCTTGTGTATTATCTTAATATATAATAATACACATATAAACAAAATTAACAAAAAAAATTTTCAGCAGGCTATTAAATTATATTTAAAATATAAAAATATTTTAAAGAAAATACGTTTATCTAATTAAAATATTTTATTTTAAAATGTTTTATAAAAAAATGTTTTTATAAATAAAATCATAAACAAAACTAACTTATTTTTTAATCTAGTAAATTATATATATTTTATAATAATAAAAATTAGTGCTAAATACTCAGCATATTTTATTTTTCAATATATAATAAATTAAACGATAATATTGGAGGAAAACATCTTTTTATTTTATTTAATATAGTACAAGAAAGTTTTACAAAGACATACAAATTTTTCATAAGTATAATTTTGTCTAAAATTCTTTTTTAAATATATCATATTATTATTTGATAAACTTTCAATATTTATTATATTTAATTATATTATTATACTTACAATTTTTAAATCTATAAATATTATTTGATTAAAATGAATATATTTATTCGAAATTATGAAGTTTAGAAAATTATTTACATTTTTCTTATTTTAAAATTAACTTTTATAATTTATATATAAAGCCTTATCAGTTATTTTAAACTTATTTAAGAATAATATACAAACTTTAAGAGGATTAATCATCATACCAGTGTATTCATACAAGAAAAAAAGAAATATTAACAACACGTAGATTTATGTACAATAAGTGTATTGAATAAACACACAATTATTTTAATAATATTATAGTAAAATAAAGATTCATATTAAAAAAGTTTTCGTTATTCATCTACTCTTGTATTATTAATTAATTAAAATCATCATTCTTTTATTTTTATTTGCAACCAAATTTTAATAATCACAAAAGTTTCCTGGCTAACATAAACTTATTTTATCTTTAAAAATAAAATTTAATATTAATCTTCTGTTTATTTAAAAAATATCAACAATTACTCAAAATATTATTTTATTTAGCAAATTAAAAATTGTTTAACTTCTTTTTAAGAAACATTCATCTTATCATATTATTTAAATATTTGCCATTTAATTTCTTTAAAATCCATATATACAAAATGATTATATTAATTTTTTAAGCAGTGCTTTTTACATTTAAGTGAAGAAATGGAATAAAGGTGAGTTTGAAGCAAATAATTTTTTTATGCGAGTACTATTACAAGGATACAAGAATGCAAAAAATATTGTGAAATAGCAAAGAAATTTTATTATTTACATCAATTATGAGCTTGCTCCATTAAACGTGCTATTTCTGACTAACTTACACTTGGTTCACAAGTTTGCACCTATTTTCACTTTTGTGTTGGCATTTCATTCCGTTTGGTATATAATTTATCACAACTAATTATATCATGACATATGTAGAAGTGTATATAGGATTTAATACAAAGGAAATAATAAAATCAGGATTGCACATGATTTAGAACACACGCGTTATTTTCTACGTGCTCACAATCGATACCGGAGATCACTTCCCTTCGACAATGCATGCCGAAGAAACGCTAGCAGACGAACACATACCTAAGCGTGCGTATCTGGATATTTATATACGATAAGACTTACTGATGCATGTCAAAGACCACAATCCACATCCGGTTAACCTGTTCTGTTTCTCTCATATTTGCGGGTGAAGTATAGGTAATAGCTTTCATCAATCTTTAGCTTTACCCTTCTAAGCCTCTGAGCACCTTACTTTTTTCGCATTCGTTTTTCTTTTTTTTTGTTCAGACATCTTGCTCGTATTGGATAAGAGTATACTAGAATCTTCGTTGCACACGTGCAGCAACAACAATAATATTGTAATCACATTTTTATATTATCACATTTAATTATATGACACTTAGTTATCACACTAAATTATATCCATATGGTTATCAAAAACATATATTCGTTTAGTATCTTAAATTACAATAAAAATGAAAATTTGTTCTTTTCTTTTTGTTGAAAAAATAAGGATACATCAATTTGACTATTACTATTAAGCAATTAAATGTATTGAAAAAATCATGAGAAATAGAAAGAAATGGTAAAAACGGTTTTTAACGGTAGTTCTAATAAATAATTATATTATTTTGTAAATTTTCGATTACGTACTTACAGATTTTATACATTTATTTAAACAGAAATTTTCAACGAAATTAAAATCTTATAACTTTTATTTAAATATTTTGCTTATTTTATAAAAAATAACTTTTACTTAGCTAAGTTCACAGTAATAAATTTTAAATTTTATATGAGTTTTATATATATATTTATATATTATCTATTATGTTCCATATTATGCAATAATATAATAACGATAATCACTAATATTTAATTAATATAATTAAAGATTAATAGATTACTTAATATATTAATTAATAGTTAATGATAAATTGTAATTGTTAAATAAATGGCAGTTACTATTAAGAATATTTTTCTAAATTTTATTCTATTAATTTAAAATTAATGATGTTTAATTATAAATAAAATAAAAGATCACATTTTTCTTTTATATTTTATACTGTTAACTTTATAAACGATTTATTCTCAAATACAAACCTTCTGAAATTATTATATAATAAAAATTAATTAATTTATTATAGTTCACAAATATTAAATGTTTCTATACGATACAAATATTTTCTTTAAAATTAATCATAACAGTAAGCTAAAATTTCAAGTATATTACTTTAGGTTCATGAAACTAAATGTAAGCTTTTGAATAGATTTTTAAATTTTCCTTGTCATTTTGTTTCATCTTAACTTCTTTGCATTTATATATTCACGTTATTATGCTTATTTCTTAACTAGGTACATCTATATTTAATATTTATTCTGAAGAAATAATTCCTTACATTTATTTCATACATTATCGAGTTTTGTTAAATAATATATAAAAAAATATTTTATTATAAATTGAAGTAATTAGTTTCATGTTATTAATCATGTTATTATATTTCATTATTTTTACGTGATTATTTTATTAATTTACTTAATTAAAATTTATCATGTCACGTCAATGAATATTAGTTGATATCATAAGTATATTTTATATATATAATTTTATACAAGTTTTTACATAATTTCATTTTACTTCTTGTACTTCTATATTTCATGATATTAATGACTTACTCAAATTATCGTTAATTAAATATATCATTACATGATTTAATATACTAATTAATTTAAGCATTGATAAAATTCAACTGTTATATCAAAACGAAAAATTAATAGTTTTTTACTTACCTAAAAACAATCTACAATAATTTTAGCATTTTATTATACCTTATCAAACCATTTTTTATCTTGATTAAATTAAAAAATATTGTTTTTTTAATTTGATTAATTTTTTAACAACTTCCTAATATCAGATAATATAAATCTAAATTCAAGATACCAAAATTATTCAAATTATAAATGCAACAACCTTTACTTTGTTTAATTTCCTTCTTTTATAAAATAATAAAAAATAGGTATAATACGAAATTGATAATCTATTAAAACAAGTTTCGAAATAATACGGGTAATATTATCAACATTGAGACATATTCTTTATATAAAACCTTCAGAGGAAACTACTGTCCTGCATATCTTGAAGGAAATCTGTTCACTCAAAGAGGAAGGAACACGTCTCACACAAATGACTCAAGGAACTGTATAGTCAAAATCAATGCCTAGCTTAACCACCGATTGTGACGCAATGTTAGTAGTTCTTTCTCTATGTATGTGTACATGGGTCTATGTGTGTGCATAGTACGCGTGAGAGAAACAAACGAAAGGCATACAACAATGAGAAATGGAGGAATAGCATCGCGTAGAATGAGAAACAGATGAGAAAGAGAGATGGAGTTAGGAGTCGGTGCTGGAGAAGATAGGACTGTCCGATGGTTCACGGTCTTTTCATTTGTTGAACGAACTTCTTAAATCAAAGACAATGAAAAAGTTGACTGTTTTTCGAAAACGCTAAATATCGCCAAATTTTTTCAATTTTATAGTAATTGTTTTTGTTATTCTAACTTTGTTGAATAATATATACGTCTAAAATGAGATTCCTAAATATAATAAAAAATATATTCTTTTAATAATTAGTATATAAACGTATCTACTTAATAATTATTTATCTCTATACTTGTAATATTACTTAATTATTGATGTAATTATTACTTAGTTACTAATTAAAAATAAAATTGATTGTTATTTTTTACGCAATCGCCTTGAAAGAAAATATATTTAAATTTTGTTATGTTCATAAGTTTTCAAATAGTACAACTTTTAATAATTTCCATTTATAAACTTAGTCGTCATGTAAAAATAATCTTTACATCTTAAAAAAATGTTGGATACTTATACTACCGATTTTTCTTTTACATTGTGAATCACTACTTTTTCAACAAATATAGAAATTGCTATATCATTAAATCTTTACACAGTGATGTTTTCATTCTTTATATTGATAAAAATAATATATAAAATAATTATTTTAAAAAAATAGTATAATTTTGAAATGAATCAGATATATATATTAATAGTAATATGAAACATGCAAATAAACAAATAAATGTTTGGTGTATGTTTCTACGAATGGATATATTGTTTAATAAAGTACTATTGACATTGACATTAATATTTATATTAATATTTATATGAAAAAAAAATAATTTTGATAATTTTGTTAAACAAAATTGAAAATATGAAAATAAGATATTCTAAACTTTTATATATTTATAATTAGAAAATCCTATTTTCACAAAATTTGTCATATCATAAAGATTTTCTTTAATGACATTATTTTATGTATAGAAGTAGAAATATAAAAATATTTTTTCAAAAGTAAAGTGATAAATTTTAAATGACCAAATCAAAATGACTCTCTCTCTCTCTCTCTTCCTTTCTTTCTTATTTGCTCGAAGCTGCTGCGCATACGTGCTAAAATATTCAACTGAAGATTTTGCTAGTAATTACACCGGATATACGCACATATCAAGGAGACGACTTACGGATGATTATGCAGTCTGATATAAACTGCACTTTCGACTTCAACAAGTACAAACGGACAGCACACCTTAAGCCCATATTTTTATGCATATGCACCGAAGTTTTAACGTTTGGTACAAATTCGACATAGCAGGTTTGAAATTTGGTATTATAGGCTCATAATTACATCACATATAAGATTTGACATCAAGAGATGAACAAAATGAATACAACATGCATATATACAGTTTTGGATTAGTGGTGTATCTTGGTTTCTACCCGCTCGTCGTGCTTCTGTGTCCGCTCACTCGCGAGGATGGCCAAGAGGGATCGAGCCAGCTGCCGCGCGGTTAAATACCTCGGGATTGTTACTATTGCCACCCCTTCCGTATTCCACCTACTGGGTCCACGTTAGAAGAGCCAAGTAACAATAAACGATAGAGAGAGGAGAAGAGAGGAGTAGAGAGGGAAGGGCAAAAAGAGGGAAACAACAAGAGAGAGACAGAGAGTGGAACTATCCCGACCATCCCCTCGAAGCTTTTCTGATGGAGTGGAATGGGTTAATGCTATTGATTCACGTGCACAAGTCTCGGTGAACTTCTCCGAGGCGTTGCGCGAGGCTGAAATCGAGAGGGAGGGAAAAGAGGGAGTTGAGCAACGAAGCGGCCACTGTTTGACAGTAACGGATCTTGGTGTGCCGTTCTTGAGTATAGTAGAGAGAGTGGGAGGCGCGGCCATCGTGCTGCTACTGTCGGTGGTTCTACCAGGGCTGGGAGCAAATGCAGATTCGTCCCTCGCGAATCTTACCTCCCTCTCTCCGTCTGCCCGATATGGCCCTTCTCCCGGTGGCAGTTTACGTACGTCTTTGTCTTTTAACGAAAGGAGCGTGGAAGCGATACACGCTAGAAAAGTCTTGCTAATGTCCCGACAGAAGCCTACATTCTTTGGTTGTGAAATCGAATTGTTAGCGGATTATTATAGCTAATTCTAAGATAATGAACTTTTCGTAATAGTTTATCATGTATTTATAATAATGTCACAAATCTATAACTAATAAAAACGTACTAAAATAAATTATTTTATAAATGTAACAAAATCATTAAATTAAACATTATTCATTAATAAATATTTAATTTAGGTATATAAAAAATTGTACAATATTTGGTCATAGATTTTCTTTAATTTAATCTTACTTAACAAAAAAAGAACTGAAATTTGAATTATCTAAAAATGAAAATTAGCCGTTTATATTTCATATTATTGCTATTTTATTTTCTATTTATTAAGAATATGTTTTCTTATTTCGAAATTTACATTTTAAATATAAACATATTATTTAATCAAATTAAGATCTTCCCACTAAATTTTCAAACATTCTTTATAATCAAGAACTAAATATAATAAATATCTCAATAGATTTTCTTTGAGTAATTTAAGAAGGATAAATCAAGAAATAATTATTTATATTTATTTAGTTTTATAAATAATGGTAAATGAAATTAAATTAAACCTAAAATATAGGAAAACTCTTCTAATTAAAAATCTTAATTTAGAAATACGGATATATACAAAATTAATCTTCGATACAATACGTATAAAAGATTGATTATCAAATTTTTTTAAACGTAGACGTACAAATTATGCATATATAATATAATAACAGATAAATGTTTAAAATATACTTTTAGAACAATTAATTTAGAAAGTATATTAAAATATTTTTATCATCGTTAAAATCGTATGTATAAATAATAATTTATAAAATTATTAAAAGCCGCTGTAAGCAACCAATCATAATCAATCTTTTTCAAATACAGGAATGATAGCACATATTTTATCATAGTCTGTTATCATGATAATGAAGTAAAATGACTTTTACTGAAACAATCTATACGAGACGACGAGGAGTCTGTGTAACATAATACCCGGCAAGTATGTCACGGATCGCGTTTTCTTGGAAATTTCCATTTGTACCTTGCAAGATAAGAAAATTCAAAAATATGTGTTTAGCATGACCCCTTTCTTCACTCTTCTAGCCAAGGTATAACCAATTGAAATGCACATAATCTAACCGGATACAATAAAATCATTTTTAATTGCTGATTTGTACAAGATTTATGTTTCCTTATTCATCGTCTTATTGAAATTCATCCAAGTTTTTGTACTTACATTAAAAAAAGTTAATCATTAATTTCTTATGTTTTTTAATAAAACTTTTACAAATTTTAGTTCAGGAAAGTCTGGATTTTATATTTTAATAAAAGAATAAAAGTGTAAAATATATTTTTATGTAATATAACCAAGTTATTTTTTGTATATTTAAAAAATATAAATTTTAAATTTTTTTATAAATGCTTTATTTATTCATCTACACATTAGTGTAATGAACATCAGACAATTCACAAAATAGTTTTTAAATAACTATAAATTTATTTAATTACTTTATTTTTTAAACCTTTTATCTTTCCTTAATTATATTTTTGATTATATAACTTTATAGAGTTTGTATGTAATAATTCAATAATTATAAATTCATATATAATTATTAATTTACAAAATTTTTTTAATCGATAAATTGTAGGTGAATGCAAAAATTTATTCTAGTAAAACGGATAATAATAACTATAATAATCTTTTAAACATTAAACAAAATTAATTTAGAATTGAAGATATTTTATAAAAAAATTTTCTTTATTATTTTTTTCATATAGTTACAAAAATTATCGATCTCATTAAGATGATTATTATCTTAAAGCAAACATATCTATGAATCCGAAGAATATATCATGCACACATTATCTAATTATGTTATGAAACATTAAATTTCATTTTAACTTCTAAACATTCTAAAATTAAACAGTGTTTGATTTCGATATTTTGATACATGTGATATTTTTTTATACTTATAAAATGATTTTAATATAGTCATTAGAGAAAAAATACAGCTAATAATATATATAAATTTGTAATTCAATTATACATTTTTCAATATTTTGCGAAATTGATTTAATTATTTTGTTGTATTGATCAAAAATAGATGATTCTGAAAATTATAATAGTAATAACATAAACATTAATAGTTTTTATTATGTAATTCTAAAAAAAATGATAATTAAAAATTATATTAATTGTAAGATTTAAAATATTTTAAATGTTCATAAATAACAAACATTTTTATATATTTTGGTTTTCTTTTGATGCAAATGAAATAAAAATTAAAACTTATACGTAATTTTGAAAATAACATACAACTAGTTATTCTAACTGATTCAAAACTTTTGTTGTAATAAAACTTTATGTTATTCATAATAATCATACTGCGCTATAAGTTACTAATTTCTATTATTATTTTATTTATTATTTATGTATCATATTTTTTATAATAAGGAAATCTTTTGTTATATCCAGCCATCCATAGAATACATTAAAAAATTTAATTCTATTATTAAGTTGTACAATAAAAAATGAAACATATATTTATTCGACTTAATATACCCACAGATTTATTTTTCCCCCTTACTTAATTTCATGGAATTATTGGTTTTTGTTTTTGCAGAATATTTAAATTCAAAATAAAGATTCATTATGAAATTTGTTTTAATATATGATTGTATTCAATATATTAATTTTAAAAATAATTCAATACAAATAATATAACTTAAGGAATAATAATTCAATTTTAATAGTATCAATAGTTACAACATCATTATCAATAATAAATAGTCATGATTTTTATATATAGCATAAAGTAATTTAATCAAAAGAAATAATTATATAAAAATATTATAAATATACCATTTGATATTTCATATCTAAAATTGTTACTTCATAACCTATTGATGTTTCACATTAATAATTTAAACTATTAAATATTAAATTTTATAAATATATATAGAAAGAAAAATTTAAAATATTTAATTTCTACTAAAATAATAGATAATTATAAGATGTTTTTTAAAAAAAAATTTAAGGTTTAATACAGGTTACAAAATTATAAACGAAAAAGTTTAAAATTTTTTAAAAATCTATACGGTTGGTGTATATTTTATTTAAATTTTGTAATTTGTTTATAATAAAATCTAGAAATACTTTTTCCAAAAATTTTTGAAAAATAGCGAAGAAAAATTAATTAAAATATTATAGTACAAAATAAAGACAGTCGTAAAAAGTTTTTGTGTATGAAAACTAAAAAACAAAGATGAGCGATTAAGCATTATAGATTTTCTGCGTGACAGTAACGTTTTGTAACTAGGATGACTTTACTCTGCTCTGCCACTTGTGCTTCTCAAAAAGTTGACAAAGATGTTCGATTTCTTTTTAATCAATGTTATGTCTTTTTGATCTTTATTTTAACATCGTTTATCTTCTTAATTTTCTCCTGCGCTATTTAGTTCTCAAACGCGATCATGCGATCGCCGATAGCCCTTTTTACAGTACAACAAATTAAAAATAACATGTAACAAGTCGACTAAACCATTTTTCAATTACAATAATGAGAAAATCATTCTTACAGCAAATCGAGCGAGCGCCAACAACCGAGAGAAAATTCAGCACTATGTTGAATTCGATGAAAAATGAAACCGCGTAAGTGCTAAATCTCGACTGAACTTTCTTCAAACAAATAAATGCGTTTCATAGGATTGTATATGAAATATGATATAAATTTGTTGTATACGTTATAATACAATTTGCAACCAAATATATTAACTTTTTTTATTCACTTACTCAGCCTTTCATAAATAAGAATGTGTGATTGTGCGTGCAGTATAACGGGACAATAGAATTCACGTATTACGAAATAATATATAAAGATACTATTACTCTAATTTCCTTCGGCTATACAATTATTTCTACAAGAAACATTTGGAAACAGAAGGAAAAACTAATTCACATAAAGTTTGTTTAATTTTCTTTTTGTAAGTGATTGAACATAGTAAAAAAATATTTCAATTCATTTGCTGCTAGAACCAAAATCACATCCGATCTAAGTATTTCTTTTAATTCGATTACTTCGTACGATAATTCAAGTAGTTCTATCATCTTAATAATAAAATATAGTTATTTCTAATAGAAATACATTTAAACAATATATAAAATTACAAATATAATCAATTCATTTATATATCATAAAATTTTATAATATGCAAAACTGTATTTGCTTAAAAAATTTACAAATACTTAAATAACTAATTTTTATAGTGTGTTTGTGTCTTTTTGATTTTTTAAACAATTTTTTATTTCAAAAACTTTAAATTTTAATAAACGCACTTATTTCGGAACACGATGTAATTGTTTAAACTTTTAATGACAAGGATATAATAAAAATAATGAAGTTTATTAATCTATATATTCTTCTAAACATGTTAATTGCCTTTAAAATAAAAAATTCGAATTATGTTCTTCTAACAATATTAGTTAAATCAATTAGTTTTTATTTATATTTAAAAGTAAAATCATAGTATTAGTTTTATTAAAAAATTCATGAATCTTTATACGTTTTAACGTCTTTATGAAAAACAATATTAGCACAAATATTTATAATAATTTATGTAGTCGTATTTCTGCATTTTGCGATTATACTAACGTATACAAGGCAATGCCTTACCCTTTCAGCACTGAATTGTAAGTCCAAGAGAGTAACGTCCAGTAGCTAAAGCATAGATCCTCATAAGTGTGTTAGTAAGCTCGTCTTCCTTTTAGGTAAGCGCGTTAATATCCCTACATAGAGCCTTTCATATACGTGAAGGGCCTAGCGAACACGCGCGCACGCACGTCTTCGAAGAGTAATCCAGCAGCAACAGCAGTAGTAGCAGTTCATACTGGTTTATATACATCTCGCTCACTCGGTCTCATTCGCCTGCCGCACACGATGCTTTACTTAGTAGTGCGATTGGAGGGTATACGGAGGGAAGATGTGCTACTACCCCTCTGCGGCTGGACACGAGCTACTGTAACCAAGTGGGGGTAAGAAACTGTGAAATATCGATTAAGTTTGCCAGTAAGACAAGGAACGTCCACGGGGTGGTGGTGCTGCTGGTGGAGGTGGCGGTACTGGTGGTTGTGGAGGTGGTGACGCCGCTGTTGGACGAAACTACTAAGAGAGAAGGATGTGAGATGGCTCTGGACGTAATTCGGAAAGTCTGTGTATGCGCATGTAAGATAGAGAGGGAGAAGAGAGTGGGGAAGGTGATATGAGCATTGTATCGAGGAATTAACGGTACCTCCAAACTCCTCAGTCTCTCTTGCTTCTTCTTCGTGTATCTCTCTCTCTCTCTCTCTCTCTCTCTCTCGTAGCTGTACCCACTCAAAGGCTATTTCTGCATCCTTTGGGCAACAATCTTGGACCCCCTCTTGCTGTTATACCCTTTTCTCTATACTCCACGCCGTTCTCCATGCGAGGCTTTATACGTACAAGTCGCATTGTACTCATCCTTGTCCATCTGTATGTGTCACAGTCTCGGTTTCTCTCTCTTTCTCTCTTTTTCTATCTTTATTTCTGTATCTAGTAGCCTTTCGATTCCAACTCTCGATCGTCTTATACCCCAAAACATGTCTCTTACTCATGCAACTCTCAGTAGCCAATATTTCTATCTTACTTTAACATCTTAGGAGACTGGATTCCTTGTTCCTGCCACACTTTCCAGATCTTACCCCGTACTCGACTACTCCTACTATAACCCCTTTCAGTTTGTCCATCCCAGTTCCTCCCTCTTTCTTGCTATTCATCGTCCTTTCCCTGCCACCACCCTGCACAAACTCTGTATCATGTCCAATCCTTGATTCACTAGATAAGATGCACTACTTTTCCTTACAATTTGAGAAAATGTAACAATTAAAAAGGTCTCGTGTAAAAATTTAAATGGAATATTTATCAACAAAAAAATGAATAATTTTAATATAAATGAATTTTAATATAATAAGAATAATTTTAAACTAAAATTTAATTAATCAAAATTAAAGTATCAGTATATTTACATATAATCAATAGATTCTATTATATTTTCTGCATAAAATAAATAATGTTCAAACTATGAAATAAAGTTAAAATTTTACGTTTGTAAATTAAATAAGGTAATAATTATTAATTAGATCTAATGATTCTATTTTAAATTTACAATAAATTTTAATTAAAACAAGCAAATCTATCATTAATAAATTAAATATATTATGGTTCATTTATTTTTACATAACATTTTAATATTATAATTTTTTGTCATGAATTATACTCAACTGTAAAATTAATGTTGAGAAAAAAGTTAGCAGATCTATAATGATACTAATATTTTTTATTAATTTTTTTAACATATAAGCTTGATATTAAAACTCAAAAAATACCAATATAATACGCATATAATTATAAATTAATAATTAAATATAATTATAAGCTTTTTAGTAGATGGAAACTTTAAAGAAATTTGTGAAAGTTAACAATACATTATAATCGATGATGAAAATTTGTTTATATTTGATTCTTTTATATTTACTTATAAATTATTTAGATAAAAAAATTTTAAATTTCATCTATAAATAAATTTAAATAAATTAAAAAAATTTTTTTTTAATTATCAAAAAAATTTTAAAGTATAAAATTTTATAAGAAAATATTCTGTTTTTAATCATTATACGACAACATTTTCACACATAATATACAAAAAATGAATATATAATACAAATCTTTAAAATAATAAGATCTTATCTACAAACTTATCAAAAACTTCCCAAAATGCCGAAATTGATCTAACAGCTACTTCGTAAGTTGAGACGCACTTTCGCTTTCGCAATCCGATCGTACTAAACTTGGGATATGAAACGCTCGAGTTCTCATCGTCGAACCTCCTAATTTGACGTCTGTTAAATGTTCAAATCTCTGTTTTTGAAAAATTAATCAGGGAATCATTAACATTTTTTATGTATATATTAAAACTCTAATTGTATCAAACAAAATTATTCTTACAATTTATTGTTTACAGATAATTTATTTTAATAAATTTCTGTATATTGTATATGTGTACGTGTGCGTAAGTGTGCGTGCATACGTACGTGTGTGAATGAGTGTATGTATAATACAAAATCCAATTAAGGAAATGTAAATTCTCCGTGTACTTCTTGGATGAATATTAATTTAAATTGTAAATAAACTACAACTATTCATGTATATTTTACAATTATAAAATTTTTCATAAGTAAATAAATATATTAATTTTTTTAAAGAACATGTGTTGAATTTAAAATAAAAATTTTTCAAAGCAATTATCAACAAGATTTTTATATTTTTCAATGAAAAAATTTATTTTTATGTAAAATTTATAAAAAAAAAAAAAAACTGTTAATATTTAACATTTAAGAAAGTAGTATATAAATGAAAATACATTATTTAAATTGGTATTTTAGATAAAATATTTTTAAAAATACTGTCTATTATGATTTAAATTATAATTATATATTTTTATATCTAAATACTAAATAAAAATTATTTAATTCAAATGAAAAAAGGATAAAGAAATAAAAACGATATCTGAATTTATTTAATATATTAAAATGTCTTATTTATATATATTCAACAACTATAAATTATATTAAATTAATTAAATATTAACTAAAAATATGTTCTTATTACATTTATATTTGTTCCCCAGAAATATTCACTGTGAATTATTTTAATTCTGATGAAGAAAAAATCCTGGCATGCACAGTAAACTTTTACACCCTTGTCATCAAAAACTTCTATTAGTTTTTGATGAAACTGAGCGTGAAAGAGGACATGATTTCTTTGCTTTGAGTTTCTTAAATCGACGTTTCATTGCAAATACGATTCGGAAATTGGCGATTGGAGTAATTGGAATAAAGAATATATCTATCTTTCTTTACTCTGTCTTCCTCTTTGTCATTATCTTCCTCTTTTCTTTAATCTTTTTTTTATTGGGCATATTTCTATTAAAAAATCAGTTAAAGACATATTGAAGACGAAAAATTCAAAGGACACAGAAAAAGCTATTCGAAAGTATAATTCCCTGGCCTTTGCTCGTACATATCGTGCATAGTATACTCCAAGTTATAGCGCCGCATAATATAAAGGGATACAAACTGCATCAGCGTATAGGACAAGAGATGGAGGAAGAGAAGCGCGGAGCAGCAGCAAAAGTCATAAACAGCTTGTTGCTTCCACGAAACTACCGACGAAGAGCCCCCCTTGACTGTACGGGCTCCTTCCTTGCAACCACCACTTCTTCCTCCTACTACTGCTTTCACGATGACTTCTATTGCACTCTTCTACTCGCTTTATCTATGTATTCTACTTACACTTTTGACCCCTCGCTTTTTAGGGCGGTGATGTTTCTGACGAGCCATGCGCGTAAATTCTAGTGCACTCGAGACAATAGACAAAAAGGATGATACCCTTTGATAACCTTTAAGAAATCAGAAAAAGTTTTAAAATCTTTTAATGGTTATTATTCTTTTATAATTTTTACTCGTAGAAATACTTCATTTATGCCCTTTAAGTCCTGTGTGAAGACGATTTTCATGTTCAAATCTCGCTTAAGTTACATTACTTGTTTTTTCTACACTTAAATCATCACTTAAATGAAAAAATATTTTTTTGAATTAAAACACTAATCGTTTACAAATGAATGGAATACGCAATTATTAATAATTATGCATTATCATTATCAAAATTCAAATATAAATATTTTTAAATCAACATTAAATGTTAAGTGCAATTTAATGGTGTATTAATGTTTTATTTTAGTTTCATAAAATATATTATTTAGATTCTTACAATTTAATCAGACTATGTGTAAAAATGTTATATCTACTTATATTTTAAATATAATTACATTTAATCTAGTTGTGATGAAAAACGAATGTTTACATCTTACAATCTTCAGTACATATCTTAAAAAATATATGAATATATATTTCTTTAATGCTTAAAAATAAAATTTTAAATCACATCTGAAAATGAATAATTTCAACGTTAAAAAATGTTTGAAATACAAGTTTTTCATTATTCTGTATAATTACTATAAGCATTATATATAAAAATAATGCATAAATAAATGAAGATTTATACTAGACTTTAATAAACTGTAGTATTTAAGAATAAATATTATATTCTAATAACTAAATTTATATTTATATATAAATTTATATTTTATAATAATTTCTATTATTCTGTAGGATTCCTATAACCTAATGTAATACTATTTATTAATTCTAAATCGTATTGTTAAATTTTATTTTATTAAGTATAAGCAAATTATTTTTAACGCCAACTTTATTGATAATATATATTATGTATAGTTATAGTTATAGTTGATTTATTGAATAATATATTACTTACACATAAACATTAACACATTTTATTTAATATCATCTTGCATACTATGCATGTAAAGTTCTTATACTTTTTCTCATTATAATTTTCTTTCTTTAACCTATATTTAATATTTCATAATAAATTTCATATTTACACATATTTTTCTAATTAATTATACATTTTTTAAGCTTATATTTATATTTGCGCAACACTTATTTCACATAGAGTTTTGTATTAAGTATATATTATTTATACTTATACTTATATTTGTATTACAGTAGTTAGTATTACATTTTTTTCACATAGAATTTTGTATTAACTGTTCATATGATATTGTATTCCATATATTTTATATTTCATATTTATCTTGTTCTCTCTCTCTCTCTCTCTCTCTCTGTCTTATAAAGTATTTTGAACAACAGACTAATATCCTTTTTGGCTGTTTTCATGCAGTTTTCCCAGTTATTTGTCTTAATTTCTTTCTATTCTTCTACGATGCTTTTAACGAAACTTTCTTCTCTTTACATAGTTTACACATTTTTTTCTGCTTCTGACAATCAGTATTTGTTTTTTCTAATCTCATTTTCCATCCTAAATCATGCTAATATTTCCATACCACATCTTTTTTCATATAAACATCCGTTATCTTTTGGGCTTTCTAATAGTACATATTTAAATTCTTCAGTATATTTAGATTTTTTGACTTGATTAATCCACAATTGCATTAGCTGGTCTATTTTTATATTTCTTACCTCATCTGACAACTTAGTAACGCATAATAATGTATACATAAATGTAGATATATATATATATATATATATATATATATATATATATATATATATTATTTAAATAAATTATAAGATATTTACAGATTTAAAGAAATTAACTAAAAGTTACGAACTTAAAATATTTTAAACTAAAAAGTAAGTTAATTATAAATTCTCATGTTTACAATTATATTTTACATTTTATTATTATAAATATTACTGAATATTAATGAAAATTACTGACTCCTCAACCATCTAAACTATTATTCGTTTTATCAAAAGCTTGAATGTCGAAGTCACCAAGTATACGTCTGATAACAAGACATCGAGATTAGGAGATTGTCTAAAATCTTAGCTAAAGACGCCTTAATTGGAACTAATCCGTTCGAAACCATCACATACTCGAAAGAGCGGTCTAATCATTACACTAAAAAATGATACATTGTTACACATAAATTTAAATATGTTTAAACTTCTACATAATTTTGATTGTGATTAACTCTAACCGTTTTATATATTTTTATGCAGTTGTTAGTATTTGTATCATTATTGATCATTAAATTTTTTAATTACTAAACAGGAACAACATAATAAAAATACTAGACTTTCTTTATTTTTTGTTCAATTGATAATAATCAAAATTTTTATTTCAATATATAATAGTAAAAAATAATGACGAATAATTCAATGTTTTATGAAAATGTGTCTTCTTATGACTTTCCTGGTTACTTTTTTTCTAAAAAAGGCATATAATGAAGTGATAGAAAATCGGCCGAGTAACTATAAAGATAACTGATTCATTGGTGATCAAGTATCAATGAACTTATTACTCCAAATATTTAGTTATGTAACTTCGTTCACTCGTCGTTAGGCTTAAAACCGATTTTAATGCACAGACGTATATATGCGTTTAAATATGTGTGCACAGCGATTCAACAGTAGTCCCTGTCCTGCACTAAACCTCGTACAAATGTATATGCGCCCTACACATTTATTTATGTGTAGGTGAATATACCAAAGGAGAATATGGAGAACTGCTGCTAGCTGGCCTAAGTGTACGCTAAGGAAGTCAGGAGAAGCGTGTATATGTGTATATATATATATATATATATATATATATATATATAAAGGTTGGAATGTATGGGGTATTGACTAGCGAGATCCGTCCTTCTCTTTGGTTGCCTTGGCTTGCGGCTAAAACACGGGCGACTGGAGGTGAGAGCGGAAACAGAGAGAGATTACACGAGGATTCGCTCCTTCGCGATATCTCGCTACGATAGAGAGAAACGGAGAAAGAGAATGAAAGAGAGAGGGAGAGAGAAAGAGAGATAGAGAGTGAGTGATTGAAGGAAAGAGGGAGGAGAAAGGGAGAAGAGGAAACAAGACGAAGGGAACATTGCAAAAGGTGGTCGTAGGGAGGTTGGTAGTGCGGCAAGACTACTACCTAAGACTGATATGGATTGTAGATTATTCTGGACCTCGGGGTGCGGCTTGGCCAAGGGTTAGTATCTCAGAACCCTTACTGCTGCTGCAACCCCTCGACGGCCCTCCAGCAATACAGCAGCCGTCTCTACCTTATATATGTCATATGTCTGTGAGTACGCGCACAAGTTTGTGTGCAATTATTTGTACGTACATGTACATCTAGAACTATACGTACCAGTGCATGTATAGTTCTCTCTTGGCCTCTCCTTAAAGCTATCTTTGGCTGCGTCCATCTCCTCGATCTCTTCCTTTGCCTTTCCTCCTACCAACAAATATTCTCTTTTAATATCATTTTGCTTTACTATCTCCCTCTCTCACTCTCTCACACACACTCTTTCTCTCTTAGTTCTTTATTCTCTATTAGAACTACTCAATAATCAAAGGCAGAACTAAGGATTTTGGTAGAGAAGAGAATGAAGACAGAAAAGAGAGAGAGAGAGAGAGATTGAAGGAAGAAGCGAAAAAGAAAGAGTGGTTAGGCTTGCGGCCAGGTACATGTCTTCTGATAATCCAGCGAGCGAAGAGATACACGAATTTCGGCGATTTCGATCCAATATGTAGGAACCAAATGCCAAGATTCATTTGAGAAATACGGTTGGCTCGGAAAACTTTCGCAAGGTTTTATGCTTCATTTTCCATTTATTTATCTACATATTCCCATGCTATGGTTATTCGGAATTGATCATCTCCCCATTTTACATCACCAATTTACTTCTTAAGAATGCCAGAAGTGAAAAGTACTAACATTAATAAATCTTAGTTAATAATTGAAAAAATAATGCGTATGTTATTTACATATTATTCCATATTGAATATATTTAACATATTTTTTTAAACAAAACCTACGGATAACTATTTATTTTTTGTAAAACATGTTGAACCTTTAATTAGTATCAATAAATAAATAAATGTATGATACATTTTGAAATAAATATTATAATGAATACTTGCTATTATTAAATAAATGTATTTACAATATTGTAAATTTCAATAAATAATATTTGTAAAGTAATAATAAAATATTACATATAAAGAATCACTTAAAATTTTTTATATTGTTCTTAATTTAGTGTTTACTCATATATTGCTTATTAACTAAAAGTGAAATAGATATTTTAAATGAAAAATTTATTTTGAAAACTTGGAATATTTTTATTACTAAGAATTACAAATGAAAATTCCATTTCTTTAATAAAAAGTTAAACGTATTATATGTCTAAAAAAATTTATGTATTATATTAAATATCAATTACTCATCACTGATTTATTTTAATTCTATATTTCTTTAGTCGATTTCTTCGATATTTCGTTTTATTTATTTATAAATACAATTATATGAATTTCTATTTATTATTTCTATAATACTTTTGATACATAATATTAGTTTAAATAAAAATACATTGATAAAGATATTTGCTTTTATACAAATAGTACACAATTAAAAAATCTAGTATACTGTTTAAGATGAACGCTTGATCTTAATCGAATAACATCTTGCTGTACTTACATAAGTTTATATGTAATAAATATTTAAAGCTTTAAGCGTAAATTAGATCATGTAATACTTATTACAAAATAATTTATAATTATAATAAAAGTTTTTTAAATATTTTAATTAATATGCAAAAGTTTCTATTAATATTTAAATATTTAAAAAAAAAATTTTAAATACATTATATTATAATGAATTAAGACATTCCTTTTGTTACATTATGCTTTTGTTATTTTATGATTGCTAATAATTAATTAATAATTATTATTTTTTTGATACAAAGAATTATAAACTTTATTATCTCGCTTTATTATTAACACGTATCATGTTAATTACATCTTTATGTTAAACTACCATTTTTACATGCCAACTTTTTACTTTAGTAATTTTTATTTTTTTTTTATAATTTCTTTATGAAAATATTACTTATTATTATTTTATTTTCATTTTCACTAATTTCATAATTCACTAAAATCTACATTTTTTATTTACCATAAAAATATTATTTTAATTATTAAATTTCTCGATTTAATGTATTCCCGTGTATCAAAAATTATTTTTATATTTTATAAGTCTATAGGTTATATAAAAATTTATAAAAATGTACAAAAATATTAAAACGTTAAAATTTCAAAATGATAATTATGTACATATAAAAATAATCTTATTACAAATATCATTATTGATAATTTTATTTTTTTAATAAATTGCACATATTAAATACACATTAACTTATTTTTTGCGTACGTTTGGTTATATGTTTTAGGCGTTGTTAATAAAATATCAATATTTTTTAGAATAATGTAATCAAAACTATATGGCTATACTAAAATTTAATAAGCCATTTTTATAAGTATAATATAAAACTAATCACTGCAATAATTTGTTTTAATAAAAAAATTTTTCTAAAATTATATTTTAATAGTTTTTTTACAAATAATAAACGTAGTTATTTTTCAGTATCTTATAGCACTAACAGGAAAATTAAAATTATTTTTTTCTTACTTATAAACTTTTTTATATTTAATTACTTATAAAAATGGAATTATTTATCTTGATTTATAATATAAGTTTTATTAAAACAAATAGTCCATTAAAATAGTAAGATACATAATATTTTAAAAATATATAATAATAATATTCAAACAACGTAAAACTTTGTGATTTTTATAAAATCTACACAAATGTTTTAATAATTAAAAAATTTAAATATATTTGTAATAAATCTGTGAAAATAATATATAATACTTTTAATAATAAAGAAAATTCTTTTAGTTTCTTAAAATAATTTATGATTTCAAAAAATATTAATAGTATTAAATAAATTATCCTAAATTCTTAAATGGTGTACTAAATATATCAGATTGTTGCAGAATGAAATTTACTAATAAAATTAATTTATCAATTTTACTCATCTAATTGAAATCATTTAAAATATTTAGAAAGCCATCTTAAAATTACTTTAAATGAATGAAGAAATGCATATAAGTGATTTCTATATCGAGTGTATGACCTCATAAAGAACGAAAATAGGTTTGATAATTTGTCAAATGCATAATGTAAATTTGACAGATTTTAATCTGAAATAACGTATACATTTGATACATTGAATGCTACATCTCATCAATAGTATCTACGTTTCATTTATTAAATCTACAGTATTTAAATCTACAATAATTAATAATTATTTTAGTATATACTAGTCTACAGAATGAATGTAATAGCATTTTATCACAGCTGGGCGAACATTGTTATTTTGTACCGGAAGTACTACTTCGTTTAAAAACTAATAATTTAAATCTAAACAAATGTATTTAAAAAATACTTGTATTTTAATACATGCATCATTTTTATTGTTAAAGTATTTCATTATCATAATTATCAGTAATATTTGAAATAAATAACTTAATAAAGCACAATTAGTGTAAAATATGCAACTTATAAAATAAATTTTTAAACAATTTAAAGGCAAGATTTTTTACAATTGTATTTTAATTTTTTTAATTATAATTAAAATTAGAAAATATTTTAAAAATAAATTTAAGAAATTTTTATATTTAATTTATTTATTATATTAGTTAATTTGTTTGATTGAATAATTTATATTACTGAAAATTATTCGTAAATTCTGCATTAAATTTCTAATTTTCTTTACACATTATATTATTGCATATTGTATATAAACAATCGCAGCATTGAAAATTGCATATATTGTGTAATTTTGAATATTTACCTAAAAAAATAATTGATCTAGTAATACCGAATAAAAATATAAATTTTATAATAATTTTCAATATAATTTTAGATGAAGAAATTTTATATATTATGTTACGTTCTATGTATAATATTATATCAGTATAAAATTTTGTAATATAAAAATTTTTACCATTAATATTTTATACTTAATACCTTATAAGTTAACTGATTAAATTAGTAGTTAAAAAAAGAATATTTTATTACAATTTACAAAAGAATATTAGAAGAAAAATAAGATTTAAAAGGTTCAAGAAAACCATTGAATTAAATATATGTACAAATTTATACTTAAAAGCAATAAATTATATTTGTAAATACTTCGTTTATTTACAATATATATTTTTATATTTAAAATGTAAAAAAATAAGGTTTTTTAATTTATAATAACCTTTTAAATTGTAATGATTCAGTCATTATTATAGTTAACGTAATTTATGCGATAATATAATTACTGCAGATTTATAAATATTTTGAATATATCGAATATTTTTATTAATTAATATATGATTAGTATTTTTTAATAAATAAATACACGATTGAAAATAAAGATAACGTTTCCTCGTAAAATTAAAAATATTTTTTAAACCACAATGAATCTTACAGTAAGAAATATTAGAATTCATAGCAAAATGACATTTACTGTAAATTTAGTAAAATAACTCAATAGAATAAAACATCCGTGCTATTATATTAATTTTCCATGAATTATTCTTTCAAATATATTGAAAGGATTATATTATATTAAATTATTCACATTATGAATAAATATTTTGATAATGACATTTTTTAATCTATTTAATATAAATAGATATTATACTAATTATTATTTTACTAACTAATTTTACATACTTTAATAATACAATAATATAGTTTGTTTATTAATAAATAAATAGTGCATTTATTCAAAAGAGAAAAAATTTCAATACAAAATAAAATGTCTTTCTAGATACTGCTTAATTTTAATAAATAAAATAGCCATTAAAATCTATGTAGTTAAATTGATTATCAATCTCAAGTTAGTTAATTGTTAAATCTCCTGTTTTTCTCTGTTTATAAAAATAGCAAGTAGCTAGTAACTTTCATCGATGGATGTTCTAAATTTAAATATTTTGAGGGACGAATATAATAAAATTTTGAAAGAATATAAGAATAACTCAAACAGAAGTTAGTAAGACTAATTAAATTATCTACGTAAATCGATGGACCGACAGCCCGGTCCTAAATTATTGAAAGCTTCCTTTGCTTAAAATGAGAATGAACGTGAATGTGCCGAAGGTATAACAGGGTTTAGTTAGTAATAAGGAAGATATTTATTATGTCAGCTATTTCTGCACTTTCATTCATCTGATTCAAAGACTAAGGCTTCTTTAAAAGTGAATTCAAGTAAAATGTGATACCATTGGATTTTGTTTACTTAAACATTTTTATAATAAATAATTTTTCATTAACACACGAGCAATATCTATAATCATTAATCATTATTATTTAATATTAATTATAAATTGATAGAATATAATAAATAACAGTTTATCACAATGCATAAAGTATGCTGAACGAATTGATTATTTTAGTATTATTATTGTTACTTTATAAGAAAGAATTATAATACATACGCATAAAACCTTGTACAAAATGAATACTTTTTTATATATGCGCAGAACATTTTTGTGTTATTTACATATTCCAAATTAGATAACTTTGTAACTTTTATTATAACAAGAGAAGAATTAAATAATAAATTTTTATTTCATTATCTAATTTTTATCAGAAATTAAGTAATTTTTCTTATAATATATATTTTTTATTATAAAAATAGGTTTACAGAATAACAAATCTTATTTTTGATAAATTTATCATAAATAAAACTTCTATTATAGTATTAATATTTATATTATTATTTAAATATTAATTTAAATGTTTGTGTATTTTTTATATAAAAAGAACCAGTAATTAATAAGCTTCGAATTCAAATCAATTAAGACAATTTCAGTTAAATTGTTTTACTATGCACTTAGGAATTAAGTGGCAAGATAAGGATAAGATTCACTACTTATGCCGATGATATTATACAATATTCTATTGGACAATAATTTCAATGATATTGCATTGATGGCAAAGAGTGAAGTGGAAAAGATAATAAGATTTAGAGAAGCTGACGGTAATAAGAAAAAAAAAATTTTATCGAATAATAAAAATATTGAAATAGTTAAACAGCTCTCGTATCTTCGTTACACATTTTTGCAAAACAATAGTAACGATTTACATAAAAAGTATTAGCAAAAAAAGCAATCATAGCAATAAATTAAAATGAAATTATTTGATGCTCTTGTAAAAAGTGTTTTATTATATGGTGCAGAAAAACGAGGATTTAAAGGTAATGAAGAAAATAAACGTGTTAAAAACAAATTTATAAAATGTAGTCTAAAACTTGATAGAAATACAACAGACAGCTTTGTGATATAAGAAATTAAAAGAAACACATTTGAAATGAAATCAACAAATGAGCAATTAATTTAAAATATGAAATAAACAGTAATGGGATAAAAACAACCATAAAAGCAAAGATAAAAGAAAGAAGATTACTAGAGAACAATATAGTGAATGGAAGAAAATAAAAAAATTATGTAGCAGAAAGAATGTGTTTCTAACAGGGCTTAGGATAGTCTTAGAGTTAGTGGAAGAAGAAATCAGAAAGCTTTGATACGTTAAGAGATGAGGTAAGAAATATAAAAATAGGGCAGCAGATATAATTGTGGATTAATCATGTCAAAAAATTCAAATATACTGAAGAATTTAGATATGTACTGCTAGAAAACACAAAAAATAAGGGATGTTTTATGAAAAAAAGAAACTTAAAAAAGAAGAATGAGATTAGAAAAAACAAAATTATTTTTTAGAAGCAGAAAAAATGTGTAAACTATGTAAAAAGAAGAAAGTGTCGTTAAAATGCATCGTAGAATATAAAGACATAGTAGAATATAAAATATAAAGAAATAAAAATCAAGATAAATAACTGTGAAAACTACATGAAAAGAACCAAAAAGGATGTTAGTTTGCTGTTTAAAATACTTTAGAAGAGAGAGAGAGAGAGAGAGAGAGAGAGAGAGAGAGAGAGAGAGAGAACAGGATAAATATGTGGAATACAATATCATATGAACAATTAATAAAAAACTCTATGCGAAAAAAGTATAATACTAATGTACAAGTGTAATACTAACTAATATAATACAAATATAAGTATAAGTATAAATAATTTATAAATACGCTAAGAAAAAAATTTATATTCAAATACTGAATATAAGTTAAAGAAACAAAATTATAATGTAAAAAAGTTAATAAGTCTATATACTTAATATATTTAGATGACATTAAATTAAATATGTAAGAATTAAAATTATATAAGTTTAATTAATTTAAAAAATTTTTTTATTATAAATTTATGTAAAGATTCACTTTGTAAAGCAGCATAATAAAGTAAAATATTGTTTAATAAATATTCAATCAATCAATTATTTAGCCATTAACAAAATAAATAAATTATAGCATGTATAGTATCATATATAGTAAGTACTTCAAAGGTTTTCGGTTAATCAAAATTAATTATAATTTCACAATTAATAAGAAAGAAATGAAAATTTTTCATCGTATTCTCATATACTATATAATAATAATGTAAAAATAGGCTAGCAGATACAATTGTGAATTAATCATGTCAAAAAATCTAAATATGCTGAAGAATTTAAATATTTATAATAATAATTATTATTATTATTATCATTATTATTATTAATTTTATTATTTATTTGCGAACAGTTCATACATTAAATTTTACATTTTTGTATATATCTTACATCTAAATTACTTTTTACATCTATCATATTATTTAATATTGAATATTGAATATTTTTACAATTATATTCCTAATTATTATTTATTTATATATTTTTTCTTCTTTCTTGTTCTTTCGTGTTATCGTTTTGCCCTAAGGCCTCTTTTTCACTCTGCTTCTTACTTCTCTCTCTATTTCATGCATCCTGTACAAAATGTTTATATCTTTCTTATTACCTTTTCACTCTTAATTATATTATTTATTTTTTATTTTTTTTGTCTATTTTCTGCTGATATGTTTCATATACATTTGTAAAAATTTCAACTGTATTAAACCAAACTTTTACTGTTATATTACTTTTAATACTTCCATCTCTTTTCATTTTATTTCCTTCCCCTGTTTTCATATTATTTTTTCCATAGAATATTCAAATTTTATTCAATTCTCATTGTATCAAAAAATAATGAAAAATGAAAATAAATTTGAAATAGCCATCTATATTTGATGTAATCAACGTAACACTTGTTTTTAAGAAAAACAACAACTCAAGACTAATTTAATAATAAAAGTAATATTTTCCCAATGGCAATGCATGTCTTAATTTTTGTATCATTCATAGATTTTCAATTATGAGCAGTGTCGTGATATATTTGTCAAGTAACTTTTTATACATATGCAAAGAAAGATTTAACACAAGAGTGTATAAGACTTATTTTAAAAGAAATATTCTATTTTATTTCAAGGTAGCTCTTCCAAGAACCAATACCATTTTACAATATTACCTGGATTTATAAGAACCTTATGTCAGTATCAGTTGAAAATGACTTAAGGATATTCGACATTTTGTCAAACGTTTGTTAAGGCCTTGCTTATTTTATTTTATATTTAAAAAATTAAATTTTTTAAAAGAAAATATATTTTATTTCACTTGATTATTAATTTTGGTTTTTAAAATTTCATAACTTTTATTGTATTGCTAGAAGCAAACAATATACTTTTTTTCTGGGAAGATTTTTTAAGAGCATTTTTGTTAGTTTCAATAATATAATAAAACTATGAGATCATAGATTGATGTATATATTATAGATATTAAATAGTATTTTCTTCAGTATATTTTGAAGTCTTACGAAATATTTTTTTCACTTTTTTAAAATTAAAAATTTCATTAATAACTATACAGCATCGTTTTCATTATTTTTAATTTTTAATTTATATAACATTAAATTATTAAATTAAAACTTTTAATTATATATCTGTATAAAATTTTTTAAATTATACCACATTATAAATATTTAGGTTTCCTCACTGAAGGCACTAAAATGTAATTAGTTAAATTCATAAAAATGAATAAAATTTACAGTTTTATGAATATTTAAGATTAAATATATTACAAAACTAAAATATGTTTTTATAAATAATATATTAAAAAGGTATAAAAAAAATCTATTATTTATTTAAGAAGAATTTATAGGTTAATTATATTGTATATTATATTTAATATTATACATTCCTTATAACTTTATCATATTTTATAATATTTTTATATTATATTATTGTCTACTCGTAATCTTAACATATTTAAATCAGGAATACCACTTTCATAACTTATAAATCTTTTAACAAGTTTAAAATTTTATCTGTCAGATTTTTAAGACTTTTAGAATTCTGTAAAAAATAAAAATCTTAATTTTTTGAACAAATATAAAATATAATTGTTAAATTAACAAATTAGCATCAATGTAAGATATTTGTTTTAATCATTTTTAACTATAGCTTATTGCCAAAAAGAATTAGAAAATTTTTTAAATTAGAAAATTTTTGTAATATCTACAAAGAATTAAAAAATAATAAATTATTAAATAAAATTATAGTTGAAACCAAGTAAAATAATTGCAAAATGCTTTGACGTTATTAGCAGATTATAATTAATACCTTTTAATTACTGGTTTATCAATATAATTATTGTAACATTTTGCAAAATTAACAATAAAATTGAAATCATACATAAACATAAATCATATAATAAGAGATAAAAATCATATACAATATTATCTCGTAATTTATTTGAAGCATGACCGACTAATTCCATGATATTTAGCAAACCATAACAGTTAACTAAGCTAACTCATTCTAAGATTATCAAAAATTCATCAAAAAGATTTCTATTTTCTCAGGTTCATTTACAATATAACTATTACTGTATGCAAGTAAAATTTATTTGAACATTAAGTATAAAATCTTAATGCAACAACGTAGGTGTAATATTATGTGTAAATATTATATAAGTAGCAAAACTTTATTTTATTACAGGGAAACTATTACAAAAATGTTAAATATAAGCAAAAGTGATAAAATTTAAGCAAACAAGTACAAAAACTGTATATACATAGATTGTAAGATAAGATAAATATAAATATAATAATAAATATATAAGTATGAAAGTGCATAAATATAATTATAAATATGTAAGTGTTTATATGAGAAAACAATGTATAAATTTAAATTAATATAAGTAATTAACTTATTGTCTACAATTTCATACATATAATTTGAACGATTATTATTGGTCGTTGTTTTATTGCACTCTTTTAAGAAGCGTTTAATTGCTTCTTTTTCATTATTGCACAACCAATATATCCTTTCTTTTTCAACAATATTTTTGATTACTTTCTATGAAATCATTGTTAACAGTTGAATATTATTAATATCTTCTCTCGCATTATTATTTTGAAGGTACTTCTACTTCTTTAGAATTTTTATAAACAGTAGCAACTTAATTATCCAATATTTTGCCAGAAATTTATTATTCGTTAATATTATTATTATTTACCATTAGACAATCTATACATTGTTACTTCAAAATTTATTTATTTACAACCTATATTTATTATACGATATTATCATTTATATTATTTTATTTTATCTGAAATTTTTTTTAGCTTTGTTTTTCAGTTCATTATCTATTTTTTCGTTACCCCTAATATTGCCTAACATTTTATAGTAAATATTTATATTATAGTAAATATTTTTCTCTTTTATGTATATTCTTTTTACTAATCCAATAATTGTTTTATAATAAATTTTAAATCTTTTTTTTCGTTTCATTATTTCATTTCAATCATTTTTATCGATCCTTATTTTATTACAAGCTTCTTAGATCATCATTTATTATCACTTATTTAAATAATTATACAAAACAAATGTACATAGAATAAAATATAAGAATTAAAAGATCTTTTTAGATAATAGGAGAAATGAAAACAGAAACAGGAAGAGCGCAAATTTTTCTAATGAGCTGAATATTATTGAATATAGTACAAGCATATTTGAATAAGAAATTAAAAAAATTAAGAAGCTCTCGAATAAAAATAGGGAAAAAATACGATTATTAATTAATCCAAATGATACTATAATATCTGCAAATAGCGTAGATGATAATTAGATACTGAGTGACTATTTAGTTACTAATTCGAAACGAAAGGTTTAGAATTAAATACAGAAAAAACAAAAATTAAATTTATAAAACTACAGAAAAAAAAGTTGTAAATCACGCTGAAAAGAATAAAAAAAGAAACAATAAACCAATTCACATACCTATGGTATAAGTTAAGAATAAATAATAGGAACAAATAACAACATACCAAATTAATGACTAAGAGAAATAATATGGTAACAGGAAAAGTATAAGGTTTAACGGAAAGATGGTATAAGAACAAAAATTCATAATTATGTGCTGAGTTTACATGCAAACATACATATTTTATGAATGCATATTTATACTATAATCTAAAGGAAGAAAATAAACATAAAGGCAGCAAAAAGAGTAATTTAATTAAATAACAAACTTGAGAGTACGAAAACAGAGAAATTTGAAAAGAATGCGTAAAAAAATAGAATATGAAGACGATCTATTTATAAAATCAATCGAAATATGATGAAAAGATAAAGTTCTAGTAAAATGGTAAATGATAAAACTATTACTTAATACTACAACTATTATGAGAATTGATACGGATAATAAAATAGACTAATAAAAAAAAATTATTAATTTTTAATTTAAAGTGCATAGCAGAAATAAAATATATAATATTAAAAAATATTGGTAGATATAGAAAAAAAGATGTACAGATTATGTATCAATAAAAAGGAAACAATAAAATATATATTAGAATAGTGCAATAAAACAAAGACTAATAATACTAAAGGTTGGAATGAAATAATGAAAGGTGAAGAAAAAAATTAAACAATTGTATAAAATTTATTCGTAGGAAATAAATGATATAGAAAAGATTAAGAGTAAAAGAATCAATGTTAGCAGTAAAGATAAACAAAAGTTAAAATAAGAAGAAATAAAAAATTCTCGAGATTATATTTTACATTATTATTATAATCTAAATTGAATGAATAAATCCCTTAATAGTAAGGCATAAATTAGTTATAAATATATAATAGTAATATGAATATTACAGTTTCAGATTCTTCGCAAAGTGAAACTATTATTATAGATGTTATTGTGTAAACTTACATACTTAAATAAATCATAATTAATTCACATTTAATTTTATACTTAAATTCTTTGTATTATTAGAAATTATTTTCTACAATAAATATTTTTAGTGCAAATAACATCTTTTCTTTGTTTTCACTATGTATTTTATTTATTTATTTTAATATATTCGTATTATGAAATCGTTTAAATTTAAATATAAAAAAGTAACGTAAATATTATAACATTGTTTTGAATTTTTAACTTAAACATTAATTTATTTCTAAACTATCTGCAAAGAAGAAATGTGTAATATTTGAATAATTACTAAATAATAATTTTGTACTACTTCTAATCTAATATTACTGCTTTTATAACATTAGTGTAAATCAAAATTCTATTAAGTAAGTTAATAGTACTCAATAGCTCAAAAAATGTACATCAATTTACAATATAATTTAAATATTATAAATAAAATATTCAAAAAAACTTTTCAGATTAAATATTATTTTTGCTAAAAAATATTTATTTGATAAATAAAAAATTTTTCATTGATTGTAAAAAAAAAATATATATTTATATTTAAGATATCATGTAAATGTGTATATATAATATAATAAATATGTATTTTTAGCAATTATCCACGATATTAATATGTTATTTATTTAAAAGTTCTCATGGGAAAACATTTTATTAATATAAATTGCATATGAAAATAAATTACTAAATGATTTAATGGAAATTAATTTTGATTATTTCAAAACAATTAATGTTGCTCTTTTGTTTCTCTGTAAAAATAATTCCTATCCATTTTTACAATTGTAGCCGAATAATAAAAAAACCCTATGAATATTTCAAGAAAGTGACGAAAATAATATAAAATTGTAACGAGATAAAAAATCTAATATCCAGGACAGAAAATTCACGTATTCTAATATTATAGGCGTGTGCAATAATAATTTTGCAATGATATAATGCAATTGAAATCATCAAAAAGAAAATAAAAACAAGAAGTTCCTCGCTTTTATGTACCTGTACACATCCCTTATAGTTTTCATTTCCAAAAGCAAACGCTATATTATCCCTTGACCATTCATGCAGTACTTTTTAAAGTGTAAAACTTTTGAAAGAGATTTACTTAAATGACTAAATGCGCTTTATTTAATTTTCTTTATTCGATTTTGATGATTGCTTTTTTTCATTTTATTCTATAGCTTATATACTCCGCCTTCTATGTCATCATCAGTGCCCTTCAGAATAGTCCACACGCCCTTGTGGTGCCAAGGCTCCCGGCAATCCTTCAGAATCCGCCCTCTCCCATCACTCCCCCTTCTTTTCTTAACGGCAAAACCATACTTTGTGTCTACGTTATAGATATACACTTCGTTGCTGCACTTGTAATGTCCGAGAAAGCGTGCATACGAGAAAATGGAATGAAGAAGGACGGGGGAGAATAAACGAGAAACAAAGAGAAGGAAGAGAAGAGTGAGTCTCAGCTTTGGACCTTCAGAGAAGAAGCGTTATACCTTAAGTTGGTGAACGCGCTGTTCCCGGAATCTTTTCTTCATGAGCGCATCTTTATCCTTGTCCCTTTTTCATCTTCTGTACTGCGCTCTACTCTTATATACGTGCCTTCGTACGTGTGTAATGTCAGTTAACCAACCTTCTGTGAAATAGGCTGCAGCAACTCTTTTAACTTCTTCTACTCTCTGTATCTGTCTCTTTCTCTCTCTGCTTCTCTCTCACCCTGTCTCTTTTGCTTTCTCACACTACCGTCACTTTATGTCTTTAAATTATTGCTCCTCAGTATATCTCCCTCCTCCTACTCAATTGTACTTTTTCCATTTTTAGTAAATAAAAAACTCCTTTTTTCATATTTTATAGTTAGTTAGTTAGTTAGTTACTTAATTAATTTATTTATTAAACAATATTTCACATTGCTGTAATTCATTATAAAATTAATTTATACATTTATTTTTCATATAAATACTTACATATCTATTCTCATCTTATAATCTAAGCATGTATCTTCGCTTAAATTTGATCAGTTTTATTTATATTTAACATTGTGGTCAGAATTCGCCTATAATCCATTAAACTTTTACGTATAAAATATTAACATTTTCAACTTTTTTCTAAATTCTTCATTTATTATATTCGTATCTCTGTCTTATTCTTCAATGAGGGTACATAACACTTTTAGAAGAAGTGAATTCTTATTATTGCATAAAAGATTGTAAGAAAACGTTAAAAGAAGAAAGAAAGACCGAAAGAGTTATATAAAATTATTTGAAAATAATAAAAAATTACAAAAGTATAGACGAAGAGAAATAGGAACACAGTAAACTATAAAAAAGACGGAAACAAGAATCATCTAACAAACATTCAGTACGAGAACAAAAAATAAGAACAATATCAAAAAGATTCAGAAAGCAACGAACCATTTATTTAATTCACGAAAATTTTAGATTTAAATCAATATAAAAAACTATTTAAATTTTTATGTGTAAATTTTTAACGGTAAATTTTGTATGTTAACTTTTTATTTACAAAATATTTATTTCGAAATTTTTTATGCATAAATTAATATTTTTATATTATAACCATGTAGGAATTGCTCAATAAATTAATTAAAACTAATATAGAAGTTACCATAATTAATATATGTCGAGACCAATTGATAACAAAAAATTTACAATAAATATATATTTATTAAGATATTAAATAGAATAAGTAAGAAAATAATAAAAATTCGAAGTATTAATTGTTCATAATACATAAAATATTCTTTAATTTACAAGTAGAAAAATTGTATGTGAATATAAGAAATTCTGATCAAATACTAAATATAAGTTAAAGAAATAAAATTTTAATGTGAAAAAGTATAAAAATTTTATATGAATAATATGCAAGATGATATTAAATTAAATGTTTATATGTAAGCAAAATATAAATATTCAAATGTATTAATCCTGTAATTTATCATAACAATGCAACATATTGTTCAATATATCAACTATAACTATAACTATAACATAAAATATTCTTTAACGATGTTTTAAATAATGTAATCGTATATATTTTCTTAATAATTATAAAATAAGAAGAAATGTTAAATTTTAGTGACAATTTAAAAATTATAATAATAAGTAAAAGAAAACTTAGATACTAATAAAACTTAAATCATAACATCAAAACATCAAATTTTTAATAGAAGTTTTATATTTTGTTTTAAATAATTATATTTTTTTAATTATAAAAAGAAAATACATAAGAAATAATTGACCATGTTAAAATGTAGATGTTAAAAATTATAATAAAAAAAAAGAAACTGAAACATAAAAATTTAAAAAAGGTAAAGGAGGCGACAAGGGATACTTCGCGGTCAATAAGTAATGAATACAAGGGAGAGTAAAAGAATCTGTTTAAACTTTTCTTATATTTTCAAATTGGTAGTTTGTCGCACCTTCGTAGATAGACTCGAGAGACTGGCATTTATGTTTAAAATGAAGAAGTTCATATTTTCAATAAAAAGCACTGCCATTGTAAAAATTTTCCTATAAAAATCATAATAGTTATACTACCCTGAAGTAACCATTACATTATAATTTACTTTGTGTGAAAATGATTGACTTTTATTTTTGAACAATGTAATACTTATAGCTTTAAGATTTATTATATATAGTATAAAAGAATATATAATTTTTTATTCATTTTTTAAAATACTTATTTATATTAATCATAAATTTATATTTTATATTGAATTTATAATTAAACTCACTTATTATTTACTGTATAAAAGATTATATGCTAACGATAAAATAATTGATATCTTGTTATCTTCATAATTCTCAATTAACATAGTATTCGATAATCATTGTAGCAGTAAATTATACTTTGTATATGAAAAAAGAGGGAGAAAAAAGAAGATTTGGTATAAAAATCCCAGCAAGATTTGGAATGGGAAATGAAAATAGAGCAAACATACTCTATTACGGAGAAAAAAAAAGTGCCGATTATGTAAAAAAAAAAAGAGAAATTAAAACACATATTACAAAAATGTAAAGAAATTAAAGTAAATACAAACAATTAGACAATCTGCTTAAAAGGAAACAAAACAATTATCAATTTTTTGTACAAAATTCATTGAAAGAGAGAGAACAAAAAAAGAACAAGATATAGAAAATGATTCAATAGATATCAAGAAACAATTAATATAAAATATACGTGAAGCAATTTTAGTGCAAAAAAAATAATTATAAAAATAAATATAACAGATTATAAATTAGATAAAGTATGTAAATTTATAGCAAGTATAAGAGATTTAGTGCAGTAAAAAAGTTTAATATGATATTTAGTAAACATGTTTATAATGTTTATAAATACTGTACAAGTAAAAAATAAATTTAAACATGAGATTATAAATACTATTATTAAATATAAGTTAAAAATGTAAAATGATAATGTAAAAAATCTTGGAACTGTATAAACGTATTAATAAGATCAAATTGAAATAAAATAGTTAGAAAATATGTAAATGCAAGAATTATGATCAAGATCAAATAGATGTTAAGGTAATAAATTTATAGCATGAACATTATAAGAACTTTAAATGCATTGTACATAAGATATTGTGAAATTGAATACGTAAGAAGTCAAATGTAAACAAAATATATATAATCAAATGTACAAATTAAAATGTAAAAAGTGATAACAACGTAAAAATAATGTTCAATAAAGTAGATGTTAAGGTAATAAATTTATAGCATGAACATTATAAGAACTTTAAATGCATTGTACATAAGATATTGTGAAATTGAATACGTACGAAGTCAAATGTGAACAAAATAAAGTCTACTACTACTACTACTACTACTACTACTACTACTACTACTACTACTACTACTACTACTACTACTACTACTACTACTACTACTTATGTAGAATAATTAAAAATTATTTTTTAAGAAAATTTAGCTAGTTAGTTAATAATAAGTCTATTATTAAATAATATATAAATTTTTATTATAACAAATCCATTTATTTACACATTACAGTTTACATATGCATTTTACTTCTCAATTAACATTTAAGTATCTAAACATACATATTTAAGTTGTATGATTTTTATCATGAAATTATTAACACGATAATTTTTTAAAACACAATATAATGAATAACAATAATAATATATATACAAATACGCACACGTGTTTACAATAAAATTTGAGATATTTAATATAAGCGTCACTTTTTAACAAAGGTTAACAAAAATAAACTCTTTTAAAAAAATTACTCAATTGTAACATTAATATGTAGTATATATATTATATATATAATAGTTTTTTAATTTTTTATTTTAATTATTATTTAATTTTTTAACATATCTTTTATATGTGATTAATTATATTTTTTTAAATGTCGATTTGATAATTGATGAAGATTTTTAATTATTATTACAATAATGTAAAATTAAAATATTGCAATAAATGTGTATCAATTTACTTTCTTGAAGTACTGCTTTAAGATAAACATAGTATTTAAAAAAAAATATGTTTATTATTTGATTTTCAAATAACTAATTAAAGTATAATTAAATGTTACATTAAAAAATTCTAATTTTCAGAATAATATTTAATTTATATAAAAATTTGTATTAACAATTAAAATTACAGGTGCATAAATTCAAGAATGTTAAGTTATCAGTATTCCAATCTTGAAAAATTAGGCATATATCTGAGTAAAACTAGAGAAAAATAGAAAAAATACGTATTAACATCAGTAACGAAGGGAACCCCTCCCTAGAAAGTTTGACGGGTTTAGAACAGCGTATTTCTGCGAGACAGGAAAGAAATCCGACAATGAGCTCACGTGGCAGCTTGTCCCTCCTTTCAGGATTATAAAATTAGTGTCCTAATGCAGGAAATATGGGCCTCTGCATAAAGACTCCTATCCATACTGTCAGGGACAATGTCATGCAGCAGCAAGAACGCAGGTATATGGATGCAAGTTGTAACGCTCCTATGAAAAGGTCGAGTATTCACCATTGGGGGTAGTAGACATCGGCTTCTTGTATACGTGCGTGCATGCATACGCACACAACCGCACACATATCCCTACTTACACCTGATCCTCTCACGAGACTTTCGTATATTCGTGGGTGGGAGGTCATCTAATGCCCATCTCTATTGTACCAATCCACAGAACCTACCTGAACCTAGACACGACGCATGCATGGAAATCTATTCAACGATCTTTTCAGAAGTGGGCATTAGAATAAATTGAGGATAAGTAACGGAGTGATTCTTCATTAATTTCGTCATCAATCTACGACGATTTTGTTACAGAGTTACTAATTTTTTGTAAATCCATGGTGCAAACAAATTTTAGTAAAAGTAGAAAAACAGCCACGTGATTTCTAATTTATTTTTCTAATTTAAGAATTTTATGTTTTGAAACTAAAAATTTAATAGTTCTAAGAGGTATTATTAAAAAAAATGAATAAATAAACAATGTATATAAATGTAAGCGTAAAACTTTATAATATTATGTAATATGAATACGTGTAAAAAGTAATTTAGATTTAAGAAATGTACAAAAATCTAAATAGCAATACATGAATTGTTTGTACAATAAATTATATAAATTATAATAAAAATAAAGAAGTATTATGTTGATAATACTAGCATTACTTGGCTCTAATATAATATGTTTATGTTCAATAATTGTAATAAATTTTTTATATGCAATAATTATTTAAAGAAAATATAAACAATAAATAAAAATCACTGTGATTTTTATTTTAATATTTACAAATTTCACTCTGTATAGATATAATGAATTTTTATTGAAAGATCGAATAAAAATTCTGTTATTTTTTACAATGAATAATGACATCTGCTGCTTGTTATATAAATTTAAATTTTTTACAATAGTTGTACATTGGCTTACTATTAAATTTAAACTTTTTAAAAATTAATTTGATAGCTTATATATAATAATAAATCAAATCATCACTTTATGTTTATTATCACGTTATATTAATAATATACTGAATTATAAAAATTTATTAAATATGAATACGCAATGAATTAAAAACTAAAACTTACTATGTCCACTTTTAAATACTTCATAATTTGTTTGATATATATAAATATTTATTGAAAAATGGAACTATTATCTATGTTTTCTATGATCGCATATATTTATAAAATTAAATCGCAAATCTCAAAAAATTTGTTTATGTATTGAAAATTATTTTTTAAATAGTTTTTAGTATCCTAATTTATCAAATTATTTGACGATTTTTTAAAACTAAAATACTTACAAAAAGGTAGAAATTATTTTTTCGATTATATTAAATTTTCTATTCGTATGAAAAAGTTGTAATATTAATAATTACATTAATTAAATCATGAAATTATATGAAATTTATAATGAGATCGTAATATATACTAATATATATTATTATAATATACATAAGATAATATACACATAAAAATTTAGGAATAAAAAATTTGTAAATAAAAAGTTAACATAAACAAAACTTGCATTTTATTTTATATTGTGAGTCTTAAATAAAAGTTACACATTAAAGTAAGTCTAAAATGTTCGCGAATCAAGTGAACAGGATATTGCTCTTTGACTATATTTTTACTAAATCTTCTTTTAATGTTTTTTTTTGCTTCCTTCATATCTTTATATTTTAATTTATCCTTATATATAATTTATTCTTGATTATGTTTTTACTTTTACATCTTTTCTTTTCCGCATAATTTTATGTAACTCGCTAATATTCTTCTTTTCATATTACTGCATTTTCATCCATTTTTGTACCTCTTTTTAAATCTCTATAGTTCTTCAAATGAGCTTAATTATTTTTGTCGTATTATTGCACAATTTAATGTTTTATCTTACTTTAGTAGCCAGTGTTTGTTTGCTTCTGTTTCATTTTACATTCTAAATATTGGTAGAAGTTTTATTCCTCTTTATGTACACATTTTTTCTATATTAGAAACCTATTTTAGAAATGCTTTCATTATTATTATATTAAATATCTAAAGCAAATTTTTATTATTCTACATTATATATTTAGGTTTGGTATTTATTTTCTGGTATTTTTGTTTTTTAACCTCGTCTTAAATCTTCTATTTTCTTTTGAATTGTTTTACAACAATAATGCTTACACAACTATCTTGATATTACACAACTATCTTGCACTTTTCCAGAATTGTATGCATTTCCCTCTATTTCTATCTTTTATATTAATGTGTGTCTAAAGTACTACAATCTCTTTCTGACTTGCAGATTTATTTTTAGGCATTCTTTCAATAGATCCATAATCTTGCAGTTTCTTATTTTGTATTTGTATGTTATTGTTCTTCTCGTTACTTTAATTTTAGATCTTGTTTTTTATTGTTTAACATATTTATGTGGGATAGTGCATTTCATTCAATGACTTCGTTCTATTATATTTATTTTATTTAGATTTTTTATATCTTGTCCTAACTTTTCCATCCCTAGAGATCTGCTCAACATAATATCATTTTATCGATGAAGCTGTTGAATAATTTGATTTTAATTTTTCATAACTGACGTATTTTTTTTTTTTTTTTATATCCACCGAACATCCTTATTATTATTTTATTTATGAACAATGAATTGCGTTTTAACTTTTCTTTAAACCATCAATTTGCAACACAACAGTTTTACATGATATTCTCCTTTATTATTCACTTTAAGTCCTTCAAGTAAGTGTAACAATATTCAACCGTTTAAGCTTAAGAAAAAATATCTTTAAAAATATAAATGTGATTTCATTTATAACTTATAATGAAAACATTGATTTTGTAACTTTCTTCGTTTGAACTAAAATGTAAAAATTAGACGTTTATTTTATTCATTATTAATCAAATATTAACCTAAAAAATTATGAATACATTTGTCAATATTTTATAAGTAATTTCTAATTTAGTTCTTCTTAAATTAGTTTACCCTTCTAGTATTTATAAGTGCATTTATATATAATAATAAGCACTAGTCCATAAAAATTTTTATATTAATAAGTAAAAAGTATGTATAATTAAACAAAATAAAATTTAATAAAATAATGATGTTTATTTAAAATTTCAAAAATAAAATAAAGATGTTCAAAATAAAAACAACCTAAAAAATCATTAGTTCTATTTCTATTACATTATTAATTTTTTTATTGTTATTCTTTTATTAATATATATTATGCAATATTAATATATTAAATATTATATTTGACGTTATACATTTTTTTAATTTAAAATTTTAAGTTTACTATATATTTTTTTCATGATTTATAATCTTGCCCTTTTGTGCTATAAATTATTTTCTTTCTTCTAACTTTCTCTTAAAAATATAATGAATACTACATAACACGTTTACATCTCTTCTTTTTCCTTTCATCACTAAGAAGTTTGTATTAATCTTTGTTTTCTTATACTCTTATACTATGCATTTTAAATTGAATTTTATTTACTACCTGATGACTGATTCTTTTAATTCTATTTTTATAGTTTAACTTTATTTATTTTCATCATATTTATACTTTGCAATCTTTTAGAATTCCTTTTTTAAATCAAATATTGTTTTCGATGCCTTCATTAAAACAAGACTTAAAACAGGTGAAATGGACATCTGCAAATTAGAGTAATCCGTAAATTGCTATATGACATACGACACCGAAAAACGAATAACAGGCCATAATTCACTAGATTTTTGTACATAAATTGCATATCACGATTAACTCATTACTTTGCTAATCGATTCTTATATTAGCGTATATCAAGCTTTCCCTTTGTTAATCAGTTGCACGATATAAAATAGTTTTCTGTTTTCACGTTTCTACTTTTCTTAACATTGTGCTATATATTCAATTATATAGCAGATTACTTTCACCACTTTTAATAAGAATAAAAATTATTATTACCTCATTCAACACATATATTGTTGTAATATATTTTCATGTCACTATCAATATTTACATTCTTAATGAAAATTTTTCTTTTTTCCGTTCCAATTCTTTTCTTTCAAGTATTTTTGTTCAAGTATTTTAATTGTTTCGGGCATATTTTTCATAATTTCTTGATTTTCTGCCCATAACTAGTGAGTAAGATATTTCCGCATAATATATAGATTTTTATAATATGAATTTATTATCTTATATATAAATATTTAAATTTTGATTTAAATCTAAGAATGGTGTTAGGTACTTGACTTACTGTCATTTATCTCAATTTTTAGCTTCTGCTACTTAACCTATCGGTACGGGTTCGTCAAGAGAATCCTGTTATGCTGTTTTTTGTTTTTGCAATTAGAATTTTTTCTGTCTTTCATTCGTTTTTACTTTCACATCATTCTCATTTCCAAACCGTTTTACATTACGTACTAATATAATTTAAATAAACATAAGCCTTTCAATATTGTGCCATTAGTCCTAAAATTTTCTTTGTCCTCTTTATTAAAGAGAAAAAATTAAGAATTGTAGGACTCATTGAGTTTCCTTGTCTTACTCCTCTCTCGATCTTTACTTTACTTTCACAATTATCTACTGTTCTATTTTTTTTGTGTTTTTTTGTCATAAATTTATTGTACTCCTTGCCCATGTTTAATTTTTTTTGTTTTGTTTTTTGGAATAATATAATACTATATTTTAATAGTCTATCATTAATATAAAACTTATTACACTCTGTTTTATCATTTTAAAAGTTTTCAAAAAGTGTAGGTTTTCCAATGGTGTGTTTTTTTTTATGAAGTTAGTAAATAATTGAATTTCTAAATTTATATTTCTCAACCAATACATGCTTTAATTGAGTTTATTTATAAGCAGTGATTAGAATAAATTAAAAAATATAATTATATTTGTATTATATTATATCATCAATTTTACTGGAGGACATTAACATAACTTTTACATTTTATAATTATAAATGAAGGAAAATATGCGCATAAATTTGATCTTTAATCTTATGAAATTTATAAAATTATATAAGTAATTATAATTAGGTCATAATTTTTTTATAATGTAATTTAAAATATTATAATGTGACAAATAATATATTATGAAGTATTACACATGTAGTAAATAATATAATAAAAAAGATATAATTAGTATACTGAACATAATTTGCGTTGAGAATAATTAATATTTTTTAAATATCCCTAATATATTATCAATATTTATTTTTTCTTTCTTTAGTACAATGACGAAAATTCCAATTTTTTATGATATATTTTACTTTTTCATACATAAATGAAAAAGAATACATATTTTATAAGTTGCGTTTCTTTTTCAAATTCTAATAATATATTTTATTAGGGGAAACAAACATGCAAATGTAGATAGTATTACATTTTTCGAAAACTTTTCAAGTATTAATCTTGAAAAAGTAATATAGTAGAAAGATGTTTTCTGAAATATGTAATTGACAGACATAATCATTACATGCACAGCTGCAAAGCATAACGAAATCCTACAACAAGTAACTCGTCCATTACTCTTGTATGAAAAAAAGGTTTTGTGGTATCAGTGTACGATCAGACATTTAGTTATAGCATCGACTGGCTAAATTTCGATATTGCACCGAATTCAGAAGTGTATTGCACGAAAACGTACAGAGATAGTAAGTACAGTACATGAGCTCAGTTGGGCGCATGTGGTAGCGGTGCGGCTAAACCTAACTATAAGCCGATAGCTGTCAAAGTACCGTGTCCGAGAGGACAAAATCTACCTGTTCCTCTGCGACCCGCAATATACCAAATGCATCCATTCTCTGCCTCTCGTTCAGTCGATCGTTCGAAACACAGGCAAAAAAGTGAGTCGACCAAGCGCGGGGGAGAAAATGGTCATACAGAAAAGTTCATACCTGCGGATAATTTATGAAAACAACTCGCAAAGTGCATAACCATAAAAGACTAACAGAGGTACAGCAGTAGACTCTGTGTGTATTACGTATTTAAGCCTGCGAGCCTTCCTAACATTTAACAAGGGGCTTGTTCGCGTTTAAGTTGCCTGCAAATACTTTAAAGTCGTAATGCAAGCCTATTCTCTATTTATCTGTGTACACACTTCAATATCTTTTACTTCATAAGCGTCACTTATTTCGCGACGAACGTGGATATATAATTTATTTATGTGAATATAAAAATTCTTAAGAACGATCGCCCTTAATCACTCTGTATATTCTTTGCACATTTGTACCAATCAAATACTTCGCACTTTTATCAGGCTTTATCAAAGCATTATGTTTATCATAATTTTATTATTATTTTTTTAATTATTTTTAATTCATTATAGTATTATTTCTTTATATTCTTATATCTTAATTTGTACTATAAGAATTTCGAAGTTTCCATGTCATACTTTTACAATAGTTAACGTAATATGGATATAAAAAATGAAACATAAGAAAAACGAAAACAACGATATTATCAAGATAAAGTATTGATATAGAAAAAAAAAGTTTATAAATTGTGTAATGATGTCAGTAACATAAAAATTAGACATATTAGAAAAATTCAATGCAATAAATACAAAGAGTAAGAAATAAATAATTTCATAATTTCTAAATTAAAGATATAAAATAATATAAAACACGAATGGAATAAAAAATGTATACTATAAAATAGAAAATTTAGGAGAAAAGTAGAAAATATAAATAAACATAAAATAATGTATAAGATGATTAAAATATGAATATTAAATGTGACAATATTTGTAATAAAAAATAATTTTAAAATAACATACAAATCTGCAAATAAAAATATATAATTGTTCTGAAATCAATTAATAAATAATAAAATATTAGTTCCTTTCATTAATTATACTGACTAATATTACTTAGTTATTCCCAATAACGAAAAGCATAAATCAATAAAGTGTTATTATTTAATTATTGAAAAGCAGAAATTTAAGTTTTCGTGTTTTTATTTGTTGGAAATAATTTAAAAAAAGTTTCAGTTATTCAAGGTATTCTGATTTCTTTTTTCTTTTAAAAACATGATGGTTACTTTATCTAAATTGTGGTAAGTCAAATAAAATTTCCATTGTAATTAGTGATCAAAATTCCTTAAAACGATGAAAATGTATCATTTAAACAAAAAATTTTATTTATAGTTTAGTAATATTGCAAATCAATTGAATATTCGTATGCATAATTTACATTTAAAAAAATGTTTTTATAATTTTACAGGAAAATAAATTTAAATTGCATATTCTTTTCTAGTTATTAAACTTAAGTACACTATTTTATATAGAATTTATTATCAATATCATTGTAATATAAGATTGTAAACTAATGATGAAATAGGATACGTAAGTTTATTTAAAGAATCAATTATATGCCAAATTATTTTAGGTATTTTATAATTAATGTCTATTGTACGTACATCTGGTCCTACGCAACAAGACGAATGTAAATGGATTAAGGAGGATGAGTGTTACAATAAAAATTTTAATATATTTAATTTAATTTTACTTTTCTATAAAAGATGTTTTTATAATACATTAAATTTATAATAAGATATTAGATTATATTACTAATAATTATTTTATATTTAATTATATACATTCCGACTATGTTTACACGGCATCAATTATAAAAACTCGCTCAAATTATAAAAAAATAATTGCATAATTATCGTTCACAATTGTTCACAAATTTTGATTTTACAAATATAAGTATATAATAAATAAAATTTAAATTTAGAAAATCAAAGATACTTTCTTGAAATCTTTGATAAAAGAAAAATCTATTTAAATAAGTAAATTGAGCTTATAGATTTTATTCAAGATTAAATAAAAACTTAATTTATGTTGTTATAATTTGCAAAGTAATTCTTCATTAAATTACATACTAAACTGGTACAGTATTTTTTATATTATCGCGTATTATCACAAGTTAATTACTTATATTTTAAACAAAAATGAATTATTTTTTTATTTGTATATTCTCATATGTTTCAATTAAATAAATCCCGTTAAACATTTTGAATTTGTATTAAATATGTTATAACAATTATACATTAAATCTCGTATTGCACTCTTAATAACGTATGAATAATTCAAATAACTTATTATGAATCAACACAAACGGTAGCGCTTATAAAAAGAGAAAACAAGTCTAGCAAAATAATAAAGGACAAGGAAATACTTTACATGTTCATCTCACCTTATCTTACCTTAACCCACTAACGACCAAGGTGTGTATACCATGTTTACACAATTGATAGCAAAATGCTCGAGTTGTATCTGAAAATTTGACCTTATATACTTTCAAGAAGGTGCATGAGTCTTTTATCAACTCGAATCTTCGAGCTTCTAGTTCGTGTAGGGTCAATTTCCTCGTAGCATCCCCCTTCTACATTGCCCATTACAATCACATTATCTAACATAAACTAAACACTTTCATAATGATATTCCACTCTTTACTCCCTCTCTTGTCATCCCTCTCTTGTCATTATACACGTTCATCCACTTTTCTCTTTCGCGCACTCCTCTTAAAACATACTATCTCTGTTTTCCGCCTGCGCATGCTTACGTAACGTTATGCACTGCGCGTTAATCTCTTACAGATCTTCCACGGAATCTCATTAGAAATTCATAACCGTCGTTAACTCGCGTCTTTTTCTTTCTGTCTCTTTGCGTAAAAATGCTTAAAAGAGAAGGAAAGAAAGAGAGAAAAAAATGAATTCTACATTCTGAAAAAAATAAGCAAGTAAAGTACATTAAAAATTAATCACTATGGAAGCTAAAAGAAGATGCCATCTATATATGTATATACGTTAAAAATTGACACAAAAATATATATGTACAGGTTCGCAAAGTATTTAATAGTTCCATTTTTCATCTCTCTTTTCAATCGTTTTTCTCTCTTTTCTTCTTTAACTTTTCCTCTCTCTTTCTTTTTGTATGTTCCTTTACATCCAACTTGTAAGAACGAAAAAGTAATTCGATCCTACGGAGGGAAAAATCAATGACCATCAGCGTCTCGGACGACCTTAAGGTGATTTAATTATGTTGTTCTTAATCTCGGGTTATACTGCAGTTAAGCATTGAAAAATACGATTTATGAGTTTTTTTACCTGTTTCTTAGATATATAGCCTGAAATAGTATAAACATCCTGTTTGATTTGTAAAACGACTTTTTAACTAAAGTCGTTGAAGAAAGAAATATTTTCATATTTATGTAAATTAAGAAATTATAAATTTATTTGGCTTACATAAAATAGATAATAGTATGTAGAACTAATTCCATTAAATAAATCAATACTACTCTTATATGCAAGAAGTTGTTCACTAAAATAATGAATACTTTTTAAAATCTAATTAAGTTTCGAATTATTTAATAAAGAAATTATTACTTTAAGCAATACATAAAAATATTCACACTTGCATTGATAAAATTGTACTATTTTATAAAAAGTATGACGGTGTTTTGATGATATTATGTTTAATATAATTTATAATAATTTTTCTTAATTTTTAATATTATGAAGGTATTTTAATTTTGAAATAATTCTTATAATATTAAATCAAATGTGTCAAATTTTTTTATTTTAATCTACGTCGTGATATTTATGATGTAACTTATTTTTACATCATAATGTGCTAAAAATTTCAAGAATCATATAAGAATCATTTGCAGAAGCGTAATTTTCTAAAAAAATATGTAATAATTAATAAAATTATTATCGTTATATATATGAATATATATATATATTATGTTATAATACAGTTTTATTGTTGTAAATTAATTTTTTTAATTAATAACATGAAAACTACTTTGAATCGATGCCAATTTTCTATATATATTTTCATTCTATATATATTATTTATATTCTATTATTTTATAACCTGCGTACTACTACTCCAATAAATATGATACATTTCTTTAATATTTTTTAGATTTTTTTTATAGCGACTATTCAATTTTTTGCTTTATTTTGGACTTCAACAAAGCTTTTTATAACATGTTTTATGTTTCGTTTTATAAATTTGCTACTTAAAAAGAAATGTGAACTCTGATTTTTTTATTTAATTAATATTATAAAAAATTATATATTTTTTACAAAAAATATATTAAGAATTTGGTTTGTTTAAATATAATAGTTTTTTATAAGTTATCATTACATACGCATTATTGTCATGATTAAATCTATAATTATTATAATAGTATAATTACATAATAACAATAAGGGAAACGACTGTACTCTGTGTTATTACAAATCTTTCAAATATTTAATCATTAAATATTATAGAAATATAGAAAGAAGAAAAGAAATTATAGAAAATAACTTTACTATGATTATCTACTCCAATAAATATATTTCGCTGTTAATTTTGTATACTAATATAGAACTATATCCAAGAACATTAAAGTTTTTGCTAATTTTATTTTCATGTTAACTAACAATTTTATATTAAAATTAGTTTCTTAGTGATACATGTACAATTGTATTTCTTACAATTTTATTTGAAATACATAACTAAATAGATTGCAACATGCATATAGGATTTACGGGATGTTTTTATTTGTCACATGCAAGACGTTTTCTTCGATTTTTACCTTAATTCTTTTTTACTTTATAGAAGTATATTATTTTTTTTTATTTTAAGTTTTTTTATTAAAAATATAAATAGCTACCTCGATTTACTTTGAAAATTTGAATCTCATCTATTATTCTTAATCTACCCATATAAATTTTTATTATTAAAACTTCACTTGAGATTAGTCATTTTTATTAATTAAATTTTCTAATATAAAATACCTAATAACTTTACTAATACTTGAAACACTTATTAATAAGTGTTTGAATAATAACTATATTTATTGTTTTCTTGGTTCTATGATAGACTTTATAATAGATTTAATTTAGTGAGAATTAACTTCTCTTTATAATGTCAACAAATAATCAAATATATAAATATATATTCAAGTAATAATGCTTCTATAAATTCAAATTCTCATTATAATTTATATAATTGTATCCATATATAAATTTTAGAAGTAAATCTCTTATAAAAAAAAAATTAAAGAAGCAGAAGTGCTCCTAAAAAATAAAGAAAACAAAACAAATAAAGAATATATATATATATATATATATGTATATACATTAATTCAAATTATCTGATTCTTTGAAATAGCAAACAGTTATATATATATATATATATGTATATATAGATTAATAAATAAGAATAATAATAATTTATTAAATGAAAGTCAAAAAAATAAAAAAAATTTCAAGCGAATAAATAATCTGTATTTATTAACATTAATATTTTAAATAAAAACAATCTTTGATGATAATTCATTAATTATTTAGTACTTTTCTAGAAAATTAATGCTTGTTTAAATTATTGCATGTATTATTGTATAATTTAAATGTAATGTAGAACTGTAAATACAAATAAGCAATTTATATAATTTTTTATATAATTCCCCGTACATTTGTTTTAATTAATTTACGAAATTTTTTTAAACTTCAAACTTTCAGTATATTTTTTTTTTATTATCCATTATAACAGCTAAATCTATTATTTTGGGTAAGAAAAAAATTTTCTAAGAATTATGTGTTTTCTGAATTTTCGAAATTTTGGTAACAGAAATTATGATATTAATCAAAACTTTCTATATTATAATTAAAAATGTTATTCTATTATTTCAAATATATTTAGATCAGATAATAATTGTAATTATATTTTATAGATATTAAATAATAATTATAATGTTATTTACATTAAATGATCACACATAATAATAAATTTAGAAAATTATGTTCCAATACAATAAATCTGAATAACTTCTGTTTGATAGTTTTTTTTAAGATCAATTATAAAATATAAATTTTAAATTATTTAGTATAACTTTAAATTTATATTATTTAAAAATTCCATATTGAAATATTTTCCTAATTTTTTTCTCTAATTTTTTTATTCAATCAAGAAAAAATAATTCAATCTTATAATTTCTTATAATTTATAGTGTCAATATGAATCACAGCTTTTTTATAGTACAACAATACATACTTTTTTCTATTTGAAATATTATTAAAAACATTACCTATTTTAAAGCAGTAACTAAAAAAAGGTTTAAACTATTCTCCATCCCTATTACGTCTACTTTCTTCTTTTAGCAATCATTTCTTTCATCGCTCCCTGCCATCTTACTTTCTCATTTTTTCCCCTTAATAATTGTATTTCTTTCTTCATCGCGCTTCCTTCGCAAAGTAAATGAGGTCATATCCGCATCTATCTTCGTCATCGTCAGCTTGTTTCACGTCCATCACGTCCTTCCAATAGGCGTGCGAGAAATGCAGGACTCGTTGGATCTCTCAAAGTAATTAACTGCTTAACGAAGTAAATACGACGCCATCTTAGCCTTTGCATAACCTTTCTTTTACTAAAACTTTCGTTGTATTGCTGTACTCCTCAACTTTTTCTCGTAACTTCTCTTGTGCGTTACTCAAAAATATTGCTTCTTATAATGCCTCGTTCTTTGACTCTTTATTTTTATTTTTTTCTGGCATTTTTTTTTTTATTTTTTATTTAACACTATCCTACTTTTCTCACGCTTTATATATATTTTTCACTTTATATATGTTTATGTATGTATATTTAACTTTCTGTTCATTTTTTTTTCCAATATACTGTTTATTTTTTGTGGCTTATTATTTTCATTGTATTTGAAACTTTTTTCATCTATTCATCTAATTTATGAACTAACTCCTCTATTAAGAATAAGTTAAAATAAAAGCAGTCGATGGGAATTTTTTATTTTTAACCTTAAAATTAATGTGTTCATCTCCATTCAAATTTTGTATTTAGTTATTGAAGAATAAATAAAAAGGAAAGAAAAAGGAAAAATTTTTTAAATAGTAATAATATAAATGAACGTAATAATTAAAACTTTACAAAAAAATACGTAAATTATAGTATTGCATATCTCAAACATATAAATCGATAGAATCAAATTACTAATTGTTTACTTTTTTTTCTTTTATTTTCTTTTAGATGAAAATAATAATTATTATTATTTTAAATATTATATTAAAAAAAAAATTTCTAATTTTATACAAGTATAAGATATAAATCTTTAGATAATATAAATACCAAATAATTTATTCGATTATTTGATTGTAAAATTTTATTAGTTACAAAGTGATTATACATAATTTATAAGACACACTTTTGATAATATAATAATAATAACTTTATTTATACGTAAACTAATGTTTATCTAAAATATAAATTATTAAAAATTTATTTTTAATTTAATATATATATTATATATATATATATTATTATACTATTATATAATATTATATAAATTAAAAGGTCAAATGATGACCATAATTAATAAAAATTCTAAAATGAATAAAGATAATCGATTAATTCAGTATAATTGAAAAGCTTAAATACGTGAAGATCTGCATGCAGCTATGGATATACGTGTAAGCCACTCAAGTTTCTAAGAGTAAGTGATAATAGTATGTGTGAGAGTGAGAGGAAGAGACAATAAAATTACAGGGCGTAGAAACAAGGCTCGAGTAAGATCCCATTAGCTAAGCGTAAGCATGCACGATGTGTAGCGAACGTGTATTTTACCTATTTGACCCGTACCTGTTTTAAAAGGTAAGGATTAAAAAAGTATTTATGATACTTATATACAGAGAACAAACAAAGAGAAAATATGTAGAAACATAAAAAGTTTATAAATAAGTAAATAATTAAATACGATGTGAAGAAAATAATATGGTGAATCAAACGTTAAAATAAATAATGACGTAATAAGAGAAATAAACACAGAAAAAAACGAAAAATGTAACAAGAATTTTCTCTTAATTAAGACTCTTATTAAAGATAGGTTATTTTAAGCACAAAAGAAGAAATATCTAAAGTGCAATTAATTGAAATATACAGAAGAAAAAAGAGAATAAGAACATTTGTATATACAAAGAATATGGTTATATTGTAAAAAATTAAATAAACAATTATATATTTGTTTGAAAAGAAAAAAGTGAAATACAGAAAAAATAAAAATCATTTGATTCAGAAAAGCAGGTGGAGAAACAAAAATTTGGAATTTTATGGGAACGAAAATAAACTAAGTCTTAAAAATATACGTACATCATTAATATATATTAAAAGAAAATAAGAAGGATGATAAATATATAAAGTATATTGAAAAGAGATTAAAAGCTAGTATCTATAATGATTTATAGTACAGAAATATGAAATTAGAGAAATTCGGAGAAGATAATATAAATATATGATATAAATATATAAGATAAAAGATAAGATAAGATAAAGATGATAACAAATATCTAAACCATAAAAATGAAAAAAATATTTAAATAAATTCGAGATGCGCAAATAAAATAAAAGAAACCGTAATGAAAAAAGTAAAGTATAAGTCGATGTACTAAATTTTAATAAATAAATTAAAGAAAGGAACAAAATATTAGTTAAATTTTAGAATATGAAACAGTTCTAAAAAATGATTTAGAAAAATGATGAAGAAAATATATACAGATTATGTGGGAAAAAACAATAGAACAATGCAAATAAATATAAGATAAAGAAAAAGATCGAAAATTATGAAAGATATATACAGCATTTATTAAAGTAAAAGTTACGTTTCATTAACTGAAAATATTTTCTAATAAATTAATATTATGCGTCAAATCTTATTTTTCAGACTAATTCGTTCGTACTCAGAAAAGAATTTATGCTTTTCAATTAATTAATATTCATTAATATTAATTTGCTATCACTTATAAAATAGTTTATAATTTGAAATTTTTATATTTTCAATGTTTTTTATTTAATGATATTATTTAAGTATTTATTTATTAAAATAAACGTTTATTAAATTATAAAAAATTATGAGATATACGATATTTGCTTTAATAATTAATATTTGTTTCAAGAATCATATAATAAAATTTAAATTAAAAATTAGAGTGATGAAAAATTGAAGTAAAAAACTATACTTCTGTATTGCAATGTACTGTACTTTAATAAGAATAATTATTAGAAAGTTAATAGTTTTATACACGTACAATCATTTCTAATAGGAATGAAACATGTTCACCCGCAATTATTATTTAGTAAAACAACTGTAATATTTTACGATGTAAATATCTCACACTTTTAAACTGCGACTAATAGAGTATATCATATATTATTTATAAGAGTTCTTATAGTCATGATACTCAATGAATTTAAGCATATAAGGCTTCAAGCCTTTTAAATTTGCAAGGATTTTCAAGTACACTTGAAATCAAGGCAAGTACAAAAGGAAGATCTTGTAAGTGAAAATGTCCTGCATCAGGAAAGAAATTCGAGTACAGCTCCATCCTTTTCACCTCAAGTTAAAGGCTGACCTTTGGCCTATCGTATTCTCCTTTCTACAGAGTTGAAATGAAGGGTCGATTCCATGGACCTTTACCTAAGGCCATTTTACAGTAAACGCGAGACTCGGAGTGTAAACTGGACGAAACACACGTTCAGGCCACATGCTAGGGGCAACGCTGCCAGAAAAATATTCGCTAACTCTCGCGCGCAGAGAGATCAACCAAGATCGTGCGACCCGCAGAGAGCGAGACGAGGCTCTAAAAAGGCCTCGCGCAGTGCGAGAATACGTATATCTTCCTTTTTCTCACTCTATCACTTTCTTCGCTTCTCTGCCCACCTTTCTCTCTCTCTCTCTCTCTCTCTCTCTCTCTCTGTCTCTTTTTCTCTTGCATCATCGCCAATATATCTTCGCGCAGTCTGTCTATCTTACGAGGTGGCGGCGATTCACGACTTACGTGCCGCGGAGATGCGATCCACGCCTGTGATGTACAAGCTCAGCAAGACACCGATTGGCTGGTACCACGATCGTTTGTCTGCCAGGGCTTCTTTCAATGTGAAATTTCGTGCCTTTGACGATATTACTGCGGGGTCGCATAGGAGACCAAATGTCGTGCAAGACTTGAAATCTTATTTGATTTTCATTGTTTTTCATCCAAAGTTGGCGGCAACTGTTTTATTAAATTTTGCTTCATTCGACACTACATCCATCCTGAGAAGATAATCTTTTTCATTTTTAAAAAATATAGCTTTATAATTATTTACAAATTTGAAAAATAAAACTTTTTTGAATTATTTTATCTTAAAAATATTTTTCTAAAATTTCAATTAAATTAAACAAAAACCACTAAAATATAATAACTTAAAACGACATCTTTTCTGAATATGAGAACTTTTAAAACATTAAATATTGAAAAAGTGCTTCAATTCTAACATTTAATTTAGATATTTTGTAATAAATGAATAATAAATTTTCAATAAACAAATAAATTAGCTTCATTTTGCTAAAGTATGAATTACATTACTTTATAAATGAATATGTTATCTTAACCTGTTTATAATTAAATTTTTACAAACAACTATTTATTTTGTTTTTTTTTCAATAGAAATAAAATTATAAAAGATTATTTTCTTTATAAAAATTTATATTTTTATATAATAATAATAACAATGCTTTTAAAACTATAATAAAAATTCTCGTAATTCACTTTATATCATTTTGATAAATATATTTAGACTTATATAAATTTTGTAATGGTATTACATTTCAATAATAAATAAACTTTTTTAAAATAATAACCAGTAAAAATAAAAAATAGTATTACAAAATTTTTTTTAATTAAAAACAGACCGCTTTATTTTTATGTTATTTATGATATCTTGAAAAATGAGAACATGAATAATATTTTCTAATTTTTTTTTAACCAAAGTAAAAAATCAAAAATAAAATACTTAGTTATTTAAAATACTTATACATTCTTAATTACATAATATATAAAAAGTAATTATATTAACTTTAAATCAATGATTAATCTATCTGAAATATACAATATTTGTAACAAATTCTATTCTTACAATTAACAATTATTGAACAACCAATTTACTTGGAATTCAAACAGTATGATAAAGTAACAAATTATCATAAAAGAAGTTAATAAAACTCCAGTACAGTTAATAAAATGAATAATAATAAAAATGGATTTGTTATAAATTTAATAGCACGAAAATTTCTAAAGCATTTCTTCAAAATCAATCAATCAACAGAAAACTTTTCAAAACTGAATTCTAATAAAATCATAATAAAAATTTCCTCAAATTTAAAAAATCGATCAAAGCATCGATATAAGGCTATACTTGTCAATATATATATATATATATATATATATATATAACATAATATTGAAGCAAACAAACAGTAATTATTAATATTCACTTGGTCTTCAATATATCCCCATGAATTCAAGCTCAACTTAAAAAAGTATGGTGTTGTAATGTTAATAGGTACAATTTTGTATAAATGTATGATAACTCGAATTAGAGAAATTAATATTTATTTAAATATTATTTTTTAATTAATGCTTTTATTAAATTATTAAATAATTTTAATTTATAAACAATATTTTATAAATAGATATTTAGAAAAATATTCTAAAATTAATGAAATATTAAAATTATTATTAATATATATTTGTTTTATTCATATTTTAAAAATAATGTGAAGATTTAATAATATCTAAAATTTTAACTATATTTAACATGATATTATTTTTACATTAATTGAGAAAATTATTAAAACTAAATTTCAATTTAATACTTTAGTGTTTAATTTCTAATAATTTAATGCAAAATTCAATAAGGAATGAATTAAAATAAATTATGTATTTTACTAATTAATAATCTTTTTATAACAATTTTACTTTTAAAATAATATACGTCTAATCAATATTTAAAAAATAATTACATTATTTCATCATTAATATAGTAATTATGTGATTATGACATTGCATAATGCTTACATGTACTTTTTTTTATTTCCAAGAAAATTTGTATAATATTTTTTGAATTTCATGTTGTAATCATTGCTAATTTTATTTAAAAAACGAAAATAATTAATGCTGTAGTTCAAACTGCTTCTGCCACCTATTACGAAAAAAGATATTCTTTTTTAAATACATCGTCCAGTACGGAATATATATTAAAATTGTTCATAAAATGAATATAATCAATACATTTTCAAAGTCTGAAAATCTTGTATTAAGATAAATAAAATAAATATTCAGAGTAGCGCAACAAATGTCAGAAGTTTAAAGTTCGTGCAAGCATATTACACTAAACGTTAAATCAGTTTAAGGTTCATAGCGTGTGCATAGGCTGATCTCCAGGAGTTTCAAGTCGAGTATCGAATCACCTCTCTATCACTCTATCTTCCTTACCTTCTTCCTCCTTTTATTATTCTTTCGCTAAATTTATTCGTGATAGGCATTCGTGTATATTGAACGTATAAGCTGAAACACGATAAACATGAACGGAAGGAACACACAGAGAGAAGAAGGAAAAGATAGAGAGAAAGAGAGAGAGAGAGAGAGTCTGTGTGATAGAAAAAGTAAAAGAAAGAGAGATCACCACTGGCCCGATTTGTGAGAGAAGCTACACAAGTAGGTGAATGAGTCGTGCATCTCTCCCACAATTAGTCGAGATCTACTTTATGCCCCCCCCTTGTGCTCCCCCTTGCAGGAGAATTTATCGTCCATGGTGACTTTATAGATCAGACAAATGCAGAAGAGCCAGAGTTTAGATATATCGCGTAGCACTAGATAAAGGAACGAAAACCAGTACGAAATAAAGAAGAGAGAAAGAAAAAGAGGAACAGAGAGTGAGTATGACTTATTGGTCTATAGGCGCATCCTTCTCGCGAGCGCAAGTTTGTTTACGGTTGAACGAGGAGATCGTTTCATGAAGATTGAGATGCTATTCACCACCGTCGTGCGAATAGGCGATTTCTGCACGAGCTATCGAGATACGGTTTCGTGCAGAGCACTAGTGCTGCTTCTCTCAACCGTTCCATCGTTTTTCTTTTTTTTATGTTTCTTTAGCTCATCCGATGCATCTTCACCGTAGCCACGGGCGTTTCTTTGTAGACTCTTGCCTACCCATTCCTTTGCATCTCGCTACGATTAATCGCAGTTAGTTCATTGTACATATATCTGTAGCTTCAATTTTGTCATAAACTGAAAATTGGGGTGAGATTCACTTTTTTTATTATATTTAGGCCATTCTTACCTGACGACAAAAGTTTTTACATTCTCTAATTAGGGATTATGTTCAATAATTGATATATAAGTTGTTAAACTATGCAATACTACATTTTTTAACCTTTTTTTTTCTTTAATGATCACTAAACCAGCATAAATTTTCTAAATTTTCTAAATAATAATTAACTATAAAAACCAAATTTCCATTGTACTTTTTTAAATATTTACAGAAATCTTTTTTAATTTCAACAATTATTTTATTTATAACTAATTTTTTTCATAATAAAGACCAAAACATTATTTTAGTGGCTAGCTATTTAAGAATATAAATGTAAGGTTTAACATCGTTCACTTAGTTCACGAATAATTTCATGTATTAATGCTTGTTTCATTCATTTATTTATTTTACAGAAATATAACAGTTACAAAAATATAATAAATTTTCAAGAATTTTTCATATAATTATTTTTACATTACGTTAAAAAACTACTCATCAATATAACTCTAAATTCCTACTGCAGATGTAATGTCACAAGTAATTTCAAAAAATATTATTAAAAAAAAACAATGGAACAAACTTTTATTTTTTCATCATAAAAATTGAATAATAAAAAAATTTTATTTATTCTGAAACATAATTGAAATTATTATTACATTTTATAATAAAAGCATTATGAAAAATAAAATTTTATTTGAAATTGTAATTAATACTAATGAGAATTCTAAACAACAGATTTTAATACGAAAAAATCTTTTTTAATTACATCATGTAAGCGTATAATAGTAATAATAATAATAACAATAATAAAATAATACTAATATTATTATTATAATATATATAAATTATGAGTTATATAATTAAAATGTAAACAATCTTAAAACTATTAATATTATTTTTACAAATAGATTAAATTTAGATTAAATTAGATAAATAAATTCAATTTACATTAAGTTTTTGTTAATATACAAACTATTATAATAGAAAATTATATATTTCAACAAATATCTAATTTAATATAGTAAATGGTTTAATTTAAGTAACTACAACAGAAATGATAATATAATTGCCAAATACAACATTTTCCTATTAATTAACTCAAGAAGCTCTACATTCCAATTAAATTTCATTAACGAATAAGTCACTATTAATTAGTAACGCGATCTCGCTAATCTTAAACGAATAAAGTTGACACGTGTTACGAATTATTCCATGAAGCGTTGTTCTTGAAGAAATTGTAAATTTGTATTTCTGAATAAATATATAATAGCTAGAGAAGGCGTTAGCTGTCTATAACAGTGATATCTACGCATGTGTCATCTACCTTTCATGGAAGCTGTGCCAGATATAAAAATAAAGTTTATTATATGTCTCGTACATACGACCATACAATATCAGCCCTCTATCTGGTTCTGCTTTTTTTAAATACAATATTAAGCGTATTCTTTTTTATATCAACGCTATATACAAGGATTTTGTTAAAAAATTGAGGACTCCAGTAAACAAATGAATTATACTTTTGTGAATATATATGTACTAATATAATTATTAAATATTATGTTATATTATAAATTGATTGGAAAAGGCTTGCTTTTTTAAAAGAAGAAAATAATCATAATAAAAAAAAATCTTTAATAACAATAATTATAATTAATGTATTAATAAATATTAATGAAATGTTAATAAAACATTAATATTTTAAAGTGAATTTTGCTTTTTTAATTGTCAACTAGTTTACAGTTATTAAAAATGTCCTAAATCAAACGCAAGCAAAAAATATTAAGCAAATTATATGCATTCTATTGTTAGAAAAATATTATACAAATCAATTATTTTTTTGGGTATTTGTCACTTCTACAATATTAAAAATGAACATTAATATCTGTAATTGTAATATTTGTAATAGCTATTCAACTTAGGAAACCATAGACAAAATAACGCGTAACGTATTATACATAAGCAACTTTCGAAATTAAAAGAAATTTTTAACTGACTCTCAATGTAAAAAGCAGCTACGTTAGTAGAGGAATATGGTAGCAAATTGACAGTATCAATGAAGAAAAATGTAAAAAAAAAACAAATAATAAAAAGAAATTGTGAGCAAATACAATGTAGAGCAGCGTTCGTTCGTCGCGTATATATTTCTTATGATCTATTTGCAGCGCGAATAAAATTCTATCAGTAACGGAGATTGTGCGCGACAATCCAAAAAGGCGCCCCACTTTTGCGACCTCCCACTCAACTGTTATTACCGTGGCGGACGACACACAATGACACAGGTATCACGCGCGAAAGTTTCCGCTCTGCGAATCGGTTCAAGTTCGTAACTTCGGCGGTTATTGATGATCTACTTGAGTAAACACGCTTCCCAGCCATAAGTCCCAGCGCAAACGCGCTCTAAGTACTGCTCTCTGCTGGACGGATGGCCGGATGTGACGCGTCAGCAAAAAGCGTCGACAGTTACACTACTTTTTCTATTCTCATTCTCTTTCTTAGCTTATACCTACCACACCGTCACTCTAGTACTTCGTTATTCCCTTTTTCACGCCTCTCTTATCCTTTTTCCTTCTCTCACGCTCCATCGCTACGTTTCTCCTTTGTCTTTTTGATCTTGCTTCTTCTTATTCTTTTCAATTAATTGTAGCCTTCTTTCTGCATTACGTGGACCACGCAAACTTTTAATAAATAAATAATTACTTTTTTTACTCTATGCACGCTTTCGTTCACTAAACTCAAAATTAAAATAAAAAAGGCTTCTCTCCTACAAATTATCAATGGGACATATTTTTTAGATTAAAAAATATTTAACTTTATTTATATTTATTTATATTCATAAATAAATATATTATATAAGTAATTTATAATTATTAAAATACAAATCTAAGAATATAAATAATTTAAGAGATATATTATTAATTATTTATTCTTGTAATTATTATTTTTTATGATTTGAATTAAACATAAAAAATAAAAAAAGTTTTTCTAAATTTAAATTTTTTAATGCAAATATTTTTATACATCTATTTATTATATGAACATTTTAAATTAATAAAATTTAAAAAATTTTATAATCAAATTTTCAAAAAATAAATGTTTAACTAAATATTATTAAGTATAAATAGTATTAGAACTAAATAGTATTACGAGTAAAGATTTATCTTTATGATTTCCTAAATTAAGTATGTAAGTAATTGTTATTTAAGATACTATTAAATGTTAAGTGGTATTTTTTGCAAAAAATATAATTAATGTAATATCGTATATGTATGTTTGTATGTATATATAAAATATTATTAATATTCTTTCACATATTGATTAGAACAGAAAATTAGATAATCACTAATATCCTCTTATATCACACATAATAACTTATAATTGTTAACATTGAAAATTATTACTCTAGAATGAATCTATTAATCATCTTTTATATCATTATCATTATATAAGTTAATGTAAATCTAATTCTTTCCGAAAATAATATGTTGTCATACAAACAAGAAAAAATTATTAAAATTTACTTTAAAAAGAAAATTAGTTATTAAAAATTAATAGTTTTATTCTGTAAATATTTTATGAATACTATTATTCATAGAACTTGAATTAATATTTGGGCACTTGAATTTCTCTAAACACATAAATTAGTCGAATTGTGCCTAATATGATGGATTTTTTAATAATTCAAAACTGTAATTAGATAATGAAATATATAACCATTATAAAAAAATTTCAAGATTTAATATAACTATCGTTCACAAAAAGTATAAATATTATATAAAAAAGACAATTTAAAAATTATATTTGAAAATCTTACCGATTTAAAAAATATAGCCAGTGTTATGACAAAAACTATATGAAATGAATTTATCATAAAGTATAATACTAAAAATAATTTATTTATCTTATACTTAATTTTATACTTAATTTTGATTTATCATATAAATAAAATTTAAACTTTTATATTATTCTATTGCATTTAAATGCATATATATAATTGTATTTAAATGAAATATAGAAAAAAACTTTACTGAATAAAACAGATTATTTAAAAAATGTTTAATCTAATAAAACTCTTATGTAATAAAAACTATTTCTTTCATTTAAATAATATTCATTTTATTAAGTCGTATACTACCTTTAATATAAAAAAGATCATATTTTCAAAATTCTAATAAATCTGTATTATTATTAATCTTTTCGAGAAAACCATTAAAAAATTGTATTGTAATGTCGAAAGTTCTTAGTACAAAAAAAATTCAGACTTAGTACAAAAAAAATAGACTTAAAACAAGTGAAATGGACATCTGTAAATTAGAGTAATTCGTAAATTGCTATATGACATACGACACCGAAAAACGAATAACAAGCCATAATTCACTAGATTTTTGTACATAAATTGCATATCACGATTAACTCATTACTTTGCTAATCGATTCTTATATTAGCGTATATCAAGCTTTCCCTTTGTTAATCAGTTGCACGATATAAAATAGTTTTCTGTTTTCACGTTTCTACTTTTCTTAACATTGTGCTATATATTCAATTATATAGCAGATTACTTTCACCACTTTTAATAAGAATAAAAATTATTATTACCTCATTCAACACATATATTGTTGTAATATATTTTCATGTCACTATCAATATTTACATTCTTAATGAAAATTTTTCTTTTTTCCGTTCCAATTCTTTTCTTTCAAGTATTTTGTTCAAGTATTTTAATTGTTTCGGGCATATTTTCATAATTTCTTGATTTTCTGCCCATAACTAGTGAGTAAGATATTTCCGCATAATATATAGATTTTTATAATATGAATTTATTATCTTATATATAAATATTTAAATTTTGATTTAAATCTAAGAATGGTGTTAGGTACTTGACTTACTGTCATTTATCTCAATTTTTAGCTTCTGCTACTTAACCTATCGGTACGGGTTCGTCAAGAGAATCCTGTTATTCTGTTTTTTGTTTTTGCAACTAGAATTTTTTCTGTCTTTCATTCGTTTTTACTTTCACATCATTCTCATTTCCAAACCATTTTACATTACGTACTAATATAATTTAAATAAACATAAGCCTTTTAATATTGTGCCAAAAGTTTATCGTTTTTATCCTAAAATTTCCAAAGACTCTTTCAAGCTTTGAATCGCAACTAAAAAATATTTCAATGCAAGTAAACAATATTTCCTCTTTTTTCTTAAATTTTTTGTTTATTACAATCGTCAATATATAAATAGCATCTATTTTTTCTCTCTTATTTTTGAAGCCTTTTAACTTATATAAATTTTTTATCCTATTCCTTAGTATTTCTCTGTAAATTTTATAGCTTATGGTATTGTAATTCCTCTCTAGTTTTTATCTCAACTCTTCCTTTTCTGTTAAAATTTGCTTTTCCATGCCTCTGATATATTTACTATATTTAATATTTTGTTTAACAACCATATCAAACCATATGCAAGTCTCATACAGGCTATATGGAAAACCATGGAAAATATGAAAATGGAAAAGTACATAATAAATATGGTAAAAGAACTATACAGAGGCTAGAGTACAAATAAAAATTGAAAATGAAATAATTATGGAAATGCCCATAAATAAAGGTGTAAAAATGGGATGTCCCTTGAGCCCGTTACTGTTCAACATTGCCATGAAAGATATCGAAAGTTTGCTGTTAAAACCCAGATCATCGGGAATTAAAATTTAGAAGACAAATGGCTAGATCTGAATACTAAGAAGACAAAAATCTTGCGAATTGGAAACCCCAAAGAGAGGAAAAAGAAAATAATTATCCGATGGAGAAATGAAATAATAAAAACGGTCAAGAATTACAATTACTTAGATTACATATTCAACCATAACAACAATGACAACGAGCACATAAAAATGTTAAAAAAAAAAGCAAAAAATGGCAAAAATATAGCACTAAAGTGAAAAATGGTTTAGAAAACATAAAAATTAAATTTAAATTATTCGACGGCCTAATTGATGGAGTAGCACTCTACGGTTGGGAAGTATGGGGTTGGAAGGCATATGTAAAACTGAGAAAAAATACAAAAAATATATATAATATTGGAATTAGAGAAAAACACCCCCGACACAATATTGATGCTGGAAAGTAAAAGGAATAATCTAGGCATCAAGGCAGCTAAAAGAACAATCAACTTTGAAAGAAAAATAATATTGAATAATGAAAACAAAATAATGAAAGAATGCCTGAAAGCAGCCTTGTAAGATGGAAGAAAATACAAATAAAGAAAGATAACAACAGAAGATGGATAAAAACGCTAGGCGAAAAAAGGATAGACTTTTTTAATAGCATCCGCTGATCGGACAGATATTGGACAATAAATAAAAAATGGTGAGAACATATAGAAAAAAGCAGAAACTATTCTCATAGAACAACAACAATAACAAAATTGGTTATAAAACTGGACAAATCAGAATATGTCAAAGAGAATACGCTCATCATACTAGAAGGACTAACAGAAAAGAAAAGTATATACGAAAAAACATAATGAGAAAAGAAAAATAAGAATGAAAACACTAGCCAGTTCCGTTTGGGAAATGAAGCAAGGAATAACTTACACTGGATGAAAGAAGAAGATAAAAAGTGTAGATTATGCAATAAAAATCAGGAAACAACTAAACATATTATAGAAGATTGTGAAATAACAGGAAACAATGGGATACAGTGACAAAAAATACTACGAGGAGAAAAACATAACATAGATATATTTAAAAAAATTCAAAAGGAAAAAAACAAGAAGAAAAAAAAATGATCACCATTCAAAAGGAATATTAAAAAAAAAGAGGAAATAAATATCAACAATCAAGAATAAATAACAAGAAAGAAAATAAAAACAGCACACCCACGTATACACTAAGAATAAACTAAATATAAATAACTATAATAAAAACAAGATACAATAAATAAAATAATGTAAATTATTGTAAATAAGTTAACATTATGTAAAAAAATTTATATCATATAACGATGTATAATATTGTTTAATAAAATATCTATCTATAAGTCTCATATAATTTTTTCCACCTGAATTTGCAGATCCTATTTATAATTTTATCTTTATTCTGATATTTTTTACGTCCACCTTCCTTTCATTCTTTATAAATTTCATTCTTAAGTACTATTTTTCAACAAAAATTTTAAATTTGTTTCGATTCCTCTATTACTTTCTGTGTTTGCTATTTTTATGTTTTTTATTTCTTCATTTTTCTCTATTTTAACTATGTAATATGTATGAAATGTATTTAGGTAATATATTATATGTAGCCTTGATGTTCATCTTTCTTGCATACATTACTTATTTTATTCACATTTTTAGTATTTAAAATACTCTTTGTTTTGTCATTGCTATTATTCATCCAATTCTTCTTCTATCAAAAATTTCTACGCCATGCTAAAATAATTCTATAAAAATAAATATTTTCAATTCAGGTGGATTCTTCAATAGAGAAGTACATGGTTAGATTTTGTTAGATTCTTCATTTTAATATTCTAATTTAACATATATTTACATGGATTTTCTTCCTTGTTATCTTTCACTTTATACTTTCTCTCCATGCATTTGCTTTCCACGTCATGTTCTTTGTTTGCACATCTTTTTTATTACTCTCTTATTATTATTACTCTCTATGATTATTTCTTACGATTATTTCTTTATAATTCTCATTAGCTTGTCCCTTTTTTTATTCTCTACTCAAATTCATCAAAGAACTCCTCTATTTTTTAATGATCTCCATAAAGCTTCTCAAGTCATTCATTTTTTCTTTTTTCTTATCTCTTCATGTTGTGTAACTTCGATTTTTCTACTTCTACAAGAAAAAAGTCAACTTTCTTTTTAACTAATTTTTTCTCTTGCCCAGAATCTCCTACTTCTTGCTCGTGTATGTAATTCAATTTTCTTTACCCTCCACTTTTAAATAAATTATCTTAATTTTCTATATATATATATATATATATATATATATTACCTTACATTCTTCATTTCTAACACATCTATACCCTTTGTCTTCTTTTACGATAGCAAGACTTTTCCTTTTCACTTATTATAAAAAATCAATTATATAAAATTAAAAAAATTTTTCTTGACAAGTTAAAAATATTGCATTTTTAATGTAATTAAAATAAAATTATTAAAATTTTGACACATAAATAAATCAAAATACATCGTATTAATATATTTAGTAATTATAGTAGTAAATAATTTTTTAAAATATTTACTTTCAGTGCATAGACTATAAATACAAAAAAGTATATTGTTAATTGGATTTTAACATGAAAAATCAGTGAAATAATAAATTTGGTGAATACAGTATTTATAATATATATAATACTTTCCTACAGGTATAAGTGTTCATAAACAGAAGAAGTGTTCTATTCTTCAACTTCTTCTTTCTCGATAGACACACGTTAAGCTGTCAATAACTTTCCTTTTTTCGTGAAATCATCAATATAGGCGCTTGGCATCTTTTTTCGCGCGCTATATCATTGTTTACGGTAAAGGGCCTCAAGTATGTCAAAAAATAAATGTCTCATCGTCTTCTGTCGATTTTTCCAATCAATATTACGCTAATCGATGGACCGGCAAATGTTTACAGAGAAAGTTAATGATCTAATCTCCGTGTGCCTGCTAGCGCTTAATTAAAACTCATTTAATGAACAACAATTGCTTTTCGATACTCGAATCGACTATAAACTTTCTCCATTTTTAAACAGATTCACAAGTGGATAAATGTAAGAATTTATAACAAGTACGTGTACATAGATGTATCGTGTAACATTTTTTCATCAGTTTATATTTTTTCCTATTGTTATTTTTACTAACAGATATTTTTTATATTTATTTTAGAAACATACAAATTACCAAATTACATTTGAATTTTCAATGTATTTATGTAATTATGCAATATTTCGTTTTTATTAAAGTTTTTTTTATTTATTTTTAAAAATATTTTATACAATTTATGGAAAAGAATATTTATAAACATATTATAATTGTTTCTTATATTATGAATTAATTATATTCATCGACTTTATAAATTTTCAAAAATATAAAATATTATATCATATTAAATAATTTTACTCATTACATGATCATATGATAACGTATCGATATCCTAAAGATCATTGATAATCAAGAAGAAAAATATCATAAATTCTTAAAATATCCCTTTTAATATTTAATTTAGTGAACTTATTTACTAGCTGATACTCAAGAAATAAAATTCCTAAAGTTGATAAAATATTAGATCCAATATTCTAATGTAGCTTCCATTTAGATCTGTATGTTTTATATTATGTTTAATATTTAATATTAGGTTCATATTTTAAATTGAAATTACCTAATAACTGATGATTTTTTTGCTAAAAAAAGTACTATTTATTATATTAATGTAGATAATAAAAGTGCATTTTTTAATAAATATATCTGCTGTAAATTTATAAATGTAAACAATAAAATGATGTAATAATTGTTTGTTTCAATTATTTTAGCTTAATTTAATATGAATAATAGAATGGTAGTAAATATAATAGTATTTGAATTTATTTGCTTCATTAAAATAATAAGTTTAATTAATAAGGTAACTATTTCAGAATATTTAATTTAATTGCAATATTCAAAAAATATTAATGAACTTTTATACAAGAAATGAAATATTTTGTACATATTTCGTTTATAGATTTTGTACAAAGTATATATAATATATTTTTATCGGACTTTCTTATTGGTTTCTCTAATAATTAAGCTAAAAAACATTTTATTGTACAAGTAATTTTTCCATGATTCTATATTTTATAAATAAATTTGCACCTTTATAATAAAATATAATAAATAATATATGTATATACATCAAAAGCGAATCATAATACGTTTTTAATAATTATTCTAATAATTTTTTTATAAAAAAATACAAAATGTTTAAAATATTTAAATTGCTATGCATATTTTATTAATAACTTTAAAATCGTATTTTTATAATATTTTAGAATTTTCTGTTAATTAAATTAATTTTAAACGGTATTATTTAATACAATTAAATTAACCATAAAATAATATTTAAAATTTGTATAAATGTATAAATATTTATTATTATAAATATTAATGTTTATTCAGGTGAAATTATAAAATTGTAGTAAATATTTATATTACAAACAATAAATTATAATATCCTTGGAAATATGCACCTTTCTTAAAATTTATAAATTTTTTAATAAATTTTATTACTTTTGTTACTTTTACTAATATAAATTGTAAACAATAAATTATTTTAAAATGTATTTATTATTTAAAAAATAAAAGATATTTACGTGAATTAATTTATGTGTATTCATTAATAGTATATTTATGAATGTGCTGAAATTTTTAATAAAGTGCTTATGTATATAATTATATAATTTAAAATTATTGATACGAATGTGTAAGTCAATTATACTCTTTTATAGTGCAACATTACTCTACTTCTTTCAAAATAAATCAATGTTTGTAATTATGGGCATAAACTTACCCAACATTGGATCGATCTTATTATTCACAGAATCTTTAGTACATATTTTAGCTACATTGTTCTCTTAGTCTCTCTCTTTCTCTTTTATTCTCTTTCTCTCTCATTATCTTTGTCTTTCTTTCCTTTATTCATTTTCTCACATCTACCTTTCTTCAATTTTGCCTTGTCTAGGTTTTTGCATTCCTTTTACAAATGAATTCGTGTACTAATACTTATCTAATTTTTATAATTTCCTATTCCTATCCGTTTGTCTGCCTCTTTTTCTCTCTAAATTTCTTTTTATTTTCTTTATCATTCCTCGGTAAATCTCTGAGGCATCCTCTAAAATTTTGCGCTCTCATCTGCATTTTGCTTTTTCTTTGTCACATTTACTCATTTTCCCTGTGGCTCATTTCGTCTTAAGAGTTGTGGATTCTTATGCTCTTTCGTCCCCGATCGAACCCAAACATACTTAGACATAAAGGAAATAATTGTAAGAATTAAAACGTTGCAAATTAACATCCCAGAAAACTTTGTAACAAAAAAGAAGAGAATAAGAAAAAGGGGTAGTAAGAGAGAAGGGTATATATCACCCTTATTCGAAAAACAACAATGAGAGCATTACCGCGCCCGCGACGTAACTTCCACTTCTTTTTTGCTTATATTAATACAGCTTTAATTTTAACTTGGTTTTTGCACATAAATCTATTCAAAACTACTTATTCATCACTATTAATGATTTCATGAAATCTATATATTTATACTCGAAAAAATCAGTTGTTTAATTTGTATATGAATTAAAATAATTTAAAATGTAAATATTTGGTTTAAATATATATTTATTACATGTAAATTTTATTCAATTTACTAAAGCACGAAAGGTTTTGAACAAATATTTAATTTTAATTTCAGAAAAAATTTATAGAAAATGTTTAATAAATAGATATTAATTAATAATACTGTTAATGGTAAATAATATTTTTATATAGATTTAAAAAAAAAAAACTACAGAGATTTAAAATTTTTAACAATCACTTATTTATTTGTAAAAATCATAATAATTACTTATATTTTAAAAATTCAGTAATGTTTATAATTAATAATTTAGATTAAACTATCTTTACTGTAAAAATATAGATAACTGAAAAAATTAATTTTTTTATTGTTTATTTGTATTACATAAACTCATGTTTCAGATTCATTTGATCAGTTTAATGCATCCAAATACCATTCAAATTTATAATTCGAACTTAAAACTTTTTCAAAAGAATAAAATTTAAAAGATATAAAGTTTTAATAATCATTGTCGTTAAAAATAAATTGACTTTTATCCTGGAAATTTAACAATTTTTCAAAATAAAAAAAAAATGCATTAATAGATTCATCTGGATTTTTTTCTTCCCTTTTTTTGCTTTGTTTCATGGCTACTCAACTTTTCGCATATTTACATGCATATATATAACCACACATATACAGACAAATTCGAAAAAAGAGAAAGAAATAGTAAATAAAGAAAAAACGTAAAAATTCGTATACATACTCATACAAACGCATATATACAAATCGGAGAGAATGTCGTCATCGCAAGGGAGACAAAACTCTTCGACAGGAGGAGCAGAGGAAATGTACGGAAATGAACGCGCAAGCTAACGGGTAGATGCGGGGTTCGTTCTGGCGCGACCAAACGGCTGTCTTATTCTTTTCACTCATTAAAATGGATCGATATGTTGCTACGGTACGACTCTTCCCTCTCTTCCTTTCTTATTTTCTGTCTCGCAAGTATACATAATAAGGGTATATAACATGGTTAGTTTTAGACGTATCACAGTCTACACCGATTATAGACATAAAAACAAAAGAATCCACGCGATTCAAAAGCGCATATTTATTTCACAAATTTCTCCTTTTTTCGGTGTCCGCACACCTTTCACCGTATACATACATTTTTTCATATTATGCAGCTGTGTGAAAACTTTTCTTTTTCTTTGGGCAATTTAAAGCAGTGGCATTTAATACCCTTCTGATATTTCTTGTTTTTTCATTTTACTCATTTTCTTTTCTTTGACTAACCATTAATATTTGTTTGTTTAAATAAGTAAAGCACAAATTATTTATATTTTCAAGTTGATCATTCTTTAATACTTTTATGCCTAGTACCCTTTCTTTTAAATTCAATGGTTTTATTATTGACATCAATTAATTTTGTTTTATTGACATCACTTTTAGCTATTCTTCATATTTTTCTGTCTTTTTATTATTATTAATATATAAGAATTTTATTTTATATTGTATTAAAATTTTCTTAAATAATACTAAATACAATGGCTACTACATAAGCAAAAATGATGTAGAACAATAAATTACCAACAGCCAATTTACAGACTAGACATGTTCGGAACAGATAAAAAATACTTTAAAAAAATTATTTATTTTTACAATTATAATTAGAGTAATCAGAAAGTAAAATGTGGTAAAATAATTATAATACAGAATATATGTATAAAAATGATTTCAATTCATATAAATAGTTTTTCATAAAATACAAAGTTTATATTATATTATTCTCTATTGTTTTTTTATTTTTGAATAATTTATATATTTATAATTACAAATTAATAATTGCTTCTAATTTAACAATATTTTACAATATTATCACATTCTTTTATTTTATTTAATTTGATACATAATGATGGATGGAATTCCAACGTTTTCTCTTGTTTCTTTATTGTTTTTATATAGAGCTTTCCTATAATCTATCTCTTTTTCCAATCTAATTTCTTTTCAATTTTATCTTTTTCTACTTCAATAAATTGTATAAAATATAACTCTTTTTTTCCTTTCATTATTTTATTTAAATTTCTTGTATTTTTATCTGCATAACTACACTTTCTTAATATATATATATTATTCTTTCTTTATCATTATTTAATAACCTACATCCTTACTCTATCAAACAATATTTATTCGATCTCGTTTCATTACCTATTCTTTATCATCGTTACAATTCTTCTTTTCTTTTCTTCTTTCTCTTCACATATATATATATATATTTTAGCTATATTTTTCAACATTATTGGTTTAGTTTCTGTTATATATTTTAATTGTTCAAGATTATTGATGTAAAATTGTTATTATCTTTAGTCTGATTTTATTATCTTTCTGCATACATGTTCCTTTTCCTCATTCGACATTCTCTCTCCAGTAACAACTTAACCACCCAATATTTATAAGAAATACATCCATTTTGTTCCATGATTTTTTCTCCTACTCTTGACTGATATGTATTATATACATATATATAATTATATAAACTCTCTTTACTATTGTTTTTATTACAATTCTTAAAAAATTTTCATAACTCGATTCACTGCATTTATTTTTATTATATTCCTTTTTATATTCGACAACATTATATATTCAGAAATTTTTTTTGAATAAATTATGTGTCCATGTTATGTATTTATGTTGTAAATTTTCAATTATCTTCTAATTTTTAGCATATCCATTTATCTACTGTATATAATAACACATTAACTTTAATCCGCTGCGTATTTTCATTTTAGTTCTGATATCTTTCATAACCATTCTTTTTAGCTAATTTTATAGTTTTCCTACAACTATTTTGTATCCATTAAATTTATACATTCTTTGACAAAGTTGTTTTCTTTGTATTTGTAACCTAAATATGTAAGTTTATTTCTAATAATACAATATTTTTTATTTTTATTTCTAGATTTTAGTTTATTCTAATCTATTATTCTTAAGTAGTATAGTATATAGTATATATTTATTAAACAAGATTACATCGTTATGATATGCTACTTTATGATACATTATTTAATAATACATGTGTTTAGATAATACATACGTCCAAGCTTTTTCGTATAAACATCACTTATCTATTCGCATCTTAACATATATATATTTACACTTTTATCTCAGTTCATTGAAAATTGGTTTGCCTTGTTATTATACATTATATACAAAACTTGAATCTTAAAATATTTTTTGTTTTTTATATATAATAGTTTTAGAAGTAGTAGTTTGAAGTAAGTTTTGAAGAGCAAAATTACCTTGCCATGATTCATTACATTATTTAATTATACATTTGTCCTATCGAAAGACAGTATGTATAAACATTACTCATCTATTAATATTTTAACATCTAAATTTTTACATTTTTGTATCAATTAAATTTTAAAATAATATATCATTGTCATTATACATTATATGCAAAACTTGAATCTTGAAATATTTTGTTCTTAATAGTAGTAGTAATTAAACAATATTATCATAAATCATTGTATTATATCACTATACATTTGTCTTCTATAAAAGTTTATAAAAGTCATTTGTATATTATATTACATCTAGTCAATATATAACTATTTGCCTTTTAAAATTAAAATCTCTATACTTTTATATCTTTTATTTATAAAATATTCTATCTTGTTCCTTATACCTTACTTACACATATTGAATTGTAATATATGTTCTTTATCTATAAATGTTTCTCATACACGTTTACTTGTTCTACTTATCTTTCTTTTACATATCTTATTAATTGAATATTTTACATTATGATATTTATTATTATATGATACATTACAAAAATTTTTCTCGTTTCGTATTTACCTACAATTGCTAAAGTATGTTGCTTATTATCGCTTTACTTAGTGACTTTTTATTATAGACCTACTATAATTTCTTATTTATATGAATACTTCAATACATTTTTTTTATTTTTACATTAATATTATCTTATCGTTTATGTAAGTATGCATTGTTTCTTTAATTGACAATTATTATTATTACCTCTAATGATTTTTATATCTATCTCTGCACTATCCTACTTTCATCTTACTTAATTTATTTAGTGCATACGTGTTTCCTTCTACAACTCTATATTTCTATATACTTCTATAATCTTATTATATCTAATTAATCTTATATCTTCTATATTCTTCGTTTTCCCACTTACCACTCTCTCTTTTCCTTGTATTCTGTATAGCATACTAATGTTTTCTTGTTACGCAACATGTTCTTTTCAGTTTTTTGTCTTTATTCCTAGTGCTAAGTGCTATAAAATCTTGGAATATATGTTTTAATGTTTCAGCGTTTTTTATACAATATACAGATTTTTCTTTGTCATTTAAATAGTATCTGTTAACACTACTTTTATTCTTCATACAGTACTTTACTGGGATTTTCATACCGTATCTTTTTCCCTCCCCCTTTTTTTATATATGTATTCTATGTTTACTATATCTTCCAATATTATCTGTATTTCTGTATTATTATTTATTATTATTATTATTATCTTCTGTATATCTTAATTTTTCTATCTGATGCAACAATATGCGCGTTTGTTTATTTTAATCTCTTGTACTTTTTCCTAAAGTATTACCATGTTCTTAGCCTTTCTATTCCAATCACACCATGACCATCCTAATTCTTGCCAGAAAGACATTTTTTCCGCAGTATAGTTCTTTATCTTTCTTTCCTTGCCTCTATTTTTTTCTATTATTCTATCCTCTTCAATCCTTCCTTTCACATATTCCTTGGTTATAATTATTCCTTTCTTTTTTAGAATTATGTCCTCAAATGTAATTGCCCTCTTTACTTTCTTTATTTCAATTTTTTTTCCAACGCTAGTACACTGTCTAGTATGTTTTTATTTATCCCTAAGCTCCATTTAAAAAATTTCTTTTACACCTTTTCTATATCCTCATTTCCTCTTCACTCCCATATTTGTGTTCCATACAATAGAACCATTTCGACCAGTGTACCAGTGTAAAAGCTTTCATTTAATTTTAAGAGCCTTGAATAAACTTTCCGATATACTCCAGATCTTGCCTAGAAGCAGGTTTTCTGTTCTTGCCATTGTTTTTTATGCAGACAATTTTTGTTGTTTTCTGAGAATGTATAATCTAAGTACATGAATTGTTTTACCATTTCTATATTGTTTTTTGACCACTTAAATTCAATAATCTTTTTTTTTGCCCCCCGTATTTTTGAATTTCATAATTTTTGACTTTTCTACATTTAGATCTGATACATTTAGATTTAGGTCTGACCCTTTTGAAAAAAAAAATCCTGAATACCCTTAACATTTCTCTCAGCTCTATTTCACTTTTTACTAGTATCAGGATATGATCAGTATAAATTGTTGTTGTGATTTTCATTTTTCCAATTTTTATTGCGGTACTTCTCGTTTTTTCATCTCTTCCTTAAAATCTGTTCCTCCTATATTAAATAAAGTGGGAGTCAGCGGATATCCTTATCTTACTCCTTTTGCAGTCTTAATTTATGTATGATATCTTTATCTTAATTTTACACTCGGAGTTTTTATATATATCTTTTTCGCAGTTGATTAGTTGGTTTTTAATTCCTACTTCTATATTTCTACTTTCCATATTTTCCCATATCTGCCTCCTTTTTATTCTAACGAATGTCGCTTTAATGTCCATAATCCAATCAGAATTTCTCCTTTTCCGCTTTTTCTTTATTCAACTGAGCATCTGTGACCGCTTTTAGCACAAATATTGCTTCTGTTGTACCTTTTCCTTTCCTCAATCCGAATTGCCATACACTATATTGTCTTTTTTTTCCATAAAATCATCAATCTTATTTTTCAGAATCTCTGCGTATAGCATGTATCTTGTATCCGCAACCGTTATGTTTCTATAGTTCTTTGCATCTTTTCTGAAGCCTTTTTCATATCCTCTTCTATTGATTCTTCTATCCAAAGTATATGATTTCTTCTTTTTTCTCTTTCATTTTCCGTTATTCTATGAAGCAGTTCGATTCATATCGGTTGATGATCTGAGCCTGTATTATCCAGTTTCTTCATTGCTGTTACATCTAAGTAAGCTTCTTGATTGATTATAAAATAATCAATGACCGATGAGCCTACTTTGCCATTGAAGGTGAATTCCGTATCTTCTCATCCACTTTATTCATTCAGAAATTCATTAAAAAACCCACTTTCTTATTTGTTCTCCAACCCACTTCTCCTTGTTCTTAACTATTCTTTCTCTAGCTTTTATTCTTATTTATGCTCTTTATTAGTATGTATTTTATTTATCGATTCATACTTTTTTTCAAAACTACCCAGATTTTATCAACATTTTCCTCCTTCAGTTTTCTAGGTTCATTCTTTCATTCCGTAGTTATTATTTAATTCTCTCAGCCTATCCTTTATGTATTTAAATTCTATTTTAGTCTCTTGAAACGAATTTCTTCTTTTTCTTCTTTAACTTTTATTTACTTCTACTAATGTTTTAACTTGATCTTCTTCTTTTTGCCTTTTTTTAAAACTATTGAATGTCTCCACGTTTCTAACATCTTGTTTGTACCATTCTATAAAATTTCTTGACAAATTATTCGTCCTAAAAATTTTTATTTTTTCCTTTCCTCTTTTTATGTTTTACCTATTCAACTTTATGAGTAGTTTCACCATTTTCTTTTCTTCTCTATTTTTTTCTGTCTGATTTCGTATATCTTTTCCGTATATCTTTTATTCTACCATTGTTATCCCCTCAGCTATTTATTCTATTTCCGGAACTAAAATCTATATTTTTCAATCAACACTAAGACTTTGCCTCCATAAGAATTTGATTAAATCTTATTCTAGATTCTCTTTTTTCCTCTTTTATTTTTGTAATTTTTTTCTGTATTTCTCTTCTATTTTTTCTCTGCATTGAAATTAAGTTTTTTTTTCTATGATTTTTCCGAAAAGTTCGATCATTTTTATTTGTCTGTTTTTAGTTTTTTGCCTTCATTATATATGTAATATTTATACTAACTTTTATTAACAGCCTCTTTCAAAATCTCCCTTAAATTTTTCACCGTTATTTTTCTTCTCCTTCTGTTTCTTTTTAATATTACATTTTTCCTCTTTTTTTCTTTCTTTCGCGTCAACTATCCATTCCAACTCATTTTGATTTGTTCCCTACCTATTTTGACTTGTATTCATTATCTTATTATTGTTGTTTATCATCTGTTTATTTCTCCCTGGTATTTATCTCTTGTCTGTATTTTTCCATTAGTTCCATCACTTTCTTATAGATTTTGCTAACCACCTTCAATTTGCTATTTGTTTTCTGATGATTACTATTAATTTTTTTCTTCTAATTCATTTATCTTTTTCTATAATTCCATTAAACTGATTTCTGCCTCTTTGTCAGATTTTCTATACATCTTTTATTAAAATTGTTTTTCACTTGATGTTCTTCATATTACTATTCCCTTTTCTTTCAATTTTTTTAGTTTTCCCTTTTTCATCTCCAAGGTGAGAAATTCACTTACAAATTTTTTTCTTTATTAACCATATTATGAATATCTCTATTTTTATTCGATTCTACAAAAATATTCTATATTTCCCTGTTTTAATTTTTTTAAACTATACATTCCGTGCTCTACTCTGACATGCTATAAGATTATTAAACCCTCTAACCCTGTCGATCTATTCTTCAACTACTATCTCCGTTCGCACCAAAATTTTCATTTTTCTTTATATTTACAGCATCATTTCACTGAATCTCACATTTTTCGGTTCAATTTATGTATTTATGGTTTATTTATTTACTTACAAAGAATTTATATAAATATATTTTCTATTTCTGAATATTTCTTTTAAAAATTTAATTTAGTTTTTCTTTGTATTCATATTACTTAATATGATTAACTTTTAGACTCACTCTTACATATATTATTTAGTTGATCAACTTTTCTTCTTGCTTCCTATGGATTTGAATTATCTCTTTATTCCAGTAAATTTTGTATAATATGTTTATATATTTCTTATACCCTTTCATAATTTTGTTCCACATGGTTGCTTTATACTATTCCATCATAATGTCCTACTGTTTTTTTATTTATTGTAAAATCTGCATATGCTTTCCTCTTCTATTTGCCATTGTTTCATTACTCATTTTATATTTCACTAATAATTGTATTCCACATTTTGTTTTATCTTTTATTATTATTATGTACACATTTTTTAAATTATATTTTCTATTGTAATGTGTTTCAGTTTTAGTATTAAGTTTGTTTGCGTATTTTTAAGTATTCAGTTTATTAATCTAAATATATACATAATATATAAATAAATACATAAATATTTACCCTTTTTTCCATTAGTTATTCGTATAAAATAAAGAACTTTGTTTATTTATATAAATTTAAATTAAAAATAATTACTATTTCAAAAATAATTATAAGATATAGAAGAATTTAAACTATAATGAGAATGTTATATGAAAATGGTATACAAGAGGTAATAGTGAAAAAATATAAGAAATAATAAATAACATAAAATTGAAAAAGCGCTATAAGTCTAAGAAGTCAGCAATCAAAAATAGAAGTACGGTGCAAAAATAAAAATGTGTATTTTCTTTTATATGATTTTCTTACTAGACAAGAAAAGATGGGTGAATTGTACAATAATGACAAAGAATGAAATATATATTAGAATAGCACAATTATACATCTATCAATACAAATTGCAAGAAAAAAATAAAAGAAAAAATGATTATAAATATGTGATTATATTATAAAATTAATATAATAATCATATAAATTATTATATTTATACTTATATATTTATTTATATATTTATATTTACAAATTATTCTTATATAATTGATAATAATAATAATAATATTATATTAAAGTTGTTGTATAATATAGTGAAATATATATCCAAATATTTTCTAATTTACTTTGTAAGTCTCAAACAATATACCTTGCACTTAAAATATATGATTCAGTTTAAGCAAAACTAAAAGATGATCAATTTAAGCACGTGCTTACACTGGCGTGGTGAAAACAACCATATCCCTCCTTTCTTGTTTCTTATTAAGAGGAGGGCAATTGTAACGCGCCGACGCCAACGAGTCATCACAACTGACCTTACAGTGGACCAACCCCAATCTAGCAACTAAATAAGGGATCCCACCCCCTCTGCCATCTACTACCTGATACCAAAAGTAAGCCGCAGATAACGTGATAGCTCTGATTCTTTCAACGTTTCGGGACTTAATTATTCACTTAACAATTGATTTCAAACAAGACATCATTTTAGTAAAAATTATACTAAATTTTTATAAAGAATGGCGAATTCTGGTTACATGGAGTACATATATATGCATTTGTTAAAAAAATTAGTATTTTCCGTACTAAATACTTATGTAAATAAAGTGGATCAATGCAATATAATATACCATTAGCAAAGTTTATTAATTTTCAAAGATTCGCTAATAAATGTAAAAATATATAATTTTTATTTTTATAGCTCAACTTAACATCAGTTTCTTGTAATAATCGAACAATAAAATTATCTTTTTGGATTTTTTAATTAATAGTTTGAATATAAAATATTAGTACTTAAAATTGTGGTTTTTACTTCTGATTTTGAAAGTGAATTTGTAAGTAATCTAAAATTTCCATACTTTAAAAACTAGTTCTTACTTAAAAAAAATTTAATAAATCTTATAAAAATTATTCAATTAAATATAAAATTTATTTTACTTTTTTCACAAATATAAATGTTCAGTTTTAAAAAATATTTTAATAATTGAAAAAAGATTAAATAAGATAATTGTTATTCAACTCTTTTTACAGGTACTGTGCAGTATTCAGACTTCTAAAATCAGATCAATCAAAATTGGTTAAAATTTTATAACAATTTTAAATTATTTTTCCACTTTAACTCGAAAATATTTTTTTTTTTTTATCATTTAAAGATTATTATAAAAGAGAGAAATATCGTTTATATATAAATTTTTAAAGAGATTTATATAATATGTGGTTATAGCAAAGGTAAAATAAAATATACGTTTTCAATTATTTAACTCGGAGATATTGAATATATCTAATAAATAAATATTAATAGTAATAAATGATTTTAAAAAGTTGATAATATGAATCAAAACTTAAAAAATCGTAGGGATAACGTTACTATGAGTGAATAAAAAGGCATCTTGTTATAGCGTACAAAACTCATTCGAGTAATTAGCTTATTAATTGTCGCTAGTAAACTCCCAAAGTCTTCTCTCTCCTTTTCTCTCTCTCTCTCTCTCTCTTTCACTCCTACATTTATTACATAATTTACAAGTACTCGTGGTATATAGAAAACCTTTTAAGACTGTATGTGTTGTGTCCTCCCTTCCTTCCACCCCCATCCGTCATCGTCCTCTCGTCGCTTGCGGCTCTCCTATCCCTCCCAACCACCGGCAAGCCTTCTCCGAGTCCCTAATGACGCAAGTAAATCAAAACAAAGAAAGGTTTATATATATACATGGCGTGTGCGCCCATGCGCCCTGGCGAAAACTCAAACGACCTACGGAATAGACGGTGAGAAGTACACCGACGACAATGATCTGCATACATTTACGTATAAATTCACATATATACAACTCATACAAGCGCGCAAATGAAATCGATTAAAATGCTGGTCGCACAACTTCTGCCGACAACGACGACGACAGCGACGAGACGCCTGTAAAGAAGGAAAAGAAAAGACAGAACAAGAGGAAAAAGTGAAAAGAGTGTGATGTAGAAGATGAGGAAGAAAACAAAATAAAAAGACTACGATGATGAGTAAAGGAGTGATACAAGATCTGTAGCCGAAAAAGGCGATAAAAATGTAGAAAAAAAGAAAAAAGTACTCTCGTATTTTTTGTATTCTTGATTCAACACTACTTTTTATATTGCGTAAATTATTCACCAATTTCTTTAATTTTAAATTTATATTTCCAATTAGTTTTAATAGTTATAAACAAAAATAATAAATTAAAAATAAATTTATAAAAGAATTAATAATGTGATTTTGTTATTTTGGCACTTTCTTAAGTTCGTATTTAGGATTATAAAAAAAAGTAAAAAATATAGATGGTATTTTAATATTACTTTGGATTTTCCAAACTATGATTCATACATGCGTTAAAATATGGAAATTTTTTAGTCTCTCCTCTTTGTCTGTCTGTCTCACTTTCTCTGTCTCTCTCTGTCTCTCTCTCTCTCTCTCTCTCTCTCTTGAATACAGCTACTCTATAGTACACCCAACGCTATCAATAAAAAAGGAGAAACAAGTTAAAATATTTATATAAAAACTCCATAATTAAGTTCATCCCTTTTTTGACATTTTCTCAATTAATTCGTTTTTTTGCATATATATGTATACATATAATGTGAAAGTAGAACAAGTAAGTATAATAATAGATAAAGAACAACTGTACATGTGCGTAATCATGTAACGAATCAGCACAAGATGTAATAAATCATACTTAAAATCATATTTTATAGAGAAACGAGTATTATTGTGTGTGTGTGTGTGTGTGTGTGTGTGTGTGTGTGTGTGTGTGTGTGTGTCTAACCAATAATTTTGTTTTTACATTGCGTGAAAAGCACTTTTTATATCTGTGCAAGAGTAAGAGAAGAGGGAAACCTATTAGTTCGACAAAAATATAAATGAATACGATCAGAACAATAACAAGGCAATAATATTTGATGGCAAAAACTCTGTCTCTATATATCTGATTCTCTTCGTTTTTGCCCACCTACAGGTTGCCACCCAATCACCTCTCCAATATTCTGCTCGCGGCAATCTCATATGTATATCGCGCGTCAAAATTAGCTTCTTTGCATTTTTCAATCACCGATTTATCCTCTTCTTTTTTCTCATATTTTCTTATCAATCAACAATTTTAGTCCACTCGTGACATTTAGCTGTTTATTTTTAATCATATTACTTAATAAAATCTAGCTAATTATAAGTTTAGTTTATTTTTAGATAACTTGATAATTGTATATTCTTTAGTATTAATATTAAATTTTTTATCTCAATTTATAACAACATTACAAACTATGTTAATAAAATATTTAAATAAAATAATATTTATAATAAAAAAATTTTTCTTTATGAACTAAATAAAATACAATCTCATTTTTTTTTAATTACGAAATTATCAAAATACCCTTGTTAATTAGATTTATTACTGTTGTAAATAGAAGAATATTATTTTTATTATAAATATATAAAAATGTATAAAAAATTGAAATGTATTAAGTTTTATTCAAGATTCTTAATTCTTAAAAAGTCTAAAAATTTTCTTCAAATTATTTTTTCAATTTCCATGTTTTCATCTTTTTTCTAACTTATTTTTCTATTTTTGTTTGAGTTATATCTATTATGTCTATTCATTTCTATAGTACTCAGTCGTCGATCTTACTCTATAATTTCATAATTTTCACTGTACTATTTAAATATATCGTAATATTTTTTCTATGTCTTTTTTAAAATGAACAGATATAACGATAAAGATCAGAAAGAATAAGAAAGAAAAAAGAGAATGTTTAGAAAAAAGAATAAGGTAAATTATTGTGTATTTTGAGATAATTTTAGTATTATAAATATAAAGACCAGACGTATAGTTAATCTATTACTATATTACTAAATAGGCAAATATAAATAAGCAAAATCACCAATATAAATATAACATAAGTATAAAACTTATGAATAAATTATTGTCCTTGTGGATAATTATCATCCATAAAGACTAAAATCCTAAAATATATGCAGTATTAATTAATAAAAACATTTTTAATTTAATTATATTAACTTCAATAAGTAATACTTGCAGATTAATTCTTAATTGTGAAAAAAAAACAAAGAAAAAACTTACTTTAAAAATAGGAGCGTTGAAACACAATAAATTTTATTGAATTATGAAAACAATGTTCAAAAATATGCTAATTTAAAAAAATGTTGTTTGACTACAAATATGATTTGTATATATGTGAGAGTTGGAGTTGAAATACAGAGCTTATATTTGAATTGCTGTATATGATTGAGAGAATAGTGAGAATAGAAAAATAATACAAGAAAATAATGGTTAAATGAAGAGCTAGAAGGGTTATGGTTGTCTAAATACATAACTGAAAATAGAAAGGGAACAAAATAATAAAATAATCGAAAAAAAGAGATGAATATATTAAATTGTAGAAATGATGGAGGCGAATATAGTTAAAGCAGCAAAAGAGTAACATGGATAATTGGCTATATGATAATTAATTAAGACAGTGGGATGAAGATAGAAATTAAAATAAATTAGTTGGGAGGTGAGGTGAACTCCAATCAAAATTTATTATGGATAAAGTTATAATGAGAAAATAGAATAGGATACGGACAAGGAAAATAAAAAAACAACGGTAATCTGGACTGAATAATAATAGATAGATAAGTGAGAAATGATAGAAAGTGACATAGATACAAGATAAGAAATGAAAAAAACATAAAGAATGCCATAAAGAAAAAAACAGTCACATGCAGTAATAGGAGAAACGTGGATTAGTGGGATAAAGATTTTCGAGATAGACGAAAAGTTATGAAAAAAAAGTACAATCAGTTCAAGGAATTAGATATCGAAGAAGATAGAGAAAGTTATACAGAATAAAGGAAAGAGTAGAGAGAAATATTAAAAAGAAAAGACTTAAAAAAAATAAAAATAGTTAAAAATCAATAATGGATAATACTGAAAAAGCCATCTCTAGGCTATTTAAGAAAGGCAAGAAAAACAGTGAAAGATATATAGTAGGATTGAAAAAGAAGAATGAAGGAAATACTTTAGAGAAATGAGTGTAGGCAAAAGTGAAAGAGGTAGTGGAGATAGAAAGACAAGGGTAGATAGAAGATTTGAAAGCGGAAGGTATAAGAGATAATAGATAGCATGAACATAAAAAAGAGTTCAAGAAAAGATAAAATAATAAATGATATATAGAGGTATAGAAAGAAAATGGTGATACAGGAGACTACATAAATATTAAAGAAAATTATAAGAAGGAGAAAAATACTGGAACAGTACAGAAATAGGATTGTCATGATAATTTTTTAAAAAGGGATAGGAAAACTACAAATAATTATGGAAGAATTAGTCTTTTAAGCATGCAACATAAAATACACTTAGCAATTATAAAAAATATTATAGAAAGGAACTCAGAATAGGAAACGCCAAAAATAACGTTACTTAGTTCAGCTTTAGAAAAAAAGAGACAAAGTCGATGCAATGTATATACTGAAGAAAACAGTAGATGGAAAAATTGAGGAGAGAAATATTTGCTTACTTGATATAAGATCTACGTTTAATAAAATGAAGTGAGAGAAAATTTGGAAAATCGTGAAAGAATCGGGAATAAATAGATAATTAATTGATCGACTTCAATAAAATTTTTTTTAAAGTTTCCAAGACAAAAATCAAACTTTAAAGTAAAGATAATTGTTAAAATAAAAACGGAGAGATGAGTAAAGCAAGGATGTCTAATAAGATATAGGCTATTTAATACAAAATTGGCAAATTTTTAGAAGGAATAGGCAGATTTGGTGTAGAAAGGTAAGAACTCAATTATAAAAATAATAAAAAAGGCTAGTCTGTAATATATGCAGATGAACAGTAATTTTAGTAAAGATTCAAAAATTACGTAGAAAGAAAAGACTTAGAATTAAACATGTGACATACGAAAATAATGAAATTGAAGAAAACACGATAAAGAATACAAGAAACGAATTTTAAGTGAAAAGGTAGTAAAATAGAAATGTTGATCAATTCACATATTTAGCAAATAATTCATTAAAAATAATAGGAACAAGAAGGATACTACAACTATGATAAAAAAAGTAAATAGTGTATTACATAAAGTGTGAAGTATTGCAGAAAGATGATTTCAGTACAATTTTAGTCAAAATAAAAAAATTAGTTGCTCTTATAAAAAAGTATTACTGTATGGAGTTATCACGCGGAAACAAAAAAGATGCAAAGACTAATATAAAATTAATATTGTACTACAAAGAAACGCGTACTGTAACCAGTGCAAAATTAAGTTATTTTTACAGAGAGAAAAAGAGAGGGTTGAAATGATAAGGGAAAAATAGAAACGTTAAAAGTAAGATAATAACAGCAACTTCATGGTAGATCATAATACGAAATGTGCAAAAAAATATATTCATAAAAAAAAGAAAATAATATAAAAAGAAAAAAGAAAAATTAAATCATAGACAGAGGATTTAATGAAATTTAGAATAAGTATTGAAATGTAAAACAACTAACACTGATTAATAGAAAAAGATAAATGGAGTACAATTGAATCAAATAGAAGAATATTATGAAAGGTGATAAAAAAGATATAACAATATTGAACAGATTCATTCGAGTAGAGATAGAAGAAAATAGCAGATTGAAAAAAAGTATTATAGTGAGGCATTAGCAAGAGTGAAAAAGGAATAGAAAAATAATGTATATGCAAGTGTGAAATATATAATTAAATTAATACAAATATGTGTGCCATTTTATTTAGATATAATAAATAACATATAAATTTGAATAATGAAAATTAATACCAACTTATGAATCGTTCATAAATTAATAATATAATAAATATAATAATAATAATATAATAACAATAACATTTAAGTAAGATTAGGAGATAAACCAAACAACGAAAATGGTAAATGTTCGATTTATTTGTAGTCTAAATCAGTATAAGCGACTTATACCACCCAAACTAATTAAGCAGTTATAAAATTTAATTTACACACTTGTGACTTTTTATTTTATATCACTAAATCTCTCATGTATAATAATTTAAAAATAGTAATAAAAGAACAAAAAAGTAATAAATTAAGTAGATCAAAAATTAAATCAATAATACAAACTGTATGGAATACTAATTGATTATATAAATATAAATAAAAATAATTGTGCACAATGATATAGAAAGCTATCATAATAATATATAATAATCATAATGATAATAATATAAAATAATAACAACTATTATAATAATAACATGTATGATAATGATAATGATGATAATGGTGGTGGTGGTGGCGGTGATAACAGCATAACAAAATTAAATATTTCAAATATTATATTATAATGTATAATAGATTAAAATAATGTAAAATTACTAAAATATTTTAGAAATGTTAATATAAAATTTCTATACTTATTTTTCAATTAACTCTATTATTATTATGATATTAAATTCTTTCACAATTTTTGAAAAAAATTATATTCTTTAAGACGATATTATTTTCAGTATTATTAATTAAAATTAATAGATTATTAAAAATAATTAAACACGATATATTAACAACTTTACAAATATTTTGCAAAATTAATCGTGTTTTACCAATCTCAATGTATTGAAAAAATTTTAATTTAGAACTGAAAAATGTATGAAATTTCTGTACTTTACTATTAATTATTAATTTCTAGTCAGTTAAAAATAAATTAGATTATATTAAAGGTGGAATTTCATTTTATAATGTAAGTAAAGATAAATATTAATTTGAGTAATTATAATTATAGCAGATTTTCAATTTTCCGGTACACGTAGTGATTCCTTCTTTTTTAAATGTTCAATCTGTAACGTAATTAGTTCACATAATACACATAATACCAAACTTAATTAAATTTCGTTATCTAAATATTCTATTATTCTTATCTACCTACAAAATACTAAAAGATTATTAATAAATTTTAAATAATAGAATTCAAAGTCGATCTGAATATGTGTTTGGTATAAAAGGAATTTAGTAAATGATAAGTTAATGAACATGCTCATCTACTATTACAATGCTGTGTAATTATTATACTCATTTTAATTTAGTATAACATAATATTACTAAAAAGCATATAACTAATTTTTATAATTATATCCAAATTTTTGTTATAATTTTTGTATATTATTTGAAATATAATTGCGTGAATGTGAACAATCATATGACTAAATTTTAGCTCACTATAAAAACAGCTAGAAATAAAAAATCTTCATATGTAAATATACGAATATGTCTGTATAATAATTAAAAAAAATTTTAATTCCATAAAAAACAATAAAATCAGGTTCAATATCGTAAATTTATAATTTATAAAAATTTTCTTACAATATTTAATGAATTTTAAATATATTATAAACAATAATTTCAAGATGAATACGAAATAGAATTAGTACAAATTATTATTTGTTTCTAGTTTTTATTTTAAATACTACCGTGTTTAAATATGTACATTATCTTAGTTACTTTTAAAAAATTTAGTTTAATTTACAATTTCTTTAAATACATTATTGATTTAAATAATTAATTTTTATTATGTAAAATAAATTTTGAAGTACATTTTTTATTTGTATATCGATGAAATAGTTTAAAACGTATGGAAACATACTCAAAAAGTATGCTCCAAATTATTTTCGTTGGTTAAAAGTTAGGTGTAACATGTGTTTTACCTACGAATAACTTTGAGATCATATTTCAATCATGTAATACTATTTTTTTTTTAATTTTGCAACTTTTAACTCAAGTACTTTTTAAAATTTGAATAAAAAAACAATAATTATAAAAGCTGATTAATTTTTTAAACAAGTATGATTATTTATTATCAATCACTATTCTACAATATTGTAAAGTTATTGTAACAAATAAAGAGAAAATAGCTATCCAGTTTTAAAAAATAATAATCTAAAATGCTAATGAATATAACGAAAATGCTGGAATCGTAAGATCGAAGCTTAGAAAAGCGTTGGGCTGCTTTTGTTCCTTGCTTAACGATTTGCGAGGCTGTAAAAGTGTGAGCGTGTAAGATAAAGTAAAATGAATGTGTGAGAGAGAAAGAATCTTTCAGACTTCAGTAAAGCCAGAGAGAAAAAGAGAGAGAAATGAGAAGGAAGCAAATTCGCAGGAAGAAAAGGACCGGAGCAGTCGATCTGCATATTTGAAGTACAGTCACCCTAGGTCTTAATATCTCCTTGTCCTTTTCTCTTTACCTTCTCTCTTTCCCTGTCACACATATAAGCGTTCGTGTGACTTTCCAATCTACACATAGCATCAACAGTAACACACGAGCATACGCATCTCTCTCATGAAAAGAAGAAGATGCTTGCCTCCCCTTCTCACGTACCTTACAGTTACATACATACACTTGCATAGCCATATACAAACAAAGCTTTAGCTCGCGCGCGCGCAAACTAAGAGCGTATACTTCTTCTTCATTTAAGTAGAGGGGTGTCAAGGGGACGAAGCGGTGCGAAGACGCCAGCGAAAAGAGAGATCGCGAATGAGTGAAGAAGCGAGACAACAAGAGCAGCAACGTCGTATGCTCATCGCAAAGAGTAGTAGTCGGCAAGAAAAAGAGAGTAACGGGAATGGGAGCAAGACGAAGGAAGATAAAAGACGCGAGGCTCTCTCGCCTTCCACCCGCTCCCGTCCACCTCTGCGCTGCCATCCAAGGAACGCGGGGGATACTTGCACTGTTCCACGTATATGTACCTATAAGTGTATATATGTATGTATATGAGTGCGCGTGGGAGGAAGGGGGTGAAGCGGGAGAAAGAAAGAGAAGCCGGGGTGGAACGTGGGGATTGGAGGGTAGCTAAGACGCCGGGTTCCCAAGTAATTATAAAATGCAATCAATACTTTACATATTTTTCACGCAGCGTCCCGGAGGGCGAGCTCTTTCTTTCTCTCTTTCTCTTTCTCTCTTCTTTCCACCCTCGCCTACTCCACCCCTCTATTCCTCTTTCTCTCTTTCACTCATTTCGGATGCGGTACCACGTGATGCCGAGCTGTACTTGCTACGCTTTTTCTCCCCCGTTCATCTTATATATGCGACTCGTTTGCTCTCACGCTTTTTGCGTATACACGCGCAAGGATATAAGCAATAAGAATTGAGCAAAAAAAAAGAGAGAGAATTTAAAAAATAAAGAAGACAAATCTAATTAAAGATCGTCATTTTTCATGATCAACTCAGAGAGAAACGAAGAAAAATACTAATCTGTCCCTCCGTTTTTTTCTTATCAATAATAATGCTGTTTGATTATCGTCTTTTTCCTCTGTCCTATTTAACAATGGCATGCGTACGTATACATGAATCATTACGATTCTTCTTTATCTCCTATAGCTCGCAAGTAAACGAAAAGGGTGAACGAAAAGATTACGAATTCGATGAATCAACTTTTTGTTACGATCATGTGAGACTATTCCCTGAAGCTACGGAGGCGACCGAATGAAAACTGTAATTTGTACGATTGCGACACGGGTGCGCGGCTGAGCTTCATTCCTGACGAATATTTAAATTTACGCGTGTCGTATATTTTAACGTAAGCATAGGGATTTGCTTTTTTTATAGTTAGTTATCTTTCTTCCTTTCTTTTACTTCTGAGCAGAATAGTTGCGACCTATAAAACGTGTCATTTCATTTTGTTTTCATCTTTTATTTTAATCAGCACAGAATTTTTAGGGTAACCGTATTTCTCATTAAAAAATTGACTACTTTATTAAGTAATGAAAAAAATTATCCGTGACGTTTAATTTTTTTATCAGAAATAAAGTTTAATTAAGTGTGTAAGGGTGGTTAACTGATGATAGTGCATAATATATATATAATGTTATTTTTGTATGGTGCAAATAAAGAAAAAGAAAATGCAAACGCAAAGTTTTGAGTTTATTCAAATTAATAAATTTATAATAAATTATTAAAATTTCACGAGCAAAATAATTTACAAAGTATGATATTATTAACACATATAAATAGTTAAAAGTTTTAAATTGTAAAATAAAAATATGACATTATTTTAATAGTTTTTTCTCTCTTTCACTCATTTCGGATGCGGTACCACGTGATATCAAGCTGTACTTGCTACGCTTTTTCTCACCCCCTTTATATTAGTATGAAAAAGTAATTTTTATATTTAACATTCGCATTCTTAAACAAAAAATATAATTAATTATTTTTTGCATACAATTTTCACGATAGTCATCCTTTATTCGAAAATACAAAATGAGATTCTCGTTATGCAAATAATAACATGGAATCTCAAGTCGAATAACTATTTTATCCATGCAATGCAGAATATTTAACAAATAATTAGAAAGGGATCTTTTATACGATGTTTGATATTCGTGCAAATGAAACTAGTAGTAGAAACACTTACAAAAAGAAACATAATAGATTTTCGTATGTACATGTTTGCCAATTTCAGGAGCGTTGAAGAAAATACAAAATACAAGCAGAAAAATAAAGAAATAGGAAATGCGAAAGGCAGAATATCAGTGAGAGAAGCAAAATGCGAAATTCTTTTAAACTACATTATTTTACTTTTAATAATACTTTTAATATTGCTTTTTATTACAAATTTGAAAATAAGATTTATTTAAAATTATTTTTAAAAAAATGAAATTTTATTAAATATAAATCAAATAATTATTACTTAAAATTATATAAAAATGTAATCTAATGTATTATTTATATAATAAATCTTTCATCTAAACTTCGCAGTTATTTTATAAAATAAATTTATTAATAGTTTTAATTAAAGTGAAATATCCGCTTTATAACAATAAGGTATAAATATGAGTATGTATTTTTCGTACTTTTTGAAAAAATATAACGAATTCATGAATTAACCAAATAAAAATTAAAATAATACAATCGAAGAATCTTTGAAAATTCTATGTGTTTTGCATTTTATTATTATTAATACAAATTCTCAAATTAAAAAACAAATTATCTTTCTTTTCTATAATGACTAAAAAACGAATCGTTAACTTCTTTATTTTGACTTCTATTTATGTACCCCACGATACTTGTGAGTATGAAAAAAAAATTTGTATCTACTATTACTATTGTCGTACGTTAGTATGACGCCTTTTGAACTAGTTCTTCTGATTTTTTTTGTCCTTCGAAACTAAAATAAAAAATTAAAATGTATAAAACAACTAATATATTTTAAAGAAATCAGACTGACACTTGAAGAACATATGTGTTGTGTTATCATTTGATTAATACACGTCAAGTAAATATGTTTAAAATTTAACTATCAACAAATATACATTGAGTAAATTATGAAAACAAGAACTTACATTAAATCGAAAATTTTAAAATGATTTTTATCTATATAAACATCTTATTTCTGAATAAATATTCACATGGATTTCAGTTCTCTAACTTCAGCTACAAACTAGAAATTTTGATATAAAATTCGCATACTAAAATTTAAAGTATGAAACAAGCGCAAATTTAATACATTTAAATTTTTTTAATTTTAAATAAATATTTATAAATATGAAATTAAAAACGCGTGTTTGTTGAAAATTTAAATTACTATTTTTTTATGAAGAAAGAACTTTGAACTTTTTAATTTAATTTAACTTATAATAAATGAAAATTTAAGTTGATAATATAAAGTAAAATAATATATCACTTATTTTTAAAATCTACATGAAAAAATATATCGGGTATAAATTTTTTATAATATTAGAATAGTATGTTTTATTTTGAAACACAAAACAATTAAAAAAATGTTCAATTAAATTATAATCTTACTAAATCTTTATTGTTTTCAATTATTATGTATATATGAAAATAAAAGTATGAAAATAAAACTTTTCATTCATATCAGTATATTAGTAATCTTATAATGTAGTAACGTGTGAAACTTATCAGATTTCTAATACCCTGAAAATGAATAGAAAGTATATCATTCGATAGCAATTTTTAAGAAGGAAATGTAAAAATCTTAAAAATTAAGGGTGGTTATTCTGTCTTTCTTTTTGTAAGCATGAAGACATGAATAATGCTTAGATTAATGATGCAATTCATTTTTGTTTTAAAATTAAAATTTAATGTAATTCTGAAAATAATATTCCTTCTTTCTATTCATCTAATTTTAGGCGCCTTCCGTTCTTCAAAACTTTAAAAAAAATAATAATCGTTAATTCAAATTAAAAAAGTTATATTTTTATCGAAAGAATTAATTTTCGAATGTTGTTATAAAATAGTATAATAAATGTCATTAATCGATAATTTAAGCTTGATTCAATATAATACGATTCTTCGTTATTTTGACTTTATTAGGAATTCAATCGCTTGTGACTTATTTCACTGCATTGCTCAAATGTATACAAGTACATTTCCATGTACAATAAGAACTCTATACAGAGTTGACAATCCCCATGAGATGAGGTAAAGAATAAGAAGTAGAAGAATGCTGAGTGGTATGAGAAATACGCAAAGCATGACATACATGTGTGTAAATATGCTCGCATATGCAGGTGCACAAACACAACAGAGGTACACTAACAATAGTACTCGCGTAAGCGTGCTCACGTACGTATATCTATGAGAATATATATGTATGCGCGCGGGTACGCTTAGAACGGCCAGATTTTAACGATTCCTCTGCCGCGGAGTCTTAAGAGAAAGAATGGAGCGGGGAGTTAAAATGAGTGGGGAACGAAAGTGTAAGAGAGACAGAAGTAGATGCGAGCAAGAGAGTAAGAGAGAACATCGTGCTACACGATGGATAAGAGAGCGGCGTGCGGAAGTTAAAGGGGGTCGTTCTCTCCCAGGATGCAGAGGGTTGCACAGTCTCGAGGTAAGGATGAAGAAAGAGCGCTGGAGTAAGAAAGGAAGATGATAAAGAGAAGGGGTAGATGAGGGAAACTGGCGGCCGAGCAACGAGCGAAATGAAGAAATTCTATCTACATTTCCAACCCTTCATGCAGAGCAGCGCCTTACCCCATACACTTCTTTCCTTATTCCTTGTCTTACCTCGGAGTTCCAGCCTCCTCCCACCTACTCCATCTTCTGTTACGTTTCTTCTTCTTTCTTTCTCTATTTCGTCTTGCTGCTTTATTCTTTCTTTCTATCTGTAAGAAAAAGAAAGATAGAGAATGAAAGAGGAAAGTCGACAGCAACCACCCCACTGAGACAATACAACCAACCTCCACCTTCTACTCCTTTTCAACCAGTATCCACTACTACCAGCGAGTTAAAACCTGGCCAGCAACAGTAGTAGGAGCAATAGCAGCACTAACAGTATCACAAACTTATATACGTGCAATCCCTCTATTTCTCTTGTTCTTCTTCACGTGCATTTGGTCGAATCGTTTCTTTTTCCGTAGAGACACGCAGGATTGGTGCACAACTTGTTTCATTGTGTACTGCTTCTTTGTCGTTCTTTAATTCAAAAGCGAAAATTTTGCTTATTAGAATATTTCTCCAGCTCTTTTTGGAACACTTGAACAAGTCATGCTATTGCCAGGAAGGTGAAGAAAACAAGAGAAAGAAGGAGAAAGATGAATTCTTTTTCTCTTTGTGCAAAGCAGTGAAAAATATCCAAAGTCTTCCCATATCTGCTCACTTTGTTATCTGAATCATTATTATAATTATATGAAGATTTTAATTATTTTTATAGTTTTCCAAAGATTCTCTTAAAACAAAGTATTCTATCGCAACTGCAGTGTACTCATATGGTCGTGTGAACATTCTTTTCACACACAAATCAATGCTTTATGTTATGACTTTTACATAGAAAACTATCAACTTTTTGTAAAAAAAGTTTGCCAATAATAATATTTATATAGGTTGGTTATAAATCTTTCATGTTGCATCATAAATTAAACTATTCAATTTCATACCAAAATTTATTATTTCTTATAAAATGATCCATAATAGTTCTTTTACTCATAATATTTCTCTATTTTATAATATAACAATTATAATGAGTAATTAATTCCAAAGTTTTTGTAGAAAAGATTTTGAGTAATTTCATATTATTTAAATTATGTTTATATTATTTTCAATTAACGTGATACAATAATTAAAAGTAACGAAAGAATTTATATTACATAACCTTTAATTGATAATAATCTGAATAAAAAATCTAATTAATAAAGTATCTTTAAAAAATTATAATAACTACTTTTAAACCTCAAAATGAAAATTAATTTGATTTTAAAATCTATTCCGTTAATTCTGCAGAGATATAAATCAAGTCCATCTTACTATTACGTAACCAATTATATTTTTACAATTCTATTAGAATTTGATTATATACTCACGTATAAAAAAAATTATTTATTGAAATTCCAATTGTTTAATTTAAATACATTAAAAAGATACATCGTTGTTGAACAATATTTTGCTTACAGTTACTTAACTTATGTTTTTAATTCCAAGTGAGTAAAAATATGAAAAAATACATACATTTGTATTTTTTATTTTTTTATTATTTTACATAGAATAATTATAATCTATTGAGAACAAAATTTAATTTATAAGTTTTGTGTTTTTAAAATAAATTTTTAATTAAATAAAGATTGTGTTAAGTTCATTAAAAAAGTATCATTCATTAAATTATTTTAAATATCTTGCATTAATTAAATCAAAATTATTATCTATATTATATATATACACGCATACATAATAAAATATTTTTTAAACAGTACTTTTAACTATTATTACTCTTAGTTTAAAATTGATCAAAAACTGAAAATGAGTTAAATCTGTTTTTGTAATTCATCCATACAGAAAGAAACATTGTTAATAAATGATTCAATACCCGTAATAAAAAAAATCATCTAATATTTACATTGAAATACGTAAAATTATTGGAAGAGAAAGGAAAAAAAGAACATATATGAACGAGAAGTGAAAACTATGTGCGAGTAAAATTTATTTGAACATTAAATGTAAACTCGTAGTGCTACAAGTTAAGTGTAATATTGAGCGTACATACATTAGACGTAGTATAAGTTTATTGAATTATAGGAAAGTTATTACTAAAATGTTAAATATAAACAAATGTTGAAATTTAAGTAAAAAAGTATAAAACTGTATATGCGTAGATGTTTGTATAAATGAATTTTGTAATGAATTATAACTATGTAATATATTATTTAATAAATTAGATAACTAAGTAACATGTATAATTATATATTATTGCCATGTTATGTGTTATTATTTTTCTTTACAAAAATTCATCTTTAATCTATGCATAGTAAAATATTAATACTTTATGAACCTAAGTAAATAATTTCAATTCAAAACAAGAATCTTTGGGAGGCAATTAGAAGGCCATGAATCACTGTGGAATATTTAAACGACAGAAAATCTTCAAAGGTGTATAACTTACCACTAAAATGCAAACTTTGCGCGCTTGTCTTGCGCGGGGATTTCAAATATGTGCGGCTCTAAAAACACTACCGTAAATTCTGCAAGGACTTCACTATAGGTTCCATACATTCGTTCGTGCTTTCTTATATCTCTTTTATCTCATTTTCTCTCCTCTCTCTTTCTATTTCTCTTTTTTGTCGTCTGTTTTTTCAAAATTTTTCATACTTTTTGTATTTATATGTATATATAATATGTAGAATACATAATTCTTTCTATTAGTAAATATTTATCGCGCTTAATATATCTTAAAGAATCACAAAACTATAATAACAAAAAGTATATGAAAAAAAAACCAATCATAAATCTCTATGTAGTGTGTAATTACTTCGTATAATTATTTAATATTATATTTTATAGACACGTATATAAAAAACTATATATGATTTTGTGGTTGTTCTTAAAATATTAATTATATCTATATTTAACATTTACTGAATGGTTACAGGAAAATTATTACTTTAATAAAAGACTTAAATATTAAAATATATAAAAATTATAAAAGTTAGTTTATTAAAATAATTCTGTAATGACATGGATATTAACTATTCTGTTTAAAAAAATTCTATTATTATATAATATGATTTTTTACGAGTTAAATTTAAATAATTAATCACTCACTATAAGAGTTAAAAGTACTGTAGAACTAACACGAGATTTTTAATATTTATTACATAAGCGACCACCATTAAGAAATTAATTCACAAATTTTATATAAGTATTCAGAATTATACAACTTTCCTTATTGTGAAATAACAAATTTTGATGTATAAAATTTAGAGAAGATTCGAATTTATTCTAAAAGCTGAGTTATAAAATCCTTGTGAAATATACAAGCGAACTCGATTCGCAATTAACGACTTTTGCCCTTAATACAACATCCTGGGGTTCGTCACCCCAAATGCTCGCGACTCCCGTATATTTCTTTACAACTCGTAAAACCTCATCGCAAAATATCTAATATATCCATGCACATACACCAATATAATTGAGCTACTATTTATATCTTATACGTACACGAACAAATACAATCGTGTTTTAATATATGATTAAAATGTAAATCAAGAATATACAATGTACAAAAAAAAATATCGAATTAGTGTTCTCGAATCATACCGTATCTAAGTATATACAATTTTTTTAAACACAAAAATAGATTTTCGTGATATTTTGTCAAAATAAAAAATTTTAAATTCTTTGAAAAAAAGTAAGCATTTTTATCTTGTACAGCTATAGTTTCCAGGACCAATATTATCGGACTAGCGAGTGTGACAAAGATAGAATAATAGAAAAAGCAGAACGATTAAGCATGTACATGTAAAAGAGATAGTGCCAGAGAAAGCAAAAAGAAAAAAAGTCAATGATAAGAAAGGGAGTAAGATGCGTTTGTTTCTCAGGATATTATTCACAAGACTACCTTTCCATTGTTTGTTACATGCCTTGCCTGATATTGTTCGTATATATTTTACTTTTTTTTCTTGATTCTCTTATCTTCTTCCCTCTGTCCCTCTTTCCACGTTTCCTTTTTGTCTTCGTCTCACTTTCTCTTTCTCTTACTCCAGTAACTTTACCTTTACCTACCCTCATTTCATATTTGATTCTTAGCTACAAAATTTTACCTTTGCGTCATTTTATAATTAAAGGGAAGTAAACGCTTTTCTTGCTTCTTTAGTAGTCTCTTTCTCTCTCTGTCTTAATAAATTTAGATTTTTATACTTTTTTAATTCTTTTACTCGCATGTAGCAACTATAATTAAGAAATTCTAGACCAAGCAAAACAGGTTTAAAAAAATAGTCTAATACCAACAGACTCTATCTGCATAAACAATTGGAGAATTTATAAAACTAAATTAATTGCAAGTAACTGGTGAAACGTGAAAACTTCAAATTTTTTTTTTTTTTTAAATCTATTAATAAATAGAAAATAAATTTTTAATTATAATTTAGTATATTTTACTATATTGTAAATCAGCTACTAGTTATAAAAAGTAATATTTAATTATATAAATTTATCTCCGATAACATTATTAATAAAATTTTATTTTTATTTATATAACAATTTTTACATTCTAATTAGTAGTGGTAATGAAACAATATAATAATAATGACTCCATAATTTTCTTACTTTTATATATTATACTGTTATAAAAATCATTTGATATTTAAATATGTAGAATATATTAAATATTATTAAATATATATTACTATATCTATATGCACACATTTATTGAGAATTAAGAAATATAAGATTAAGAAACTGTTACTCATTAGCAAATATATTTTTAATCTTAACAAAAATCAAACAAGGAAAAAATTAATAAATTGGTAATAATTAGCTTTGGACAGATCTTGATGTCAATGAAAAAGAATGAATGAAAAATCTAGTACAAACTGAAGGGTTGCAACCGCGGAAGTCGGCAAAAAAGTTGTATTACTATCTATAGCGATCTTTTATACTTTTCCTTCCATAACCGAGTGATTTTATATCCCCTCGCTTTTTATCCAATCACTGTACTTTTTATTTCGAAATTCTTTTTTGGCACACTTTAAAGAATTCAGGGATTAAATTTCGATTATATCGTAAAAAACGAAAAATCAAATAATAATTACAAACAGTTACAAAAAAGCATCAATCATCAATTGTCATAAATTATATGTTATCTCTATTTAGATATAAGATATATTTTTAAAACAAATAGTAATATATAGATTATTATAATATATTCCAATAAAATAAAAATTTTTTAATTAATTAAAATTATAATAATTTTATAAAAAATAATATTTAGTCTTATGAAAAAATCTGTATGTTATAAATATAACATATACTTTATAAAAAGTATTATTATACTAGTACTTTTTTATTATACTAGTATTATGTTTTTCTTAAAATTTTTATATAATTATGGTGATTATCTCAAACTAATAATTGTGAAATAATATTTTATTCTTTTACAGAATATAATTTTTGTAAACATATTAAATATATTTAATTCTTACAATTATGCTAAAAGATTTATATAATATTCTTTTTTTATATTCAGACATATTTTTAATATACATATACTCACATTTTAGATATCTTCTATAAAAATTTTATTTGATTTATCATTAATTTTATAATTACTGTTTTACAACAATTGTAATATGAATATTAATACAATTATTTTCTTTTATTTGAAATTGACTTATTGCAAAAAATATGTGGTGATACGTAAAGTTTAAATAATTTATAATTTGCTACTACAAGTAGTAATAGTTCTAGCATATATATGTAATAGTCGTAATTCTAATTTTAAATAATTATGAAACATTATTTTAAAAAATTTTTTCTATATATATATCTTGTTCTGTTCTGTTGAAATTATATTTTCCATTATAAATAAATTTAATCTTCAATTTCAAAAAAATTATTGAAATTGTTAAAAAATTTATAATATTTTAAAATAATTTATAACTTAATTGAGAAAAATAATAAGTTAATTAATTTTATTACTTTTTCTTAGTTTTTATTGTAAGTAATTTCGATTAAAATTAAAGTTAAAATATCCAATAAAAATAAATAAATTTAAAATGTATATCGTAAGCTATACTTTATAGTTATAATTTATTATTATTTGAAACCGTTTTAAATATGAAGAAAGTTATGCGAATTACAAATGAATAAGATAAACGCATTTATTTACTATTATTCTATAATTGATAAGTGATTCCTATTTTACTTAAGTAAGAAATAATTAGACTAACCATTTTTAGTAGTTATAAATCAGTTATTTTTTACAACTTATACACACATTATTCTATCAACTTCATTTGTTTCTGAATATACTACATATATTAATAAAAATATGATTAAACTGAAAATATTTAAAACTTTCATTTAAATATAACTTTTACATTACCTTAGTATTATTTATAATTTATAGTAAAGACACAATTACTTATAAATCATCTTATAAAAGAAATCTTTACAATTATTTAATACCTAAAAAATTGAATGATATAACGCAACAATTAAATTTTTAATATTTAAATGAAAGTAGATTCTCAAGAAAATTTTATTAATTTATCGAATAATTGGAACCTATATATATCTAATAATAATAAAAGTATATCTACTATATAATTATTATTATGTTTAAAAATTTCTTTGCATCAAGGTTAGATAATAAATTTAAGACATCAGATACTAACTAAATACACTAAATATAGCTCAAGATACAAACTAAAAAAATTATTTCCAATTAGAGAAATTATTATTATTATTATTTTTTTTTACGTAGAGAAATACAGACGTATGTTGAATATATCGCATTTTCTACATTTATTACAATACATATTCATAGTTATAAATATCATGTTTCAAGCTGAAAAAATAAAATTTTATAACATATACTTGTTTTTATAATAAATTAAATTTAATACTTTTACCGGTTTTGATATTCCATAAACTTTTGATGAATCTTTCTGAAAAGCTAAAAAATAGCAGATAAAAATTAAAATACTGTAATAGTAAAATTAAAATACTGCAATCTGTCACGATATTTTTATAATAATTTAAAAGAGACATGTGGGATCAATTATGCTATGAAGATAGAAAAGATTCAGAAAAAAATCAATTTAGAAAAATATTCTTTTTTTCAATATCATTCATACTTTCGATCGTATTAATGAAAAGATTCAGGTAAATTAGAAGATATGGATATCGATGCTTCGCATATAAATATATTAATCCATATATTTTTAAGCAGATAAGGAAATGGTTTAAAGTGTATACTCCTCACCGCGTCCTTGTCCTAACAATCGTCTTGTTATTCACCTCTTTTTGTTCTGAGGAAAAACTGCTGAATTATTATGAGATAGTGAACGGAGCGCGGCGAAAAGAAAATAACTAAGTTTAAGAAGAATAAAAAGAAATTGAAAGATTTCAAAGGAAAAGAAATCAAAGACGAGATCACCTTCCATTTTTTTTTAATATTCTATATGAACTCAGGTGACGTTTTAAATTATTTTTATTCATATAATTAATTATTTTGTTTAAAAATATTAATTATTTCTGCAACTCCCACTTTGTATTTATAATTTATAAAATATAGTGTCACATGTTTATCTATGTCTAGATATGTTATTCCTTTCACAATAACTTCTTTAATGAAGTATTTTATAATAAAAGAAAACTATTTACTTAATGTAACATTGAAAAATTTGCATTTGTATAGATTTTTGTACATAAATATTATATGAATAAATTATATTACCAATAAAATACATCCCATTTATATTTTTAATACATTATTCACTAACAAAATTTATTTTTACTAACTTTTTAGTTTCGTTCAAATAATATTATGGTTTTAATGTATTTTATTATAACATTATTATTAACCAATGTAACATTCTTATTAAATTATAAAAATATTGAATAGAATTATTAAATTTGCGGTTAAAGTGTTATCTGTAAGAAATATTCTGAATTGAACAATTTTATTCATTTTTAATATATTTCCTAGGACAGATTTCCAGAGAAATTAGTAAGAAATTAAATTTTTTGAATATTTCACTTTTAATTAAACTACTACATTAATTAGAGGAAGAGTCTAAATAATAATAACAGACATAATTGAATAAGATGATGTTTAAAAAATGAAGAAAAGGAAAAAGCAGGTAAATCAAGTGATGATGTTAGAGTCAAGGGTAGATTTTGAATTCTGCACAATTTCAGCAATAGAGAAAAATATACAGAAAACAGATTAAGTATAAATGAAAAAAGGATTCTAAACGTAAGGATAAAAATTTTTCAAGTGTAAAATATTATCAACAGCACGGATGACCGAGCTGGCGAATAAAGCAAGGCGGAGTTATAATCAAGAAAAGAAAAATTTTCCTCCGTCCCTCCTCCCTCTTTGCCTAAAAAGCGCGGATAAGATCGACGCAAAGACGAAAAGTAGTGAGTAAAAGAGAATGTGAGAGAAGGTGGTTGTAAAGAGTGAGAAAGAAAGAGAAGCAACAACTGCACAGCAGCAGCAGTAGCAGCCCACTTTTTCGCGGGTGGCGGGATTGGGGGTGGGCACGTGTATATACGAGCGCACAGAAAAGCAGCGCGGTGGTCGGGGGCACGGAGGCACGAAATGAGGGTTCCTGAGTTTTTGCCAGACGATCAATAAAAGTCTCTGTGCTTTCTCTCGCGCGACTCCACACAGACCCATGCACATAGATGTGTATAACGAAGTGGTTTGTACGTCGGAGTTGCCGCTGGTGCGTGCATTAATTCTCCCCGGCGAGGCGCACCGAAATCTTCGCGTCTTTCCCCCACGCTTTTCCTTCTCCTTGTGTCTCCCCTCATCGAGACTCTTCCTCGCGAGTTACCCCCTAACGACCAACGAAGACGATTGGAGAGCGGTCCCTAAAGTTTTTCACTTTTTTCTCGATTTAATTCGCGACTCCGCGAACTTGCATCCATTTGCTTATTGAGTGACGCGACTAGCATTAGATAATTGCTTTCGTAACTCTTTGACGGTTTCCATTTTGTTGGTCACTTTAGAATTCAAAATATGACTAATGAAATTTCTTATCATGTCAAATTAATTTTACATTGATTAGTAGATAGATAATTTAATTTGTTGATATTATAATATAATGCGATAATAAATTAAAAAATATATATATAAATATTAAAATATTTATATTAGAGATGCGTCTAACTTTTTAGTTTCCTATTACAGAAATTCATAGCCCTTAAATTCATTTAATAATAATCGTATTATTCATAATAATTTACTTACTCTATAATACATAGCTTAATTTATGTTACTAGATGCAAAATTACATAATGCGTATTTCTTCTCAAATTAGATTATTAATTTTTTTATTTTTTTTTATTACATTCTGCAAAAAAAAATTCCAACGGTTGCAGGTATTGCTATTTAATAAAAAAAAGTATTCTTTGATAATAATTAAAATAGAATATCTGAAAAACAATGATTAAAAGATTAGAAGTTAAAGAATGTAAGAATATATGAAGAAAAAATTTAAATAAATACAATTTGTAGATTACTATAATTTTGCTCGGTTTTAATAAAAGTTCAAAAAATGTTTTCATTTGTTTCAGTTCTTTATCCTTCCATATTATTATTTAATAAAAAAAATTTTCGTTGGTTCAAATGTTCAAGTATTTTATTCAATCATAGAATTAGTTGTTGATACATAATAAATATAATTGTGTAGGTAAATCATAATTGTCTTAAAGACACAGAAAGTATCAGAATTTATGAAAAATAATAATGAAAATTAAATAAGAATAAGGCTCACATCTTATTATTTTTGTGTGGTTACAAAGCAACATAGTTAACAGATCCAATGCTTTTGATTCTATCTAATTTACGAGATTCATAATTATTGCAAAATAGCGTCAGTTCGCGAATTCCAACTCTTGCCAACTTTCTTCCCATCCGCGTACAAATAAGTGTGTTCCGGGAGCGATCAACACCCTCATAGGGTTTCGCACCATGGAAACCTTCCACGCGTGCGAGTACATAGTTTGGCGGCTCGCTGCGAATTTGAATTAAATATGATCGGATAGCGTATTAAGTATATGCGCATCCCAGACACATTTGGAAAATTTCATGCACGCATCATGATAATAACTCTCTACAAAGTTGTGAAAAGAGGCGTCGTAATTAATGTTGAACTTTCGACCTGCGTATATTCGTACCCGTTAAACTGACTTTGTCTTTTATTTAGAAAATAATTACACCTGCGTTGGATATTCAAGTATGTATGTATCTCTATACAAGTGTAAATGCTTTATAAATTTGCTGGAGTAAATATGTAAACGTGTCTATTATTGAACGTCACGGCAACCGTATAACTCTCACGAACAATTGAAAAGTAGCATAAAAACTGAAAATAAAACAGTCACATAACAAGACCTTTTGTTATGTATTGTTATTAAATTTGTTTGTTTATTAAATTCTGTATAAAAAAGTAAACTTCTAATTAATTTTAATTTTATATTTTTTAAGGAGGAATAAAACATAGGAAGTATATAGACTTTAGTATATATAGTATACTTTTATTTTATCTATTGAAAGATTGTAAAATTTTATATTATATTTATTTCATTTATTTAAATAAAAATCATAAATCAATTTATTTCTATTTTATATAGATATTTGATTTATTATTAAACTAGCCAATGCATAAATTAGACATTAAATAAGTGCCGCTGAAACCTTAAAATTATTTCTAAAACCTTTAAATAAAAATTAAAATATATATTAAAAGTCACACAGAAATTATTTATCGATTTAATGAAATTTTTATTATAAAAATTGAAATTATATTTTATTTATGAACTTACATTTTTTTAACAGAAAACATTATAACAAATAATTTAATTAAATATTGAATATTTTTTAAACCTTAAGTACATAAATTACGATAAAATAAGATTAAATAATCGAAAAATTTCTTGTAAAAGAATCAACTATTGATCAAACTATAAAATAAGAAATTAATAGTTCATATACAAATTTTTCTTTTAAAAAATAATAATAAAATTTTTTATTGATTTGTAAGTCAATTTAAATCTATTACCATACAGCTATTGATAAATTTAAAATATCACATCCATTTACATGAAATACTTTTGATTCGTAATATTTTATCTTGAAATGATAATACAGTACTGTTATTTACCAAAAACTTGCATGAAACCTAGAAATTTCATAAAAGTTGAAATAAATGTTTAAGAGACGATTCTTAATATTTCTAAAAATAAAAAATTAAATAATTAATATTGGAGAGCTTGAGTCAATAAAGTTAGTGACGGAATGAAACTTTCTTCTATTCCTTCAAAGAACTTCTTATTTACTTAAATTTTGAGGTAATCTGACGGAGGGGAAGATTAAGTGAGCGTTCTTTAGGCAAATTAAAATAAATATGCCGGCGCAAAAGTTGTGCATTATAGCAACAGCGACTTTGCTATCATATTTCGCGTTGAAGTTTTTATTCACAAACACGTCCTTATCGATGGTCCTTCGAGTAAAAATTTCAATTTAAATCGCCTGAATATCATTGTTAATAATTCATGAATAGTGTATTTGAAACAAATACAATTTATTTAAACCTTTGAAATGCAGCAAGAGTAATACAACGACAATCTGAGAAGAAAGAATCTGCTTGGTAACATTCAATCCTCGGGAACAAATTATTCCGCGCTTTAAGGTTATTCAACGTCCTACGCATAAATGTCATTGTTATTATCATTATCAAATATTCAATGTAACTACACATTGGAGGCCGCTAAGATTAAGAGCCAATGAATAGAACATTTTATAGTCATTTTACCCTACTCTTTATTTCACCTTATTTTTATTTTTTATTTTCCTTCTCTTTGTCAAAGGAGAAAAATCTGAAAGCAAAGTGATTCTTTACTATGTAGCTTAAAGAAATACACAACATAGTATAAGAAGGCAGATTTATTTTATTTTTTACAGGAAAAGAACTTTTAATCGGCGTAATTCTATATATTTTAATACAATATTTTATTTAAATAATTAATTTTAATTTGTAAAATAATTAATGTTTTTAATTACAAAAACATTAATTTTTATCATGATTTAACATACAACTAAGTTTTCATTGATAATATTAAAAATAACTATACATAACTATATATATATAATATACATAAAATATACATAACTATACATAACTAAATAACAAAATTAACTAAACTAAGTCGTAAATTGAATTATATATATATGTATACATATATAAATATTATTAATTTATTTATACAATTAATAGTTAAAATTAAATAATATTAAAATCTAATTATAATATAAACACTTTTAATTAGAAAAATTTTTATCTCACTATTATGAACTGTTTAAAACTTATGTTTTTAAATAACAAATTACGTCTAACACTAATAATTTTTTAATCAATAAAAACACACATTGAATAATAAAACATCTTTTCGTATTTACGTGTTTCAAAATATTTGTATTACACTACAAATTGGAAGGATACTTGTAATGTAATGAAACTTGCAATCTCTCCAGGACATCCATGCAAAGCATCGAAATGCATCAGTGCGTATTTACAGAAAAAAAAGAATGATAGGCTAGGCCTGATTTACGCGGCTGAATTCATTTTCGTAGCCAATACGTGCTCTAGAGAGTCGAAGCTGTAAGGATCCGAATGAGCGCGTATACCGTATAGATCCAAAGCTCGTGCTCGAAGGAGTTCCGCATTAGCCCAGTTGGCTTACGCATTGTGCATGTGCAGGCATGCATGCAGAAAACCGATTATACATACGTACGAACCTGTATTCAAACAGGACTGTAGGAAGGGGAAAAGGAAAAAGTGCACGAAGTCGAATATAAAGATGTGCGAAATGATGTACGTTCCGTTTCTCTGCAAAAGGTAATTGCAAGAATAAGTCAAAAAATTATCAAGCTTCTGGTCAATTTGCATAAGTACTCACTCTTGATTCGTATATTATAATTTTAAGTATAATCTGATAAAGGTCCAATACATTGTCCAATGATACTAATACGTATTTATTTTAATATCTGAGCCACGGTGTAACTATTTCTTATCCTTTTTAACAGTAGCAGTTATTTACTGTTGGAAGTAAATGACTTTTTATGACGTATGTTTACATTTACTATTTTCCAAATTTTCCTTGGTTTAAGATTTTCCAAAAATCAATCCATAAGTGACTGAAATCCTTGATAGTTTATGTTTTCTTGAGAGTTCGGATTAGCTATTAATATAAATCAATCATAATTAAATTCTATAAGCACACTAACATTAAATTCTGAGTAAATATCAAGATCTATAAACTTTTTAAGTAACATTTAAAATAATATATTGATAAAAAATTGAATCTAATGTGCATTTTATTGTTGTTAAATAAGTTTATTACATTCGTCACTAGATATTATCATTATCATATAATTATTGCATTACGATTTGCTAATACTTTTATAATATCTTTATAATTTATAATTTCTTTATAATTTATTTTCGTTAAAAATTCTAAAGTATAACAAAAAATTTTAAAGTAAATCTTTTATCTGTAAAGATGATACTAATATAATTACTTTAAAAAAACAATCAATAAATTTGTCCAAAATTTTTAATTTTGAGACAAAGTTTGTGTTTACTTTCTGATACGTCGTTAATGTAACCCGTTTGTAAAAATCATCTTACTACCGCCAACGTCTTCAACACATAATTTACGTCAAATAAGGTTTTACAAGAAACATCAAACTTATGATATTGAAATTAGTTAAAACCATTACCTTCGTGACTAAAAATGCCATTAAAAAGAGCCGTTTTAATAGACGCTTTTGAATGCACCAAAACCACCTGCTGAAGAACGTGAATGTTCTCCAGATGAAAGTTAAAGCGTGCATACATGCAATGTAAGTGCATGCGTGCCTATGAAGAAAAACTTTTTATATGCTCTTGAATCGGCACGGATCCTGAAACCCGATGCGCTCTGCTAAATAACTGAGCGCGGTCCCTTATACCCTCGATCTCGATCCATTATACAATGCCCAGACTATGCCACAATTCTTGCTTCTTAGTATCATCTGCTTTTACTTTAATACTACTGCTGTTTTTTGTTTATCAAAATACATATTGTGGGATGAATGTAAATTAGTTTTATGATTATTCCAATAAAATATGAATCATATTACTTATTTGTGTAAAAATTTTGTTCTAAGTTATGTTTAATATATTAGTAAAAACACAAATATATTATTGACATATTTTGAAAAGCTTGATAAAATTTATATAAGATATTATAAATCTATATTTAATTGTTATTATATTAAGTATACAAATATTTATGTTATTAAAAAATAAATTTTAAATAAAATAAAATAATATGTTTCGTTTCATTTATATACTTTTTTCCAAATAATATTCTTCCTTATCTTGCTCCATTTTTGCTTTTGTTTGTTTTTTCTTTTTTACCTTACTTCTTTATATTTTTCTCTCACTATACTCTTACTCCGTTTATGCAAAGCTTGTCCAATCGCGCTAACTAATGCGTAGTCTCGCGCGACGAAGACATACTTCTATAATAGAGAAAGACGCAGTCAACTGAAAAAATAAAGAAAAAAATTTTTTCATTTTTACCATTCAATACTCAGCTCTTTAATTGAAGACGTACACGTCATACTTGTTATACATACTTATTATAGCACTTTTCGTTCTTTCACATTTATTAGTTTTTTGTCTCATATACTTTGTAACGTGTAATCTTTATAATTAAAGAAATGTAATAAAGATGAAAGAATCAGGAAAAACGCAAGCATTGTGTAAGAGACTACCACTTATTTATGTTATTTTAAGATTTGGAAAATTTTTAAGATGAAAATTTCACAAATGTTGATTTCAAAATTACAAAATAAAATAAAAATTGGGTAAAAACCTTTAACTGTTGAAAAAATTTCATTTTTTTTAATGACTTGAATAACTTCCATGTTGTAGCTATTAAAATAATTTTTCTTAATGATTTTAATGCTGATATTGTATATCATAAAATTATTCTAAATGAAATATTTATGTTTATTCCTATATGTAATCTAGTATAATTAAATAAAATGCATACTATCTTAAATACGTAGATAAAAAATATAAAGACTTTTTCAATATCTATATTCAAATATTCACTGAAATTTTAAATTATTGATTAAAAATTATATAATGTTTCTTTTTAAGAAAGTTATCGTTTTTTGATAAAACTATTTTTAAGATAGAAAAACAGAAGTAATGATTTCCAAAAATATATTTTTATGTTAATTAATTATTTTATTAATAAATATTATTAAATATTGTTTGAAATTAGAAATCTTTTAAAAAATAATATTATACATTGTTATTAAAAAACATAAAAATGAATATTACTAATTAATGGTAACGTAATTTGTTTATTTAATTTTAAGAAAATATAGTTCTTCTTTCAATTTGATAAGCAACGTTTTTATATAAATTCTTTTTTAATTAGAAAACTAATACAATGATAAATTTATAATAAATTAAATACTCTCTACAATTTAAGTAACTAAAAATATACATGTGTATAAAAATTACCAGAAAAACTCACCATAAAAAATAAATTATAATAATACTCAAACTTTAATTTTAAGTGGGTTGTATTATTCCACATGATATGCATTTTAATACTTTACAGTATATTACACTTAAAATTCTTAAAAATGATAACTAAAAAAACTTGTATTGTATATGCAAATTCTATTCATACATTATATAACAATAAATTATTATGCCTACAAAAAGGTATCCGCAGAATTTTCTTACAATTATTCAATATTTAATTAATCGAAAATAACATTTCAATGAATTTATTTTTATTTAATTTACACTTATAAAAGTAGGATACCTGGTACTGTTAGTATTATATTACGATAAATGTAATCACATAATATTGTATTTTAAATTATGAAATATTTTATTAATATTTAACTAAATTTATCAACATAACTTTCTACAAAAATAAATAATTCATATTCATATTAACATTTTGATAGATATAATCATAAAATTAGTTTCATATTAATTTAATTAAAATTTTATTTAATAAAATTACAAATTTAATTTAATATTATTTCATTTTTATATACTATTATAAATATCAATATAAGCTCTAAGGGTACGAAAGTTTATAAACATCGTATCTAGAAATATTGCTCTTATATTAAGTACTCAAAATATCGAAGCATTCGTAAAAAGCGAAACCCCATTGTGAATTAATTAAGCAGGTTCACCATGGGTGTTCCTTTTACATTAAAGCTCCATTTTTAAAAAGGCTTAGTCACTTATATATCATCGATATGTTGAATCATGTAGTATTTAACTTTCATATGTGATTCTTAACATTTAATTGATTTGTTTTATACTTTAATGAATGTCATGTCATTTTATAACATATAATACATTCACCATATACTTAGAAATTTCTAAATAATGAGATATAAAGCAGAATAGTGCAAATAAAACTCATTTCAGTAATATAACAAAGTTTATATTAGTATTATAAGTAATAATATATACAATCATTTATTATATTTTTTCTTTCTTATTTTTAACATTAGAGTAACTTATTTTTTTATAATTCAGGTATTAAAATTTATATAAATAAAGGTACTGTATGAAATATATAGTATAGTACAATGTAGTAGTTTATTAAACAATATTACATTGTCATGATACATTACATTATTTAATAATACATTTGTTTAGATAATACATACGTAAAAATATCAAATATAAACATTACTTATCTATTCCTCTCTTATAATATATATATATATATTTGCACTTTTATCTTCTATAAAATATATATTATTTTGGAATAACATAAGTATAAATTTCTTATATTATTTCAATTTAGTAAGTTAACGATACAAATACTTTGACTTTATTTTTTACGGCAGTTTTAATTTCAATACTATAAACTATAATTATTAAAAATAACATTTATAAATATTACAATAACTTTAAAATTATGTATTTTATTACATATATGTCCTATGAATTTTAAGATTTTTTCATTGAGTACTAATAAGCTTGCACAAAAAAAAGGTCAACGTTAAAAATTATATATTTTCGAACCATAACCAATTCTGGGTTTATATTAACGGTAGTCCGTATTAATTGTAATAAAAATTACAGATTGGTAACTAATTACACTAGCGACCCACCTGCTCCTAAATCTCATAAAACAATTACGTAGGAAAACATTAATGCCTAAGTTGATATTCTTGTGGTAATACAACCAATGCAAAAAAGATAACATTGAAATTAACGCAATTTCCCTCCGTTAAACGAGAGGTTTGAGTACGTGCATTGGTCTGTATGAGTACTCTCGTCATTTAATCAGAATGATGGTTTGTCTTACAGCTTGAAGGGTGAAAGGATGAAGGAGCATAGGGGTAGAAGCCGGAAGTGCTAGGGCAATACATAAAGGCACGACAATAATTAAAGTTGAAAGAAGAGAACAGTAAAGAAGAAGAGGAAGAAGAAGGGGACGGCGAAGGCGGCAGCTCACGAGGGCGTAATAATAAAAGAAGCGAGTAAGTACGAGACTAAGGAGAAAGAGAGCGAAATGCTGATATGCGAGTCACGGCGTAAGAATGAAGCGCTCACTCTCTCGCGCGATGCCAAGCGTCGCAACGTTGCCTCACGCGTCCCGCCGCTTTCTTAATTATCATCTGTCTATCTCGCGGTACTGCTGCGGCCCGAGCATGGAGGGACTCGCCTAGTGGCCAGAGCACCGGAGCGGTTGTGCTGAGACGGAAGCGGGGTACTTGGGTAGGTGGGTGGTGGTGACGAAGTACGGCGACGCGACAACGTAGAGCAGGAAAAGAAGAGCTGAGAAATACAGAGGGATAGAGCGCGAGAAAAAGCTGGTTAAGAGAGATGCCAGCACGGGACGTTGGAAGTAAAATGAGTGAGAGATATAGAAGAGAGTGAGAGAAGAGATGAAAAGAAGGAGCTACTAATGTAGGAGGAGGAGAAGGAGGATGCAAAGAACGGGAAGGGGGAGTGGCGGTGGGGAGGAAAGAGGGCAGAACGTGCTCGGCCCTGGCCAGCGGAGGAAAAGAGAGAAAAAGCGCTGAGTTAAAGTGATAGAGAGGGAGAAAGAGAGTGAGAGTAAGAAAGAGAAAAGCTTATAGGGGGCCGCTTCTTACACTCCGCCCAGCATCCAAGATGGCGTTGCCAGCACAGGCGCCTCATCATTAAAATCAATAATTAAAAAATACATTTGCGCAGAGAGAAAGAGTGAAAGGGAGAAAAAGATAGAGAGAGAGAGAGAGAGAGAGGGAGAGATAAATACAGAGAGCGCGCGCGTGACAGAGAGAGAAAGCACGCTACACTTGACTTGCTTTCTCTCTACTTCGATGTAGGAGAATGGGGTGTACGTCGTGGGCACAAGGCAAACGGAGAACGTCACAATGAGAGTCACTGACACATGATGGGGGGTGGTTGGTAGTACGCGGTACCAACCTGCACTTGGTCGTATTTGCGCGATACCAAGGTGGCAGATCGACTAAGCGATAACATCGACTAACTCGCGCTAACTTGATTTCTTACTTTTGACTACATGTTAAAGGGCTTTTTCACTTTTCCTTTTTCCCCTTTTTCATGTTTTTTACCTCTTTCGAGGAAGGTATCAAAAACTCATTTGTGACTTTTACAGAGTCAATTCGGGCATTCGTGGCTTTTTCATCAGGGGAAAGATAGAACTGTGGTAATAAAATACAGTTGCAACGCAATTGAAATACAAGAACTTGTGATTCAAGGAGACATAGAAACATTAACTTTTCAGAAACAAACGAACAAATGAATGTTTTGATCATTCTTTTTTTAAAAAATTTAAAGTTGTTAATTTTTTCACTTTTAATTATTACTTGCTTACATTGTTGAATTATTTTACTATGAAATTTTGAATACCATTAAATACCATTAATATCATTCAAATTATTTATAATAACAAAATTATTTCAATAATATAAATAGCATGAATAACATAAGTGGTTCGGTAACAGTTACTTTGGCACAATTTAGTATTAAAACATAAATAATTAGTCAAATAAACAAATTTTTTTCACTGTAAAAAATAAACATTTTATACAGTTTTGCAAAACATATTAATTTAAAAAAATTTATACCATAAATTTGTTTAATTAAAATTTAATGTAAATAAATGACCCTTGAAATCCTTATACTGTTTCATTATTTTAAACAATTTTAAAAATTTTTTTATATATCACTAAAGAAATTTTATATTTCCATAAATGATTAAATAATTATCTATTTTTATATAGTTTTAAATAACACAGTTAAAATGTAATATATAAAAATTTCTTATTTTAAAAGAAAATTTTGTTTTGTACATATAAGCAAGAGTTGAACTTATCTACCAAAAGTAATTTATCGCTAAAATCAATATAAAATTATTATTCAAGTATTTTGAATTATGAAATCGAATTCAATAAGGAAAATAATTATCACTCATTTCTCTATAAATATTCAATTCTTATTATAATCTTATATTAATGATATATTGTTTTGTAATTACTACTACGTATTTAATGTTGTAATAAAAATATTATATGATTTTTACTTAACTTTACTAAACTTTATTATAAATAACCACAATAGAAAAATTTATATCTATAGAATTATCATTAATAGAATATTAAATGTAATTATTATAAATTATTCATCAGTGTTAGAACGAAATACATTTCTTTCAATCTTATATATTTATTTACATAATTATAGTTTTTCGCAGTAGTACAATAATGCTTAAGCTTAAAGCAAAGTTAATTGTATTAAAAATGAAAAATGAATTTTTCAAAAGATAATTTCATATATATGAAAATTTTTTTTAAATCTACGAAGTAAATTTTTTCTAATTAATTCTGTAATACTCAAAATTGATAGATAACTTCAATATTATTTTAGTACATTAAAAATTTTTGACGTATATTTAAAAGCAATATGTATTTGTATTGTTAGAAATAATAATTCTAATTTTTATAAAATATATCACATAATTCAAAACCAGTAAAAAATAAAAAGTAAATTAACTATATAATTCAATATAGAAAATGAAGAAAAGATATTTAATATAAATGTTTTAAAGAAAAAGATTTTCTTTTTTCAAGGGAATTAAGGGATCACAATTTGAGACATAATAGTTTCTATGAAATTATAAATTATATTATTAATTACTAATTGAATATATATGTCAAATAACTTAATTTTTCTACATATTATGGGCATGTGTTAGCATATACAAGGAATAAACAGGCGCTTATATTCTCAATTACTCACCGTATAATTAGAAAATTTTTTTTGAACTGTCAACGTCTATTTTGTCAACTCATTTAACTTCAAATTGATTACCTTCCTTTTAAAAATGCTATTAATAATTTTCCGAAAAATTTTTAAGTAGTATTGTTTTTGTAGAAATTATTAATGCAATAGTATACTCAATAAAAACTAATATTTATCGATTTATAATTTAAAAACTAATTTTTATCAATTCGTAAAACTATTCTTGAATTAGTTTTTACAGAACCTTATATGTAGGATATGTGTTCGGCTAATAACATTACCAATCTTGTGTACACTTTATAATTTAAAAACTAATTTTTATCAATTCGTAAAACTATTCTTGAATTAGTTTTTACAGAACCTTATATGTAGGATATGTGTTCGGCTAATAACATTACCAATCTTGTGTACACTATACGAATGTCATTTCGACAAACGAAAGATGTAATGTAAATTTTACAAAGTCATAAAATATAAAAATAATAAAAATAATTTAGATCAATACATAAATATAGATTATACTTTGAGCTATTGTAAAATATTACAAACTAAAATTAGTATGTAAATTATTAAATAAACATGTACAGAATATAGTATCGCTATTGCAAAAGCGTGAAATTTATAAAAAATATGCAGCTTAAATAAATCACAAAAAAGGAATTATCGAAAACGTATAGTGAAGCTTTTTTCTTAGTCAATTATAAAATATATTAATACTATTGTTTATTAAAATTAAAAAAAGTTATTACAGTATTAGTTTCAAAACTTTTGTTTTGAAATAAAAATACTCAGATAAGATTATTTACATATATTATTATTCTTCTTAAATAGCAATTAAAAAGAAAAACCATAAGAACAAATTATATTTTCTCTACCGTTAATTGTTTATAATAATATTCTAGAAAAATTCAGTAATTTCTTGTAATTGGAAAATTTACCCTTTTGAAAATAGAACTTATAATATGAAAAATTTTATGGAATAAAACACTGTAGGTAAAAGTGTGGTTAGAAATTGTTAAGTAGTTAAGTAATAAGAATAAATTCTTTTTTTACATATATTATGGATATTTTTTCATACATAGTAAATTTATATTTTAATACAACAATTGACAATTATTTTATTATTGACATTAATCATTTAAAAAATTAAAGTAATTATATCATACTTGTTTGATATATTCATGGTTTTACAATAGCGTAAATAGACAATACCATACAATATAAATTAATTTATTTAATAATTTACATACTGATTTTAGTTTGTAATATTTTACAATAGCTCAAAGTATAATCTATATTAATGTATTGATCTAAATGTACAAGTATCTCTAAATAAAAATGATTTTTCTGTGTGTATTATTTTTATATTTTATGAATTCGTAAAATTTCCATTACATCTTTTGCATGTCGGAATGACACTCGTATGGTGTACACAAGATTGGTAATGTTATTAGCCGAACACATATCCTACATATAAGGTTCTGTAAAAACTAATTCAAGAATAGTTTTACGAATTGATAAAAATTAGTTTTTAAATTATAAATCGATAAATATTAGTTTTTATTGAGTATACTATTGCATTAATAATTTCTACAAAAACAATACTACTTAAAGATTTTTCGGAAAATTATTAATAGCATTTTTAAAAGGAAGGTAATCAATTTGAAGTTAAATGAGTTGGCAGAATAGACGTAGACAATTCAAGAAAATTTTTCTAATTATATGGTGAATAATTGAGAATATAAGGGCTTGTTTATTTCTTGTATATGCAAAGACATGCTCATTTTAGTCAAGAAGCACACAGCCAGCTTAATCATCCTTTTCCGTCTTTACAAGTCCAGATCCGTCTGCAATCTCTCGAACACATCATTACTATACACCGTGTCGCGTGAAAACTTTCCCCTGGTTCCCGCAGTAAACATGTGCCAATGTGTCACACGATCATGGTCCCGGTGGGCTACATATACTTCGTTACTTCTCAGAAAAGCCTGAACAAGAATCGTCCATTGTCTCAAGAAGCGTCGCAATAAAATCTCCTCGTTTCGCACAATTACATCGAACAGTCGGTTGTCCCATGAGCAAAGTGCGGCGCGCCCATCAGCAAGACAGAGAAAAACAAATTCGCCCGAATATGCACAAATATTGTGATGAAAACAATCAATAAAGTACGACAGTAAGAGAAAAAAAATCAATGCAAAAATCTTGCCGAAGTGTAGTTTGCATACTTCGATAGCATGTATGCATTACTTGCTTGCCAACTTATTCGGAGAAGCGTATCATTCTGCGATTTCTTTCATATATTGTTACAAATAAAGGTAATATATACGAAAGGTACACAGATCTCAGTGTACAGGTGCTAGTTGCACAGGTGTACTTGCCTCCCTCGAAGGTTGTAGGGCCAAGACAAGAATTTGGCTGTGTCTATCTACATCCCACTTGCTAGTTATTCTCTTTTCCCTTCTCAATTTCTCTGGTAATAGGTTCAGGTAAATAACGACGTCCATGGGTTTTCGAGGATTAAAAGACACCATCACGGGTGAGTATACGACATTTGTTCTCTCCTCCCAGCAGCTCAGCAGCTCCGAGATGGCGATGCGCTCCTGGACAGCCATAAATTTCATGCCTTCCACGTACACACGTGCACTCACGCGTGTACGTGAGGACAAAATACGTGCTTCGCGCGCATTCGTCCTGTTTAACTTCAACTAGCCTCCGTCCGTGAGAGCGAGGCCATTGAAAACTCGGAAACGCATCGTAAATGAAACTTTGACGTACTTCTCGTTTCTCCTATCCTACTGTGCGCGAGGAAATATATTACTTTACAGTGCTACTCGGAAGTTCCTCTCTTTTTTCCACCTTCGGTTTCTAAAAATAACACAGGTGCAAAAATTTATTGAAAGTATGCGAGGGCTTTTTCAAGGATCATAAGTTACTCGCACGAAACCCTTTGATGCGCTAATTGCAACAAACTCGTCATGAATATTCTTCTTCAAATGTAAACAATGAGTCAGGTAATAATTTTGAATATCTTCACAGGATGAGCTCGGACTAGTGCATTTCTTACGAGAGAGAGCCCGTAGATTTTATGTGCGATTATATTTACAGTTACATGCGAAACCTAGATGTGATCCCGGTTGCATGCGTACTCATGTATATGAGCAGAAAGGCGAGGAGAACAAGAAATTCATGAGTGAATAGTTTTAAAGAACGGCCGCCCCGTTTCGGTAAAAGTAACCATTGCCACTGCTGAGCTTCACGATAATCTGCCATTATATGAAGGTTTTTCTCCGAATTATGCACGGCTCGAGTGGAATCAGCTACCTGAAAAATCCTTTAACACGATATAAACCTTTGGCGTTAACAGAAAAAGATTTACTTTTCATTACATGTTCAACCTTATTTCTATTTCTAATTTGTTTAAATTAGAAAATATACTAATCTTAGAACTATTTTCAGTTACCTACATCGACATATACTTATTCTCCAAGAACTACAATTTTTGTTTTTGTTTAATAGAGTATTCAGATAAAATCTTACAGATACAATAAAATTTTAAAAAATTCAGATATATCATTTATTTTTGCATTTATTATTATTTATTTTTTCGTATAATAAACCTACGCTTTCTACGTGTTAAAATAGACATCATTTCATGGTATATTAATTAATTTGTCACGTTGTACCTAATAATATATTTTTATTTTAGGGTTATTTTGTATAGTGTTTTGGACATTTAAAGTGTAAAATACTCTAATGTATTTAAATTTGTATAAATAATATATTTAATTTATAAATAATTATCATTTGTGTTGAATAAGCACATATCATACTGTGACAATTTTTAAGTTTTACTAATTAATTATTATTAAAATATTTCTAATTATCTAATAAATATTACATAAAAGTATAAAATTTGAAAAATAAATCTTATACATATTCAACTTAATTTAAATATTATACTTTTTATCTATGATATAAACAATTTCTCAAATGTCTGGTATTATTTATTTTCCAAATAATATTTTTATTAAAACATTATTGTCTCAAAAAATTGTGTATTAATGATATTATAAACTTGTTTGATTACTAATTTTTTTTTCGTCTAAGCTATGTAATAATACAAAACACTAGAAATTATTAAACTAAATTTATTAAATTAAAAGTCCGTTAATGAAGCAATTTTATTACAGAATTTGTCATGTATACAAGTTGAAATAATTGTCATGTAAAAGATAGGTTATAAATAATTAATAGGATATACGAGAAGTATAAAATTTAACAGAATTTATCAATGTAATAAAAATAATAAAATAAATAATCGTCACATGAATTTACCATTCGTTTACAAAGTTACAGAATCGAATTTTGTTCTTAATATGTGAATTATGGTATCCGTAATTTTGGTTTTGTTTTAAATAATCATGTCGCAATTCTGAGAGTTATCCAAAGAACGAAAATTAAACAATCACGCAAGTCGTAGGAGTGAGATAACAACTGATGACGTCATTGGACGACAATAAAATTTTGTTGATCAGGGTCGCTAACGATCATAAAGACGTTGAGCGTCCGAGTAGCCAGAATTGTCAGTTCTTTCCTTTTGTTTCTTTCGCTTGCAAAAGAGAAAGGAGTCACCTCAAAGAAGAAAAAGCGGTGGTAGCGGCAGCACTGACGGCAGTAAGAGCAGTGTCAGAGGAGGGGGAAAAGATCAGGAGAAGAAAAGAGAGAGGGTCCGGTGGGCTGGTACCCAAGGTTATGGAGGTGGCCAAGTAGGTGGGACTCCACAACTCGCCCTCTTTCATTCTTTCTCACTCACTCACAAACACAGACGCGCTCACGCATACACGTTCTTTTCCTCACACTCTCTATCTCACTCTTATTCTTTCTGGCACTTCGTCGGTGACTCTCAAGTACGTGTACGTATAGATAGTCATAAGCGACCGTAACGTTAACCGTCCAAATCGTATCCTCTCTGTCTTACTTGTTCACAACGGTTAATCTAAGGGGGCAGCAGTAGCAATACAGACAGAAAGTCTGTTTTTCTCGCTCTGCAAGAACTGACCGTACGAGAGACTTCCGCAGTTTGACGACACCATGTGATAAGACCGGTCAACTTAAATAAAATAAAAGAAATGTAGAGAGTAAGAAAGCAGAATAAAGAAGTTCCTCGATAAAAAAAAGAGTTACATGTAGTGGTAATAAAGTGTTGACAAATGTCATAAAATATCATGTACCGATTTTTCTTCAGTTTTACATATTCGGTGTTGTCACGAACACTGTGACTATCTGTAACGTGCGGCGTTTTGTGTTTACGTTACTAGTGTTTCCATTTGTACCGAATTGAAGTATTAAACTACGCCGATATCATCGTAATATTCTCGAATGAGTGTTCGGTTTTATTGTGGAAAGAATGACGGCGCCTACGGGGGACTTCGATGCGTTTTTAAAAAATAGTGACGTTATCCGACAGTAGTGAAATAACGGAGTAACTTTGAGAGTATTAAACCGTTCGTCGCAGTGGCAGAATTTGAACAGACATTTATGCAGGTAAAATAGGAGTGATCTATCATTCTAGAGATCAAATTATAAAATATTTATTTTATTGATATTTCCAATATGTTTACGTAAAGCATATAATACTCTTCTTTATATAAAATAAATAGTAATACTTATACTCAGGTAATTGACTTCGTATTCAACATGCACATTATTTTAAGCAAAGTTATTGTTGTCAATTGTTAAAACTTAATTTTTGGTCAGTAAATAAAAATAGTATTCAACCATTTAACAGTTGTAACGTGCAAATGATTCGAGTTTATCGATGCATTTCTATTTTCTTTTCATTCAAATATTGCTGGATTACATGCATTAGGTGTATAAAAACTTTGTTATTTGCAAACTTTAAGAGTTAAGTTCTCATAATTTTTTACAAACTTGTTAAGTCAATTATTAAATCATTGATATTTTTTAAATACACTACTATTTAAATTAAGGAACTTAGTTTTTGGTTGAATAAAATAATTATTTAAAAAAGAGAATATGAAGATTTAAAAATTCAATTTTCGGTATCATACAACATTCTTTTCTCACAATAATAATACGGATCATATTTTAGTAATTATTAAAAAGATTAGGTATTTTTACTTAAATTTCAATCAACATAAAAAGTCTTCATAAAATGAACCATTAAGTTCACGTTGTGCATACAACATATTTCTATAGTTTTTTTAATCCAAGATAATTGTTAATTTTACTAATTAATGAAATCAATTCAAGTCCACCTAATTTCGAGAGACGATCCACTTCTATAAGAGCAACTCACGCTTCACCACAGTTTCACGTAAATTGTATATTTGAATAGTGTTCTTAGTCTCTCGACGCAAAACTAAAAAGACGTAACTGCCCTTGAAGCTATTCCGCATTCCCCTAACGATCGCCTGAAACGATAGTGCAATATCATCGTTGCTTCGTAGGAAGGATCGGTCTTGTGCGTAGGTATTTAAAAGCCATCGTCTCCACCGCGGTGATCCTTTCTGTATGTACGATCTCGACCCTACCTTTGCCCGGTCATGCGCATTTCTTAATTCATATATACATTCATATACAAATCATGTTACACATAAGATAAATTTAATTATTTATTCAATAAACATTTACATTTCTATTTTGAATTTTATCGATGATTTAATTTTTAACAAAAAAGTAATTATTTATTCCGATTTTTATTTTTTGAACAATATATATTAATATTTATATATTTATATATTTCTTCTTACTTCATTGCAGTTTACAATATTATCACTTAGGTTATTTCGTATTATTTCAAACATATAATAATCTTTAATAATAATTTTAACATTTAGTTCCATTTGTCCCTTCTTTTTCACTAATATGGCTTTTTTACGTATGTATCTCCGTCTTTTGATTCTTGTGTCTACTCCAATGAATATTGTACAATATATGAAAATCTACAATAAAATTTTGTTACCATACAAAGATTCTTTACAATCTAAAGACTGAAAGGATAAATACTGAATAGTACTTTTACTACACGTTAATTTATCTATTTTTTAATTTTATATAAAGTTTATTTTTTATTTTATGTAATTTTACATATTACGTTTTTAAAAAAGAGTTTCCATAATTATTTATTGTATTTAATATTTCAGTAACAAAACTAATTAAAAAAATTATTTTAAATATATGTACAGAATTAAGTAATTAAAAAAACTTTAGTTTTTTTTAAATAACAATTTCAAGACACAAGAAGAATAATTTTATAATAAAGTTGTTTTTTATTTTGCATTATAATGAAATTAAATTGAATTAAATTAAAGGATTTTTATATTATATTACGATGTAAATCAATTATATTAATATTAAAATAATTTTAAAAATATATTAACTTATTAATATATCGTATATTACATATTTTACGCAATTTCGTTCAATAAAAAAGATTTCTATTCCACATTAAATAGTTAAAAGTTTAAGTATCTAAATAATTTAATTAAACAATAACTACTTATACTATCTTATTTAACAATTTTCACATTTAAAATTTTTTCCATAAATTATAAATACTACTATTTAATATATACTAAGTTACATTGTACAGCATTTTACGAATTCGTTTAATTTTTATAATCAAATAAGTCTAGTTTCACGTATTATAAATCTATATTTAGTTAATCTTTTATTAGTTAATTATATATTCATTTTCGTGGAATACTTTCAAAGATTATACCTATTATATAAAAGAGCATTTGTATCTTACTTATTTTTAAAACAGAGTATAATTTTCAAAAGAAATAAGTGATAATATTGGTATTTGATTTTTTAGTCACTTAATTAAATTACTTTATTTATATTTTAAATTAATATAAACACTGTGAAAAATAAATTACTACATATATTTATAAAGTTTAAAACCTTTTATTAGTTAATTACATTCATTTCTTAGTCAAATATATTTCATCGATTAAATTTAGTTAAATTTATTATTTATATCAATTGAAAAAAATGAAATAAATATTCGTAGATTGTATTTTACCGATAATCGATTTATTACGAAAATATATATTCATTTTATTATTTTACAGAATAAAATTATATGTAATTTACATTTTGTTTTAATTAATCTTTAATTAATTATTAACGTCCTTACGATTTATGAATTTGAGCCCATTGCAGGAAGATGCTATATGTACTTATATTAAATATATTTAATTATTTAAAAAAATAATGTTTCAATTTTTGTAAAATTTGAAGCATTTTGAATGAAATTGAAAAAAATAATAAAAGATTTTTAGAAGATATTGGCTTGTTTCCAAAATAAATCTCAAATAACCATGGAAAAAAGTTTGTTTATAAATGGACTATACAAATTACTCACATGCAATCGCATGATGTATTGTATAAATGCCACGCGAGTGAAAAAAACCTTAGTGAGGGAGCCGAACCCAAGAAAGAGAGAATGCGAAAAAGAATCGCCAAGAGAACAAGGACGCGAAGACTTGGACGAGTCCTGTCAGTATGCATGACAGATCCCGTACATACGTCTATACTCATGGATAGGGAAGGGTAGTTCATGGTCCGCCGAAGGAGGAACGGACCAGTGGGCGTACGACGAAAAAGACGTCCAGAGAGACGATGTGCGAGTTACGGAGGGGTGAGAGGCGTCGCAGCATCTTCGAGAGAGGGAAGAAACAGTGGCCGCGATACCACGGGGTCGACATGCTTATAAAGGCATAGAGGGGGGGAAGGAGAGGTTGGCAAGCCGTGGTGGGGGGCCTTAGGAGGGGCACTCGACGTCACCGGCGCATTCACTCACCGGCAGTCGCCGACTAAGGCCGCACACGCAACCCTCCACGCACGGTTAGTCTTTCACTACATACTCGTAAGCACGGAGAGCGGCGACAGCTACATGCCTTTACCCCTCCCCTCTTTTTTTCAAAATTCACAATCCCTCTCACTTATCTTACCTCAGAACAAACTCTCTCTCTTTCTTTCTACCTTTGTTGCTTTCTGAACGAAGATCAGATATTGAAGGTGTTCGAGGTAGTTTGAAGCGGTTCATCGTGTATTTCGGATCTGTAGACCGTGAAGTGATACGTGTAACTTACGAGTTCGAGTGATGAATTATATTTGTGTCTTCGCATAGTGTTATGATTACGAAATTGACCGATACAAGCAGTCATTTTCGTGAGGTGTGACGATAATAAATTCAATAAGTGTTTGTCAATGCATCTAATGACAGTGAGTTTGGGTTACTTAGCTTTACATCTTCTGTAAATAGGATTGAATTATTGCTGAGTACTAGCATTGATCTCGCTTATATCGCGTATTTATCTTGCGTCTTGTGTACACTGAATGTGAACTGATTTTGTGTTCTTTCACTTAATTCAAATAAAACTACTTATCTATATTTTATGTCAACTGCCTTTTGAACTACTTTTATTGAATTGTTTTATAACCAAGTTCTAAGAATCATTTTTAAAATACATGTAAAAAGATCTAAAATTTTTTCATTTTATTAACAAGAGAATAACGTTTTATTTTTTATAATGTGTATAAAATTTTTCTATTAGTGAGATATGGTTTTATATATGTTTATGTCTTACAAATTAAATTGCTTTTGGATTTATTAATCCTTTTTAAACGAATTTTCCTGATCATATTTATAAATCATTATCTTACATGATATAAGAATTTTATGTGCCATATAAGTCAAACGCATAAATTTACAAATATTTTAAGCATAACCATAAATATTACTTAATAGTTGCGTTTTAAAAGTAATATGTTTGCTATAAAAGGGAAATGATAATATAAATTCAAGCAACCTTTTTTTTTACCTAAGTACTTTGTCAATTTACGTTAACCATAACAGTAATAAAATACAAAAAAAAAAAAATAACAATGATAACGTAAAATTTTTTTTTAAAAGGTAAAAGTCTTTACGTTGATTGAATAAAAGATCAGCTGATCGTACGCAAAGGAAGCTGCAAGTCTTCTCGCACGCACACTTTCGAAAACAAGCAGCTACTAATAAAAGGGTTAGATGGTTGTAGGTGATCGTCTTTTTCGCGCGCTTTCCAACCTGATCCACATGCTCGAGATTCATGTGACAGGTGTTCGAACTTTTATCACATTTCAAATGGACGAAAAAACGTACATAAGTATGAATGTGGGTTCGATCAAGTTTCCTAATTTCGTCTACTGTGATTTTCCTATACCGCAGTGAACGTTAACCGAAGAAACAGAGTGACAAGAGTTGATACAGAATCAGAGTTTTATTATAATGAAAACGTAAGAAAAACTCTACAACGAGTATTTCACTATCAGCTTATAATTATATAATGAGTCAAAATATAATATAAAGAATAATACAAATTGTCACTCTTTAGTAATGTTATTTAATATTTCTGTAGTTTATCTAGCTATGTTAGGTTCAAAGAATGTATCTCTAAAACAAATTTAATCATAAACTGTGAAATTATTATATCACCGATATAGAATTATAAAACATATTCATTAAACAAAAAATAGATTTAATAATTACACCTATTTTGTATTAAAATATCTTAACAAAGTAATTTTGTAATAGAATTACACGTGCAGTTGGAATTATATCACATCAATTTATCAGTCAAGCTTATATTAATGAGCAATAATGAATGAGCAAAAGTTCATCAAGTTAATAGAAAAAGGAATGAAAACTTTAATTACATTGTAAATAGGATTCGTAATATCATTTATATATTTATACATGTAATAAATTTATTACAGATCTATTGCAAATCTTAAATTAAAATATACAAAAGTTCGCATAGGTTTATGTTTTCCTTCTTTCTGTCGCTCACTTTCTTGAGAGTTCGAAAATTAAATTTAATTTATAGTATTGAAAACTGTTGATTCTCATATATGTATTAATATTGGTGAATAAATTTACACAGATGACAAAATCACGACTTATATCAAACTTTCCTCTTTCTATGATAAATTGATACTAAAATTTATATGTCTCAGTTTTTCGATAAAAATCGGTAAGGGAATTTAACCATCAGATTCCAGACCAACATCTCCAGATTTTTCGCGTTAATTTTTCACGTACCGTTAAAAAGAACGATCTTTTGAATTTTGTACTTTACTGCTTTTTTGTTTCTTTAATTCAATATTCGTATTTCTTTTATTTACACGTTTAGTTGATTTTACTATAATTATCTATATTTATTATTATAATAGGTAAGTTGATAGAGTTATCATAGAATTTCGTTTAAATTATCTCCATATAGTATAAGCAACTGTTCAATATGATTTGAAAATTATCACCATTCTTATATAGGGTAGAAAATATATTTATAACATGTTTTATTTTATCTATTTATTTCATTTTCTATATTATTATTTTTTAAATTGCTTATGATTTGATTACATGACACTTAAATAAATTTATTTGTATTAAAATGTTTAATTAATTTCTAAAATAGTTAAAAAACTGTTTAATATATTCATAAATTATTATTAAACTTTATAATATAGGTTTTAATAAGATTATAATGTTAGAATAGAAGAAATATTAAAATATATATTTACATATCTAATTTTATATTCATCTTCATATTAATTAAAATATTAAATATTAAAGTTGAATATCATGTGTTTTAGAAACAAAAAATGCTGCAATCTAGCATAATTATTTTCATTGTATAAAATATAGTAATAAATTATTATTAACTTATTGTAGTTAATTACAAAATAATGTAATCGATGAATGTAAAATTTGTGTATTATTTGTCCAAGAATAAATATTAAACAATGAAATTAGGTTATATAATAAATCAAGCACTTACACTAATTGGAATAGTTAACAAACTGTTCTTACACATACACATGAGTGCTTAAAATAAATTTTATTAACTTTAATGAAAAAATTTTACAAGAGAACATCAAACAGATATAATTATTTTATAATTATCGATAAGAAGTAATGCTGTTATAAAGAAAAACGATGTTTCGAAGGCTTTATTGAAATAATCCACTTAATGTATTAGATACACTAACATTTTTTAAAGTTTAGAGTTAAATGAATTTAAACTTTTTATTCTCGAATAAAATTGATTTTCACTCAAAATAAATCATTAATGATTTATATATATATATATACATATACTCTATGTGTACTTGGATTCATTTTTCTAAATGAGTATAGCTAATGTAGAAAAAACAAAAATTTTCGTATTAGCTGCAGAATCTATCAGCTGTTGAGGCTATGTACAAGAATTTCCCAAGTTTTTCGCGTCCCGCGGCAGTGATGGAAGTGCCATTCCTCTCTTTTGAAGGCGATATCCCCTCTCTCACAACCTGACAGAAGAGTTCGCGCTTTCGCTTTCACTCCTAGTATACTTTCGAGCCACGATCGCGACTCCCTCAAAATTGACACTCCATGTCCATAATTATGAGGTGTTACATTAGTAAAGTTATAGATAATTGTGGCGTGCGATTTGTAAATTATTTCAAAGCGATGCGCATGTAAAAACTATTTGTTAAATTACTGTTACGCGAGAAAAATGTTCTTTCTTTTCCTGTTCTGGATTTTATATATTTTGTATTCTGTTCTTAATACCTTAATACACGAATTTCATTTTTCACTAATTAATTCATGGTTGATTATTAAAAGACAAAATAAAGTCATTAATTAGTTTAGTGACAACCAGAGGAATCTTTAATATCAATGGTTTATATATTTTTTTATTAAATAAGCTAAGTTCAAGCGTGTATTTAACCGCAATGAAATTAAGTGAAATATATTTATTTGAACAATATGATACCGATGAAAATAAAAAATTTAACATATTTTTAAATATCTAGAGTCAAAATTATAAACAAGTATATCTCTTATTATTTTTATTATTTATTATTATCATCCCGTAAATAATCAAGTACCTGAGTAACACCACTTTACAAATACGATAATTTCAACTCCAGAATAAGCTCATTATATTTATTATTTTTAAATTATTGTATAGTCTAATTGAATAATTTCTTTTTTTATACATAAGCTTGTAATTAACTAAAATAAAATTACTAAAATTATTGATGCTTATACTTAACACAGTTCATTAATAAATTTTCTTCATTCCATAAGCAAATTTTTTCATAATAAATCATTGTGAAAAGTAGCATTTCTGTTTTCTAATAACTAAATTAAGTTTGTTGGTTACAGAGAGGTGCTGCCAATTGTTCAAAAAAAAAGAAGAAATTAGGAAGTGATAGAGAGTGAAGCGCGGCGACATCATCTTACTTGCATGGAAGTACACCGAATAAACAAAATAAAGGGTATTGCGTGGCTCGGAGGAGGTGGAGGGGAAGGAGGAAGCGAACGACGACGAGGAGTTGGTGAACGCAGCCCAAGGTGGCTTCGCAACTAGTGTTGTGTCGAAGAGTTACGACGAGGGGGGAAAGGTGGAGGAGGCGGTTGAACAATGTCGAGTGCCGCGGAGAGTCCTGACGAAATGGCCCTGCAGTCGCACTATTCGCTCAGATGGAACAATCACCAAGCACATATATTGCAAGCTTTCGAGGCGTTGCTGCATGCCGAGATACTCGTCGACGTGACCCTAGTGTGCGCTGAGACAAGCTTAAGGGCTCATAAGGTGGTGCTTAGTGTCTGCAGGTAAGGCAATATATAATCATTCATATTTAATAAACTTTTTTGATATCTATATAATAGTACTGCTCAAAGTTTTTTAACGTTGGAAGGAAGTATTTGCATTTTTAAAAGAAATATTTTTTTTTAAATATTGATGTTACTGATTAAAAAATCTAACTGTATGTTAAAAATTAAATTTGAAGTTGTTTGAATTGTAGAAATGGCTAGATAAAAATGAATTTTAGATGTAATTAAGAGTTCGTTATTAATTTCTTAGTAACTGTATTATAATATTATATTCATTGAGTTTTGATTATAAAAAAAAATCGTAGATCTTATCTTATTCAGATGAAAATATATCTTTCCAGTCAAAACCTAATTTAATATTTGGTAAAATTTAAAAGTCTTCGTTAAATACCTTACAAATTTTAAACAAAGTACATATCTAAATATACCATAATGTATTTTCAGTCCTTTTTTCGAGCGGATCTTCGCGGAACATCCATGCAAACACCCTGTGATTGTATTAAAAGACTTTCCAGGCCGGGAGATTGCCGCCCTCATCGACTTCATGTACCGCGGTGAGGTACGTGTTGGGCGCGAGGAACTTCCGAGTCTCATGCATGCAGCTGAGAGTCTCCAGATCCGTGGCCTTGCCTCCTCTGAACCGAGGCCTGCGAGCCCTCCTTCGACGCCCAATACCGATTTATTTACAGGCGAGCCCTCGACGCCTGAAGGGGCGCGGCAGATGTTACTCGATGGCACTACTCCTGATGAGGATGATGAAAATGCTTCCGAGCTTGCGGCTCCAATTACAACATCTTTACCTCTTTTATCAAGAGACTTGAGGCCTCAAACTATCAATCAACCTAATTTTGGTCTTCGTGAGCTTAGAGACACCTGTGGATCGCCGCTTATGCCTAGGCGGAAGCAGGCTAGACCAAGGCGAAGGTCTGGAGAACTTGTACCACAAGACCTTAGTCGGCCACATCCTCCGATCAGTCTCAGTCCACCAAATACTGGTCTCAATTTCAGTCAAAATCAACTTACATCGCAGCAGCTGCATCAACAACAACAAAAATCTCAGCCACAATTACAGTCACAACTAACCAACCATCAAGAAGACATAGCTGAGAACCTTTCGATGAAGAGAGAACCTAAACGTTCCCTTTCTCCTTCCACCTCGAATGAGAGACTTGTCAAATCCGAAAGTGAAGCTGCTAGCAGTCCTCGTGGTTCACCTCTTACTGGTACCAGTCTTCATCCTGATACCTCTTTTACGGATCATCCTGCTGCCGGCCTTACTGCCATGTCCGCTCTAGCTCTTACGCCACCCCATCATCATGGCAGCGAGTATCTTACTAGCCTTGGGCAGTTCGCAGCCCAGTGGTTGCCACCTGGTCAGTCAAGTCAGTCTGGGCAGTCTAATCAACCTCGCGATGACAGTCCTCACACTAAACCCCCAGGAAATTTTTCTTATCAGCAGAGCGAATCTCCCCTCACGCCCAGGAGCGCTTTTCCAATGGATGGTATGGCGCCCCTTGGCGCCGCAGCAGGTTTATTTCCTCATGGCGGTCCCCTCGAACTTCACGACAGTTTTAAACCCGAGAGTTTTCATGGATTGTTCGTTGGAGCTAGCCTTAATCAACAGCAGCATCACTCCGCAAAAAAACCTAAGAAGCATAGGGCCGATGGTCTTCCCCGTCGTTGGAGCGAACATGCAAGAGGTCTTGCCGTGTGTAGACCGAAGGGTCAACACAGTGCTCCCCGTGGTGGGCCACCGCGGTCTTGGACGAATGCTGACCTTACCGAGGCTTTAACTATGGTTTGGAACAAAAAAATGACGACTTCACAAGCCAGCCGCGTGTACGGAATTCCTTACAACAGTCTACTCATGTACGTACGTGGAAAATACGGTAAAAGCTTGAAACTCGAACAACTGCGGAGGGATTGTACTGCGGGCGAGGTCATGAACTCGTTGAACAATAATGTTAAGCCGATTGAGCCTCCAAACTTGACAGGCTTGTCGAGTCACCCCAGCCACGGACATTCAGTTCATCCATCCGATGCCGAAGCTAACTTTGCACATCATCCTTTGCTAAGTGGAGGGTTGGCGCAAGGTTTTTTCCCTGACTTCAGCGGCTTTCCGGTACCAGTGAACATGGTTCACTTATTGCCACCAAGTGAACAGAAGGTCTTTGAAGCACCAGCGAAGCCTCAGGGTAGTAACGGACCAAGCAACGGACACCAGCCTCTGCGACCGGAGGAAATACTAATGACCGGTAGAAGTAGGAGCCCCTCGCCGAGCGATGCCTCGGGGACTGGACTACGTGAGAGTTTACTACCACCTGCGGTCCAATCGGCGCCAGCATTGCTTCAGCAAAATGGTTCAGACTGAGATCAAAGGCTTTTGAAGCTCCTGAATTGCCCAAAACGCGGATCCAGGAGAGGCTGCCAAAAGGCCCAGGATAGCTCTTGCAATTGCGACGAGCTAGTCGCTGCTCCTCTTACAAGACTGAAATTGCACCGCCGGGGTAACACGCACGACGACGTTCTTTCACCTGAAAGCTTGCTTTATTACTATTATTATTATTGATAACATTAGTTCCAATTATTATTCCTATTATTAATAATAATATAATAATAATAATATCATCATCATTATTATTATTATTATTATTATTATTATTATTATTATTATTATTATTATTATCATTATTATTATTATTATTATTGTTAGTTTCATTGATGCGACTATAAATAAGATTATGGTGTATTATAAGCAACTTTCGTTGATGCGTTTCGTTTCTTTTTATTGGCTGAGTAGATTTCAGTTTCAATACTCTTCGGTGTTTTCATTTATTCTTAATAGTCAAAATGATATTGTACCGTATCAAAGCATCGCGTTACATTATACTATATTACGCTGCAGATGAATATTATCCTGTACTGTGTACAATATCTACTGGAAACGAGAAGTAATTATATTTCATGAGAGAATTTTTTAAAAATTTGATACAGTTTACTCTCTGATCGTATAAAACGTGTGAATACAAGAAAATGTTACATCTGTAGCAAACGCAGTATTGTTTATCTATCAAAATATCAAAAAATTATGTCTCTACAAACACAAATTAGTTTAAATAGTAATTTTAAATATTTAAATTGCGACTGGCTTCCCTCCATTGTTTTTTTCTATTTATTATATTTTATTCTTGCTGGAGATTTATTTCAGTCGTAAAAAGTTCACTCGCTCGGTTTGCTTCTTCTCAACTGTATAGTACAGTAAAATATCAATTCAGGATGAGCATAACTCCGAATCACGCAAACCTTCTTTTATTTATACCCGCGATCTTCTGTTGAAACTACTTCATGACTGAGGGATTTTTTATTAATTTGACTGTGACACAAATTTATTAGTAATATTATTAGTGGTGTTTATCTTATTGCTGGAACGATCAACCTTTTTTACAGATGTACATCAAATCGATGGCTTGCGTTTAGGGAGTTTCGCTCTTTAATGGTGTAAATGAGTTATTCAAATATCACATCGAAAGTATTGAAATTTACATATATACAGGTTCATCTTATTACACAAATATAATTCTTGCTACACTGAAAGATATAATTCTAAATAGTTTGCACATAAAACTATCAATTGACAAAGATGCGATACGAGAGAGAAAGAGAAAGAGAGAAAGATGGGGGGATTGCACTAACTAGCTACGCCTTATAAACAGAGATTCGCGAAAAACTTCTAATGAAATATCGTTCGTTATTCCATTCCATAATTAATTATAAGAATTTATGAAACCAATTCTCTTACTTGCTTAATTACTTTATATACCAATATTAATTCATTTTCAACTTCTGTGCTTATTTAATTGATATGTTAATTATTAAAATTGTAATATTTTACGAAAACTTATCAATTTTGAAATTTTTTTATAAAGGTGTGTAACGTCAAATTTTATAACTTTTTTTATCAAAACATAATATTTTAGACTAGTTTATATGTAAAAATGTTTACATAATTATTTGCATAAATAGGAGAAAAAGTTGCATATATATAATATTTAATTTTGAAAATTTCTGAATTCTTAAAAAAATGTATGAATTAAACAAATTGAAAATTTAATTCAATTAATATTTAAGAGAAGTTTTACTGCAACAAGATATTTTTAAATTTATTGTGATTTATACTGACTTGATAATATGTTTCACGTGCAATATACAGTATATCAAAAATAACAAATTCAACTTAAACTATGAAACATTCGTGAATTATTTTATTCGTTATGCATTATGATAGCAAATTATAGCATATAGAAGTAATTAAAGAATAATTTTTGATGTTATGTTGTGCAAAAAACTTTTCTTTTCACATTTCAAGTGAAGAAAGATAAAAATACAAAAGGATTATTAAACGTATTTTTCTTCCTTTGACTGAGGGACTGGTGCAATAATGCCGCGGGTCAAAATAGAATGGGTGCTGTATATTGATATGTATGATTAAAATTATCATATTTTCTCCATCAAGAAATTTTTTTAAAATTTCAAGCAACTTTCGGTTTAGTTGCGTAGATCGTGTTTGCGCGTCGGTCGGATAATCTACAGAGGGAAATTAAAAAATGACTGAGATTAATGAACTAATGAGTATTAAAAAAAGAAAGACAAAAACGCGAAGTAACAAATGCGAAACTTGTTAGAAAACAAACGATTTTATTCGTTTGTAAAAAACAAAATAACGATATTTTCACAAGCTCCAAAAGAAAAAGTTCGTCCATTTCTTTTCCGAGTTGCCGATAAAACAGGGATATAGAGAGCTTGGTTGGAGAAGATATTGTAAATGGCATTATAGACCAGAATTTTCGACAACAATATTTCGACATTCAGACGGAAGCGCAGGGTAACTAACACATCAGGGATAGCCACTGACAAATCTACGATAGATAAAAAAAAGAAAAAGCTACTTATTAAAATATAAAGATAAAAATAGTAATTCAATAAACGAAGAAAAATAGAGAGAGAGAGAGAGAGAGAGAGAGAGAGAGAGAGAGAGAGAGTATTTAATGCGTATAATTATATTTCGTTTTTCTAAATGAAAATAATACAAAAGTAAAATCGTGAACGTCGAAATACTAAAACAATGAGGGAAGAATCTTGTCATGAAATACGGAAAAGAAATATAAAAACGAATTTTTTAGCTTTTATTCTTTTTATAATAAGAAAGGAAGCAATACAAAATTTTTAGAAGCTATTGAGAGGCGGGTAGACAAAATACCGCTCTTTACGAGTAGCTAAAATTTTTAAAAAAATAATAAAATAATTAGGAACACGTGTTTTTATAAAACTATATGAGTTTTCAATAATTAATTAAAATACATACAAGTTATTAGTCGTAAAAAGCAAAGAAAGAAGAGAATATATAATATAGATACAATAAGATATTAAATGAATTTTTAGTGACCACATATTTCTAGGCCCTTTGAAAAATATGTTGTACAATACAAACTCATATTCATATTGACCATTGATACGAATATTTATATGTGTGCATGTGTACGTGTCCGTGAGTGCATGCATGGTGAGCTTGTATGCATTTAATGTTTTGTGTATATGCGAATGAATGTACCTATGATTGTTTATACGTACCAATACACATTCCATTCATACACAAACACGCACATAAATAAATATTCAATACATAGGGTGTTCCAAAGAGTTTATCAATTATTATGTCGCACGCTCTCTTAAATTGTGCTTCTTCAATTCAAAATTTCATTCTTTATTGTTCATCAGGTATCTTTTTGATCATGTTATTTATTAGTTGACTTATTACTAATAATATACTTAAAAATATTCAGATTTTATAATTATAAATTTTATAAATACTAATTAATTCTTACATTATTGTATACAAATTATTAAAAATTGCTGATTTCAATAATCTTAGTACAAACAGGAAAACTCTTTTGGTTATAAAAAAATACGTATTTTGAAACTTTATCAAGAAAACATTTTTTAATATAGTAAAATATTTTTGAAAAATTATTTGATGTTTTAAAAATTTTAAAAGTAAGACGTTTAAAAAAATTTAGATATTAATATAATTTTTTAATTTTTATATTTTATACATGAAAATTATAAAATTTGAGCGTGTGCAAATATTTATTGCAAATATACAAAAATATTTTATATTTTTTACTTTTTTATTACAGCAATTTTTTTAATATAATTCCATTCAAAAATATTAAGAAGTATTAGTATCGTTTTATGATTTTATGAAACAATAAAAAACTTGAAAAAGTATTACAGGACCAAATGAAAAATCCGAGGAAAATTAATGAAATATAGCTTGTTTTTTTTTTTTTGACATGCATAGTAGTTGCCTGCAAAAGTAAATCAGTAGATCAATTTCTTGATATTCTCTTCTTTTTGAATCACGCGGGCGTGCGACTCTCGACTCTCGTCGCTCTAATGTTTTTTAATAATTTTTTATTTCATTCTATCTTCACGTGTGTACACGTGGGTGCATGTATGCTCGCGATCGTTTGCGTGTATAATAATATATATATACATATGCGTCAATTGCGCTTGTGTGATCAATATACGGGAGTAACCATAGACGCATAATGTGATAGAAGGCACCATGTGCGGAATTCAGTATTATTTTGTAGTTATTGAGAGAGAAAGAGAGAGTGAGAGAGAGAGAGAGAAAGAGAGAAAGAGAGAGTGAGATACAAAAAGGACAAAGCGTGAAAAAGCTAAGAATATTCTCTCTGTGATGTTATTCGATGGAAGAAGACTTTTAATGAAAACAAACGTAGATAAAGCGTCATTGAATAATAATCGATTAAGGACTCTGCTAAAAAAGTCAGTCATTTTTATAAAAATGAGAAGACTCGTGATCTTTTGATTACACGTATTTTTGAAGAAATATTTGAATTGATAGTTCTGCTTTTTATGGTACAAATATTTTGTTTCAAATTCCCAATAGAAAATATAAATATAAAATATTTCAATATTTTTATTTTTTGAAATATTATTTTCTTAATTGCTATGAAGCTCGATAAAATGTTGAGAAGCTTACAAGATATTAAACAACATAAATATTCGTATTTATATACATTTTTTATTAAATTGTTATTAATTTATGAAAAAACAATGATAACATAATTTTCGTTTAAAATCGAAAACGAAAGCAGATAGAAGCATCCGATTCAGTTATATTTAGAAAACAAATAATAAGTAATAACGAAATAAAAATCAAGACTCATACACGTAAAATTAGATAAACAATAAGTTGAATATAATTCTTTATAAATCTTGTACTTTCAGGCCGTTAAGCGTCCATCTATTGTGTATAAGTAAAAATGAACGAGGACTATAAAAAATGTATGCTTGAATAATTTGAAAACATTTTGTCTTATGGGGATAAGCGATTTTTAAAACAAATATTATAAAGAACATATAACACAAATACAAACGCGCGTGATTGGTTACTTTATTATTAAATGACGATAATTATTGAGGTATAGATATTATTATTATTATATATATATATATATATATGTATATATATATATATATATAAATACATATATGTAGAAATGTTAGTTCAATTTCGAGCAAAAAGGGTAAGCAAAAAAAATGAAAAATGAGTATGAAAATATTTAATGCTACGAGGGGGTTGGCCGGCACGATATCGTAATAGTAAATAAATAAATAAAAATAGTTCATTGTTAAAACTTTTTAAAGAGAGATTCGTAAATACTTGAACAAATAGAGAAAACAATACGGAAATAGAAAAAAAATCTGAAAAAATTAAAGAAAAGAAGTTTATGAAGTATTAATTAAAAATTTGGTTTTAAAATAGTTTTTTCAAAAATTATTTTATTTCATTATCTTCAGGCAGATTAAAAATCTTGTATGCAAGAGTTCAATAGTAGCATTAGTATTTAATAAATTAAATTTTAAAATCCATACAAATAAATATCGATTCATCATCATTATTGTCAATCGTCGCGCTTATTGTCTTCGTTGTCGATTTTATCGAATAAATAAAATACAAATAAGGATTCATTACGCAAAACTGCGCGAGGCAATGTATTTATTTTTATTCAATAATAATGGTATTGTAAAAGTTGAAAACAAATGTATTTGAATCAGAAAAAAATCGATTCTTGTCTCGATTTTTGGTGTCAGCATCAAATACTTTTAATAATTAGAAAAGAACAATATGTGTACGAAATTTAGAAATGCCAGTTAGCTTTACAATTATTACTACATATCAGGTGAGCAGATAACGAGACTGCAAAATAATTTTTCAATGATTATTTAAAGACATTTAATTACTGGCTTCTCTACACTAATTTTACAGCATTACTATATTTTAAATTATTATTATTATTATTATTATTATTATTATTATTATTATATTATTATTATTATTATTATTATTATCATTATTATTATACTTGTAAGCGATAGTTTATTGCGATCATAATTTATATGTTATACCATTATAGAGTTCACTTCCATTAGTTCATAATTCATACAACAATGCAATTTTATATCGTGGGTATTGATATGTTAATATCATATCTACATTTCTAGAAAAAAAATAGTTAATGTAATTGATGTTGTCTAAATGATAAAACTGATTAAATTTTGACTAAAAATATATTTTACTATTTACGCACATATCATTATTTAAAAAAACTTCATCAGTACTAATTTAAATATTTTAGATATTTAATAATAATTTATAATTTGAAACTACTTAAAATAGTTTCATAAATGTTATAAATTGTTTGATGTTTAATCAATGCCCTCGATAAAATTTTGCACTCTTTCGGGACTTCTTACATGGAGAACCGCCATCCTAAGTTCCTAACGACACGGGGATGAGATAGTGTGATTATCCGACAAAGTATTATCTTACTTGTTGTTTACAAATAGAACAAGAAAAAAACACAAAGGGCGAGAGAGAGAGAGAGAGAGAGAGAGAAAGAAAGAGAAAGAGAGAGAGAGACGCCTATAACGCGATAGCATTGTTTTTAATTTTCTATACGTTGTAAATAGAATCGGGACCCGCAATCGGTTATTTATTACGTATTATAGCAGAACAAACATAGTCTCACAAATAAACACCAAACATACACTGCTACACACACTTCTCTACATGTGAATTTCGTATAACGTTTTTCAAATGCATTGATTGACGTATGAATGAATGTAATATAATACACTTGAAAAGACAAAAGAAAGAAATCAAGAGAAAAATTCAACAATAATAAAAGAAATAATAGGAATAAAAATCAAGCGATATTGCGTTTAGGAACGCTAAAGTTCACAATATTTATTTTGGAAGACCCGTCAAGCGCGTTATCTAGTTACGGATGCGATTTGAAGATGGCAAGACCATCGTTAGTCGATACCACTAAAAAGAGTGTAATCTTTATTATCGACAAGTGTCGATAACTTATCAAATGTCGAGATTAAACCGTCTGCCGATACAACATTTATCAAAGGGTGAAAATTACCGAACTAGATTTGCGTGGGGAATAAAAAATTAAGATAAAAACACTTTAAAATCCACGTATGAAGACGAAGAAATAGTTACTTATGCATCGGTTGTGCAATTACGTAGTTCCTAAATCGCCCTAGCCTCGCCTCAAGCGCATTCACCCAATATTATTTACTGTTCACGTCTTAGATTTACGATTTGAAAATAGCATAAAAATTTCTCATTTTTTAAACTAGATTTAAATTTGTTTTTAATATTTAAGTAGACTGTCAAAATACATGATGAAATATTAATTTCTAATAAAATATCTTTTATTTTTAATAAAATTCTAATAAAAATCATACAAATGATAAAACAGATTTTAAAGAATAATTTAATTAATTCGGTCTTTTTACGAAGAATCATTTTTTATTTAAAAAAACTGCAAATTATCATTGACTTTTAAACTTATAATAAAATACAGTCCATTTAAGTACCTTGAAAAATATTAATATTGTATTAATAATTATAATATCAATATTATTGTATTTTAATAATCAAGACATAATTTTCAAATCGTAAAAAGACATCAATCTTCCGTACGTAAGAGAGACACACAGTTTACCCTACTGCAGAATAATGATATATGATATATTTATACTGATTCCGTGTACCATAAACGAAAAATACTACTACTTATATTATACAGAGCCGCCGTCACCCAGTATATTTTTTACAGGTTTACATTGTATTACAGTTTATATAATGTTTGATATACAATTACCTACCACTAAAGCAAACGGGCTTGCCTCCGTGGCTTTTACTTTATACGATATATTACAGTCTTGCAACTACAACTAAATCAAGCGTTTGTGAATCTGACATAATAACTACGTGCGTCTTTGCTATATTCAATTTCAATGATCCTTTTACTACTTTGTAAGTAAGTAACAATAATATTACTAATTTAAAATTCTTTGATCAATAGATTCATTACATGGTTTATCACCAATTTTTCATAAAGACTGACAACGCATAATTTATAATTGTGCTTTTAATAAGCAAAACTCGTGGAGGCATATTACTTAATACAAGATGATTTCGTTTTTTAAGTACGATTATATCGACGCGCGATTAATGGCAAAGATGCATAGATTCAGTAATCCGACTCGCAAATGCTCGCGTCGCCGATGATTAAATATGATGGATGCTAGATACATGTGATACGTTTTACTGCTGGTTACTACAGAGACTTCCTAAGCTCGGCACGGGCATGCGTAAAAAACTATGGCCACGTGCCGAGCACCACTAGTTCATTCATGCACACACAAACTTATTCACCTTCTCAATAAACAAGTATGTTACTGATGGATTCATTGATTGAACATGAATGATCAATACTTGCGTGCTAATTAAGTTTATAAGTAGTGAAGAGGTGTACCTGGTGCATATAGCACAGGTGAGACTGTAAGTAGCAAAACAAAAAAAAGTGCGAAAAAGAAAGAGAGAATGAGAGAGAGAGAGAGAGAGAGAGACCGAGAAACATCAAATGATTATCTGTGCAAATGTACATTACCTTTTTCTTCATTTAATTTCATACGGTTATCTATTCACTACACTTCGATATATGTGCGAAATGTAATAGACAAATAATAACGTGCGCGCGAGGCTAGGACGAGGATAGCTACCTTCAAATGTCTCCTCGTTCCCCCGCTTTTCTGTAACCACCATTCACCTCACTTTACTACTACATATTCATACACCACACGTCAAAAAATCGAAGTACATTGTGAATTCTTACATTTTCGAGTGAAAACAAAATTCAATCTTAAGTATGGATACAGTGATAGAAAATGAACGAGTTAAAAAATATAAAAAGGAGTAAGAATGATACATCTTTCAGGATATATAGAAATTTGAATTTAATTGAAACAAAAATTAAATAAAATACTTTATAATTTAAAAGAAAAAATACTCGTTTATCAATTAGCGGTTCAGCCAAATCGACTAATCACCCGCCCGCCCATGTAATAAGAATTACTAATATTAACCCCCAATAAACTGTACATACATTGTATTTGTCGATTTATTACTTTTTTCTATTTGTTTATTTCCCTTATAAACCTATTTCTTCCCATTTTTTTCTAATATTATGATGAACATACTATATACACAAATATATATTTTCAAATTAAAAAAATGTTATTAAATGTTAAAAAAATATATTTATACTTACTTTTTTTAAATTTACTCATTCTCAATTAAAGATTTTAAAATATTTTAAGCGAATGTTCAATCATCATCATCATCACCACCACCACCATCATCATCATAGTCATCACTTTAATAATAATAATAATAATAATTATTATTATTATTATCATCATCATCATCATCATCATCATTATTATTATTATTATTATTATTATTATTACTGTATAAGAAAAACTTATAGTTTGTTAATAACATCTTCAATTTATTTATTGTTACATTATGTTATTTTTTAGAATCTTATACAGTTTTTCATTTTTTTGTTTCGTCAATGCCCTTTTATTTATTTTGCTTTCCTATTTCTTACCTACTATTCTAGTTTTGTAGTATCTCTTATTTTTCTTTTTTTCTAATCACCTATTAATTTCTTTGCGCCATGTATTACTTTAAAACATATTAATCACGTTTTTCCTATTGATATATTTCTATGAATTATTTTTCTCTTTTTTTCTTTTATTATTTAATTTCTAGAAAATTTTTTCTAATTTCTTTCTTTTTTACTTTTCTTTATATTATTTTTCTGTTGTTGTTTTTTAATAATTGACTTCTTCCTTTTTTCTTTTCTATTTTTACTTCTTTCTTAATTTGATCTTTCATTTGATTATTATTTTCATTATATTTAACATAATATTTCATATTTATAAAGAATATTAAAAAAATATCATAAAATGACAGTAAATAAATAAAAATTATGTTATTTCTCAGATAATATCATTTTTATAAAATAAATCAAACATTTTTTCTTTAAGATAGTTTCAAGAAATATTTAATTTTATGATGAAAATATATAAAAAATTAAGTGTATTTGAAAAGCGAATGTTCTTGAATATAAAATCTATTTAAAAAACATGAAATTATTGTGGTAATACAATAATCTAGCATATTTTTAATATAATTTATTCAATAAAGTTTCTTTGACAAATATTGTAAATTTTATTTTATACTTTCTACTTATGTTCGTTAAAAGATAATATTTTGTTGTTGTTATTATTATTATTATTGTTGTTGTTATTATTATTATTATTATTGTTGTTGCTATGATTATTATTAGTATTATAACTATTTATCAAAAATTTTACTATTTTAGTATATAAAATTCATTAACTTAGCTACTAAAATATTATTTATATGACCTCATTAATAGCACGATATAAATTCATGTGTAAAATATGAAAAAAGAAGGTAAGAAAAATTTAAATTATAATGATTTTCTTTAACAAAATACAAAATTAATAACAAACATTTTAATAATGCCATTTTAATAATTTAATAATAAAATTTTAATACAATTTTAATAATTGTATAAAATAATATTCATTATTTTACGTAATCGCTTGTTTAAGTTTTTGTGTTGCCTTTTAGATTATTACCTAAAGTGATTCATAAAGAATTCTATTCGATCGAGTTTTTGAAAGGTGAGTATGACTAAACTACCTCCGATACTTAAATTTGAGCCTACCCCACACCGTAAGGAGGCAAAAATAACTTTTTTGGTCTCTGCATTTTTGAGTCTTCGTGGCATATTTTTCTGATACATGTTATACGGCTGCTACATTCGTGTTTTCTAATTGAAAATGAGAGCAAAAATGAAAATACATTATTGGAACAACGTATTTATATAAAACACAGCGTTTGAAATATTAAGGTTTAAAAACGGTTTTTGTAATTATGAAATGGTTACGAATTAAATAGTAGATTAAAAAGCGTAATAATGATGATAATAAAAATTTTATTTATAAAATTTTAAGCACTCTGTTCATTTTTCGTATTTATCTATTAATGCTGCTCTTAGTTTTTCACAATTTAGAATTCTGTTTATAACAACACTATTAAAACTGGGGATAATAATATTTAATTTATCAAAGTATTTATATACTATTTATAATAATAAAACCTAGAAAAACTAAAAAAAAATTTATATTTAATTAAATTTGGCATAATAATAAAAATTTTATTTTTTAAATATGCTTATTAATTAAAAAAGCATGTAATCTGTGTTACAATGAGTCAACAGTAATTTACTATTTATAAATGAATTAAGAACCAATAAATAATATTATTGATTCTGTTTACTATAATTTTTTTAAACTAATAATTACATTACAAAAAAAATGATTAAATGCTGATTTGATTATGGTTGATGTAAATAATTATAAAATTTTTAAAAGTTTTTAAAAACATTTTATAAAATATTTATTAAAGAATTTGAATTTAATAAATTGAAACTTGAATTTTTAAAAACTTTGAACTTTAATTTTTTGAGATTTTTTATGTGTGTGTAGTACTATTATTATTATTTACGTAAGAAATACATGCATTATTGTATACATTCTCATATTATTATTCATTGTTGTATACTTTCTCATATTATTATTCATTGCTGTATATATTCTCATATTATTATTCATTGTTGTATACATTCTCATATTATTATTCATTGTTGTATTCATTCTCATATTATTATTCATTGTTGTTTGTATACATTCGCATATTATTATTCATTATTGTATACATTCTCATATTATTATTCATTGTTATATACATTTTTATGATTATGATGTAATATAGCTAATTCAATGTAATGTAATATTCATAATTCTGCTGGATTGTGGTTCATTATTTGTTTTTTTAATCCCAGATATTCTAAATATATTATTTTCATTACTTTTTCAAAATCGGTTTACCCATTAGATATTTGATAATCTAAATTTTATCAAAAATTTTCATAATTATTTTTTTCTTCTTCTAAACCTCATGTACATATTTATTCTTTTTGATTTACTCTATTTTGTATCTACTGTAGTTACATCTTTTATTTCTCTTTCGTAGCTCAAAAATTAAAATTTAAAACTTTTTTATCATTCTTATACTCTTTTTATATCTTATTTGCTTCTTTCCGAAACTCTCCACTTCAATATTTTTTTTTACATCTTGTAATATTTCGATATTTCTCTAAAAGCTTAAAAACCAATAGTATAATAATGAAATGATTATATCATTTAAAAAAAATTCATTATAGTAAAATAATATATTTTTTGATAACTTTCAATTTATTCTCCTTTCAATAATAATCTATAATTCTTTAATATTTTTAAATATTATAAGTATTATACCTGGGTTTTATCAATATTTAATATTTAATACTTTTTTTCAAATATATTGAACTGTTTTAACAGAGTTATATTTTCTTTATTTTTTGCAAAGATAGAGATATATATATATATATATATCACATAATATACACATAGTGTACCTTTAATATAAAATAAACTAAATTGGAGTACATATTATTTAATTATTAATTAATTTAAATAACATAAACTATTATAAATATATAAATTATTCAAATATATGTATTGAACAATAACGTTTTGTACACAAAAATCTGCTTTTGTTACTTCGAAATTCAAATCTTGAAAGACTTTATTCATCATTATTATAACATTTTTTTTTTTTTTTATATTTAAATTTAAATTATTATTATCATTATTTATTTAAAAACAGTATATAAATTTATATATTAAATCTACATTACATTACATTTTATGATATTATGGTATTATATTATTTTATATATTTTATTCTTTTTTCTAAATTTTAGAACTTTTTATTATCTAAACATTTTTATATTCCTTTTGCTTTCGAAACATTCTCTATCTTACCATGTTTCATTGTTTATTTTTTTTGTACTCTTTTTTTTTGTGGCTTCTTCGATTTTTTCTACCATTACCTTTCTTTTATATTTTTTATTCGTGTGAATTTTCTTTGTGACTTCTTTGTTCACATTATCGTTTATTTTTAGCTTTGATTTTTTCCTCGCTTTAAATTACTTTTTATTGATTTATATTTGATTTAATCCTATTATTTGTTTTTATTTTCTTTATCTGCTTCTGTACTATTAAAATATTTAATATGGATTCTCTTACCTCATTTATGAACATAAACTTTCTATTTTTATTTTCTTTCTGTCGATTCAGTATAAATAATTCTTTTTTTTTTATATATTTTGTGCAAAAGTTTCCTCCAATTAATTTCATTAATTTTTATAATCTCGATTTTGTCCTACTACTATTTCTTTTTTAGTTTGCCAAACTCTTTCTATTCTTAATTTCAAATTAATATTACCATCTACCATGATGCATTTTTTTCATTTTTTTTTACTTATTGTATTCATTTCATAAACATTTTCATTTATCTTTCCTGGAATGTATTCATACCAACATTTATTTGTTCTTATGCATCTTTCTGATTTTATGTTAATATTTTACTTTTATTTTTATTTAAATAAATTTTTTTAACATATAGTGTAATCCATTTTTTCCCCTCTAATCTAATATTTAAGTTTATGTTAGTCCAATGGTAACATTCTTCAGTAAATGTTCCTCCTATCTTTATGCCACCATTTTTTAATTTTTTCTAAACCTGATTTTCCTTTTTAAAATTTTAAATGACCTTTATTTTTTCTATCTTTATCACATTTTAAGTTATTGTTTTTTTAAAACTTTTGTTTTCTTTCTTTTTACCTAATAAATTTTTCTTTTTTTTTCTTTACTTCTTTCTTCTCCACTTCACCATTTCTTTAGTTTTATTCTTAAGTTTTGGTTCATAATATTTTCTGTTTTTTCATTTAATTATTCTTTAATTTTATATCTTGTTGATATTTGTATTTTTTTCATTTTTTCTTCTATCTTTATTTTAAACTTTCTTTTAAATCTTTTCTTTTACTTCCATATTATGTAATTTTATATCTGATTTTTCTTGTATATTTCACAAAATTATTTTTTCTCCTAATATTTTCTGTTCATCCCTTTTCCAATACTTGACATAATTTAAATATTATTTTTCTGTCCATGAAATTTTACTTTCACTTAAATATTTTTTTATATCTTTCTTTTTATTAGTTCTCAATATTCTTTTATTGCTGATGATCAGTTAACCTACAATTTTCTGTTTTATTTCTACACTTGTAGAAATTTTCATTTTTATATTTATTTTAATTTTTTTAACTTGATTTCTAATAATCATTGTCTTCTGTAATAAGTAACTATAATACCGTTTACATTATATTGCAGCTAAATTAAATTTTTATCTAAACTCTACGCATATATCGACCTTTCAATTCTCACGTACATGTATATAATTAATCTGTATATATTCATGCATATCAGGTTCTTCAAATTTTGTACATACTTTTTCCTCTTGTATAAAAGCAGTTTCTCTTCTAATATTCATGTATCTGTTTGTTTCTATGTAAATAAATATTGCACATATTTTAAATATCTTTTGTTTTGACCTTCATAATTTTGATAACTTCTTTTTTTTAACTTCTGTTTTTTTACATTTTCTATAATGTTATAGCCTTTTTTTCTTTTCCGTATATTCTTCGTGTGTTTTCTTTCTTTTTTCTCATTCTGAATTCAAACGAACATTTACATCGTTTTATTTAATTTTTTATATTTTGTACATTAATTTATTATCTTTTATTTATTGTATTATTATTATTATTTAATTTCACTTAAATATCTCCATTTTTTTTATTTTTTGATATTTTAGTATTTATTGATTTTTTATCTTTTGTAATTCTTTCTCATAGTCCTCTTATTCTTCATATTTTTCTTTTGAATTTTTAGGTGACTAATTAATTTTTTTCTTCAGAATGTAAGTTGTCGGCATAAACTTCTATGTTTTTCAATTCCTTTTAATTTTCCTTTCTTTCACTTATTCATTTTTATTCTTATAATTTTTTTCAGAATATTATTATTAACTTTGTCTTTAATCTTAAATTAAAAATTTATTACGTTTTAGTTCTTAATAATAACTAATTTATTCCTTTTTTTTGTCTAAATTCATAACATATTTCAAAAGATTTTTATTAGATTTATTTATTAGATTTATTAGATTCCTCGTACATATAACTTAGACCAATACATTCTATTAACTTTTTACATATTTCTAGCTTTGTTTCGAAATCTCTTTTTAAAAACTTTTTACTTCACCTTCGAGCAATTAATATGATATATCTTTTTCCTAAATTTATTACTTATTAAATAAAATTTGATCAAATTAGATTTTTTAATTACAAAAAATGAACAAAGTATTCCTTTGGCTTCCTCTATTTCTTAATATATTACAGTTCTATTATACGTAAATTACATCCATTGTTTTCTTTTTAATAAAATAAAATTTTATATAAATGCATTCACTGTTTTCCAAATCTGAATTTTTTTCTTTTTAATATTTCTGTGTAAATTAAATCAATAGCCCATAAATCTAATCCTATTATAATATAATGTTCGTTTTTCTTTGCTTTTAGTAAGGTACCACTATGCTTAATTTCAGTGCTCAATTATGTTATCTTCTTTTAATAAAGTATTTATTATATTTATGATTGCATATGTTATCTTTTTTATATTTTTATATTTCATTTAATGTATTTTCCCAAACTTTAATTTAGTTTCATATTTTTTATTAGACTTTATTATGATTTAATTTAGTATAAATATTTATTATAGTATAAACTTCTAATTTTTGAATATTTTTTTTCATACTTTTTCTATTTATATTTCTGAGATACCTATTATATCATAAGTTTTTTTAAAATGTTCAACTTTTTAAATCTAAATTCATTCTTTTTAAACTTGCTATGTTCCAAAAAAAAATAGACATATTTTTTATGTTTTTATTTTTTACATTTATTTCGCATTCATTTGTATAATATCTTATTTTATATTATAATATAATGATTTATCGATTATTATTTTATTATATTTATTTGTTATTTCTTTTTCTAATTCATATACACGTACATGTAAATAAAAAGAATTTTTTTCATATTTTATATAAATAAAACTTAAACCATTATTTTTTTATTATTATTTATTTATGTGTTGTGTTACAGTAATTAGAAATTAGTAAGTAAATTTATTTGAAAATGTAATAATATTATAAAATGTATAAATATAATTTTTATTCAAACATAATAATAAATTTTTAATACAAATAATTTAAAATATGTAATTAAATAACTATATAAGTATATAATTATATTTTTTAATTAGTACAGTAATGTTACAATTATTCGTATATATACTGATGTAATATAATATTGAGTTTCAATAAAATTAATATTTTTTAAATCAGTAAACATAAATATTTTTACTATAATTTAAAATTATCGAAAATATAGTATTGAACAATAAATTTAATTACTTACATTAAAATATTATTATATTCCATTTTTTATATATTTTATTTTTTAAATGTGCTGAATAATTATTATGAAATAATTGAAAGTGATTTTAAATAACTTTGATTTCATCATAGATAATACATACCATAGAATACAAATTATTTTAAATAATATAAACAGATATAAAATGAAAAAGTATTGATCTAAATAATAATTGAAATAACGCTTGTTTTACATTTAGAAGTTGTACGTATATAAGCAGGTTTGACAATTTCTAAAAAGAACTATATATAATTTAAGTTTCATAGAAAATTGTAATAAATTTACATAAAACATTTGAAAAAAAAATTATTGTACAGTGAAACCTAAAAAATTTCTAATATTTTTATTATACTTAGAAAAATGTAAAGGAAACTACTTCTTGAACTTCCCTGTACACGTCTAAGACTTAAATTATGAAAATTCTCAATTTATAGTTCGTATCATCCAATTTTTTTTATCTAATTTCTCGTTAATTTTACAATTAACTATGAAGTTAAAGCAAATAATTAATTCTATAAATCATAAAAATGAGTTAAAGTATGTAAGCCCATAATGTTTGTAAAAATTTAAAACAAGATATCAGCCTTTCCGTAAAACTCAAGAAATTAGTATTTCTAGAATAAGACAATATAAAAACACGAAGAACGTTACTTTTGTTAAAAAATTTTGATTTAAAATTTTTTTAGGTTTGATTGCGAAAGCCGAAAACAGAAAGGCAAATTATTCAGAATAGTTTACAAAAATGTACTAGAAAAAATACTCCGTTAACAAGCAATTCCCAAATAAATCCACGAAAGATAAAAATAAGGCATATGAGATAATGTTAATAAAATAGATATCTAAAGTAGCTATTTGTAATAAAAAACCAAGATTAATAATTCATTACTGCTTAATAAAAAAAAATTCAGTAATAGTGAATAAGATTAATTTATCATCAATAAAATTTGCTGCGTAATCATGAAAAATTATCACCACGAATGAACTATTTAAAAAAAAACTCATAAAATCTTGGACACTTCATAAAAATTCTATGTTTATTATTTCAATTAATTGCTTAAGTTCATGAAGTGACAGAAGTTTTACTAAACTTGCTTATGATATGCATTATCACGCAGAATAATTAACAATGTGAGGATAAATTATTATAAAAAATTTTTTTGTTAAAAATACTAATAAGAAAGTACACGACCAAACTACATTTAGAATAATGTATAGATTCATTAGAATTACATTTCCTAGGCTTGAAAAATACGATAATTTTTGTATAAAATTGTTACATATGTAAGAAAAAGTATGAAGGTCAATTTTTAGACCATATTACTTTTTATAATAATTTTAATCTAATAATATAAATAAACAATATAAAAATAATAAAATCATATAAGTATAATTTATTTAATTTGTAGATAAAAGTAAAATCAACATATGTAATAAAAATTAAATATTTAATTAATCATTATATTATTATTATTATTAATATTATATTTATTTAATTTTTACAATCGATAAAAAAATTTATTCTTAAAATGTTTCAATAATTAATATTTAAACTACAGAAAAAACTTTATGTTAATTGCCACATGAATCTAAAATATAAAAAAACAAATTGATCGTCGATTGGTTTTATATTTTAAATATTAAGTTTTCACTTAAATAAGATTCTTTACACAATTATTCCAATAATTTTAAACGATAATGAATTAAACTAAAGCTATCGTATGACAAATACATAAAAGATATATTTATTTATTTTGCGAATAATTTATATATTGTTATTATCACTTATGTACATTTGCATCTGAATAGCTTTCTACGTATACTATTACTTAGTACTGTATACTTTTACACTTGTGTTTATATATGTTATTTATTCACCCATTTTTCTTCTTGATTCTTCTCTATATTCTTCTATTATCTTGATCCGATGCCCCTCTTTGGTTCTGTATAAAAGATATATTATCATCTTTCAAAAATATTTTGTCATTAGGTTATGAAATTAATTAATTAATAAGAAAATAAATTATGTACTTTCATTAGATTCAAATCTTATAAATCGTAACATGTTAATAAAATAACATAAAATAACACTTGTTGTACAATGTATTCAATACATCTAATAATTTTTTTCTAAGAGAATGATAACAAAATTATAAATTATACAAGCTATCGGAAAGATACAAAATATTGTGAAATCGTAGATGATCTTTTAATTGCTTATATTTCTCCATGTTAGCATTCAACGATAGATGGCATCAGTATTTTTACGCGTAGTTGAAAGACATGCATTTATGAGAGAAAAAAAGAGAGAGCTACCTTCTCTTCTCTCACTTGCATGAAGCAGCAATAATAAAAGACATAGAGACAGAGAGAGAGAGAGAGAGAGAGAGAGAGACAGAGAGTGTGTGAGTGAGTAAGACAAAGAGATATTATCAATCTCTGAAGTTAGCAAATGCTTATTCAAAGATATTGCGATCACAAAATGAAGTTGAATCATTCTTCATTCTGCATTAAATATTTATTGTTTATTTTTAAAAAGTCTCAGTTTTAGATAAAGACATTAATTATTTTTTCATGATGTAGTACATTCAAATAAGGCAGTTTGTAACAGTTATATGTTAAAAAATATAAATTATATTACAATATTATTTTATTCATAAGAGCATTGTATAATATTTTAGAATAATAATAATACCTTTTCGTCTTAATGAAAATTAGATAATATAGTAAGTAATGAAAGTATTTTCTGTATATACACTGTAGAATATAAAATATTTCTGTAAGTATATCATCAAATAAGCTACAGAAAAATTTTCATTGAAATCAAAGAAATATTATTAATAAAAATAAACTAATATCTCAGTTTAAAAAATTAAAATTAAAAACTCGGTAAAAATCATAATAAGAAAATTTCCTGAAACCTGTTTTAATATCTAAAATTATCGTTTTATCAAAAAATATATAATTATTAAATATGCAACAAATTCTGTATTTATTGATAAGAGGATTCAATACACTTATTATACAATATATATACATTATTACTTTTGTTATTTTTTATATGTTAATTTTTTAAAAAGATTAATATTAATCTTTTTTGCTTTAATACGTTTCGGGTACTCTCAATTAATTATAATACTATATTTCTAATCTTATTATATACTTAACGATAGTATGTAAGTGTTACTAAGATGAATTGTATAAATAAATATCATTCATAGATTAGATACACCTAAACAAACTTTATAAATAACTATATGTATATATATTCATATAATTATATAAATATATGCATATATATAATTAACAATTAGTAATTGTATGATAAATATAAAGAATTATGTAAAATATGTTTCATTAATTTCTTAATTTCAATATCATTTTATTATTACCATTAAAATTATTCTTGTGTTTAGCTTTTTTATTATTTTGGTTAGATTTAAAAAAAAAAAGAAAAAATTTAAATACTATAACATTTATTTCAATTAAATTTTTAAAAATATCTTTGTATTAATTAGTATATTTTGATTAAAATGTTTTTTAAGTTTTTTTTAGTATTTAGATTAATTAAATATTATTTCGTTATCAATATTTCTAAAATATTATATATGAATACGTTACATGTATATTAACAGAAATTTAAATTATATATCTATTATATTTGATAGTAAATAGATATTTATTTTTTTACAGTTGATATTAGATTTGTAATTTGAAGTGTACTTGATCAAATTTTGAAATTCAGTTTTTTTAATTTTACTATTCTTATCTGCAAAATATGTAGCTGTAAATGTAGGTATAAATATTTAAACTCTAGAACTTAAATACTTGCTGAATAATTTAAAATTGAAATAAAGTAACAAATATTTTTTATTTAAAAAAGCTTTTAAAAATTAATATTAAATTTAACTCGGAAAGAAAATATATTTATTATATTTTTATTCTAATCATTAAAATTATTATTATTTAATTTATTATTTATTATTATTTAACATAAATACGTAGACAAAATTACAACTTTTTATAACTTTACTTATGAAAGAACAAATATATAATATAAAAAAAATCAAAAACTTGTTTCATTTTATATACGAACATTCACATTATCGGCGCAATTACTAGAGGTTTAGATATTCGCGCTTATATATCCCTATTATCTATTTATCCTTGTTGAGCTACTTCGTGTCATAAAATATGTTGTTATAAGAATCTTTATACTAAATGTGATGATTATTATTTTTAGTTTGTTATTATTTGCAATAGAAAGGAAATCAGATTAGAAAATACAGAACAGAAAACATAATTTTATAAAATTATTCGGATAGTCTTATTATAAATATTCATTTGGAATATTTTATTGTAAATAATTTATTTAAATTATTTTAATCGCAACATCCTATATTTTCAAAATTAATTAATTAAATATTTTATTTAAAGAGTATTTATAAGATGATTTAGTTTTTATTATCAAATTATTCTTATTATTCAATGTCTTTTAAAAAAAATATTAAAAATATATTGTAAAGGAATCGAAAATTGAAAAAAAGTACTATATTATTAGTATTACTTTTTATTATTGATTATATATAGAATTATTAATCATATTTTCTCGTAGATTTTCTACGTAAAAATAAAAATGAACAAAATCTTTTACTTTAAATTTTGTAAGTAATATCAGTTACATGATATATAAATTTAAATATAACAGAAATATAAATTAATTGAATGTTAAATATTATTCATTTTTCAAAAAAATTTTTCGTTATGAATAAATATTAAATGAATATTAATTTTTTCTTCAGCTTACTATTAACACATTGATTAAAGAAATTGATATTTTTTGAAACATAAAAAGAGAATCGAATACCGAAATCATTATGAGATTAAACATTTTTTAAATATGCTAACTCATGCAAAATAATTAATAATTTAATCTTATACTTCTTCGTGATTTATTTTCAAAATAAACAATAAATATTCAAACTTAAATAAAGATTGGTTATTCGACTTCATTTTATGATCGAAATAACTTTGAATAAGCATTTGCTGACTTCAGCAATTGATAACATCTCTCTTACTCTCTTTACTTTGAACTCTTTTATTTTCTCATTCACTCTCTCTTAATTATTCACCCTGTTTGTGTCACTTCTTCTCTTATATTGATATGGATTCATATCAGTGAGAGAATAAGGGGTAATCCTCCGTTTTTTTCATTACAAATGCACTTCTTTCAGCCACACATTACTAATAGCATCTTTTTTTGATTTCTAACATGGAAAAACTTAAAAAATTAAGTTCCATGACTTTAAAACTGTGTATCTCTTTTCGCTAGTTCTTCTTATTTTAATCTTCTAATTAAAAACAAACTTGTTACATATCTTATTATATCGCAAATTGTTTTCATTAACTTTTTTTTACAGTTTGTAAAAAAGAATTAAATATCGATATAAGTGTAGATTTATATTTTTATTTTCAGTAATTTTTTTACCTTGACATTTTTACTATTATTTTTAAATATTTAAAATTATTTAAGACTCAGTATAACATAAAATATAATAATTTGCATTATTGTTCTAATATAATTATTAAAAATAAATAAAAATTCTTTCTTCAGAAAATTTACTTTTTCTGTAATAAATCAGTATTCTAAAAGTTACAGAATCAAAGTATTTTATTTGTTATTATATTGCTATTAAATTTTAGATGATTGGGTTATATTCATTATATTATTTAAAAAACATTATTTCTGTGTGTATCATATTTTGTAATTATTATCCATAAATTACTTAAGATTAATTAATTCAAAAACTTATAACTTATAAAGAGCATCTATATCGTATTAAAGTATATCTGAACTTATACAGTTTATTTTAACATATTTTATGTTTTTCCAAGAATCTTATTAAATGTATTCAGCATATAATTATATCAGAAAATCATATTTATTCTTATCATATTCCGTAAAAATATTATAGTAATTTAGTAATACTAAGAACTTTGGGATGAGAATTTACGTTTGCATAAATTAAGAAAAAGTAATTTATTAATACGAGTAAAATAAAATTGTTAGTTATTTTTCCAATAGAGATTAAGACATATATTGTCGATGATATTCTTATATGTGAATTAATAAGGATCATTCAAACAAAAAAATTATATTTTTTTATTAAATATAAATAAAAATTAAAATATCAGAAGGAAATAAATTTCAAATTTAAGACAAATAATAAAAAAAATATTAATATTTTGAAATAATGTCTAAGCACGAGAATGAAGGATGCGTAAAAAGAAGAAAAAGATATAAAGAAGATTCGAATCGTCTTACAAATACTGGAAGTGAAAATAGAAAGAGAAAAAAATTTCAAAAATAACTATAAAATACTTAAATAGATGAAAAAATACGTAAATACCCAGAAAGTGTTAAAAAATTAAGACATTTAACTAAAATCAAAGAAATAATAATAAAATAAACACAGAAAATGTAAAAGTAGGTTTAGAGGCCGAGTAAATGTAAAACTAAAAAATAAAATAATAAAACTAGAAATAAAAAAGCGATGAAATAGTAGCTAGATTCAGAATAGGAAATGAAGAAGTTGGAAATAAATTTTTACAAATGATAAATAAAGTATAATATGAAAAATACATGAAAAAAATAAAGTAAAATATTAAATAACATAAGATAAAGACGAAAATTGGATAGAGTCATGAAAGATGAATGAAAAGATACTTGAAATATTTGCAATATTTATTGAAAAAAAAAGATAGGATAACAATATAAGAGAAGCTCATATCCAAAAAAAGAAGAAAAAAAAATATAGAAAAACAAATATTTGCAAAATTTAAAGAATCTGAAATATTATATTCTTTCGAGAATATAAATAATAAGGTGACAAAAATACATATTATAGCAATGTATAAACTGCTTCATATAATAATGCAAGAATAAAAATAAATATAGTTAGCGAATACTATTAATTTTATTGTTCGAAGTATTCTAAAGGAAAAAAGTTATGATAGTTTTTTTATTACGAATAAATAATTATTTTATGACAATCTTAATAGATTATTATACAAATTCATTGAATAAATTTATTACAAATCTTTGAATGCTTAACTTTTTATTAGAATATCATATTTTTTACTAATTTTGTATATGAAATTGAATTAGATCAATACACTTATTCATTAAATTATTTATTTAAAAATATCAAACAATTTAACCATAATTTTTTATTATATTGATTAAAATATACTTTAAATTTTATTTTAATACTATTTTTTTAATTCCCTATTGTGCTATAATAAACATCTACATAATCTAATGTATTCACTAGTGTAAATTTCTTATTTAATAATATTTTTATGATTTTTAATGTTTCTGATACAATATAATTAACTTTTCAAGTTATATAAAAATAGTTATATGTATATGGTCATTTTTAAATCAATGTAATAATTTTTAATAGTTTTTTTCCTTATTGGCTTGTACATTATTTTATTTTACTTATAATAATTGATGTGATAATGTGTCTTAATATAAAATTTATAATATTAACAATAAATAATTTATATAGTTAAATATATAAAGGATAAAAATAATTTTCACCAATAAATTTAAATGAAGAATTATACAATAATATTTTTAATTTAACTTACATATATATTAAACATAATTTACTAATATTTCTATGTAAATTATGTTAACAATTTAAAAATAGGAGATTATAAATTTGGAAACTATAAGACAGTTTAAATATAATAATAAAAATATTTGAATTTTTTTAATTTTTTGAAATTTATTTGAATAAAAAAGTGTATATTAATCTTTTATAGACTATAATATTTTGATAATTTATCATTACAAAATAAATTATTACTCAAATATTATTATATACTACATACTATTATATAAAGTGTAAAATAACTTCTTCAACAACAATTTTGAATATCTATAATTTGGAGAAAGAAATTTTTATTAATATTTAATCATCTATAAAAAATAACATATCAATTAATTTATCACTTAATCATTTATAGTTAGTTTTACATATATGTTGCATTAAGAAGAGAGTGAAACATAATTACTGCCGAAAATGCGTCACATATATCTTCGTTGTTCAGTTTTTAACAATAATTTTTATATATAACGATTTGTACTAAATGTAATGTTTATATTCCAAGAAACTTAGATTAAAAAGTATTTATAAAAATTATTTAGTAATATTATTCATTCGATAATATTTACCAAACTTTTATTTGATAGAACATATTTATATTTTTATTTTTCAAAATAATTCTCCAATATTCTTTTTATCAATTATATATTGTATAATTTAATTATAACTTTTTAAAATGTATTCAATAGCTATTGATTACTGCGTTTTTAGATTTTTCTACATTCTATAAATAGAATATTTAATAATTTGTATGTTATATTTTCTTTTCATAAAATTTATACTATTCGTAGTTAAATGCACTCAATGTATTATTTTGTATTCAAAATAAAATTTGATCTTATTTAACAATGTAGAAACTATATACATAAATATGAAGTGTAGACATTAATAAGCAATTATCTCATAATTGATGATAATTTTCATTAAAAAATTTTGAATATTAATTTTGACATTATTTGAATGAAATATCGTTGGATTCAAGTTTTCTATAAAAAAATATTTCAATGAAAATTGTTTGAATTGACTAAGTTTGAATTGTCCGATTGAAAATTATTTTGATTATATAATTTTCGCTTTTTCAAAAATTCATTTTTGTTTATTTGATTGATAAAAATTTGTAGATGCATTAATATCATCATATATATTATTATATATTGTAAATATATTCTTAGTTTTGAATTTTTATTATCGAGTAGTATTATCCCATTTATTATTATATTCTATTATTTACTCATGTTTTACTTTTATTAAAATTAATTTTTTACAACAGTTTGAATTTAATATTTGTTATACTTTATTTACATTCATAAGGATATAACAATAGAGTTTTATACAACAATTATTATTAAGAATCAGTTATTATAATTGATGCCCATACAAGCTCATAAAAATATAAGGAGAAATATCAATACTATATTGAAATAAGTTTTTGTACTATGATATTGTTAAAATTTATAAAAAATATTCCACTTTTCTTTAAATGGCTTCAATATTCCATCTTCAGTATACTTCAAAATATTTTCTTCATATTGAAGTATACATCCTTCATAAAGAAAATAACAGATCGTCACGTAGATACCATAATGCAAGTGGGTCTCGAAATCATACGATACGAAAGAGGGGTCAGAAGGAAAAGAAGGAAGGGAGAACATAGGAGGCATTAATAAAGTCGAATTGCATACACATATATTGATTGGTATAATTGAATTTCAGCGTTAAATATCTCGGGGGGAGCCACAGAAGTTTGCAAGGAATTACGGCCTTTACGCATGCGATGCAGCACTGTAGTGCACGCACACGTGTGTGTGTGTGTGTGAGGCGGTGTGCAAGCAGCGATCGTGGGGTAAAAACGAGCTTTGTCTTTTGCTCTCGTTCTGAGAATAAAATTGACGATTATTACGTGAAACGAGGTGGCCCCGAGTAAAACCCGAATGCGCACCTTCGAACAGCAATATAAAGACAAAGCCATTGACTGTAGTCAAGAAAAAAGAATGGTGTGGAGGAGAGGAAAGAAGACAAGAAATATGTACGAAAACAGAAGAAAGACAAAGACAAGCGTGGCAAACATGCGGACGGAAAACAGTGCGCGTTCGGGCACTGATCGCACGATCATGATTCGCGGATATATCTATGATTTTGTGGCATGCGCGGGCGTTCCGCTCGCAAGTCATTGGTGTATAGCTTTAAAATGAAATTCTTATTTTATTACGCATGATGATAGGGACGAAGATATTTATCACGGGGCCAATCATGCTTTGTCTCGCGCGAGCGCTGTTTCTTTCATCTCTCGTTTTTGTACACGCACGCGTCTTGGAACATATTGGTTCCGCACATACAATATTATATTATAAGAGGATATTTAATCAATGTTCCATTCAATCCTCCCTTGAATTAACGATCGGTAACGTATAACATTCAGCTCTAGTTCGAAAGAGTGATATTTTTATTTTAAATCAATTTTCTTTAAGTATAGTTATAAGTCGTGCCTATTTTATTCAGTAACTTTATCTATGTGCTCTTTCCTTTCGTTTTTTTGTTTGCTGTTTCTACCAACTACAATAAAATTTATATTTACCTTATAACTACTATAATAATATTAATATAGTGCTATGTTGAAATTTATTTACTTTTTGTCGGCGACATAAAAAAATATTTTTACTTTTACTTCAATATTTTATTTTAATATACATTTAATTGCTCTTTCATTTATCAAAGCTTAAATGAAAATATGGAATTTTAATTTTTATTAATATTGTAAGTGGTACTTAATATAAATATTTGATTAATAAATAATTCATATTATTTACATTTGCAGTTTCACGTGTTAGAAAATATAATTAAGCTTTTACAAGAATGAATTAAAAATATTCTTTTATTACTAATATTGTGTTTCAATTTATTTTTATCTTCATCTTATTTTTAAAAACTAAAAGCCATTAATTATAAAACAATTTTATATACGTCAGTAAAAATGCTTATTAATAAAATTCGCTTAATATTTCAATATGTAAAATATCTATAAGATTATACATTATGTAGCTTATAATGAAAAATTGTGAAAAATATTGCAATATTTTATATAAATAAACTCGCACAATAATGTTTATGTCTAAATCCGTTCAAAAAATCCGAATATAAAATAATTTTAAAAAGAACTACAAAAAATGATTTTTATATATTTATGTACATTTTTACATTTATATAATATTATTTTAAATATTTATAATATTAAACCTTTGGATAAAAGTTAACTTAAGATTTAATCGACGATATTAAAGATATTTGAATGATATTCGTGTTAATTTTCAAGTAATTACTTCCGAAGAATTCTTTTGTAAGTGGGTTTAAATAGTGGGTATGTAAACTATTTTAAATTGTACAATCCAACATTTAACCACTGTATTTGACGGCGATGGTTTTTTTTCATTTTTATATGTTAAGCTTTTATTAAATTTCATTCTATCAACTTTTCTATAAAAAATTACTTCAATGAAAATTACATTTTTCATAAAGCAGCTTAATAAAGAATAGCATTCTACATCGAATTATAAACGATCGGTTTATTCTTCCAAAAAAAAAATATAAAATTTCTACTAAATAATTTTTCTGAAAGTTGTATTTCTATATACCATATTTTTATTTTTAATATAAGCAATCATAATTTTATAGATTGATTATACAAAATATTTGATAAATTTATATTTTTTATACTGAGTGAATTTTTCATTCGTACTTATGTAGCAATTTTCTAAAATATAAAAATTAAGTAATAAAGGTAGTTTTTAAAATTTAATATGACATGTATAATTATATCAAGTTTTTTGTAAATTAAATATCTTCATAAAAGTAATATTTTAAAAGTTAATTATTTCAAAAAATTACTCAAATTGACGTTAATTGCTATAAATAATTGATAAAAAAATTATCTTAATTTTAATTTATGAAAGATTAATATTCAGAAATTTCATAATTTTAAACGTATTACTTTAAAAGTCTTCCGCATACGTACAATATTTAGTAATTTAATTAAAATAAAAGAAAATTAAATAGTTTTAATTAAAAAGTTAAAAAAAAAATTTCTAATTATAAGGTGATAATTATTCACTAAAACGTTAACCGAAAATCTTTTATAAATAAAAAATTTTTTTTAGTATTTATTTTTTTGTATTTTTAAATGTTTGTTGTAAATAAAAAAGTATTGTTATATAAATAAAAAAATTAAAAATCTCACGGTTGTACGAAAATATTCATTTTAAACTATATAATGATTAATTTAATATTTACCAATAAATTATCTTATGTAAAATAAGTTAAAACTTAATTTATAATAATACTATATTCTATAAATTTTGGAGATTAATTTTTCATATAAGATTAACGTTACATCAATAATAATGTGTTATATTAGCTTTAGACAAATTATCATTAAAAAATATGATATTTTAAATAAAATTATAATTTACCAAAATTTTTCTAATAAAACATCAAAAATCTGAACTTGCATAATAATAATAATAATAATAATAATAATAATAAATAATAATAATAATAATAATAATAACAACAAACAATATAATAATAATAATAATAATAATAACAATAATAATAATAATAATAATAATAATAATAATAATAATAATAATAATAATAATAATAATAATAGTTACAATAATATAAATAAAAATTTATAATCTGTAATAAGTTTCTTTGAAAGCTTATTTTTTAGAATTACCTGTTTTATTGACTGATTAAACTAATACATTAGTTTAAAGTAATGAAAAGGATTTGTACTAAAATTTTCAAATTAGATCATGCTAAATGAAATAGAAAAAGAGATAATTAATGAATTTCAAATAAATTTGTATTTGTATTGTAAAGTATAGATTTTAACATTATGCATATATAAATTAAAATTAAAATTGAAAATATTTTTGAAAATAATATTTGACTTCAAATTTAATAGAATTATTTTTGGTATTCTAATGTTACAAACAGTATTACAAATTTTATTTAATTAGGTTTATTTAATTAGATACAATTTCAGATATTTATATAAATTTATTATAATTTTCTGAAAATTATTTAATACTTTTTTTAATCATGAAATTTTAATGATCATTTAAGAAAATCATGAAGTTCAGGAAAGATATTAAGAACTGTATAAATGTGTAAAGAATTATCTTAAAGTATAATAATTGATTAATCGTAAATTCCGACTGATAAGATTCTAGGTGACCAAATAACGATAAATTGAGAAAGCTGGTCAAAATAGGCTGATGATGCTTATCAAGATAATTTTTCATTTTTACATGAATTTTCTTGCATATTCTGAAATCTTCTTGTCATCGTTTGACTCCTGATTCTCTGTACAAAAATGAAGGTTAAAGTGTAAATCTTGAATCGTGTTTAAAGCTTCCGTTTTCCAGATTGACTTCTGTTTTCGAGATTTACTCTTTTTAATATGTAATGATCATGTTAATAATATGAATAAAATGGCTTGATTTACTATCAGAATTAATCAGCTTAAAACAATTATAAAAGTTTTATCAAAATTATAAGTTTTTAGTTTAAAATTTTAATCTTACAACGCAAGAATATTATGCAAGTTATTGTTATACATTAAAAAGAAGCTATTGTATTTTTAATAATATAATTTACTATTCATTAGTTATTATTTATCATTTTACCAATATAATTAAAAAAAATATTTTTCATATAAAATATTAATTTAATTTAATTGGTATGCAAACACACACACATACGCGCGCGCGCGCGCACACACACATATATTTATGCATATAATTTTTACTTACCCAAACATTGTTTTAACATTACTAAATTATTTTCAAACTAAAGAAAGTATTGTAAATAGAGAAATTATGAAACAGTGTTATTCAATTGCGAAACATTCTTATATACATCCAATAGTTGCATAATTGTATATATAATATAGTATTTATAATAACACAAATTTTCTGTTATCAAAAAAAAATATTTTTTTAATCATGGTTTTTTGTTATACAAATAAAAAATTTAGAGTTAATTTCATGTAACATTTATTAATTACTAGTATCATTTTAAATCTTTTAGTGATTTATTCAATGATTTCTTATATATAATATTTATATCAAAATTAATAATATGTACAAAGTACATTGAACAAAAATTACCATAAATATTTAATAAAAGTTTGCTTCTTTTAATGCTTTTAAATTTGAATTACTTGCTAAAATATTTAATTTATATTTATAATTGGAAATAATTATATCTAATTTATTAATTATTGTATTCTAATAATTAAAAATCCATTTTTATGATGAAAACAATTTTTTTTTATTTATAAAATACATTATAATATTATTTCTATTATAATTTATTATCTTTAAATAATAGTAATATAATTATGATTTCAGTTGCTTAGTAACATATTTCAATACGAATAAATTGTAATAATATAAATATTTCCTGTTTAATAATTCACTGTAATAAATTTAAAATAAAAAATAATATTTTTTCTTTTTTAATTTATTTAAAAAAATTTTTTTATTCATATTTTTATAAAATATTTTGTGTATAATTTGTAGATAAATGTAAAACAAATAATACCTAAATAAATAATAGTATTAAGTCACGGAAATATGTACATATTGAATAGAAAATTTTTGTTATTAATTCTTAAAATGTGGTTGACTTCCAAATCGCTTTTGTAATTTTGTAAGTTATTAACAAAAATTTTGATGAATACTTGTAAAATTTTTACTTTCGAACTGTAGTGCATTATTGTATTATATGAAAGCAATAATCAAGAAGTAAAATTCATTTTTTGATAATAATTAATGTTATACTATTAATTTTTGCAAGTGAAATTTTGATTTATACTGTATTATTTATATATTTATACTATATTATTGACACCTCAACTGTATAATTTAAAGATTAACTAATGAAGTTAACGTAATTCGATTAATTGACGTTTAAAGTTCTCCTGCTGTTAGTAAAATAACCTCGAATTTCTTTAATTGACGAAGGATGTATTACAAAATTAAATATTCAATAATTGGATTGTAAAAAATTATTAGTGTTAGAACATTCTAAAAATATTCTACTTAAAAGTATTTATAACAGAAATGAGATTAATTGAATTTGTTCTCAAAATTTTTTGAAATATAAAATTGAAACAAAAAATTTAAATCTAAATGAAACTTTTCATTATCATAGTATATTTAAACTTACTATTATGGAAACAATATATTAGATATTACGCTATACGAAAAATCGTAAAAATGTACAAAGATAAAAAATTATTCTCTATTTAAATCTGAAAAAATTAAAATTTCAATCTATGTCGATAAATGTTTAATAAACCGTTTAAAATTAAAATTAAAAAATTTAATTTACAATCAGTAGCCATGTAAATGTAATTGCAATACTGTATCAAAGTAAACTACCAAATACGAAGATATATGAAACAGTTGTAAAACATATTTTAGCCCCGTCATTAATTAAAAATTATAAAATCGTATTTAATTTGTCTCCTTCTATATGAGAAAAATGATAATTAAAAGGTAAGATATAAGATATAAAGTTTAATTCAACCATAGCAAATCCGAAGAAGACATTTTTATATACAATTTTATTGTGATTGATGGAAGTTTTGTATCTCATAAATTAAATTTTCATTTATAATTTTTTATTGAAATCTTATTGAAATTATTTTTTAACATTTATTAATATCTAAATATAATATGTAGTTGCATTCATATTATTTTAAATGAATGTATTAATTCTTATATCAATTATTACATGTATAAATAAATTAAGTTATTTAATTAAGTTAAGTTAATAGTTAAATAAGTTAAATTAATTAAGTTAATAGTATGTATATTATAATTAAATAATTATAAGATATCAAATTTTTATAGTTATTTTTATTAAGTTAATAGACATTAAAATATTCACACATAATAAAATATGGTTGCGAATAATTTTATCAAATATGATATTACGTAAATGTAAGATTTTTTTTTAATCTAATGTAATATAATAAATGTAAATAAATGCAATTAAAAAATTAGTACTTTTAATGGTTGATATTAATAAAGAGTAGAATATATAACAACAAACAGTAGTAACTTAAGAAATAACTATTTTAATAAATCATACATATATTTGTAAACATTCATTTATATAAGTTTTCTGACAAATTATCACATATAAAATAAATGAGCTTGTTTTAAAGATTATTTAAATTAAGGTATTGTTCCTTATTTAGATGAAAATTAAAAAAAATAAACCTAAAAGAAATAATTATAGTTGTCATAAAAAGAGAAAAAACGAATGAATTTACTCTTGTTATTTAAAATTTTTTTTACAGTTATAACAATTGTGCGTTTTTTATAAAATGTTCAATCGTCGTTAAAGATTTATATTAAATAAACTCAAAATTTATGTATTATTAAAAATTCCAGTCAAGATTTAAATTTTTGTTGTCAGTGATTAGTTACATTCTGAAATATTATAAAGCGATTTTTCAAATCTGAAAGGAGAACAGAACCCTTTTTTCCTTTAAATTTATCATTCATTTTATATAATTTGATTAAGACGTTGTATCTGCAGATTCAAATAATAATTTGGTTTGGAATAATTTATATAAATATTTTTATTTATAAATCTGATTTAACCTCATATAAAATTAATCAATTTATCAGATTATTAATACTGAATAAGAATTTGTAAGTAATTTTCATTTTTAATATTTAAACAAATATGTGATAAAGATAGTATTCAATTACATGATATATTATATCATCTTTTGCACTTAATGTATATTATTTGTCCCCGAATAATATTTTCCACATATTCTTATAAAAGATGGAATTTTACACTAACCATGAAAATTTAAATTAATAATGATTTTAATAAATTGCTGGTTTTCTATATTCATTGCGATAGGCTTGACGATCTTGATTATTAGTTCAGTGACATATGATCGATTTTTTCAGACTCATCGTGATGACACTCCAAAAAATTATTCTTCCTCTCCCAGATAAATAACTCATCATACTTACTCGAATTAACACCGATTGCCTTCATAAGTAGAATATTCACCGATTGTCGATCTAACGCTAACCTTATACGTATTTAATGAATTTTTGTGTGCAAGACTTAAAGTAAAAAAAAATATAAATGACTGTAGTGAGCAAAATAAATTTATATCCGATAAAGAAATAGAAGGAATAAGGCTGGGGAAGAGAGTTCATAAAATACTATATTTATTTGTTATTGTTATTCGAATCACTCATTAACTTTGATTAGATTTTCTAGATTTTGATACTATATCTTACTGCCTACAACTTTTTAATTCTATAAATGTTTTTATCACTGAAATATCAAATAATAAATAAACCAAATGTAATAATTAAAAATATTAATTAGGTGCATTTACTTTGAAATATTTAATAAAAAGACACATATCCTAGTGCGAAGTTTTGAAGAAATTTGTAGAGTAACATTATAAAATTTACAATCATTTATTCGTTGCGATAATCAGTAATATATATAAAAGATCTTATATATGTTTAATATCAAGTAAAGAAAAAATAAAAATACTATAATCGTTTCAGAAACAAAATAGAGTATGATACAATTTATTGAATCTTTTTGAAGTTTTACATAAGTCAAGAAAAAGAAAGGATTAGAAAAAGAATGCTAATGAAAAAGACTTTCTCGTCGAAAAAATTAAGTTTTGAAATATTTGACCTACAGAAAAAGCTCATATTTCAAGTCATTGTTATCGTGTCCCATCTCATTATTCCTACTTAAGACAAGAAGGCGAGCCAATATTCGCCGAAGTTCGTCTACAATAACATTTATCTTCGTGACTCCCTACACGCGCGTTGACTTTTTTCCCCAGCTTTTTTTAAACATGCATTATGCGTATATAGACCGTGAGTAGATGGAGAAAAAGGGATCTGGTAGAAAGAGAAGGAAAAGACAGATAAAAAGACAAATAAAGGGTTCTCTTCTCTTTCTTTCCTTCTAGGTCCCGAAAGTCGACAGAGAAAAGCAAATGCACGTATCACGTGGTACGAATGAACTGACGAAGAAACAAGACAAAGAGAGAGAGAGAGAGAGAGAAAGAGAGCAAGAAAGCGAGAGGAAAAGACGGAGTGTATTGGAAGAAGAGAGAAGCTTGAAACTCGCTGGAGTTCCGCGAATCCGCGTAATCGATTCCATCATGTCGCGGGACCACCCGTAAGGACCTAATAAATAAGTAATACGTTGGCTGAAAGGAACGTTCCTTCGAAAGAAAACGAGGGAGCAAAAGAGATAGACGCATACATATAGGCTACTTCGCTTGCGAATGTATCAGGAGCGCGGAGGTGAACGAGAAGAGAGAGAGAATAAGAGTGAGAGAAGAGGAATAGAAGGTATGTCTTTAAAAAGGCTACTGCGTGACTGCTAGAGAGCAAAAGAGTGTGGAGTAACCAAGAGGCATGGGGAGGTTGTTTCCTCCGCATTCGGCTATAAGTTGCAACGTGGGAATAATGAAATCGTCTTTGGAATTGTCGCCATCGCTCTACGGGATGTCGGGAGCAAACGATTTTTCAAGAGATTCGTAAAGATGTAGTGCGTGAATCGAATTCTGCCACGAAAACACCCAACAAGGCGCGACGTCACAACGAATCACTTTTTCGCTAAAGTGACTCTTCTGAAAGAGTATTTGCGTAAAATGAAAATCAAATTGTTTTTTTGAAGATCATCTTTTACTTTGAACTGATATTTGTAGATGTAATACCTTACTAAAATTAGTTTTTTTTCTGTTATAGTATTTTCTTGCAAAGAGATAACTTTATTTTAAACATCCTAATATGTATTCTTAACAAGTACTTATACGTTCTACTTTTGTATTGATTTATATGCATTATTTTATAAGAAAATCTTTTGACACGACAAAGTAAACGTTCAACTAATTCGTATAAACAAAAAATACAAAAATACGATTTTTAATAAACGTAATAAATCTTTTTATAATATATAAATATTATAAAATACACATTAGCAGATTTAAAGTTATCTCTTTACAAGAAAATACTATTGGAGAAAAAAAACTAATTTTAGTAAGGTATAACGTCCAGAAATATTAGTTCAAAGTAAAAAATAATCTTCAAAAAACAATTTGATTTTCATTTTGCGCAAATACTCTTTCAGAAGAGTTACTTTAGCGAAATTGATTCGTTGTGACATCGCCCCTTGTTGGGTGTATCGCGTTAGAATTCGATTTTTCTTTATATATTATAAAAATTTAGTTGTATTGTTTGAAATTTAATTTTTTGTAGAATCTTTCTCCTATTCTTCTATAATCGAATCAATTAAGAAGAATATTTTCTAGTAACAGATAGAATTTTATGCTTAACAAAATTTTTATCTCTTTATATTAATTTTTTAAGATAGAATTTTATTACCTAATTAACCTTATAATATGTATAATATATATATAAATTTAGGTTATAAATAATTACGTTATAAAAACTAAGTTTAAAATAGAAAATTACACAATTTAGAAAATACAATATAAGAATAAATATGCCTTTGAAATAATTTGAGAAAAATAAATTTTTATTCAATATTATATATAAAATGTTAAGCACATAAAATTTTCATTATTTATAATGTCTTAAAATTGTATGTATATGGCTACTTTTTTTTTAAAATATCAGATTTTTAAACTTTTAAAAAATAGATTTCTCAATTAAACATCTTTTATTTTTAAAATATTGCCAATAGTAAATAATAAATAAATCATAATGATTAATATAAATTTACCTGAATTTTAATTTCATCTAAATAAATTATAAGCTTTAAAAAATTATACGGTATTGCACATTTTTAGTAAATGAGATAGATAATTTTTTAAATGTAATCAATTTTACTTAAGACAAATTTTTATTCGTAAATTAAAAATATATTAATTTTATGCTCAAGACACTACAACTGTAATTTAATGTATTTGGAAAATCATAATTATTTATTTATTATATATTAATAAAAATTATATATATATATGTGTCTGTGAAAACCTAAATTAAATTTCTTCCAAGTTTATTAAAAATTATAATTTTTTGTGGAAAAAGATATATACTCAATACGCAAATCTAAATGATCAGTCATTAAAAATAAATTCGTTTCATTTTAACTAATTTACTTGAGCACCTTATCAAAATATTGCCTGAATTTCTATTTCGTCACGATAGTAAATATTTAGTAAATTTTAACACGATTTACAAGAATAAAAAAAAATAAGAATTAGATAACTGCATTGAAAATCGCTTCTTGGTTACAAATGTTTGGTACTTTATAATATAATATAATTGATACAAGATAAACTTCGTACTATTAATTTTAAGTAAAAGACACTGTTACAGTTAAAATATTTGCTTTATTAAAGTAAATTAAAAATATATTTTAACAAATTATCTTCCTGAAGCATACTTCTATATTATTTTGGTTTGAATGAACTTACAACCAAAGTTTACAGATTGTAACATAAACGTACGAAGAGTCTATAAAAAAAAATTTATCTACAGATTCATTTTAATAGTAAAAAAGTAAATATTATTATTCATAGTGAGTAATTACAATACTAAAAAAATTAAAAATTTAAAATATAAAGCTCGCTGTAATTTTTTTTTTCAAATACTATTATGAAAAGAAAAAGTTTGCTATTATAAGTGAAACAAATATAGTTAAAAGTATTTATTCACAATTGACTAAATATTACCATTTGTTTTCATAGAAAACCAAAGAATGAAAAGTCTCTTATAATACACTAACCTATTAATAAAAATAAATTTATTACACCACCCTTAAACGTGTAAAATTATTTGTGGATTCTTTCTAATTAATATCAAATATAAAATGAAATACATATGGTTAAATCATCTTATACATCTGATATGACGTGAAAAGGACAGTATTTTATAATTTTTAGAAACTTTTGATATTAATCATTGGAAAAGTTAAAGTAACTAGAATATTTTAATGATAATTTACTAAAAAATATTTAATTGCCGAAAGTAATTTTTATATCCAACGATCGCCCTAGAAATAAAATATCTTTTATTTTGGTTAATATACTATATCTAAAAACGCGTATTATTTTATATACTAATTACGAGGATTTCTAAAAATACTAGATAAGAAAATATTATCAAGATATTTTTTCAACATAGTGTATAATTGTCGTTAATAGATAGAAAATAGCAAAATTTGAAGAACAAATACTTTGACAAAACGTATAGGTTTTATAGAACTGAAATTAATTTCTTTTGTTTATTATTAGCAAAACTTGATTGTTAGTAGAATTAAGTATGAAAAATGACACCTACGTTTGTAAACATCAAATATATATTTTTATTTTTATTTTCAAAAAATAAGATTCTATGCATTTTTATAATACTTCTTAAATTTTTACTACTTTTATTTGTAAAATTAATCGCGAAAATACATTATTAATTTTATAATCAATAATGATAAGCCTCTATATGTTTTAACATAGAATAAATTCAATTACATAAAATAAAAATAATATATTGCTTCAAAATTCAAAATGTACTTAATATTTTTACAAATTTTTAAGAGCAATCTTAATATTATATTTTATAAAATGAATTGATTCTTATATTATATTTCATTGCGTGAATAATTTTATTTTACTTATTAAATAAAAAGAATAATACATTAATTAAATATACAAATTCAATAAAGATTCCAGGTAGTTGTTTTAATACTAGTAATATAATTTTTAAATAATTAAAATTATTAACAATTATAATATTTATTTATATTAGCAAAAAGTTGATTAATATACACTTATAGAAAAAGAATCATAAACTAAAATTATACAAATATTAATAATCAGTAGATAGCATTATTAGAACAATATAATTAAACAAATACTAATAATATTAGTAGCGTATATCTAAAATATCAATTTTTATTATTAAAATTTTTCTATGTGAAAGTAAAAATTTTTTTATTAATTGAATGAAATTATGTATAGTATAAAATATAAAATTTCAATTTGTTAGTTAAAATAATAATTCTAATTTTATTCAGATAAATTTTTATGTAAATTTCACTTCAGTAAAATTTCACATATAAATAATATTAATCGCACGGTTAGAGTTTAAAGCTGTACAATCAACTAATATTTAACGTAATTGTTAATCATTAACGTTCTGTTAATTATGACGAAGTAAAGAAAGATATTTGAACCACAAGTAAAGATGCTCAAAATAGATTTAGTGAATGAAAAGCCTTCAGACCCAAAAGAAAGTCTAGAATCTTTCGCCATGCTCGGAGTATTCGTACTGTCTTATATTTCATGTTTATTGAATAGTTCGTTTGCCATACTAGAATTACGAGCTGCTACAAGATATATGATTATAGATGCATGTATCTATCCAACGTTTTAAGTTAAGTACAAATTTTCTTTTATTGTAGTTTTTAACATTAAGTATAAAGTATACAACTATAAAATCAATAAATACTATATTTTTTATCTTGTACAAAAATAGTTAATTATGTTAATTAAACAAATATTTTTAAAATACTATTTTATGTAGTATCTGATTAGCTATCCAATAATACACTTACATATGATAAGACTTTTTTTTATATTAACGAGTTTAAAAACAGAAATAACCTTTACAATTGAACAGTTATTTTAATAAAAAATTATTTTATTAAAAATAACATAATATAATACTTTTTATCTTTTCTACTACCATAAATAATATTAATTTTCATGAAAAAAGGTTTTTGGAATATCTTTCATATATATTCATAACAAATAAACCACTACAAACTTTCGAAACCATAGTGGTATTTTTAACATAGTATTTCATATGTGCAGACATAATGCTAAAAAGATTTTGAATTGTTATGTAAGAAAAGAACAGTGCAAAGTAGAAGTTAGAGTTAAATGTTATTCTCTATAACAAGATTTCAAAGATCAAAATATAAAATATGTACATCGAAAATGAGTTCTGCAATTACGACGTTCACATAACGCTAACAATTACATTTTCTGATTAAAATTATTTTAAAGAATATTTATTATTAAATATATGTTTTATATTGATATATATTTTATTTTGAAAAAACAATTATTAATAATTTGAAATAAATACTTTTTCTTTCTAAAAATAAATTTTGTATTATACACTAGCATATTAAAATTGTTCAAAATATAGCTTTAAACTAAAATAATTATAGTATTATTCTTATTACATTGAATCGAATTTAATTTTTAAAATAATCTTTTATATATTATTTATATTTGAAATATATCTACTCTTATTGTACATATATTTTGGAAACAATCACATTTATTTCAATAATGCATATTTCTCTTTATTGATTGTTTATTGACTTATTCTTGAAAACAAAAAATTATCACATTAAAAAATAGAAAATTTTTTTATACTTTTATTATAATGGTCATATATTTGAAATACATTAAATATATATTAAATAAATAAAAGTAATTGCACGAAGTTACCTGTTATTAAAATGAAGACTTTTAAATTTTTCATAAAAGGAAACCATGTAAAAAAATTCCATAAAAGAGAGAAGATGTTCACATACGACTTTTGTGATTCGTGATATATGTACGTGCATGCTCTAAGAACTTACGCGTAGTCGTAGCTATAAGTTTCTTTATTCCACAGCAATTTTCTCATAAGTAGTCCCCCGAGACGTATCGGAACAAACGAGTTTATCCATTACGCTACAGAGAGTTTAAGTCCTGTTTCTAAATAAGTGCTTTGTCTATTTATCAGGTAAAATCTAAAGATATACTACGAGTTGGTCAGAAAATATCCTTGTAAAGTACAATATTATTGATTACTTTATCTCTCACATATTTGATTGATTTTCATTAAAAATTTTCATTATCTCTTTTTAATATAATAAATAAGTATTATTAAATATATAATAAATTTAAAACATCTTCAAGCTTTTAATAATTAGAAATTAAATTAAAAATTAGCTAAAATAAACTTATACATATAAATAAATAAAAATTTTTAAATAATTAAAATTAATAAACAAAATTTTTTTTAAATATTATTTATTTTATAATATAATATTTAGAATTTTTTATAGAATTTTAAATGTTTTAACGGTTTAATAATAACAAAAATACTGTGATAAGATCAAAAACTTTTTTTACTTTGATTTTGCACAAACAATTGTTCGTTAAAACTTTCAGACATTATATATTTTTTTAATTATTATTCGTATTAAAAATCATGATAATATAATAATGTTGCGTTTTTAACAATACTTTATTCAATTGTAGTTTTTTAATAAGATTTTTGAAAATAAATAATAGATAACTGTAAAAAAATTTTTTGTTTTTGACATATTCAAATGTAAAATAAAAATTTTTTATGAATTATCTCATTTATGATTATTTAATAAATATGAGAACACTTTGTACTTATTAACTAGCTGAAATTCAAATAATGTATTATCATTTTTTATCAGAAAGTTTAGAATATAAAAAGATTAAGATTGCTTGTATTTTTAAGACCATCATTTTTCATTAAAAAATTTTTTAAAAGAATTTTAAATTAATTTATTTCAGTGTAGAGTTATGCAATAAAATTATAAAATTTTATATTATTATATTTTTATATTTTTTAATACTCTGGTTACAATCTAATTTACCAGCTTATCAATATATATATGTATATATATATTATATTTTTTATATATATACAAAAAAATAGTTTATACTTATTATTTTACAATAATATGTAATTAAAATATAAGTAAAAGAGAGAGATTCATATTAAGTACAAAGTAAAGGAATAGTTTTTTTAGTGTAAATAACGATCGGAAACAAATGAAAATAGAAAAAAATAAGCAGAGGAATTATATTGGATGGGCACAAATAAATAATAATATAGTTATCAGTAGTAAAAAATATTCAATTACATTTATATGACAGATAAAAATTAAATTTAGGTAATGCGGTTCAAGGAGATTAAAAACAAAGGACAGAGTATTTCAACAAGAACAGTAACAGTGAGTAGTGCAGGTAAGAAAAGTTTTAGGTAAGAAATACAGAACAAAAATAAAATCTTCTCTTAAAGAAATGAAAAAATAGAACCTACATATAGGGAGCAACAAATTAAACATGTGAAATAAATAAAATTAAGACGTCTGGTGAATTAAGAAACTTTATCGAAATATAAGAAAAAAGGGGAGTTTATTAAAGAATTCAAGAAGAAGATAAAAAACTGACGAAAAAATGAAAAAGATAGCTTTTAGAAGAAAATAGTAGCTTAATAGAAGAAAATGAAAAAGTGAAGGAAGAAATAAAAAAACTACGACAGAAAGTTAGTACGTATATAGTAAATTGAAGAAAAATTATAAATTGGTATAATATGCAGAAAGAATAAAGAAAAATATAATGCAAAAACTAGGAAAGAAAAATAATGGGTAAATGAAAGTAAAGAAGATAAAAGGATTAAATAATCAAAATAAAAGCTAATTAGGAAAATAAAAAGAAAAACGTAGGAGAGAAAATTCGAATTATATGTTCCAATAAATATAGAAAAAATAAATGAATCAGAAAACATAGGAGACATAGGAGCAAATAAAAATAAGATAAATAAAATCACAAGAGAAAAGAAGCAATTTTAAATGAATAAAACAGTGAATCTTGATGTAATAAAGAATACCAATAAAATCGCAATGAAAATAATAAAACAGTAAATAGATATAAATACAGAAGAGGATAAAGAAAGATATATTGAAAAAAAATATTTAAAGAAACACTGAAAAAAAGAAATGAAATAGAAAAGGAAATAAAGAACCAAGGATTAATCACTGAAGCGAAAACTTTTATAAAGTAAGATTATATAAAAAAATTGTAGAAATAATTTAACAATATCTACAGTGAGAAGAAAGAAGAGGATGGTGAGAGTAAAGAAAGAAAATTAAAATAGAGAGTGAATAGAAGTGAAAGTATAGAATGAAGAAAAGAAGAGGTAAAACTAGAAGAAGTACAAGGAAAATGAAATTCCAAAAAAAGTCGAAATTACGAAGAAAATACAGATATACGGATTAAACATATTACTATGACGTAATAAGAGTAATTAAGAGACTAATAAACAGAGAAAAAATTTTCAAGAAGTCGAAGAGTGATTTTGTGGTACTAATTTAGAAATAGAAAACACGAACAGCTATAAAAGGAATTTATTGAACTGAATTTATTGGATGTAAAATTTAATGGAAAATTAAAAAAAAATAGAATAAAAGAGTATATGGAAAAAAATATAATTTTTCTTAAATTTTTAAAGCTTTAGAAAAAGAGGCGGAGTGATACAATCTATATATATATCGAAACGTTAGTGTAAGAAAAAAAAGGAAAAAATCTTTGCACATATAAAGGCAGTATTCATTAAAATATAAAAAGATTAATTAGAAAATGTAACGAAAAAAAAGGTAAAAAAAGCATTTGATAAATTAAATAAAGCAAATTTATAGAAAAGCAAAGATAATAGTCAAGACAGACAATGAGTTAGTTGGGAAAATAAAAACAGAGGAGTGAAGCAAAGGCTATAAAATGAGTTCGACGTTATTCAAAATGTTATGGCAGATATGCAGGAGTATTTTTCTATGTTTAGAATATTATTTTGCTAATATTTAGGGTATAAATTAAATTAATAAAGACGCCGAATATATAATAATAAAATTTATGGTTAAAATAATAAACATAACATTCGGAAAAGTAACGAGTAGCAAGATAGTTTCAAAAACACTTTAGAATGAAAAAGAAAATATTTGACCGATGAAAAGAATTAATGAAAAGAAAATTTAATACTATTTGAAATCGATATTTAGTATTGGAAAATGTACGAGATTTATTGTAATAGAAAATTCTTATAGGAAACAAATAAACACATAAAATGATGCAATGATTGTACGTAATATAAAGTACGAAGAAAAATAGAAAAATAGAAACAAATGCTTTATAAAATAATATCAGTATCAAATAATCAAAATTTAATCAATGTGATTTACAAAATATAAATTAAACATGAGTAATGTACAAAATATAAATAATCATATATAAATTATTAATAAAGTAAAAAAATACATATATACGAAGAAGAAATATAAAAACTATAAATAATAATAATAATAATAGAACATGCAAAAATTTTTTTATTTTTATAAATTATATTATTTTTAAATAGATTATTGATCACTGGATTTTTTCCGTTAAATTATAACATAAAATAATTATAATATCATTTACAGAGAGGAAATTAAATAAATAATAAAATTGCAAAGTCTCTATTTTTCTTTAAAAATATAAAACTTCTACTTTTAATACAGTAGAAGAGAGTTTCTACTTAGTATAGAGTAAAAAACTGCAGATTCTCTAAAATATTCTGATATTTTAACGTATAAACTTATATTAAGAGATAAAAATAATTGTATTAAATAAAAAAATTAATATTATTTTTTTTTCAAATATAAATAAATGAATAATTGGATTAGATATAATTCTTTAAGTCTAAAAGAAATTATATTGGATTTTTTTATGATTATAATTGGTCATGTAAAAAATTTTGTTTATTAAGCATTTTAATTCATAGTATCAGAAAAAAATAAAATAAATATATGCATATATATATTATTAACATATGATTTAAAATGTATAAATTAATTAATAATTCTTATTTACAGTTTTAAATAAATTGTGAAATAATTCAATAAAGTTCTATATGATAATAACATAATTATTCAAGTAAGAAAAAATGTAAATAAGAAATATAAATTACATTTAAACTTGCGTCAAGTAAAATATTCGTATTTGAGAAACAAATCTCAAAAGTATTGAAACTATATTATATATTATAAAATCATTAATTTATGGATTTTATTATTTATTAAATATATCTCTTAACAGTTTTAAAACTAATTATATTCGAAGTTAGGGTGAAAATACACTAAGCGGATAGTAGTTACTAACGGTCATATAGTGTAATTTCAATTTTATAAATACTTTACAAAAGTAGTTTTATAAAAAAACCACGAAGAATTTAACATATTTAAAAGATTTGTGATAATAATTTTTCTGTAATTAGATTAGTTATTTTGTACATAAATTTAAGTTTTACTTACCACGCTTACATTCGCAGTTTATAATAATTCACACAATATACTATTTTAAAATCATGCTATAAACAAAAATTATTATTTTTTCTTGATAAAACTTTATTTTTTATAAAACTTATGAAATACCTTTTCTCAGCGATCTTTCGAAGGTTGACATAAGTATAACAGTTTTTTAAATACAATAATGAAGAAAGTACTTATATCTAGACTTTTATAGATTCAAAATTCTGTGAATTTAAGAGTTTTTTACTTCATAACATTTCGTTTACGCAAAAGGGGTAAAATTTAAGAATTTTCTATTCCAAAAATGTGCATATAAACTGGCCAAAAATTTTTCCAAGTATAAATTATATATTTCTAGAACTTTTACCCTATAAGGTTGCAATCTTTTCAAATAATCTCGTTTTTATACTGTTCAAGTTAATTGTACCTCAATATTTATTAGTTTTATAATTATTTCCAATATATTAATTAAATAAATTATTAAATAATTTGATTCATATAATCACCTTGATTTTTCGATAATAGAAATTATGTGATTATAAATTATAAATTACCAATCTGAACTATACACAAAAAATTTTACAATTTTTATTTTTAATAGTTTTTATCGATGTTAAAAAATCATATTTATAAGTTTTATAATTGCTATCTTCCATGATAACTTTCATTTAATTATAATTAATTTCGTTTAATTATAGCTGAAATTATTTAAACTACGAGTTGAATTTAAAAAGATATATTGAAAAATCCAAAAAAATCATTTATCTCGTTTATAGTTATATAAATCGGAAAAGAAATTAAAAAAAAAAATTCATATATAAAACTAACATTATGAATAAATTTTTCATAAATTGCCTTGAATTTTTTAACAAATCGTAAAAATGTGTTAAATATACTAAAGTATATATTTAACTAAAAGTATGATTTCAACCGCTTCCTTCATTAACTTTGTATGAATATGACAACAAATTACTTCTTGAATGAAATTTGTTGTAAATAAATTTGTTGCAGATTGAAAGTCTTAAAATATTAAAATAAAATTGAAAAATAGCGAACTTATAATGTAATTATATTACATCTATAACGCGTGTCATATAAAATGTATATTTTCATTTAAATTTATATTAAGTATAAATATTTTCAATCTATATACCTTACTAATATATTTCTATACATACATTAAATTTATTTATTACTTCTTTCACAATTTTCCAAAAAACTGAGCTAAACTGTACAAAAGACTCTAAATACTATTCTTATACAACTATATAAAAATCAAGACACTGAAAAAGGAATTTCTGTATTAAAAGCCTTAGGCAAATAACTATAGCCTGATATAACTTATATATAAATTAGATGGATTGTGTCTCTTCTCACGAAATACTTAATGTTCCCCTCTTAAAACTGTTAAAGCCTGTTAAAATAGTTTTCAATTTTGAAATGTGAATCTGACGTGCATGCATATGATATATGCGTGCATGTACCTTATACTTTTGATATTCAAAATGTTTCTCTTATTTCTATCTCAGCGTTTCTCAGTAGTTCAAATATTCTGTTCTACTTTCTTTATATTATGTTTCTCTCTATTTCTAAATATTTTTGTGTCTTATTCTTTTTTAGTTTCTAATTAACACAAACAATATATAGTATATAGAAACTTATATAGAATATAAGTTATATTCTTAATATAACTTTTTAGCAAAATATAATAGCGTCACATTGCATTGCATTTATTTATATAGCAAGATACGATAATGCCATGAAGAATTTATCATTAAGTGAGATGGAAAGAAGAACGAGCATTTTTTCGTTGAGTCAAGGGCGGAATAAGAGACGATGAATTACAAGCGCGAGATCAATATCAATTTGTAAGAATCACCATCAATTTGACGGTCTCAGACGTACACTTTTCAATACTGTGGGAACGTATACGTGTATGGATGAATCTCGGCATTTGCGAACAATGTGTATAATTATGTCATTTGGGTAGATGATATAAATTATTGGTTGAGCAGATTATGATATCGCATGACTATAAAAATTAATTAGAACATTACCTTAACCGTTCAGAGGTTATTATGGCGGCATAGATACGACGTTAGTAAAAAAAAAAAGAATCTTATTGACGGATAGAATGTATAGCATATTTAAAGCATGAGTAAAATGATTTAATATGATTCTATTTGAAAATTTATTGATCAAGGATTTCTTTATTTTAAAAGTCATTTAAACGTAATAAATTTAATTTAACGACTAAAAATGTTATTTAATTACTTTATATAATTTCTGCATGTTAAATCCGAGATATAAAACTATACAATATCTGATAACTAGTAATATATGTAATATATGTAATATACATTGTATTGATATACAAATGGTATGCGCAGCATCATCTGTATAATAACGCATGAGCACAAGTTTGTTAGTTCTCGGAGATAAACAAACATTATTATTACTTCTAATAATTTTATCTATTATTTTTAAGTTTCCTAAAATTCGCTATTTCAGCTGCATTAATTTTGCGTAAAGAAAAGCCTCTTGAAAATTGTAAAAAAGATTAGATAATTCTAGATACATCATTTTAATATTCTTATTCGAGAAATAGATTTTTTCTCTGTAACTGGCAAAACTTCAATATTCTTCTCTCTTACTAATCTGAACTATAACGAATATATCATACTTAATCTGGATATTTCATTACTCTCTTCAGTGTTAATTAATTAGTTTCAATTTAATTAGTTGATCACTGTAATAATAAATTATTTATTAATATTATTATAAAATTTTAAATTATTTGTAACATTTAAACTTCTAAGGTCTAACAATTAATATGCTTATATTTTTTTAACAAGTAACAAGTTCATGTGGTTTTAAAGTACACCACATAGTTCTATTATTTACTCTAGGAAGCAGACATAAAATAAAAAGTAAATTGTGTCAACCAACACTCTACAGACTATCTAAATTATATTCAAAGAATTTAGGGAATTAATCGCTATTCCAGTGTTTACTATCCAAGATAAAATAAACATATTTAATATGAAAATATTTTTATTTGGTAAAACATTCCAAGCGTGAAAATATTATAAAAATTTTTAAACTTGAAGTGTATAATTATTACAATATATTTAATAAGTAATCCCAATAATATATATAACTAAATATATACATCTAAGTACAAAAATTTTTTTCAAAACAATAATTATATAATATATCATTTTATAATTCAATAATAGTATAAATTATTTAAATACAGTTTAATAACAATATTTTAAAATAATTACAGTTAATTAAATTTATCTTTACTTATTTGCATATCAGTTTATATATTTACATATTTAGTTCAGAATATAGTAGCTATTTTTCAGAAAGTATTTTCTTTATAATTTATTGGATTAAAGTAATCATTCTTTAATCTAAAACTGATTAAAAAATAATTTTATAGTTAATAAATATGAACTATTTAAAAAAAATTCCGATTGCGAGATGCATTAAAAGGGTTCTTTGAAAGTTAAATATTGAGTTAAAATACGGTATTCTACGATCTTGATGAAGCGTTAATAATATAATTTCAACTTCTATGTCATTGTAGCTATCATTTTGATCTTACTCAGCAAAAAATTTATTAAAAATATAATTGATAATATTTCAATAATTAAAAAATCTAAACCATAAATATATTAATAATTTAATATGTACAATTTTCATAAATTACAAGTATAATAAAGATGTATAAATATAGTGCTAAACACTATAATATCATAAAAAGGATGTTGATAATAATTTTATAGGTATTAAAAAGAATTAAAATTAGTTTATTATTTAAAAAAAATGGCTATTTTATTTTTAATAAAAATATGAAACTATTATTTATAAGATAAATATGTGGGATTAAATTAACCAATTTACTATTTGCTATAGAATTAAAAATATTTTCAATCCTCTAAATTTATTATCATTTCATAAAGTTTTAAATATATTTCCTACAATTATGCCAGTTATGATTAGTAATAAAATGAAATTAAATTGCAAATTTTATGGAACACAATATAGTTAGATGAAAGAACTCGAATGAACATATAAAATAAAGTTGAAAAGTTACACTACCAAATTAAAATTATTTTTTTTAAACTCTTAAAAAATCTCATACAAAAAAATATTTTGATAAATTATCTATATTAGATATTTTAAATATTTTCTTTATTATTTTTAATACAATATTTTTAATTATTTGCATATTATGTTCCTTGAAAAAAATTTTAGTCAATTATTGTTCGAATAATAGTTGAAAATTAAAATATCTAATAACTGGAAACACAATTCATATAATTCATCAATATATCAATCAATAATTCATCGATATTTTATTTGTGCTGTTTTAAATAAACAAATTATCGTCTTAATCTTTACTTTCAAAAAATATTTGAAAAAAAGTTAAATAACTATCATTAATAATTCAAATATATTTGATAGAATTGTAAAATTATTCCCGTATTAAAATTTTTTTATTCATATTATGTCATCTTGAGTCTAATAATTCATAAAAATCTATCGTTGTTATTAGTAAATATATTTTACAAATACTTATTCTAATAATTCTCGATAATATTGCCGAAAAAAATTTTTTATCTTTCTTAATTAATAATTGTATGCTATTAATATTAAAATCTATTTCTTAACATCTATATTTATTTACTTTATGTGAATAATAAATTTTTAAATTATTTATAACTTCGTATATAATTTATATATAATTTCGATATATTCTATCAAGAAAAATTTTTTTTTATACATTTAAAATTTTTTATTTACGGTGAACATTTCAGCAATAAAATTTTGTCACTTCCTGATATATATATCAATGATATGATCATCGAATTTAAAACTATTAATAAAATTCTAACCCTATCCATAAGTATACATACTAGTATTTCATTTAGTGAAAAATTAATTCGAAATTAAATTTTATTCTAAAAGAATTAAAATAATGTAAAGAATTCGTAAAATATAAAAAAGGCAATTTTATCTATTATACATCAAATTAAATTTAAATATAAAATATAAACTTATAACTCTACTCTTTTGTATTATAGCCATTGCAGTTTTAATTAGTTATGTGTAATTTTAATGCTTTACAAAATAATATCTATTACTTGCTACCGCAATATTATTGTATTTATAATTATATTGAATCGACTTTATTGAATATTTAAGCTTTTTTCCAAATTTTATTATCTTATACACTATATTTATTTCAAGACATATTAATTAGTTAAAAATAAATGTTAACTTAATATATTACAAAGATAATTAAATTATAAATATAAAAATTTTATAGCAAATTATTCTATCATACTCATAATTAATTATTATTATATTTATCGAGTCAACGCGCTTCTGATAATTTTTATTGAATTATCAACTAAAGAACACAACGAAATGAAGGTATCTAAAGTTTAAAGTAATAAAAATAGCATTATTCATAGAATAATTCACAAATAAATTTTTATATTGTTTAAATTATTTATATCTTTTTCTTAATTATAATTCAATGGCTATAAGATAATGTAATCTTAATTTTACCATCTGCAATACTCTACATTCAATAGCCTGTGTTAAATTTAAAATTTTTTTAAATTTCAAAGAAAATTTCTTAAAAATTACGTCATTAATATTTGCAATCATTACTTTAACAAAAAATTAATATTACGTATATATATATATACATTTATAAAGTAAAATTCATATTATTATTATTTGCCTAAAATATTATTATAATGTCATATATTCATTATACAAAATTTTTTAAATTATACCAATTTAAAAGTTTATATTTTTTACATCAAAAACTTGAAAAATATATTCGAAAATTATTAAAAATATTTGAAAAATATTCATAATTTATTAGTAGGTGATAAATAACACAACTCAACTATATATAATAATTATATTATATACATAATAAGATTCAGAAAACATTAGATTATAAAAAATATTATAAACAAGAATGTAACAATATTAAAATATTTATTAACCCAATAAATTTAAATTTTACGACAGAAGATATAAACAAACGAAGCAATAAAATAATTATTTCATCAATTTATCTTAAATGTGAGACTTAGTAATATTTTATATTTGCATGGGTATACAAGTTAATTGATTATTTATTCAATACTTTAAAAATAAATATTATCTGCTACTATAAAGTTTTAAAAAATATTAGATAAATTCATATAAGAATATAAAACTTTTATTTATCATTTTCTTAAAATTATTGTCACGAATTATTTTTTTACATTAGCATTATTATCTATTATCAGATATACATTCAAAAACTTCTTTTGTCAAACTATAATATATTATATTAATGTGATTTTATAATTTTTTCTATTTTATTCTCAACTTAAAGTTAAATCTTATTAGCCAATAACTATTTTTAGATAGACTATATATATATATAAAATATATATATATATAAGAATATATAAATATTTTCACTAAATAGATTTTAATGATGATTTAAAAAAAAATACAATAATTTTAATAATTTGAAAATAATATTTTAGTAATAAGAATAATGAAAGATTTAAATAATTTAATTTGCAAGTACTTTTTACATATTTTTTATAAAAAACAGTAACCAAGAAATGCGTATATAATATGATATGTATATAATATGATATTTAAATTAAAATATCTTTATGTATACACACAGTGTACGTCTTTGAGTCTAAATAAGATTTAGTAAAAAATTGAAAATTTTAAATTAATTATTGTATATGTGACATAAAATTACAAACCATGCTTATATATGTGTGTATATTAAAAAATTGTTTATAATTAAATGTTTCAAAATAGATAAGAATTTAAAAAAATTTTTTTTAATTTCTAAAAGAATTTCCTTTAAATCACAACTGTCATTATGAAAAAGATGTGTAGTCTTTCTACATATAGTGTAGTTTTGTGCAAAAATATACAAAAGTAATAAATTTTACTGACACTTATCAAAACCACATGTTGTTTAGCTTTGAATATTTTTATGTGAAATGAATGATACAGTGTTTAACGATGACTGAGCTCCCTTTAATTTAAATTATTATTTATTATATAATTCTATGACATACTACTAATTTCCTCTTATATTGTATGCAAATATTTTCTTTAAAATTATTTATATTGATTATGGAATTATGCAAAATATTTTAAAACTTAAAAAACTACTTTCAATACTACGTGGTTACTAAAAGCAAAACGTTCTTTGAAAAGGTTAACGCCTTAAATTCGCGACTTTACTCACTCCAATGTATTTTGTAAATGCTTAAAAATATTTCACATAAGAAAATATGTTTTGCTACAATTCAATAACCAATTATTAGTTTTCAATAGTTCAATGAAATCGCGTAAATATAAAGTTAATCTCAATAGAAAAAATGACAACAAAAACGCGTGTTAAACAAATTTCATAATGAAACACAAATATAAATATTGAAGAAATTGAAGTTACGACAATTAGATGTGCCGAAATCTTTAATTTGTCAGTACTCGTGAGTAGAGCTAAGGTAAAATTGCGTCGGGTCCAGTGACTCGATTTAACGGCCCTGGCCATCCAAGTTGAACGTCAAGAAGCAGGGAGAGGGGGCCCGAGGATGCCCCCGCAGAGCATATGTAGAAGCCTGGTTCCCACACCGCAGTCCATGATTTATCAGGCTACCAAGCGGTAGACCCGCTGTCATCGTCTCTCGTGTGGCCTCTCGACAGTGGAAACGCATAGAGAGAAAGACAGAAAAGGAAAGTGAGCTCGTTGTCCCCCACCATTTTTTCGGGCCTTACGCATGGCGACACTACAATTACTTCTTATATTATTTTCTTGGACCACATAGCTCGACTGAAGGGAAAATCAACTCGAAGTAATACTCCACAGACAGGATAAGAATGAAGTTAAACATTTATTAACTATTGGTATTAGGCAAAGCGGCCCTTTTTAGTGTCTCTTCTTTGCGCATGCTTGCACGCGAAATTTTTACACGACAATCACAGATCTGGCTAGAGTTTCTTTTACATTATTACTTCAGTCAATAATAACTACATATGTTTTCTTAATACATTAACATTATACATATTTTTCTATTAGCTCTAGGAAAGTCATTAGGTAATCGTTTTGTACGAATGTGTTTAGAATCTTTTTTCCAATTATTAAATAATACTTACAACTTATTAACTATAATCAATCAAGAAATGAGTGATACTGCAACTGCATTCGCAATTGCGTTCTTTATTTAGTTTTTTTGGTTAATACTAAGTATACAAATTTATTAATATTCTGTTCAAATAATTTTTTTCGATATGTACATTATAAAAGAATAATAATGAAAAATAAAATATAAAAATTTTAAATAGTTTATTTAAAATTATTTTTTGTGAAATAATTTTTTTTTACTTGAAGAAACAAATCTTAAAAAATACATTTAAAAATTTATTTTATTAAACTTTATTAAAGTTACTATTAAATAGTGATTTTAAGGAAGTTACATTTTCAAAATACTTAAATATAATAAAAAATAGCGTACATTGTATGAAAAACATTTTTTATAATGTGTTAAAAACTTATTTAATTAAAAATCATTTATTCTTAGACATTTAAAATAAATATCTAAATAAATTTGAAAACAACTTCATAGTCATTAAATATCATGGTAATTAAGAAATTTTTTATTATTAATTGCATTTTTTTAAGAATATGTAGTTATAAATTCAGTTTGTTAGTAATATTTATCATTTTTTTAAATATTTAATAGCAATAATTTTAATATTATGAATTATCATTTTAATATATTTAGAAACAAAATCCTTATATTCTTTGATATTACATTTTAACAAAAGATTTAAAATATTTCAACAACATTTCATTACGTTAGATATTACTTATAAATTATTTCTATAAAGTTCTTATAAAACAAAATATATTCATTACACATTTTTTATTTAATATGAAACTATGATTTTATATTTGTACAATATAAATTAAAAATTTCTTTTATAAATATTTTTCGAATTTCATATATTAACAATTCTAAAGAAATCGTAAGTCACAAAATAGATATAAAAAATTAATAATAAAATCTTATATTAACTCAATTGAAGCAATAGACTACTGTATTTATTTCAAAAACCTAAAAGTTAAATAATTTTGAATTTTGTAATAAAATAGTGATTATTAATAATAATTCATTATTTAATATATATAATTAGAAATGTACAATGTAAAAAACTTTTTATTTTACGATAATTAAAAATAATGATAATTATATTAATAAAAAAGATGTTTGAACTAATTTTTTAAATATGTACAATAAGTGAACACAAATAACTATTTATTTGTTAATATCATCATTCCTATTATTACTTTTTTCAATAATGTATTAATTACTATAATATATTTTTATATCACTATATGTATTTGTGTTTATTTCTTATTTTTTCTATAGATGAGTTTCTTTCCATTTGTTTACATCTTTTTTTCTATTTTAATATAACTGCATACACCTCCAAAAGTTCTGATTTACCTTTCACAACTTTATCCAAGTTTCTTCTTTATATTTTATAACTTTATATTGTTTCAAAATATATTTTACTGTTTCTTTATACTTTTCATAGATTTGATGAATATTTCATTCGAAACTTTCTTTAAAATTTGCTTTTTGTGTATTAAATTCCTATTCTAAATCTAACTAATATTTTCATTTCATTTTTTAATTTAATTATATATACGTTTACTCTCAATATTTCTTCCATTACTATTTCATTTATATATCTTGAATTCTTTAAAAATTTTTTCATTTTATATATTTATAGATCTTTTTCAACCCTCATTACTTTTTCTTCATAGCTCTCTATTCTTTCGTATTTTTCTTTTCAATAATTGGTAAGTATTTAATATTTTCTCATAATCTTGTTCCTTTTTTTCTTCTTTCATTTTTATCCACATTTTTATCTTTGTTTTTTCTTTTCTCTCGTTTTTTCTTTTTTATTCTTATACATTTTTCTAGAATATCATTATTACCATCGTGTCCGATCCAAAATTAAAATCTTATTACCTTTTTGATATTTTATTTCTAATTTGTCCTTTTTTCGTTTCTCTCTTCTTTTTTTTCTAATTATGATTTTTAAAAAATCTAATCCACTGATATAATCAAACGGATTTTTATTCAATTCAAGTCTCTATGCAATATTTATTGCATAATATTGATATATATTATATATATAGATATAATAAATATTCTGTGTTTAATATTTTGTTTTAATTTTTATAGTCTTCATATCTTTTTCATCTTTATAACTCTACAGCATGTCATTCCACTTTCTAGTAAGTCTTCACAAATTGCTTTATATCTTTATTTTCAACATAATTTTTTTTGTAAGTATCCAAAATATGCATATCATTTTATAAGTTCCAATTTTTTTTTATTTCAATAACATGAAATATTCATTTTTGAATAATATATTTTATTGTATATTTTTATTATATATTTTATTCGATCTTTCTAATTTGACTATTTTTCACGTTTTTATATTTAACTCTAAACTTTACCTTTATACATATTTATGTAATTGTTTTAGTATATTCTTCATATCGTTATCATTTTTTGATAACATAAATATGTTATCCGCATTTTTTAAATTTTTTTACGTATTCCAATTTTTTACTCTTCTATCATTTCTTGTTTTATGTCTGAAAAAGGTTAAAAAAAAACTAGTCCGAATTTTATATTTTTTTCTAATGTTATTTCTTTCATTACGTCATTATTATCATCACTATTACCACTTTATTACTATTCTATATAGCATTAATTTTCAGTTATTTTTATCGCAGCCTTCTTAAATTTCGATCTAATTTTTTTCAATTTTTATTATAACTATGTTTTTATACTTTTCCTCATAAATTTTCTTTGTTTCTTCAATTTATATTTCAATTATTTTTATTTCATTTTATTCTTCTATACTTTTTAATAGTAAATTTAATTTTATTTAAAAATTAGTCATCTAATTCTATTTTTATTTATAATTTCATTTTATTTCATGAAATTTTATTAATTTCCAATCTTAATAGTTTATCTTTTTATCATACGAGCATTCAAAAAAGTATACTAATATGTTGTTCAAAGGTCTTTTTTTTCCTATACACCTTCTTAAAATATATATTTACACTTGCGTGCGCTTTTTCATTATATACGAGTATCGTATTCTCTAAATTATTTTATTATATTTTAGTTCTGGTTCTTCAGGTTTTTATCTTTATAATCTATATTTTTTATATTAATCATTGTATTTTATTATTTTCTATATATAATATTAGTGCTTATACAAATATTTATATATTCAATCATCTGCTTTTCTAAGATCATTTTATTTCTTCTAAATTGTTACAAATACCGTACATCAGAATTCAATATTATTACTTTTTATGATTTATATCCTTTTGCTTTTCATTTAGAATTTAATTTTTTCTATTATCCAGTATTTATTCATTGATAAATTAATTAAAATTAAATAATTTCTTTAATGTTTTAGTTTTCTGTTTTTTCTTCTTTATTTTTCAGTACTATTTAACTAATCGTTTTTTCTTTTCATCTTTCTCTCTCTCTTATTTCATTCGAGCTCTTTTATTATTACTTCTGTGTTGTTTTAACTTCTAATGTTTTCGAAATGAAACTTTATATTTTAATTCACTCATTTTCTTTTTATTCTATATATTTTTATTTCTCTAAAATATTTTATAGCTTATTTTTTTTAAACAATTGTATTCTATTAATTTCTTGACTTTTACATGTTTTTGTGAACTTTTCTCTTTATTATTATTATTATTATTATTATTATTATTATTGTTTATGATGTTGTGTCCTTATCATTTTTATAGTATAGACATAACGTAGATGTATCGTTTTGAATTTCTCCTATACGTTTTATTCATTTTCTTAAGTTTAAACAAACTTAGTGCCTCGTATGTTTCTAATCTTTTTTAATATCCTAAATGAAAATATTTTATTCAAATTATTTCCAGTAATATCTCAAAAGTTTTCATTTGCGTTTAATTTAATTTAGTTAACTGATACTCGAATAAAATATAATATTCTAGTTCCATTTCATAGATAGTATTTATTTTCATTATTAGAATAATCAATGAGGTTTGACTTTATTAAATTTTAATAATGAAAAAACTAAAAAAATAAAACTAATATGATTATTTTATATTATGTAGCTATTATGCTTATATTAATTAATACAAATATTATATTTATTTAATTTATTTTATTAAATATATAATAGGTACATAAGCAATTTATAAGGATTCTTAATACTAGAATTTAGTATAAGTAATTAAATTAGTAGTTGTCGAAAAAAGATAATTTTTTAAATACATAAAAGTTCTTTTTCAATTTAATTTTAATATATACATGTGTGTGTTTGTGAGTATATAATCATTTAATAATAATATCATCTTATACTGCTTGAAACTATTAACTATATAAAAAAAAATCTCTTAATTATTGTTACATTTTAAATAGAAATTTATTGTTTGACTATAAACTTATATATATAGATATATATATATATATATATATATACTAGAAGAAATATATATTCTATTTAAAAAAATAATTTTGATTTCTTGAAATAAAAAAATTAAATAAAATTTTCAAATAAATTTAAATTAATATTTTCAAGTTTTTTTTTATTATATAGTAATTTAGTTATCATATACAAATATATTTATTTATTTAATTATGTACTTATATATATATATATACATATTTATTTATTTATTAATTTATTATATTTTTTTATATGCATATTTATTAATTTATATAAATCTTTCTTTCTTTATATAACTACGCTAATTTTTTAATGGTTAATAAAGTAATAAAAAAAAATCAATAAAATACTTAAAAAAACATCAAGATTATGTGTGATAAATTTTCGCGTGTATTTTTATATTAAAATGTAATGATTTCAGAAGGATTGAAGCAGATTCAAAATGGAAAACAAAAAAAGTTTTATTTTTTCACAATAGCATTTTAAATAATAATAAGTAATCAGAAAACTTACCAATAAATAAATTAAATCTTTGCAATCTAATCTAGACGAAAAATATCGAACTGCAGTGCCTGACCACAACGTAGTCTAACTACTTAATGATGGTCGTTGTTCTCGACAGATATCAGTCTGACTAGCAGATACTGATTTTCTGTTTTAATAATAAATACACAGGCCTTAATATTTTGATTATAATATCTTTTTAATTAGTGCACATTGAACTTACAATTGTTTCGTGCACGGAAATACCTGCTAAGTGTTGTTTCGGTGAAGGGATATATAAAAAGTGAGAACTTGGAAAAGAGAGACAAGAAAGACAGAGGAAGAGCGAAACAAGGATAGAGAGAGAGAGAGAGAGACAGACATAATGAAAAGACGCGCTAACGGAAATAGCGTCAGTCTTTAATGTTACCTCCGTCTTTGAATGGTGTGCTCGCGAATGTGAGCGAGTAAAAAAGTGAAAGAATAGGAAAAGAAGATTAATTCTTTTAAATAAATATAGTGTTGTTTAATTTTCGACGCTTGAAATATCTGATGAAAAATAAAACAAGGAGTTTGTATACGTTATGACGAGTCATCAAACCGAGATCAATCAAATCGGTATTTTTCGTTTCTGATTCTTCTTTCTAGTCTATGAGTTTCTCTTTTCCTTTCCTTTTATTTTCCTTATATAGTTTTGTATCTGTTAATTGTCTTGGAAAAAGGAAAATAGAATTAAAAAAGTTAAAAAATGACTACGATTAATGTGATTATAAAACTTTTATTATATTAGCGCTTTTTTGTTTTTTACAATCAGTTACTGTCATTTCTGTGTTACTTTGTATTTACAACGCATTATAAATTTTACTTTATAGGCAGTAAAACATAGTGATTTAATACATTTATATGGAGTTATTCTATTTATAAATGAAAACAATATTTTAATGTCCTTATATATACAAAAATAAAACTTTGAATTATAAAACAATATAATTATAAACATAATCATAATTACAAATTTTATAATAAAAATAAGTTGAATAATATAATATGATTATAATTTTTTTATACCATATAATATGAAAACAATTATGGTCTATTACAATAATTCAAATAATTATTATGAAATGAATTATATTCTAACAGTATTGTTTCATTTAATTTATATTTCCATGTATAATTATTTTAAACACTGTGGGTACTAAAATTTACTACAAATTTATAAAAATAATTATGTACTTTTATTAAGAAAAAAATAACTCATAACTTGTATTATATATTATATACACGTGTATCATACAGATGTAAAACAAAATATAATCAATATCACCAATCAATGTATGGCGATCAATTTGTTTTGGCAATTAGAAAAAGAATGATTCCACAAGGACTAAATGCATGCAAATAACTTCAATTTCAATAACGCTAATTTCTATTCGCCGTATGTTTCTCGCTGCATCTTTAATAGTTGCACTTTTCTTTCAATTCCTGTTTCGGTTGAATAGCTACACTAATCCTTAGTCAACTGTTCGCAGAAAATAATTCTGTTAAAATATTCCAACAATTGCATCGACAATGATGACAACAATTAGAAGCATCATAAGGCAAGTAAATTTATTACTTGGGTGGGTCGCGTGATTCGCTACGATTATCTCTATCACGGTACAGTGCGGACAAGCGCAAAATTTAGGTGAAACACGTGACGGGAGATTTATATAATTTGGCACGCGCCCCCGGCTTCGAGTATGTTCGTGAGCGCCTGTATTTAAAGTTAATTTTATTCCACATAAATAGTTTTTAAAATTACCTCGACCATTCTGTATAACTTAGATTCATTCTGGTCTCTTTACCAGCATCTGTCGTATTTTTTATGTGATTGACGGACCTGGTATTCTTTTAATTTTTAAAACAAGGTTGTTTCTGCACTTTTTAATGGGTGTATTTATATTAATGAAGATACTATTATGACTTTCATAAAAAAACGATTTTTTTATTTAGATTAGAGTAATATTTTTTAAAATACTTTACTATTAAAATAAATTATTGCATAATAAATATAAAATTAAAATTGATGACATTAGTCTATATCATTCTGTATTTTTTTCAACTATTAAGGCATAATTTTTCTGAATTAACTATTTTTTGGATATTTGCTTAAACACTAAATAATAATTCAAATCTATGAAATTGTTACATTTTACCTTTTTCAAATAATTACAAATTTTAGTTCATTTTTTTATAGACATAACTTTAGATCATTCAAAATCATGATTTACTAAAACTATCTATAAAATTTAACTTTATAAACACCGAAAAAAAATTATGCAAAATATAGACTATTAAAAAATTTGTAATACTACAATAATTGATGGTAACAGTTGCTCTGACCTATAATTGTAAAATTCCGAATTTTTCGTCGAAATAGATTCTGGTAGCTAGAATAAAATGTTCTTACTATTCGAAAATTTATAAGAGTAAAATTCTTTTTTACGTTTTTTGTGAAATATTTTTATTTCATCAGCAATATTTTTCTTTTTTTAACTAGTTTGTTGAATAAATAAATTATAGCATTCGATAATACATAATTTCGTGCTAGACGATTATCTCATGAAAAGAATTATTTTGAGAAATTTTGATCCTGGACAAAGTTAAAATTATATTATATATGATACAATAAATAAATAGAATGAATTATTGTTTTTTTAATTGTAAAGTAAAAATGTTAATTATTGAAATGTAAAAATTGAATAATTGTTTTAAAAGTTAATTTTAAATAAATTTTGATTAGTAATATAATAAATGGTGTTAATTATATTTTTTACAGCAAAAGTATCATTTAATTATTCTTCATTTTTTAATATAGTAATTATTTCAAAGTATTTAATTTTAATATTAGCATTTTCAATTTTTTTTATTAATAATTATTAAATTATTTATTAAATTAAACAATGAAAATTACTTCGGATAATTAGTTTTTTACGCACATAAAAAATTTAAATAATTTTTTTATGCATTTTACGGTACTAAAGATGAATAGATTCGAGGTTGCATTATCTAAACAAGGTTTAAATTTGAATAAAATAATTTCAATTTTTTAATTATATTGTTAGTATTTTAAAATTTTTTTAATATAATACATTGTATTTTTATATATAAGATTATTATTTTATATATATTATTATATATAAGATATATTACATATTATATTATAATAAAAAAAATAATAAAATTTCAATAAGATAATTGTAAAGTTTCAGATTACTGTATTATACTTATCTCTTAATAAATAAAAACGATTTGATAAAACCAAATATGAATCCAACTTAAGTAAAGAAGATACTTCTGGTTATTTTGTAAAATTACATTATTCAAAAAATGTCACATATTTAATTTAACCACTAAGTACATATCTTTTCCTGTAGTAGGAAAATTCTATCATAGACAATCTGTTACCTAATATCCTTTCAAAAAAAAGCTATCATAATTTAAACAACAGTACTGATGTACTTTTTTTCTTCAACTGTTAATAAATAAAAAAAAATTGAGTAAAATATTGTTAATAGTCAAATGTAACATTGTTTGCAAATAATAAACTCAGTGGCACCAATTGAGCTAACATCACTATTGGCAGTAGCTGCAGGATACAATAATAAAAAGAAAAGAAGAATAGATTTAAAAAGAGAGAAGAATAGTGAATGAGTAAGTGTGTAAGTGAGTGATAGCAAACGAGGGAAGGAGAAAGAAAGAAAAGAAAAGTATCCCAATACTTGTGTATAGAAGCAAAGGAAGCAGTAGTAGAAGAAGAAGAAGGAGGAGGAGGAGCGAGTGAAGGGAGAGCAGAAGCCGGGGGTTTGTTGGCACGGACTTAGCGAGTCGTAACAGCGACGGGCCACAGTCGAACTCCTTCTTCTCCAGGCGACGGATCGCTCGTCAATAAATCCTCTATACTTCAGGGTTAGTGAACCGCGACTCGCGAAATGCGGCTGTTGCTGCTTGCCGCGACGTCGCTGCTCGTCGCGCGCTATCATGTCAACGCCAATGAAAGTCCTCTTCAACGAAGGATGACTGGGATGAGCGGTCAAGGAAATCCTCGACCCTTCGGTCTCGAGCGACCTTCACGAGCCGAGGAGTTCAATCTCACTGGAGTGCTACAACCCGAATATCAGATTAGAGCTACCCTGAAGCCGAACAACATATCACAGTGAGCATTTTTTACTCTCTATTGGATTTTTCAGCCTCTGCTTATTTCTTTTCCAAATTGAGATCTACTAACTTTTACAGACTTTCTCAATCTAATCGATAACAAATGCTTGTAACAAATATGCACTCGAGACTCATTTCTCAAGATGATAACGAATGACATTTAATACTATGCACAAATCAGATTTCAAATTTAAATCAATCTAAAATTTTTCTTTCTTTTAATTTGAAATATTTAATTTACAGTAAATTCGAAATTTTAGTGGTAAAAAATTGATTATGTACAACTAAAATTTCAATCTTTATAATGCGATTTTCAACTCTAGATTTTTTCTACATATTATATTCTTTTAAATGTTTGTATTGCTATAAAAAATCTTTTCTTTTGACTTATTGTATGCTTCTTACGCGAATATATTTATTTACGCGTACAAAGTCTATTCTACTCAACCTTACTTATTTCTTATAAGTAAATATTTGAATAAGTTAAATAAGAATTAAATTATTTAAAAATCTTTTTTACATAGATAGATATATCTACATAATCTAGCTATTAAGTTAGAAATAAACATTACATCCATGTAATACATAATTTTTAAGAAATTACTTTTTTAAATCTGATAACAATACCTAAAAAAATATTATTTAAATTTAATATCATATAAATTTATTAATAATTTATTTTGATTAACTATATATATGCACAATATATTTTTCAAGAATTGTTTTAGTACAAATATTCCAGTAAATATTATTTCCTATTATTACCTATATTATTTCAATATAGATATAATTCATAATGTAAAAAATTATAATCGATAATTTGCAATTTTTTAATATAATGAAACGTACAAAGTACTCAATGTAGTATAGGATTAATAAAAAATGTTTACAATTTGTAGTACTGAAATATATCCAACAAGAATACATTTACTTTTAAATTTAAATTTTTTTCTTTTAAGCTAAGAAATAAATTAGAATATATTTTTGATTCGATTAATAAATTATAAATTTTAATCGTAAATACATCATCATTAAAACTTAAGAATAATTTCTTCATTATAAGGAAATCATGTACAATGTAAAAATAAGCTAGAAATGCAATTTTTCTTTTGTGTTTTATTTTAATAATAAAATATAGTTTATTGAACGTTTGAAAAGTTTCATCAAAATAAGCGTTCAGTTTGTCGATATGCCTATAATAGAAAAATATTTTTTGGTTTTTATCAGATTATAATTTGATTTTTTAACTTAAACCCTGAAACTAATATATATTTAGGAATTTGAACAAGATTACGTATCTTCCGAAATATCTTAAAAAGAAATTATATGAATCAATTAAAAATTTCGAATAAAATATCGATATTACGTAAGAACAAAGCTCTGTAGTGACAATGACTTCGGATTTGCTTTCTTCTTCCTTTTAACATAGAAAAAATAGTTAACACCCCTGGGTATCGTGCCAGCAAAATGCTCCATGTTGCTGCAGTAGTACTGAATAATCCACGTGCTTAAACGCGCGCGTGTGTGTTCAAGAGAGAAAAAGACAGAGCTTTTATATATATGCAGTTTCTTTTATAAACTAAAAACTAATGTACGGTTGATACAATAAAGAGAAACTCCATATAGAAATTAGATTAATTCTAGTTCGAGTTCCAGTTAAGAAATGAATATCCACCTCGCTCTCTTTCTCTTTTTATTATTCTTGCTCGTTCTCGTGGATTCTATAAAATTTATCTGGCTTTCTCTATTGGTCTTTCAAGTATCGCGAGCCAAAAAGTTTCACATAAAAAAAAACTACATGTTTTCGAAGATACAGCCTTTGCATCTGCTGACTCTCTAATTGTACGGCCACTAGCGAGCCCTCAAAAGATCTTTTACAATAGAACTTTGTTGGATGATGACTACGAGTTTTACGCGCACAACTGTAGTTGTCTATAACCGTGATACCTTCTGACGTGTTAACTTGTGCACGAGAAACAATATGCTTTTTAGTTTGTTTTTTCTTATTAACAATGACAACATTGAACGATAATTATCTTAAACTGTTTATATTAATTTTGTTTCAAATCTATCATACTTACTAATGAGCATAATAATAAAAAAGTGCCATTGCTATTATAAAAAATACAAATCTACTTTCACAAATAATAATTTGCTTATATTTTTCTTAACATAATTTAAAAACAGGATCTAATATATATATAATTATTTTGAATTCATTTGAAATCGGTAACATCTTTATATTTTATTATCGTTATATTATTATTTATAATTATTTTTCTCTTTTTATTAATGTTTATTCAATTTTTCTTTGTTGTTAGAAAGTCTATTTTAGTATATAAAGTAGCATATTAAAAAATATATATATTATATACTATAGTTATACGATGAGTATATATATGTTTTAACTCTTTATTATAATCTATACTTAAAAAATTAAATAAATTATGCTATTTTATAAAAAAAAGTATTTTTTTATTAATATATAAAAAATCGTAAAATATTATTAATTATCTGCAATTTCGGTGCTTAATTTTTTTATTATTCTATTATAAAATTTTAAAGAAGAATTAAAATACCGCCTGTGTAACTAAAGTAATTATTATTCTAATTTTAATTGACTATTGTTGTATGATATATAAAAATACTATGTAACTTATCTTATTAATAAACCTAAAAAAATTTTTCAAAACACGTTACATTCTAGAACTTTTATTTTTATGTATTTTAGATATATTATATTAATTTAAAATATATATCGGTAAAAGAAATCTGTAAAATTTATTTAAAATATAAATTATACACGGTTTTTGCTTATTATAATTTTGTATTGGATAGAAAAATACATAGAATTACGTATTTATTATTTATTTTCTTATGCACTTAAAAATTTTATATATTGCCAAAAAATAAAAAGTATGTAATAAAAGACGTAAGAAAAATAATATTGTGTCATTACACCATAAGTAATGAAACAAAGTAAATTTACATTTATAAGAAAAAATTTTGGACTTTTTAAAATGAAATATGCTTGAATGGAAGATAAATAAAATGTACATGTTCGAATGGAATTCTCATTTCTAATCGGAAAATAAGAAATCACTAAACTTTAATCAACTTTATCAATTTTAATAAATGATAGAAGTGTCAGAAATAAAACACAAAATATGATCGAACGGAGAGGTCATGTTAAAATTGAAATTGTCGCATGATAATAGATAGATTAAAACAAGTGTCATAATATTGATATTCATTCCCAACGCGACGTTATAATTTTCGTGTAAAAGCAAAGAGATTACCCGACAACGTTTCTTCCTGTAGTCAGTGCGTCAACTTTCGTCGACGCATTGGCTTTTTCTCGCAGAAAGACGATGTGTCACTTATCCATCATCGTCGCCGTTACTGGCGTCGCTAATATTAAAGAAGGGAAGGAGTCAAGCAAGAGATTAACGCGCCTCGCGTGTGCCAAACGACGCGCTGCGTCGCGACGCTACGCGCCATAAAGCTGAGCTATCGAAAGAAGCCCTTTCTTGTCCTTCAGTCCGCATGGCTATTGCTAAAAAATATGTTACATTTTACGCGCACGCTACTGAGAATAACAGTACTGCTCGTTTTTATGCGAGTTATCAGACTAGATTTTAAGTGTAACTAAAAGTGGAACTATGAAACGATGTCAAAGTGTTTCATTACATTCCCTGCGTTTTTTAAAATGACAATTAATAGTATTCATACTTCAAAGTATATAACTAAAGTTACAAATATTTTACTAATTTAATCATAAATTAAATATTACTTCTAGGTTATGATACGTGTTAATATTGTGATGAATTGATTTAGCCTTTAAAATCTTTATATTTACAATTTTAAATAAAAATTTAATAAAATATCTTTTATATTCATAAATATTGAGTATTCAAAACAATCATTCAAATATGTATATATGTTTAAATGTTGCTTCAAGAAAAAAATTTGTTTTTTGCAAAAAATTCTTCAAAAACTTGATCATCCTGTATAAATTATTAATCAGCACGTTTTAAATTAAAAAATATATGTTTCATATTATTATTTGCAGTTTAACTAAAACTTTGCTAACGATAACTTCTTTCAATTGCTTTTTATAATATCTTTAAAAAATAATTATCATGAGTATTTTATTGTAATTTATCATTACAATCTTTTGTTACTTAATATAAAAAGTTATGTAGCAAAGAATTAGTTTTAGTATTAGTATTCATAAAAATTAATTTATTGTTTTATTTAATCAAATTAATTACATAATCTTACAATAATAATTTATTTTATACAATATTTGATGAATTAATATAAACTCTCATAACGATTTAAAATAAAAATCATATTTTAAATTTCGATGTCTATTTTGTAACATTCAAACATAATAATCATTACTTTTTCATAATAAAATATAATTATAAAATATATTATTTAAATGTAAGGGGTTAACATTATTAAATTGCTTTAGTAAAATAAATTAGCAAATTTCGTACTAAATTATGTCAGGAAGATACCAAACTAGTAACAGCATTCATCACATGTAGCTACTTACCATGTGTAGCTCAAATTCTCGTCTGTTTTAAATCTAGCAATGTACTTCGTCAACGAAAGCTCGAGTGTACGATGAACAAAATAGCATAGAGAGAAGTTAAACGGAAATGAAGTAAAGTAGGTATAAGGAGGAAGCAAATTAAAAAACGGTTTTATTCTTTTAAATAAAGGTTGATTAGTTTAACAAAAAACAGTATTAAATTAAAAATAAAAAATCGAAATATTTAAGATTAATGTAAATTTGAAAAAGAATTATGAAATTTTATTTAAGTTATATATATATATAAATATATATATATATATATATTATTATTATTATTATTATTAAAAATCTTGAGCAATAATGTAAAAATAAATAATCGTTATTATGAAATAGAAAAACTTATTTCAAACTTTAATAAACTTCTCATGTTAAAAAGAAATCACGAAAAACGAAGATATATTAAAAACTTAATTACAGTAGAAATTTTTTAAAAAAATATGCATGCACTAATTAAAATAAATGTAAAACTTAAATTCGGAAAAAATTTCAAACAATCTAATCTATAATACCAAATTAAATATAAAAAATGGAGACAATTTTGAGAAGTGCAAGAAGCTTTGGAAATCAATCCGTGATGGGAACGAGTTACTATACGTGGCGATGTTCCTTCAAAAATCTTATTGTCATAAAGAAAACTAGAAAACCACATGAATTAACGAAACGAGCGATTCGCGAAGTGATAGCACCTGTCCTGTCCATACGGGCACAAAGGCTAGCAAATGACTCTTCTAGTACTAACTTTTTTTTTTATCAATGCACCAATTCATTCGTTGCGCATACATGGGCATACATACACGAATGTAGTCGAATTTAGCACGGGGGTTGCGACTCTGGCATTGTGTCCCGTCGCTAATTTTACAATGGTCTCCATATAAACTACTGCGCTGACGGTGCGAAAGAGCCAAGAACGTGCAAAGAGCGCAAAAAGCACAGAGACCGAAGAGAAAGAGCACGTGTGCCGCCACTCCTGTCGTCTATGTGCGAACGGCGCGCGTATTCCCGCGAAAACGCCGCCTATCTTGAAAAAGACGCCTCTTATACTGCGCACTCGTGGCGACTCTGTGAGGCGAGGCGCAGCTGCCAAATTACCGAGAAACGAGCGACCACGCGGGCGACACGTCGAAGGGACGATAAATTTTAAATTACCGCAGGGTATGTAGGTATTTATACTGTCGAGCTTACACTCTTTGCGTTTACTGAAGCGTAGGCGTAACTGACATCGACTGTATAAATAAAATTATACATAAATGTATAAGAATGAGGTTTTAAGCATATCGAAGATCACCTCGATTAATGGTTTAAAAAACGAATAATATTAATAGATGATGGTATAAAAGCTTCACAATATTTTTATTTAGTACTATTTATAAAACATAGATAAAATTTTCTATTATTTAAAATTTAAGATTTTTATTCTTAAATTGCATATAATTTGTAAGTATTAATTTTATAAAAAATTCGTTAACCTCTATAGTATATTCCTTTATCATCATAATTATTATTTTTAAAATCTTTTAAAAAATTATTATTTATATTTTGATTTTATTCGCATATATAAGTTGTATTTTTAAGAAATTATTTATTTTTATTGAATACTTGGGATACGAATTGATATTCCCATTCATACTCTGTTGCGAAAAATAGCAAGTTAAATAAAAATTTATTAGTCAACTTCCAATAATCTTTTCAATACCAGTACATAGTATATTACAATATATCATATAGATATTTGACATAAACGATAAAATAGAAATACAAAATTAAATAATCAAATACGTGACTTTTGTATCCATTGTTTTTACTACATTAATTATAAACCACACATGTATTATATTAAATAATATGCATGCACTTTGTTCATCAAACATTATCTGATCTTAACTTAATATTGAAAATAATAAAAGAATATAATAACATATAAAGTAAAAATTGTATCAATCATAAATTACATAATACTTAAAAAAGCGTGTAAATTAGATAAAAGAATATTGCGACAAGTATTATGTATTACGTCCGTTAAGCAAATCTATGTACAATTAAAAATATAAATTAATCTATAACTAAAAGTATGTAACATAATTCATTTATAACTACAACTATAAAATCAAGTAACATAATTAATTTAGAACTATTACTATAAAATTACTAGTATATTAATATTATTAATATAGAACTATAAATAATTGATACATATACATTAAACTATGATCTTTTTATTTCTTTTAACAATTAACAACTAAAAAAAATAAAACAAAAAATATAAGAATGTTATATTTTCTAAAATTAAATAAATAAAATCTTGTTTGCAAGTAAATATTATTTTAGTTGAATTCTGATAAATTTTTTAATGTATATTTAATGCAAGCTTACAGATTAACTTATGAAAGTTAAAAAGCTCATACAAGTGTAAAATACTAATTTTTAAGATAAAATATTGTACCTTCTACAAATTTTATAAAAAAATTTTAATTAATATTCATAATGCATAAAATGAAAAAAGGCTAAAACATTTAAAATAAATTAATAACTTTAACTAATTTAAAAAACCTATAATGTTAATAAGATCAATGTTTAATTTTTCAGATACTGGTAAGTGTGGATTTTTTAATAAATTTACAAAATTTTAATGAAGAAAACATGATAATAAAAGTAAAATTATGTGTATAAACTTAATTTTTAACGAAATCAAAATAAAATAATTAAATTTATAAAAACGTCTTTTTGTAAACAAGACTATATATGATATAGTAGATGATTCTAGTGCTCTCACAATAAGAAAACTATTCGAGTCAAGTTCATAAGCTCTTCTAAGTTTCTAAGTTGTTCTTTGTATTCTAACTGAGATTATTTTTTAACGAAAAATATGCTCTAAAATTTGAAACAATTCCTATCGTTTGAAAGCAATTGAAGAAACGTAAACAAATTTGAAGAAAATATGAGTTTTGAGAACTGAATAAATGTTATATTAAAAATATCGAATATATCTTTTAACACACAGAAAATTAATAAAAAATAAATTGAATACGTTTTCTAATCAAGAAATTTATATTTGCTTATTTTGAATAATTATTAAATCCAAAATGATAAATCCATAAAAAATTTTATAACTGTATAGAAAAAAAAATCGATTAGGAATATTTCATTAAAAATAAAAAACTGTAAATACTTCACTTATGGGACCTTCTAACTTGCGGAACTTGGTATACTGGAATTATCGTAAATATAACTGAAAACCCGAAAAGAAAGAGACGAAGTTACCCAAAAAGTAGGTTTTTATTCTCCGTGTTCAGTAGGAGACTTTTCAAGCCCAAGAGTATTGTGCGTATTCCAAAGAGAAATTTTCTGTTTCAAAGCTCAAAAGATCTTCGTACAGTGCCCTCAGAAAAAAACCAATACGATATTTGTAAATATTTTATATATTCAGTCTCATTTTCCACGACCGTCGATTCAAGATTATCAGCGGATCGTTGAAAAGTTGTGTCAATGTACTGCACGATATTAAATGCGTTACTGTCATATGTAACAATGTAACCCCAAAAATTGATTTATGCATTAAAATTATTATTTCATTTTTTTAAAAGAAAAATATTAATCTAAGTTGGCCATTTTTTATTTATACTTATGTGGCTATTTATAATATATTAATAAAATATATTTTTTTATCTTTTATTTTGTAATAACATAAATAGTCGAAGTAACTGTATATACTTTACTCAAAAACATATCAAAAATTATATTTTAATTTATTAGCATATTAATAAATCCTTTAAAAGTAATATAAGTATAGTTATTTTGTAGATTAATACGTAAATATTACCCTTTTAATTTTTATAATAAAATAATCTAAATTTTATTTTTACTAACTTTATAATGAATATTAAATGTACAATAATTTAAAATTATAATGCTTGTTAAATTTTAGTAATTACATTATTCAATCTTCTCATAGATGAATTTTTATTTTTTAATTAAAAGTCATTTTAGAAAGTAAATTCTTATATATATTATTTTATAAATTTTAATTTATTCCTTATTTATACTTATGGTTAAGTATTGATAATATAAAAATACTAATAGTAAAAAATACTGAATCGAATAAAATATCTATTAGTAATAGATAATTTTAACTAATAACTACAATAATCAACTTATTATCTTTAAATTACAAACTTATGTTATATAACTAAAATTTATTTAATAATCGACTAAAAAATAATTAACTACAATTATTACTTTTTTATTCGTCCATAAGGATCTAATAATAGCATTTTTAGTACAGAGACATAATGTTTCATTTTACAATCATATTTCTTAATAAAAAAAATTAATTTCTAAATAAGTTTATTGATTGATTATTATGATATTTCATCTATCATACTTATCATATCAATAATATTAATATTTATTTTATGATTAAACTAATTTTTTACCTGTATAATAAGTGATTACATTTATCATTTTATTAAAAAAAATAATAACAAACGTTAAAATACATGAATTTCATCCTCTTTGATATATTAAAAATAACATGTTATTTAAAATATGTAACAATTTGTCATTTTATATTATATGCCCAAAAATTATTATTTTCAAAATTATTTTATAAATCCAAGTATATTGAAAATTATATAATTTAAGATATACGTATAAAATCTACTATATATAGAATTTGTAGTTGAGTATTAACACAACTATAATTGTGTACATGAGCACGCACATGTAAATATTAATTTCTAATAATAAATAAAAAAAATATTTATAAATATCTATAGAAAATAGTCATTTATAATTTAAAAATTACATCACATAAATTGAACAGCTATTAAATAAATACAACAAATATAAATAATCAATAAAAAAAATATGAAGAATTGAAATTGACTTGAACAAATAGAGAGATTGATCGAGTATGCTGTAAAACTGGTAGAGATAACACGAATAAAAAAAAGTATATTCTAGAATAAATGCAAAAATATAAGTACCATTAGAAATTACATAAGAATGTAGATTCATTTTAAATATGTAATGTATAATGTATTGCAAAAATTAAAAAATTTAAATCAGGTAATTTTTAACGAACATATTTATATTTGAAAAAATGACATGCAATTGAAAAAATTAAATGTCTATATTAATACTCTCTTGTGAAATATCGTATTTTACAAAAGAAAAAATTATTCAACAAACGCCCACCGTGTTAATAGTATTTATTTAAAGTACGGAAAAATATCTTGTCTTCAAGGGAAATATTCTATTTATAAATAATAACTGTCCCATAGAGCTAAAAATGGCAGAACTTTTGAATTTAACTACTGAATATACCGAAAGATTTTAATTAAATTTTAAGTAGGCAAATATATCTCATAACTCTTACGATATTAAATTAAATCGCACTGATAATTAATTTTTAAGCAAAAATTAATCGATAAAATATCAGAATCACAATAAAAAATATATCGATAACAAAATATTATATATAATTAAGAAATTGTAGTAATAAAATTAAATAAATAGATCTTTGTATTAGCATTTGTCAACCTAAATATATCCCTTAATCGAAATACATTTTTAAAAACTAAAAAATTTGGATGCAATTTTTTGAACTATATTTTATTAAATAATATAATACATTACTTATACTAGAAAAAATATTATTTGATAATTAATGTTGAATGACATGTTGAATGATAATAATTATGTAAACATATAACTATGTAAAGTATAATTACTTATATACTTTTTTCGAACAAATTCACCAATTTCATAAGTTTTAAAATCAAGAAATAGATAACTAAACCATTATTCAAGATATAAATTTTAAATAATAAATAATACGAAATAAATATATAATTTTTCTCAAAATTTCTGTATGTAGTCAGTAAAATTATAATATGAAAAACTTATTTATATGTAACTAAATTTTATTAATACATAATTTATATATTCATTTAGAGATTTTTTTGATTATATTACGTACATTCACGTATATTATTCTTATATCAAATCTTGATCATGTACCAGTTATTTTCAAATTGAATATTTTATTTAAGTGAAACTCAAATTATTTTATTATTTTAAACCAGATATTTATACTGGTAGAATATTAAGTCTAAGGTTTCAATGTTAATAAGCAAGTAAATAAATTTAAGTAATAATGTTTCGACACGTAACTAAAAAGGAAATAAAAAAAGTTTAATAATAATAAAGAATCTTATAAAAAGTACTTGTATATAACTTTATTCTAACTCATAATATGGTATTAAATCCTTTCTAAATAATAGATAAAATGAGTATTATATTTTCTATTTTTAAATTGAAAAAATTTTAATTTTGATTATTCTAAATTTTTTTAGATAAAAAGTACAAAGAAACCTAATATGTTTTTAATATTAATAAAAATTCATTAAAAATCTGTGTTGAAAGATTGTATCAATTATTCAAACAATACAATTTTGAAATATTATAATATTTTTGTAAATGATACACATTATAAAAAAATGTTTTAATATTCCAATTGAAGAAAAACGAGAATTTAAATAAAATAATTATTACGAGTACTGTACAAAAAAACTTAAAAAATTAAAAAAAAATGAAATCAATTATTCAGAAAACTACAAAGAATCACTATATTTTATAAAGAATTTACATCATCACATGTATTTTTCAATTAGTTATCTTAAACACTTTTTTTATTGATATATTAATTAAATGAATAATTGTTAATAAAAATAATTAATTGTTAATATACAATCAAATCATTAAGTAATTTTTATTTATTTACTGTAAAGCGTAATGAAATTATTAGACAATATTATTCTTGTAATTTTGTAATTACATGCTCATCAAGATAATGTGATGAAATTTTTTTTTAAGAAAATATAAAGAATTAAACGTTTAATTTTATAATAATTAATATATAATAAGTGAAGATAATATAATCTGAAAACAATTGTTGATTATTTCAAAAGAATAAATTTGTTACAAAAAATAAGAAAAAAATTTGTAAGGATTAATTAAAGAAATAATGCAGAAATAATTAGCTTTTATGATTCTGAAAATTAATTAAAAGAATTTTTTTAAAAAAATTTCACAAAAGTAATAAAACGTTCATTTCTAGTAAAAATTTAAATAATCAAATAATTTTTATACATCAAAAAAGATTTCATAGAAATATTATAATTAAAATGAGACACAGTTTAAATTAGAATTACAAAAGATCGAAAGCTTTAGAACAAAACCATACATTTATAATAAATTTGAAAAATAAAAAATAAATTTCTTAAAACTATAATATCTATATAATATTTAAGATTAAAAAAGTAAATCAATCACAAAATTAGATTAAAATTTTAATTAACAAGATAAACAAATAAAAACAACAATAAATAAATAGCGATTGTGAAGGATACATACATAAAAAATTTTTATTTAAGATTTTGAATAAAATATACAAAACGCAATTAAGAAAGTAAAAAATATGAATAGTAATATAAAAAGTGTTGAAAACATTTTATTTACAATCTGGATAAAACTATTTTTATTAATTTAAATATTGAATTTCAAAGAAATAAAAATAGAAAAATTAATTTTATTTATAAAATCTATGAGGGTTACTAAAATATTTAACTAAACTATTTAAATAATGAGAAGAATTTTTATAAATTAAAATTCGATTAAGAAAATATTCTAAAAACTTTAGGATAAATGAACTAGTAACTTAATTAACTAGTAGCTAATCTTGAGTAGAAAGAAAAACTTATAGTAGATTAAAAGAAGCTTATATATAAAGTAATTATTTTTTCATTGTTTTTTGTTTATTATAAGTTTTTTCTTTTTGGTTAAAGATATAAATTCATTATAATAAGATAATCTCAAAGTGTTATCAATATATATTTAAATAATATAAATCAAAAAATGCTGAAAGTACACAAATATTTTACAAAAAAAAAATAGAAATTTGATAAAACAAAATTAGTTGTTTATTATTTTTAGAACTATATACCATTTTTTATAAATAAATATACATTTTTGTTCATTTATCCGTTTTTCATTATTTTAATTCATATACTATTTCAATAATAACTTGATTAAAAATTACAACGTTAAATAATACGAACGAATATTCATAAGTCATCATTATTTTATAAAAAATACTAGACAAATAATGATTCGAATTAAAATTTTTTATTACTAAATTATTAATAAAAAGGCATTAGATAATAGATATGCAACAACTATTATTATATCATTATATTACATTATTTAATTATTTAATAAATTTTAAGAATGATTATTTTATTACGTAAAGCGTATATTTATGAACGGTTATGAAAGTATAAATATGTACTTATAAAAATTAAATTTATACACATATTAAACAAAAGAAGAAATATAATTTAATTTCGTTTTTGAAATTTAAGAAAAATAAGATGAAAAGCAATTAAGAATCGGTAAAGATGTAAAAATTATTGGCACTGGTAAAAAATGATAGATGAGGAATATGAAATGTAACTATGATTTACAAGGTATGTTCATCAAGTAAACACTTGAAAATTATTTTATCTAGATAATTATATTCTAAAATTTATCGCATAAAAAATCTGTTATAACTATAATATAATATTAATTAAGCCGAGAAATTAGACAATATTTTACTCGTAGTATTTATTTATTATTATTTTCAAATTTCATTTGTTTTCCTGTATTGAATATATAAAAAATAGTCTAATAACATAACGTTAAATATAAAAAAAAATTGTTCTAGGTTAAAATAATAGTATAATAAAAAATATTTTATTTGAATATAAGATTATGTTTTTAGTTTCTTCGAATAATTGAAATGTTTAAAATTTCTAAACAAAAAAAATATTTTTAAATTTGAATAAAACCAAATATACCCATTTTTTAAGTTTATACTCATAATGAATCTACTCGATTTTTTGAAATTTTTTAAAATAATAAATATTTATTTTATTAATAAAGTTCTTGAGTAAATCATGCAGTAATTAATTAAATTAAAGATACTAATTTGATTTGAAAATTTAGTTTCCTTTAATAAACCTAAAAATCAAATAAATGATTTCGCGAATAAATTTTAATCAATCATGAGATACATTCTACTATATAAACCCGTATAAGATGAAGGAATTTTATTTGCCAAATTTTCAAATGAAAAGTATAATGTAAAATATCAGATGGAAATACAAGTTCTATCTATGTTTAAAGAAATTGAGGAGAGTAGCTGAAGCATATCACCGGTATTCGTGGTCGAGCTCGCTCGCTTAAACGAAATAAATGTCGCGAGTCGAAGTACAGCAGTGAACTTTACTGACATTTATGGAAAAATGAGCCACCATCATAATAAACTGGCGAAAAGAAACAAGGAGCATAGAAAAGATAAAAGTAAAGATTGTTTCACACGCTACTTGAACATATGGAGTACATGTACCTAGCAAATTCATTTTTAAAGTAATTTTATAGTAGATGAAAACGATCTATGGCTGAGGAATAAAAGACTTTAATACATATGAATGTATCTTATGTAAAAGAGGTACTTAACATTGAAGATAAGTTTCAAACACACAATACTTACTACAAACTACAATTACGTAAAAAATACTTTTACCTATATTTATAAAATTTTTGCTCTATATATAATTCATTAAATGTCAATATTTTAATCTTCAAGAACAAACTGCTTAAATAAACGACAGGCCTTTAGTTATTAATAAAAAATATATAATTATTATAATAATGAATGTAATTTTTCAGATAATAATAACATCAAGTTGCATCTGATCAATATTAATTATACGAAATATTTAAGTATTAAATATTAAAAAATATATTTAAGTGTACATTCAAAATATAAATAAAATCATTGTTTTTATTATTGTGATTTAAAAATTTATTTATTGCTTGTAATTTTACATTTTATAATATTATCATATTATATTACTAATATTTCCACTCTTTATTATATTACATTTTTTACTAACCCTACAAATATTTTTATTTTCTATTTTAATATTCTCTGTAAAGAATTTTTTTGGTATGCTCTATACTTTTCTTATTATCGTGATTGTATATGGTCATAAATTTTGATATTGATAATATACTCATAATCAAAAATATACCCCTCGTTCTTTTTTTTAAATTTCTATTTCTATTTCTATTTTTATTTTTGTTATATTTATTTCCAGTTCTTTTCTTTCTGAAAATTTTTCTAATAATTTCAATAATTTGTGTAGTTTTTCCTGATACTTATGAATATTATTCTGTTATCTTATCCTAGTCTCCTCCTTTATTTTTTCCTTGAATTCTATTGATTTTAAATGCTTTTTCTTCTATTTAATTTTTTATGCTTTTTTATTTCCAATTAAAGATTATCGTGTCTTTGATTTTTATCATTTCGTCTTCAACTTCATTATTTTATTCAAATTTTATCGTTACATAAAAAAATGGGAAAAGCTACCGAAAAAATCAAATTCATTTGTGTATGTCATAAATGAAAAAAAATAAATATAAGAAATTTATGATCATTTAATCTTTTCAAGAATATTTATCTTGATAATATTTTATTTCTAATTATCATCAGTGTAAAACTGAAAGATATTCAAAATAGTAAAACGTATTAAAAAATTTTACGATTAATCATTAATATTCTATAGTTTACAAAAAACATTCAGAATAATTCTGTATAATTTAGAAAATCTAGAGTATGCTTACAAATAAGTACGTTTATGTATAAATCTATGAATAAATGCAAATATTATGACAGCAGTATTACATAATTCTAATATATAAATGCATGTGAACTTGTACACATGCACATTTCTTAAGCTATATATAGTAAAATATATTATTACTATAAAAAAAATTATATAATAAAATTATATTATTATTATATAAACTAATACTTTTAAACTAATTTTGAACAAAATCATAATATTTTGCAATAGTATAAATTTTTTAATTACACAAAGACATTATATTCTTTACAAGTATATCTAATATACAAATCGTATTTTTAAGGAATTTAAAAAAATGGCAAGAAAAAAATGTCGAACAAATTGTATCGCCCTAAAAAAAGTTTTAGTTAAAAAATAAAAAAAGATTTTATGAAAAACTTATATATTCATTCCTATAATAGGTACTTATGGATCCATCATGTGTTATAAAAATCTATATATTCTAAATTTGTATTTTTTTTTACAAGTAAATATAATACGATAACAATCAGAATTCTTTGTCTTGTAAAAAAAAAGAAAAAAAATTATTCTAATGTAATTATATTAAATAATCATTATTAATATTTTTTAATAAATGATGTGAATTCAATATAGAATTCGAAAATTGTACTAAGAGATTAAATAAAAAAATACAATGAATTAGAAATTTACATTCTTTCAAATTTAATTTTTTAACAAAATAATATTGCAAAATATAGAATATTCCTTTAAAATTAAAATTATAAACAATGAAAGGATAATTACCGTCAAAGAATCTGTAAAAGCAAGAATAGAAGAAAGAAGATTACTAGAGAAAAATATACTGAATGGAAGAAAAGAAAAAAATGAAGTAGCAGAAACAGTGTGTTTCTAACACACTGTTGTTTGTCGTCGGTGGTCTTTGAATAAGTAAAAGAAGAAATCAGAAAGCTTTGATACGTTAAGAGATGAGTTAAGAAATATAAAAAATAGGGCAGCAGATACAATTGTGGATTAATCGTATCAAAAAATTCAAATATACTGAAGAATTTAGACATATTATATAAGAACGTATAAAAGATAAAAAATGTATGTATGAAAAAAAGCGGGAGAAAAAAAAGAAAAAAATTAAAATATTATCAAGGTTTAGAATTAGAAATTAAAGTAGAGCAAATAAATACAGTCTGCCGAAAGAAGAGAAAATATGCTCACTTGTAAAGAAAAGAGAGAAACATAATACGTCCTTCAACAATGTAGAAATAGGCGTCAATACAAACAACTGCACAAATTACACGATATCAAAATTTATAGAATGTTATACAATATTATACAAAATTTATAGAAATAGAGTTGGAAAAAAATAGGATGAAGAGAAAATATAAAATATCTGCAATGCGTTATCAAGAAAAAAATAATACAACATTTAAATGAAGCAAGAGAATAGAAATAATATAAAATATGAGAATTTACAACAAGTATGTGAGATTAAACAAACAACGATGTGAAAAAGTTTGGTTTAAATTTAAGTTTATATAAAATACAAGCAAAAAATAAATCTTACTATGAGTTTTAATGTGCAAATTCTAAATATAAGTTAAAAAAAAAAATTTATAAGGTGAATAAATCAAAGTACGTTGTACGCTTAATTTAAAATAACTTTGAAGTAAACATTAGATTTTATATCCAAATGCTAAATATAAGTTATAGAAATATAATATAGTACGTAAAATTATAAGAGCTCTAAATGCAAAGTATATAAGATATTGTGAGATGAATTATGTAAGAAATCTTATGTAAACAATTATAGTGTAAGATTAAAAACAAAAAACATATAATTAGAAAAATAATAAATAAAAGAATTTAGGCGAAAATTTTATATATAAAATAAAGAATTAAATCATAAGCTTAAAAAATTATAAGAGCTTTATATGCATAGTGTCTAAGGTTATATTAAAGTAAATCTTTAAGTGTTTACATGTTAACATAATATTAATTTTCAAATGTACTAATTTAAGTAAGTAAATTATCATGACACTATTTTATTGTTTAATAAACTAATAATAATAATAATATTAGCTACAATTGGTAATGATCACTATTGAAGGTTTTGGAAGACTTTAAAAGTTCATAAACAAAACCTTTTTTTTGTCAACAAACGCACAATATAAAATTTCAAAAATGAATATTTTGTCTTAGCACCAATAGATCAGATTCATCTGATATGCATCATTATCTATGTATTTTAAAGTTTTCGTATTAAATACATTTTTTATCAGTAATAATAATCGATGGAAAAAAGTATATTTTATCATTAAAGTAGCATTTTACTTTTTTAATTAATCTAGTTAAATTCAACATTTTAAATAGTAAAATAATAAATAAACCTACGACAAAATAAAATAATTCTATTGATTCCTGACCTCGGTTGAATAGTAATATCATACTGGATGCAGATGAATTCATTACAGGTTCTATTATCTCAGCCCGAAGACTGGACCACCACCAACACTACTAGTCAGCCCATGTAGTGGACCGATATCTTGGAGTATCAGCTACGTAGGACCTCCTGAAACTGATCAACACGAAGGCACGAAGTGTGAGTCTTTCATACACAAAATAGCCTTGGACTTGCCGACGAAACTCTGCCTATACTCGCAACAACGCATTCTTAAGCAATCTCTGTTTTGCTTTCTACTTTGTATCTCTTACCTGTTCTAATACAATCACCATTAATATTACTAAAATTTAATATTATCATTTATATTTATATTATCACTTTATCACGTGATTACTTCACTATTCAATTATTTATACCCGTTTTATTTACTAATAAATTTAAATAAAAATAGATATTTGATGTATTCTAATTCGTTATCAGATATCAAAAATGAATTAAAGAAATTAGTTTGTTGAAAATTTAGTCACATGAAAAATACGCATTCTATGTATTTTGTGTGAAGGATACAAAATATCCTTGAATTCAGTGAAAAACAAATTCTGTTATTTTAATAATCAATTCATTTATAGCAAAATTATTTTTTCATTTTTATATCTTTCTTTTTTTCTATTATTAAACTTTTGTTTCTTTTTTTCCCGTCTTATTATACACCGTGTATACTCCCCTCGTTTTGGTTAAGCCAACTTAGTGCCGGCTCCTTGGTCTCTCATCTTCTTCCTTCTGTTTCTGTTGTTCTCTCATTCTTTCACTTTCGTCCCCCACGTTTCTCTTTCAACGGCGTTTGGTCTCATTTATAGCTTGTCGTTAAAGTAGCGAGTTTATCGGCAGCTGTAAACTATTTCGCGATGTCTAGACACGCTTAACCCTTCGCGCTCCTTCTTTCCCTCTTTTTCTTGCTCTTCTTCTCCTTCTCTAATTTCTACCTCTTCAACGTCTACTTTCTCACATATGCACACACGTATCTCTCTCTCTCTCTCTCTCTCTCTCTCTCTCTCTCTCTAAACTCTGTATATCTCTACCTTTATTTTTCTCTCTTCAACTCTGTTTTTCTTTCTTTTTCAATCTTTTTTCATCTTTATATCTCTATTTCACTCTACACTCTGTAAATTATAAGCTTTACTGAGAATACGTCAATATAATTGAATTAATCATTATTAAATTTAGATTTTTTTATTGTAAATATTCAATAAAAATCAATTATTTAAGATATAATATAATATTATGGCTAAATAGTCCTTTAAAAAATATTTTTTATTTTGAAGTTAATCGTCATCAATTTCAGTTATTTTTGGCATGTATAAATAATTCTATTTATTAAACAATTTTAGATTAAAATCTACGCAATAAGTTTATGATATATTTTATATAATATAACATATTAAAACATTTAATTCATAATTACGGAAACAGCGTCAAAAATTGTAAATAATTTGATAAATTAATTCGATCATTCTTATAATAACAGTATTTTAAATAAAATGAACTAATAGTATTAATAATGTAAAATTACAAATTATTATTGAATTAAAATATAAAATCTGTATATTTATAAATTTTTAAATGAAAGAAGAGAGAGATTCACGATGAATATGTGATGAATCATTAAACCTTTAAAAGTATAATGGAAAATCTAAAAAATTTGATATATTATTTTAATAAAATTGTGTCTATTTTAAATATGTGACAATTTAATTTTTATATTAATTTTGTATCTATTATATAAATTTATATGTATAAAAATCAATGTTAAACATTTCAATATAACTTATATTAATTTTTAAACTTGTGATATAAGAGAAAAAGTTAAAAACCTTATTATTTTTTGCTGTTCATTACAATTAATAATAAAATACATTAAAATAGCCAAAATTGATTATTTATCTTATTTATCTTAATTAATTGTACGTAATTTATTATTTTATTTACTGGAATTTAAATTAAAATTAAAATTTGATTAATATTTAAAATATTTAAAAATATTGTGCATAATAACTATTTAACCAGTATATCTGTAATACTAGTTAATTTTGATGTATGTATGAATATTTTTTAATTAAGTTTTCCATTGCTATGAGTGAATAGTTTTCCATCTCCAACATTAATAAAAACATCAATGAGAGTAGATGAATAAGTATCCGTACTAGGAATGAAGATAAAAAAGTTTGTATATTTTTTAGCTTTACCTGTTTTTGATCAAATATTGCACAAACTTGCATTTGGATGGTTTTGTGGAAGTGGCAAACATTTTTACTATATATTCTAATAATACAGTTGCGACAATTATGGATGAATGAACTCATCATAGTATAACAATACATTTTCTTTGTCAAAGACGGCTGTATCTCTTTTAATTTCTCAATATAAACTACAGAAATATGCTATGATGGTGTTCTATTTTTTCAAAAAATTTATAATGTTTATTTTCTTTTAATTATAAAAAAGATCGTTTTTGCTTTCTTCATAAATTAGTAAATCCTGTAAAAAATCTATCGTATTAACTATTTGTTGGTATAGGGTTTATAGAAATTTATTTAGATTTTATCAACAAAAACGATGCTATATAAATACTTCTGTGTATTTTGTTTAATTATACACGTCTAATACAAATAGTTAATAAATAAAAACTTATTTATAAATCAATTGAAATTTTGAGTAGCGTCATTTTAACGATTTCATTAATTAAGACCACTAATTCTGTAATATAGAAACTTATTGATCTATCAATGTATAATTGAAACACCTTATTTATTAAATACACATTATTAAATTTGAATTTAAAAATAGATTCTTCTTCGATAATCGTATTCACTTAAATTAACTTAGGGATTTAATTTATAAAATTTCAAAATCATAAATCAATTTTATAAAATTATTATTTTCCATGATATCTTAAAACTATTATATCAATAACGAGAGAAAACTTTAATAAGAATTAATGGAAATATTTGCATTAAAATGTAGTATTAAATGAACTAAAATGACATTAATAAAATTTACTTCATTTATAAAACATTTAATAGTACGACTTTAATAAATTTGATAGTAATGGAAACTATTTATAGTTTACTGTTTTTGTAATACAAACATTTAAATTACTCTTCAATGCTATGAAAAACAACGTTATGAAATATCCAATTCTGATATTATATATCAAGAATATAATATAGCATTAATATAAGAATCTTTGAAAAATCAGTAATATATTTAAAAGAATATTGTTTTCGTTCGTTAATGAATTAGTTAATTCAAAATATTTAATAATGCTCGTATAATTTTAGAAAAATCTCTGTTTATAAATATCTTTATATTCTATTTTATTTATGTCTTTCTTTATTTCAACATTAATTATAATACTGTTTGAAGTTGACTCTGTTTTCGAGATCTATGACGAATTTAAAATTTACACTGTAACATTTAATATTCTAACTCCCTTTATATTGCTTGTTTATTTTTTCCTCTTACTTTTCTCTTTGCCTTTTCACTTCTATTCAGTTTTTGCACAATTTTTTCGAGTTTCAGATCGTCGTATAAACTTTCTCGACTCCTACGTGTACATCACTACCGTAATCAATTTTTTGTTCTTTATTTAAATTTAAGAATATTTTAACATTTAATTCTTTTTTTTATTTTTGTTATAATAATATAATTTAATGTACAATAATTTATACGTCTACATTATTGATAATATTGATGTTCCGAGATATGAATCTCAAATGTAAATTATGAATATTATTCAATGAAATTAAGTAATAGAAAAATGTATATTATATTTCTCTATTAATATGTTAATTTACGAAAGCTAGATTAAAAAAAACTTTTAAACAAAGATCTAACAGAATATTGTTTAATATTTTTTAAGATACAATTATGAACCATCAATCGTTATGAAGAATTATGTTAAATGGATTTTATGGAAAAAATCATCGAATTGTTCTTTTCATTATTATAATATTTCCATTTGTAATAATCAAACCAAAAAATTTTCCAACAGTTAATATGTATTATATCGTATATTTACAAATATTAAATGGATACTGATTTGATTTCACAATAGGCACTTTAAATTAGAGTAGACACAAAAATTAGTAATTTATAACTTACAGACTAAAGATTCAATAGAATAGTGTAAAAAATGATTCTAGTCATATTATACATAAAATTTGACTATCACATGTTACTGAAGTTAAAAATCAAATTTTTATAAAAATCTTTATAACTTTAGATCTATAGTGCATCTAAAGGGATTCCTTTTAAATATTTATTTAAAGTTGTATTGATTAGAAAGGTTGCACGCGAATGTTAATATAATCTTATTTACATTTACGATGGTTCATATAAAAGACCGCCGATTATATTTTACTTTCAACGTAAGATAGTTACAAAAATCATCATTAAAAATAGAGGGTGTTAAATTAATAAACATGTAAAACATAAAATAATTGAACTAAAGTTACATGTTTTAAACATGTTTATAATCTTAAAGCAAGTAAAAAGGGGAAGATTTAAATAATACATGTGGGTGTTACCTAGGCCTAGATACATATGTACATATTATGTCTCGAATATCTTTTGATGCTTGTATTACGAAAAATATCAGTTCAAACGCATTGGCCGTTGAAGCAGATGATACCCGGCTCACCACTTTTCAAGTATGAAGGCGCGGAGACTCAAAATTTTACGATCCCCGCGGCTCAAGCCAATCTATACCGCATTGAGATGAAGCCCGTCAGCTCTCCTATGCTTGACTTGAAGACTCGTTCTCCTAACACCGTTTTGTTGTACGCGACGTCCGACGCCCTAGGCCATTTACCCGGCAATCTAGTGGCACCACTAAGTGGAAAGCGTCACCAGTTGCTGCTTGAGTTCCAACAGAAATGGAGTCGGCGTAAGCTCATCGTGTCCTGGAACAAAAGGTATTTTTCTACATGTTAATTAGACGTTGATTATCTCTCTATGATCGCACGAGCTAAAAGATATTTTTACAAGCTAAAAGAAAAATAAGAACGGGAATTGCAAAAGTAATATAAATAAAATCACTTTTATTTGACAGTAGTTTAATTTTAAAATACGAATTGAGCATCAAAACATTCAATATCTATTTCTTATTTGTAGATTCTTAAATTAATGAATGGATTATTAACTATTGCCTTTAATATTTTAGCCGCGTTTAACAATTATTATTTTTTAAATTACACAATCAAATTGTTTACGATAATTAATTTATGAAAACCAGTATTAAATTATACTGAAACAATGGTATTATGAAATTTAAATTATATTTAGAATTCATAAATTCATTTTTTAGTTTTACAGTTACAATATACATACAAATACACATATAATTTTTATAAAGATAAGGTTTATAAAAAGAGCATTATACAATTTGTATATGTATTCAGTTATTCTTTGTATACATTTTTTTTTCTCAAAATAAAAATGTATTTTTTTTTCATTGATAGCGTAATGTTGGTATAACTAATTAGTAAATTCCAAAGTTAATAGTGTACTAATTTTTTTATGCTTTTGCTATTTAAAAATTTCATATATATAATTATATATATCGAAATATATATCATAATTTTAATCTGTACAAATATAGAAGTTAACGAAGGTTTGCTTCAAAATTAATCAGTGTTGAATAATTTTATTCGTTACAACACTTCTTATTAAGTGTCGACGGATTCTTATCCACGAAAAATTATGCAATAAGTTTATTTTACATAATGACGCTTTCTGCACCGACGTCAATGTGCAATCGGCTTCGAACTAAATTGTTCACGAAATTCGCGGAACTATACTACTACTTGTAAAATTTACAAGGGCAATAAAATATAAACTGTAACTTAAATTAATTATTAATAAATTATAAATTTATTTAAATTTAACTTAATTTAATACGTAACAAATAAATAATCATTAACTGAAACACATATGGAAATGAATTAATATGTAAACGCAATTAGTTAATGATATCAAAGTAAGATAAGTAAAATCATCAAAAAAATTTAATAATAACGTGTCAACACGCTGTTTCTTGGCATAAATTTGTAACTTTTTTTTCTTACGGTGTATTTTTTATTGTTAGTTAATATTGGGCTCGTCGTGCTCGTTCTACGATGATTCAACAATATTCTGTGATTATATATTATTATATCCCGCGCTCCGTGATGAGAGCTGGCTTATGCACTAATTATAATGAATCTTACAAAAAATTTGAGAATATTTTGTCTCTGAAATACTTAATCGTTATTTTATAACACAAATAATAAAAAATTGACTAAATAATAACTTTTATTGGTCAAAATTTGAGAATATTTTCGAAATTTTAATTATCATATAATGATGAATTTTAGACAAAATAAGTTTTTTAAAAACTATTTAAAAAATTAAGGAAATTAACGTAAATTATTACATAAAAATAAATATCAAATAATTATATGTAAAAATACTTCATAATTTTGTAATAAATATGTAACTATAAAAAGATGATACATACATACATACATATATAGAGCTGTTCTAAATTACATAGTAACACAAACACTCTTTTTCCTTATTTAATTCTAGATTTTTAATCTAAAAACATTTTAAGGTTTTTAATATACTTTTTGTAGCATACATATATATTTACATTTTTTGCGATCAAATATTATAAAAAATTAATATTAAATTAATTAAAAAAAATAGAAAGTAACTTGAAAAAGAACGAAGTAGTTTAATTGTTCGGAAATCAAACTGTAGTTCATTTGACATACTTTTTCTACCTAATTTTTCCAAAATGTATATATATACACATCATTACTAATGTAAAGTAAAGCGTGTGTGTATTTATTTACATATAAACATTCAATTTTTAATTAAAATTATATATATACTACCGTTTGATAAATATTATTCGAAATCGCGAAATAGAGTTTATTATTTTGTATTGCAATTTTAAAAATTATTGAAGAAGCTAAAATATCATTATTATTAACATATTATTATTAAATATTTTATTAATATAACTGATATAAATTTCTAATTAGATATATCGTCTCGAAATTTCGCAAAGTTTGAGTTCTCCATTGGGATTATCAGATACCTCGTATTTTCTATTATTCATGCAACTTATTACAATATACAATATTGAATTTGTTTTATTCTTGAAGTAAATTTGCGGACACAAAGTATAACTATTTTAATATAATAAATTCGATTGCTAACCAAAATATTGTAGTCTCCTCCGCCGAAACTTGCGCGCCCTACTTGCTATTAATCCTTTCCAGCGCATCGACGCGACGCGCAAATTGCATGCGATTTACAAAACAAAGTGGATGATTCAATGCCTCGATAGAAGTTCCTTGACGTCACATTTCAGTCACGTCGATCCGGATACATCAAGCTACCTACTGGCCGTGATTTCGGGCGCGCATTTGCATCCACCAACTCTATGCGCTGCCGAGAACATTCTCAAAAAACATCCATGCCCCAGCAGGTCTAGCGAGCTGCAACAGGAGCAGCATAGGAGCGAACCAGAGGGACTTCACTGTGTCAGAAAAACTAAACTTACACTTTTTAGCATCAAGTACAACACCACCTACTACTTCACTCTCTACATCGTTAGTCTTTTTTGTTTTTTTCTTTTATGTTTATTTTACCTTTACCTCATATCTCTGTTATTTATTTAAAATCTACTGCATAGGCTTATTTTACTTGAGTTATTTTGTTTTACTTTACACATGCAATTTCTAACAATTATTCTTCAATTGTGTATTTCTTTATGAATTAATTTTGCAGCAACAATTATCTTCAAATTTTTTAAATTATACTTCCACTCTTCTTTATCTTCATTTCTGACGTATACGAATGCAATCGATTTCTGTAAATAGGATTTTATTCACAAATTTACTAATATCATATTTTTATTTATGTTTTTTTTTCACACAAAAAGCTTATCAAATTACTCGCAATTATATCAATTTTATTTTCAATCAATCAATTTCTATTAATATCAAATATTCCAATAAGTATTTTATATTGCTTTACTTCTATAGTTTTTTATGAATTTTTAACATTAAATAAAGTATTCTTATAAGTTTAATTAATTCATTATTGCATTTATCTGAATGTCTTATCAATTAGTTTTCTTACATAAAAAACATAATAATTATTTTTAATTTTTATTACAGATGAATACACACAATAATGTATCAAGTCGAGTGGCAATGGATTCCTTTAGATTTCAGAGAATTCCACCGATTATTTTACAAACTGGACGTTATGCAAGTACTAATTTAAGAAAAAGTGATGGCTTTGCTATTTTTCGTTATAAACCACGTGAAAATACTAGTACAGTATTTAATATACTTGCTTGTGGGGCTTGTTCCGTAAAAGCTAAAATTCGAGGACCAGGATATTATCTAGTAAGAAATATTGGTTTTTTATATTTACGATTAAAAATTTATTATTTAACAGCATACAAAAAATACTACTACATAAGAAAAACATTTCTCTCTTATTTTATTTATATTTAAATGAAAACTTATCTTAAAGATTTGTTTGTGCATCTTAAAACAAGATATTTTAAATTTTGAAAAAAATATTAAATGGTATTTTGTGTTTCAAAATCAACAAAAAATGAAATATTACAAATTTTATTCCACATTATTATAAAAAAAACTTCTTTTCAAATAATAGTTATTATTGAATTTTCTATCTATTCTTGACATCGGCTTTAACTATTGATATTAAAACTCTTAATTTTCAACTAAATAATTAATAGGTTCATTTATAATCACAGATTCAAATCTCTATTTTATTTGACTTTCAAAATTTCATTTACTAAAATACATTAAAAATCGGTATTAATGCATAGATAATATGTAAGACGTTAATATTAAAAAGTTTCTTATTAAAAAGGTAGATATACCAGTATATTTTAATATTTTCTACAAAGACTTTTATTAATTTAATTATCAATATTTAAAGATTTCAATTTTAAGTATATTTTAAAAATCATATACTATTGTTTTTTATGATCATTGAGATACTTATACTCTTACATAATTTCTCTATTATAATTGATAACAGGAAGAACAAATTGGTGAGGATTTTTTACTACGAGCGCCATCATTACCAGCGGGTAGAAGATTCAGTATCCAAATAACCGCTTCTCAATCAGATTTGGTTAAAATGTCAAAATTAAAAATTCTTGCTACCGATGATGAACCAATACCTTTAATTGATGTAAGCGTACTTTTTTGTAATTTTATTTAAAATGATCTTTTAATATCATTTTATCATCAAAATATTAGATATTAGAATTTTTATAATTAAATTATTATGTAACAATGGTGAATTTCAATTTTAAATGGATTTTAAAATAATATTAAAAGTATTTTTTACGTACATCTACATCTATTTTACTATTTTAGTAAAATAATATTAAAAATATTTAGTATAATTTTTCATCTAGCATAAGTAGTTGCAAAATAGCCTGTAACATGATATGAAATATATTCTTTAATGAGTTCATTAAGATTTCATAAAGGATTACCAAATTATAGATATAAGTAAATTACTAAATTTAAAAAAATAATTTAAAATTCAAATAGGTCCTCAATATGAATAAATATTTTAATTTGTAAACATAACTTTTGCGGTGAAAATAATTTTGAATTTATAAAATGAAACGGTATAGTAATTAAAAAAAATTTGTTAATTACAAAAGTCCAATACCTCTAAATTAAATATTAATAAATATTAAATCATTAATATTCACTTTCATCTAAGTTATTGCATTCCTATTTTTATAAATTCAAATTTTGTTATTAAGCAACGAAGAAAGATAGATGAAAGATAAAGAGAATATTACAAAAATAAATACTTACGAAATATTCGATATAATGATTGTTAATTTTTGAAGAATTAAAATATGGTTATAAAATTATAGTTAAGCATGTAAAGTTCTTCCTATAATACCAAAGTAAAAAAAAATCGTAATTAGATCGCTGAGAGAGTTTTTTCCCCAAACCAAAAAAATATGCTCATCCCACGCACAAAAAAAGATCCAAAGAATCATAAAGAGCACAAAAAACGACATAAAATACTTGTTATAGAACTCGGCGACGAGAGCCACGCCGTGGGAGTACCGGATGTTACGTAAGTGCCGGGCCAAGCCAGCGTCGTGGTGCGCGACCTCGCGAGGGCCTCGGACCCTCTCTTCAAGCGGCTCTTCCACACCTGGGCCCTGCAATGGTTCGATTAGAAAAGGCCCTGCCCACTCGCTCCCACTGACAAGGCTCTGCCCTTCCCCTTAAGCGCCACAACCGGATAGCTGTACTTTCAAAATGGCATCATATGATGCCCTTCCTCTCACAATAATCTTCTACCAGGCTCGCGCAATTCTCAACATCACCGACTGTACGCTGCCACATCGCACACGCATTTTTAAATGGAGATGTCAAAGAGGAAGGGAAAGAATTTTTTGTTAACCGACTCGTGAAGCTCAATGTGAGCTGCATATAACATCAATCTTAGGAAGATGATATAACAAGACGTACTAGATAGGAAATTCTTAAATTGATAGAAGAAAATTCTGAATACTTAAAATTAATTGTTTAGAAGTCACAATACTACACCTTGCATACGGTTCCGGGAATTTAATGCAATTAAATTTACTTGTACATCAAAGGTTTTTAAATCAAAACCGAAAACTGGAAAATAATACACGTTTCAGCATTTTCCTTATTTTACATGTCTAGTTTCAAATAATTTTAAATTTCAAACTAAAATTAAAATTCTTTGGAAATATATAATAATAATTAACGCGTTTCATATTTACGATTTTCAACTTCAGAGCAAATACAAATAAAGATCCTCTAAAAATAATTATACTACACTTCAAATTATGAGTCTCTTCATCCAATCACATAAAATGTACTGTCATTTTTCTAATTTTTAATTGTCAGTTTTTTTTTTACAAAAATCTTTAAATCCTTTATTTTTTCTAATTACGTCGATTTTTTAAATTAAAAAACGCATGTGCTAAAATGAAAAATGTTGATTCGATTAACAATGGCCATCAAAGTTCTAAATGTTAAGCACGAAATAATAAACAATTGTCATGGATTTTCACATAGATATAAAATAAAATTTACTATGCATCAATGAATAAGCAAGTTTGAATACATAATCTATTGATAGATTTAAAAAATGTGTACGATAATAATTATTATAGTACATTTATACGATAATTTATGTGACAAGTGTTTTTTATGACGCGTGTATTAACATACTTTACGCATAATATTAATCAAATTTTATTACTCGAAATCCATTTTAATGCAAAAATTTTAATACAAAAGTTATATTGAAACTATCACATTATATTTAATAATTTCGAATAACGAGGTTTAAAACAATTCGAATTGAATAAAGTACAAAAAATGTGACAATATCAAAGTAAATATAAAATGTCCATAAAAAAAATAATTTTTATATTTATTGTAAAATTGATATGTTTAATTAAGAATCGAATTAGAAAAAGTATTTTAAATTAAAAATTAAAACTTAAACTTATTTCATAGATTTTAATTGTCTATCAATATTGTAGCTTCCTTAAATTTATTTAGTAAAATATTTAAAGTTCTTATTGTATATGCTATAAGTAAATGTATAGCTCGAAAAATAAAAACACTTACGTATAGGCAACCTCTATCCATGATTAACAAGATTAAAAATGTTAGATCATATTGAATTGCACTTGTATTTTATCTAAGAAAACGTTAATGCCTATGTGAAGTTAGACAATAATTTTTCAATTTATAATTTATAATTCAATTTATATTTATAATTTTTACAAGAATGTACATTGATATCTAATCAATATCTGTAAAATTATTAATGTATGATATATATTCATATTATTCATAAAGTTTATTATTAGTTATTCAACTATTTAGTTAACTATTTACTAAATTAAAACTATTTAGTTTCAACTATTAAAGTAATAAATTTAATAAAGCTTTTATATATTTTTTAATGTTTTTATAATTATTTCAATGACGATAATAAAATAAAAATTTTGAATGCTACTTAAAAATTAACTACATGCAGTTATCGTATTTAAACTCCATACAATTTTGCGTCTAAAAATTAATTTTCCGATAACTTATTTACTTATTTCATAGATGACTTCAATTAAAACAATATTCTAAACGAGTTAAGGCTAATTTATAATAAAATTTTTACTATAATTTAATCTTACTATATCATACTATTATTTATTTAAATTTAACAAAAAATATCATATTGTATAAAAGTCAAATTATTTCTTCACTGATTATTTAATATAGAAATAAATTATTTATAATTTATAATCTATCGGATTTATCTGCATTTTATATAACCATAATAATCCATTTTATAAAACCATAATACTCCATTTCAAATAATGATCAAACTATCAGTTAAAAATGTTTGTCGATGTAAATGTTTGACACGCTTAACATACAGTTAACCATGTTCATTTGTATAAGGTAGTCTTTTATTAGATATTGTGTAAATAAAACACGTGATACAATGACTACAGAGTGTACTTGAAAAATAAATGTATATGTATGAGTATTAATAAATGAGCAAATGCTTTGTACGTTGTAATCAAGTACTATAAATACCATCTTGAAAAATTTGAGGCAAATAGTATGTTATAAATTTTAATATATAATCAACAATATATAACAGCCATAAACGAAAAACGACATAAAATGTATGCTATTATAATTTCCACTTCATCCTAAAATAATTTATATACACGTTAATATAAATTAATCAATTTTATTGAAATATTTCAATTGTTTAGCCTAAGAAATTTTTTTCAAAACTTAAAATTAAATTTTTTAATTTTAAGACTATTTTTAAGATGATTTATAATCCGTTAAAAACAATTTAATCTTAATTACAATTTTTCTATCAAGAAATTTGTTTGGTTATCTGTTTATGTTCATCCAATATTTTAATCCGATCCTAATAAAAGAATTTCTATATTGGAACTGATTTTTTTATTTTATCTTTTAAATAATATTGAATTTATTGTAATATTTTTATCATTTTCAAATATTTATATTGTAATCAATATAAATTTTCTTAGTTTTTATTGTTTTTTTATAATAAATCATGGAACGAATAATAAAAATACACCATATATTTTACTAAATTTAATTTAATAAAATTAGAAAAATAAAAATTTGTGACTAATATGCTATTTAAATAATTTTTATATCATAAGATAAATGAACTACAAAGATTTTTCATTTTCATTACTAAGTTGTTATTTTCCGTATTCATTCGTTTTTTATTTTATACCATTTCAAGATTTTAAAACAAATTAAACATCTACAAAATTACATATTATTTAAAAAATATTTATAATCTAGAGACTTTAATTTATAAAGTTGGAATAATATGTAGGTAAAAAAATAATATATAAATTAAATTAATATAAATTTTTATAATAACTTAGTGTATGGTACAAATTTAAATTTTATATAATCATTATTATATTATTCTATTTATAATGTTTTTTATGCAAAATCCGTACATTGTATTTTTAATTAACTAAATAGTTGTTTATTTATTCATTTTCTTGAGTAAATTTTTGTTATCTTTAAACGATCATTAATCCAGCAATATATATTAAACGTATATTCGATCTTCAAATTTTCCATTTTTCTGTTGAGCATGTACTTTTATTTCATTATAAAAATTTATGCAGTGCACAAATTGTTTAAATATCTATAGTAAATATTGATGTATGATATTATTATTAAGGTCCTTACATAGTTTAAAAAAAATTTCATTAATAATTTTATTTAATCTGATACAAAAATTTAGATAATCAAGTAATAAAAAATTTTTTATTTATATACATTTTTTTAAAGTAATATAACTTAATTCATTAATATATATGTATGTATATATAAATATATATTATATATTAATATTATAATAAACAATAATGAATATATTAATATTAAAATACAATATTAATATAATGAATATAAATTTAAACATTAAAATTCTCTATTATTATATACTTTAATATGTAACTATATATTATTTAATTCTTGCAAATAAATAATAAAAGTATTTTATAACGATCATAATATGTTAATTTATTTTTAAAATACATACATCATCTAAATAACAATGATATTTCTTTGATTTAAAAATATATTACACTAATTTGCTAAGTAATTTATTAAATAAAATTCTTTATAAGAGTATGTTTTCTAAAATATCAATTTCTAGATATTCAATTAAATAAATTATATTATAAATAATAATACTATTAATAAATTAATACTTTAAAATATAGATGAAACCACTTAAATAAACAATTAAAAAAAATATTTCATCTGTAAAATAATAATGTATTTTTAAATATAATATAATTTTTATGTTTAAATTATATATCAATATTAAAAGTAGTTATATATCAATAATAAAATTAATTTGTATTTATACAATATATTCTTATTAAAATTTGTATTATTTTTGTGAAATAATGTTACATACGTCTAAAAATTATCTATTTTTTAATTATTATCGAATTAAATTGTTTTTTTACTTTTATAATTATTTTTTTGTATTCACTTACATTTAGAATCACTTTGATTAATTTTAATTTGAAATTTGAAAAATAGCAACAATAAAAAATAATTTTTAAGTTGATATATTATAATAACATTAACCTTTTTTCTAAGTAATTTAATGAAGATTTATTTTTTAATTATTTACAAAAAATAATTTTAAAATCTACTTAATATAATTAAGTATTATTATGCATTCAAGATAATTAAATACACCAATTGTGTTAAAAGAATTGTGAAATACTAAAATATTTGAAAAAAGTTGAATGAATATAAATAATGGACCTTTTTAACTAAAAATTTTAAAGTTACAAAATCCAAGAAAAGAGAATCCACGTAATTTACTAAAAAGAACAGTTTCTGAACTTTTAAAATAACAATATTTTATGATGATAATATATCATATTATTCAATAAACAAATAATAGTAATAATAAATAAATTATTTAATACTTTATAAAAGTGCTATAAAATTTTAAGAAATTAGAAATAAATTGGTGCATAAATTTCACAGTTTGTATGCACCTTGATCGTTTTAAATTCATAGTTTCTAATAGAGTTAATGTATGCAAATTCATATAAAAATTTTTGTAAATTATATTATATATTAGACTTAACTGAAAGTCGTCTATTGTAGATTACATTGAATATACTGTATTATAAAAATCATAATAATTTTAATAGTACATAACAAAATTTAAAACATTTTATTTTATATCCTATTAAAAATATATCATTATAGTTTTTTAATAAACTTAAAAAGGAATTATTATACGCAAAACTATAACTAATTTTGTATATATATTTGTATTTTAAAAATTCTTTCGACATTGCATAGTATCAATATACTAGCTTTATTAAAATATTTTAATCTAACTTCTCATATTTATATCAATTTATATTCCAATTCTTACTTTTATTTATAAAATACCATTTCATATTTAATTCAATCAAAGACTTTTAGTGTAATTTATATATCAAATAGAAATAAAATAACATTAAAAATGGGTAATATTCAAGAACAGACTCTTAAAAATTATATTTTTAATAGTATAGTATAGTATAGTATTTTATTGAACAATATTAACATTGTTATTCCATTATAAATAATTATTTTATACATTTGTTTATACGTCATTTACATTTAATATCTTACATATGTAATTTTATAAATTTTTGAATATATATTTATTTGCTTTACATTGTTACTAAAATTATCTATATACATTTTATTCTCAAATTTTGACCTTTATTCGCTTATATTTTTTAATTTTTAACTGTATCTTAGATTACTATTTCTTGTACATAACTGAAGCTTATATTAATATTATTTTTACATTTTACATACTGAATTTATTCTTCCATATTCTTTATAAATCTTTCTATTTTTAACATTTATATTTTTTGAAATTATTTAATTTTAATTTTGATTAGTCGTCCATCTTGTTTATCTTCATTGTTATTTTTTTATTTTTTTTTTATCTTTTGACTATTTATATTATTGAAATTCTACTTATTAAAACTTATTATATCCATTTTAATTTATTTATACAAAACGTGCTTGCGATGTGTGTGTGTTTTAAATTATTATAGTTTTCTTGTCGCTAGCTAACTTTTATCAACTGCTTTATATTAATTTATGTTGATTTATTACTACTAATGTTCTTTAAATTATATTTTAAATCCCTATTCACCTATTTACTTTAACCACTGATGTTCTTTCAGTTTATTTATTATCTTTCTTTTTACTTCACTTATATACTCTGTTTTCTCGAATTCTCTCCTCTTTATTCTCTTATTTCTTCTGTTTCTCTTCTTTTCCTCTCACTCAACCAGTGTATTCTGTATAGTTTGTTTATGTCTTTTTTTTCTCTCCTTTCATACAGTTCTTCCAATCAAATTCTTTATCTTTCACCTCTTTGCATTCTTGGAAAATACGTTTGAATGTTCCTTCATTTTCTTTGCAAATGCTACACTTTTTTTCCTCTTCTATTAGCCAGTGTTTATTTTCTTTGCTTTTATTACCCATTCTGTACCTTGCTAAGCTCTTCATACCGCTTCTTTTCTATTGTCTTTCCTTTTTTTCATATATACACTCTTTCGTTCTTAGGCTGTCTAGTACTATTTGTTTTATTTCATCTTAATATTTTGATTTTTCTATATGATTATCCTTATATCTTTAAAATTTATAATTAATACTTATTATACTTTTAATTTATATTATGTTTATGATTTAGTTATTAATTTAACATTTTTTTTCATAAACATTGTAATAAGGTTTGCTAAGCTTATTCAATTAAGTTTTAATAAAAATCTTTCAATTAAATTTATATAACCAATACAAATATATATATATATGTGTAATTTATATAATTCTTTTCTTATTTAATATTATATTTAAGTTTTTAAAGTATCATTTATCCATTGATATTTTTATAAAGATATAATTACTTAAAAACTCTTCAATGTGATAACTATGTCTAGACAATGCTTAAATCTTTAAACAAGCTATCAAGGAATTTATAAATGCATTTATTAAATAAATAGAAACTAAGAAGTGTCAATAAAATGTCATTTACGAACAAATAATTCAATTCTATATTTTAATACAGTAAATGTACTTTTTTCAATATACGTGCATAATTAAAAACAAATTGGTTTTAAATCTTAATTATAAATGACTTATAATATTTTATGGTTGACTTAAGAAATAGAATTAGTAGTCTTTATCTTAGTAATAGTAATAGTAATAATAATAGTAATAGTAATAATAATAGTAATAGTAATAATAATAATAATATAATAATAATAATAATAATAATATAATAATAGTAGTATCAAATAAATCAAATGTTTATTGTAAAGTATTTATCTCATATCCTTATTGTTTGCTAACTCGAATTCGTTACTATTATTCTTCTCTAATACTCGCCAAATGATGATTATAAGTTAAAACAATATGAAATTGAGCAAACATGCAGTGATGCTATATCATGTTTGCAAAAATTTGCATTACAAACAAATATTCAAACGTTCCTTCGTATTGAATAGAATAGCTATAAACTAACACGCATTTTAATACGTTAATATTTATTAATTATACATATTTAATACTAATTTTTTTTTATATTCATTTTTATTTTCATAATTCCATAATAATTAATTTTTAATAATACTGATCTTTATGTAAAAATCAATTTATACTTTATTATCATTTGAAATTTATTAATCTCTACTGTAACTATTTAATTATGCAGTAATTCTATTATTATACAAATTATACGTACAGAATATTTATAAATTTTACTGAATGGAAACTTTATTTTGATAAAGTATTTTAATTCTTATTTACATACAGAAGTATTTCAATATGAAAATAATGATTCTCTTTTAATTAAAAAACAATGTTTATAACTGCTAAATGAAGTTATGTAGATCTTGACTTACCTAAACTAATCTAATTTATCTTATGTAATCAATGAACGTTGTTCATTACATCCATACAAACTATCAATCCATAACGTATTTAATTAAACCCATAATGTATTAAAGTGATTTCTTTAACATAGATTTTTTATAAATTAAGGTGACACGTATAAATTTAAAGTTAGAAAGGCATTATTATTTTTTTAATTAAAAATATTAGAATTGTTTTATATTCTTATAAATCTGGGTACAATAACGTTTTATTAATAATTTGTTTTTAAATAATTTTAAATTATAAGATGTTAATTAACTGTTTTGTGCTTTTACTTTTATTTATTTATTAAATATTAATCTTTTCTTATAAAACTTAACTATTCGTTTTTTTAATATGTACATATTATTGATCAAAATGTTGATATGTACAATACATATTATTGATATGTACAAAATTTGATCTGTTCGGAATTCAAGAAAATTTCGGGGAAAAAATATGCATTTTTAGAAAATATAAATATTTTTCTTTGTATATTTTATTTCGACTTCAGAAAATAATTATAGTATAATAGTATATTATTCTTTTGAGAGAGAGAGAGTGGGTGTGTGTGTGTATAAATATATTTCAAGTTCATCAAGTTACACAATTTCCAATTTTAATTATTGAAATCTATGAATGATATGAAATTAAAAACAGTAGAAAAAAATATGTTTAAACACTAAATTGAATTTTAATTGTATAAGAATTTGAATCACTTTTTATATTTTTTCATATTAATTGTTTTTAATATATTGTTTAAATATCTGCAAACAATTGAATGAATACTTTGAATTACAGAAAATTGTTATTAAATCATATTTTAATGTAGTTGATCGCAAGCCTTACAATATATTTTAATACATTGAGTTAGTTTATGGTCTTAGAAACATCATATCAAATAAAAGGAATGTATTGAATATTTATAGTATATGTTCTTTTGTTGAAACCTACATTTTACAAAATTACACTATAATTCAGAAATATATCAAACTAAGAATTTTTATTACAACAATATAATATTTAATAATAACAATATTTTGTAACTATTATTAATAATATTAATATTTTTTAGGTATGAGTTATCGTGCGTGATGATGAATCAAGTATATAAAACAATTATTTGTTATAATCTTTTATTTCTCTTTCACTCATTTTTGTGATCATGAACAAGCTGTTTGTTATAAAAATTTGACAAAGCTAACTGAAAACAAAATATTCCTCGGCCCTTGTTGAAAAATTATGTAAAATTTTGGGAATTTTTGAAAAATCATGTCAAATTATATATTCATTTTTATAAACACTTTCTTTTCCATCTTTGATTAATTTATTAAAAAATTTTATTATATTATAAATTTTTTTAAATAAAATTTTCTACTTTAAATTTAAAGTAGAAAAAAATAGAATACGTTAAAAAGAAAATAAAAGACAAAAAGTTAGTAAATTGAAAAAAAATTCAGAAAAGGGTTAAAGAATTAACTAATAGATCTATTAGGAAAGACATCTTGAAAAATAATTACACAGATAAGACAAGAAATAAATTTTAGTAATTTATGAAAAAAAAGAAGATATATTGTTTTTATAGATACATTTTTTTTATAGATATATATTTTATAGATTGGTAGCCTTTTCATTACGCACACTTTATACTTATTTCTGAAGGAACAATTCAATTTGAATGTGCTTGGAATCAATACTTAGGACTTATTTCTTATTAGGCTTATATTTATTACTTCCTCCGAAAAATTAATTCTTCATGTTTTTCCTAAGATATTTCATCAGTTTTATTTTACCTATTTTTCTCAGTTATCGCATTCTTTCGAAAACTCATCCATTACATGATATTAGACATCGACGCATACAAAATGTAATATCTTCATGATTATCTTCTCTGTACCTCATTGCTTACGTATTTAAAAAAAAGTTACTATTAACACATAATAAATAAAAAGTAATTATATTTTTAAAACACTAACAGAAACAAAAAAAATTTACTTGGTGCAGAAATATGGTTTAAAGAAAATAAAATTTATTTTTGTACGGTGGGGAAATATAAAGGATGAAAATCACACAAGACATAGAAAAAGTGGAAAAAATATATATATAAAATAGATTTTAAGATTATAGGATGATCAAGTCGACTCGGAGAAATTTGGTAGAAGAAAAAGCATATTAGAAGAGCTAAAAGAGATCAGAGACATCATCATTGTGGATAGAAAAGATAAAAAAGAGAATATAAAAAAGGTAAAAAAGATAATTCTAGGAAGTATAGAGCAATAACAATTACAATTATTATTCTTGAAAATAAAAAAGGTATCATGAGAAGATTTTGAATAAAAATAAAAATAACAACTACATATTGGATGTCAAAAATAGAATGCTAATACAGAGTATGTTATAAGAACAATAAAATATTAAAAAATATTAAATACCATTAAAGAAGAGAGAAATTATTATAATTTTAATTATAAAATCTAAATATAAATGTATAAAAATATTGTAAATGTAAATTATAATTTATACATTGTTCATTAATACAATAATACTGGTAAATTTATTTAAATTAATAATAGAAAATAAATAAATATTCTTTTCCTACTAGATAGTTCGATAGTGAAGATGAAGGCTGAGGAAGTGATAATCAACAAATAAAATAAAATTTTATTAAGTCAGTCAAGCAGAAATAGAAAGAAGATAAGTAGGTGAGATGTTTAGTATGATTGAAAAAATAAATAAAAAATTATAGAAAATGACCCTACTGAGCATTGGGTAATTATTTTTTCCCTTCACTAAAATCACAAACAAAAAGAGCAAATATTTTCGACACCGAAATACATATATTTACTCAATGTTAATAAATAAATGACAAGTTGAGAAAGAACCTGGACTGCTGGGCATGGTTAAGTATACGTGAGCTTTAATACCCTAGATTTACCTTTTGCTTGAGGAACCTGTTTCTCGCTTTCTGTTCCTCTCTGTACTACTCCACTTTCAGTACCCCTTTTTATCCCTTTTTTCACTCGCATCTCTCTCTCTCTCTCTCTCTCTCTTTCTTCTATTTTTCCACCTCGCTATGCTTGCTGTGCACACTGCAAAAATGCGTGACACGCCTCCTCCGAACACCTGCATGACTACCAAGAATCCGCGGTCTGTCGCCGACAGCCGCCCGACAAGAAATCTGAACTTGGTGGAGTGACACACGATCGAGGTCCAGCGAGATTCTAATAGGATGATGAACAATATGAAATGTCGGAATGTGAAGAGAACTTTTTTATTAATTATATTTATACATTATATTTATACACGAACATGGGAGACCACCCTGCAAAAAATGTTGTAAAGCGACATGTAGGTCCAGCAAGATTTTTTCTAGGGAACGTGAAGTTCGGAATATCAGAGTTGATAATGGTAGAATGCGACGGTGAGTGACTGTAAATTCGCAGGTCCGGCAAGTAATGAAAGGCGCAGCGCACCTCGATTAACCAACGTAAATATCATATACATTTGGGAGGGTTTCACCAAGACTTGACACTTTAGATTGTAAAACGTTTTTTCCTACTGCTGGTACGTTAGGGATTTTTATGACGAAGTCATTGCCGAAGATTTCGTTAGTTAGGGACTGCTTCGTGGGTGTAAAATTAAAAAAAAAGAAAATATAAAAGGAGACTCGGACATGCAGATTCCTCGTACAATATTATTTTAAGTGAACTATTTATTTTATATGTAAATAAAATATAAGTATATAATGATGTTAAAAATTGTAACAAAAAATGGAAAGTAAAATAAAATTGTGGAAAGTAGTAAAGCTATATATAGACTCGAATAGACTCGATAATTTAGTTACGTCTTCTTTACTTTTTCGAAAATGCTTTTTATAGATAATTCTCAAGATGGTTTTTTTGGATACACTTGGAGAATTTCTTTAAGGAATTTTTTTGACATTTTTCAAAACAACTTGCATCTGGCGTCCTTTTCGTTTCTTACAAAAAAAAATATTAAAGACAGGTATTTCAGAAATATATTATTATCTAAATATGTCTTAGTTAGAATTAACCATGAATAATTATAGCCCATTCAAAATAATTTATAAAAAAAAATTTGTCAATTTCGACATTTATTTTATTTTATATATTATCTTTTATAATTTGAAACTAATATGCGTTAAAATTTGAAATTGAATTTCAAACGTAATATCGAATCATTGTTTTCAAATATCCTAGAATGTTGATCAAGCGTTCTTTTATATAGATTAATTTTACAGATAAAGAAATATGAAATTTAAATCTATATTTAAAAATGAAAAGTATAATTTAAAATTGAGCTTTACTTATTGTAGACTTACGTACAACATTGTATAGGAAGAAAATTGGAGTTTTTTTATCATTATTTATAATTATGATTTTAAAACTATTTCTCGATTTGACTTTTATGTGTTTAAAGTTCTAGCATTATTCAAAAGCCTTTAAAAAAAAAAGTAATTTAATAGCTGTTTAAAATTACTAAATATTAATTGATTAATCCTTTTATCCTTCGAGTATATTTAAAATTTTTTAATGTTAGAACATCTTATATTATTATATACTATAAAAATAAAAAAAATTATATTTATTAAACTATTTATTACATATAGAAAATAAAAAGTTATAAAATTTTGTTTTTGTTTGATTATTATTAAAACTTGAAAATAGATTAAATGACGATTTATTCAATCATACAGAATATATTTCTATTATATTTTTAACGAGTTTAGAAATATGTTTTGATATTTCATCTATCTTGTAAGTTTTAAATAAAATTAATTTTATGATAAAATGAAAAAGCAAATAAATCTTTAAGTTTGTTTTTTCCAATTAAAAATTATTAATTATAATACAAATTAAACTAAAAATCATTTTTAATTATTTATAATAAATTTTCAGTTTCAAATAATATTTGACACATAAAATCTTAACTCAATAAATCATTGATATTAAACCATATATAACTGAAAAATAGTGAAATTATTATTCTTGTTTTAATATTTGTTTTTCTCATGAACATATTCTATTATTGGTATTTCTCTTATTTAAGCTCTTATTATGGTGTGTACAGGAATCTTTTTATGGCACTTGGAAAAAACTTTTTGAATTCACATTTATAAAAGCAACTTTCAATTCATTATTTTTCATGTCACTGTGTAAAGCTTTATCAATCGTAATATTTTTGTCAACATTTAAATATATAAATAACAAAAATTAAGTTACTGATATATAGCTGTAAAACAAATGCAATACATGTTAATTCTACTGTTGTTCCACGAGATCCATATTATTTATATTGCTTTTAAAACATTAAAATAAATGTAATTTATTAATTGTATTTAATATAGATTTTTAAAAACTTCCACTACTATATTAAATCTACAATAAACTACGATATTATATTTATATTAGTTGTGTAATGAATAATAAAAATATGTACACAAAATAATGATTGAATATCAAAAAAAATTAGTAATTTTTATATTTACAAAAGGAAGTATATTTTTTAATGTATGTTTTATGATGTAATTTTTCAATTTTGCTTTTAAATGATTTAAACTGTCATAAAAACTGTTTAATATTGCTTTTCAATATTAAACAGTTGTGCAATCTTTTGAAACATCATTTGAAACGTCGTATCATCGTTGAATAAGTATATTAATTAAGAAACGCCACCTAATAAAATAATAATACATCAACAAATGTACGTTTAAATCAAGTATAAAATAAATAAACTTTTATAAGTAATATATAATTAATAGATACATTGTTACATTTTTGCAGCATATCTTTCTAGTATCTATTTAAAAAAAAAATTTTAATTCGCGTTAAGAAGCTTCATTGTTTGTAAAATGTGAAGGCACAGAGTACATTAAATTTCAGATAAAATGATATCAGACAGCATATCTCCAGCGCTATTAGGAGGTTCATATCGTAATGACTCAATTGCTTTAAGCAACAGATTATGCTTGTCCTGATTCGGACACATCGACAGCTCACGAAGCGCTATCGCCTTGTATATAGTAAGGCGTGCACCATAAGGATCAACAATTTTAATTATGTCAAGCATTCGTTTACATAGTTCCCCTTTTTTGGGATCGTTAAAACCAAGTAATTGTATTAATGAATGAACAATCGTAATGCAGTGCTGATGACACGGATGTAGAAGTATGGTTAAACTGAAATAAAAAAATTCGTATTAGGTAGTGGAACTAGTTTTGTAAATCTGATTTTTATTTTTTTTATATTTATTTATATCATTAAAAAAAGTGAGTACTAAAAATATAAATATACTGGATACAAATAATGGATATAAAATAAGAAAGTAATTTTAGAAACTTAATTATAAAACTAATCGGGTATCGAATCCCCTGCAACTGTACCAACTTCAACAAATATATATTTTTTATTTTTAAACGCTTAAATAATTGATTCTTTATATATATATAAAACATATTATGTAAATTATTGTAAATAATTTATTAGAAATTTCTGAAAAATTTAAATCTCGTGAAAAAGTACACGAACGTATAACCAAATAAAAAATTTACTTGCATCTATTTGTACGAACTCGAATAAAAATACAAATGGAATTCACCGGTAAAGTAGATCGGTTAAAATCTCTTTAACAGGGACAGTCATTGCTCCTTCGACTTCCTCAGCAAGTCTGTCGAATAGCTGGGCAACTTCGTTAGAACTAAGAATACCAGGACACGAGTCACACGTCCAATCAGTATCAGGATCAAGAGGATCGGTTGGCGTCACGATACCCTTTTTTTGTGCAGGGACACTTGAGGGTCCCCAGGTGGCTGCCCAGTTCAGATGGATCGGCGCAACGATTACATCGACAAGTAAAGTACTTGGTCGCCAAGAGATGCTCTTGCCGAGCCCTCGTTGACCAGAGTACATGCGTATAAGTTGTACTAAGATGCTCTCCCCTCCAAAACAAGCATAAAATTTTTAATAAATATCATGAAAATCTGAAGATTACATTACTAAAGAACACTGTACGCTTATCAATATTCGAAAGTCGAATTAAGAAATTAGTAAGCTTAAATATTTTCGTTTTATACTTTTCTAGAAAGATAACTTATATATATATATAGTATAAATTGTGTACTTATTACATATTATACTTGTGCTTTCATTAAAGTTAAGAAAAATATAGCAAATAATACGTTATTAATATAATTAAATTATTTGTTGAATACACAGTATATACTACAAATATTATAGTTGAGACTGATAAAAAAAAGATTTTTCCATTAAAATTCAAAAAATTGATAAATTCATTAATAATTTAAAATATTAATAAATTATATTAAATATCCATTATATTAAATCTCAAACACTATCGTTGAATTCATATAATTAATTACGTTTATATATAAACTTATATTGTTTAATATTTGCTTTTTTTTAAATTAGGTTTTTTAAACAAATCATAAAATTCCAATACTCAATATCTAATAATTTAAGGACGAAATCAAAGAGTGATCATAAAATGTGTTTATAAATTTTTACGCATACTAATATTTTATTGCCCTACTTTTTAATAGATGATGTGGCTATAACATTAATCCTGGGCCTGCCCTTTTCATCCAAAATAAACGAGTGCCTCGTATTGGCAATACAACAGTGCTCCAGAAGACAGGCTGTTTCATAAATTGCGGATGAACCCTCGGGTGGATTAGTCTCCAAAGCGTTGACATCGATCAAGCCGGTGATCTTTGGGAGAATTTTCTCCGAACCAGAATCATGAACCAAAAATGGTCCAAAATAACGGGTGACGTTTTGCAACTCCTCATAAGCTTCAGTGCCAGGGCCTCTACTCGTTTCATGACTCTGGAGTTTTGCTAATAACTGCCAATATTTTGGATGCTTACGTCGTAAGAGAAGCACTCGTAAAATCAGCAAATAGCCGCACCTGGACCATCATAAGAAAATGTCGAACAAGTGCCTAATATATATATATACTACGTTTCAAAATTCTCTATAATGTTATAAATAATAGCAAATAAAAATTTCTTTCTTTAATATTAAAACTACTAGCAATGTGCCCAATTTTTCTATAAATTAAAGCACACTCGTAAAAATTTTGGACGAAGTTATCGAATTAAATAAATACGCTCTACATCACTATTTATGCATGATAAATGAGTTAAGTTTTGAGTTTCTCTAGTTTCTCTAGAACAACTCACCGTGGAAGAAGTCTCGCCTTAGAGAGTATTATACACTCAAACCCATGTCTATTCTCATCGACGAGACCATCGCAAGTAATTTTGCAGGCAGGCCAGGCGCAATTAGGGCACCTGCAAAGAGCGTCTTTCCGACCGCACCCGACGCAGACTCGCTCCTCAGTATGGGCTGCTGGGCCCCAAACGAGTGGTGTCTCGGACAGGATGACGTCGCCGGGAGAAAGGTCTCGTGTCGCAATCAAGTGCCGTCCTAGACTCTTGTCTTCGTGTACCTCATATGCTCTACATACAAACTTGTGTCGGGGCCAGTCCGAACGCTGATGTTCTCTCGTGCAATAGAACTCATGCTTGCAGCTACCACAGCGATTATATGCAATCATGCCACACACAGTGCAGCTCCCCTCATATTTCACACTCATTGTCGTGAAAAAACCTCGTCTCCTTTCAGGAAAGTCGTATTGACATTATCAACGTAAATATATATTTTTAGTTTGAAAAGATTTCAATTTCTCTAAGTACTTTATTACACGAGTTTCATGCTTTATTTAATTTAACATATGATATTTAAGGCACACGTTTTCTTCGTTTCAAAGTGTTGTATCTATTAATACCAGCTATTAAAATCTGCTTATAATTGCTTTTCGACTAAATAGTTGACTAATAAAAAGTCATTGAATTAGCGTTAATTAATTATGTTTCTCTATTTTCTGTATCTATACATAAAATACATTTGGATAAGATAAAATCTTTTCATTTTATGATTACTTATAATACAATTATATACATATATATATATATAAATAAATAGTTAATACGTTAGTTTTTCTAATTTTTCCTTAAAATAGTATTCAAGAATAAATTTTACATAAAACTTTATATGAAATGAATATCTAAAACATCTACGACATAATATTGTTTAAGTGTGTATGCTTAAAAAGTTTTTACAGTTTTATATATAAATAAATTATACGATGAATATTTTACACTCGAAACGTAGGTCTTCAAATATGTTAATTAATCTTATATATTTTTTAATAAACGTAGCTAAATTCTTATCCTAAATTATTAAATATCCAACAATCTTTATTAATATTAATTTTCCCTTCAATAAATATTGTCTATTATAATTTTCTAATGTATTTTTATAACGTTTAAAAAATTAATACAATTTCATAAAAAAATTATAAATTCTCTTTCATATTCTCAAATAACATTTAATAATAAAACTATTAATAGGATTATTAACAGTTTACCGTTTCATTAATTTGAATATAAATGTATATAACTTTAATACATACAACATTAGATAAATTTATTCGGTTATTTCTAAATTTTTAAATAAAAAATAAAAACGTACCAAATATCAGCATACTATCTTTTATATTTTATATTATCGTTCCATATTATATAATAGTACTTCTTTATCAAAAGAAAGAAATATATCTTTTGTATCAAAGCAATAAAAAAATTTAAATATAATATAAATGAAATAGATAAAATTGTAAATAAGTAATTACTAAGAATTAAATTTTTTATTTTGTATATAAGAAGAAAATGTTTTTAAGATAATAAAGAATAAAATTAATATAATTATTAAAAAGAATTAATAACCACAACATATTATTATGTTATGGTATTCCCACCCGTATTATGAAATTATTTGGAGAAAATGAAAGAATCTAAATGTAATATATCAGACAATGCGTATTTACATTTAAACTGGTATGAACGAAACAATTATCAATAAATAATCGATTAAAAATTATTATTTCATAAAATAATTTTATGTATTTGTAACAAAAATTGTATATGTTGTACTAGATAATAATAATTAGTTAATCAAAAATATATGGTATATACATGAAATCCACAAACTTGTTAATATTTTTAATTACAATACATCAAATGATAAAAAAAATATTTACTTACCTTGATATATTTTCAACAAGATAATAAAGCAATGGTAATTTATCACATTAATTTAATTATTTATAAGAATATAAAAAAAATTATATTAATTACTATTTTCTTTCCTTAGAAAATTAAAGTTTTTAAAAATTGTAAGCTGCACCAGATGTAAGCAAGTTAAAATCTCTTCAAAAACTGCTAACCTATAGTCAACGTATGAGAGGGATATTTAATTTTAACCCGCTAGAATTAGAAAAGCATGCGAGATCTATTGGCACGTTTTTAATACTGCTGTAAAGTAACTTTTTTGAATAATTAAGAGTGAATTCCTTCCTTAATTCATTATAATTTAAAAGTGTTAATTAACTAATTACTGATTCTATTATTCATCAATATTAATTATTTACAACTATAATTAAATTTATTTGTAAATAAAAATAATAACTTTATAGATAACAATCCTTAGAAAGTTAAATTTATTGTTTCAATTATTTATTAGAATTTTTATATAACCAGAATAAATATTTTGTATTTATATTACGCAACATAAACAGAAAATCTTGAGCTCAGCTCAAACTTTTATTAACATTAACATAACAAAAATAATCGCATATTTAATATATATATATATATATATATATAGGTGTGTATTTATTGAGGTCACATCAGTGCAAAAAGATTTATTCTGACAAATCTCAATGTTATTGTTAACAATTATTTTTTTTTTATTTGGCAAAATGTTATCCACAGTACGGCAATGTATAAAACGTTTTATCTTACATCATTTTATAATTGTTATATTACAGTCAGTTCTTATTTAGTTTATCTAAATTATTAAAAAATTCTTTTATTTTTACATATTTTGTGAAAACGAAATTTTTTATGAGATACTGTACAATGAAGGTGACTATGAATAAATTTTGAATCCTAATACTAAAGTATTTAAGTTTTGATTTTTCCAAATAATATAAATAACTATAGTTGATGACTTACACGTTAAGTATAACAATCTATATCGTACATATATGATAGTTTGGTAACATGTTACACTTTTTGCTTATTTTTGTATATGCTTTTTTTACATATATCTGCAATATTAACAATTTTTAATTTACATATTAAAAACATAATTTCATATATTTTTCATAAATATTTATGTTCAATAATAATTTATTAAAACATATATTCTTTACATGGAATGATAAAGATTTTAAAAAATTTTATTCTGAAAATAACCATTGAAAATAAGAACGGATACTGTTATTTTTTGTATCATCAATAAATATCATAAAAACAAAAATAAAATAACAGATTTTAAAATTTGTTAGAATTTATTAATTTTTAAAGTCTTTGAAATTATATTAAAAAAGTAATAATTATTTAACTTCTTTAGAGAATTTTAAACACCAATGCAAAAGAAGTTTTATCATATAATAAGTGAATAAAAAAAAGAATAAAATTGAATAAAAGTAGTTCTAAGTTTCTATAATTATAAGAAATTAAATCAGTACGTATTTTATCATAAATTAGGAATTAAACCTATAGATATATAGCATAGAAAATATTTAACATGTACTTTATTTTTATAACGTATAATAAATTACGTCTTTAATCAATTGTAAATTTAAATTAATTTCATAAAAAAATACTCTTAATTTCAATTAATATCAAGAAAGCTATGCTTTCTTCAAAAGCCTCTTAAAGATTTTTAACAAATTATATTTAAATGTTAACACTATTATAATTTTTTCTTTGTTCTATTTACATTGCCATTTAATTTTTCATCTGATTTTAAAGTTATCAGAGATAATCGAAGATAATTGCAAGCATCTTTAATGGTACTAATTAAATTATAAATTATAATCGACTGGTGTCTCATATTCATTAGGTATAATACCATCTACAGATGATTCAAAGAAGCTAAATAGTGGAAACCATATCCTTGTTCTATTCGAATCTCGCTGCATTAATGCTTGATTGTTTGCTAACGTGTGATAATATAAAAACAATCGAGAAGTAATGTAGAATGCAACAAAAACATCGATTGAATAATGTTCATGTGCAGCAAGTATAAAAAAAATACCGAACATATTAAGCATCCATGTAAATGTATGAACAAAATATAGCTGTCTTGGAGTATCTACAATACAAATAATCAAATTTATATATAAAATTAATTTTAAATTAAAAAACATTTTTTACATTTTCAATATAAATATTTCTTAATGAGACATAAAATTATTTAAATGTCATTAAAATAAATTATATATTAATATAAAATAAAAATTTTTTTTTATATTTACATTCTGTAATAAAAAAATTCAGCATTGTGAGAGCTACAGTGTGTCCGCTGAACATATAATCTCCACAAGTTCGAACTCCTTGAATAGACATACCAGCACCACGCCATATCACATAAGCCATTTCAATCTTATTATAAAGTTCATTGTAAAAACTTCTAAAAATTAAAAATACTTAATAACATTTTGTGTAAAATTTCATAAAATTATTATTTAAGGTATTAAGTTTAAAATGAAACTCGGGAAATAAATTATATTAAACATAAATTAAATTTTTGTAAATTAAGTATGAGTATAATGATATTATTTAGTAAAATTTATTAATTTAAATATAACTAACATGTCCAAATTGTTTCTGTATGTTTTAATGAAGATAATATTTTAGAATCTCAGTAATTATTTTCATTTTTTGGTATAACAAATTACTAAGTAAATTTAAAAGAAACAAATAATTAATGCACATATATGAAAAAGTGATTGTTTTAATGAATTATTTAAACAAAAGAGTAAATAAAAAATTGAATTAAATTTTTTATAATATACTTAGTAAATAATAAATTTAATTAATTTACTTACATAGATAAATCCATATTAGGAATATTTCTTGGTTGACATTGCAAATGTGCACCTGGTACAGAAAGTGAGGTAATTATCATCGTGACACATCTCAATAAAAAAACTGTGCCAGATAAGGCAAAAAATCTTCTTAATAATATAAACCTAAAACCAAACTCATTTTATTATTACTATTTTGTTTTTATATTTTTTAGTTATTTATTAATTTCTTATTAAATTTTTTATTTTATTTACCTATATTTATGAAAAATAAGAACAAGAAGCCATATAGCAAAAAGTAATGTTCCAGTTATTTCACACATATCAAAAGCCCATGGTATATGTGGTACATTATCTAAAAATATATCTGGTAAAGGAGGATACTTCTTCATATCAGGTACCCTATCATGTACAATAACCATCACGAATGCTGTAATCCATGTAACAATAAATAAATATCCTAAGCTAATAAATGTTTTCCATATTTCTGGAGGTAAGTGTGAAGCAGTCCCATCTTCAGAAATTGAGTTAGAGTAAAATTCATGATCAATAGAACCTTCATTGATTCCTCCACTTAAAATTACCTCAAATACAAAATAAATTTAAAGAATTGTAAAAATTCAGTAAAAAAATTAATTACAGAAAAATGAATATTTAAAAACTTCAATAAATTGTACACATTGATTTATGTTAATATAAACACTCCATTATTTTATTCAAAATACTTACATCATTACTTTTAGAACTAAATAAATTTTGGGTGGAAAACAATTCTATATGACCCAATTCCAATAATAGTGGTATATTATCTCTTTGTAATTGTTTGATACTAATATTCAGTCTTTTAATTATACCAATTCTATGATTTGAAATTATTTTTAAATCATCTTCTCGAAGTGTCAACAATGCTTTCCCATCAATCTCATGTTCCTTAAATTTTTCAATAGTATTATGATCGCCATGACCTGTTTCTATAAGCCAACTTATTACATCAACAACACTCCATTCCATTATATTTTTTGGTCTCATTCTTACTTTAGAAGTTAATTTATGTTCTTCTTTCATTTGAAAATCTGTGAACAAAGTATATATTAAATGGTTTATTAGTTTTAATGCAATTAAAAACCAATATGATAACAAATATAAATTACTTACTAGGTTATGTATATTTTAAGATAAAATTGAAACTTTAAAAAAAATATAGAAACTATGAATCATACAAGAATTTTTATTTTAAATTCATTATGAAAATTCTACTTTATGCAAAGAAATATAATTACTATTAATTTTATTTTTATAAAAAGTCTGATTTATTATGTTAAAAATATTTTAAAGTAAAAGAATAAAAACAATACTTTTGTTTTATTTTGATATGCATATGAAAACTTGAAAATTATACATCCTATGATGAATAAGTAGGACATAACTGTACATCACTATAATGATTTCACAATCTATGAATTAAAACTATTAGCATTTTATTCAAACATTCTTAAGTATTCATATTTAAATATTAAAATTTTAATGAAAAAACATTAATAAATTTATTATCTCAATCTTTAGATAAAATTTTTAAACAAGATGTAAATTTTTTCTAATATCAATATAGTTGATAGTTTAAAGATAAAATAAAAAAATTGTTGTTAATTGATAAAAAAAAAAAATTATAGCGTTCTTTTATCTCAAACTTTATAACCTTAATAATAATATGTGTAAAGCACGACAATGCGCACTTATTTTTTAGTGTTTACCTTTAGTAATATCTGTCTATAATCTGTTATTCTTGTGTTTATCATAAGTTTCACTATTACACTTTTTATATTTAACAACTTTCATGATATCTAACTTATTAACCAAATAGAAAATACTTTGTTTTATGATCCTATTTCATAGTTTTACTCAATATTCAAAAATCACAAGCAATTAAAATATGATGATCGTTAAAATATTTGTCTTTGACTAGTACCTGTGAAAATTAAGTGAAAATTTACTAAACATGTCTGAAGTCTGCTATGCCAGTGAATAATTCTATCTTAGAAGGAAACTTGGTTTCTGCGCAGTGTAAGCTTCATACAGTTCGGCTATAATGTTCGCGCGAATTTAAAAAAAATTAAGAAAGAAACATTCAAAATATTGTGAAATCGACTATAAAACAATTTGAAAATTTATTATACGTAAAGTATAAATTAAAAATAAAACAGAGATGATACACATCATTTATACTCTAAACATGCATACAGTAAATTGAATTTGATGTGATTTAAATTGATGCCTATTTTCTAAATTCTTACTTTTTCTTTCTATCTATTCATCTTCTCTTCTTTTAAACTAATAAATATTTATTAACATAAATAAATCGTATAATTCAGTAATATTATTATAAACTTGTACTTATATTCCATTTATTACATGTAATACTAATCATATTTTTTTATTATTTATTTATTTATTACACCTAATATTTTATATTAGGTATAATTTCATATTAAATCTATATTGATAATAAAACAATTTTTCAATTTTAACTTATTCACATTTTATTATAATTAAATAATTTTAAATAATTTTTATTTAGGCAAAATGATAATTTTTCAAACCAATGAAGGAATATTACTTTTAGTGCTTTCTTTGTCATTATCGTTCGAAAAACCAAATACAGATTATTGTATTATATTGATAAAGTAACTTTGAATAAATAAAAATTAGGCTTTTCGTATTTTTTGCCTGGATAAATTATACTGCTTTAATTAGAATTGTTTTAAATGAAACGTAAATTAAAGTAAAATATATACATCAAATTTAAAAAGTTAACAATAAACATTTATTTATAAATAAGCTAAAAAATTAATCACACTTATTTAATTGATTATTTTAACTTATGATTTTACAATAAAATAAAACTAAATACTACTAATTATATAAATATTGAATATAAAGATAAATAAGGTTTTATATTTTTCATTGAATATACATATTGTAATAATCACATTTATTACTTGCAATCAAACAACTGTATTGATACTTTAATAATCTACTATTCTATTATAGATATTTCTCTAATTTTTCTATAAGAAAAATATTTTGATATAATCATATTATTCCTACTATAATATTTAAACTTATTAAATTAAAATACTTAGAAAATATAAATGTTATTAATTTTAATTGTACCATTTACAATTAATATATTCATAATTTTGAAATTAATAATTTTTTCAAAAATTATTTTTGCATTTTCTGTGTAATGGAGTTTGCAAATTCAACATATTAAATTTTTTACAACATTTTAAAAATGTATTTTGAAATTATTATTACTCTTATTATTATTATTTATTTATTTACTTATTTATATTAGTAATAATTTATCAATTTTATAACATTTATTTGTTTGCCGTTATTTATAATTAATATATTGTTTCTAACTTACTTACATTTTACAATATTATCACATTATATTATATTATATAATATCATACATATAATTTTTAACATTTATCTGTAGTTTTTCTCCTTTACTCTTAATATTGCCTTTTTATGTTGTATCCTTTTTTATTTTCCATTTCTATTTTGCTCGAATGATTGCTGTATATCTTCTTATATATATATATATATATTCATTCTGGTGTATATATTGATATTTCAAAATTATCAACCAATTTTTTTTGTTTTCATTGTCTCTATTTTTTCTAATCATTGCTCCTCTTTCAAACTTCTCTCTCTGGTAACTTATTAATTGAATACTTTGCCACAAATGTATTCATTTTGTTTCATAGTTTCTATTCTATTCATAAAATTATTTATTTTGCTTTAGCATAAACTTAGTTTTATTCTTATTTTTACGATTTCATTGAGAATCCATTATTGACAAAAATTTTATATTCATTTCAAATATTATTATACAGTCGAAGGTATTTTTATCTAGATTAAGTATTTATTTAACATATTTTTTAATATTTATTATTTTTTTATAGCTTTTTCTATTGTTTTTTTTTTACATTTTCTATTCATTTTTTAAATAAATTTTTTATTACTTCGTCCAATATTTTCATTTTTATTTCGATGTCTTCTTTGAGTTATCGTTTCTACATATTGTATAATATTACTTGTTTTCCTTTCATCTACAATTATAATATTCTTCATTTATCTCGCTTTTCTAAACTTTATAATTATTGTTTTGTCTTTATTTAATTATATCGTTGTTCTAAGTAATTCTGAAATAATCTCAGTAATTTGTGTACTTCTCCCTGCCTCTTTGTGAAAATTACTGTTCGTCTTTATTTCTAAATATATAAAGCTATTAAATTATTGCTCCAAATCTTCCATTATTATATTAAATAAGTACAGCTTATTAAATATCCTTGCCTAATTCATTTCATTTATTACAAAAATTATCGTGTAATTTATTTTAACTTTATTTGTTTCCCAATATATTTTCATTGTGCAATTAATTAATACATTTTATGACTTTTTTATGCTATTCAAAATATTGTCTCTCTTTCTAGTTTTTGAAATGTACTCTTTATATCTTTAAGATATACAAAAAATTTTTTTTTCATTCTTCAATTTTTATTTACTGCAGATTTTGGAACTTAGATTGCGTCTATTGTGAATTTGAAATATTTAAAAAATCATTACTGAAAGTATTAAACTCTTTACTGTATTATTGATTAATTAATTAATTATATTTATATAAGCTTTTTTATTTCATCACTTTATAATTTTAGCTTAATAATAAACTAGTTTTAATAAGAATTATTATATTATTATTATTATTATTATTATTATTATTATTATGTATTTTGGCTAATGCGCTCATATTAATATATACAATCAACAAATTTTCATTTTTCACCCTTTTTTGCTTTTCATTATCTTTTTTAAAATTGAGGATAGATAGAGTATAGAAGATAAAAAAAATTAAGATCCATTGTATTTGTGTGTGTGTGTGTGTGTACGAATGTTAGTGAGGAAGAGAAAGAGAGCATGTAAATCTTATTCATTTGTGGTTTATGAGTAAATTATACTTACCTGCGGTCATTTCCTCAACCTTAATTTATTAAGGGAAGTTTACTTATTTGTATCGATAAAGATAAATTGAACTCATTTAATTTTATATAGATATATTTTTTAATATTGCCCTACGTGATAAATGGCAAACATTTTATATTAATGGAATGCATTAATTTTTAAACTGTTCGTGTTATCTGTAAAATACTATGATATTTGTTAATATTTACTCTATCAATTCAATAAGATAATACAAAAGAAAGACTAAAATTAAAGATTGTTTATAATATAAAAAAGTACCTAAATATATCAGGATAATTTAGAATTACCTAATTTTAATTACTAGAAATAATTTAATATATAAAGTGTAATGAATTAGATAAGTGTACATATAAAATAACATATACTAAATTAGTTGTTCCAATTTAATTTTAAACACACACATACACAGCCACGCAAGCTTATACGTATTTAAGAGATTTCATTAATCGAATGGTTTTGTTGTTAAACTAGAAATTCGAATGACAAACTATTTTCTGTATATAATATATTATATTTTAAATTATTTGTATACAATTGTTTATAATTATTCGACAAATAACAGTATATCTCTATATTTATTTGATTATATTATTATGAAATATAAATATTTATACATGCAAATAGAATTTTATAAATACGTTAGTAGTATTAAACGTAATATCCTTTTTAATGGCATTTAAATTAAAATAATTAGCTTTTTTAAATACTATACTTTATACAATGAAATAAATTATATTAAATATTTTAAATAATATTAAAACTATTTTTACAAGCTCTGTTATAATTACTGATATTTGAACTATATTGAAATAGTTTAATTATAAAATCATTTTCGTTAAAACAAAACTCAAATTTATCGTTAGTTTTTTAGAAATCATCCTGCTTGATTTACAACATGTGTTTTATTTATTTATATTGATACAATGTTAAAATACTTATAACATTCATATTTTTATTCAAGCATAGATAAACAACGTTACATAATAAAATAAATTTGTTTAATTTTCTAAATCAAAAAGAAAAAAAAATGTATACCTGATTACTTTAAATCAACTTTGATAATTGTTTATAATTTAAATATTTCCTTATTTTATTTATTATTATGTTGTTTTGCAGTGTAACAATAAAGAATGTATAATCTAATATCATAAACAAATATTAGTTGAGAATTTTACAAATATTACTATTTATAACTAATCATTATTAATAAAGTTCATAGCACTCTGTAACCAATAAAGCTGATAATATATTTCTATATATAAAATTAAAAATTTTTTTTATTACAAAACTGCTCGAACATTAAATTTTTATTTTCAAATTTCATTAATTTTGCCGCTACACAAATACTCTGTGGTGCTCTATAGTTATTTTTCTAAGGCTCACGTTCGCAGGATGTTTAATCTCGAAAGTCGATGTTAGTATCGAAATTAATCCAAAGATGGCGGAAAATCAAGCTAGATGCCGTACCATAACGGAGGAACAACTACAGGACGCGGAGCTTACCCTCGGGCCAGCGAACCCAGTTAAATGTTTTCGTATAGATTATTCTCGCACTTCTATACAACAACCTGTTGCTGCAGGCTTGTCTAGTGTTCATCAAACCATTTTAAAATTAATGTTGACCTTTTCATAATTTTTTTATGTTTAATATTTAATCTTATAGAGTGAAGGATGGGTTTGGAGTTTTTCTGTTTTACATAATGCTTCAGTTGAGATCTTAAGTTACTTGTGCAATAAAAATTCAAGTGGATTTATGGAAGTGCGTAAGTGTTTTAGTTCTTTTTTACCTCATCATATTCGGATCAGAAAGAGCGTGGGCCACATAAATTTCTGAAGAAATAGCTATTGTTAAGGAACGATGAAGTGAAAAGAAAAATTGTGCCAGGATGACTATAACGACGATGTGAAGGATGAGATTTTTCGTATGCTGATGAGTGAGTATTCGACGTAGTGTGCGTGTCCATTGTGAAACGCATAAGTTAACGAAGCTCAGATTCAAAAGGAAAATATGTTGTGTGCAGATTTCGAAAACTTTAGCCATTATTTCGGTACATCAAGATAAAGCAACATTTGGTATTTTTAATCTATTTGAAAATAATTGTTGGCATGTTAATTATTCACTTAAATAATTAAAAATTATAAATATTTATTTATTAGTTGGCCATAGTAATTTGAAATATTTAAAAGGTCTAATCTCATATTTAGCAATACATTAATTATATATAAATTTTAATTTTTATTTTTGATTAAATTGAGGATTTATACCGCTCGTTATAAAAATTTTTTATACCAACTTGATCTAAATGTTATATTTTTGCATGAAAACGAACTAATTCTACTTGAAATAATTTATATTTACTTATGTTAATCAGTGAATAGATAATTATAATATATTGGATTAAATTAAATTATTGATAATACAATTTTCGCGTATTATAATTCCTAAATTTTATTTTTTTTATTAAAAGAAACGTCAATAAAGATAAAAAAGGTTATAAGGTTATAAGAATTATGTATTTAAGAAGAAGTGAATTGATGAGATGTAAAGAAAAACAATCATTATAAATTTTGATTCAATATTGATTCGTATATATACCGATAGAATTTACTTGTTTTTAATACAATATTACTAAAAATTTATATCCTAATTTTAGATAATTTTCAAAATATTTTTCCTGAATATTTTTAGTTTTTTTAAAATATCTATTTTAATATTAAATTAAAATTTTTATTTTATATAAAAATACTGGGGGTAAATTTAAAATCTTGTTATTTTAAAAAATTTTATTTAAATAGTATATGCTTAAGGAAATTTGAAATTCTTTAATGTGTGAAAGTATCAATAAGAAAGATTTATAAATGATAAAAATATAAGGGCTTAAACTTAAAAATATTTTAATAATCAGTTTATGCTAAAGTATACTTATATTTATTAGTTAGATTTAAAACTATAATTTTATTGATTATATATTTTTAGATTCAAAAACAATGTTTACTCCTTTTAAAACTAATTAAATAAAAATAAAAATTTTTAATCATAATGAATTTCAAGCTACAAATGTATTGATTTAAACGATATAATTATTTAATTTTATTAAATTAATCTAAAATTTAAGCTCTGAATAATAGATGTATTATAATAATAATTAATGGTTGATTTTAATATATTGAAGTGACTTTAAAAAAATGAAAACCTATTGAAATTATCTTACTGGACAAATATATGATCATGTATCGAAAATGTTACTATATCGTGTTCACATTTTAAAACTTTATATTCTTATGCAAATGCTACATATGAAGTTTACTTTAAAGCTATTAAGTAAATAAATTCATTTTTATAAATCAATATTTACGTTTATTATCAATTATGTATATATATTTATTTATTTTAAATTTTCAAGAAAACTAACGTATGAAGTATCACATATTTTGTGAAATTAAATTATATTTCGTTATGATTCGAAAGAAATAATTTTTATACGAAAAAATTTTTAGTCGAAATTTGAATCTATCTACATTATAATTTTATAATAAATTATAAGATGTATTTGAACGTATTATTATTTAAAATATTTAGAGGCAAATTTATAAATTATACTATTATAAATTAATAGTATAAGTAAATATTTATTTACTTTCAGTTATTTTCATAATAATATTAAGTGTACAACTCAAATATTTAAAAATGATATATATTAATTTCTTAAAAATACTTTTAAAAATAATTAAAATTGTTAAAATATTATTCATCATGAATATATAAAAAATCTTTAAATAACGTTTTCGAGTTCAACTCTTTTCAAGTATCTTTTTCTAAATAAAATTTTGTCCTAAAGATGATTAAAAATCTATTCAAAAGTTGGTATTTTATATATTTTAAAGTAAAATTAATTAATTGTTTTTGAAATCTTTTCTTAAACTGTAAGAGTATATCCTAATCAAATCCAAATAAATTAAGAAATTAATGTTTATGCTTTCTTTCTATAATATTTACAAATATTTATTTTATTTTTTGTAATTACAATTCAGCTGAAAACCATGAATATATTTTTAATAAGTTTTCAAATCGCAAATAATTGGTTGTATATAGCAAATAGATTACCAAAATATTTGGAAGAATCTGAGTTGTAAGTTAAATTTAGCATAATTTTATTCAATTAAAAAAAATTTATTGTATAATTTTATATACAACTAAATTTAATTGCTTTGGTAAGAAATGGAATAAAAAAACACGTATATTATCTTTATTATTTATGTAGATTGTATGTACATCATTTAAAAGTAACCCCTAATTGTCCATATAAGGTTTTTCTATGTAATATGGAATTTAAACATGGGGTCGTGACATTTATTATCTTAGGTCGAATCAATAATTTTAATTTATCAATCGTTAGCATGGTCTCAGCACTCGACGTAAAGGAACATAGAATAAATTATGTGCTCCATTACAGACGGTGCTCGTATTAGGGCGACAGAATGCAAGAGCAGCAGCATCAGCATCAACAACAGTATCACAGCCGACGTAAGAAAAAGCGGCTTAACTACAATATCCGTTTAGTAGAATTAGTTCGAGGTGGCAAAGGATTTGGTTTCACGATATCCGGACAACAGCCGTGCATTCTCAGCTGCATTGTTCCTGGCAGCCCGGCTGAAGTGGCAGGACTGCGATCCGGCGATTATCTTGTCGCGGTCAACGGCCATAGAGTTGGTAAAGTACCCCATGACGATGTCGTCAATCTCATCGGTCGCTCGAATGGAATACTTCAACTGAAAATCGCCGAGAACTACTACAGCGACTCGAGTGACGAAGAACAAGCCTCGTCTAAGATTCGCTCGAGACCGAAATACAGGTTAGTCGCTTTTACCGAAGGTTAATAATGTATTATAATACATTATTATAATACTTTATAATAGTAATGAGCGAAATACAAAAAATAACAATCCATACTATTATCGTAATAATAGTGTATAATTATATATTTTTCAGAATTATAAATTTTAAAATGGTTTTTAATATTTTGCAATTTTTCATTATAAGAAAAATCAGCTATTGATAAGTTTCATTTGATTCTGTTATATAAATTAATGTATAATAAAAAGTAAAGTTATATCTCTTAAAAGTAGAATTTTGCTTAATTACAACGAATCTAGTCGTTAAAAATTTATTTAGAAAAAAATGTTTTCCTAGGTAAAGTAAATTTTCTAATTTCTATTTATGGGATTATCTTCTAAAGTTGAAAAAACTTTTTAAAATAAAAATCTTTTCATGAGATATATTATAAATATCTACTTTTATAGTAATTTACAAAAAATTAAAACTGTATCAATTTAATTTTAGAATTATTTTTAATATTTTTATTTATGAATTCAAACAGTTATATTAATATTTAAAATTTTAAATTTCAATTTTTTTAAAACTTGTTCAATAATATTTTGATTTTGAAGGCAACAATAAGATTATTTGAATATACTATAAATTTTGTTCATTATGTAGTTTAGAATTAAATATAATATAATATAATAATAATATAAATAATTTTATATTGTAAATAATCATCTGCAACGTTTATTTATTTTTTTTTAATGATTGATATTTTTAAAGAACTATTTAATTTATTTTAAATTTCTAGGCTACTAATATTGCTAAAAATATAAGCAATGGATAAAAATGAACTTGTTTCGTAATCGTATACTAATTAATAACTCTAATAAGTTTTAGATTAAATTATCACTTATTAAATCATAAAATATACAAAAAATTTATGTTAAAAATAAGGCGAACACTTATTTTTACAATATTGAACCTTTTTTGAAGGAATTGTTTTTAATCATAAATTTTTAATAATAATTTTATTAGATACCTTTCTGTAAAGCCTGGAAAATAATTTAATGATTTTCTTTAAAATAAAGAAATCTTTATTAAAAAACAAATAGTATATATAAGATTTTTCAAATTAATTTTAAGAAATATTTTTCTTAAAGTAAAAATAATATTTTTTCGAAATTTGGAATTGATTCTATTTATAACCGTTAAATATAAATTTAAAAAAAATTTTACTTTTCTAAATAAAAAAAATTTTTAATAATTTTTGTAAAAATATTGTCTCTATAGAAGAACGTTGAAAATTTTAGATACTCATTTTTTATAAAAATTGTGTGAATTTTAGTTCAAAATAGCATTGTTTTAGTGATAATTTAGACAGAAATTATCTACAAAAACAATATTTATAAAGTTTTGTGTTAATCGAAAAAGGGTTAGATTTTGCATTTGTGCATTGATATCTTAAAAATTTTATTTTTTATATTAAAATAATTTAATGTAAAATTTCTGAGATTATGTTGAAATCAATTTAAAATATATTGATTTCAAAAAATCGTATTTAAAGCTTTTGAAACTTAAAAATATTTTTTTTTAATTTTTTCAAATAAAGAAATTTTTTGTTTTTAATAATAAAATTTAAATTCTATTATTTATAGTATCATAACTATCAAGGTGTTATTTTTTGATAATACCGTCATCTGTAGATTGGCTTAGTGATCTTGAACACTTACACGACTCTTGACTAACACCTACAATCGTGCCCTTAATCAATTTTACTTGTACTATATTAGTTTATAAACAATAATTATGCCTATATTGTATATATATAATATATATTTAGTCTATACATAATCTAATATTGATGTATAATAGCTTTATGATTATCAGTACGGTGTATACTATACTAAATTGAAACTTTCGTTACTATTTTGGGTTCAACCTCGTAAACTTCTTATTTTTTTATTCTTTATTTAAAAAAAATTCTTTATTCTTTATAAATCTGCACAGCTCACTCAGCATTAAAAATTTTAATCAGAAAATTTTTTTATGTTATGAAGTCAATTATTAGTTGTAGCATTTTCACCACGTATAACATAAATGAATGATAGGTAAAAATTTGGTAATACTACCTTTTGTCCATGGAAATTTTATAACGTAAAATGTATAAAATTTTTTTTTATGTTTTCTATTGATTCGCGATGCTGCGTAATACTACATAAATCACGATAAATCTAAACTTTTGAAAACTTTTTTTCTACAGTAGTTATTTTTATTAAAAATCATGAATTTATATTCTTATAACTTTCGATATCATAATATTTGTCTAAAGAAATTTTTACTTTAAATAAAATATAATGTTAAATAATTATTCATATAATTTTTAAATATAAACATTGTTCCGTTTTACTATTAGATACAGAAATCTTTTTATCAATTTTATTTGTCTGTACATGGTAGATATTGCATTATGCTCCATAATTATCAGTAATAAATAAAGAAAAAATTAATAAATCATATTAAAATTTTCTTTACAGATCTAGATCTAGTAACGCATCAGGTAGTTCAGAATTATCTGCACCAATTTATCCACAGTGTAGAGTAGCCAAGGTTGTCAGGGATTTGCAAAGCGGAGCAATGTTTGAAGCAAACACAGCCAGAATATCGGTCTTATCCAATTCCCACCGGTGGAACATGTCGAGCCCATTGCCACCACCACCGCCACCATTTTCAAGGACGCGTGACTCAGAGAAGATCGTTCACAGGGCGGTGCTTGGCTACCTTGGCACTATAGACATCCCTAGTTATATACAATCTGTATCGATGATGTCCCTAGTTAAGAAGTGTATTAAGAGAATCAAGGCTGAAAGACGAAATCCCACTACGGTTTGCTAATTTATTTTTTTTAATATATTTCATTATATTTAAGAAGATATGTCGTGTAATTTATACCCTGATATATGTAGCCTTATTATTCAGACATAAACAATCGTTTATAAAAAATACTATCGTTTTTTCAAACAATGGTAATATTATCGTTATAAATAATTTAAAAATGCAATACCATTTATACTTATATTATAATTATTTAAATTTTAGTATATAAAGTACATTAAAAAAATGTGTGTTTGTACATTTTTTAAAAATTGAATTAAATTCAATTATAAAGTAAAAATCTAATTTTGTTTGATACTATATTTATAATATTCATAATAATAGTAATTTATATTTATTTTTTTAATGATATATTTCGTAAAAACATATAAAAATAACAAAATATGTTAAGGAATGTACCGAACTTAAAACTCTAATGATTAAAATTAAGTTATTTTAAATAGTTATTGATTTGTCTTTAATTCGTTTTGTAAAACGTTTTTTTAACATGGTTAAACTATTCTGTGCAAACATTTTCTAAAACTATTGATTAATTATTACAGATTTTTGTTTAAAATTATTCAATTTTTTTATTTATTTAAAATCCTTAATTGATACAAAAATTAAATAAATGAAAAAACAAAACTTATGTTATTTAAAATATATAAAACTTTATTTATTTATTGATATTTTAAAAGATATGCTTAGGTTGAATATTTTTTAAATATAAAAGAAAATGCGTACATCTATAAGTACTAAATATGTCGCATATATGCGCAATTGATTTGTTTTATTATTTATTTTTGCTTACAGAAGAAAAAATTAAAAATTATTAATATTGTAATTAACTACCAAACCTAAAAACTCACGAGATATATGTTTATTTGATCAATTTTTTATATTATATTTTTATAACGTAAAAAGTTATGTTCTTTGATTTTCTTGTTCGTCAATATTATGGATTATAATTTAAACGATTAAATTAAATATTGTAATTTGGAACATCATCTCAAGTTTTTTAGAAACATTAATATTGTAGTGTAATAAATGTAGTGTAATATTCAGCTATAACAATAATTTACGAGCTAAATATTTATTTAATTACCATATTTAACTTAATTATCACTCAATTTTTATTATTTCTTTTATAATATTTCACATATATACAACTAAATTTTCATTAAAAATAAAAAATTTAGAGTTCTCTTACACAAATAAACAGAAATGAATATATTATTTATGCAACTATACTTGATAATTTTGTTTACAACGAAAATAAATAATATAATAGCAGTAGGATTTAAATTTGTTAAAGGTTTTGTTAACGATCCATGTGGCAAACATAAAACTTACCAACACGGAAGGGCGTGTAATAGCCGAATATCCCTCATATCGGATCGTGTATTGTAACTCCTTCTCAAGCGAAGATAAGTTTCATTTCGGCATCCTTACGAAATCCATTTCTAATTACGCAGACGAAACGAACGAAAACCACGAGAATAGTTCTAGTTCAAATTCCTGTCATGTCTTTAAAATCTATTCAAAATTAACGGATCATGCGATACATGCAAGTACTTGTACAACTTTTGGTTTTACCTGTACAAAAGCGAGTGAGCTCAACAACCCCTGCCAAGAATTTCCTGAGAGTTGCCATGGTTTGGTAGGTGCCATTCAGACGCTGTACATCACAAATACAGCTGAGGGTGAAGTAAATTTATTCAATAACAGATGCAACCATCGAGAAGCACAATCCTCACCTCAACCTAGCAATATTAGCACGTCAACTGCTCACTCAAGTAATAGTGATTCTGGAATTGGTTTCAAGGATGAATGTGGTTGCCATTCAGATCGAAATTTCAACAAGGAAGTTCCACTAAAATATCATAACAGGGTGAGAATTTATATATGAATGTTTTTTTATTCAAAGAAACAATATATAAACAACAATACTCTTTTTTGTAAAATACAAAGATATAGAATCAACAATGATATAGTAAAAAAAAATCACCTGCAAAACCTTATTTATTAAGTAAAAAATATAAAATGTAAATATATTATATTTGTTGTATAAAATTTTAAAGTTTCTTTACAACACATATTTTCTTCTTTTTTTAATAATAAAATGAAATTTATATCATAAAAACATGCAGCAATTTATACATTTTGTTTTGTTTTTTATATTATTTTAAATATATAAATATTAAATCCTAAATCTATGAAGTTTTGCATTAATTAAAAATAATTTACTGTAATTTACTTTATATCATAATAGATTTTGCTTGGTTTCATCGATATGATGTACTTAATTTTATCTTTCATTATAATTCATTGTAGCGTTATTAATATATTTTAACGTAAATTAATATATGTATATATAATTCGATTAAAATATAATGTACTACTTATTATTTATTATTCTACTTATTACTTATTATTCTACCTATAATACTACATAATAATAATGTAGTACAAAAGTACCTCAATATTTGTTAAATAACTAGCTAAGTAGTTAATTGTCAGTTGTTACCATTGGTTAGCACATGCAATTTCGTGATTTTTGCACAGATTTGAAATTTGAATTAAAAAACTTATTTTTAACGAGATTTTTAATAATATTTTTACAGCATAAAAATATGTAAAAACGTAATTATTTATAAAAGTTTAATTCTCAAATATTATAATAGATTGCAAAGAATAAAAGTAATAAGAATAAGTGCTATTTATTATATTAAAAAATAACTATCAAAAGTAAAATTAAAATAAAAAGTAAAATTCAATGTTTTCTCAGAATATAATACAGAAGGAAATTTTATTGCAAAATTTCATTTCTAAATAAATAAAATAAATCTTTCATCCTTATGTACAAAAAAACAACTTATTCGCATAATTTACAAATCAAAACAAATAATAATTTTATTTTACCGATTAAAAAATATTTTATATTTTAGAGTATTGTCGTGTCTTCTCTGGGGAGGAATATGAAAAACCAGTGCAAATCAAAATTAACAGTTCGAGCTATTTCAGATCCAAGATGGAATGATTTTTCAAGGTGAATCTATCTGTGATCATTTTTTATATTATTTCTTTTTCACAAATAATTTTAGAAGGACCTAATCATTTTATAAATCGTATTTAAATATCTGCCTCTTGATTATCATTATTTTAATAAATTTTTTCCATTTTATAGTTAAGTTTAATGTAAGAAAAAAAACGAATATTTTCAAATGTCATATAATAAAACTCTTTTACAAATATATGATTTTTTGACATATGAGATATTTCAGGTCATTTTTTCCATTTTTTATATCATTTGTTTTCAATCGGTATAAAACAGGATTTATGAATAAAGCTTATATAATTAAAGAAAATAATGTAATTTTTGTGATACTTGTTGTTGTTGTTGTTGTTGTTGTTGTTGTTGTTGTTGTTGTTGTTGTTGTTATTATTATTAGGCATTATTATAATTATACTTTATTATAAAGTATTTTTTCAGCTTGATGAATCTAGAAGCCAGTAAAAAAAAAGTAAAAGATTAAAAAGTTTTGCATAATATAATACAGTATTATTATTAAAGCACGTATGAAAACTGTCAAGTACCATATAAAGAGCTCTAGTTAGTTCATACGTATTGAAAAACGTTATGAGTTCAAAATAAAAACTAAAATATTGTTGAAGTTCCTTAAAAGTAGATTGCATTACTCTAGCGAGCTCTTTACACAGCTCGTATATGAAGCTTAGGTCTCGATCGACCTTCAAGATATTACGCGAATTAGCATTTTAACATAAATTGTAAATTTCCCATGGAAGTGCAGTATGCATGTCGAAACAAGATCGATGCAATTGGCGCGATGACCTTGATAAGAAGCTAAGATTGAGAACAATCTGATGTTTGCACACAGTCCATTCGTTCCAAACTGCGGAGATCAGCTGCAGGTCGATACCGGAAGCGGCTCAGGCTCCTCCAAGACGGACTACTGCGAGGACTACTCGGAGGAGCGCATCCTTAAGCAATCGCGGCACGCGCGTAAGCAGTGGCGCAGCGGCGGGGCAAGGTATGGAAACAACGGAGGAGAGGGGAGCATAGTCAGCTGTCCCGCCGTGCCATCTGGCCGGTTCGCTCAGCGCCAATGCCTACACGCTTATCCCGCGGGTCTGACGGCGTTTGCTCACTCGCCCTGCTATACCTCGACGCTGTCCGTTGGGACGCTCGCCACGCGTTCTGGCCCCGACGCCACTCAGAGCCTTCATCAATCCACGGCTAACTTCTTCCATGTGCCGGACAAACTCAGCCCCAAGGTTCACTTTCGCTCTTTCTTATTGTAGTGCCGTTATTTGTGGGGTTATACTAGAAGGCACAAATCTCGTTCGAAATTCGAACTTCAACCAGCACACGCATTTATATCAATGTGCAACGTTTGCGGTCGACTTATATTGTTTAGTAATATCGTGACGGATTGTTTTTATTTATATTGTTTAGTGATTTAAAAGTATGTTTTCATCGAATATTATTGTACAGCTCGCACCTTTGAAACGATGCTTGCCTTACTTTTATACGGGTGAAAACAATATACATATGTATATAATAAAAAGTGATTGGGAGATTAGTATGTAAGCTATTTTTTTAGATAATTTCAATATTATTTCAGTATTATTAACGTAAATTCTCGGTAAAAAGGAAAAAGAGTGGTGTGAGTCTTCGACTAAAACAGTCTGGCATTTTTAAAATTTATTGGAAAAATTTTAGATGCTCTCGTGTATAATATTGATAATTGTACAAAAAAGTTATAAAAAAACTTATTATTTTCATAATTTATCTTGGGAAAGTCAAAACTTCATCCACTGTACTTGTGTATTTTACGTAAATAAACTTTCCGGCGATCTTTACATCAAATTGGTACTTCAAAAAGAGCAATGCTCATAATTTAATTTAAAAAAATGAAACGAATGTAATTAAATTTCAGGTTTATACCAGTAGCATGAAAGCACAGGGCTGTAGCATGGAAAATCTTAAAACAAGCCCAAGTTTCAAGACTGACAATAATCATTGTAATACAACGCAATCTCTACCACACAATCACACAGCAAAGGTAAATAACAAACTGCCAAGGGCTTGGGGCAGTCTACAGGAGATTCGAAAGGTTGCCGGCTGCGAACTTGACGACTACACAGTGAGTATAGAGTATAACTTCTCTTTTTTATTCTATTGGTAGTATACCTATTTAACTTCAGTAAACAGAAGTGTATGTGATATCATTATTACTCGATAAATCAATAAGAAATTTATGAATGAGAACGAATAGCCAATTTCCGGGTACGTTCACATGCATAGTATATGTTACATATTAATTATTTCAGTTAAATATTGCAACGCTCTTTCAAAATTAATTTTAGATTTTACGAATTTCCAAAAACCTTAAAATATTTTAATATGTGTATGTTATTCTAAATAACGTAGCTTAATAAAACAAACATATATAATGTATTTGTTTAAACGTTAAAATATTATTGTATCATTTAAAATTTTTCTTTCATTCTAAATAGCATAACTTTAATTAGAAATATAAAACTAAACGAATGCTACTATTAACTCTTAAAAAAAAAAACTCATTTTCTTTCTTATTTTCTCAAAAACTCACAGTGTGTATCTTAAAATAATGATAAATTATAATTTTCGTAATAATTTCTTATATTTAATAATTGTTCAACTTCTTTATAATATTAAAGAAATTTTTCAGTGAAAAACAAATAAATAACCTAACTAAAACTTTAAAAAACACTACAAAATTGTTAGTAATCCAACATTACGTATCTTAATTTAATATTATTAGAAATTTAGTTATTTTTTTTCGTAATTTGAATAGCTTGTTGAATTAATTTTCTATTTTTATTTCTTATAAAAATTTACTTCTATATAACGTATAATTATTAAAAAGACATCATTTCACAAATTTAGTAATTAATGGATAAGAAATTATTAATTAGAAAAGGATGTTAATTCAGAGAAACGACAAGATAAAGTTGTTTTAATACTTTTATTTATGCTGTTTTTATTCTTTCAATATAAAATTTTTGGCACCTTTAATAAGCCGAACCTACAATTGTTGATCTTGTATTATTTAATTTCTAATTCCGAGAAAATGATCGGGACAAATTTGCAGACCAAATATCAACATACATTCTCGAAAGTAGATTGATGGTGTACTTTTTTGGTCACTTTACTTCAAATAACCGCATCGAATAGTCTTGATTTCTAAGAATTTATATTAGGTTGTATTATATATATATTATACAATAGTATATAAAATATATAGTAATTTTTAGATTGTTGTCTTTTATATTAATGAATTAATAAATTAAACTTTTAATAACATGTAGAAATTATTATAAGGAAAAGCATTATAGTTTATTTGGATGCAATGAAATGTTTTATAACAATAATTTTATTATAATATGTGAATAACCAGAACATAATATTTAGTTTCTTTTAACAAACAATTGAATTTACAGTTAAAATAATAATTCTCGACGCAGTAATCGTGGAATTATATTATTATGATTTCTTGATCAATGAAAAATTTGTAGCCTTTTATAAATTTGCAATACTTTATTTTATTCATGTTTATCATTGATAATAATTAAATACTATTTCAATTTTTTTATAAAATATGATTTTTTAATTTAATTACAAGAATTTATTTTTGAGCTTTATATTATTTTGATGCATAAAAAGAAAAATCTATAAAAAGATAAACCATACATCAAAGACTTATTAGGTAATACTGGTAAAATTTTTATTGCAAACTGGATACCATGTAAAGATTACATTTACTTAAAAAATAATTTAAGTTTAAAAAAATATTTTTTTAATTATAATATAAAAATAATTGTTTGAAACATACAATATGATTCTAAATTTCTTACTTGTTCAAGAACTTGCCACATACATTAACTTTAAGATAATATTAATATTTTATTAAGATTTCATAAATAAATTTCCTTCAATATGTATAATATATTCAAATAATACTACTATTTTATATATTTTAAATATTTTATATATTCTGTACGCTAAAAATAAAAATGAAAAATAGAACTGTCTACTAGCCTTCTAAAGAAATTAGTTTATTTCTTTTAAACTTATGTATTTTTTAAAATGAACTTGGTTACAGATTTTGAAAAAAACTATTTTACGTTTATTTAAAATTCAAAGTTATCATTTAAAAAACGCTGCGTTTTTAATGATTATATAAATTTAATTAAAAATTATTTTAAAAACTAGATCAATTATTTTTAAACCATTTATAAATATCAAATAAATAATTAAAATACATTCACATATTAAAACAATTAATACTTAAATACATTAAAACTGCAATGAAAAATATTTTTCATAATTAAGTTCGTATCGTTATTATTGCGTAATAAATATTATACAGAGGAATTTCTATAATCAATTATAACCCTAATATAATTCTGTAATTTTACTTTAGTACTTGCCTAATTACATTTTATTATTAATAATAAATATTGTCGAAGAAAAAAGATTTTTTATTTCGAAGAATTTATGTAAACAGGTATATTACAAAAAATAAATTTATGTTAATAAAATAATTTTAGTTTGGAACTCAATTATATCGTTAAATATTTATAAATATGATTTAAGTAATAAGTAATAATTTAATGAATTTAGCGGATGTAAAAGGTTCATATATTCATTTATATATTTGTATCGCACGATTCCACTTACAAGAAAATAATAAACTAGACTCGCAGATACATAAAACAGTAAATCAGATTGTTTCACCATCATTATCTATAATATAAATTTTTACTTTATTATAAAATTAAAAAATCGCAATAAGTACCTTTCTCCACATTTTTAACAATAAATAAATACTTGAACCTTCAACAGCGTCTATTACCTTGAACGGCCTCGCTACAAATAAAGAGCAGGAATAAAGTTCAACCAGTGAGATAATTTTCATTCGAGTCGGCATTAGAATTTCTCGAGCTTATCACCGAAAATACATCTGTCTGTCCGTCAGGTACAAGGTAAGAATGCGAAGAACAGTATCCGATGCGCGTTGTACGAAACTATTGACAACGTTACAAACATCAACTGCTTTGAAACCCCGAGGGAATGCGCGTAGAAAAATGTGCGGAACTCATCCCTAAGTACAGGCGCCTCCAGTTGTACATGCACAAGGAAAGGGCGGCTGACCGTAGAAGCTACGGTACTGTTTTCTTGTCTCTTTACTAGCGATGGCGACGGCAATGCATCGGTGGCCGCGTCATCGTTTCCTGCCCATACGTGTATGCAAAATTTGATTTATACGCAACGCATGGGAAGGATATTGTAAGTCGAGGAACTCCAAAGCAATTCATTAAGCTGCACTCGTCGGCGCTAACGTGCTCGGATTTATATCTAAATGCTGCTTGGCGAAAAATCGGATGTATCCGATTACGCTCTCGTCTGAAAGAGAACAAATCGTTCGTGGACTCAAGTTGCCGTATGGCTTGGTACGGGATGTTAAGCAGTTGAAAATGCTCGTATTTCGTGCACGATATCGAGTTCGCTCGAGCACTTAATTTACTTGATTGGAGAATTTTAAGTGAGCATCCTTTTAGAAATGTGATTACGGTGTTCAATGCTTTTTTGCTGTGCTTTCATGATGGTTAATTTTTAATTTTTCTTTGCTCTTATACTTTTAAACTGAAAAAATGACAGTAAACTAAAGATTGACAGTTAAATACACAGAAATATGATGTTTTTTTACTAACGCTTGACACACGGATTAGTACCAAACTTAACGGAAAAGATAATTTCATCTGAATTAATAATCATCTGAATAATATTAAACGATAAGTAATAGTATCTAAATAAAATTTATTTAGAACTTAATTACATTATGAATTATGTATTACCAGCTATATAAAAGTAACATACCAAGTTTATTTTATAATGTAGCTTAAATGGTTAAATAGAATACCACGATAAGTTTTGTCAAAGACTATGAAATTGAAATTGGAAAATTTAACATCACATACAAATTTAAAAAAAAAATTTCCATTTTTAAGTATGCTAAAAATTTATTTCAATTTGATCGAAATTTGTTAAATAAAAAAAAAATAACATGATATACAACTAATAATTCAAATAAAAATTCATATTAAGCAAGTAATGTCAAATTTTTAATTATTGCTGAATCGATGTATTTGATTACTTTCAAATTATACAAATAAATAACAGTAATAAATTGATATACAGAATAATGAGTATATAGCACTTTGCAAGTGAAATCAGCGTAGAATGAATAGGTTTATTTATGAAAAATGCTAAATACGAGTCGGATAAAAAAGCATAAGAAATTCAGCACATGTCGAAATGAAGAAAAATATGTGTGAAAAATAAGAAAAAATAATGCGTGTATACAGTCCTGAGAAGCAGACAGGGCCCTCGCCCTCTTTAATAGCATAATGTGTGTACTCGAGCGCTCACTCGTCGTCTACTAGTACGCGGTCGAGGGGGAGGAGTCGTACATACAAAGGGGGGCAACGCGACTCAATCGGGGGGGGGGAGATCAGCCATCAAAGAGGTTAACCTTTCAGTGTTAGTGCAGCTCCTCGCGACGGCTTATATCAGTTTTTCTTTTCCGCGTCTCTTTGTAAATGTACGACTGAGAGTCGCGTGCGCGACTTGGCATTCAAATTTCGCGGGTATTCTGGTACGCGTTACGAGTTATGCAGAACAGTCGAGTCAGACGAGTGGTAATCAAAGGTGACGCATGAGTACATTCCAAAAGGACAGAGAACAAGGACCGAGGAAGTTAGAAAACAGAGGTAGATCAAGAAAATCGAGGTCGCGAGTCCACCAGAGCGACGAGTGTAGGCGCACTGTTTGGGCGGAGCCCGGGACTAAGAGGGATTCAGAAGCTGTGGTAACTGAATGTGACTTTTTCAAAATCTCTGGGTCGTAATTAACTCGCATTTCGCCCGAAAGAAAAACGATTAAATGGATTTACCACGAAGAAAGAGGAGAAAAAAGGCGCGACTTGCGCCAACGAAACATGAGTCGCACGGTAAGGGAATGGTGCGCTGAAAAATTTATGCGTGTGCAGGTGAATCGAGGTTTTATAATAATACGAGAATGAGATGTGCATTCTGCGGAACGCGTTTAGTTTAGTAGTGCTTTTAAACCTAAACGATAAACGCTATATGTCAGATTTTTATGCGCTGTATTTAGGTTCATTTTACATGCGACTGTTAACTATTTAGACCACGGTGAGTTGAGGATTATTAGTCGACTTTCAATTTGATCAAACGAACGATTGTTTTTTACCTTCACTTTTTAATTTGTCAATGCTTTGTTTATCGAGTTTTGTTCTTTAATTAAAATGAAGCTTGGAAATACTAAGGATGTATCTACTTTGTACGTGTTGATATTGGTTGGTGGATTTATTAATGAACGTATTTATTTAAAGATAAGATTGCCGGATAAGCGGAGATAGCAGATTAAGTGGAGATATACTTTTTCACACCGAATTTAGATACATTAATAATCTCAATGTAGAGATGTTTTATTTTTATCTAAAATCCTTTAATTCTAAAGAGAATAAAGTCTGTTAATATTTATTATACTTGATCTTACGTTATTAATAAAATTCTTGATGTGATATAAATAATAAATATATATTATTAAACCTTTATTTTAACATATATATATATATTATATATATATATATATATTATATATGAATATTTATTATGATATAGTGTAAGCATTTTAGTTATAAATTAAAATTAAACTATATAACAATCTAAAAACGAAATAGAAGCATTTTTGAACACGAGAACTACGTTTCAATATGGTAATTACATTCATGGCTGGATGTTCTGAGAATGTGACGAGAATTAATATTCTACACTGAATACGTATGTGAGCCCCGTTAGACAGTACCCTATAGCTTCAAACTCTTTCCTTGTTGCACGTATAGTATAGAAATCATTTTATTTTTATTCGTATTACGATTTGAGTCACTCAATGATTATATCTGTTACAAGTCAATAATTTTATAAATTTTTTATTTTATGACATGCTTAGTTTTATTAAAATTTAAGCAAGCGTATTTTTAATTATCATAGTCAATCTACATTGAAACTTTTGTTTGCTTTATATAGTTCCAAATAAGATTCTGACATTTGAAGTAAACAATCCATTCTAAAAATGTTTATTTTGCAAAAAAGTTCATTGCATAAAATAACGTAAGTCTTCATAAGGAATATATTTGTTATTTTGCATTCGTTAAGCAAGTTTTTCCTGTAGCAATGATCTTTTCATTGTTAATTATGAAATTGAAAATTATCGTAGTAAAATTTATTCAATATGCTAATATATGCTTAACTTAACAATAAGTTGTTTCATAAATAATTTATCGATAATACAAAAAAACTCAAAATGAAATATTTTTTCAGCATGGAAGTACCGAGTCGTGTGATAAAATAACTAGTTGCGGAGTCCATACATGGGCTCAGAGCTTCGAAAAACTTCTAGAAGATCCAAAGGGTTTACAAACTTTTGCAGTAAGTAATTCAAAAAGTATTTTATGTTTTCATTTTATATTAGTTTATTATTAAAAAATATAAAATATTAAATTTTAATAAATTGTTAGAACAACGTAATGAAAAGACTTATTATTATAAACTCCTTGGCTATTATTAAAAAGTTAATTAATCAAAATAACTTAAATAATTTATAATTAAATATTTTAGATACTATTTAACAGATAAGATTAATTATCGTTTGTTAGAAAATTTAATTAAAAAATAAGGTTATAATTCTGGATACATTATTTTAAAAAATTTTTTTAGAAATACCTTAGAAAAGAAATTAGTCACGAAAATATTTACTTCTGGGCAGCATGTGAACGCTATTCAGATACAGAAAATTTATGTACTCGACAAAGACTAGCAACGCAAATTTACCAACGACATTTGTCAAATAATGCTTCTGAACCAGTTAACGTGGATAGTCATGCAGCAGGTCAAATTACATCGGAATTATTAAATGCTGCTCCTGCCGATCTTTTCGCTCAGGTATGTAATAAAATTATAATATATATAAAATCAAATAACAACAACAAAATGAGTCTTTGTTAATAAATTTTTCATACATTTATTTATTGTATAACTAAACTTTACAGTGACCTAATTAATTTTAATGAAAAAGTAATGTACGATTAGAATTTTGAACATAGTTATATGAATTTTAGGCCCAGAAACAAGTCTTTAATTTGATGAAGTTTGATAGTTATCCTCGTTTTCTTCGATCAGATATTTATCAAAAATGCTTGGAGACTGGTTATGACAATGAAGATACATCACCTGAAGATGGAGATCTTTTTTTAACGAACTCACCTAGCATTAAACTTAAAAAAAGTCATTCAGATGCTGAAGATCGGTGCAGAAAGTCAATTCTCCCTTGGTATAGAAAAAATAGGTAAAAATACAACCAAATTTGTTCATATAATACTGTGCTTTTAATTTAAATTTGAATTTAGATATACGAATTAAATTTTTGTTTAAAACGTTTATTATTGTTATTACTATTATTATATTAATATTTTACGAATATTTAATTACTAATAATAATATTAATTCACAAATTCACATCTTGAAATACTTCTTAAATTAATAAAAGAAAATAATTATCGTTTGACTTAATCAACTTTAAGTCAAACTAATTTTTAAACGATTTAAATCATTCTGTACAATAAAAATAACTTTTTAATCAAAAACCATTTCTCAATAAAATATGATAATCAGAAATGAAATTTTTACTTATAAATCATTCGATAAGAATGAACAGGAACTTATATTAAGTTTGATAATTTTTTAATACTGTAAAAATTATTATGTCCGTTATTTTGTAATTTAGCTCATTCAAAAATATAATCCTATATATTTCACGATAAATTTATTGAATTAAACTAAATTGATCTCTTTAAATTGAAATAATCTAAACTAAAAAACAGTGTCTGTATTAATAATATTTTTATATTTAATTTAAATTTTATAATAAATTTTATAATAAATTTTAATTTAAATAAAACAAGTTAAAATTATAATTTTAACATTTTCAGATCTAAATCCAAAGATCGTGGTGAGTCAGAATACAACAAAACTCCAAGTCGAGGTGAGAAGATTTATAAAAGTTTTTCAACAATTCAGCGTGACAATGAAGGAAATAACGAAGATGACAATATTTCCATTTCAAGTAGTCGTTCATCACTTGCATCATGGGATTTAGCATTAAGACAATCTTTTACGAAACACGTAAGCTACAAACTCGTATTTACGAGTAGATATTAGTACTTTTGACTAATAAAGAATATTGTGTGAAAAGTTTTTGTATTCGTTATGAGAATTTAGAATTGTAAACTTGAAAATTTTATTTCGAGAACTGCTTGTTTTTTTTATTTTTGTTTTTTTTGGCTTGTAATTGTTAATCTATTCTGTGTTGTATTATTCTTAAATAAAAATACTCGGTTTTTTTATCGAATTTGAGCTTTGAAACGTACTAAAACATACTAAACGTATATAATAAAATTATATAAATTATTATAAAAAGGGTAGATTGGTATAAAAAAACTCTCAATTTTTTACAATTATATACTTAAACTTCAAATACGTTGAAGTTAAATAATGTAAGTTTAATAATCCAATTTTTTAATTGAAACATTTTCAATATATACAATATCTACTTAAATTTACAATCCAGAATATTTTTTTTATTCGAATTATAATTACATTGATAAAATTAACTCTATTAAGATATTGATTTTATAACAGTTTATTTTTTAGTATACTTTTATTAGAAATTAATCGTTAAAATGCAAAAAAAACTTCTTAAAAATATTTATATTTAAATAAATTATTTTTTAAAGTACTTAATATTTTATAAAATAAATTTGATAAACTACATTTATATGCATATTGTTCAGAATGATTTAATTTATAAAATATGAAATTTTCTTTTATATCATTATAGTCTACCCTGAAAATATTAAAATAGAAAAACGAAAAGCTCGAAATCGATAATTTTAACTTGTAGTCGGCCTCGTCCTATGAAGGACAGTCGAACGAGAAGCGAGAAATTCACGTGTCTAAATGCGCTGGCCTTTGTCGAGTTATCCTGCCGGACGGCTCGACGACGGTAATACCAACCAGTCATTCAGACAGCGTCCGAGACGTCGTTATGCGCCTACTCGACAAACGCGCTCTGCGGTACTCGAATTACGACGTTCTTATGCTTGCTACAGACGAGGTTTGTTCTTGTTTTAACCAAATTTTACTCATTTATCTTCCAAACTTTTCTATGTATTTAACTCGAAGATATTTAACTATTAATTATGTCCAAAGGGAAATTTTACTTCTAAAAATAATTGTAAACAAATTTAAAGCTGTGCATGTTACTAATATACTTACTGTTTTTAGAATTTGTAGAATTTTTCATATTCAAAAATACACGTAAAATACGATGGAATTATGGTTTCAATGTTTTTTTTTTATATATTTTGAAATTTGTTTTTGTTATATTTTTTGTAGCTAAAAATAACTATTTTCATGTTACTTAATGGAAGTTAATAATATAAATGGATCATAATATAATAATTTTTATCCATTTATTAAAGCATTGAGATTATATTTTGATTTCTTTCATTTATTTAAATTAATGTATTGAAAGTGTAGTTTATATGTTCCAGAAAAGTAGCATTGTATCTAAATTAAGATTTATTAAAAAACTTTATTTTTAGTCTTAGCACTTAAATTGTATTAAATCAATGTTATTTATAAGATAAAATATTTTATATATAACAAAGTATTTAATATCAATAAATATTATTAATATTAATATCCATTGATAAATATAATATTATAATAAATATAATTGATAATATTAAAAATTAATATTTTATCTAATTTATTTGTTGACGATATCTTTAGATTATAAATCTCAAGTATCCAAGTTCAGTATTAGCCAGTCAAGAAGTAGAAGTTGTGCCAACGAAAGTGATCAAGATAGATTTGCCTTCTCGTCGTGTGATAAGCGTTATTGCTCATAAAGGAAGAACATTAAAAGAATTATTAAAGCCGCTTTTACACAAATATGGTTTCAAGCTTGATCTCGTTACAATCTGGGCTGATGGACATCCTGTATCCGTTGATATTCCTGCGATAAACTCCCCTGCTAGACTCGCTCTTACTTCAAATAATAGTGGTAATTAAAATTATTTACAATTTGGGAATATATTTATCTTGATTTAATAAATACAAATTATATCGATTTTCTTAAAAAAATTGATATTATATTTTGATAACAATCGGTTATTTATTAAATAAATTTCTAGAAAATATAAAATAACTTTTTACTTTTAATTTAGAAACTTTGATTTGTTCAGAGCTGATACACTTTAATTATATTGGTTATATTAATTTAATTTCCTAATATTTCCTGTATTATGCTTATTTCCATTAGAGCAGAAAATTATTGAGTACTTTTTATGGGCTATTTATTCAATTTTTTATTTTTTTTTTCATTAATATATTTTTTATTCAAAGATAAATTTAGTATAATTAATTAGAACTAACTGGGTTTCACAAATAAAATCTTGAATTATTAATTAAATATTTTAAAATATTTTATTTGTAATATGTTTTTACTTAGAAATAATTGATGATACGCCTTTATTCAAAACACCGGATGTGCCTAAAGGTCAACCTACTCTAGATGAAATAACAAATAAGGTGTTTGAGGAACTTCGTGTTGGAAAAAGCAATAATAAATACGAAGGAGATGAAGTATCCTTTAAGGTATAGTATCTATTAATAATTATTTAAATATTTTAATATAAATAACTAATATCATGTTTTAGTCCGATGATCAGAAATCTGAGGGCTCTTCCAATCTTTCAAATAAATTTTTTTCAAAAGATTCAACACTTCATTTTAAAAGAAAGGTAAACTAAATGTTCACTAATTAATATGATATAAAAATACAATATTGAATATAAAAAATTTTTAGTCAAAATCTAAAAGTAGCAACGTGAGTGAAAAAAGTAGTTCAGATTGTGGAAATGATGAAAGCAATCGACCACAGCCACCTCTAATAGCTAAATGGAGAAATGGTGTAAAACTGCAGTTACCAAGTAGATTTGATGGAGATGGAAAAAGTACTGCCTATTTACAATTTAATACCATATATATAATTATAGAACTTATTATTGTTATTATTATATTTTAGATTTATATGAAGGATTAAAACGTGCACAACGGTTAAGATTAGATGATCAAAGGGGGGTAGAAATTAATTTTGAACTTCCAGATTTTTTGAAAGTGAATAATTCATTTGTAAGCTAAGTAATTTTAAAATAATTTTTATTTTAATATTAAATTAAATTTTAGAATAACGATAATGGAAAAAAGTTGGATGAAAAGAAACGTCGAAAATCTCGTGCCACTTCCGGAAATAGTGAATACAGCAAATTTTATGATTCTGAAGAAGAAAAGCCAATCTTAGAAAGGTGCTTTGATAGTTCCAGTAGTTTAGATGAAACTTTAATTGATACTGACAGAACCATTACCGAAAACGGTAATCATCAACTCGATATAACAAAATTTTACGATCAGGATGTTTTAAAGAATTCACCGTCAAAATTGTCTAAACCTCCGCCGCTTCCACCAAAACCAAAGAGTTTATCAAATTCTTTGCGAAGTAACGCTCTACCTTTGAGGCCGTTTCAACGAGTTGTTCATTATGACAAAAAAACAATTTGACAGATTTATGAAGTATGAAATTAATGTAAAAACAATTTGTTTTAATAAAAGCTATTGGTGAAACTTTAAATTATATAGAAAAATGAATGATCAGTATATCGATAGTATTTTTACTTTGTATATTATATAGATAATCAATAAAATCGTAAAATGTGCAGCTGTATTAAAATAAGTGCCTTAAAAAATAAGATTAATAATAATGTAACAATAGAAAATTCATGACAGTGACAATAAAAGTTGGTAATTAATATGTATATTGTTTTTTATTTAAAACTCCAAAAAATAAATGGACATGATTATTAAGTCTGAGTATTTATTAATTTCTTTCCTTAAAAAAAAAAAAAATTACATTAATACATTTAACTATTTGACTTTTTTACTATAATAATAATAAATGTATGCATATTCTTATTATTTATAATAAATAAAATAAATAGTTTAAAAAATTATTTATAAACGTGTTAATGTATCAATGAACAGACATTAAAAATAAAAAATATTCATTTACTAAATTATTTAAATACATTAATTTACGAAAGTCTTATAACTTATACATAAATTATATTACATATTTATATAAGCTGATATATTATAACACTTAAATCTCGTTGATATTTAAAGAATATTATATTTGTTTAAAAAATTACTAATAATACAGCTTATAACTATAAAATTTGAAATCCTACAATTTTTATTTCAAAATCTACATATTTTCCTTATCAATTAATTTTTAAAATAAATTATATAAATGGCAGAAAATAATCATGAATAATGTTTATATATTAAAAAATTAGTATATAACATTTAATCGTAAATATAAATGATTAGAATTTTAAAATATCCTTATTTCAGAACTAGTATCTTTATATATATAAAATAACTTTTGAATATTCCGAAACCCGTAGTTACTAAAATTATTGAAAAATTATTGAAGATAAATTAATATGAATTTAAAAATATAAAAAAATTGAATATAAAAAAAGTTAACAATCTCTTCAAATTGAAATAATTTATTTTAATTAAAAAAAAAAACTTTTTAAATAATTATCAAATTTCATATTAAAAATAGAGTATATATAAACAACGTTTATTTATTGACATTTATATATATATATATCAAATTACGGTTATATAAATATTAATATAAATTATATATAAAATTTGATGATAATAAATTTAAATATTTCCTTTTCGAATTCAATTTTTAAATTTCATTTTATTATTTTGATTTATGAACCTTCAAAATTAATTAAATTATTAAAAGCTAAATTAAAAAAGAAATAATTGAAATTGTATTGGTTAAGAATCATTGAAAAGTATAATTAAATTAGCTTATAATTTAAAAGTAATGTTATTTTTAATTTTTTATGCAGTTTTGAATGAAAAGACAAATGATACTTTATTATTATTTAAAGAGTATTTTGAAAATTTAAATATATTATCAAATCTTTTGGATTAACAGTTCTAATTAAAAAATTAATATACATAAATTAATAAATTGAAGAATAATATAAGAGCAATAATATTATATGGAAATTTATATGAAATTTTATATAATTTTGTACAAATATCGAACATTTTTCATTTTTGAAAGGATAAATAAGTACGTTTTATTATATTTATTACATTTTTTCGGATAAAAATAAAAAGTTTCAATATCACTTTTGAATATTAATTTAACTATTTACATCGACTATATTTTCGTTATGTAAATAGAGATAAATATTTTAAAATTATAAGTGTTTGTCAGATGAGCACTATTAAGAAATAAATCATATTTAATTTCATAACGCTCGCACATATCCGATCGTCTCTTAAAATAAATCAACCTATCAGAAAAATTAAATTAATAGAAAGCGGGAACTTGGAGAAGCACAGCCAGAAGTTAATGTATCTGGATTAAAGTAACTATAACGACACCTATCCTCAATTTCTCATGTCTTGCGTTTTGGCATGTTTCTGAATGAACTTTAACGTTTTTGTGAATATTTTAAACTCTTTTAGTTGGTCATTTGACATCAAATGAGTTTAATAAAAGAGGCAAGGGCTGTGAGGTTTTGATAAGAATAATTGTCAGATTTATAATCATTTTTAACAATTTTTTTTATAGAAAGGTATCGTTATTTTGAGAACTATGGAATTTTTATGACGTTCCTTTAAACTTAATTTTATTGTTCTATGAAACATAACCTAATCAATCGATATTGCGCGACTGAAGCAGATCATCCCGCCAAAAATTTCTTTGTAACTGAACAGTTACTTTTGTGAAGGAAAACGTAAGTATTTATATTAGAATTTTTATTAAATACTAATATTAGTAGACTTATTAAGTACTTATAAATCGCAAATACTTTATTACTCTCTTATTCCTGGTAGGGATTCATATCAGATATGAGATTTAAAAATTTTATTCAATCAAGCTACTTAAATTTCATAATTAAAGTAGAAAATAATTTGAAAACAATTTTGTTCGTAATTTTTAATAATTTTAAAGGTAATGTTTTGTTCTACAATATATAAATTTATCTATATTTTTTCACATATTTTATTCTAAATAAAATTCGAATAAATATATTTTTATTTATTGTCTTATTTAAGAAATACCAATTCGTTTGTTGCATATTATATTTATGAATTTACAATATCCATATGATTTAATACATTTATCATATTATAATAGTTTATAATAATTATTTATTTTTAAATAAAAATAGGTATTTAAGTTAAATAATTCCTGTATATTGATAACGCTGCATACAGCTTTGATGTAATGTTGCATCTCTAATCAATTGTATAATATCATATTTAAGGTTGTTGTGTGTTAACATGTTTGAACTAGAGTACAAAGAGAAAATCTGCATGTATTTAAAATTAAATAGCGCCGTTTATTTTACAATTTTTTATAAAAGTAATAACATTTGTATTAAAAAATTAATAACTATCAAAATATTTTTTCAACAATACTTAGATATATACGTAGTTATTATTATTATATAAAAATAATTTTAATTTTAACATAAAAAAATATTATAAGAGTGATATTATTGCACTTACTTCAATTTTTCCTAAATATATAAACTCTTATTTACCAACATCTTCCCCCAGCGGAAATTAACATTAATTCTGTATACAAAGCTAATATTAGTAATTTCCAAAACTCCGAGTTCCCTATAATAAAACTGTTTCAATTCAATCTGAATATGATTGAATTATGAAATGATTATTGAATTATGAAAAATATGAATGACAAGTGATGTATATTTAGACAGATTATTATGCAAAAATTAAACTACAAAATTTAAAGCAACATTTTTCCAAAAATTTAACATTCAAATTTTATATAAAAGTTGAGTAAGGTTTCATTATATACGTTCATTAGCTGTATCAAATTACTCATTTCGTCTATACGTTTATAAAACGAAAGATGTTACTTTTTCGGTCATTCGTAAACCAATATCTTCATTCTTTATTTCTCATAATTTTTTTAAAAGTAGAAAAACAAAGAAAAAAAGGAATAAAAAATAGAGTATAATACCCACCGAAAGGTGGGTGGAGAAAGAATGTACATAATTTTTCTTGAATGACTTGCCAATACATTCGTTAATTATTTACAGCTTGAAAATATTATCCTTGGAAGACTAATTGTTAGGAAATTGTACACTCCCTAGGTATCGTTATATATTTCTTTTCATTGCATGTATTTCATAAGCTAAAGTCAAGATTACTAGACACATTAAGTATGTTTCGAATAAAATATTAATGTAAATGTCAATATTATATTAAATATAAGCACAATATTTACATGAAATATGTATGTACTACAACTATGTACTATAAAATGTTGTAATTTTGAAATAATTATATATATAAAAATTGAAAAAATATTAAGGAGACCAATTTGTATTAAAAAATTTTAATTATTATAAAATGTTTATTTTGTAACTTTTAAATATTATAGATTATTACATTTATGTATTTCAATATATTCAGGATGTAAGAGTATGAATAATTCATAGTAAATATTTGATTTCAATAATAAATAAAAATTGAAATAACCATTTAATAATTATGTTAATAATTATATGTTCATCATCATTGATTGCATGAAGACAAGTTAAATATTAGATTGAAGTGATTGTATTGTTGTATTATTGTAATATTCAAATAATTCACTAATATAAAATGTAATTCCATAGTTTTACAATTACAAATTATTTTTACTGTATTGTAGGCAACGATGATAATGTTATTATCGTGTTTTGATTAATAATATTATTATTGTTGTTATTATAATTTTATAACGAATATTATAAAAATGAAGAAAATTATTTCTATTTATTTTTCTTTATCTTTTTCTTATATTGTATTGTATTTTCTTATATTGTATTACAATTTTCTTTATTTTGTTTAAAATTTAATTAAATTATTAGTCAAATAACATTTTTTTATTACATTTTAATAAAAATTTAATTGAACAACATAAAAATATGAGAATACAAAAAAAAATTAAAGAAACCACAATAGAAAAGAAGCGTAAAAATAGAATCAAACTTGAAAACGGTGTAATGAAAAATGTTTGAAAAACAAAAAAAGGCAATGAAAGTACATAGATAATAGATGAATATAAAAAAAAAGAAAACAGAGAACGATATATTAAAAAACAAATAAATTTAGAGAATTACTGAAAATCATAAATAGAACACAAACGTAAAAGGAAGTAAAGATAGGAATTTTAATTATTAAAGTTCGCTAATAACTAAAACCGGAAAAGAAGATAGACAACAAATTAATAGGAATATATAAAAGAATGGATACTCTTAAAGGAAATAACGTGAGAAAAAATTAAGATTTGATAACGACGAAGAAAAAAACAAAGAGAGCAAAAAGAAATAGAAAAGGAAAAAGGCGATAAAGTATAAATAATGGAAAAATAACGAAAGAACAAGACAATTTACCGTTAAATGTGGAAGTTTGAAAGAAAAGCAGAGTACCTATTATACATGAATTACAAAGATATTAATAAAAGAAAAAAATTCCAAAAGTATGTAAAAGTGGTATCCAGGTATTAAAAGGTTAACAGGGAGAGTGCAAAAAAGTATAGTTCAATTATGTGAATAGTTTCGGAATATAAAATATGTACAAAAAATAGAATATAAGAGTACGTGGAAAAAATAAATTACAAAGAATCTTTAAAAATTATTTATAGAAAAGGGACTAGAAATAAATCGAGAAAAACAGAAATGATGAATTTAGAAGAGATTCTTTCTCACTTCGAGTACAAGTATAAAAACTGTAAACTGAGAAAAAAATATTTAATTTTTAATTATTGATGAATGAAATTATGAAATTTGAAGTAAATAACTATTAACATTTAGAATTAAAATTTATATGTTTATTTTAATAGATTATTTATACAATTATTTAAAGTTTAATATTTATCAACAATATTTAAATAATTTTTAAACGTTTTATTATAGTCGTACGTGCATTAATATTTGAATAATTGTTAGAGGAATTTTTACTAAAATCATATATTTAGAATTATAGTATTTAGTAAAGTTAAAAAAGCTAATATTAATATTAGTTTTTTTATAAAATTTTATAAATAAATCAACTCTCATTAAAAATATTTCATTAATATTTTCCTATTACTATATTGGTTATGTGTAGATTTAATTGTACTTAGAAATTAATAAATATCTATAAAAAAATTTATAACGATCGCTAGTTATAAATGTTCCTGTGATTAAACTCAAACTTGGAATAAAACAAAATGATCACCAAATAGTGACCACTTAGATAAAATCGTTTTTATTTTCAATAACCTCTTTTTTATTTCTCTTCCATTTTCACATTTATCTTTCGTATTTCGTTCTTTAATAGCTCCTTACCCTACTCTTGGCGCTTTCTCGGTGTTTATCTTAAATATCGGCTTGGCAACGCGATTGCGCATTTGAAACTTTAAATTAGCACGTGTAGCCATACGTTAGCTCGATCAGGCCGTACCACGACTGGTGACGATTTGACACTTGCTTTATCAAACTATCTTTTTTTGTCTCATTTTTATTAATTTATTTCATGTGGTTAACCAGGTCAGAAATAGTTCGAATTTTATTTAACAAATAGTACGGTACTTATCTATCACTTATTTCTGTTTCGATAAATATTTTAAGTTTATTGTTCTAAGTATTCAATTGCAAAGAAAATCGTTTCATTATAACCTTTAAAATTGAATTTTTTATAATTATCACCTATTGATTGACTTTAATTGTCCTTCTATGCGAAATATGAGTTAACTCCAATCCATTCAAAAATTTTAATCTGTACTGAATTTAAGAAAAACTTTCATATATTTTCATTTTGTCGACACACTTCATATGTAACAATATTTTTATTTACAGCCTTATGTAACCTTTCTAATATCGACTTTTTTTCAGACAGTTCTTCGAGTCTCGATGTTACAAAGTTTAATCATTTGTAAACAAAACTTTTTTTGAAGATCTTCGTTTTTAACGTGAATACGATAAATATCATTTATATAAAGTAGACTTATTGTGAAATGAATGAACGAGTGTAGTTTAGTGAAAATCGTAATAATTCCATATTACAAACAAGGAACAATTACAGTGTACATTATTAGTTTTCCAATAAACTTTCTGAAATATTGAAGAAGTACTCATTGTTTCGTCAATTGACGGTCCAACCAGTAATGCCGCGTAGATTGAGTTTAAACATCGACAAGTTAAAATTGTCTAGAATTACGGAGATGGATAACGAGCCACCTTTGCAAACACTGAATGAACCTTCCTCTCCGTTGACGCCGGTGACCAACATCGCACGAGAACTTAGCCGGTCCAGCTTATATGGAGACATACCTCCAATCAGAACGAACCGCATAATGGGTGAGTCTTATCATGTTTTTTAATAACGAGATATACAATTATTTATTAAAAAGAAGTTTTGTCCGTTTACGTTTTACATAAAAAATAATAATGAATATATTAAATAAATAGAAATAATTAATATTAACTTAAAATGTAATTAACTGTTGTTGTTACACAAATTTAATTTATTAGAAAAAATAGTTGAAAGAGCAGACTAAATATTTTTAGCTGGTTCACAGTATGCACATATTATATTATATATTGCTTATTTCCTAAACAATATAAGTTCCTTTTAAGCCTTGTAGATATGGATGCGTACGTTGATTTAAGATTTTATGTATGATACCGCAAATATTCATTTCAATTTAAAATAAATCCACAAAAATAAAATTACTTATACATTATGTAATATACATAATTTTATAATTCAATATCATATAATAATAATTTGATGAAATTCGAAAGAAGAACTATAAATATTACGGGGAATAAAGTGCTATAGTTAACGATGTACTGTACAATATGAACTTCAAAAACAATAATGCAAGATTTTTAACAATAATAAATAAAAAACATAGATTATTATATACATAATTCTTAAATATATAAATATCTGAAAATAAAATTTTATTTTATCTGAGAACAATAATGATATTCTACAATTTTTAACCAAATTATGTTTATCTTTACTTTAAATTAGTCTTAAATTCTGTTAAGATTATTTAATTTAAACTATAATTTTTTTGTAATTTTAATGATTATAGGTGTTTACAAATATGTTATAAAATTAAAAATTAATTATGAAATACGAATAAAAATGATGCAACACTAAAAAGTAAAATTAATATAATTAATATCTTTTTTCATTCAGAGAAAGAATATTTCAAATTTATAATTTTTTTAGTTTATTGGTACTATATAGTTTAGTTTAGTTTATTGAATAGTATATATATACTGTTGTAATATATAAAATATTAATTTAGATATTCAATTAAGGTGTAAAATTCACGCTTTAAAATCTATGCATAAAAAGTTAACGTAGAATAAAGATTTATATTTAAAAATGTTCATATTATATCACATCTAGACTCCTGACAAATAATTATAATCAAATTTAATTCTATAATCTTAATGAATCAAGTAATGAATTCTTGTTGCCTATATCGTTCGCTTTTGCTGTTGTTTCTTTTCCGCTTATTCTTGTTTTTTGTTATTTTCTTGTTTCACCTTTGCTTTTACTCTAACATTTTTCTCTCTTCCAAAAATGTTTATATAAGTTACTAATATCCCTTTTTCCCCTCAGTCATTTCTTTGAATCCTTTTTGCCACTTCATGTATCAGTCCTACAATCTGAGTATTTACATACATTTACAATAAAATTTGTTTTAGACAATATATAATATTCTACCTACTTTTAAATCAACTTCAATATTACTGATTTTTTTTATTTATCCATATAAAGTTGTTTACTCAATCATTTTGCATACTAATACTCTACCGCTCATTTTTTATTTTTAATTCTATACAGTAATTTTATATCGGTGTTATACCAAATTCAATTTAAATAAATTCTTAATTTGCAGTATTGGATAAAACAGTTTTTATATTATTATATCATTTTCTATAGTACTTCTACACTTTATTATCTTATTTCAGCAAAAAAAAAACGATTTCTTAAGATTTTCTTTTCAAACTATCTAAACTAATTTTTTTAACATAGTATGAATTTTCCATTTATTTATACTTTTCCATGAAAAGTATAAATAATATAATATTACGCTTTTTATTAGAATTTAATATAATATATTTTTTAACAAACAAAAAATATATAAAAAACTTTAATTAGTATCATTTAGTTGAAAATAGTTGTCTGCTATGATTACAATTAAGATATATTTTAACATTAATTTTTTTTTTTTAATTTTGAAATTTCGACTGATATATTTAATTTATTCAAAGAGGAAACGTTCGTTTTAATGAAGATTATGATTTCGAAATAATTCGAAAATCACTTGGCAAAATCTAATTTGTTAGATAATTTCATTATTAAATACTTATAAGATAAAATTCGTAAAGATAATTCTCAAAAAAATTATTTTATGTAGCTGATGATCAGATTAATAATATTAAACAATTATTTGGTCGAGAAACAGAAATTATTTATATAATTCTTGTTTGTATTTAATCTTCTTTTGTAAATTAAATAAATAAATAATAATGTAGATTGATTAACTTAATTAATATTCGCAATTAAGTATAAATGCTGTAAACGAATTTTACATTTCCACACTTATTAATTTGTTAATTTCTAAAATCATATTTCTATAACATCATACAAAAGCATGATATTACTACGTAATTAATATATAAATAATTTTTAATATAAAATGAAATATACGCATAAAGAAATTAACATATGGTATTTTAAAACCTTTTTGTACATTTTAAAACTTATTATCGTTGCATTTTATAATTGGTCAGTACTACTAATATTAATCGTTTATAAGCATTCAAATCATACTTTAAATAATCTCTTTGGGCAACATTTCAAAAAACATCAAAAATTTTCAAATTTATATATAATAAAAAAAAAGAAACAATAACATAAACATAGGTAATTAGTGGGAGTGCGATAAGGATTAAAAAAGCTAAAATAGGTCATTTAATATTATAGATTAATATGATATAGGATTCTATTTTGAAACATACTTAATCGACAACGAAGAATAAAAGGGATTTAGTAGTCCTTTACAGTAGTTGACATTGGCCTGATTTGAACCGTTTTCCTCCTCTTTTCCTCTTTCTCTCTCTCTCTCTTTCACTAAACAGAATATGTACATACACATACGTGAATATGCCATCTCCCCCCTGTCCTAGGACCGTCACATTCGCAGTATCCTGTCTACATCAGTAATTAATTTACTTATTTTTTGCTTATCCTTCGTTTTCTTAGCTGGAATGTATCGCTAAACATAATAATATTTATGTAAACAAATATTTATAAAATTTGACAAATTATTTTAGGAAAATGTTATTCTTTAAAAACTAATAAGATATATTTATTGCACATGTATATTTATATATATTATTGTGAATCAAGTAACGCAGTTACTTTGCTAATTATTCTTATTAAACAATTGATATTATACACTTTAACATATTAGATTTTAATGTTAACGAATAATTGTACAATTAGTCTGTAGATAGATAGAATGGGGAGAAAATGAAGAAATTTTCAAATTCAGTAAATATTCTAATTACTTTTTAATAGCAGCAATTACAATAATTAAATAATGTATTACGAAAAAATAATATAAATATAATTAATCAATATTAATACATAAAAATATATTTAATTTAAATTAAAAATTTTCCAATTTTTGGAATCAAATAATTGAGCAGGTCTAAAAAGATAAAAAAAAGAATAAGAATACTGCCATGAGAATAATAAGATATAAATCAGTTTAAGAGCAACATATAAATAGAAATATCTTACTAAAGCAAATTATCTAGTTGCATATTTTGCATTACATATTTTACATTTCTAAAAAACTCATACAACTTATGTCCTTATCTATAAAGCTTTGAAAGTTTTTAAATCATAAAAATAGCATGTACATATTAGTTTAAGTGTCTGAAAGTATTAAGTATCAGGATAAACAAAATTTTATTAAATAAATGTTAAAATCCGTAATCGCTTAAGAGGGGAAAATTAATATGAAAGAGACAGAAGGAGATGGCAAAGAAGCGGAAGAGGGAGGCAGGTAAAACGACAACACATACCCGTTTATAAAGAATGAGAACCTTTTGGGGTGCTAGCAACTCGTGCCAGGCGTCCATAAGTAGTGTATATAGTGACGGTACACTATCACCAGGTGCTCACCTGCCCCCTTGTGTTAGGTGGCTGACTGGCTATGTCTGCCTTCCTGGCGCCCCCTGCTTTTTTTATTCCCCCTGCCCCACCCTAGCTTTTGTGCCAAAGACTAGAAGAGCGAGACATGCATGTGCACATGGACGTACGTATAGGGGAACTTCGATTAGCGGTGGAAACGTCTTACACATTTGCCCGACTCGACGCGCACGCGAATATCGTAGCATAGGTGAATTTTTCAGGGGGATCGAGAAGAGAGAAGATGCGAGTCGAGCGTGACGGAAAAAGATGAAGAGAAAAGATACGTTGAGGAGCCCTCCTGGGGCACTGACCTACCCTGTATTCGTCTCGGTACGACATAAGACGCGCGAACGCTCGTAGCAACGCGTGAGGACCGTTATGAGGAATCAGCTGTTCGCACTTGCAATGAAAAAAATGAATCACGCCCTTTTTGTGGTACGCACACGCGTTTATACTATATAAGTGAACACCAATGAATGCACTTAGTCAAGTAGAGCCAAGAGTGTGAGTAAGAGTGAAGAAATTAATTTAGCTGTGGACAGTTCAGGAATTAAACGTTTATTCTTATACAGATTTAAACCAATTAATTACATTTAAAATTGATGAACATTTTAATTGTATTGAGCTTATTATCAGTTCCTTTATCAAATTATTTTTTTTTTTTAAATCGATTATATCGAATATCATTCTATTGCACTGCAAGATCTAATTCAATTAATTACATAATATACAACCATGTGTTATCTGCTTATAATTTTTGATTGACAGGTACAATAAATGGTGCTAAAAGTTCATTTAAAAGATTATGATTAAAAATAGATTATTAAACTAAATTTATATGAACATATCAAAATTTTAAAGTGAAATTTAGAATACAGAGCATTATAAAATTGAGGTAGGATGATTTTATGGTTTAAAGTTTATAAATTGTCTATTAAAATCTCTTACGAACTATCATTTATGTATTTATGATTTTATTAGATTAACTTAGTTTTTTTAATATCTTTGAATCAAATTGGATTTTAAATTATGATGCTATAAACTGTAAAAATTGTAGCTTTAAGTAAAATTAATTATATTTTTTCCAATTTCCATTATTTATAATAAAATTCAAAATTAATGCAATTTTATACTCAAATTATTTAGAATAAAATAGTTTCACTAAAGAAATTTAGAAAAAATAAATTTTTTTAAGTTATAATACTTTTTATTTTAACTACGAAGTAACTAATTAATATTTTTAATGCAAGTGGAAAATATTTTAATCATGATATTTAACAAGGATAAAACAAGGATGTGGCTTAAGCAATTTAAACACTTTATTTTAAACAAAATACTCGTAAAAAAATTTAAGAGTGCAGATAATTATCTTTCTTATTTTTTATTAATTTTTTGTAAACTTATGTTTTACTGAATTACAATAGTTCAATCCCTGAATTACAAAGATATTAAAGATATGAAAAAAAGCTTATAACTTATATGTTTGCAATTGCAACATATAATATTTTTTAACATTTAAAATATAAGAGACTATAGTACACTAATTAGTAAAATAAAATTTAAATTTTCTTATTATGTATTACTATACTAGTTAATTATTATAACCTATGAGCTTATCGAATTTGTTTATCATATCTAATTATTTATGAAATTTTTTTTGCAACATTTGAAAAATATTATAATAAAAGGAATGAGAATTTTAGATTAAATACTATTTAATATAGCTTTTAAATTTAATAGAAAGTAACAAAGTTCTTTATTAAGAAAAGGTTAAATATAAATTCGATATAAATAATGATTTATTATATTTTTGATTTCTTGCTTGTAAAATTAAAAATCACTTAAAATAGTTGGATTTCTTATCTTTACTTTAAGTTTAAAATCTGTTCGATTTATATTACATTAGTTATTTATATGATTATAATATATTTATGATTTTTTTAAATTATAAAACTTTTCAGTTTTTAGTAATTTAAGTTTGAACGCATTTATAAGCTAATATTATTCTTAATTATTCTATAATTATTATAGAATATATATTATATAATTTAAATATACATTGTATGATCATCCATATTGTGCTAATATTAATCTCACAAAATACTTTTTCTTTTCCATTTGGGTTGCAATAATACAACAAGCGTGCTAATGCACGGTATCGAAAGCAACAGATTTTTTTATTTAAATAAAAAGTAACTATTATTTGGCAAGGAAAAGTTATACGACTCTAAAAGGCTCGTTGCGCTTCTCCCTTGCCCTTCAGATCCCAAACTCGTCTCACCCTCTTATGTTTCTCTTTTTCCTTCTTTTTTCACTACTGGGTACGTATACCTCTTCCTTTCATTTTACTTGTCTTGCTTTCTTCGATAACATGAGCTCCTTCCTTCCCTTTCTCGCTCACTCTTCATCCCCTCATTTTTTTTAATCCCTTCGCAGCCTATTGTCGTGGACGACAAAACCCCTGTAGGCGCGCGGGGCACCGAATTTAAAAAGACCGCTACGCCGTCTCGTCTTGGCATTTAAAGTTTAAAAACCCCTCGGTAAGTCTCGCGACGACGACGACGGGACACCCGTCGTTGTCTCCGTTGATCAACAGCAGGCATCACGACGCGAGACGCCGGTTAACCGGCCTAACCACGTGCTTGTCAGCCGTCCCGCGTTTTGGCGGGCTTTTGCCCTCGCTTACTCGGGGTACTTTTTCCTTGGCATTCCCGAAGAACACCTTTATATTTTCAATAAGAATTATGTGCTCTTCTTTCCGTTGTATCGCAAACGCGCTCCTTAGACCTGGTAACAAACAAAAAAAAGAAAAAACCTTGCAGAAAGAGCGTTGCAATTTCTGTCTCGATTCTTCTTTTCATATACACTTATTCAGTCCCGAACTGCGTCGTGATGTACATTTGTAGTGCAGAAAGGGTTTTAACATTTTTCGATTTAGATTTTATAAAAGAATAAATATTTTTCACTTATGTTCAGTAACGCAAATTTTTAGTAAAATTTAAATTTATTTTTATTGTAATCGGAATGAATTTATTTCTATCTGTTGACTTTCGTATATTCATAAAAATATTATTAACTAAAACATTAAATCTTATTCGCATTCTTATGTCAACATAAATTTTGTAAATTATGATTAATATATGTACTTTGTATTTTATTTATATTTGTACTTATCAAATTTAAAGAATAAATGTTAAATATTTTTACGTTGATAAAAATGCACGTTACAATAAAATTTTTCCACGGTGGATACATTTATATTTTTATATCATGTATAATACCTTTGCAACATATAAATTTATATGTTAATATACTTATAAATAATTATATATTTTATATCAATAATTATTATAAATATTTATGATTAAATGTTGATTTTAAATTATTTGCCTAACAAAAACATATTTTTATTCTTAACATTTTATTTTAAAAAAACATAAAATTGAATGGCGTTAATTCATAAAACAATATTAATAATTTTTATGATTCTTAGTTACATACATATGTCTCATTTATTAGCGACACAAGTTGTAGGTACATTTTAGTCCTACTTGAAAACATAACGTACTTTAAACGCAATGGATAAGAACGAGGTCGACATGTGGAGAGTTGATGTTGACTATTACCTCGATATTGCTGAAATTTAACTAATTTCATTAAATAGATCTGGAAAGATTTTATCATACGGGAAGCAAGAATTTTAATGCACTCATAATAACAAACATCAGTGAAAAAATGATAATCGATATAATTAAAAAATTTTGTTCATTTTTTATGAGTTGTGAGTTTTACTTTCAATATTTAAAAATTATAATTTTTATATTGCATAATCTAAAGAATAAGCCTTCATGCATAATATATGTTATTTAACCCCTTACATCTATAGAATTTTTAAAAATTAAATTTATTTAAGATAACTCGCAGGTATAAATGTTTTACTAATACGAACCTAAAATCATATTTCTTTTCTAAATTTTGCTTAAGTACTTAATTATTTTTAAAAGGTAAATCAATATTTTTTGTTTATTAAGAATATTTTTTTTATTACTAATGTTATAGTATTTATTATACTCGTTTAATGAATTAAGAGTATTCAATTTATGTTGTCTTATTATAAAAATTATGTGATTCTATTAGAAAACAAAAATAAATACAAGTTCTTCAACAATAACTTGTTTTTAAAATATTATTCGATTATTTATAAAGCAAATTGTAAAATGTAACGATTGCAGTAAATTGAATTATCTATAATCCATCGTCAAAAAATTTAAAAATCAGAAAGGTTAGAGTACACTGGTCTATAAAATATTTAGAATAGAGGCTTTGATAAGATTAAGCTGCCTTTCGAGAAATATGTAGCAATACTTGTGTCCGGACACCAAGTATATAATGTGGTCGTGTGCCCGTAATCGCGGACTCCCTATCATCGATTTAAATTCCATAGGACGTTTAAGAAAGATTGAAGGGGGGCTTCCCAACTTCCTGCTACCGGCAAGAGGCATTTACGCGCCTTCCAAACTTCTAACGGAAAACGCAGGGAAAGGGAGGAACGTGTAAGCCCTCAAATTGAAAATAAGGAATCCCAGCAGATATCCCACCTGTTGCGCAACTTGTAACAGTATGAGTAAATATGTCTGAACTATTTATATTTCCAGAGTTTTTTATATTCATATCTATTTTAATTTTCCATCTATCTTTTAAATATATTTTTAAAACATTTAATATAATGGTAAATATTGTTTTTTAATAATATAAATTTCGAATAACAAAAATTTCTATTTAAATGTTCAAGTCATTCAAAAATTCAAAAACTAAATAGCGGACATACCCAAAAAAATATAAACTTTTAAATTATTTAAATTCTTGGATATAGATAAAAATTGATGATTCGTGTATGCAAGCAATAATAATTTATATAAATTAAATTCTAATTATTTTAAATATAAATTGAATAATCAAATAATAAGTAATGATAAGATCTGCTAAGTTTTAGAATAAAAATTACTTACGAATATATATTTTTATTCCATTTGTATCTCAATTTTTAATTTTCTTGCTATTGAGACTAACACAAGCCACTGCACAAATATATTCATTATTACTTACAAATAATGAAATATTACTATATTTTACTTTAACTTATATATAAGTTAAAAATTTCAGAATGATTTTTAAATACAATAAAATTTTAGATATATTTCCAATTAATCATCTATTATCATTAAATTCAAAAATATTTTCTTATTTTTTGAGAGTTATATATTAATTATTTGTTAATAATCCTAATATTTACTACTACTACTACTACTAATAATATTATAATAATAATAATAATAATAATAATAATAATAATATTTACTAATAATCCTAGCACGCTTAAAACTCACTCTAGAACAACTCCAATGCATACGTAAAAAATTAATTGACTTATATAAAGTATAATTTTACTTTTTTAAAACATTCATATTCTTTTGAAATTTACAAAATTATAGATCTTGAAAAACTCGTACAAGCACAGACATTTTCAAGAAATAAGCAATTGTATGCGTTCAATACTAATCATATTTCTAAACCCTAACTTAATTGAAAATCACGGTTATAACTGCAAATTCAAATGATTACTGGTGCATAACAACTGTCACGAGGAGATGCAGCATCTCATTAAAAAGGGCAAAAGTATTGTCAAGAAAGGGTTCTCCCAGATGTGTCGGTAGAAGTAAGAAAACGCGTCTGAAAAGAAGGGACCATAAAACGAGAGAAAAATAGTAAAAAAGAATGGAAAAGAAAAAGTAAAATTTTCGCTTGACGGAACAAACAGGCCTTCCTTTCTCCGACGTCGTCTTCTTCATCTCTTTTTCGGGTCCGGAACGTCTTCGATTTGCATATCCTGTACGGCCGGTAGTAGAACTCGACGTTCATCGTGAATTTCGTCCAACCTTCTTGTATAACGGTCGTGTGCCGCAACCGAATTGATAATCGACTATGTTCGTATACTTTGCTTATATTTATCTCAACTCTGTAATATTCGTACTCTGTCTTTATTTATTACGCGCTGAATATGCAAAAATAGAGATGGAAAATTTTAGGGGCATCAATGAGAAATTTTGAATAATTTTTAATTCTAAAATTGTTCAAAAAATATATATTTCTTAAAATTTTTGATAGTCCTCGATCTATTATTAATTATGGTGAAAATCATAATTCAATGATTGAAGTTTATGTGTTTCACAAAAAATATATAAATTCAATCAAATCATATTGAAAACTAATTAAAAACAAATTTTTTTTATATTTCGTTTCTAGTATGATTTGATACATCATATTACGTATAAAAGTAAAAACATATATTTAATGATTGATATCGATTCTTGTTTCATTAATTTTATAAAACGAATACATAAGAATACCCTAAAATAAAATGTATCAAAATGGAACAATATATAAAAGTTACTTTAAAAACGTGGTGTTGAATATGAGTAACAATAAAAACTTTTTTAATTTTATACCTTTTACCGAATTTACTGAATTAATCATTTAGAATAATACACAGTGAGAGGGTTAATTGTTGTACACGAAATAAACTAAATAGTATGTTCTATACAAGAATTTTTACAAACAAATATTTTTATTTATTGAAAATTTTTATTTTTGTTTTATTGCTTATAAAATTGGTAATGCGAGAAAATGTAGTCTAAGAGCAAAAACCATATAGATTAGTACCATCTGTCCCACGCTCACGAGAAGGGACATTAGTGCCTTCAACCTCCGATACCCTGGTGCACTTTTCGTTTCCCCTCCAACGTCATCTCTTAACAGGGGAGAATCGTCATGCCGCAAGGGCACCACTATCAAAGAAAAAGACAGATAGATAAACTGGCCAACGACCGTTTTCGCTTCTCCCGTATAACGCTAGACATAGCACACCGTGTGCAAGGGTGCAAGTAGAGGGGTCAACAGACGTAGTTTAGGGACATGCAAACGTGAGGGCGAGGGCGCCGCCCCGTGACAGAGAATAAGAAAGAAACAGAGGCGAACGGAGACGACCCCCCTTGGCTAAGTATTCCTACGTATACCAGTAACGAGGTATTGCTTTTTTTATCTCGCAGTGAAGTGCTTCTGTTCCAAGTTGCCAAAGATTGTACATTTAAATCATTATACTATACGTAGATTTTTTATAACGAAGAAACTCTGCTTTTAATTTACCCTTTATTGTCTTCGTTGTCATTTATTGGGACGAGTGTCAAGGGCGAGTTGCTGAGTACATACATTTTCAACCATCATTTCTTATTTAGTTGTTACTTACATTTGGTCTTAAAAATATAGTTTACAACGTAGGCAGTTTTTTCTTCTTTTGACTTCTGATAGTAGAATTTAGATCTTGCTTAGCAGCATTTTAAGGGGAATCTCCCCTTGATGGCTTTAACCTATAACATTGCATTTGTTTGTTGCACAATCTACGTGTTCTTTCCTCTTCTACTAACCAATGCTTGCTATGTTTCGTTTCACTCCCCATTCTAAATCTTACTAATATTTTTCTTCCTTTTTTTCTTTTTAAGATAAGCCTAACAAATAAGTTTCTAATTTATTTGTTACTTCTATCTAGTTTTTTTCGTTTTATTTCACTCTCTTCTATTATTTCTCTCCAATAATGACTAGACTATCCAGTATTATAAAAAAAATTTGTTCTTAACGTGTAATTTTCTTTTAGTGTAATTCTCTTTGTCTTTATTCCTATTTCTTTTAAAAACTTTTCCTTCTTTTATCCTTATTTTTATGAACTCTATTCCTAGTCTTAGGACTAGTTCTTTATTCCTCTATTCCTAGAGGATGTCCTAGTCTTCACTGTATTTTATGTTTAAACCTGATCTCTTATCTGTCTTTATTGTTATTCTGTTTCTTTCCTAATATCAAAGTATGATGCAGTTTTTTTTCGAGATTTGATAATCATTGTATGTATTTTTATTCACCTTTTCTGTTTCCTCAGAGTTTTTTCATTACCAGATATCCTCAATTCAGTAACATAACTATAATTTATTATAAAGTAAATTAGTTTATTATAATTTATTATAATATATAAAATAAAAAAATTATATACATTTATTAAAATGTAAAGAATATCATTAGTTACCTCTTATACAAACTTATATAGATTTATATAAGAATTTACTTTTATTATAAATAGATGATATATCAAAATTTTTTATTACATATTAAATTATAAATATAATGTTTACTAGAAAAGTAGTTGTAATAAATTACATTAAATTACATAATATTGTGAATAAAATTCAATTAAAACTTTTAAACAAAAATATTTCTTTTATGAAGAATCATTCATTCAATGAATTTACCTCCATGATACTTTATGAATATTCAAATATCGACAAATTACAGACTTTTTTATAGAATCAGAGTTATTCGTTTACGTTAATTATATTTATTTTATATTATTTAAGGAAATTTCTTGATTTGACAGTGATCATAGTATTAAATATCTTTAATTACTGATATCAAAAAAGTTTTTTTTATTCATATTTAAAAATAATAATATCAAAATTTTAATTGATATGTTTCTTCCTAACTTTTTTAAAATAGTATTTTATATAAATAAGATAAAAAATTTAACCGATTTTGAGCAGACAGATATTTATAATAGAGTTTTATTCAGATTAAATATAATAAAGTAATTATAAAATGAGGGCTTTATATTAAATTAATATTGTCTATTCTGTATAAGTTATATTGTACGTTTATTAAAGTAATACCGTTTGAAGTGGAAAGTTTGAAAATATTATAGTTATAATATAATTGTAACAGTTATTCATATAATCATAAAACAAAAAATAATATTAATTATTTTATAATTAAAATTGTAATGAATTATAAATACATACATACATTATCCCAGAAACAACATGATTTCAATTAAGATTCGATGCCCATTGAAATTATTAAATATGATTAAAAAAATTAATTTTGATGATGTAAGATTTATGAAATATTTGAAGAAAAATATTATATTAAGATAATACATCAATATTTTTGCTATAATTACTACAGTAGTTTACCTTATATTAATTCTACATTTATACGAACTTTCAATTAACATTACACTACTTAAAAATCATTTTGAATTATTGAGGTTTTCAGTTAGCTTACTTTAATGTAAAAAAGTAATTTTGCTGTTTATTAAATTTATTATATAAATAAACTGTTTTGAAGTCACACAAATTTATTTATTGATTAAATATCTTGATAAATATGGTTATAACAAAATTCAATTGTTATTTATATGTTGATAAATATGGTTATAACAAAATTCAATTGTTATTTATATGTTGATAAATATTTTTACAAAAGAACAAAAATGGCTCCGTAATCTCTAAAAAGTAATGCTATAAGTAATAGTATTAAAATTGCAACCCTGAAACATTTCAGTTATGCCTGTCTGATGCAAACTTTTAATCTTTAATTCTCATCAATTGTATTGTACATTATTTTAAATTACAATAATAACTATATTAGAAATTTACACTATCATACTGTTGTTAAATTTTTTTGTATGCATAACAAATCTGTTAACTTTGTACATAAAGTTTATATACCACGTACACATATTCAAATAAAAGGTTGATCTACATCTATCTGTTCTTATTTTAAGATGTAATTTTATTTTTCCAAATATTAAATAATTAGTCACATAAGTCAGTATTAGTGACATTTTTATTATTATATTTAGTATTAGTAACTTAGATGATTTGGTTCAGACCAAAATTTACCAAAAGTTTAATTTTATCTACAGAATATTTTAATAAATAAAATAAAATGAAAATTGATATTTGAATTTGATATTTTGATTTGAACATTGGTGTTTTAAAATTCACTGGTCTTTCACAAAATGTTATAACATTACTACTAAAAATAAATCGATAATAAGTTAATCAAAAGGCCAATAAAAAATTTTTATTAATATATACATATATATATATATATAGTAGACTCTTAAACAGTAATGAATATAAATTTAAGAATCTATGAGCTTTTATTAAAATGTGAACTTGAGATGTCGATAATTATATAAAAAATTTTATTAAATCTATTTATTATAATTCATTTTATTGTAATATAATCTTATAATTACGGTAATTAATTACCATTTTTTATAATTAACATTTATTATTGTGATGTTTCAAATAGTATTTATGATGTTGATGCAATTTCGCTAAAAATTTCAGGAAATTAATTTTTAGAAACTAATACTGACTTTAAAATATTTAAACCCATAAACTTTTTTGTAAATATTTAATATATTTTTATTTACTATGTTATAAAATCAGCAAATATTTAATAAAAAAAAATTGTTGTGCTTGTTATTAACAGAAATGCGACTATAATAAATATCTGATAACTATTAAATTCCTTTTATGTACATACACATGTTATTATATACAAGTACACTTATATACACATATACTCAAATTTCTTAGTATTTGATTTTATTAAATTAGCCATGTTCTTTGACTTTCTCGCTAAAACTTAACATAGAATGTCATTGTGTTACAAATATTACAATTATTTTTTAGTCATAAAATGCTAACATTTAGTAAACATCTGTTATGAAATAGTTAATCAATAACAAAATCAGTTAATATTTAACTCAACAGGAATCTTATTATAAATTATTTAATCAAAAATGAAAAAATCGTGATTTATTTATAAGTTGAAATCACAGAATCATTTTTTTATTTTTATAAATTTTAGTAACCAAATTTATCTAACAATAATTTAAAATAAATAAGAAATTATTTTTGCTTATTATGATTAATTTATAATTCTTTGTAAAAACGTAGTTTTCAGACTGATTATTAATTTTAAGAAAGAATGATTTTATTTATTATATTCTATGTGTATATTTAATATGAAACACATCATAAATACAAATACCATTGTTTTCTTACATAAATTTTATGTAATAATTAGTTTAGTTTTTAATTAAATAATAATAAATTTAAAAAAATCTTTTATTTAATTTGACATTAGTTAGATAATTACATTGAAGTGGAAATACGAGATCAATGATGAGTAGTGACAATAATTATAATTACACGAGGTAGAGGTGAAAATTAAAAAATATAATATATTCATTTCTCGTTGACCAAGTCGGTCACGGTGGGGTAACTTTCACCTGTTTAAATTTATCCACAAGTAACAAGCAACAACAACACATGGCGCAGTCGCGTTTTCTTAAGAACTTCCTACTATGCACACGCGGGTCGTTACACTCCCGGTCATTACCTGCGCAGCTTATTTTTTCAAGCGCGACAGTCTAGTTGTTCGTTCGCAACTTGCTATTTCCTGTTGAAATAAATGAAGTTTTAAGTCACTTATTTCTCAAACTTTGTAATTCGTAAATTTAATAACATGCTTCATAAAAAGTTCTTTACTTATTTTATTCTTAACTATTAAGAAAAAGTTATATTTAGTATATATGTAGGTTCTTTTACGATCATTTTTTACAACGATTTATTTATATTTATAATTTTGCTCAGGTAATACAATAATTATACTTAATTTTAAATTTAATAATAAAAAATAGTTTGTATAGGAAAGTAAGAATTGGTTCCGATTGTGAATAAATTTGTTATCATAATTCGTGAAAATTATCGAAATATTAGTAACAATTACAATACATTATAAAATAATTTTGAAAAATAAACAAATTGTTTGGTACTTTTTACTATTCAGTGATACAAACTTTTATTTACAGAGTAATAATTAATAGCTTTATATAGTTTATGTATTTTTGGTTATAATTAATTAAAAGTAATAGATGGCTGAGTGAGTATGACACAAGCTTGTTGTTTAAGCCTTCAATGAGGTTCACTAACATCTAATTTGACATAAAATTCCATACTCTTCTTAATCTTAAAATAGGAGCCTACGATGTACTCTATAAAAATTTAAGCTAATAAAGCACGTTTAAGCTAATGAATATTCTTGCTAAATCAAAATGAAGTCACTCCCACCGCGTTCTAAATTTATGTCTCTCTTTCGCTCGCAGTCACACACATATACGTACACACTATTGAGCACTGTCTACAGCTTAAAAGTACGTAGACAGTCTTGTGCGCATACAGGTATTTTGTCACTCCAACACCGAAGCAGCAAACATCAGCGGAACGATTAAAAGGGGAAATTCAGACTTAGGGGAGCAAGATGTATACGTTTATGCGTATATAAAAAAAGAGTGGAATAAAGACAGAGAGAAAGACAGGGAGAGTGTTGGACAGTGCGCGAGCGCGGCAACTGCTGCATTTCTATGAGCTATCAAAACGAGGGGTACCTAGAAGCTACGGAGAGCAAGAAAGACGGGAAGTTGCATATCTGGGGGGTTATAGTGCATTTTGTAACGGTGGCACGTGCCCGTTAGGTTATTCGCTTTCGCCCCAGTACTTTAGCTCTAACGGAGCGAAGAAGCAATGCTTGTACGAGACAGAGATAGTCAGAGAGAAAGAGAAAATCGATTAACTTAATTGTTTTATAATTTTTAAATGTATTATAAAATTTCATTTATTAAAAACCAATATAATTCGTATATTGTACAAAGGTGTTAATAAAATTGTATCAATTTTAATAAATTACCTATTTTACTATGAATAAGTTATATGTAATAATGTCTAAAATTAGTTTTTCAAAATTTATTTAAAATCTGTTAATGCTAGAAAAATAAACAAAAATATAAAAAATTAACACGAGCATTTCTAAAGTATTTTAAATATCTTTTCATTAATTTCTAAAAATAAAATTGCAAAAACATTAATGTTAGAAACAAAATTCATAAATGAAAATTTTACAATAAGCTTAATCAGTACGTATATTTTAATGCATTATTTACATTAATAAACTTATATTTCTTCTATATACTTAAAAGCAAAAGATAGTGCATAGTTAACTCTGACATCATACTTATATTTATTTGAAACTCCTTTTTACATCTATTGAAAATTACAGATGTTTTGAGATCGATTTCTACTTTGTACTTTTCTTAGAACCATAGTAACAATGTTTTAAATACTGATTTCATTAATTTGTGTGACAGTTAGACAAAAAAACAAAACGGTGGATTCAAATTGAGACGAGATGGACTGCAATGGTCTGGTATACGCACGTAACGAGTTGTAAATAGTATAAATCTTAAAGGCATTTTTAAGATTATATTTTACCCGATGACTTTTAGTGAGATTTAAATTTTTAATCTAAAGAACTTTTTTAATTATTTTTCTTTTTTGAATAATACTTTGACTTTTTTCTATGAAATAGTTAAATTTTCCGAGTATTTATAATACATTGATGTTATATTATATTAACATTTATTTATACTATTAAATATTATATATATTATTAATTTAATTTATTTAAAAATTTAATTTGTAATAATATATTTAATGAGACCTGAAATTTATTGTTCTAAAAGAAATATCGCTGATACTATTAAAAGTATGTATCAATAATTTGAAGAATCGGTTATTTTTTCACAATGTTTAATAGAATTATAAAATTTCAGGAGGAAATTCTGTTTTTATACTTACTAGTAATTATACTTGTTATCTGATATTACGCGACTATTGCTTTCAATTATTATTATACGAGTTTTTTTTTAATACTTTTTTCTACACCACCTGTAAAATATTATACAAAAATAGCATTGCCTTAAGAAAAATATCGCATTAGTCATCATAAGTAAATAACTTACAAAAATAAATAAAGAGAATCATCGTAGATAGAAATGTCTATTAAAACTAAAAGCATTTACGTACGTAAACGTATAATTAGTCAATGATTATATATGTTACACGTTATACTTTAAGCATCCTTTTTATGAACTCCTGTATAGCCACAATCATAAAACCTAGACATAAAAACATAGACAAATCAATAGTGAGTATAAAAACTAATGCTAGGGCGTAATTCTTGGCATAACGTACAGTTTACGTGCACCATTATTATTCAATTAGACGAATTTGCAAGTTCTTAATTTTCAAGGCAAAAGTCAACATTGGTATACACTGGTACACTACAAAAAGTCGTGATTTCTTGCCATCGAATGCATACATGCTTCTACTGTGGTTAAGTGCCTGTTGCCGTTGCTTGTTGTGTGCGTTCGTAAGCTCTGACGTCATAAACTCTCATGCACACGTCAACGACTGAAGTTCGAGCCTCCTCAGGACTCCGTTTGGCTCTTTCGCAACATGACGTGTCTGCAAATGTATACTCGAGACATGTATAAAAGTCATGGTGTATGTGTGTACGATCATACTCGCAGAAGCAATTCGTCCCAAGTTGCATTAAAATTATAAGTTGAGGATAGAGAAGTAGAAAATAAGAGAAAAAACAAGAGCGAATACGTAGCAGGAGCGAAAGAGAAATAGAGACGCAAACATATGAGCACACATGGAACAACAGCCACCACCTGGTTATATTGAGTTCAATACACACCACCCCTGTATACTTGACGAACAGCGAACACGCGCCTGTACAAACCGGGTGACTCTATACATAGGTATGGGGTCTCAACTCACGACCAGAGATACTTTTCCTATTTATATCGAATTTTCCAAAAGTGAAAATAACATTTACACTGATATTATTTCTTTTTCATACTTAATATACAGATATATTTAAATAATAAATATAATGGAAGCACTTAAACCAGCTTTAAGCTTATTCTTACAAACGTTTTTTACTCTATAAGCTTTAATTATCATATTTTTAACTAGTAATAAAATTTTTGTAAGTATTTAATTAGTTTGCATTAAACGTACTTAAGTTGACAAACATGTTCGTACCGAACGAAAATAAGCAAAAGTAAAAAGAAGTAAAGATTATGAATGAAAATTTAAAAGAACACCGGCTACATTAACTCCCCGTCGAGGTAACTCGCTTCAACCCCCCAGACATGGCTCGTGGCTGGGTGCATTGTCGTAGAAATTCAGAGTTCAGTGGTAGCGCGCTTGATATCTATATATATATATATATATATAATATATATATATATATTATGAAACATAAGGCTCTAGATAGTGCACTATGACGAAAGGCGTATATATAAGCACTAGTATTCAAAAATAAGGGAAGTTAAGAAGTTGGTCGATTGGATTCTGAGCTTCTGCACGTAAAGAGAATAACAAACATTCACGCAAACATACAGAGAGAAAGGGGGGACGGCTCTATGATATTGTAAGCTACGTTTGTGTTAGAGTACGATGATGCCTTTTGCATAAGAACGAAATAAAGGCTATTTTTCACTTTCTCTCTTTCCTTCTTTCTCCTTTTCTTTTGCAACTCTTACACCCTACTGACTTTCGAAACGTTTTTTGCACAGCGAAATGAATATACCAGTTGAAGTGTGCCATGTATGAATTTATATATATATATATACCCGCGTCTTGTTTAACGTGTCGTAGACGCATCATTTTTCTTATCTAGATGTAGAAACAGTGACCAGAATTGTTGCGTTATAAAGAATATAAGTGAGGACAAGGACAGAACGAAAAAATTTCTTTAGCATATGTACGAATAGAAAATACTCTATATACTTGTGGATCATTCTATATAAATACAAGTTTCAACAGTGACTGTAAAACCAGTGTTTTTGTTTCTTCTCTTTCGTTGTTCAATGCACATAAAAGCAAAAAGTCGTTGAATAGTGCCATTATTTTAACATGAAATAATTTTCACGAGACGTTTTCTGTACACATTCAAATTCTGTACAAAATAAAATATTTAATTATCTCAGAAATCATAAATATTGCAAAATTTTTTACATATGATTGAAACTTGTTATAATGGTAGTATTAATAAATTTAAGATTTAACTAATACTTTATTTATAATATAATCTTTTATAACAAAATATTATTTGCTGATAAACCATTGCAAATATTTAATTTCTTAGTAACAGGATATTTCGTTTATGCGTGTGCGCGCGCGCCGGCGCGTGTGTATATTCGAATAACAACGATTTTTCTAATTTATGATAATATCAATATTCCTTACAACAAAAGATTTATTCAGTTTCTTCGTGATTTTTATATTAAATTAAATTAAATAAATAAATTACAGATTAACTATTTATTTTTATTATTATTTTATCATTTTAACGGAACATCTTTCAAAATTTACAAAAATTTTTTAATTTATAAACAAATAAATTTAAATTATCATACAAATTAATTATAATATACCTATTCAGATTTTTAATGACAATAAATATTAAATTAAAAAATGGAAATATGTCTTCTTAATTTGCAGTGTAAAAATCGAAATAAGCCATTAGTACACTTCATCGAGCAAATTTTGATTTTTGGGAAAATTAAAATTTTCGTCTAATTTCAGTTTATCAATAAATATAAATATACAATACATATTATTTTTATGATTTTATAATTTTTACGGATAAAAATTAAATAAATAAATTACTTGATCGATAGTAATGCAATTAATAAGATTAATAACCAATTTACTTAATTAATTTTTTAATATCCTTAAAATTTGTTTAATACTGCGCGTAATCTAAAATTTTGACATAAACGAATGATATATTTTCAAATATTATTTCTGATACCACTTTTGAATAATTTTTTTAAACATAAATATTCTTAACTTGATTTTTTAATTTGTATTTAAAAGCTTACACATTGATTTACATGTGGAATCGTAAATAAATAATTACACTTAAACTTCAGTCTAGAATCATAATGAATCAGTTACATGAATCCTTACCGTCTTTTTGGTTATTGTTAATGTGTCTTGTTCTCTTACTGTAGGTTTTTTAAATGCTTTTTGTTTATCTTCCTGTTTTTTCATCACCTTTACTTTTACATCTTTTTTCCTAATAATTTTGATTAACTCACAATGTTCTTTCTTTTCACTATCATCATTTTTTAAAGTTTATTTTTTGTGTCTGATCTTTTATTTTTACAGTCTTCCAAAATGTTATTTATTATTTTTGGCCCATTTTTAAGCAATCTATACATTTTCTCCTGTGTGATTGTTTAAGCCTGTTTCATTTTCTATTCTAAATCTAGCTATAGTTTTTATACTCTTTTTTACCTTCATTCCTTCTTTAATTTATTGTATATTTATTTTTTTATTATTTAAAAATTTATTGTAATTTGATTTTAAACTCCTCTATACTCTATTTAGATTAAATTTTGTAAATATTTCTTTATAGAACATTATTTCAACATTCAAATCTAAGATCCTTATGAATTAATTTCTCAAATAATATTTTTTTAAGGTGGTAATTATTCGTTGTACTTTTCAATTATCCTAAAGACACTTTTACTTTATGAATTAAAATTGTAGAATAAATTTGTAAAGATAAAATCGAATTATTAAAAAATAAGCAGATATTGAAATCGTAATCATCTTTATATATGTGGATGGTAGACTTTATCTGACTGTATACGACTTACTACCAACTCGTTCATTTTATGAAACTACCCAGGCATTGAAATTACTTCAAAAGAGAATAGCTGCATATAGGCACTTACGATGTCTGAATCCGACATTAAATGAATGGCAAAGTTGTTCTGAATGCAAATGCTATACGTGAATTACAATGAATACCGTATGGATACTGACTTATTTTACTAAATCCCCCCACATACGATCCAAAAATAAATCGATATATATATATATATATATATATATATACATACGTGACAGAGTACATGCATTAACGTCTCCGTTCTTATTCTCTGCACTATTCTATCATTTTTTGTTTTGAAGCGCAGGGGCATTTATTATCCTTCCATTACTAGTATATTTTGTAGGAATATATGAGTTCTAAACAAAGATAGATATTGAATATTATTATATATACATTAAGAACAGCAATGGGGATGAACTATTAAGTATTGCGGTTTACTTGAACAGGTGTGCGCTCGCGAATGTTAATGATGAGTTGATACTTGTTATTATTAATTAATTATTAATTACCACTTAATATTAATAATAAGTTAAAACTTGCTATTAACATTCATCACATTTGTATTGAAAGAGTCTATTGAAAAACTGTCAAAATGTTATATGCACTAAATTAATTAGTAATAAATTGAAACTGATAAACATTAACTACAATTAGTCACCTTCCAAAGAATTTTCCAGGAGCCAAAAGATTTTCATTGTTGTGTATATAAATCAAATAATATTATAATATGAAGACTTTAAGATCAAGGTGCATTAACTCTACAGTATTATATCATACTTCTCGTATTTTTTCTACCTTTCTTATTTTATTCCCTTGAAATTGAATTTGTACTGATATATTGTATTTGTCAGTAGTCACTTATAAATAATAATTATAAACCAAATCAGCAATATGCAGAAAATACATGCTCATCCTGCAAAAAATCATCGTTATAATGCAACCCGAAGCGTTCATTTCTCTAACAAAATATTTTAATGCGTATTTTGATCTCCTTTATGATCTTCCTTTACTACTGTTTTTCTCTCTGCTGTACTAAACAGTGAGAAAGTTAACGGGCATAGCCACAAACCTAGCAATGGTTTTTGAATTAAAATACGCACACCTTCCATGATCTTAAAGCTATGAGGAGAAAATGAGTCAGCGGTGGGCGCGCGGCAAGGGCTAGAAAAGAAGAACAAACGTACCAAGGAGCATCGGTGACAGACTTCCGGAGGAAGTCGGGGCACAAGCCGTGACACGGACTCCCCCTTGCGTAGCCTTGCATAACGTTAACGAAAAACGCAGGCCGTGCAAGACACCCGAATCGGAAAGAAAAGCGCGAAGGTGCGCGCTTATACCTTCCGAATACACGCATATGCGGGTACGCATATAGTACATAACATTTGGATGTGAAAAGCTGGTGAGGGGATTTATACTTTCTAGATTCATGCAGTCAAACTTAATTCATTTGATTATATATAACAAGATGTCATTGCAATCAATATAAGAATTGAAAAATATTGGAATCCATAAAACGAAAACACGTAAGCAGTAGTAACTAAGGACTTATGCAATAAAAAATATTTATTGAAGAATGTTATACATTTTTGGAAATATTAAATAATTTAAGAGTGCATTTTTTATTCATAAGTAAATTTTTTATAGTAACAATAATAATAAATAAGAATATTCAGAATTTTCATTACTTTAATAATTACATAATTATAAAAAAATAGAACTGGAAAACTGAGCAAATAATAGAATAGAAGAATACGCGCAGAAAAATAAAAAAAGATACAAAAATATATTAAAAATAATACATACTTGAAAGTTTATTTAAGTTTTAGAAATTAAATAATTATATATAGATTTGATATATATACCGTGATGAAGTTAGTTGCAAATATTATAAATTAAATTTATCGTTAAATTATTGGTAAATTTTAATTAAAAATCGTCAATATAAATTAGACATTTCACAATGCTGATGATATAAGTTAATAAAATCCTAATTTTTATTTTTAACATTGGAACTTGTGAACCAGTAAAAATGATTCTCCAACGTATTCGCGTACAATTTCATTACGGAAGAAACGGTTGGAAAAAGAGCAACACGTCTGCAGGATGAAAGGAGCTTCCTTTCTTGCATTTTGCGGCAGCCCCTACCTCTAACTCTTCCTTTCCGGCGACGTTTTAATTTCTACGTTTTAATTTCCAATCGAGTCTCCAACGTTCCTAGCCTCGCCACGCTGACACGCCCGCACGACCATACTCGTGCCCATTCAAGTCACGCTCCCTGATCCGCGTAAAGCCTAATAGTGGAAAGAAAACGAAGCCTTATTCGCGTAAATATGACTCTTGCGACTCTACTTAGGTTCAAGCCTCTTCAAGTTACGTGTGTGCCTATTGCTCATCCTCGTCTTATTGTCACCGCCCTCATCCTCGTCCCCATTCTTAGTTTTTTTTGGATGAACCCTGACTGCGCTTTATTTATCTCAGTATCTTATTTCATGAAATCCGTTATTCGTAAATAGAGCATGATTCCACGGTATATTTTATAAGGCTTCTACTTACTAAATTTCACGATCGAATTTTATGATTTAATGATCTTTCTTTGTTAATATTTTTTTACAAATTTTATGCAATATCGAATTTTAGAGAATATGAAAATTTACTAACTGAAAACGAGAGAGGATATGATTGTCTCTAACTGAATAAAAATAATATGAGGATAAAATGGGCGTAATTTTAATAAACTTTTGTGTTGAAACTATTTCACTACAAAACAAAAAATAAATTAATTAAATACTATATATTTTCTCTAAATATGAATCGATAAGTAAATTTTTATGTGTAAATTAATGTCCGTATAATAAAATAATGTATATGTTGTTTAATAAAGTAACTAATTAACTATATGCATATACATATTACTATTATGTAGCATAAATGATATATTAAATAATATAATAAATATATACTTAATTCAGTATAAAATATAACTTAAATTTTAAATATAATTCAATACTTATACTTCAAACTAGATTAGAATAATTTTTTTATAATTTATCGTTGTATTCCTGAACTGCATAAAAAAACAAACCGTGATCCAGTATTTACACGACTCTCGCGCGCGACTAAACTAGTGCTTATTTCTTTAATGGATGCTATCCCTCTCTTCACTATTTTTGGAGTTCAACCGTTTTCTTCGGTGATAATGTCTTAAAATGTATTCAGCTTCCGGTAATGCATGAAATTAACGCGGGAGAGTAGCATGGATGTCTTGTTCAAGCAGAACAAACTAAGGCGATGATAAGGGGTTTAAGCTCTGTGGTACATGTATTTTTGTACATAGAATATCTGTCGCCTTGCTTCTCTCTCCCCCAATCTTTAAATAATTTTAATAGCCATACAAGAATACGTTTATCAATGCGATTGTTCTATATCTTCTACATATCATCATTTGGTAAAATCTATAATGTATTTTTCAACATAGATAAAACCTTATGATTTAAATCTAATAAAAAAAATATGTGATATAATTAAATTTCAAATTAAAAACTATATTTATCATAAAATTTCATTATGTTATTATTTCTTACTCTGAGTAACTATTATTATTATTGTTGTTGTAAATATTATAAAGTTATAATTACTATTTTATAACAAAAAGATTTTTATGATAAGAATTTCATATAAATTTAAATGTATAACTGACAATAAAAAAAAATATAATTATAATCTAATTAGACACGAGAACGTTTAAAAAAAAAGATTTATGATGTTAAATTTAAAAAAATACTCGAAATTTATTGTGCAAAAAATGTATATTTTAAAATTTAAATGAATTTAAATTTGATTCTTGAATACACTAGAAAATTATTATTATTATTATCATTAAATTTAAAAATATATATTGCTATAATACAAATTTATATTAATACACACAATTATTTACTTCGTAAAAATTATATAGAATTTCAAATACTCCGAATTTCAAACATATTTCTCTATATATTTTATATTGTCTTTTTTTTATAAATGAACTTTCCTTTTTTTACTAGAGTGTCTATCTATTTCAATAAATGTAGTACATATCTTGAATAGTTTTTGCTTCACCATAATTTACATAATTTTTTATCTCTCTTATATACATTTGTTTTTTATATTTTTTTCATTACCATTTCTTAATTCTATTTATTATTTCTATTTAAAAACATACTACTATTATTCTCTTTATAGTTAATTCAAAATTTATTACCCTTTTTGCTGTTTCAATTTCTCAGTTTTCCCTTCTATTTTTTCATCAAATCTTTTCAGTTCACAAATTTCTATTTCATACAATACAAATCAATCTGATAAAATCAAAATATGTTATTTAATTTCAAATATAATACTTTGTGCCTTTGATTATTTATTAATATTAAAATTAAGTTTACCGTTCAAAATAATTTTAATTTGATATTTCGAATGCTAATGTGCAATAATTATACTTATGTCCACGTTAAAAATTATCAAACGTTAATAATATATATTTTTATAAGAGGGTCTTGTATAGATAATCAAATAATTTATTAAACATATGCTTAATAAATAGTTAGATAATTAAATTTATCATAATTCGTAATATATTATTATGATATGCCTTGCAGATATAAAGTCTGTATTATTCAAAATAAAAAGAGAGAAAATATGGAATTGCATAAATAATCAAGTATAAAAAATGTATTTTTTTTTATTTATTTATTTGATTACATATCCGAGATATAAAGAATAAAAAAAACAACAGTTAAAATATTTGAGATAATTAATGAAATGATAACAGAAAGGGGAGTTAGGCAGAAATATTCAATGAACTCACTGTTATTTACTATTATAATGGCGGATTTAGAGAAGAAATTAAAAATTGAGGAGTTCAAAAAGATTTTTTTAAATAAGATCAGTAATATTTGAAAATCGCAGTAATATGAACAAGAAAAAAGGAAAATAAATGAATTAGAAAAACAGAATGAAGGAAGAATAAATGTATTTAAGATAGAATAAAATTAAAAAAAAAATAGTTAATAATAATAAATTTGTATGTTTTAGATACAAATTATAAAAAACAGCGACAATAAACATATAAAATTTATGGTTGAAAAAGAAAATATGATAGAAAATGAAAGAAATATGAAATATAGTGTAAAGATGGTTCAAAATATACTATTGTTTCAAGTAGAAATATGGAAATATGAAAGCTACGAAGAAATTGAAAGTAACAATAATTTTGAGAACAAAATAATAAAAAGCAAAAATATAGAAATTTTCTTAGAATGAGTATAAAAAAACAGAATAATGAAGATTACATGCAATTAATAGAAATAAAATATAAAGTGAGATATTATAAAGATGAATATAATATAATATGAGATAAATATAAAGTTAAGAAACAAAAAGAATAAAATTTCGAGAAATTATTGGATTATCGTAAATTCTATTATATACAATAGTTTGAAAGAACAATAATAATAAAATAAGATCATCAATAATGAAAATGTGTTAGTAACCTCAAAATACCAAAATTTATATCTGAAATATAATACATATGAATGTAGAGAATGCAATAAAAATGGATATAGCATATATAGATATTTAGATGTACTTTTCTATTCTTTCACACCTTTTTAATCTCTATATCCCTTCTAATACATAATAATACATAATAATATATTCTACAAATTTTTACTAAATCTTCTAATATTTTAATTTTTTCTTATAACTCTTTGAAACTCTACTTTATAAATATTCTTCATTTTATTCCCCATTCTAAATCTCGCTAATATTTCCATTCTATGTTTTTTTCTCGTTTCGTTTTTCCATTTATACATTTATTTTCCTATATGTTTTCTTTTATTATATTTAAAATTTTTCCTAGATGTTTTAAACCTTTTAGTTTATTAATCTAAATGCTTCCGATATTCTACTTTTATCACTTATATCTTATTTTATTTCACCTTCTTCTATTTTTTCTCCTCAATATTGACATTGTTTCAAAAGCTTGTACTTTTTACGCAGAAGTCCCCTTTATTCCTTTTTCTTTTAAAACTAATCTTTCTATCCCTATTTTTATGCACTTTTTGAGGATATTTTTGTTTTGTATATTTATTATTTCTTTTGTGCACATATTGCTCTCTTAGCTGATTTTATTTCTATCCTGTTTCTTCTTGTTTCTAGCACTATAATGTAATCCGGTATTTTATATGTATTTTATCTAGATTCAAAATTAAGTATTTTTTTTAAATACAAAGAAATGTTAATATATTCATTGTTTGTAAAATAATAAGAATAAGATAAGTAAATATTAGAAAGCATAAAAGAAAAAATGCATGTACGTAAAAAACATGACAGACAAGAAGAATTAGAATGAAAATATTAGTAAGATATAAAATGTGTAATAAACAAAAAAGAAGGAATAATAATTAATTGATAGAAAAAAGAGAATATGTAGATTATAATGTGATTATATAATAACAAAAAAGCTATGAAAGATAGAGTAAAATAGTGAAATAATAAAGAATCATGGTGGAATTTGGAAGAAAAAAATGAAAAAAGGAAGATAAGATTTAAATACATTTGCATATAACAAAATTTATAGAGAAAAATATGAGAAAGAGAAAAAGCTACATCGTAAAAAGGTAATACAGTAAGATAATATAAAAAATAGAAAAAATCTGAAGAGAAAACGTAAAAATTTGTATAAAATAATGTATTTAAATAATACTGTAAAATGTAATATAACTAATATAAAATATAGTTAGTATAAATGTATGACTTTGTAAATAACATTATAAAAATTCTTTTTAAATTAATAATAATAACATTAATATGTTGATATTAATAATACGTTGCGATACATCTAAAGTACCTTTGTGTGTGTGGAACAAATAATTAGTAGTTCATTAAATGTTGCGGCGAACAGTCGTTTCCATGACTAAAATCAGTAAGCAAGGATACTTCTAAAAGTGTCGTCTTTTTCATCTTTGCTTCCTCTAGAGCCTCGTGTAATTTACGACATGCAAGAGCGCGAACGCATCTTTCACGTGTCGGACACATGCGTGGAACACGTAAGACCAACGCAACCGCGAAAGCTCTCCCACAAAGAATATATATACTTTTTTTTATAAATGGAGGATTCACAAATGTTATGCCGACAATTTCTTAATACTGATGATTCATTGAAAATGGCTTCCAGTAGTATATTATATAAATAAGACACTTTTGACTAAATTAATAAGCATTGCCATTTTTGAGATGTTTATCGTATGTATAATATTATTTTCAAAAGGTACTGATTTATTTACAGCTCAAAGTTTACTTAAAAGAGATCATAGTAAGGCTTGCAGACAGTACCGCGATGAATTCTCATTTCGTTATATTGCGTATAAATTATAATTAACTTATAATTTGTTATTTTTTAATTCAACTGTCAATGCATAACCGTCGATAGTATTATGAAGCAGACTAGTTATACTTTTATTTTGTTTTAAATTATATTCAAGAAATACAAGTATTCTCTGTACAAACGCTAATTATATTAAAATGATTTAATATCTACCCCCTTTTCTTAAATTTAAATTTATATTTAAAATTTATTTATATTAACTTAAAAAGATATGCATATTAAATTTAAAGTAAAATAATTATTTTTCTAAATGAAATTGCTCTAATATTAATTAACGTATATTTTTTGTATATTATAAATATTCAAAAGATAACATTATTAATTTTCTACTTTTTAAAATTCTTCGAGTACATTTACAGTTCACTATAAGAGCAATTTATTTATATTGAAACATATCGTATAAATAATAATAGCATTAAATTATTAAAATCTATATGCTCGTTTATGAAATCATAAATGCTCGTTTAAAAAATGTTGAAGATATAGATAAACAGTACGTAATTAATAGTGAGAATGTACGAATGACTTAAGAATTTTTTTTCGCAAATCTATGTAACTAAAATTACACATCATAACTTCACATATTCACATCAAATTTAATAGTAAAATAATTTAATGAACACTTGAAAACCCAAAATGAATTCGAATCCTGGTGGATTGAGAATCCTTTTCTTACGAGAGACATGATTGAAAATATACGTGACTGGCTAGAAAAATTTCACTTCTGTCTGAAAATCAACATTTTGGCACTTTTTTTCTTCCACTCGACGAGATTAATAGATGGAAAGAAGATTTAGGAATAATGAATTAAAATAAAAGAGCAATAATGGAATAAAGACAACTGAACACATGATAAAAAGTGCACACAGTGCCCCTGCACCTCTTGAAAAATATTGCGAGTTCTGTTAGATCGAATTGGATTGGCATTCCAACACAGTACCTTACTTTGAAAGGGTAGAAATACTTGCTCCATCTGCACGTGCTTGTTATAAGTTCTAAAACTTAGAGAGAAAATAACGGGTATCAACTGCATTGCGCTCGCCCTGATTCATAGTTCGGCGAGATCACTTACACCAGATCGTGTACACCTGTACTATTTTATGGCAAAGGGAAAAGAATTTAAAATATCGAAATGTTCCGTATAAGTATAACTATTTTTATTTTAATATTTTTATCCATCTAAGTAAAAGTTGCTTGATAATTAAAAGTATCTAAGGAATATGACACATTTTATATTAAAATTTTGAATTTATACTAAAATTCAGTAGTGATGATTTATACGCATTCAAAAGATTGCACTTTAATTTATATAACAGAAGTAATTTTATTCAAAACTTATTGCTTTTTTGCCAATAAAAAAATGATGCATATTTTAAATTGTTTGATTAATATTACTTTAAAATTGTATTCGTACATATTATTAAACATTTTATTATATTTTTTATTTTGATCTCTTAAAAATATGTTGTGATGAAATTTTATTGACATCATTTATGCTTTGCAATAATTATATTTTTTTCTGAATGAAATGAATGAATTTGATATTTTTTACATATAAACTTAATTACATATGAACGATTATAATTAACCAGTATATGATTCATATAAAATTTAACATAAAATCTAAATTCGTCTTGAATGTTATTATTTATTCTAATATTATTAAAGTTATTATCTACTTTCGTTTTCATAAATGTAGATTCTTAACTATAAATGTTAATATTAAATTAACTTATAGTTAAGTTATAGATAAGTTAACGTTAATTGTACAATTTAAGTTCACAAAAATTCTGTATAGAAATATATAGACATATATTAGTGAGTAACAATTATGACTTGTTAATGCCAAATTAGTAATGAACAAAGGTCATGAGATATCTTTCTCATCGACGCGAGAAAAAATAAAAATAGGTGAAACGATAGAGAGAAAAGTGATGTTACATTGTACATCCATTGGAACATAGAACTGTGATAAAGTAAAGATGAATAAATGTTAATAAAATAATAGCATTTGAAAGGAAAAAAAAGTAAAAGAAAATCTGTGTATGCATGGATTCGTGAGCGCACTTAGAATAATTGTATGCTCTCGTAATTATTTAGCTACTATATAATCCGTTTTCCTATAACACTATATTATTACATTAATTCTTTTTATTTGACTTTATTAATTACAATAAATTATTATTACACCCTTTAAATCTCTTATTTTTAAATTTCCTATTGAATTAATAATACTATTCCCCGAATGGTTTCCGAAACGATGAAAACGTAGTCAGAAAAGTCCGATTTGAACTATGCAACTCGTCAAGTAAACTAGGTGAAAAAGCAAAGTGTGTACAAGTGCATCCCAGGTTTTAACATGATTGATCTATGGAATTGTACAATTTTTTGATTAAAACAAATATTAAGATAAAACGTATACAAGATATGTTATGAGATTTAAATGCAGAAAAGTTTAAATTATTATTTACGAGAAAAAGTGACACAATTGCAAATATGATGTAATGCCTGCTTACTTAATAAAATAAATTGTTTATAATTTTTCTTAATATTTATAACTAATTTATACTATTTTCTAAGTTTTTATTTATAAGTGATTTTACTAATTAATTTGGTAATTTTAAATTTGTATGATAATTTTAATTTTTAGGATATGTATTTATAGAATCTTTATTTTGTAACGAAACTGAAATATTTTTTGTATACTACATTTACAACATTTAAAATAAGAATATTCTATACTCGAAATTTTGTGCAAACTTATTTTATATAATGCATACTAAATAAATATCTCATTCAAATAAGCTTAATTCATCACTTGAAGATTAGAGACATTAAAAAATTTAGTACTAAGAACATTGTATAATTATCATTATTTGAATGCATATAATTATTTATAAAATCTCGTATTTCTTATAAATTATGATTTATAAATTTTTTTTTTTCAGAAAACTCCGAGGATATATGTCGCTGGAACGACGAGAATACGATTAAGGGGTGAGTAAACGTATAATACTTGTCAATTCTTTTGAAAAAAAACTTTTTTCGCTCTGCCTCATCATTTTATTTTATTCTCTTTCCATCCTTTTTTACAATTTGATTCATATTTCAAACATTTGTACGTAAGATTTATTAAAGTAAATAATTCTGAAGTCGACCTAAGTTCAACAAACTTAAAAAAGGATCGAAATCCTCCTACGCGTAGCAACTATGCACACGTAACATACGAAACCCATTAAAGAATTACATCATTCTTGAAGTAGAACCGCTGTAACACAATTTTAAATCATCTTACTTTTGCGTCTGTTGAACTGCGTTTCTAAGAAATATCATATGCATTCTTAAAGGAAAAAGGCTAGGTAGCAGAGATAAAATCTAGAATGTTCTCTGAAGGATGCATCAGCTTTTCGATAGTATTTTTGATCCTACAAATATTTTACAGGTGAAAAAATATAATTATTAATTAAATTGAATTGTATTTCAAATTTTATAACTTAAAGCTAAAAAATACAGCTGCTATATACTTCAATAAGATATATCATAATTATCAATAGAAATAATGTAACTTAAAAAATTGTGAATAATACAAATTTGAATACAAACTTGAATAATACAGTTATAAATTTGAAATTATCATGATTTCTGGAATACTTTTTGTCATAAATAAAATATATATTATTTGTAATGTCATTCATTTATTTTTAATGTTTGTATGTACAGAATAAAAAAAGTTTTTTTTACTATCAATATATTTACAGCAATGAAGCTATAAAATAATAATTTATTTACAATATTTTATTAATATATTATGTATATAAAAAAGTATAAACTAATAAAACTTTTTAGAATTAATTTTAGTTATATAGCTTTTTCTAAATATAAAATGTATAAAAAAATTCAAATTTATACTTATATAAATATTTATAGAAATAAAACTTTATACAAACTTTATATTAAACTTGCAAATGTCTAAAAAAATTTTTTAGAAATTCATTGTGAAAATATTTAATTGATTATAAATGTTGTGGAAGAGAATTTAAATAAAAATTTACTGATATAATTATTCTTTACTTATATTAAATACATCTTGCTTAAAACAAGATCTGATCCAACTTTAATAAAAGTATGAAGTACAATTTATTCACAATGTTCACTTTATACTTAAAACAGGCAAAATTAGTCCGTGTATAACTTGAAAAAATGAATTTTTTAATTTAAAAATGGATGATGTAAAATATAAAAGCAAAACTGAATTCAAAATAAATCCATATTTTGACATAAATCGAAACTAGGTTGAAGTCTTCGAAATAGATTGGTTTATTACAATTCCAACTCCGCGTAAAAGAGCAAAATAGAAGAATAGAAGGTAGAAATACAATAAAATCTTAAAATTTTTAGACTTTTAGCAAAAGAAACCCTCTGGTGCAAGACAGGTAGAACTGGTAAAGAGGCGCCACCCCCTGAAGCGAAGCTACAGGCGTCGTGCAATGATAGGTTCTGTACTTCTTCTGTTTTGTTTTTAAGCTTACTGTAACTGCAGGGAGGCCCTCAAGATGTTGTCGATTACTGTATACTAACGTGTAGCTGTAGATCCTTTTCAAACTCTTAAGATTCACTGTTACAGGAGGAATCCTTAGGATCATTGAAAGATTTATCGATAGGCTTGCCTGTATGCTTTTGCATTGTATCATGTGAACGGTTTTCGAATATGATGAGTGAGTTATAGTTCTGTTTTATGTAGAAAATATAATTAAGGTATGAAATTATGTGTTCCTAACATTGTCTTGTAGTTGTCTATTTTTTCTATCAAAAAATATAATACAAAGCTTATCCGATAAACGTTTGAGAATTTTATATGTCTGGTAAATAATTATTACCAATATTCGGGTGATTAATAAAAATTATAAATAAAATATTCTAGTTAAAAGTACATCATTTTTAATTTATCAATAATAAATAATAATAAATATTAATACATTATTTTTTTTATAAGAAATTAATTAAATGATAAATAATTAATTTATAATAATATTGAAGTATAAGTCCTAAATTTATATTAAAAATAGAATAGTAAAAAAAGCTCCAACTCTTTATAATAATTATTGATAAACAATACTTTGTCTTAAAAACAAACATAAAACAAGAATAATTTTTTAAAAGATTAGTATGTGTTGAAGAAGAAAAAACGAAAATAACAAAATGAATTTTATAAATAGAATTTGACTACGTATATAAATTTTACTAGTTTACTTGTTAGATAGCGAATAATAAAAGAAAAACACAATTTATATAATTTTTAATTTTCTACATCAATAGATTGTTTACTATTTTATTCTATAAAATAATATAGATTTTTTATTTAACGAATATCAATCAATATTAATATTATTTCTAAATAATACTTTGTTTATATATTAATAAATAAATATTGATATATAAGTGAGATTATTATTGCATAGGCTTTTTTTGAAGTATATATAACTTAAATCTAAGTTAAATCATTTATCATAATATGCAAGTATTATTACACTAAAAAGTTCTAGAAAATAATAAACCAACTTGTCATACTTATTTGAGAAATAAATAAAAAATATTAAAATATAGATTTTTAAAATTTCACTCACGTTTTAATCTAATTTATTTATGTGTTTTTGAATAAAATAACGAATCATTGAAGTGAATATTATAATAGTGAAGGATTACAATAGTATATAATTTGGATTGTTATTCGGGTGTTAATAAAAAATCAATGTTTAGAATAAAATCATTAAATCAAAAAAAGCGTAAAATTTAATGTCAATATTTCTCGCATATAGTAATAAAAATTACGGGAATTCTAAATATACTTATCTTTTTTACCTCGTCGGAATTTTTCCATAAAGGATTGATCAAAAAATGAAAAAATTCACAAAATAAAACTACACATAAATAGAATGATAGAAAACAGTCATTATCAATTCAATGCAAATTGACATTTAACAGCGGTCTGGTGTCTCTGTATGAAAATGAAAAGAAGAGAAAGAAGAAAATACTAATCTGATTTGCATGGATGGGTGTTTGTGCAAGAAAGAAAGACATATGTCCTTTTTTCTGCTACAAAGGTTAGAATTTTTTTTCTTTTTAAAAAGGCGAAAACCCACAATTCGTTTTAGGCCGGCCGCCTATGGTTCTTTTGCACTAACTGAACCTTTTTCCAAAACTGTTTGAGCGTACACCTTCCATCACTTGCAAGGTACAACCAATAGGCATGTTTGGTGTAAAGAGATAAAAGATCCCTTGAGTGAGAGCGATTCGAATTCGTTTAAAAGGAGGCCAGTTAGTCACAATTTTCTCGGCTAATGTACGTTATAACGACTTGCGGGTTAGGCTTTTTATATTTAAGAACAGAAATTACGTCACCAATTTACTTACTTTTGAAGTACAATAAATTGAAACATTCTAATTTTACTTCTAATAATACGTGACATGAATTTTGTTGCAAGTTCAAAATTGCAGACTCGAAGAAATTTTGAGTGTTGTTACGACTTATTTGAAAAAATAGTTACTATTATTTATAAGGATTCCATATTTCTAACCAGAAGTTTTTATAATATCAATTTAACTAATCGATTCTTATTGGTCAATTCAATTTGATTTTAAAATTCCTATTAATAATAATAAATAAATTTCTTAATAATTAAATTTTTTCAATATTTTATTCTTTGTCTTTATAAGTACTTATAATAAAGTATAATAAACTAATATTTGTATAATTATTTTTACTTTGTATTACTTTCTTTTAGTAACGTTTTTAAATAATACTTATTCGATTGTTAAGAAAAATATTGAAAGAAAAAACATATTTTTGAAATTCATCAACTGAAGAATAATATACTAATAAATTTAGTAGTAAATATTTACTCAACTATAAACTTACATACTAAGCTTTTACACATTTTTTTTATTTATTACATTATGATTTACTTTTTTTAGTTTATATATATAGTATTCGGATGAGTATAAAACAAATTATAGCGATATAGTTATGCTAATTGCAAAATATTTGTGAAAATTTTAGCTAAAATTAATATAAACAAATTAAATGTATGTGAAGAAGTTTTAAATTAAATTTGGATATTAGCTTCATTAAATATATTTATAACTCATAAATTTTAATATAATTATTATTATATAACATTTGAGTTGTTTTATAATAATATACTTATTTCTTATACTTAATATAAACAACTTTTATGTTAGTTAATTTATCGAACAATGTAGTGCATTATTATGCTACATTGTACATTATAATATTCATTTATACATTTGTTTTTCATATAATCATCTTACATACGTATTCTCATTTTGAGATTTGTGCATATATAGTTTTTGTACTATTTTTGCTTAAGTTTTATCACTTTTTTTTATATTTAACATTTTGTTAACAATTTCTTTAAAAATAAATGAAGTTTTGCTACTTGTATAATATTTACACTTAACTTGTATTTTAATTTTACACTTAATGTTCCAATGAATTTGACTAGCACATAGTTTTCACTTCTTAATCATTTATTTTCTTCTTATTCTCTTTCTCTCTTTCTCTCTTCCAGTGTATTTTGTATAAAAAAAATCATATCTTTTATGTTCCCTTTCATACTATCTTCTAAGCCGGTTGTCTTCAATTCTCCATTAAAAATTCCTCTGTTTATTCGGATCTTTCTAAATGACTTCTCCATAATTGCATTTGCTGTCTTACTTTTATTTTCTCTACGTCTTTCCACAACGTATCAATATTTAAAAATTTTTTTCTCTACGTACATTATGATCATTCTATGTCATGGCAGAAACTTATTTTTTTGTTGTGTACTTTTCTTGTTCTTTTTGATCTTTTAATCTAATGTTATCATACACTCTTCTTTCTTCTACCTTTACTATCATACACTTTTATCGTTTCCATGCCTTTACTATTTTTTATTTTACTTTTAAATCTATTTGATATTTTTTCGACTTTAATCTCTATTGTTTATTTTTGTTTCGATCATCATCACTCATACTATCAGATGTACTTCTTTCTAAATTATGGTTCCATTTTATGAATTTCTTCTGTATCTTTTCTATCTCTTTATCACTTTTTCACCCCAAGATTTATGCACTGCATAGCAGCACAGTTTCTATTAAAGCATCAAATAATTTCATTTTGATTCTAAAGTCTTCTTTAAACAGCCTTTCTGTTATGCTGCCTGCTTTTTATAACACCATATTTCCCTTTTAGCCATTAATTTTGTGTGTAAACTATTTAATCTTATTATCTTTTTTTAATTTATTCCTTTTATAAGTAAACTGATCGACTATTTATAGTTCTTTTCCTTGTATTTTTTTTTCTTTTTTTTTCTTTCTGACCCCTGCTTTTTTAAGCTTTATTATTTTGGTTTTATCTTTGTTTAATTTCAATTCATTTATCGCTGTATAAACAGCTTTTATTAACTTACATAAAATATATTATTCGTTTTCTTATTTTATATTAAAGTATATTAGGAATATAATGTATTTATGGTAAAATAACATTTCACTAAAGTCAAATTAAAATCCGTCATCTAAAATATATGCTTAAATACACAGAAAAGGTATTTAATAAATTTTATTTTCATATTTATTCAAATTATTAAAAATATTATATTAATTTTATAATTTTATTAAATATTGTGATACAATAATTAAAAATAATTAACAAAAGCTTATATTAAATCATAAATAAATAATTTGAAAAGAAAAATTAAGTGGAGATTTTTAACCGATTATTTTTCATCACCATAATAAGATCTTAAAATTATTAGTTTAAGTTAATTACGCTTTTGCGCTTTTAATTCAGAACATTCTAAAAAATTAGTGTAAACGTATGTGTTAAAAATAAACCAATTTTACATATGTGGATTGAGCAAGATAGTGACATATCTATACATTATTTGATACTTTAAATTTAAATACTCTCTCCTACCAATGTCAATAAAATTTTTCAATTTACTTAACACCTTCTAACCTATGCATAGGCTTTTGTCATGCCTGCACTCTAACGGGCAACTTGTGCAAATACGTAGGTTTTGTTAGAAACTTGTATGTTCCATTCTTTTCAATGTCTCGAAATTCCTTCTTCTTTTGTAAATTCTTCTGTTGTCCAGTGATGCACTTCCTCTTTTCTTATTCTAGAATCTTAGTTTCTTCCCTTGAGACCCCTTTTTTGATGGCACTTTTGAAAGTTTCACGCACCGACACGCGTCCAATGCAAGCAAACTGTTGTTTCATTATAACAATTCGCTGCCAGTCATTTGGCTTAGCTTACATCTGTCCGAGTGCGAATAAATTCTGTTTGACGTTAGACGGCAAGCGCTTTCGGTATTTTTCAGTAAGAGTATAAAATAGAACGCATCTTTAATGGATGATGTTATTGTCTATAGTTGATTGATTATTATTATTTTATACGATCAAAACTTATCTTCAAATTTTTTTAGTAAGAATTTAGTTTTTTATTTGGTATTTATTATTATTATCAGTTTTAAAGCTGTCTGCCTATGTGAAAAAAATTTATTATGCATTAAATTTGAAGAAAAAATAAAATAATATTTCGTATCTTTAAATCTGAATATGAATCTTTTTTTCGTCCTAATCGCATTTTTTTGTACACAAAATTATGTGATCCATAAAAAGTAACAATTATATATTTTATACAATTATAGATTTAAAAAAGTTTTCTGTATTACTATTTAAAGTATTTTATTTAGTCATATTTAACAAAAGTAATAGTAGCAGTAGCAGTAGTGGTAGTATTTATTGAACAATATTTACATTGTTATTACATCTTACATAATTATTTTGTACATTTGTTTATGTCTTTTACATCGTATCTCTTACATATTTAATTTATAAATTCTTATACATATATACTTATTTGCTTCACATTGTTTTTATAATAATCTATATATAATTTATCCGCAAGTTTTTGGTTTAGTTACTTAAATTTTTTATTTTGCAGTTGAAATTTATATTAATATTGCTTTTACATATTTCATACAAAATTAACTTTTACATATTCTTTATATACATTTTATGTTTTTATCTTTTACCTAAATTTGTTGAATCTTGATTTTTCTTTTATCTTGTCTAACCCTATTATGTTTTTATGTTTTTTATCTTTTGACTTTTTATTTTATTATCATTTGACTTATTCTGTATTTATAGATTTTAGCTTTTTTAACATTTTTATTTTTGGTCGTCTAACCCATTTTGATTTATGATCAAACACTTTTATTATTACTTTTTTTCTTCTATTTACAGTTTTTCTAGCGATCTTATATAAATTACTTTATGCTTAATTATACTAATTGATTATATCTAATGATATTTAACCATAGTGAGGTCTTGTTAAATTAAAATTGATAGAAACTAAGAATCATAATTTAGGAAATGATATCCTATATAAAATGATAAAATGATCCTATGCAAAATTCACGTACACGCAAAAAATCAGTATTGAATCATAATTGTAATTTATATTTTTCCAGAAATGTAATCGTTTGTGAGATTTTAAATATAACAATTTGAAATCTAAGAAGGAATAAAAACATATCTTGTGTGGGAATTCTACTGGCAATGAATTCATTGCTCTGTATATTTTCAAAGCAATACATATCAGTAATTACAATAATAGGATACTCAGAAGGCGCTTCGTGAAAAGGGTTGTTACTCTTACCTCTCACGACTTCATCTCGCTCAATCGTACTATACATCGGAAAACTCACATCCGCCTTATTGTGTTGCTAGCAATGGAATCAATTGATGTGACAAAGTGACTAGACCCATGCTGTCTATGCGCTGAATAATGGAAAACTCATACATAAAAGGAATATTTAAAAAAATTCTATTAATAGGTTGGCTCGTAGCAATCTTTTGTTTTTGAGATTTGGTGTTGTTGAATCTGCATTGTATTAGATTAAATTTTGTTGGTTGTTTCTTTAATACAGACTTTGAACAGTTTCTTTAATAATTTTGTTTTAAATATTAGTTTGTTCAAGTTCACAAATATACGATAAATTATATATACGATAAAGTCTAATGATATATGATATATTTTTATTTGTACATTAATTTAAGAAATTAGAAATACGAAAATTATATGATTTTAATTTCTACAGGTTGTAACAATAACAATCAAGTAAAATAATAGTGGATCAATTATTGGAACCTTCAGTTTTATTAATTTGAACAATTAATTGATATTTACTTTAAATAATAATTCATTCTATCTCAAAAATTTTCATTGAATAATTTCATCATTAGTGATTTATTAAATAGTGGCTGTTATAAATAAACAATCATGAAAACAAGAATAACAGAAAACTAATTAATAATACTTATAAAATAATTAAATGAAATTAAACCAACTAATGATACATTGATAATTTCTTTTTTATGAATTAATTAAATTTATGATTAAAATCTATATAAATCTAAATAACTTGTTCTATTTACACATTTATATTCTATTTCAACGACTATGATACACGTCAAGAAATTGAATTTTTACTGTTGTATAAAAATTTGTAATTTAAATATATTTCGCGTAATATACAATAATATAAAATATATTATTTTCAATTCCAAAATATTAATAATTTACTTTCTTAGTTAAGCTGTACATATGTCTAATCGAAGTACAAAAAAAGTTCGTTACATTCAGTGCGATCGCAATTGCCTTCTTTTCCCACGTATTCAACCGTCTTTTTTTAGAAAAATAGTGGAGTCTTGCAAGACCAATATTTCTCATCTTGCGCACTTAAAAAGCAAAAAGAAGAAAAATCTCGGAGAGAAAGAAATAAAAATAAAAGTTGTCTGGGACGTGCGATCTCACCCCCGCTTGTTCTTTACCTCTCCCTTCTACCTTTTCCGCTCAGTCTTTCTCTGTTTGAAGTACTACAGACATATATTCGAGAGAAAGAAGGCATCCATCGTGCACCCACTAACTTACTATAAGCTATGCTCCATTCTCATAGATCTTTACTATGTGTGCCTGCGTATTCTGTATAAGGCCTTAGTTTAAGAGATCAATGCGGCCGCATCAGTATTCAGCACCAACAAGATGACAAGAAGATGATTACTGCCTTTCATACCTATTTTCGATATAGATTTCTTACATTCAGTCGTCTTATTTTTTTACCTTAACTAATGAATGTTTATTTAATTCAAATATTAAACAATATTTAAACAAATCGTAGTGTCTGTATTCATAAAACTTTAAATAGTAGCAAATAACTAAATCAACAATTTTATACAAATATTTTTTCTTGAAATCTAAAGTTAATTTTAAGAAATTACGTTAACCATTAGTTATTCGTTGATTTAATTAAATAATATGATATAAAAAAAATAACGGGAATTGAGTTTATTGTTATTACCAAAAAACAATTTATTCATCGCTACAAGTAATTTTTAATTATTTTAAAAATAATTTATTAGAAAATTTTGATTACAAGGATTTATAGATATAATAGTAAAAATTAAAAACGGACGCATACAAAATAATAAAAAATAATAGTAATAGAAAAGATATATAGTAAAAAATCATAAAAATATTAGACGATATGATTAATTGTATTTATTAGTAATTATATTTCTGAAAATGAGAAAATTGAAAAGATTCACGGTAACATAGGCAATTATGTTATTGATAAATAAATCACAATATTTTTGTTTATTTGTAAATTGGCTCAAAACTAATGCAAATTTGCATTACAAAAGTCAGATATATACGTTTTGAATTGATGTGATAAACAAGTATAAAACTTGCTTAAATTTTATATAAGATATTTAAAATATTGTAATTTTTAAATATTGTATATTTCAACAATATTTAATAATTTGGCTTAATCAAGATTAGTTTCATGTAATAAATGCACTTGATATTGTAGATGATATATTTTTTTTCCTTGAGTTATTAGTTTTAGATTCATTAATAATTTATTAGAAATTATTTTTATTATATTATTTTTATTATATTATTTTTATTAGAAAAATTTCTCTAGAATTCTTGTATATGGAATATAGAATTATATAATTCTGATATATAATTATAGTTGTTTTTTATGTTATGTAATTTAAATGAAATTATAAAGTCTTTGCGGGATAGAAAATCATCCAAATCGACATTAATATTTGTCAATAAAAAATATTGTTTTCTGAGTAATACCATTCAATTATAGATTTTTAAAAGTATTGACTTTTTGCATAATCATATTTAAATCTCTTGTTTAAACTTTAAGCAAAAAAATTACAAAACAAATTCAGACTTTTATTGTAGTTTTAACAAAGTATGATTGCATTGATATATGCATCTATATCAAAGGAGTTGCCTTCTCCTAAAATTTGAAAATTTATTGATTATATTAATACTCTTACTTTATATGAAATTTATTCGATTGCAATAAAAATAAAATCTGAAATTATAGTTTTTAATGGCCAGTAATGGCACAACTAAAAGTTTTACCGTCACCTAGATCTAATTCATTTCTAAAGAATACAAATATTTGCTCTATTTTCAAAACAAGTGGTTGGTTAAAATAAGTTTTATTTACATAAGAGTTTCATTTACAATCTTCCATCCATTTTTCGGTTTTCCTTCGTGGAATTTTTTTTCACTCTTTAGACTGGTGAAAACGCAGAGGTAGTCTCTGCAGGAGCTCACTGCAGAACGAGGCTCAACGTAGGGGTATGAAAAGCTTTTTCCCTTTGATGCAAGCACACGCGCACGCGCAACCCACCCGTAACTTTTTTGAAACACTAGGGCGAGACGAAGACGGTTGCGGCCAATCGCTTTCCCTCGCTTCTCCTGCACCGGCTTCGCTCCATTCAAAAGTTAGCTTCATTCATAAAATTCCTCGAGGATCTCGGAGCTGGTCATCGATGCGCGTCGGTTTCTCCCTTTTCTCTGGTTACGCGTTCACTTTTCCTCTCTGCTGCCCCTCCTGTACGACTCTGGCTAATCCTTCCACACCTCTCGGCCAGAAAAGCCTTGTGAGAGAAAAGCGCCTTAAGTTCTAGATCCATGTACACGTGCCCTCTCATTTTACATTTTGTAGAGCACATTGCTGGCAACGTGTACATTATTTCGTAAATACGACGGCTGTTTTCAATCGATTTCGCATACGCACGCGTCGTGGGATGAAAGCTCGCACACTTATAATCTCTAAAATCTCGATTCAACAGCGCTAAGGTTGGTGTGCGCGCAGGATAAGACAAGCGAGTGCGTGTGCCACACATTATGACGCCGCGAGCTATTTAAACTTGTTTCATTCTTCCTTCTTTTTTCTGAAGAAGAGACCGTTACGGCGAACAGAAGGAATCGAGATGCGTTTTTACGGTACACGCGGAGTGCATTATGCGGCGCGTGGGCGAGAGAGGCGCGTTCCAGGAAAAAGGCAGTTCACAGAGGAAGTGCCTACACGAATATCTTTTGGACTCATTGTTGGATTGTATCTTAAAACGTGCACGGGCGCGCGCAAGGTACAATGAACAAAGCGTCCCTGGCACACGTTGATAATGGAACCCGAAGGATCTCCATTTCTTAACGGACTGAAGGCGGTTTTAAAGGTCTCCGATGAGTGAATTTTTTGCCTTTTTTTATTCTTTATTCTATTCTCCAATGCTGAAGGAGACCGCGAAAGCGTTTTATGTCTTATAAGCCACGCGCGCGCGGGCGTAACGTTCGCTTTTCCTCGATCGAGAAATCGTTGGACTAGAAGTACGTTGAATTTCTTCCTCGCTTTGTTGGTTTTTCCTGGCTGTACGCTTTGTTGCACATCTCATGATAGACTTGAACTTTGATACTTTCATTTAAACTTTTTTCTTCTTCAGCTTTGTGACGGAAAGGTCTTGGATTACTGTAGCGAATTTTCCGTTACAAAATTTCCGAAATCCCGTAAAATGTACATATGCCTTCTCCGCAGTAAGTGTTTTGAATAAACAGCTGCTACATCTGCATATAAATTTTCAATTATAAAAACATAAAACAGTATTGCGATTTTTGTTGGTTTCAATCCTATATACGACAAAATCAAAATCATCAAACAATTTATACAAATAATTAGAAGTTTACTGAATTATGGCTTTTAATTATTATAATTAAATTACTATGAGAATTTATTTACATTAATAGTTTTAATTTGGTTAAAAAGAATATCTATTAGACAGTTTCTTAAAATTTGTGCAAAATGAGTCAAAAATTTTTGATCGATGATTTTGCCATCGGTTCCAATTTATTTTCTATTTCCGAGCCCACATCACAGTAATGCACTGAATATCACGGATCTATTTGTTAAAGATAGTTTGGATAAGCAAAATCCTGCGCCAGAATAAAGAATTGTCCTATAAAAAATAAAAACGAGCAACAGTTTCTAGAAAATCAGATAAAAGTAACGGAGAAAGTAGTTGCGGAGCAAGTGAGTAGCAGAAAGAAGGGTTCGTAATTGTTTTCAGACCTAAGAGTTGATATTTTTTCTAATGGCGAGGCTTTTCGAGTAATAGGTTTAGTCGCATAAAGAATCGGGCTTGTTTTGCCTTTGCTTCTGTGATTGAAGGAATGAAGGCGCTCTGTCCCCTCTTTTTCTTTTTTGTCCATTTGTCGCCGCGTGTGTGTGCACGCCCGCTATGCGCACTTTCAAGGAGGTTCTGATTTCCGACAATGACGCGCAGAAAAAGAGAGAGAGAGAGAGATACAGGTAGACTGTAGGTGATGTGTACCTGTTGCGTGTGTGCACAGCACAACGCAACCATAAAGGCCCTTCTTCGTTTCTCTCCAAGAAAATGGAGCCGCCTCCTATTCAGTCTCCACTACTGCGATTGGAGAGTAAATGAGAACATTCGCACAACCGTCGCAGAGCTTTTTTCTTTCTTTCTGCTTTATTTATCGGTTCGAATCTTCTTTATTCCTTACTTTTCCTTCTCCGTTCTTATCTAAACGTCACTAAGATACAAAATGAAAAAAATGTAAACATTTCGAACAAATATTAACGAGAGAGAAAAAATAATAACGAGATTACTAAATAATATTTATAATAGTACATTGGTTTATTTGTATCAAATTTTATCAATCTTTCATTGAAACCCTTGATTTTTAATATTAGATTTCATAAGTATTTTTCTTTTTTAATTCGTATCTTAACAGAAATCTTTATGTTTTAGATTATATATTGTGTACTTGGAAAACTAATCAAAAACAATTTATTTATCTTTTAACAACTTCTTTGTTTTGTAATTCTATTTTAAATATTCTAACAGGAATTGTAAAATGTATCATGGCAATATAATATTTTTCAATAAATTAAGAATAATAATATTAAAATAATCTAACAGGATGCTTTCCTTTTATTCTGTATCTCTACTTTTGTAAATCGTCCTTTATCCAGTTCCGAGACAATTTTTCAAGAATAAGAAAAAGATCGTTTCTGCACTCTTCTCATTCACGCGCAAGAATAAGAGAACAGAACAGAACAGTGACGCCGCGCCCTGCTGTTGTACCATCAGTGCAACAATGCAACTTGTGATTATCATTTGGTTTTGAACCTTTTCTCCATCAGAGTTTCATAATAAGCAAACGCCACGAGTTGCCCTATATCATATGCCTTTCATTTTCTTTTCTATTTATCTCCTGCAAATATGAAGCTGAACTAATTTTTACCTTTTTGGTGGTCTAATTCTGTACAATCTGCTGTATATTTTTTACACGAGTTGTAGTATGAAAATTAGTAACAAATTAATATTTGTATTTCTGTAGGGTACATCAACATGTAACCAACAAATTGAAATTAGACTTTGATTTTTCTTTTTCCCTTTTTTAATTTTCTGACGAATATAATTTATTTAATATCTTGAACTTTAAAATTGTACCACCTTTATTGCTATAATTATTCTTCTACTTTTAACTTTTTCTTATTTAATTTTTTTAATTGTAATGCTTCATTTGCATTTAGTATATTTTATTTGACAACAATTATTTTTATAAATATCAAAATCTTAAATGTAAAGATAATTTAAAGAATTTTATAAATCGTCATATTTGACTCTAAATATAATTTAAAAACATTTGAAAAATTTTTTTTAATTTGATATGCACAATGTATAATTATTAAATAACTATTAAAAATAATTTTTTTAATCTATTCGCATATATTCAAATAACATAAAATTAATATAAAAATATAATGCAATTCATTTTTTTAAATTTTATTATATACTTTTTCAAATACATTACTTTCATCGTCATAGTTACAATATACATTACATTAAAAAGTAGTTTTAAAAATAAAATAAATATTTCAATATGTATTTAAAAAATATTTGAAATATGTATTCAAAAATTAATTTAATGACATAAGATGATTTTTTTTCCTACGCGCGGTATTATGTATATATATTATTTGATTAAATTATTATTTAAATTATTATTACGTAAATTATAATTATACTTTAATTTTGTCTTCGTGTCTTATGACAATTGAAAATAAGTTTTCCAACATTACAAAAATAAACAATATTATTAATTAATCTGGTAAAGTATTTTATATATTATATTTAATATTTCATCTTGTATATTATTTTGTGAAAAAGTTTTCTATAAAATATAATTCTATAGATTAAATTAATTTATGTTTTATACTAAAGTTATTATAACATATATTTATAAATATCTTGCACGTCAGACTGAAAAAAAGTTCATTACTTAAACGAGTAAACTAATAAAATAGATTATTAAAAAATTTTTTTAAATATAAAAAATTTGATAATCCCAATATCTTACACTTATTATAGTATACACAAATTTCGATGTATAAACGTTTTTTTGTTAAAGGTTATTATTAATTATGTTTATAGATTTTCTTTTATTTATTTTCTTTTTTTCATACAAAAATACGGCTTTCTATATATTTCATAAACTTAAATTATAATTTTTTACAATTTATATCTATTTAACAAGTGTTTTAATAATTTATATTTAATAATTAATTATTAATTCTATTTATATAATATGATGCGTAGCTATGCTACGAAACAATACAAAATTTAATCATGAAATCTTTTAAAAACGGTTTTTTAATTCGAGATATTAAACAAAATGTACATTTATAGAAAAATGTATTTATCTCACCATATATTTTTATATTTCACCATAATACAACGAAAAAATATATGTTCTCTAACTAAAATGTAACTAAAAATGAAATATTTAAACTAGAAAAATTGAACAAAATTCGCCCGAACGTATTTTTAAAGAGCAAATAAAAAACAAAAACAAAATAAATAAGTGAAACAATGCCTCGATCGTGGCCATAGCAAAACGAAACAAGCGTAGCCACGTCGACGTTGCCACCCCTTCCCCCCCCCCCCCACCTCGACGTAGCGCGAAACGACCGTTAAAAAATGAAGCAAAGCGACATCGTATGCCCAAACACATCGAACCGCACTTCACAACCGGACCTTCCCCCGCAAAAACCCTTTATCCCCCCGGCGATCCTTCTCTCGTTAATAACATGAGTTGCGGCATCTCTCCTCTTTCGCTGCTTCTTTTGTCCGTTGGGCAAAGCGTTAGCACGGCATTGGTCCAGTGCCGTTGAGGAGGACATTTAAACGTGCGTGCCATTTAAACCCCTCACTCCACCTCACCTTACCTGACCACTCAAGAAAAGTGTTCTCGCGACCACCACCGCGCGACTTCCTTCGTTTCAATCTTTCTTCTCCACATGAGTATATCTCTCTTTTAAAATGCAAAGAGAGAGCTTCCTTAGTTTTGTCTTCGAACGTGTATGTCATGGAATGCGCAGCTGTTGCTAAATTTCAATATTTTTTCCAGGAATTTATTTTTATGGATTCTTTAATGAACGGTAATTATTTACTATGTAATTTAAGAAAAACAATTTGTGATGAATTAAAATCAGTAATATGATTTATCGATCATATCTAAAATATTATGTATACATTTCGTTCAGCAGTATAAAAATAACATTTATAATTAGACATTTATATAATATTGTAAATATTTTCATATTAATATAAATGTTATTCATATCTTACGATATAATATACAGTAATGAATTGCAAGAACTCCTACAAACTTTTTTAGACATACTTACATTAGACTTAAATTTGAACCTAATCAATTTAAATTTTTTTAGATATTATATTATTACGCGTTACATCGACGAGTTAATATTTTATATCGGGTATGTAAAAACAACCCAACTAAAAAATAATTAAAACAGGAAATTTTCAAATGCAACAAAAAACCTATTGCTTAAATATTATTCGGTCTCGTAAAAAAATATTCATCAAGACAAACTATACAAATATCTGTTAATATTTAACGGTGACTCATAATATATTTATTGATTAATAGTTCTGAAAATTTTTTGATCATATAAGAAAAAATTAATTTCTTATTAATAAAATTTTTTTCACGAAATTTTATAACTTATATTTAAATATTTTTTTTTTAATATTAACATTTTGACTCTTAAGTAACAGTAGTATATTAAAAAAAATTTATAAGAAACATTTCTGTATCTTCATTGATGTGTCCTAATAAATAAATTTAACAACAACAAACAAATGGTGAATACCAAATTTTCGAAATCATTAAAAAATCTTTAAAATAAAATTAGAAAAAAAGGAGTAATAAAATAAAATAAAAATAATAATAAATGTGAATATTCTAAATCATTTGTTAACGAGGATTGAGTACAAATATTAAGAGCAGTTGGCTAAAAATCTAAAGTCAATTACGTGATGACTGTGTCTCATCAATTTAAGCAAACATATCCTAGAGTTTTACATAGCCACAGTACAGACGTTAAATGTTCCATTTATTCTTCTTTGTACTCACAAAAGTTGACATGTTTCAGTTTCAAAAAAAAAGTAAAAATTTTCTCTTATTCAGTACCTTATATTCTAAAATAAAATCAATGAATATCAGAACAAACAAGTGTATCTGTTCGAAATCCTGACCTTTTTCCTAAAAATTGCTGACTTGGCATTCTTCTTTATAGACGCAAAAGAAAAATGACAAGCGAAACGGACGGACAACAACAGCTATATATATGGTGAAAAGAGGGTCTTTACGCGAATCTCTCAACCCTCAGTTGCTCTTGTTCATTTTTCGTTTTTGCTTTTTCTTTATCCTTGTTGCACCGGCCAAAACGGCAATTCTGTCAATTTTTACGGATTCTGCGAGATCTTTGCCAAAAGATTTAATGAATGATTTCAAAGGAACGCTATCCTTAAGCTGCAGTTTTGGTTGTCAATTTTTCAAGAAAAAATGAACTTTTTTGAGAAAAGACTACGCCTTTCTATGGTTTTTTACTTTTTCTTTCTTCAAATATAATTTTCGATTAGTTGGAACTTTTTTCTTTATTTAGTTGTATTCCTTAATTATTCAATAGTCACCTAAATACTAATGTAGCCAAGTATTTATATATTCCTACTAATATTCACATATTACTGTAATTGTAATTGAACAAGTACTGATAAATATATAAAAATGCAAAAAAAAACATAAAGAAAGAAACAGAAATTGTCACTGTATGGTCGGAAAATTATTAATACTCAACAATATAATCATTTATAATAAAAAAAGAAAAATTTTCAAATGTTATCATTTTGATATTGATGTGTTATTACATTTATTAAATAAATTGTATAATTGAAATAAATTATCATAAAATAAAATTAAAATTAGGAATGTTAAAAATATTTTCAAATTCATAGTACAATATTATCTTTATCTTAATGAAGATTTTGGTAAGTTTTACTCAAGTTCTATATTTTCAATATCTCTATTAAGTAAATGTAAAAAAATTACGTATACGAAAATTATACACCAAATATTTGCTTATAAAATATAAATTTATACTAAAACTTATAATAAATAAAATTATTGAAAAATTAAAAATAAGAAATTTCTAATACAAAATTTTAACAACATTAATAATAAAAATTTAATACATTATTGTATTAAAAATAATGCTTGCGATTTTCTAATTTTTGTTTAAATAAAAAATAAAGGTTAATTGGTTAAAATAAAAAGAAAAAATTTTTTCAAATATTATATTTATTATTTATTATACATAAAATAAGAGCCTATTTTTAAAAAATGTTAGTAAAAGACAAAATATAAAAGATTGAAAATAACTTTTATTAGAGTTCGCTACATAAACAGAATAATGTTTTATCTGATTTATAAATAAATATATAAATCATAAGTATAAATTGTATAAATTAATATAACTATAATAATGGAAAGTGTATTCAAAAATTATAACTGAAAAGCTACCGTTGAAAATTTTGCGGTGTAATTAAAAAATTATATGTAATTTTTTAAGAACAATTTTTTATTATACTATTTATTTTGAAATGATCATAAAAAAAAAAATTTTTTTTTAAAGGTTTTTATTATGCAACAATTTAGAAAAGATGTGTTAAAACATTAAAGAATTATTGTCATAAATAGTTTTACAAAAGACATTATATATGGTTTATGTTTTATAAAGAAAAATATTAATAGGTTTATTTTGTTAACATTGACAATAATAAAACCAATTGGGAAGTACATAACGTTTTCTACAATAATTAAATCGTGGTATTAAATAACGCCTAAAATTAAAGAATTTGTGAAATACTACCGAATATAACATCTCAACAGAAAACCTAATTAAATAGACGTAGTTTGCTCGTTACAGTGTGTGAAGTATCTAAATACTCTTCTTTCTCATCAACGTTCCCGTGTAATTGCTGTCTATTTAACGGTTGAAAATTTGATTAGTCACACTTGTTGTCACAGCAGCCCTCAGTTGTCACGTTTTATAAACTATTGAATCTTTGCAATTTTGGCTTTTACGAAAGAAATGCAAAAAATACACTCATTGCAATTGACGAATTATTTAGTCTAAACTGTAATCTATAGTAGTTATAAAAAATAATTATTTTTTTCATTTTTGATGTATGATTCGTTGAATTTAAATTTTTTTTGGTATATTTTCAAATTTTATTTTATCTATAATTATTATCTGTAATGTATGTAATTAAATTGAATTTAATTTAAGATATTATTACAAGTTTATAATACTTAATTATTTATATTTAACTTACTTCGTTAATAACAAATGCTTCTCGATTAAAAACATTCATATTTGAATATTATTTTTTGCAAATGTATCATTTTCTTATACTCTTTTAAATTATGGTTTATTCGGTTATTTTTAGTGTTAGGTACGTACAATTTCAAGAGTTTTGAAAACTCGTAAAATCCTACAATAATCAGTTTTAAAAGAAAAACCGTAAAATTTTTTCTTTTAATGTAATTCTAAAAGCTCGAATAACATAAAATGCAACAAGGTTATAAAATTGTTTCCGAACGGTAAGGAAGGAAAAAAAGTCTTCAGTGTTCACATTCACAATTATTACACTGCTCTGATTGGCTAAGACTTAAAAAGAGACTAAATATAACAAAAGAAAGAAAACATAAAATTGAAATATAAGTAAGAAGCTGACCAGAAAGAGAAAAAGAGCAAAATAAGTCTCTACATTTTGTATATCTAAAAAGAAAAGTAAGAAAATACGTCTTCCAAATTTTAAGAAACAAAATAGTAAAAAAGGTCATAAACTGCTCAGCATTATTTTCTATTCTTTTTTCTTCGCGTTTCTCGCGAAAGAATCTGCTCTTTCAATGTAACTGAAATGAAATACAGAAAAAATGGGCTGCAAGAAGGTGACGCAGAAGAAGTTTTACCACGGAGATGAATAAGAGAAGAGTGAAAAGCATTTAAACGTTTACCTGTGCTTTTCTAGTTCAATTCAAGGTTTAGGGTAAAATGAAAATATATTGGCAGAAAGACAGACAGACAGGCGGACAAATAGATAGATGATGAAAGTCAAGAAACAGGGAAAGGAACCGACAATTCCCTATTTTTCTGTATCACATTGCCCTTCATTTTGTATACGTTTTGTATAAGACTTGCAGTCAAAAATCTAAGTCTAGCAATTGAAAAATTTTCTGAAACCTTTTGTTTTCTTATTCAGTCATACAAATAATAACACGTGCGTAAGAGTAATGCGTTTCCTTCACATCTTTGTGAATTTGTAGACACAAAAAATTATTCGGATAACTATTGAAATATCTAATACATGTAAATGAAGACGAAGATAAATTTGAAAGGAAAGAAAGACAAATTGAAAGAATTAAGAAGATAGATTTAGATAATTTTTACCCTCATTTTGACTATTTCATGCAAGGTTATGCTAATTTCAGAATGTTCTTGTTCAAACGTCACTTTAGCTTATTTACTTTAGTATTTGTGAATTCAGATATCTTTAAAAAATTTTTGTCCATAATATGTATATATTAAGATTCGTAACTATTGTAGATAAAAAATACATTATAAAATAGGTTATGTAATTATTTAAAATTCTCTTTAATGCTGTTGTTGAGTTTATCTAAATAATGACATTAAGTTATAAGGAACTAAAACTTTTCATGGTGTAATTAAATATTTTACTTTTCAGCTTCTAATTAATGTCTTAATAATACTAAATGAATTAGTATAGCATTTAATTACGTAGTAGATTAAAGAAAACTGAATATCAAAAATATAAAAATATTTTTTATTTATTTTTGATTCTTCTATTGATTATTTCTCAAATACTAAATATTTATTACCTGATTTTATTTTTGATATTTATTAATAACAAGTATAAATTAAATGATTAATGATCTAATATTTAGTAAATATTACAACGTTCAAAAAATTCTCCCATTATAAATACATACAATAACATATAAAAAATAAATAAGATATTCTAATAATAATAATTAATAGCATTTTTCAATTCATAAACATGAAATCATATTGTTAATTAATTATATATAATTTATCTTTTTATAATTATACTTTAATTTGAATTTTATACATACTTGTATCTATGAACATTAGTCAAGTCGCTATGAAGAGTGATAATCAAGAGTGAAAATAAAGGAAATAAAAGTAGAACAAAAATAGCAATTTGGATAAAAACGAGAAAAATAAAAATTTGCAAAGGAATATAAGTAAAGTACAAAAGAAAATATAAAAGAAAAATTAGATATGAAAGAGAAAAAATAAGAAATGGAATGGAATTATTAGCGAGATTTAAAATAGAGGCAGTGAAGTGACAGATAAGTTTATAGTAATAGATAGAGAAAAAATACGCAGATTATTCAATAAGCAACATTGAAAAATAAAGAAACATTGAAACTCATTTACAAAAGTGGAATATATAGGAATTAAGCCAAATATGTGCTAGAGTATTATAAAAAAAAAATTGATATTTTTTTATTTCATGTGTCGAATTCAATTTTTGAAATTAAAATTAAAATTTTAAAAATATATCATACAATTTTTGCATACACGCACGCGTGCACGATGGATTTAAATCACAATTTTATCGTTATTAAAATTTAAAACACAAAGTAACAGTTTCCTTGTAAATTACGTTATACATCTACAAACGAATGAGATGTGAAACCAAGCAAATGATTCCATTTATACTTGGTATCAAATTAAGGGAAAAACTCAAGTATTTTTCAAGACACTTTGCCTCTGCTGCAGCTCCAACTTAAATGATTATTCGATCTGTTTTTGTTTACTCTTGTTGGTTGTGACGAAAAAATGGCTACAACGCCTTCCGTAAAAAGGTTTTACCCTCTATAAAACTACATATAAGTATTTCGTTCCATCGGCTATTTTCGTTCTGAGCTTATCTTATATACTTCTTTTCAGTTATCATGAAAAAAGCTAGTGATCATCAAACTGTGATGAGATTGCTTACTTACAATATTTGAAAATATTTGAGAGAAATCATAATGGGTAAAAGTACCACGCGCATCTGAGGTTTCGATAAGCTTATCTTTTCACACTCAATTTTATTCTCTCTCTTTCTCTCTCTCTCCTCTCTCTCTCTCTCGCGACTCTCATCTATGTTGTTTAATATGCTTTTTTATAATCTCGTTAGTAGTTGACGAAAAGCAGATTCACAAATGAAAGTATCAGCACTTATGTAAATTACATTAAATTTATATACGTAAGTAAAACAATGCAAATAATTAGATACAACTAACTATTATAAATAAGTACATATTTATTTATAGTAATAAGAATAATGTCTTGATTAATTAATTATTGATTGTTTAAACTTTTTTAAGTAAATGTGTTTTTATATAATATATAAATAACTCCATTTCTTAACTCTCATAAAAACTGAAAAAGTATATTTATTTCATTTATATGTAAAATTATGAATAAAAATGATTACAATTAAAATATTAATCACCAATCCGTGGATCATTTCTAAAAATAACAAATTAAATAAGATATTTAATATAATTAAAACGTAAACATTATATTTTTTTATTAAAAATATTTTGATATATTATGAAATAAAAAATTATTTAAAATTTTTTTCATGTTGACAGGTCATTATTAATAAAAACAGTATCGGGTAAAATTACAATTTTATTATTAAAACAATTACAATATAGCAGTATTAAATTTTTATGGAATTAAGTTTTACAATAACAAAAATATAATTCATGTAGTTTTTTTCTTATTATCGTATGAAGTAAACAATTTACATAAAAATATCTGAATATATGAAACATATCTTAAATACTTAAATGGTTATTAAATTTATATACACAGCGAAAATTAATGGTTCGTGTATATGTATATATTTAAAAAATATATAATAATTTAAAAACATTGATATAAGTTATTCTTTTAAAACTATTTATCATATCATAATATTGTATCAGAGAAAAATATATACTAAAATGAAGTAGTAAATTATAAATACATACTATATTAATTTGTATTTTCTACATCCTACGTATAAGTTTAATTAAATTTATTGAATATCTACTAACACTATTTAATTCACAAAAAGTGACAAAAATGTTGGTTTTATTAACACTTCGAATGGAAATCATTCCATATATTATACGCTCAGAGTACAGATTAAAGGAGAATTAAAAAAAAAATTAAAACAAATGCTGGTATGGAAAAAAATCTTGAATCTTTTCTAATTTAAGGCATCTTTGAAAAAATTGCTGAAAAACAGTACACAAAATATTATACACGAGATTTCGTTTGAGAAACACATGATGGACATCTGCATTTCCTTCGTTTGTATATATATAATATAATATTATAATGTAAGGAAATATATCGATTCTGATGAGCCAATCTCATTTCCTGTCTAGTATCAGTGTCTAGTTTGCAATAAGATATAAATGTCACAACCTTCCAGAACACTGTTTTCAGGGTTATGCACTAATTTGCTCTTTCTAATGAAAAACATTGTTTTCGATTCGATTTTTTTCTTTGTAAATATCTTTTACTTAATCCTTAATGTACATACTCGTTAATGTTATTAAAAAATCTTATAACATTTTTTATTTTTAGGAATAATATTTATACATACATATATGTATTACTGTACAGTAGTTTATTGAGCAATATTACAATTGTCACGTATCCTTGCATTATATCATTATGCATTTTCTTAAATAAAAGTATTACATATAATTTAATACATATCTGTCTACGCATTTTAATATTAAAATCTCTACATTTTTATATCCTTTATTTATAAAATACTTTATCTTGTTTCATTTACCTTAATGACACATTGAATCTTAATATTGGATCTTAATATTTTTATTATTTAATTAACAACAATATTACATTGTTATTTAAGTAAAGTACATTTTTAAATATTCATTTAAACTCTATTATTTAATTAAACTATGTATATATATATTGAAGTTTATTTTTATGCGGATAGTTATGCTACGGATTGTCTTTGTTATGAAACGATATTTATCACCCTTTGGTGTGCTACACTTTCTAATCTCGTTTTTTTTCTTTTGAAACATTTATTCTTTTTTCACTGAATATCCAAATATCTTCTTCTCCTATTGCCTTTTTCCCTATATAAAACCAATGACCACCCTCTTCTTTCAATTCTCTACAGTTTCCAACAATCGTTCTTCTAACTTTCCTTTGTCTGAAAGTTTTCGATGTTTACGTTCCAATTTGAAGCTTTAGATCTTTCTTTCTTTCCAATATTTTTTTTATCTTATGTTTTTTCTAATTCAGCACGCCATCAATATAAATTACCTTTCTCTCTCTATCAGACTCTCTTAACTTTCGCTCTAATACCTGTTTTTCTCTATCCAGTTACTTACACCTTCCGTATATTCAACTCTTGTTTTCGACCCCACTATTTTTATGTTATTTTTTCTCTTTGTTTTTTTTTATTCCATTGACCATTCAACTTATTCCTTAGTTTTTTCATCATGATTCTTATCTGCATTCTTCTCTCTCTCTCTCTCTCTCTCTCTCTCTCTATTTAAACTCAATTTATTTTCCCTAACGCATGTCATTTTTTTGTAATTCCAGTTCCAACTTTTCAATTTTTTTTATTGTAATTCTTTAATTCTTCGTGTTTCTTTGTTTTTTATTAATGAAATCATTTAGTTTTGATTAAATTGATCATTCATTAAATCAAGTATTTTATTCTCAAAATTTTCATTCATTATTCCTTAAATTTTCTCTTTTATTTTACTAACACACCTTCAGTTATGAGGTTTTTTATCTCCTGAAGATTCCTTCGCATATTATGTACTAATTCTAGGAACACTTTCTCTTTTAACACCTTCAATCTTCTGTTTCTTCTTCCATGCTTTTCATCCTCTTATTCATGTTTTTCTTTTCTAACATCTCTTTTATAACCATGTTTGTTGGATCATCGATGTTCTTAATTCCTCTTCTCCAATTCCCGTTGATTTTTAAATTCTTACCTTTATTATATATTATTTGCATTTTACTCGTATGCGTCGGGGTTTTTCACTACTTTTTGCCACGCGGTAACCTGACCAGAATTTACAAGACTTTCACAATTTTTTCAGTTTACTCTATTATAACATTTTACCTTTGTGTCTACTTTGTCTCACCTTCATACCCTCGACAAAATTAAATCTTTTTAATCATGTATTTGGTTCATTTTCCACAATTGTATTTCATACAAAACTTCACTTTATAAAAATTTTTTCACACAATATACCTGCGACGTGTGTCTTACTTAGGCTTCTCTAGCAGATCTCGTTTTATTCTGTATTTGACTTAAAAAATCAGTACGTGTCATAATAAAATACAAAGCCATATAATGTCGTACAATGTTGATTAGACTATACATAATATATGAGTAAAACAAAGATGCACGTAAAAAATCAATGACACGAGTTCGTCTTATTGATTTATAATAATAAAATGAAATCTGTGTTCAGCGCGTGAAAAGTTATTTCACTATTTCCAAGTTGAAAGTAGCGAAAAAAGGACAAAAATCGATGTAATGCAGTAAATAAAATTTAAATAAAATATCAATTTTTCACAACGAGGCCCTTGCGCAATCCTGTAATCTCGCTCTCATATATATATACGAATATATATATATAAGTATTTTTAATAATTGATAGGTGAAAAAATATTTATTTTAAAGATAATGCACACACAAATAAACATTCATGTGCGTACAATTTAATTAATACAATTATATCATACATCAAATTTCTTTATATTTTATTGTTATGAAAAGAACTAGAGAATTACCTTTTAAAGGAATTTATTTACAAGTAATGCAAAATAAGATTTTTTTAAATCCTACCTTCAATCTAGTTATAGTACTCATTTTAATTATAAAATAAAATAAATAGCGCACTTATTTTATGCAATAAAATGAATCAAAAATCGAAAATTTTACAAACATCTTTCTTTTTACTGTCTTTTGAGTATTAATTTTAAATCATACTACTTGAATTTTTTTATTCTAAAACAAGATTTACAATACAATATTGAGACATTATATAATGATTTTTGCTTTTATATTTCCTATATTTAAATATTAAAATTTAAGAAAAAAGATATTTAATAATTAATCAAAATTATGAATCATACCAATGTACTATATTGTTCAATAAATTAACTAAACTAAAAACATTAATCAAAATTATAAATTTCTGATTAAATTACTCGATTATAATCACTAAATAAATTTTTATAAAAGTGATTTAAGCCAAATAATAATATTATTTTATTACCAAGTATGATATTGTAATTTTAGAACATTTATATACTTTTGAACTATTTCTATTTTTTTCTTTTTTTTTAATATTAAATTTTAATTTATCGGCAAAATTATTTGAAATTACGGAAAAAAGCTTTAACTTTATACATTTATACTATAAAAATATTGTGACAATAAAATACTCTCATCTCAGACTAATAATTAAATTACAAATATCTCGAGACGACGATTTCAAAATATTAAAATAGTCTAGAGCTTAAAAGGATCCTAGAAACCAATCAAATACGTACGAGTAAAATGAATATAGGACATAAAAGAAGCAGATAAAGAAAGACTGGTACTTCAGTTTCCACACAAAGAAGTGCAAGGAGAGAGTAAAACAAGTGTGTTCAGATTCTTTAAACCCGCCGCCACTTCGGACTCTGGTCCATGTTTATGAGCATCGATTTAAAAATGGCTGTGTGTGACCCGACTCATTTTTCGTTCTTTCTCTCTATCTCTTCTTTTTTTTTTAACTATCTGTATCTATATTTTTGGCTTTTCATTTGGCGCCAAACACAACCGACTCACAAACGGTCAAGCTTTTCCTTGAATTAGCTAGAACCTGTTCTTTTCATGAGATCTTTTAACCGCTCTTTTACTCGTATTCATTTGGCTTCTACAGTTGGTGAAAGAAAGTTTCTTTGCAGAGTTTCAGATATAACTGTATATTTAAACGCGAAAAAGTGCTACAAAAAAATCATCTGTCGAAGATAACATGGCATATTGATAATATTATACTTCTTTTTATTTTATTGCTCGTAAAGAAAAGCGTTTAATCTCGTTTTCTTTGTTATTATATTAAGTATACTCGCAATTCACGGTTTTTCTTTGTATTTGATATTTCTTAAATCAACTAATCTTTATTTCTTTAATAAAAAGACAATTGTGGAGCTCATAAAAATTGCTATTGATTTTTGATCAAAATATTGAAATGAAATAACTTTTTAATAATTATAATATCATTCCAATTGTTTCACATTTGTTCTATAGCCACATTTTAGTTAAGTGAAATTAATTCGAAATTTACGTACTAATATAATTTAGATTGGAACAAAATACCGATTATATTATACTAATATTTTATTACAAGTTAAAAAAATTATAAAGTAATGTTTTTTATTTCACGTCAAATATTAGCGATAAGATGATAATGAAATGAATTTATTATACAAAAAGTAGAAATTTTTGTATTGAAAGTATCGTGATTAAAGGAATTTCAGAATTATACTTTTAGTTTATCTACAAAATATTTATTGATCAACGTTTAGTATTAAAATATATTAAAAATCAAAACCAGTTGAAATGTTTTGTTTTCATAACCAAAACTAATATTGGTCATAATGATTCATTATACGATATTTTAAGAAAATATTTTAAAAATTTAAGGAAAAATAAAAATATTACTTTCATAATCGTTAAAATTTTATATACATTAACATTCATAAAAAAGTTAAAAGGAAATTATTAATTCTTCAACAAATATGAAAACAAAAAACTTATGTCTTTATAGTTTTTTTTATGTATTTTATCCAATCTTGGGTCACCTATCATATGATGCTAAATTAATGGTAAATACTAAGTTTTAATTTATTTTTTCATTATTTTTATATATATTTATATTTATAATTTATTATTTTTACAATAATTTGAATTGAGTTGGTTAATTAATATTGGATCTTCTAATAAATAGAATATTTTGGTATATCGATACCTAATATTACTATAATGGTTATCTCTCATTTATACAAATTTAATAGAACCCTTTCCAAAAAAGGTTTTACTGGAAGTAGTCTTAATGTACAAATTTTTATAAAATAAAATATAAAAATTTTATAAAATTCTTATATTGCAGTTTTTTATTTATTAAAAAACTTCATTACATTGAAAATAGATTTTTTTTTTTTTTAATTGTTTGTGTAGTCATTTATTTATCATAAAAATTAATTAAAAAGAACAAAAATGAAAGTTTAAATATTTAAGCTTCTACAATTATAAATTTTTTTATAATATTATAATGTAATATATTGTTTAATAAACTACTATTAGTGTAACTTTTTTTATTTAGTTTTTTCAATATTATCCATTCATATTTTTATATTATATTCATATATATCATTTATTTATTAAAAATCCATGAAGTAAATATGTTTTAAGCATTATATAAAATAAAAATATCACAAAAATAAATACCATCTAATGCAAAAATTAAAATATTAGTTTTACAATTATCATAAATCTCATAAGTTTCATCTGGAAGATTTCTAAAAAGAGGGAAATTTGATACTTTTTATCTTATTTTTACTCCTGGAGAATGGCTACCGTAAAAGAAAGATGGGATCGACAACGAATTCGTCCTCGTATTCTTGTAACTAATAGTAAGACAAAAACGTAACAGATTATTAGAGAATTATTGCAATCTTGTGTTTTGAATATTGAAAGTGCTAACTTTTTACATTTATAGCAATGTTAAAATATCTCTTGAGAATAATCAACTTCGTATGATTTTGTTAAATATTTATATATTTCAATAAAGTTTCTAAGAATAAATAATTATATATTTTGCAAATAAATATTTATAATTATTTGAATACAGATATAATTTATAAAAAGCATAATTTAAAATTTTTTTGAAATATTATTTCTTTTTTTGTTTTTAAATAAAATGGCAAAATTAATCTATTCTAAAATTTATGCATTTATGCATTTAGTATGTTTTAAAATAATTTTTTAAACTACTTTAATCAAATGCTTTCATTGAACATAGCAAATAACTAAAAATTTTAAATACATTAAAGAAATAATAGGCTTCAAATTTACACTTCAAATAGGTGGTAAAAATTAGTACCAGTTATGATGCCATTTCAAGCAAATATGTGTTATAATACAGAGTGAGAAAACGGCAAGACTCACATCATATTATCTGATCAGTTTACAGTAACAGCTTTTCAAAGTAGTCGGATGCTAATCTAACATACGGTCCCATGCTGAGAACCCGGCAATTCGTACCGAATGTTCTGTGAATACGAGTTCTTTCTTTCCTTTTTGTGTCGTTCTCGTACTCCCGGTTTTCTATCATACTGTCTCTTTCTATACCTACCACAGAAATTCCCATACACTCTATGGTGTAATACGGCATTTAAAAATGGCGATGGCTTTCCTGGTAGTCGCGCCAAAAATTCCACTTTAAACGGAAGGCGCCGGAATCCGAGAGCGCAGGTTTCGTGGACTCGACTTACCGCCGTTGATGTCGTGCTTGAAGACTCTTAGTGAAATACGCCCTGCTATTGTATGACTGATGGCATGAATAGAGCATGCAAATCGACAAAGAATTAGCGTTTCCGTGATGTACAACGAGCAAGGTGTATTTATGTGAATTTATATGCTTTCGGATGTGAGATTCTGTTTAATCTCAATACGGCAATGAATGTTTAATTTGATTATTAAGAAACAATTAATTTTACTCTCCTCGCCCTTATATTCGTTATAATTTCTTGCTTAGATTTTTTCATTTGTAATAATATTTATTTCTTCTTATCTACACTAATCACAATTTTAATTTGACTATTTCGTAAAAAGTGTATACTATTAAATCAAATTATGAACATTTATAAAACTTGAAATAATCATTAAGTCTAAAAAACTGAAAATTTTATTTTTTAAAATATTGATCAATTTTATAAGGCTTATAAATATCTTTTTAAACAGGTGAAATGATATATAAATTTAAGATTTAATTTTTTTTAATAATAATAATAATTTCATTTTCAATCAAGTCTTTCAATGAGAATGATTTCAAAAGTAATTGAGAGAGATAGAGAGTTCTTGTTGGTATTAAAACGATTACTTAAACTTAAACGTGCCTATGTGTGCGTATTAGGGCCAGTTTTTTCCTGGAAGGATCCTGTTTGTACCGTGGTAATGACAGTTCCACTGAACTAAATGGAAAATGTGAATATGAACTACTATAAAATAGAACGGTAGAAAGCAGAAAGCTCGCGCAATAAAAATAGAAATACTGCTATTATCACCTCTACCTTGATTCTACATTCTACCACTTTTATCAATCTCTGCATAAAGACTCAACTTTTCTAACTAAAAATTATGCCACACGACGCCAACTTCCTATGCGTTATTACGTAATTGTTACCAAGAATACGAGAATACAATTATTCATAGATCTACTTCCGTTCTATATGAATTGTCGATGAATACAAGTAAAAAGCGCTTCTAAAGCGTAGAAGACAGTATGACTCTATATGGTCACATTCAATATCCTCAATCAAGTACGAAGTAAAAGCTCCCTTGGTGACTATAGATACTATTACTAAAAGTGATCTTCCGCTTACATCTTCTCTTTTTTCACAGCGCATATTTTTTGTTTCTCTTTTTTACTACCAAACATATACTTTTAATGTGTTCTGCTGAATGAAACATACGTTTAGTCGCTGTTTGAAACGAAGCATGTAGACATAAAATAACCAAGTGCCGGAAAGACAAAATTGTGTAGAATACTAAGTGACGCTAGTACTTTTAGATATATAGGACATTTAAACAGTAATATGAAATACATGATATATGGGAAAAAGTGGAATAAAATTAAGTGCAAGTTGAAGGTTCATTATATTCTGTATTTTTTCAAAAAGAGATGTAAATATGAGTTACTGAACACATTTATTAATAAATTTTACAAATAATTAAGATTTATATATATATGATTATAATAAACGTTTTATCAAATATATCAAGCTTTACTACAAAAAATATTTTGTTTGAAGTATTAAAGAAGCTTTTAAAATTCTTTCATAAAACTTTTGTATATCATTACTATAAATATTTATAAAAATACATTATAATATTTATATATTATATTATTATTAGTATTAATATTTATATTGGTCACATGTGCTAATTTTTTCTGCCATTGATCTTTTTATTTATTTATTAAACTATTATTTAAATTAAATTATACGTTTATATTGAAGAATGTAAATATAACAAAAGAAGTAAATTTAAAATATACTATTATTATTTAAAAAATTTATGCATTGAATCTCTATATAATAATTACATGTGCATTTCATGTTTTTTCTTGTTTATTTCTAATATTGCCATTTTGACGCAAATCTTATTCTTTTTCTAATCAAATAAGTATTTTATTATCCGTTTAAATTTCTTTTTTACCTTTCATTATTTCTTTTTAGTTATTTACGTTGGTCTCAATTTTATTCCACTCTATGCTTTATTTCATTATGTCTATCTATTATTCATTGTTTACACGCTTTCGTGTTATTATCGATTTTATATTTTATTATCTTCATTCCCATTCTTCTTTTCTCACCTTCTATATTTTCATGTATCTATTTTTTACATTGTTTTTATTACTGAATATTATATTTTGATTTTTCTAATTTATCAAACTATATTTGTAGCTGTTAAACAATTTTTGTCTTCTAATTTTGTTAAAATTTTATTTTATTAATATCGTAATTTTCCCTTCCACTTTTCATTTTATTTCTATTATTTTCATACAAGCTTCTTTCTTCTATTCGCAATTTTAAACGTGTTTTTGGAACTAGTGCCTTTGCATCTTCTGTTACTTTATTTTCAAATCTAACTGTTCTTATTTCAACATTAACTATTTTTAGTTTTATTTTATTTTTACTTTTTTTAGTATAATTACGAATTCAAGAATATTTTTTCTAAACTTCATATCCATTTTATGTATTTCAGTTGTACCTGCTCTATTTTCCTGTAAAGTTTCTAAACCAATATTTCTGTGCCATATGATAACAAATTTTCAGCAAGTTTTTAAAAATTTTTTCATTTAAATACTTTTATCTTTATCTCTTTGTAAAATCATCTCTCTATCATACGCCAAACTTTTCCTAACCCTATTTTTTTCTTCAAATCTATATTCATAAAAAATATAAATTTATTGGCTTTTTTATGTTGTTTCTTGTTCGTATAAAATTCACCATTTTTCCCTTTTTTTCAAATTTACCACCTTTCGTCTTTTTTGTATTTAGTCTTAAAAATTTTTAAATTATTTTTTAGCTTTTTTAGCTCTCTATTTCTTCTCTAATATTACTGTGTTATTTGCATATGTTAATAATCTTGTTTTTTCTTTTTATTCCTCAGTTTCTGAATTTGTTTATGCCTGATTTTCTCCTTTATTTTCATATTTTCTCTCAATTTTTTTGAAATTACAAATGAAATGTGAAAATACGAAGGGAAAAGATTAATATATGGAGTGAAAAAATAATAACTTGATAAAGAAGTGGGAAATTTCTAGTAAAACAGTATTACAGTTTGAGCCTTAAAACGTAATTATTTATAATATTTTAACTCTGGTTGTACTTTTGAAAAATGCCTTTCAATTACAAATTTATATTCACATTTATTCAGCATTAGAAGTAGAACCATCAGCTGATCTTCCGGGGAATCTGTCGTCATAAATAGTTCACAAACCGTTATAATTTTTCACAGTTGCAGTAGAAAAATCCGAATTTTGTCTGAAATTCGCAATGTAAACGAGTCAGGACGTGTTCGGCTTAACCCAGGCAAAATCGGAAAAATCCTATAATTACATGGACTCGAAGCTCGTGAATAGGTATCATCTTCGGTATCGCTCATATTTCTTATATTCCAAATGCATACATCTATTATATATTCTCCATATAAGTACTAGTTATCATTAGTATCGCTTTTATTGTTAACCGGAAACTGCTTCCTGAATTGGAAGACATTGGGAAAAAATTGATTATAAGATATACAATACTAAAGAAAATTTATACAAGTATGTGCAAATTTTATCATGTAACAAATAGAACAAGAAATGCAGAAATAAATCTCGTTTCTAGCCTTGTATAATCCTGATATGTACTACCTGTTTAATTATATATGTACTGCTACCTGCACAACAATAAATACTTTATCTTAAGCCTTTAACCAATATACTTCTACTTTTAATTAATCCCAATTTATTTTGCTCTCATGCATTTTCTCAATCTTTGTCATTTACTTTTGTTAAGTTTATTAACATTTATTGTATTATTTTCTAATTACTTTGAAAATAAGTACGTTTCATGGAAGAAAAAATTGTAATGGTATTTACGAACACGTGTCATAAATAAGGGAAAATTAAACGTGTCGAATATGTTTACTCAGGATAAATTATTCTTTATTTTCCAATGTTTTTTTTTTTTAATAAAATAGGAAGTCAATAACTTCTTAATTACATCTAAAAAATCCAATAACTTTTTGTATACAGTATAAAAAAAATTAAACGAAACTAAATTTAAACAATACCTAGAACTTAGATGCTTATATTATTTTTTATATTAGGTGCTTCCGAATAATTTTTGAAAGTATTGCTGTGCATTTAAAACGAATTTTTAAAAAATTCATTTAAGTAATATATTGTGTATAATGTATAATTATGCATGTTTACACATATATGTAAAAATTCATAGTTTTAATATCTTAAATATCTTATCCGTACTTACGCCAAGTCATTAAGTAAACTGGTTTGAAGTCTTATTACACATATAAGAATGTAAAAATTAAAAGAGATCATCAAATTTATGACATTGTACATTTTTTTGTTGTTTTCCTTTTAAACATTAAAAAATTTTCAATTTTTATATTTTTAAATAAAATTATATTTGAATAAAACTAATCTTTTAACGAATAAAATTAATTGAATTTTATGCTGTTTTATTTTATTAATTATATCATTATACATTACCAATATTTATGTTTCATTAGATGTGTATAATTACATTAAATACAATTTATTAGTTTGAAACGTAATTAAACAATAAAGTTATAATTTTATAAAAAAGAATTTAAATTTAGATAATTGATTTATTGTTCTCTTGATTTTCGTATACTATATCAAAATTAATAACGATATGATGATACTATAACATAATTTTTTCTATCCTCAATGAATGAAATAAATTGATTATAATTGTATAATTGTATAAATTAATCGTAATGTTTTTATTATTCTCTTCAAATCTTCATTATTTACGAGATAAAACGAAATAAAACAATTTTTTAATTGAACTTTGTTTGCATTAATATGATCTTTATTATTCAACTAAAGTCAAATATTATTACAAAAATTGAATGATAAAAACAACAAGTTATTATTTAAATATATCATCTAAGTGTAATTATTTACGAAAAAAGAAATTTTATTAGAAAATTATTAAATGAGTAAAAGGTTTCCTGTAAGATAAATATTTGCAATTTAAATACGATTTAAAAACATTAAAGTACATAATTTGAATAAAAAGGAAGCATAAAGATTATTTTAGGAAAATTAGAATGATTTTGAGTCATTCTTGAATTTCGCTTTCTTACAAAGCCATAATATAGCGTTAGTAAAAATGTATCAGGATCTTTCGCCGAACACTCGTTAAAAAGTGGCTCACATACGAGCCGAACATTGGATTGCCTGCGTTACTTGGACGACGTGTGGCCGCGGAGATGCTCTTTGGCGTTGCTGGGCGTCATGGTAGCGGTACATTAACCGTCTCGCTGGTTCCTTTGACTCTCCACTTCCATCATTCTTTGCGGCGATTCTTCTTTTTCTTCATTTCTGCCTGCCTAATCTTTTCACCTTTTACTGAGCGCACTGTCTTTGCCGTCTCCCAAGAGATTTGGCTCTCTTACTCACTATAATTTTAAAATCTTGTTTAAAATATATTTAATACACTAACTCCTATAAATATGTTTGGTGTAAAATAAATCCATTGTCAACAACATAATTGTTCATTTTAAAATATATCATTTACATTAATCTTAAGAAATCACGATTTATTAAATTTTATTATTAATTATTCATACTCAAATGTCCCTAATATAATAATTGTTTAGTGTTTATAATCATAGGATTTTAATAATATAAATTATTATTTTTTTAATCACTTTTAACAGCACATAAAAAAAAAGAAAGCTCACTTTAACATAATTTTTTCAAATGTATTTTAAAGGCATATTTAAGTTTTTTTTTAATTGCTGTACCTAAACTTGACTAAACGACTCCTATTCTTCAAAAGTATCGTTATTTTAAATCACTGTACAAAACCTCTACTTTTCTTTATCGGTTATACTGTTTGGGCAACACTTCATTTCCTTTGAAATTCAGATGCATCAAGGAAGCTTTTACGTAAAAACTAAAACGGTATCGGCTACATCTTTAACTTCCGTTCAAGTGAAATACTTTTACTCCTATACAAAAAAAAGTCCGAATTTTATATTGTGCAATTATTATTACAATCCTTTGTTTAAATAATATTCTGTTATTATATTGAGGGTGCAACTTTTAAAAAACAACCATAAAAATTAAATTATTCAAATTTTCACTGTTAAGCAATAAAATATGTAGATTTGAAAATAAACATTAAATATTAAAATGAATTCGAATAAATACATATTTTCAAAATTAATTTTTCATTGATTTTTAGTAGTCAAATTTTTATACGATTATATTTAAAGTAGATTAAGAATAAGGTCATGAAATAATCAGGACTTGTCTTCATGACATTATTCAGTTGATCACGATCCGACAGGTTTGTGCTGGACCAACAGTTACAGAAAGCAACAGGACGTTGTGAATTCCGGACTTGGGACTTCTATATTCTGGCCAACATTTTCGTTGGTCTGTCTAAGCCGCTGGACCAGTCGGTGGTAAGGACTGGTTATGCATGAGTATAATAACTTGCCCGCAACCGCCTGACAAAGGACCCCGCCTTCCTTCCACTTCTTCGTCTTCTCCTTCAACGTACTTCAACAGACCCAACGAAAGAAAAGCGGCGAACTGGCAAGGTAAAAAAATAATACTAAGAAGAATGCATCGTCGTAAGGATTGTAAGAAATAGCATTTAAATTTATTTACGAAAAAGCAGGAGTCGAAAAAAAATAGAAAATTTAGAAGACCTTATTGAAGCTTTATATCTTTTAGGGGAAGTTGAACGGAAAAACTGAGATATTAAGATTTGAAATAGTTCAAGAAAAAAGGCATGAGTTTAATTAACATTGCCGAGAGTTTGGAAATTTTTTGATTTATTAGAAAAACAAAATTTTAAAGAAGAAATTCACATTTTTCTTGTTAAATGAAAAATGTGAGCTTTTACTTAATTGTTTCACTTACAGTAACGGGCTTCCAAAAATATATTTTATTTCAAGATTATTAACAATGGATATAATTTACTGTAATTATATAAAAAGAATTTAATTAATAAAAAAAATTAAAGTATTTTATGAAAAATAATTATGAAAAATTATTTTGAAAAATAATAATGCTTAAATTGATAAAAGAATTGTATGATATTTAAGTAATAAGATATTATAATTAATTATAATCAGTAAATTTTCTAAGTAAAAATTTTATTAAAAAGCTATATCTGAATTATATATAAGTATATGTGACTATTCTAGAGTGGAGGAGATGAGTTGAGAAAAAAAAAGACGAAGAAGGATCGCATCTTACCTTGACGTAAAGTTTAAAAATGCCCGTGAAGTAAACAGACCCCCTCCCTCGCATACACGATTATATCGTTAAAGCGCATCTTTCTGGCTTTTCTTGCTTTACCGATCCTTCGTCTTAGTTAATGCACTTCTACATCATCCACGTGACATTGTAACATTGTATTCATAGAAAAGATCTCAGATTGTAAAACCTCCGTTCGGTTCTTCACCTTTTCATATATAAATTCCTTTTTTTACCACGCTTGTACGCGCACATTTTTAAGATAAAGAAGGTAGTTTTTCTCCATCTCTCTTAGTATTTTTAAGTTTCTTTTTGAAAATAAAATTATATTACTCTTCTCTTTGTGACGATATCGCAATCTTATCATGTATAACTAAAATTATTTCTTCGTAATTCTTTACTTATTAAGCAATGATAGGATTTTTAATACACGATAACATTCAATATTGAATACAAATTTATTTATTTAAAAATTCAATACGTGAGTTAAATAAATGTATTCATTTACAAATTTTAAACTCTTATAAACAATTAGTATTTAATATTTTATCCAATAAATAATTTACAATATTAAAACAGTTTTTGGTATTTTATTAAAGGTTGAACAATAGATGTGTTTTATGTCTTACAAGGGATAAATAATAAGACATAGTATTGAGATAAAAATTTAGTTTAATTTATTATTAAATTAGTTGGTTTAACTTATAAATTAAGTTAAATTAATATATTTTATTTACCTTCATAATCGGAAAAAATTGTTTATTTGAAGTAGTATTATTTAATTTTTTCAAATATTTATGAAATTTCGGTACGTAAAGTTTTTTATAAGATTTTTTGAAAGATAAACAATTAAATATTAATTTATTATAATTCCGCTGTTTTTAAATAATCATTATGAAAATATATTTAAAAAATAGCTAAATAAATAGTGAAAATAAACTTTAAAATATTTTATAAACAACATTTAATATTTATTGATAAATTAGAGAGATAATTTTTTATAATTATTTTTAAAAAGCTAATTAATAAATTTATTAAAAAAATTTCCAAGGTAATTCCACTCAGCAGTATTCAGACTTATAAAATGCTGATCCGAACAAAGCGTCTTGCATCAAAGAGCAAAGAATTATCGAGCTTACTGCGCCACAATAAACTATCACTATTGTTTAATCAATATACCAAATAAATGCGAGTAACATCAATGACTAATAAATTATTTTGTATACATACCTAATTTTTATATAATTATATATATACTAATAATGCCTTTCTTAAATTAAACATTAATTATTAGTATCATACGGATAAATGAAATTAAATAAAAAATGAATATATTTTGAGTATTGGTAAATTAAATTCAAATAAATTTATAGAAAATATTAATTTAAAACTTTTTTTTAATTCTAAAGCATCAATTTATAATATATTAATTTTTTATAATCATTACACTACCAAACGAGTATATTAGTTAATGCAATAAAAATCATAATACAATAATACTTACATAGACCATAGAAAAACAAATTTAATTTTATTAAGAAAATAAAGCAAAGCCCGACTGTTTTTATATTATTTATATTACGTATAAGAATGTATTACTCATATATGTTTACTTATAATCAAGTATAGATAGTATAAGTAGTAGTATGAAAGTACAGAATAGCAATTTATAAATAATAAAATTATGTTACTTTTGTGATCAAAAGAAATCTTAATTAATAAATTAATCTATAAATGAGCCAAGAAACTTCGGTTAGTTATGTAACAACGTAGCTATAGATACAAATCGATTTCCCAAAGATTATTACATATAAGCATGATGGAAATTTAAATAATTTACAAATCAACATCCATAAATAATATGATTAACTAGAGCTATGAATTAATGAAATTCGAAAAATACGTGGTTTCGACTCCGTAGTCATCATATCTTGTACCTACCCATGACACATGTTTAACACAAAGAGTGCATTCATATTCGTCGTTTCAGTAATGTCGTTGACTTACGAAGCTCTTACGCGGCTGTTTTTGAGTTGATATTATCAGTTCTCAAAAAATTACAGTAAAAAGAATGATGATACAGTTTCTGTAAAGATGCACTTCTGCGAAGACTGTTCCTTCACAAAAAATTAAATAAGTTTCAGGAATATCTTTGTCTATCTTTTAAACTCCCTTCCTTTTGTGAGTTAGGACTATTATTTCGACGCCTTTCTTCTTTCGACATGATTTATGTCTTTGTCAATCTTACGTATCTAGTACTAATTATTTTCAGTTAATTTATTTCAGTCTAAACTAATAAAAAATTGAAGGAAGTGACGTATAAAACAGTTATTAGAAACTTATATAACTGCATTCCTTTATTGTCTATTTATTTACTCTTCAAAATTTCAACCAATTTTTATATTCCGTATTTTAATACTGGAACAAATTCTATGTTGACATAATATATTTGTCTAATTTCAAACTTTGAACAATTTTATGATTCAACATATGTATAGATCGCAGGTAGGTATTTAAAAAAGCAATATGGGAGTTATTCAAATGAAGATTTTAACAAAATTGATATTTAACCATAGGTTTAATAAATGAATTGACAGAAGAGTGAACGTCTTAAATAAAGGTAAGCTTTAACCAGGTTTAAACAGTATTTTAAATATAAAATAGGCGAAGAAGACTTTAACATATAGTCAAATAATTATATGAATACTGAGGCGAAGGTCAAAGGCAAAACTTTGGTTAGCACGTAATTCATGTTGTGATGAAAATGCGTGCCATTGAATTAGTAGAACAGTTTATCCTAATGGTGTTTGCGCGGCGGTTCGACTGGTGAATTAGTCGCGAGCCGGATGGATGGCTGGACTCGAAAAACCCAGGGCTCGTTATCAAGAAGTCCTTTGCTCGCAGTGCTGAACGGCTGCGGCGCTTGGTTCCGACCCCACCACTAGTACCTGCTCCCCCGTAATGTGCAAGAGTGGAGGCGTCATGGGCGGAGAGAAGAAGAGGCTCGCATAGCAACACGAGAAACGAGTGGAGAGGAAAATATCCGGGAGCGACCGTTTGCACGCGCCCGGGCCAAAGAGTCGGGGGAACGCGGGGGGCGCGGATCTTCGATCTCGTCCCTTCATTCTCGCAACCAAGAATTCGCTCTGGCCTCCCGCGCCACGTTGCCAGTCTCAACGGTTTCTATACTATCGTTCAACCTTTTCCTGACAAGAACCTAACGAAAGAATAATGCGGTATACGTCTAAGGGATGTGGGTCATTCGCTTATCTTCGATTTATAAAAATTCGTAAAAAATATGCGAAGTAATACTCGGATACAAGTACACGTGCAAAATGATAACGGCTTCAAAATTTTGACGAATTCAAGCATTGTCGAACAAGATTTATTTTAATTTATTATTAATCTTGCATGAATCTGTATAAAAATAATAATCTTTTAATAATAGTTTTAATACGGCTACTAGCATTTTATGCAGACTAGACGATTTTAATTATATTTTTATTAATAAGATTGGGAGTAATAAAATAATTTTAAACATCGTGATAAAGTTTGGCTAAATTTTCACATAGAAAAGCAGTGCAAACGAATATTGTATTGTAGTTCCTCTTAAATGTACGAAATTTATTTTTACGTCAATAAAAACGGAATTTTTAACTGTGACTGCTTAAGAATTTTGAATTATATTGTGTACATATGTGATTAGCACATCCGATCTAATAATGCGTTCTTTAAAGCAAGTCTTTTAATACTACACAACGTACAAAAGACCAAAGTTTTTCAATAATTTTATTATTATTTAAGTATTACATTATTATCTCAAAAATTATCGTTCATTTGCCTATATCAAATTGCTATATCAAACTGAATCTTATAAAGTGGATTCTATCTTATCAGGATATAATGAACTGCTTATACATTTATAAAATTTACCATATTTTTTTATCAAATTAATAACTATGTATGGATAAAATTGTTGATTTGATTTTATACATTATGCAGTAATTTTATATTTGATTTTATAAACATTATATAGTTACGGATTAATTGCTAAAATATATAAATATTAATAATCAGCATATTTTTAATTTAAAGGTTGAAAAAATGAGTAAAACTTTAGATGCAAGGACAAAGAAAGAATTTCAAACATCGAATGATATCGGCTAGCAGCGGATATTCACACAGATTGAATTGATAATTAAAGAAATGAGACAAACTGAATTCGAAAAAAAATTCGTTACGTACATCAATATTGATAATTAATTTAATGAGCACCAGACGAAATAGCTGTAATGTTCATATTCAATGCTCGTTTATGTAAATTATTCAATTTTATATTTTAAATTAATAACAAATTGGAGGCCAGATACTGGTATTATAATATTGTCTATCTATAATCAACGTTGTAACATAACATTTCGAAAATTTATTTGGCTTATTCATCTCTTTATCATGTGACAAGATTATCTACTTATAAGAATTATCACGTGGAAATAAGTATCAATGCTTTTCGTCCCATTTTCATTGGGCCGAAGCACTCTTCCGTAAGCTCTGTGTGTTTACAAACAAACACGCTTGCTTACCTCGTGGTCTTCATCTTCGCGCGCTTCGTCGATCTTTGTTTCTCCCTTCCCCGCTACGGGCACCAGCAACCTCCTCCACAACTGGAGCTGTTGCATTCTCCGCAAGTTATACCCCCACCACTTTCGACGCCTCTACGACGGTTGAGATTTAAATTCCACTTCGCGTCCGTGTACGGAGTTAAAGCCTGGGAATCGAGCGCGACGCCGGCTCTTTCTTTTCTCTCTCCCTCTTTCCCTCTTTCCTTTCTCTCTTTTGCCTCTATTTTCTCCATTGCCGCGCCTCAATTTATCAGCAGCACAAACGAATCGTCTCTCTCGATCTCTATTTCTCGCTCTTTCTCTTATACCACATACGTCTAAACCTTTCCCATACACCGCATTCTATAGCCTTATATTTCTCTCTTGCTCATCATAAGCATTTGTATTCTTTCGCTCATATGGTTTGAATTTTGAGTGGATGTAGTGTCGCCTTTGACCGTTTATGAGATTCTTTCGCTAGGCTAAACATTTTTAGCACTCAAATCAGTCGTTTTCACCTAAGACGGCTTAAAGACCTTATGAAATTGTATGAGATGAATAGATGCTTACTTGACCAAGAACTGTGTGATTAAAAATTTGTTTCACATTTATTTGCAGTATAGGTACACTGAAAAAAAATAACTAAATACAAATAAATTTATTTTTAAATAATATTTTTATATTTTGTTAAGTTAATAAGTTAAGTTTAATTCACAAATTATAAAAAAATCTTATTTCAAATAAATCTTTATTTTAATTATTCAAGTAATTTTTTTCGATATTATATACTCGTATTTACTTCAAATTTACTAACTAAATATCGCCAGCTATAAATTATTAAGTATTTCTGATTTATAGTATAATATCTAACTAGTTTTTTATTTTTTTATTATTTATTCATTAATCAAATTAATTAAATTAAATAAATCATAGATATTTAGTCAACAGGATGTGCAAATTAAAACATATATTTAATTATGTGTATATTTAATGTTACTAATTTCTAATTTAATACTGAAAATATACATACGGTTTTTTATTTTTATGTAAATTTTATACTTTTAGAATAAAATTTTCTTCGTGAATATAAATTAAAAAAAATTACTTCAAATAATTAAAATTTTTAACTTAAATCAAATGTGCATATTTTAAACTTCTTAAAGCAAAGTTGGAAGATTCAAATAATAATTTTTAATACATCTACATTTAATATCGATAAATAAATAAAACCATTATTTTGTAAATTTTGTCGATAATATTTTCAATTTTGGAGATGTAAAAGTTGTATTTAGCATCAACTTTCAAACAGTTTTAGTTTTAATTAATTTATAAACTCATTTTATTAATTTAATTAATAAATTTTCTAATTTATTGCACTTTGTATTGATGCAATTGTCAGAAAAAAATAAATACAATACATAAAAAAAATTATCAACAATAAACTCACTTTATTCAGGTTGATACTGTATACTTGTTTCTTGTTTTACGTTCACTTATCGCAAAATTGCGTAGTTGAATAACACGATTTATCCCAGTCAACTCAGCACATTTGTTTTCAACGTTAGTCCGAATTCCAGTGATAATGTCCATATACTTGTGCAGTGCAACAAGCGTTTGCTTTTTTTGATAGCTTTGTTTTTAAGATCTCACTAAATAAAAATATCTTGATTTTTTTAATTTTGACACAAGATATTCATTGTTTAATGATTCTAAGCTTATAACTGTTAATAAGTTTCATCATTGTATATTTTTCTTACTGAATGAAAGTAACAGACTATAACGTGGTCTGTTTCATCTTCAATACGAAGAACAAGACCATTGTAACATAATATAACATCTAGAAGTTGCGAAACAAAAACTCTTTTTACGCGATCGACAAATAGTGCACTTAAATGCAAGCGTGAGATTAAGCGTTTGCCATTGATTTATGAATTACAAAACTAAATGAAAAATCCACCTGTCATTTTCAACTTACAAAGTCATTTGTAAAATATATATTTTCACGAAATCGAATGTTCTAAAATCGTTTCTAGCCAATCTGTAAGCTAATTTTATATCTATTTTATTGTACGCATGAAAAGTGTAACTTATATGTTTTACAAGATTTTTATTTTATTTAAAAAAATATAAAAAATTATAAAAAAGTAATAAAATAGTAAAAAATAAAACTTTTTCTTAAGGAATAAAAGAATAGAATTCAAGTAATTTCAAACTTGTGTTTACGGACTAACTTACTCAAGAATAATTAGAAATAATTTGATTAACTCAAAAATTTTTATTAAATTAATTTGTAATAATATATATAAATATTAGTATATAATACGGAATAGTATATAATAGTGTTTAATATATTTCGTAGGTAATGAACATCCATACATTCAGATTCTTTCGCTTTAGAATTATATTTTCAATTTGTCATTTAAAAATGAAAAAAGTATGTCGATTTATATTATGTAATTATCAAATTAATGACTCATCAATATAATATTACATACACACAAAAACACTTTATTAACAGTAAAGTTGTTTACTAAAATAATATTTTGTCTTGCGTTTTGTTTATTAGTTATAAGTAAAATAAAAATGGTTTATAATTATAACAGTTTTCAAAAATTAAGTTTTCACTAATTATTTTATTAGTTGAATAGAATATTTAAAAAGAGGATTTATTATTATTATTAATATTAATGAAATTTTACAATATTATTACATTATATCATTTTATATGAAAATCAAATTATTTACTTTCGCAAATAACACAGTAGTATTTGAGGAAAAAAGAGAGAATTAAATGAATAATTATTAAGAATCTTTAAAAATTACTTACAATTAAGGGTCTAGGACTAAATATAGAAATTTAAAATAATATGCGGAAATAAAAGATAGATTTTAGATGGAAAATTTAGATTCATGGAATACGTTCAAAGAAGACAAGAATAAAAATAAAAATATTTAATGAAGTATTAGAAAATATTTTATTATATGAAATCGAAATATAAGAATACAAAAGCTATAAAGCAATAAATGAAATGCAAAAGGAAATATGTAAAATTAATACTCAATCCAGATATAAACGTCTCTGTTGCATAATTATATTGTAGAAAAAATTAAATAGAATATAAATAAAGGCTGCGAAAAGAGTATTTAATTGCGAGAAGAAAATAATATCCAGTAGACAATGAATTTTTAAATTACGCGTGAAAAATAACTACAATAGAAAAAAGTTTATATGAAAAAAAGAAAAATTAATTCAATAGTAAGAGTGATTAAATTATTGTGAAAAATATTGGATCAACAAACAGTTATCTTCAATAGCTATTTAAAAAAGAAAACGTACATGTGGAAGCAAAGTCAAAAAATGAATGAAAAGCAATAGTAGTAGTAGTCTTTATTGAACAATATTTTACATTATTATTACATTTAACATAATTAGTTTGTATATTTGGTTACATAGCTTTTACATATTCATTTTATAAATTCTTGTACATGTAGTTATTTACATTACATTGTTTTTTATAATAATCTATACCATTTGTATTCACAATTTTATTGTTTACGCACTTACATTTCTATTTATTTAATTGAAATATATCTTAATATTGCATTTACATATTGCATATTAAATTGAATCCTACACTAATACATTTTCTTCATATACATTTGGATTTTTTATATTTAACATGTTGTGAATTTATTATCTTAGCCTTTATTGTAAAGCAATAATATAAATTGATAAATTAGAATAATTAAAATATGCAGCCAAAGTAAAACAGCTATTAATAGAAATAAGGTGAGAACGTAGAATATGAAGAAAGAAATTAACATAATAAAAATAAAATAGTGATGAGTAATGAAAAAAAAGCAAATAAAAATTTTTGTTACAAAAAAAAGGAATATGTAGATTGTACAGGAATAACAAGAAAGGAATAAATAATTTATTAGAAAATTACGATAAAACAATAAGTAGAAATATAATTAGAAAAAAATAAAGAAAGGATAAAGAAGTAATTTAAACATATTATATAATATTGATTGAAGTATAAAAAGAATAGCAATATCAAAAAAAAGATAGAAAAAATCTAAAAATAAATTTTTGAAATAAAAATTAAAATATGAGATTACATTAAATAATATAATAATATCATATAATTCAATATAATTTAGAAATAATCGAGAAATTTGTGAATAATAGTATACGAATTTTTTCTAAACGAATAAATTAATAAAACACAAGTGTTCAAAGTAGTATAATTATGAATTAAATCATTCACACTTGTATATAGATAATTAAATTAAAAAGTGATACAGAGAACATTATTTTATCAAACGTAATTGATCATTACGCAATGTAATTATTATTAAACCTAAAAGATAACTTAAAAATCATAAATTATATTCATTGTTTAACAAGTAATCTTTTTACGAAAATCTGTCTCTTTATATAAAAATATACATTTTCTTAAGTAATACAGTAAATTTATTTTTCAATGACTTATAATATTTGAATTAATTAGTTATAATTTATGTGAAAGTGAATATCAAAATAAGAAAAAAAATATTGTTCTTTTTTCTTTTTTATTTTTTTAGTAAATTGAATACAAGTATATATTGTCTATTAATCGTTTTGAACTAGAAAAATAAAAAAAAATAAAAGTGATAAAATCCATGAATTCCTTATTGTTGTAATATAATTCAATAATTTATAAAGATATAATGTAAAATGACTTACAATGCTTTATAACCCAATTTACAATTCTATTGTAGATAGCAAATATTTATTAAAAATAATAAATCCTATTTTTTGAGTTACCATAATGCTCGGAAAATGTATTGTGCCTGTCTCAGTATCTCTCTCCTTCTCTCTCTCTCCGAAAAAACATTAAAAAACGAACTCTGTCGATTAATTGCTGTTAGTAGGAACAAATAAGTCCTGTTTATATCTCGATCCAAAAATATATTTATCGATAATATTCGACAGTTACCTATGTCTATGTATAACTCAATAAAGTTATTTAAATAACTTGTTATTTGCAAACTTCGATATAATTTAATAATTAAAAAATATTAATAAACTTTTACCTCTGTTTGTAATGAGCTATGCCAATTAATAGAAGTTTATTTATATAATGTTAAAATGATTTAGTTTCTAATATAAATTACATTCCAATGATAGAAAATTAAAAAAATAATTATGTATCATTTTAAACAAACGCATTAAAAAATATACAATATACAAAAAAATTGTTAATATTGTTAGCTCATTTACCATTCAAAATTCAATTTATCAAAAATATAATAAATTATAAGATATTAAAAAAAAATTCACATAAAAGATGTCGTAATTGAAATCAATTAATTCTTGACAAAACGGTTCCAATAACGTGGTTAGTTTTTGAAATTTACGATTTGTACATTGCTTACTCATCTGCTTCCGTTCCTTTCTGCTTCTATTTTCTTCGACACATTCGGATTATATTCTTTTAGTTTTCTTTTAACAAAATTTAAGAAACACAATGACATGCTTTTTCAGCATAGTCCAGCTCTATTCATGTACGATCTACAGTATCAAAATGCAAACGTACGTCTGATTTTCGTAATGATTAATATGGTATCTTTTTTAAAATGGACCTTTCATGCATATAAAAATATAATTTTGAGTATTAAGCAAAGTGCACATTTCTTCATATTTGTATAGAATAAAATAAATTTTATGGAATGCTCAGTTTCTCAAAGTTTTCTATACACCTCTTTTTTCTATTTCTCTCTCATATCTATTTTTTATTGCTTTCGTTCAATCCACTCTTGAATTTTTCTTTCTTTCTTGCCTCTCCTTCATTTCTTCATATAACTCTATTCGTTACTTCATATTAGTATTTGAATAAAATAAATTATTGACGTATTAAATTACCTATGTTCATCAGTTTCTTCCTTGCAAAAAAATTTACAAATACATAACTATATTTTACTGTAAACGGTTGTATTCTTTATATGAATAAAATTATGGCGAATACTATTATGAAAAATAATTGCAAAATTAAAAAATGAATTTTAACAGTTGTGGGAACACATAGCATTGCTGATTACCTACCATAAAGTTTTATTAAAAGGGGGAGGGGGGAATTTAGTTAAATACGAATTAGAAACCAAAGAAAAATTAATAAAATAATTGAAGTAAACAGTTAATTAAAATATATAACAATTAAAATATATTAAGCTTTCGACTGTCATATTCCATTTTTATTTTATATAAACAAAATTATGAACAAATATATCAGTATACTTAAAACTGACTATTTTCTATTTTATCAAGCATGAAATAGAATCAATGATAATTCAGACATCTTAATACTTATTAACGTAAATTAATTATTAATTGTAATTTATCATTAACGTAACCCACAATATTAATATTTGAATTAAATATTTTATATTCGTAATAAAAGAGTACTTGTAGTTTATTATGGTTATGTAATCGTGGACTATAAGTACTTTTTTTAAACTTAAATGTCTGTATTTAAAAATCGTACCGACTCGCAATTTTCTCGTATATTTTAAATGAAGTGATGGATTTCTTATAAAGTTTAAAGATGTAAATTATGCCAATATGATTAGGATATCCCAGAGCATTTATAAAGGAAGAGGAAGATAGAGACTCTATCAACAGTTAGATTCTGTAGCAACAGATGATAATCCCATCGATGTATTACAGTTTTCGCTTTTACTTCATGCTATAAAAATGGTACATCAACCAAAAAATATTCATAACAAAATAAATAAGTGTAATGCAGACTTTCAATTAAATAATCATTAATATATAGCTATAATAAGTTCTACGAGTGTTTTGCTCTTTACTATCTTCTTTTTTGCCTTTTGTGCACCGTTTTACCAATATAGATAAATGCGTTTTCAATATTTATGTTCGTGCTTTTCCTTCCTTTTGATATATCATTAATGAATAATTCTTTTTCTCCATACTTTTTTTATTTATTCCTCTTTTTCTATTTCATTGCTTTTCGTATTTTTTATACAGTATTTTGTACACAATCTTTAGTTGATTATTGATCTTGAAACTTTTTATCTTCTGATTTTTTAAATTTTATATTTTAATTTTTTTTTATTTCTAATTTTAATATTTTTTTCTGTACTCTTGTTTCCATTTTTATTTTCTAAATTTCTATTTCCATTTTTATTTTCTAAATTTTTATTTCCATTTTTATTTTCTATTTCATTCTTCTAAAATGACTTTCATTGTCTGTGTACATGTATTGAACATTGTAAATAATTTCTTCTTCTCTAACAACTAATATATAATTAGTCTTTCTTAATTATCCATTCTAAATCTTGGTAAAATTTCCATCCAGTGTTTTTTTTTTATTTACCCTTTATTTTCGTAAATGCATGTTGTCTCTTTTAAATTACATTAATATGTAATACTCAAAAAGATTTTCATCTTTCCTTTTTTAAAATCAGTACAAAATACTGTTTTTCCATGTCCGTTATATTATCTCCTGTCGATGTTTTAATTATTATTTTTATCATTTTTGTATTAGTTTTCTAACTCTCTATCACCACCTCTTTTGTTCTATATTTTTATATTTTTATTTATAAGTCTCTAAGATGGTTATTTACCTTCTCGGTTTCACTTTTGCTCAACCACGCGGTAATGTCTATTCATTTTTACCTTTTTGTAAATCTCTAAATTCTTTTACTCTTTCTTAAAATGATGTTATTAGCCGATGCACTAAACAAAGTGTTACCTATCCTAATTTTCTATAAAGTAATGTATGCTCTTCTAATGGCTTTTTTTTCTTTATTTGTACTTCAATATATCTATTTATTAGAAAATTTGTTGTTTACTTTTTTATTATTATTCCTAAATTATCTTGATATTTTATTTATATAACTCTATACCAATAGTATATATATACCAAATAGTAACCAAGTAGTTAGATTTGGACGGAATTAATCATATTTTACACTGTCATATATAAAGCATTGATACGTGTGAGAACCATCGCTGACATATATAAAATAATATTTCGTCTTTAAAAAATTATAATATAGATTTATTACTTTGTTACATGATTTTTTAATAAAGGTTTGAATTTCACATTTATATTCATACATTTTTTTACTTAGTGCGTTGTATTTTTGAAAAAGAAGAGTCAAGAAATTTCTTCGCATAATTCTGAAATTGCGAATGTAGTAACTAAAATATATCCTTCAACAGAATTAAATATATGTATGTATGTATTTCTGGAAATATGGTTTAAACTAACTTTTATACTTATATTCATTTAAAGATAGAATGTAATACTCAAAATAGCTGTGTCTTAAGCAGTAAAATTATATGGAAATACTGTTTTTATTTTCCATATATAACTAATATTAGTCACTTATTTATTTTAATATTTATAATACTTAAAGTTAATAATAGTGTTGATAAATATTTACTTTAGTGTTCAATTTTTATGAAACGATATAAATATATCATTGCTTAAATTTTATTATTATTTTCAATTTACTGTATTTGAAATAAAATATTATTAAATTCATTTTTAGTAGATACGTTATTGTCACAATTTGTTATATACATTATTTATACATGTATAAATATATATTTGACTCAATATATAGTTTTTAAGATGATTTACACACTTTCTTAATAACACAGGAACTCGATTTATATTGCTGCCACAGTGCACCTTTTTTCACTTGCCACTCACATTTTTCGAAATTATAAGTATATATATTAACTATTGTATGCATAAATTTCAGTATTGTCCTCCTATTCCGAGATAGCATAAAAAGATTGTTTTAATATGTTTTATTCAAAAGTGAAAAAATATATTAAAAAACTTTAAAAAATATGAACGTGCTAAAAAAACTGCAAGTATAATTATTGCAGTTGAACTACACCTTTATAAGACACATTTTAATTAAAAATAATTTCAAATGAAAATTTAATTAATATCAAGTAATTTATCAATGTTGCGCAATAATGAGATTTTTATTTAATTCTATTTTTTAATATGGTATTCAATCACTATGTAATTTACCAGAAATTCAAAAAAAGTTTGCAATAAAAAATTTGATATTAATAAATTTAATTCATTATACTTTTATCTTATCCGCAGCTGAAATTTAAACAATATCGAGAACAGTAGTTATTAGATATATTTTTAATAAAAAATAAGTTAGCTAAACATCTGATTACTCAATATAAATAGTATCTTGAGTTATAAGAATTAACTATCATACCGTCTTTTTTTCTTCTTTTCAAACAAATTTTTTCTGCAAATGCTGAGATTTTCCATTAAGGGATTATCTAAACATATTATGATTTAATCACCAAAATTAGTAATCTAATAATAAAAAAAAATTTCCAAGATATATCAACTTCACCGTATATTTTCAGACTCCAACGTTGGTGGTTAATAGTAATCTCTTTAATCAATGTGTACCATATCTGCCGACCATTTACATCGGCGCGTATTACTAATTCAATTGGCGTTCATAAACGAAGCGTGAAGTCGTGCTCACATCCACGATGAGTGACTAACTATGCGTTGTACAAGGGGTTTACTCGATTCTGTCGTTTGCCTTATAATGTTCGTCAGCTGGTCATGTACCATGAATCATGAACGCGGTTTGAGGAGCCACATTTTGCATCATTTTTGCCGGAAGCCAAGAGGCAAGAGGCAAGGGTCCGGACGAAACCTCTGGTGGTTTTTGGGGTGCGTCAACGCGCCCTACTAGTGCTTGGCAGCTGCGTTGCATTTCTCTCTCTCCTTTTCTCTCTCTCTCTCTCTCTCTCTCTACACACATATAAATTCATATATATATATACATATATATCTTTGTTTCAATCAATTAACTATATTTTTTTCTTTATGATTATTAATTCTTCATTAATAAAACTATAATTTATTGTGCAAAATCTTTTACACATAAAGACAGTTTTTTATAATTAAATCTCCCGTTAAGTACTTCTGGAAAGAAACAAACCGAAAAAGACTGTTTATTGGTCAAATTGTAATGTAATGTGGGAAAAATGTCATTTTTATAATAATAATAATAATAACAATGGGAATTATTTTAATTATTCTTAATACATAATTTTAATATTGTATTTATTATCAATAGTTATATAAATAATTATAATAAACCTAATATTTATTTTTGTTAATATTTACTAATTAAATAAACTTATGCAGTTAAAAATTAACTTTTATATTGTAGGCACTATTTTAGCGTATAGTGTATTATATTTTTATTGTATGATATTAGATAAATTGATTGCTTTTGTCGCATAGGATATAATTTTGTAATCACTTTAAATAATGATTTTATTCGAGGAAAATAAATTATTTTCTATCCGAGTATTGTCTTTTCCTTAAAGTAATCAAATATTATAATTTTTTGGAAAAAGAAGAATTTCAGGAATTAATTGGAAACAATATTATTTTTTTAGATTTTAATGTTACAAAAATTATAGAAAATGCGTAATTTTATTATTCTTTTCTTAAAACATATTGATTATACATAATTTCAAAAGCTAATTTTGAAGATGCGGTTGCTATTGCCCTAAGCTAAACGAAAAGTAATCTGAGTAGAAGCGAAAATATTGTTTAAGAATTTTATTAATAATGTGATAAGAATAAATTCCTGTTACAGTTCTTTATAAAGTACACCGATGACAATTATTGCTAAGAAGGTTGTTCCCTGCTCATCCTGACGGTGTTTCCATTTTGCCCTTAAAATTTTGGTATGTCATACTATCCCTTTACCCCCCAAGGAAAGTGAAATCAGGGGTGCTTTCCTTCCTCGATTGAGAGTTAAACGCTTGAAACAGCTGATCGACGCTACTCTCTCCCTGAACTGGGAGTCTTAAGGACATAAGTCAATAAGTACGTTGGGGTTGTGTGCGTCTCACTGCAATCGCATACCACCTTCTCGTTTCTTCGGGAGAAACAAGGACGACAGACGTAAACGCGATGGTGTCAAGGACGGCGGTATAATTGGATGGAAACGACAATCTTTTATGTGAGAAAGAAATAAAGGGGCAGTTTAAACGAGGGGGAGATGCCAGATCGCGGGAGGCTGCTTGCAATTTTCCTCGTGCGCCTTACTCATGTAACGGGCACTGGAGATACACTGGAATTTCATCATTCCACGAACATGAAAATCTACTTTTATAAATATCTGAATTTCCTTGCTCTGTCATTAATCTCGATTTAGTTTAAGAATTCATTAACAAGCTGCAGATGCATTAACGTTTGTTGAACCGAATATGGAGCTTTAAAAAAAGCTTTATTTCATTTGAAATTTTGCAAATTTAAAGTTAGATTACTCTACGCTATGTATTTAAAATAAAGACATTTATAGCTGCCACGAAATTTTTTTTTGACCGAAATATGGCTTTTGCTCTTCTTTTATCTTTATATTTATTTCTTATCTCTCATGTGCCAGATTGTACCCTTTTTTAATACTTCCGTTTTCTCATCAGCGAACCTATTCTTCTTTAAATATCATTTACATCATTTTTTAAATTAAGTATAAAAAATTTTATTCAATATTTAAATTTAAATCAATTAGTAGTATATTTGAATAGTATATTCGAATAGTATAATAGTAGTATATTTATATAGTATATTGGAAAACAATAATAAATTACCATAGTTTCATATATTTAAAAAAGACTAAAATTTTGCAGGTAGTAGTATACGTGTGCGTATATTAAATTAGAATTATTTTTATTTTTAAACTTAATTTCTAAACAACTTGATACACAATAAATTAAATGTATTTTTCCTCTATATAGATCTGCTATTTAAAGATTTTTGTATCTAAAATATACTTAAAAATTTTAATCAAATTGTTTTGAAACTTGAATAGAAACGTTGAAAATGTTTTACTTTAAGAAACTAGAAAAATCATTTTTCTTTTCACCTTATTTAAAAAGTTGTTAATGTTATTATTAGCATAATCATTGTTTTCTTTATTGTCTGAGTAAATTATTATATTAAGTAATTTATAAATTAATGTAAAATTCTAACGACGGTTTTTTTAAATTATCAATTTTTTATCAACGGAATTGGAATTGTTTGAATTAACACAGTTTATATATCAGTATTGATATTTAGTTAAAGAATTTTAATTGCAAATATATCGGAACGCAGAAAAACTTACACTTAAATTCTATAACGGATTTAAAAAAAGATACAAACTTGTTACATCAAAATGGATGCGTGATACCTTTACCATCTCTTTATAAAAAAGATTTCCTACTCGACAAATGTCTGTAACTCATTGATTGTTATTAAAAAATGGTTAAGTACTCAACTACCTGGTGTATTATTTAAACTTTTTTGTTTCTTTTACTATTTTTTTGTTTATTCAATTATTATGTCTTTCTCTTGTACGAACTCTGACACGTTTCTTATGACCCGACTGTGCCTCGTTTTCTCTCTAGGTCATGTAGATGTTCGAATATTAAAAAAGACTGCGTGTAAATAAGCAAAGATAGAAACCAGTAACTTTAAGGGTATAAGAAGATAATCAATTGAAAACGAGAAAAAAAAGAGAAATAGGGAAGATTACAAACAGTATTAACAGTCCTACATAAGATCTTGCTCTGTCGTGTCTGCTGTCTATGTAAGTCTATTAATAAGTCTACTAATTAATCTATAAACGAATTAGTATTCAATTATTCCCTCCAGATAAGAGACTTGCGTCCTTCCTTCTCATTTTTGGTCTTCCTCTCCTTTCTTTATATTAATTTTTTCTTCTTAATCATCAAGAAAATTATATCTTAATTTTCATCTACAAATTGAAGCTTCATATATTTTTATTTTTGAATCATTAATAGAATTTTAATTAATACGAATTCATACGTTTTAATTAACCGCAAAGAAATATGGATTCGTAAATTTATTATCCCCTGTATTTAACATTTTTATACTAATTGTATTCCCTTCTTTTTCATATATATCAATCTTTCAAAACTTTTTGACTGTAAAAAATTTAACGTTCATATTTGTTTATGTTATCGTATTTAAGATTTTTATTGAATCAATTAAAAACAATACATGATTAAAATCTAGATTTATAAAATTTTCTAACATATAAAAAAAATTTTTATTTTATGTAATTATATTAAGAGTTAAAATTTATAACTGATTATATAGCTGTTATATCAAACATATGAGTATAATAAAAATTACCTTTTATTATTATTTTTATTTATAAACAATTTATAAGTAATTATTTATAACTTTTTTATAATTGTCCTTACATATTTTGTTGTTACTTGTTACTACTTATTGTCCTTACTTATTTTATAATTGTCCTTACCTGTTGTAGACAATAAAGACATGTTTAAAATATATTATTAAATATGAAAAATATTTTATAACTAAAAATCACATGACCAAAATTATTATTTTTAATAATTAAAATAGTAACTATATTAATATTTTATTTTATTAAATGAACAACACGAAAGTATACTGAAACCTTAAAGTTATGTATTAGTTTTTGAAAATAAATAGAAAATATATTAAAAAACGTAATCGAAATATGCTATAAATTGTTAATTTTTTTCCTAATATTGTTACATATAGAAATTTTTAAAATGATTGATAATGGTAAACCTGTTATTCGTGGATAAAAATACAAAAATATCAATAAACTTTTTGTCAATAAGGGCATATAAACCTATTTTAAGCATTCGATGTTTTTTAAAGAGTTGCTTATCTTAAAAAAAAGAATAATTTTGCTTTTAAACTATAAAGTTGTACACATGAATTATAATATGAATTTAACGAAAAATATTACATACTATACTTATAAATGCATATATTTATTAATGAAAAATGTTGACGTATGCTTTCTTAATTTCTCTTTTGCAACCTTTCGAAACTATTGCATTTTTATGAATTTAACTACCACTGACGAATGTCAAGGTGAGTTCTTATTTTAATAGAACCACATTAAACTGATTCTCTTTATTCGATATTTTTTTATTTATAAAAAAAACTAAACGTTTTTCTCGTTTATTTACATAACTTTAGATTATATCAAAAAATCATGGCTTATTATTTCAATTTCAAAATTTTCAAATTTCATTTAAATAAAAAAAAGTAACTTTGAATTTTCAATATAATAATATAATAATTATAATAATATATTAAAGTATGCATAATATATGTAGAATAAGTTTTATTAGATAGTTATTAGTGAATTAAAAATATCAATCATTAACCAGAATGAATTATTAAAAGCGCATATTTAAATTAGTCTCGATAATAAAGTCATAGTAAATTAGTCATGATAATAAAATAGTAGTTATTATTATTCATAATTTTACGTGTTTACTAAATTTTTAGTTTATAACATTCATAATATTTTTATATAAAACAGAATGTGCAGATAAAACTTAATTAAAAGATAAGGAAAATTAATTCCAAAAATATTATACATAAAAAGAAAGAAATTAGTTGATAGAACTATATATACATAGATTTATATTTTGGTGTAGAACAGAAACTTTTTGGTTATAAAAAAAAATTTGAATTAATATCTTTCAAGAGCTTATCAATAAAAAAGTATTAATCATTGGAAAGAGTTACTTATACGTGAGTTAGTAATACATATGCAAGAAAAAAAGGAAAACATTTGAGTAAATGAGTGGCTGTGGGAAAAATAAAATAAATAGAAAACAGATTATAATATTGAAGAAGAATTTATTTGCTATTAGAAAATATATAAATATAATTGTAAAAGTATATAATATCAAGTAATATGGATAAATTTAAAAAGTAATTTAGATTTTTAAAAATTACAGAAATATAAAAAATAATGTAATAATAATAATAATAAATCATTTGTCTAATTAAATTTCTTTTAGATACGCCTATATATACATATGCATCTCAATTCGTATAAAAATACATTGCTATTATTAAACAATTACATAAATCTTTTCTTGTTATGTGATTTAAAAAATATTAATAACAAAATTAATAAAAACTATAATATTAAATTCATGTATTGATTAAAAGTTTTTTTATAATTTTATAAAATACTTCCAACAAAAAAATTATAATTTTTTGTTAATATGAAGAAAAAACATCGTACAGAAACTACTTAATTAAATAAATTTTTTGTATACAGCTGTAATATGATATAATACTTAATTATTTAATATATAATACAATGGTATATTTAATAATTTCCACAATTACTTATATGTAAGCATGAAGATATAAGTCAATATTTAAGAATTATTTCCAAAACATGTTAAAACAAGTTTCTGGATTATACGTTTAACCAAGTGGGTGACATAAAATAATCATGATCTATGATCTACAGTTTTGTCTTGGCAGCTATAACAAGATTAGAAATTAATGAAATAATGCTCAATTATACAAATTTAAGATTTAGCAGAAAATACTTAATATCACGCCTATGGTAGCACCAATTGTTCATGACAATACTTGACCAACATACACCTGTACGTTGATTACAACTTATTAAATATGCTTTCAAATAATGCCGCCAAAAAGTATCGCACCCTTCAGATTAAATTTTAACTGTAAAAGAGTAAGCATTAGTGTATTATAATGGACTAAACGGGAGGACGATTGTTAAATAAATATTTCAATAGTCATACAAATCATTTATGACCCTCAATTATTCATTTTCCCTCCCTGTAGGTTTAGTCCATGCACAAATAGTTTAGAAAGATCTGAAACAGAATATAGACAAAGATAAATATATATATAACTATACTTATATTTCGAAGAGTGAAATTTGCACTGCTAAGAAGATAAACAGAATAATATAAAATCTACGATATGACAGATGGTTATATATTTCAGAGACTTCCAATAAATGTATGGTCTTATATGACGAGCCTTTAGGGGCGTTGAAAAGGTAACTTAGCTAGATGTTCCAAAACCTTAGCTGGGAATTAGGATGTAAAGGAGTGGTTTAATAAAAATCTGAACGAGTTCTAACGTGCAAATTGTCATAATTTTAGAATTCTTGTATGAAATTTTAGTGTATCCTATAGTAAGTATACCCACGAAAATGGCATATGTTGCTCTTGGTGAAATCTTCGTACAAGCAATAAAACCAAAAATCACGTCTGAAAAATTTCGATAAATTTGTTCATTGTTATAATTATATATAATGAAGAACTTTTAATACTACCTGTTATACTAAAAATTTATCAAAGTAGAAAGTACTTCATACAGGAATTATAAAAAATATTTAAATATTTAATTTAAGAAAACATTTTATATTTATTTTATTGTTATATAAAAATTCTGCTGTTTTAGTTTATATGAAATTAAGTAAAAACTTGACATATATAAATAATCATACAATTTAAGGTATATTTGCATAAATGAATTTTTAATGCTATTATTTTATACGTATATATGAAAATTCAATTTAACTGAATTAAACTAATAGTTGTTTGATTTATACAGAATTAATAATTAATATTGTAATTTTAATAAAAATTATTAATTTTTTATAATTATTTACTGTGTTTTTGTAGTTCTTGATCGATGCCTTATTTTTATTGTTAAATGTATCAATAATATGTTAATAATAAATATGACTTCGTTTAATCAGTCAGTAATTACTATAGAGAATTTTTTTATTTTAATAAGGTATTCGAATTAAATATTTCAATAATAATAGTTAAATATTAACTTCGCATAAAACTAATTTCAGTGTAATAATTCAATTATTGCTATTATTATAATGATCATTGTAACCTATAACGTTATTAAATGATAACATTTTTTAGAAAGAATCAATTATTATCTTTCTAAATTTTTATTAATTGTATAAGATTTTTGTCTGAAAAATTAAACCTTTCTTAGTTATTACCAAATATAATTTTATATATTATTTTTAATATGAATTTATCATACTTACAAATATATATTTTATTACAATAGCTACTACTATTTCGTTTCGATATTTAGTATACCCAATGCTTAATAGAATATCTTGGGTTCGGAAAAATTTTTTTAGATTTTCTTTTAATATATTTATGCAAGGCATGCATAATAATAATGCGTATAATATTAGTTTTAGGTTTTGCATAAAAATGATTGTGTAAATTAATTATAATATTTAATATATAATAATAATTTTTAAGGTTTTAAATTATGAAATCAATTTTGTCATTTTATCTGCATTAACTAATTTTAAATTATATGCGTTTCTTCATAGCAAATTTAATTACAATTTAATTACAAATAAAGGCAGATTTAAAAAAAAATTTAATTCCAAAAAGAAAATCCATCGGTCTTAATTGAGGTAGCTTGATTAGGGTAGTTGGATCTTCCGGATATAGTTTTCTTAATCGCTTCTTGTGTGTGAACTACTCTCTATTTAAACACACATTCATGAATTAAATGCGGTTGTCCTTTTTTCCTTGAAAAATCTTCTATTAGCAGTTCTGCTTCGGATATTGTAGGGAATAGGTACACAGATGTTACTCCATGTTATTAATTGCAGGATAAGTACCGGACTGTCTATAATTGCTAAAAGGAAAACTTATGAATCATATATTCGCATATCAATACATCACATATATTATTTGTTTGCTTAAATGTGCATCTACATTTGAGTTTTATACTTCTACTAAATTTTTTCTTTGCATTACAAATAAGGCCATTTAAATATCAAAATACGAATCATTTATAGGACAGTGAATATCATATTAATCTTCTTTGTATATATATCTTTTTAAATTTTACATTATAAAAATATTTTTTTGTTTCAAAGTTTTCATTTTCTTAACTAATGTAATAGAAATCTTTATTGTGATTATTCAAATATAGATACTTGAAAATTAATTGAAAATTCAAGCTAAACCTAGTATGATAATAAATACAAAATATCAAATTTATGTATATTTATATATTATATATTTATTAGATTTATTATTGTATAGTTTTTATTCTATTTCTATATAACACGGAATTAATTTTGTTTCAATTTCATAAAATAGATATACAAACATTGATTCAATATATACTTGTTTATAAATTGTAAGAATTTTTAGATAAAAGAAAATAAATATATATATATTTATAAACTCTTTAGAGTTTATAAAATATGAATTATAACAAATAATAGTATGTAAGAAAATATATTCGAAATTTTAAAGATAATTTTTAATTTTACTACAAATTTTAAATATACATAAATTTTACTGAGATAAATAGTAATTTTCTTTTAATATGTTTTTTGTATAACTTATATCTAATTAAATATTTTAGCTTAGATATTGGAATTATAAAACATATACAAGCTATTTTATAAGTATAAAATTCTGAAATATCAACTATTACAGTGGATAAAATATGTAGATAAAAAAACTAATATTTATAAAATCTATGAAAATAATTTAATTTATTTTGAATATCATAGATAAACATTAATTACCTTTATAAACTATTTATAATTTAGCGTTAAAAATTTATTTATGCAAATATATCTTAAATTGTATGATTGTTTAAAAACTATTCTCTTTTGGATTATTAACCGATTCTATTTAAATTCATGTGTGTTCCAATATTAGTTAATCGTTTTCTTATTATTTGTTATTATTTATTTGTAAAGTGGATTATTGGAGGAAAACAAAATTAAATTAAAAACTGTGATAAAGGTAATTTTTTATTAATAAAGTATTAATATATTTTTATTGATATTTCTTGAACATTCATATGACACAAAATAATATTCATTTAAATAAAAAATTCCCGAAAAGTCATAAATATGTAAAGAAAAATTAAAAGAATGTATTATAAAAATTAAAAGAAATGTAATCTAATGTGATATTTTTAATGCGCTAAAAAAATTTAGAAATATTCCTCTTATTTAATTTTTTAAATGATTGTAAAATAAAAAACTTTACAATTGTTTCTATAATAAGTTTCGATCATCTTTTAAATATAAAATTTGTAGATTACAAATAAAATTCTTATTGAATTTTCAAAAAGATGTGAGATTTTACTTAATGAATCAAAGTTTTAGTCGATAAATAAATATAAATTATTCTTCATAAATTTATGATAAATATAAAATTAATTAAATAAACAACAGAAATCAATATATTTTTAACTTTATACACGAAACTTTTAGGATAATATTAATTAAGTATAATTAAAGGATACCTGAATTACGAATCATACTAGAAATTATAAAGCAAATTTAGTGAATTTTACAATTTGTTTTATATAATAAAACATTTTTTCGCATAGTACATAATCGAGAAATTTTTATACGCAAAAGTACAAGTGAATCAAATGTCATAATCTAGAATATTTAATTTGTCTTTCAAGAATCTCACATTTAATGTAAAATAATTTTATTTAATTTAAATTTTAACTATATAATATTATGTATGAAATGGTGGAAAACACAGATAATGCATAAATTGGTTATCTTATACATGTATACTCATTTTTACAGATCGTTTACTAGTTGTAATTCATTTCCATCGAAGAGAAAACAAATCTAATATTTATAAATTGTTTTGGAAAATATTTATTTTTATTTTCCTAATAACTTATCAATACTTGCAAATGATAATATATAATAATAAAACGTCAGATTTATTTTGTTAAATAAAAATATTGTTTTAAAGAAATTTTAATTTTACGATTATTCAAATTCCTTATAAAAATGTTGTATAATTAATTGATAAATGATATAATAAATGAATTATTTGTTTATTTATGATAAAAGTTGAAAAATATTTAATATATCCTGTTCTTGTAAAAGTGTGATTTTTAATTTTATAATTTTTAAATTGTAAGTACTATAATATTTGATAATGTGATATTATTAATTCGGAAAAATCCTTTATAAGCAATAATATATAACATTTTTATTTTTCAAATAAAAATGATTAAATGTTACATTTTATTAAAATTAAGAAAAGATTTTGTCAAAATTTTCTATATGTTACAATAATAATCCTTTCAAATTCTTGTAAAATCTCGATGTAGCTTCCTAATGATTGTGACCAATAGAAACCATTGATTAATCTCATACCTGAATTCTGGTTACGAATTACAATTTAATGTTTCATCATATTCCCGTTTGACCATCATTTGACCATTACGGGTAAATTCTGTATCTTATATTAATATCTAATAAAAATAATTTATTATATTATAAATTATTATCATGTACTGGTTTATTGTACTTCTTGTGAAGTGTTATTAATATATTTAAGTAAAATCTTCTCTTTAATGTTAATATCGCATTGTAAACGTAAAGTCTAAACTTTAGTATTTGTGGAGATTTATAACAATCATTTTTAAATAAGTTTCTCAGAATTGAAATATTTTTTCTAATAAATTATAGAGAATGTATTTTTGATACGTTGCATTATTATAATTTATATTTACAATGTATTATTATAATTTATACTTTTTTTATTCTAATAAAAAATTCTATCTAATGAATATAAAATATAATCTCATTATTTAAAAAACTGGTCTGATTTATAGGTCGTTTTTGGTGAATACGGACATTTAAATTTTTATTCCGGTTTACTCGTTTTTAACCTATAGCTAAGCAATTAATTGTTAAACCCGAAAATGAGCGAATGATTAACTGAGAAGCAGAGAGAGAGAGAGAGAGTAAAAAGAATCATGGACGTGAAAACGGTAAAAGATAAAAAACAATATAATAAATTCTAATTGTAGTCATTATTATTATTACGAATTATTATTTTTCTCGTTTTTTGTCTAGTTTCATAAAAGAAAAATGTTTTACTCGTCTTTATTTTTAGGAATATTTTATATATTTATCGTCTAATACATTGTTAACCTAAAAATCCAATTTATTCGTCATATTATTCAAAAGAAGAAAAGAAAACACGTTAAATATAAATTCACAATCACGCAGACTGAAAAATATGAGGATAGATACAAAAAAAAAATAATATATTCTATATGTAAACCCAGCATAATTTATTAATGAATATTGTATTCCAATTTACATACATGAAATTTTATTTTTATATAAATTTAATATGATTTGAATATTTAAATATTATTAAGTGCATTATATTTTATTGCTTTTAAGATATTGTTCGAGAAATAGTTAACTACCGCTATTCACTCAAATCTAATGAAACATTAATGCATATAAGTTTAAAAATAAGCTATTTATAAAATAAACTTGCTTAGATTTGAATGCATTTAATATATTTAACATTATAATACGATTTTCAAAATTATCTTTATATATTATTTCATTTAAATAGCGAGTTCTTTCTAATTCTAATCAGAAAAATGTAAATTCATATTTTCCTAAATATCAAAAGATGAAGCTTGTCTGAACGTCTACGCACATCAATTATCAAATTAGTCAATGAATGCAAAACTAAAGCTTAAAAAAAAATTCTGAACAAGAAAGAGTGCACCATCTCCGGTCGACGACACATGATAGTTTCGCAGTTACATTTCCCCATGAGAGAGGGGCAGAATTCGGCGGGATTTGGAGGCTCACTGTGATTGGCGCAAATATAACCCCTCTACCAATGCGTTCGTCGTCGGTGGTAGCGGAGTTGGGATACGAATACGATAAAAGGGCGCGTGCCCCTCATATCACCAACAGTCTGTGCGTCACATTTCATGAGCGCGTGAGTTTTCATCTGGTGCGACTCTCGCGTGTTTGTACATTAAGTTTTTTTTGCGTGGTGTGAAGAACGTCTAATGGGGGCGGGAAATTTTCGCTCGTTTTTTGGTACTTGTCTTATTTGACTGGATGTTTTTCTGCCCCCATACGATTAACGATATATTTCGTTGAATGAAGAATCGTCGAGAAAATAAAGAAAACCGTTCAATGGATTATTGAGGTTGATATTAAAGAAAATTTTCACAGTGCTGCGATAAAACATCTCGCTCCAGAATGTTTTTAGAGCCGATTTCCGACTCGTGTGACGTGTGTCGCTGCACAAGGTAATTACAAGAGGATTTAGTGTTTCCTCGCCAATATTTCTTTACTTTTTAAAAATAAATATTCAGTGTCTTTCCAAGTGGAACGATTTTATTGTGTAGAGAGAAATTGTATTAATGTTTTGAAAGTGTCCCAAGTTTTTAATATTGAAGTTATTTATGATTTAATTGTTTTAATTTTTCATTTCATCAAATAGAGTTCTTTAAAAGCTTGTAAAACTTTTGGTTTTGAAGTGTAAGAAGCAAGAAAAAAAAATTAAAAGATAAACAGATAATTTCAAAGGTCTGAAAATTTTTCACGATTGCAATTTACAATCACGAATACAATCAAGATTCAATTTTTGACGAACCATCCATCCTATTTTCATATATGTAAAATTATACTTTAGTACACATTTGTAGTATTTGTAATTTCGAATATATTACATCGTTTGCTATAATAAACGAATTAAATCTCAGATTTATATACACTATCGCGTATAATATTATTATCTTAATATTTTTAGAGAATTTTACAAAATAAAAACGCGCGTTATAAAAAAGAATTAAAAAATTTGAAGTTTGGAAAAATGACAAAGAGAGACGCCACGCGCGACTTCCTTCGTTCGTGGTTTCCTTTTGAAGCTCCGCCCTCTTCAGTCGCGCGGCAAATGTCAGCCGTGTCGGTTCGCGGGTTTTATGAGACTTCGCTTATCAAACATAAGCGATGATAAATTGACAAAGACCAGTGTTTTTATAACACAAACTGGTCGCAGAATAGTATTTACCACGGGACACATATTACGTAGCTGCGGTACGTTATTAAAATACAAAGTTTTTTAGTTTAATTATAAAATTTTTATCTACTGTAGCTGCTCCAAAATAGGTTTTGGAGCGTAGATCGTGTTTGTGTCAACAAGTATTTTTTAATCTGACAATAATTAATTAATTAAAGTTATTGAAGAGACATTTTTTGTATTTAATTCATTCGTACAATGAATTTTGTTAGTTGTACTGTTAAACTTAAGATTTTTACAGTTTAAATTGCGTTTTATCAAAATGAAAATGATGTGTAACGAAACGTGCCTTTTTTGTGTGATTGCAGGCTGTTCAAAAATGCATTTAAGATTAAGGGAACACCGGAGGCTTCGGTGAAGACGTTCAATTCATCATCACGAGTTAAACGATTGATCGGCATGGCATCGGTACGCATGTCGAGCCCGGACCTGGGTTCGCCTTGTGCCAACAACCAGAACGTGGAGTGCGCCGCCATCTTCAGTCCCAATGTTCAAAACTCTACGCCACACAAGGTAAACTAAGCGCGATGTATATCCGCATAAATGAAATACGCGCACGCGCGCATTGAAACCTCGTTATACTTCTTTCCCGCACTTTTTTTATTTCACTTTTCATTATCGCTTAGTTGAAAATTAAGTTCATCTTCCAACTATGTTAATAAAATATTTCGAATAAAATTATAAAAATTTTTATATAATTTACATAATTCATTATTTGTTTATAAATGTTAACATATTAAATTATTTAAGTTATTAAATTTTTTTTTATAAATGTGTATATATCAGCAAGTTAAATTTATGATTATTTTTCATTGCAATAAATTTTATATAATTGCTAATGAAATATAAAATTTTTAACTCTGTACTCTGTAAATCTGTTTTCATCGCGTAAGTACATGTTTAGAAATCAATTCAATTATTTCTATTTTATTAAGAAGTTTTTATCACAATGCTTAGAAAAGCGTGTGCTTATAAATGTTTTGTCTTTCACAAATATATGATAATAATATTAATCAATTACTTACAACTCTTTTGTTTTTCAATTAAATCACAAAAACATTAAGAAATTAAAAAAATTTATTTTCATTCAATCTATTATATTCAATATATTTTAATATATAGTTCAAATTTGTGAATGCACTTGCACCGAGAGATAATAATGTCCGCATATTTCTAATTAATAATAACGCAATGTAGTTAAAATATACAAAATATATTAAACATCGCTTTACTTCGTTTAAGATTTTAGCATGCATATTGAAATCTACAATCTTTTTTCTTGAGAATTTGCCTTTTTTTAAAATATTTTTTATTCATAATTTTTTCATAAAAAAAAAATCAATTTTATCATTTACCCATATTATTTCTTTTATAGTCGGGTGGCCTAAAATCATCAAAGCCACGTTTCCCGCTCGAAGAGTTCGATCCAAACAGCCAGGACAGTGGTTATGGTGGTTGCGTGAATTACTCGGACGAAAAATCCAGTCAGTGCACTAGCTTCCAATTCGCCGAGCCCCTCGGTGTTGCTCCTCGAAGGCTGTCCCTTGAGTCCCGTAGCCCTATGAAATCACCTCTTCGCTCGTCGCCACAACGCAAACGTAATGCCCGACCTGCACTCTTCCGCAGTCTCTCCTCCGGTTACGAGAGTACGGATGATGGCTTCAACGACCTCATCGACATGGAGAGTCTTGACAATGAGCTCACCCGATTGCCCAATGGATTGTCCAGCCTCATTTCTGGTGACATCGTTATCGGCCCTGAAAAACCCATGGACATAGAAGTTGTATCGACAACACCAAAGGCTCCTGCAATCGCCAGCAGACCTAATCCAAACCTACGGAGATCGCTTTCGTTACAGTCAGATCGGCTACAGAGTCAATTACCTGACGATAATAGCCCCCCCAGTCTGTCTAAGGTCAGATCTTGCCTCTTCCGTTCACCGAATGCCAATTCCTCGGTAAGCAAGCTCGGCTTCGACGAGAGTCCACGCAGGAGCCACGAGATTTTCGACGAGAGCCCGGCTACGAGAAAGTTTAAGCGGCCAGAACCACCCGTCGATCATTCGCCCACTCTGGTCAAACGCTCGAGAAAGTGTGCGAGTTTCCAGGACGTTACCCTTGCTATCAGCCCCGAGCCCAGCTCGTCGCTGTCACCGCCGCTGCTGCAGCGCAGCCATTCCGAGACAGAGGCTCATGCTCACATCAAGTCCGCGATTCATCGTAGCACTACCGACTCTGACCTTACCGGTGACTTCAGCAAGACTTGCATACTACCCCTCGCTGATGGCCAACACGAAGATCTTAAATCCATCAGTCCAGAAACGCTTTCGAGGCTTATCCGAGGTGACTTCGACAAGCAGATAAGCGATTTCAAAATTGTCGATTGCAGGTACCCATACGAGTATGAGGCTGGGCACATCGAAGGTGCACTTAATCTTTACAGTAAAGAAATGATCGAGAAGTTCCTACTCGACCCACTCAAACATAAGGCTGTATCCATTGAACCTGATACGCAAAAGCGCAGCATTCTTGTCTTTCACTGCGAGTTTTCGTGGGAACGGGGCCCTAATCTGTCGAGGTTTCTGCGCAACATCGATAGACAGCTGAACAAGGAACACTATCCAGCCCTACATTATCCAGAGATTTATCTTCTCCATGGCGGATACCAGAAGTTTTATAAGGATCAGAGGGATCTCTGCTCACCTCAAGGTTATAGACCGATGCGACATCCAGATCACGAAGCCGACCTTCGTCAATTTAGGAGCAAGAGCAAGAGTTGGCAAGGAGAGAAAAGTAATAGGGCCAATGTCGTCACAGCAAGAGCAAATCTCAAAAGACTAGGATTTTAAAGCCGTACCTTATTTATCAATTGATCAAATGTTACAGGCATAACGATGACGAAGATAAAAACGATAATAATTCTTACGATGTATTTAATTGAAACACTGTCGTGTTTATTTATAGTGTTCATTCATTCTTCGCTTCATTCAGGCATTCGGATATTTGAGAAGAAAGGTTTATTTTGTGAGATTTTTCATTATGCTTGAAAGTTCGACGAAATTCGTGAGTTTTATGTGCAAATGTAAATAAAATTTATAAACCACGGTCGCAATAGGCGGAGCCTTTAAAGCCGCACACGAAGCAGGCTTTTTAAACGCTTTAATTTTCGAATTCTGTGCTGTTTATCTTTTTTTTGTTTTTTAATTTGTAAAAACGAAAACCCGAACTTCCGAGAGATCACGAGAGAATAGAAAATCGATTAAATTATTTTTATGATACTTGTGTGTGAGTATTTAATGTTTATCGAATATTTATGTACAGGCGCGAAGTACAGGACGAGGCGAGACTTTAAAGCAAAAAGCGACATAGTCATTTTTCAGTTCGCTGATTAGCTTATATATACCAAATTATTTTAGGCGCCAGATTAGTCAAAAATTATGAAATATGAATTAAATAAATTTAATTTTCTAGAGATTGAAATTGTACTTGAGCACGTCTTTTTCACTCGATATGGAAAAAGAGTCGAATCGATTTTCTCGTTTCTTCCTCGATGAAGTAAATGTCTATACATGTGTATAATATGATATGTATACAATAATTGTTATTATATGAACTCAAAGAAATTGATTTATTGATCAAAAACATGGGAAAAGAAGGTCCGACTTATCCTCTCCCTAGATATGTGCAAACTAGATTATTATTATTATTATATGTTGTACAAAACTATAGCACGCATTATGTGAAATCATAAGCATTAATATAATTTGTCCTACAAAATAAACTGGTTATCTTTATTTCTTTATAATTTTGTTTATTATTACCACTGATTAATTATTATATATTTATCAATTTAAATTTTTTATTTTATTAACAAAAATAATTAATTATTTTACATTTTTTTTTCAAATTTTAAAAACGAATAAAATTCAATTATATACATTTTGATCAATGATACTGTAAATAATATATTGATGCTATTAAAATATTTTTGTATTAAGTAAATTTGATAATAATCATCGATTTAATATAGTTTTTTAAAATATAATAAAATAATTCTATTACAATATTAACTATATAATTATATTACTAATGGAAATAATTAATGATTTTCTACAGAATTAACAAAATATTCAAAATTATTTTACAATAGTTGCAAATAATAATTGGTCGATGAGTTTAATTATAAATATTTAGGGAATCACTTTAATATAAAGAATTCAATGGAATACTATTAACAGGAATGTTTCTGTAGAATAACTGTCATTTATTAGAATGTAGGAACAACTAATGAAATATTTACAATTTTTTAGTATAATCTGTAATTCACATTTAATAAGATCATTCATCTTTATTATGTAAAAAATACAAGTAAATTATAGATTATACTAATAATTTTATCATAGTTTCTTTTTGAATTAAACAAAATAAATAATTAGTCTTAAACCACAAAACGTTATAATATTAAATAGGATATTTTTTTGTTAAATAAATATTTCAATATAGTATTGAAAATATTGTATATATGACACAATTTTTATAATTTATATTTCTCTTTATTTGCACAAATTAAAAATTTTGTTTTTCTTTAAAACAGATTAGATGTAATTTTTATTATAAAGTACTTTTGCTTTTTTAACCCGTAAAGTTATAGGGTTATCTTGAAATTTATCTTTTCACCGGTGACGCTGGCACATAGCGTTGGATACGTGACTTGCTTATAGTTATCTATATACATTAGTAGTATAGTTTGAAATTTATATATTAAAGTTTTGTAAAACAAATTTAACTGTTGCTAGCTTTGTAAAAAAAACGACAATTACCAAAGCTCTAGTAAAAGTTTTGAAGTGTGATAGAAGTTTTTGACTATGTTTACGTTCTCTTTTATTGCATGTAATTAATATATAATTACAAAAAGTAAAACCTTGACTGTATTTATATTTTTAAAAAGACGGTACTTCTTTATAATTTAAAATTTTTTGTACTTGTATTGAATTTGTATTTTCGTATGAATTTTTTGTCATTATCTAAAGTTTATAATTTTGTTAGTCACGTGATATCCGATCAAACATTTTAACATTTCTAGAACTTTCTTCTTTCGAATTGATTTATCTTTTTTTTTGTGTTGTAAAATTCTATACACAAATATTAAGCATTTTTGTAATGTTTTCAATCAAAAGATAATTCTACATGAATTGAATATTGAACAAAAATAATATTGTAATTATCAATTTGAACTTTTAATTTACATTTCTGTGTCTCGTTTATTGATATATTGAATTTAGCATCAAAATTTAGGTTAAATCATAAATATATTTTCCATAATTTATCGTTATTTTATACAGTATAAATGAAAATCATTTAACATTTCAGCTTTAACTAAAGTAAGAAGACCACTTTTCAATATTAAATCAAGACTTTTGGTAACAATGACAAAGGCTTTTGAAATTCATGAAATTATACCAGACGTAATTGATTCGGTACCTCCTGCAATTATTAAAGTGTCTTATCCAAATGGAATTTCTGTAGATATTGGTAAAGAATTAACACCTACTCAAGTCAAAGATCAACCAACTGTAGACTGGGATGCTGATAATTCAGCTTATTATACACTTTGTATGACAGGTATAGTAATTAGCTAGTAAAATAAAATACTTTTTATATAAAATAATAAACTGTACAAACCATATTTTTGTTTATAAATGATTACAAAAATTACATAAAAATTTAAGAAACTAAATTTATACAATATATTGTAATTATATAAGGAATGTAACATTGATTTTATATTTAAATTAAAAGTGAACTAATCTGATATTATTTCGAAATAATATACATTATCGTATATTTGTATAATTAAGAAATAATTGAAATAAAAGATAGAATTGTCAAATACTTTTTTTATTTTATTTTCAAATTATATACAAAAAAATTGTAAATCTTTTTGTATATTGTAAAAAGCCTACAAGATTTTTAGTCCCATCATCTATATACAGAGTCTGTCTTATCCTTAAGTTTGCTATTACTTATACTTATAATAATAAAATAATTGTAAGTAAATGTATTATTATTTATTTATATAAGAAATTGTACATTATATCGTATATGATATTATTAGATTATATTATTTTATAATATAGATACTTAATTAATTAGTTACTTATCACATCTTCAATAATTGATAATAATTGAAAATTTATTGTGATAAAGTTAACAAACAAATAAATTAATTTTGTTAATTAAAAGCTTTTAAAATAGTTTAATGAAATTTAAATATGTAAACATTTTATAAATATATTTTATACATTTAGTATTAAAACACCAATTGTTGTGATAATTGAATATGAATTTGATATAATTATATTTATTAATAAATATTTAAATTATATCAAATTTTTAATAAATTAAAAAAAATTTTTTCGTAAAATTTGTTTTAATTTAATTAAGAATTAATTAAATAATAAGTATAGCATAAAATTGAAAAATTAAAAAAAGTATAAAGGTATATAAATAATAAATATGAATATGATTTATTTTAAAAAATTTTTAAAGTTATATTTCTTTTTTATATTAAAATAATTTAAGAAATACCTTTAATATAATCATGTTGATTTAAATTTTATAACTTTAATAAAAATATTTATTATGAAATTATTAGAATGTTATATCTATATTATACATAGTAATAAACAAAATATTCTACTAAATTATTATAATGAGGATAAAAATGTGTATACTAGAAATTATATTTTATAGATCCTGATGCACCAAGTCGCAAGGAACCAACATTCCGTGAATGGCACCATTGGCTTGTTACTAACATTCCTGGTAAAGATGTTACTAAGGGAAATGTATTATCTGATTATATTGGTTCAGGTCCACCACCAGATACTGGCCTTCATCGCTATGTATTTTTAGTATATAAACAGCCAGGAAAATTAAATTTCAGTGAAAAAATTTTAACAAATCACAGTGCAGAAGGACGTAATAATTTTTCCATAAAGCATTTTGCAGAAAAATATAATTTAGGAAATCCAATTGCTGGAAATATGTATCAAGCTGCTTATGATGAATATGTTCCTAAGTTATATAAACAACTTGAAGGATAAATTTTCAAGTAATAAATATTTTTGAATGTGATTTCTAATAGGCTAAATCATTATTTAGATTACTTTTTACTTAGTAATTTACAATTTGTATCAAATGTACAAGTGCTTAAAGCATAAATAATATTTGTTACTTCGATTATATAAATTAGGATTCTAATTTTTGTATACAAATCACAAAATTTAAAAAATTTGTATCTATAAAAAATGATATGTTATACATGAAAATATTTTTATTACATTATTCATTTGACTTATTTTCCTCTAATTCTATTTTAATTGTAATAATTTTTCTTATTAATTATTAACATATATTTAACATCAGGTAGATTTAATAAATGAAATGCAGTTTTTGATGGTTTGCTGGTTTTTAATGCTTATTTTAAAAATGTTAACAAAAAAGTATTTACCATAAGAAATTGTAATCAATTTTTCATGTCTATTAAAAGGTTAGAAATTGTCAATTAAATAAAATTTAAAATAATAAAAATAATTCAATTGGTATATTTATAAAAAAGTTTCAAGATTTTACTTGAGTAAAGATTAAATTTCCATAATGGTAAATATGATTCTAGTTAAAAAATGAACAGTTTAAACTTTGATTATTTCATTTTTTAATTGCAGCTTTTATAAATTGTATTATATTGTTCCATCATTATACATTTACTTATTTTAAAAAATGTAGTAAATATGTCTATTTTAATGAAAAATTAAATTTTTTTACCATAAGTATAATTTTTTCAATTAATTTATTTTTAAGTTTCATTTTAATTGCAGTAAATTAAAATTTTCTTTATAATTAACTTATTTGTTTTAATTTAAGTTTTAAATCAAAATCAACAAGTAATGTTATTATAATATTTCTAATTTTAGCAAATAAAATTTTAATAGAAAAAAATTATTTATTAAAAAATGAAAGCTCTAATGCTGATTGAAAAAAACTAATATCAATGAATTAAAAAATTAACAGAAACTTAATATACATTAATAATATTCTAATGGATGATCATACAATATTAGTGATATAGAAAGTTACTTGTAAAAGAAGCTAAAATTTTACATTTTAATTCATATTTCATTAGATAGAGCATAAAAGAATTAAAAAAATAAAATGTAATTTTTGCAATGTCTATAAATAATTATACTTTAAATTTTAGAAACAATGAAACATTCAGAAAATTAAATACTTAAAATATAAATGATATGTGAATATATAATTTATTTACTTAATGTTTTTTTCTGTCTATCTCTGAATGAATCTTATACGACATATATGTATCATTTTTATCATCTTTCATAATATTCTATCTACTATTTGACTGCATTTGGATCTTGTGAAATTTTACTCCCCCATTTTTTCTCTTCTATCAACTCCTGCTTATTATTTTTCGTTTCATTATTCATTCTAATCTCGCAAATAATTTCATTTTATGTTTTTCCCTTCCTCTCCATATATACATTTTTTTTAAAAACTTTACTATGATGTGTTTTTTGTGCATTTTGAAGTTTACATTTGTTATTATTCTACTTTTAATGATTCTAATTCTTCCTTTTTTATTTGTTCTCTCTAAAAGTAATTTGTTTATCCAATATTATGCGAAAAATGTATCCTTTCTATTCTTTTCATTAGCCCTTTTGTCTTTAGCTCTTCTTCTTTCAAAAACTTTTCCTTTTTCTATCATTATTTTTTTGCCCTGTGCAGATTTTCTCATTGTTACTCTATAAGATTTTTATATTTTTTATTTTCTAAATTAATCGCTCTATTAATTTTCAATTTTCTATCCTATTTGTATGAGCTTTTAACATCAACCTTTTTTCAATTTTTTCCTAGTTTCTATGTTACCTCATTTCTGCTATTACTTTCGTCTAATGCACTCTCGTTTTTAGTTCCCTTGTTCAACTCTTTCTCTATTTCACACATACACCTATCTGTAGTAGATTAGTCGGATTTCGCTCTGCCGACTACATTCATTCTTTTTATCATCCTCTCACTATCTTAATTGATTATTACGTAGTGAATTACCGATATTCTTTTACTGCTGTATGTGAATTTCTATGCTTCATTTCTTATATGCGATGTATTCAATTGTCCTTTCTCGATCCACTTTATTATTTCTGTCTTCTCCCTACTTATTGTTTTGTTTTTGTTATTATCTTATCTTTCCTTGTCTCTTCCTTGCTTGATCCATCCACTCTCTTTCCCTGATTTTGCATTCAAATCTCCCCTATTTATGGCCGTCCTACATAGAGTTCATTATTTCGAGATTCTCTGTTTTCTAGTATTTGAGTTATCTCAAATACTACTCTCTGTATTTAAGTTACTGCAATATTATACTATTTTTTGTTTATTAACACCGACATACTTATGAATTCCTTTCTATTTCCTTTTTATACTTTCCATTTCTATCTTCAACTCTCTTACTATTATATCAATTTTTTATTACAAGAAATTCTTCCCTTTATATCTTCTTCTTTTATTTTTCCTTCTCACTTATCACTTGTTGGTCCAGAATAAATTGCCAGTCTTGAGCGTTCATCCTCTCTAGGAAAGGCATATTTCAGAACGCTTCTTAATTCTGTTTTTATTCTCTAAGTTTTCTAACCTACATTGTTAACTATATTGCACAAGGATAAAAAATAATAGTATATAATTGTTATTATTTTTTTCCTATGCATATTTAAGTTACTACCATTTTAAACATTGTTTTTCATTTGTTTTATCAAAAACAAATTTTAGATCTGTAAAGCTCGCAGGAAATATTTCATTTTTTTACTTCATCATTTATTATAGTTTTGGATACATACATTGATTTAATTCTTTTTATTTTATTTTTATTATGTTATGTTTTTTTGTTATGGTATGTTTTTTATTATGTTTTTATTTTATTATTTAATTCATCTATCTATAGTTATTTTCCACGTGTCTATTTATTATTCTCTTTAATATTTTTACGTAAATGTTATAGCTAATATGAATAAGAGTGATACAATATGATCCGTCGTTTCTTTTTTCCTTTTTCATAACAACTTTTCATCTTTAGGTATACTTCGTTCTTTTAAATATATGTTCATTATATTTGTAATTACCTACCTTATATTTGTATTTTGATATTTCATTCTACATAACATCTTTTCTATGCTATATTACTTTTACTATGCATATTTTCTATATCATTGATCGAATTAAATTTTTGCCATCCTTGCTTGTTCTACTTATTGTTATATATTTATATGTTATATTATTTTCTACTTTATCTCTTTTTTCAATATTTATTATTTTTGTATATGTTTTATTTTCTTAAAATATTTTTTTGTCTTCTTTTTCTTCTTTATATTTATTATATAAGCATTTTTTCCTATTCTTAATGGTATTTATTTTTATTTTTTTAATTAAAACATCATTTACGTTATCTTGAAACTCTTCCCACATTTATCTAATTTATCTATTTTAAAGGCTTTGTCTATTACTTTTCCATATTTTTTTTTATCATATTTCAATCGCATTATTTCAAATTATAAACATATCATTATTCATAATATTTCAATTTTTTGTAAATTCACTTATTCTATTTCACAATTTAATTTGAATTATAAAATTCTCTATGAGTTAAGTCAATTTATTCTAACATATAAATTAAATCATAGTCTAATTAAATATTGTAGTTATTCATTGTTATACGTTTAATTATAAGTTTTTTTAATATTTTTTATTTTACTACATCATTAATATTTTAACAGTAGTATCAGTACTATTATTGTTTGGTTTTCTAGAAAAATACGACAAATTTGAAACTTATGACAATTATTATTAGAATTTCTAGAACATCACTTTGTCATTGAAATTTGAATATTCTTTAATTAACTTATTGATAATTTCAATATGTTAATATGTGTACATGTAAGTATTTAAAAGTTTTAATTAATTAAAATGTAATATATATTTTATATATTTATATTTTAAATATATTTCAAATGTTATTGAACTTCTTTGGCTGTTTTGACGTATTTGAAAAATTTTTTTGTCACTTGAATAGCAACACACATACAAAGTAAGTATCCAAGATCATTCTTAGGAATATCACATTTCTGATACTTTAGCATCTTTGATGTTAACTGGTAAAACAATTTCTAAAGTTCTATTTACTAAACACCCAAATATTACGAGATAATATTATAAACTGCAACAATTAACTGTTCATATTTGGTATAAGATTATGTACTCGTATTTCTTTTCGACCATTATCATAAATGTTCTGATACTTAATGAGAATCGCAATTATCTTCTTAATTTTATTATTTTATATTATTTTTTATTATATTGTATGAAAAATATTTGAATTAAGAACAAGTTTTGGTCAATATAGTTAATGTAGCTTCCTTAATAAAGATCTTGAAATGTTAATTCTTTGCAGATTGACATTTTCATTAAGGTAATCGAGCTAATTTAGATATTTGAATTAAAAATATGCATTGAATTTGGAGATCAATATAGTAAAAGTTTCTTTCTTAGTTATGAACATCAATGTATAATCCAAAAAGACTTAGAATGATCTTACTTTAATCCATATTAATAAGAATTTCATTATGAAAATTTTTAATTTTTTCGTAAGACTATAATTACTTTTTTTGAAAATACAATAAAATCGTGAAAGTTGTTTGTTAGGTATTTATTGCCACTTTCTTGTGTTTTTCAATTATTAAATAACTTTATTATAGTTAATAGGAATTGTCATGAAAATAATTTATAGAAGATTCTATTAAATACTTTCTGAAACTGTTAGGCTATAATAGAAATTAAATTTCACGCTCCTTTCAAATATTGTATCTATATAATAGCACATTTTTTTAGGTGTAAACTTGAAGACACGTACTATAAAATTGATCATCTGATATTTCTGATTATATTTGGTATAGTGAAAGTATTGAAAGTTTTTATAAAGTTAAAATATATCAATGATAATTCTTTATTCAATTTTTATTTCTTTAGTTAAAAAAACAATTCTACAATATAATTAACACTACAATTACTTCAAGTTAATTAAACCTTTATAATTATAATGCGAAAAGAATTTATTGTTAATTTTTTAAATATTAATATAATCCAGACAGCGATATAATGTAATGTGATATTTACATTATTACATTTTGAATGTATTGTTTTCATAAACATTTATGAAATTTCTAATAATTAAAGCATTTACTTGTATAATTTAGAACTACTTGATATTACATAAAAAATCGAAATATATATATTTGTATGGAAATATTAAATATAAATATAATAGGAATGTTGATTAGATAGTAAATTTAAAATAACATATATTAGTAATTTTCAGTGTTGAACTTATGAAATAATAAGTGTGACAACTATTATAATCATTTATTATAATATAAAAAAGTATCTTTTATAAAATAAAAATAATTTTTTAGTTTTATTTTAATGATGATTGTAGAAAATCTCTAATATTATTTATATTTATTTTAGAAACAAAATTTATAAGATATATTTAATATTAATATTTTTTTAAAACATATTTTAGTCTTTATTTGTTATATGTTATTTTTATATTTATTATTTGTTATTATGGATAAGTTTGAAATGTATCTCTAAAATAATAACTTCTTAATATTTATTTAATTTAAGATATATATTTTTTGTAATATATCTATGCAAACGAGCCCGCACACACGTATATATGCGCACGCATAATATTAATTTATCGTAATAAAAATTATTTGTATTCTTTTAAGATTAATCCAGTTAATGAGACAATGAAATTTTTTAATAAACTTTAAAAAGTATAAAAAAATTATATTTATATTTTAATTTTTATTTAATTTAATTTTTATGGATATAATGTCACATATATTATTCGAATGGGTTTCGATGCTTGTTAGAGTTTACGAAATTTAAAAGTATTTTTTGAAGTTTTTATTTATTTATTTATTCAATAATCACCAGTATCTTTAGTTTCACTAGCCTTTCCATTTTATTGCGTTTCATACCATTTTATGACGTCATAGGTGAATGCAATCAGAAAGGTATAAGTTTGTATATCAGAAGAAATTGGTCACAGTTGACGGTAAGACTTCGTAGAAAGATGAGACTTCTGGTTGCAGGTAACAACTACATTGTTAAATTATTGATTTTGAAAAATTTTGACTAAAAATACTATCAATTTTACAGTAATACAGACTAATTATAACAAACAAAACATTTATTTTTAATTTTATAATTTATATAAACATATAGATATATATATAATAACACAACAATAATAATAATAATAATAATAATAATAATAATAATAATCAAATTTAAATGTATTTAAATTTCTAGGACTAGTTGCTTTAGGATTAGGTATTGTTCAAGCCGATGTTTCATCGAAATTTAAAGCGGCCAAAATTGATCCAGATATTATAAATAAAGTTCCAAATGAAGAAATCAATGTATTAATTAATACATATTTTTAAATAAAAATAAATTTTTTTAAAATTAAGTAATGATATTAATGACAAATAATTTATGGGTGCAGATCAAATATGGAAATAAAGAAATTAATTTGGGAAACGAAATAACTCCAACACAAGCTAAAGACATACCTCAGGTACATTATAAACATGATGGTGGCGTCCTTTATACTCTTGTTATGACAGGTAACTTTCATTTTATAAAGCACATAAAAAATATATAAAAAAGTATTAAAAATATGTATATATCATAAAATATAATTAAACTTATTAAATAGAAAAGTTAATTAATTTTAAACTTTAGTGCTTATGTTAAATACTTAAAAGTTTACTATAATATTCAATGAGTTTATTATTATGCGAATTTAAATTTCCATAGAAAGCCCGATTCACTTTCACTAAATAACAGGTTTCTCCTTTTGCACATTTTTTTGTTTACTAAGAAACTGTATTTATCTTTAATAAATATTTTCAATATGAATAATATAAAATAAAGAAATTTTATTTTTTGTTATTTTTTTTTTTTTTTCAATTTTTTAATTGTTATTTTAATTTAACTTAAAAATACATAATTTTTTAAAATTTAATTTATTTTTTTATTATTATTTCTATATCTAAAATTAAAAGTATATATTACGAAAGTGGATATATTATAATAATATTGTCTTATAATATGAATTGATATTTTTCAGATTTTTTAATAATTATATAGAAAGCCATAATTAACGACTTTATGTAATTTTACGGTTAAACTTTTAATTCATTTTTATTTAAAATATACTTTAATATTTTATATAATAATATAAAAATACTGATTATATATGTTTGTTATTATTTAATAACTAAAATTATTTAATAATAAAAATTATTTCATAATTTTTAAAAATCGTTTATATTAAAATGTAGAATTCATAAAATAATGAGTTGTTTGCATTTTGATACTAATAATAATGATAAAATCCTAGATTATTGTTACTATATTTACAATTTATAAAAACAGTTCAATGTTCAATTATTATCTAGATTAATATTAAAAGAGTGTTAATTTAAACATAATAGATTAGATTTATTAAATTTAATATTTTTATTTTTCAAATCGTAAAATTAATTTTTATAATTATATTTTTAACAAGTTATTAAATAAATGACAGATATCTTTTAAAATTACTTAAGACATAATTTAAAAATTACAAGTAAAAGTTTTTTTTAATAAAAGTAAATTTTAAACAGTTTACATTTTAATTGTTTCAATCTATAATTTCATTAGTTTAAAAATTATCATAAAAATAAAATAATCTTCTGAAAATTATAAAATACATGAAATCCTTCTATTTTTACATCATTATCATTATTATATAATTATTTAAATGCACTATTTCAAATACAATCAATATTTAAAATATTAATATTATTAAAAAAATTTCTTTATTAATATTGTACATACGAAAAGAGAGGAAGATAGGAAGGTATAGTATATCATTTTTTTAAAATAATAGAATTTGAAAAAAACTTAATGCTAAAATATAATATAAAATAATGATAAGACTCCAAATTTAGTTCGTTATAACGAAAAAACATACATATAGTTGCATAAAATATAGAGAATGAATATGCATAATAAGAAAAAATATTAAATTGAAAAAATAAAAGATGGAACAAAATTATTCGTATAGTTTTTTGGAATATTGTAGGTTTAAAAAGAATAAATATTAAAGATTGAACTTCGTAAAAAAATTATGAAATTATAGTGATTACAAAAATTGAGATACAAGAAAAAATAAATATAATTTAAAAAACTGGATGGTTACGAAGTAATACACGTTGTTGCAACAAGAGATTACAATACAAGTGCAGGTAAAAGAATAATACTAGTATTTATAATATATAACAAGAAAAAATAAATATAATTTAAAAAACTGGATGGTTACGAAGTAATACACATTGTTGCAACAAGAGATTACAATACAAGTGCAGGCAAAAGAATAATACTAGTATTTAAAAAGAACTAAAATAAACGGTAAAAGTAAACGGAGAAGAAATCTTTATAGATTTTGTATACACGAGAGAAAACAGAATAATAAATTATAAAAAGCTATATAAAAAAAAATTAGAAGAATGTAGTAATTATACGACCTGACGTCAACGCTGAAATTACAGAAGAAGGATGATTTAAATAATGCAGAATTGATACAAGAGGATAAAAAAAATATGTAAAAAGGTGAAGGTGAAGAGATAAATTTAATAAAAGAATAAAAGAAATAATGAAAAAAGTTTTAGAATAATTTTACAAATCAAAAGTTAAAGAAAAAAATTACACGGAAACGATATGTTGAAACAAATATCAAATACTTGTACAGCTTTTAGTGAAGTAAAAAGAGAAAGTTAAACGAATAAAAAAGAGAAAAATATTTATAAGAAAAAAAGAGAAAAAAATGCAAAAATTAGATTTAAAAATTAAAGTACCTAAATACTAATTAATCAGAAGAATATAAATAATTATGAATCACAACATAAAAATATAATGTAATAATGTAATTAACAATATTGTATCGTGCAGTAATGAATAATCAATAACAATATAATATAATAATAATTATAATAACAATAACAACAACAACGACATAATAATAATAATAATAATAATGATAATAATATTAACAACAATAATAACAACAATATTATATGTACCCAAGATATTTTTTAAACATATTTATAAAGATCCAGATGTTCCTGTACGTGGTTATAATAGGGAATGGCAACATTGGATTGTAGGAAATATTCCGGAAGATAAGGTATCTAAGGGAGAAGTTATAACAGAATATGTTGGACCAGCGCCTCCAAAAAACAGCGGTTTACATCGTTATGTTTTCTTACTCTACAAACAAAATCAGGGTTCCATCACATTTGACGAAAGACGCATTGGAAATAGGTAAAATGATTTTAATGTTATCAATTCTTATATTGCTTAATAATACGTTTTAGTATAGAAAATTTTTTTATACATAATTAATATTTTTATCATTTTTATAATAATTAATTTGAATTTATATATAAAGAGATAAAAGAAGAAGCCGATTCTCGGTACAGAAATTTGCTGAAAAATATAATTTAGAAGGACCAATTGCTGGAAATTACATGAAAGCTCAATACGATGATTATGTTCCTATCATTCAAAAACAAATCGGAATATATTAAATAATGATTTTTATTGTGGAATTATTTTTAATATAATCTGATATATTGTTAATTTTATCTGAATTATTTCTCCTAATCTACAACTATTATTCATTTATAATCTTTTGTATTAAATATGAAATTTTTTGTAATTATAAATGTTTAAGATTTATTATATTTTAAATTTTAATTCGTTATTATAATAAATTTGAAGATTCAAAATACCTTTAAATTTTAAGCGTTTTTTAATATATGCGTAAGTACTTATAATATCAATTTCAACACTAAACTAATTAAGCTTGTTCCAAATATTCTACCAATAAAATACTAAAAATTATATGTTGTAAAATGTAATGTATTAAATAATATAAAATATACGAATTTTCGACATTCAACCACAATAAGAGTTTATATTATACAAAATATTGTAATTTATATATTAATGTTAATTAATATATTATTTAATATTAATTAAATAATATATTAATATTATTATATAATTTAATGTTAATTAATGTAAAATGAAACATATTGAACTTTGAAAATATAATATATGAAAATATACAATAAATTCCGTATTGTATATTAAATTCATACTTACATTATTTTAATTATTGGGAAGATACATAAATTACATAAAAATTTTATTTTTATCTTTTAGTTTAACATATTAAATAGATTTTTAGAAAAGCAGAATTTAAAGTTTTAATTGTATATTTGTATAATTATCACGTTTAATGAAAAGTTAGTAACTATATATTATTTTATAATATTTTATGAATATATCTCAAATACAAGATATTCAAATATAGAATTTAAAAAATCAATTATAAAAAATTTTTTAAGAAATACATAAATTAAATTTTTATTAATTTTTACTTATTATTAATATGTAATACAAAAATTAAAAAATTTTTAATACCTAATTAAAAATTTCAATTTATTCTTTTTGACAATCAATTTTTATTTTTTTACTATCTTTCCTTCTCGATCTCTTCTTACAATCATTCGTACACTTTCATGAATATGATTTCAAAGATTCCTCTCTTGATTATAAAAAAATTTTAAGTCTATTCATTATCACGAACTTAATCGCAAAATGCTTTAGTTTTAACAATTCTTTAGATGTGCCTTATTTTTATTATAGATTTAATCATTATTCAACATACTTTGTACAAACCATAGCTTACTAATTTGTTGAATGTATTAAATGCATATTCTTAAGGTTATAGTTATTATAAAAAAATATTAAAAATTAATTTTCTGAAATAATATTAAATTTTTTATACACAAAATGATCGAGCGAAGTATGCCACTTAATTAATATTTAATAAAAAAATTATGTTCAAAAAATTTTTAATTTACTATTGATTTAATAAACTGATAAATAAAGTTTTCTAAGATGATTATTTATTATTTAAATAGTTTAATGACTTGTTAAAGAATTTATTGTTACAGAAAATATAAATGTACAAGCATTTAAAAAAGTATAAAAACATGTACTGGGCATGCGTAAAAAGCAGGAAGAACTGCGCGCCTGTCACGTGATCAGTTATATGACTTCCATGACGAAGAGAGATATTCGTTGTTTCATTGATGACGGTGACATAAAAATTGAATCATTATCATTGAATAATCACAAAAAACCTGTAAGTAAAATGTAGTGTGATATATGTAGATTATGTGTATATATTATATAAATTTATTTTCGAATACTTCTGCTATGAATAGATTTCATTAAATTTGTAGGTGTATGGAAGCTAAGGTAGAAGCAAGAAGCTGCTATGGCTGTGACGTTCGCCATTTTGGCGTGGCGTCAACCTCAAAGCGTCAACTGATGTAAATCAACGGTCATTTTAAGCTATGGTCACATTTACGTGTTGCTCCAGCTCAAATTACGATTTGTTTGAAATATTGACAAGTTGAAATGTGTATTATTTAGTTCTTTTAATAATCTTTAAAGGTAATAATTTTGATGATAAAGAGAGTGAACAAGGATAAAATTCAAATTAAAGTTAATCTACTTTTCATGCTTTGATTTTAGATATAATATACTTTAACTACTTTGTAAAAATGAAGTTAAAGAAAATATTAGAAACAAGTTTTACATTACAGCCTAAAGAAGCAAATCAAAAACTTGAGATATATAAATGTAAATATTGTGGCCAAACATATGCACGTCATATAACACGAATGAGTGTGCATTTACTGAAATGCAGTGGCTGTCCTGGTGCAGTAAGAGAATTACTAGAAGAAAAAGTCAAAGCAAAAATCCTTGAATCGTCAAAACATGGATTTAATAAAAAGGGACAAGTAAGAAATCTGAAAAAGATTTTAGAGGAAAATTTTGTCTTACAACCTCGGAACGGAACTCAAAAACTTGATATTTTTAAATGCAAACATTGTGAACAAAAATATGCACGTAATGCATCAGGAATGAGCCTACATTTACAGAAGTGTTCAGATTGTCCAGAAGAAGTCAAAGACTATCTTGAAATGAATGTTAAAGAAAATATTGTTCATAAAGTTTGTAGGAAGTTGATTCCTAAAAAGTTATTGGAAAGTAGTTTTATATTACAGCCAAAAGAACCAAATCAAAAACTTCAAACATTCAAATGTAAATATTGTGGTCAAATTTATGCAAGGCATTCAACACGAATGAGTATGCATTTACAAAAATGTATAGGCTGTCCAGGAACAATAAAAGAGTCACTTATAGAAACTGCAAAATTCAAAAGAGAGCAAAGAAGAAATGAACTAAATTTAAAAAGAAGAAATTCAGAAAGTGAAGAAGTAATGAGTGATGATGAAAATAATTTTGGAATGATGCAAATACCCTCCGAAAATGTATATTTCAATGATTCTGCTAATGACAATAATTTTATTGACAGAATGTCAAAGCAAAGACAAAAATATTGTGAAGAATTGCTTGCAAAAGCAATTTATGCTTCTAATGCACCTGTTAGTATTGTAGATAACGATCATTGGCGTACATTACTCAATACTTTGAGTCCATCATTTCAATTACCAACTCAACATCAGTTGTCAACATGTCTACTTGAAAGAACTTATGAAAACGTTAAAAAGAGTGTAGATCAAAAGGTAAGAGATGCTGTTTCAATAGGATTGCAATGTAGTTATAGATCAAATGCAAGAAATGAAGGAATTATTCATTTTGTATTAAGTACTCCAGATCCTGTGCTTTACAAGTCAATTTCATTATCTACTAATATAGAAGATGAAAATTTATACATGGAGAAGATAAGTGAAGTAATCGATGAAGTTGGTGCTGAAAGAGTTTTGGGTGTTTGCTTGGATAGTATATCTAGTTGTGAAAATCTTTGGGAATTACTACAACAAAAGTATGAAGATCATAATATTTCATTTTATAATTGCTCTTCACAGACTTTAAATCATTTACTTAAAGATATATCCGAGCTGCCCATTATAAGTGTTTTATTAAAAAATGCTTCAAGTATTGTAAAAGAAATAAAACAATCTCATATTTTATCATCATTATTAACTGAAGCTCAAAAAGCTGCTGCTGAAAAGAACCAAAATATTGTTTCACTCAAATTACCAGGAATAAAAAGGTGGAATCCTTCTTTAATGTGCTTAGATAGTTTACTTGAAAATAAAGACAATTTACAATATCTTGCTTTTGCTCCAAAAGCAGATAAATATATAAACAAAGGGACAAAAGAATTAATTGCAGATGAAGATTTTTGGGCTAAAATAAGCAGTTATATTAAACTTATAAAACCTATTATTAAATGGATTGGACACTTGGATGATGAAGAAGCAAAAATTAGTGAAGTTCCTGAAGTATTTGTTGATTTAGAGCAACACTTTATTACAGAATTTCAAGAACCTTCACTTTTACTTTTATCAATTGAAGAATCAGATCAGATTTTAAAACGATTTAAAACTCTCTCTTCTATGGTACTGCAGCCAATACATTTTGCAGCAAATATTTTAAATCCATTGTTCAAAGGAGAACATTTAAGTTCATCTGAATTTGTTCAAGGAACAGAAATTATAAGCAAATTATCTGCAAAATTTGGAATGCCAGAAGATGATATATTAATTGATCTAGCAAACTATAATTCTGGCAAAGGAGTATGGAGTGTAAATTTTGTTAAAAAATCCATTGCTTTGATGCCTCCATCAACTTGGTGGAAAGGATTTTTTAAAAATTCCTTTTTAACCAAAGTAGCAGCGTCTATTTTAGATCTACCAAGTACATCAATAGCAACTACTGATAAATCAAACAAAAGAAATTATTTGAAAGATGATCCTACTGGAAAAATTATGTATATAAGTCAGAATCTTAGGTTATTAGATCCTAAAAGAAATGATAAAAATAATAAATATCAAGAGGAAGATTCTCAAGAAAAAATAGAAGAAGAATTTATGATTGAAGATATTGAAGTTTATAATGAAGACATTGAAGAAGTTCTTGTTGAAGACCCTGAGCAAACTATTGAAGAAGCAGAAGAAATTACGGGAGATAATGAAGAAATTCGGGAAGAAACTAGTGAAGAGCAAAATACTGGATTGTATATTCAAATTGTTAATGATGCGGGTGAAACATTCTATGTTCAGCAAAGTGTCCCACTATGAAATCGATCTTATTTTACTTGACATTATCATACAAATGATTTCTTTTAAGAAAAAAATCACATCATTCATAATTTTAGATTACTATTTTTTATTATAGTAATAAATAGTAATTATAGACAATTTAATGTATTTATAATAAAATATTTAAGCAAAGAAAATTATTTATTATCAATTCCTTACAATTAAGTAATTTTGTGCAATATATAAAATTTTAGAAAGAAATTTTGGAAGAAAACTAGTCAATAAGTATGATGTACTACGTCATTTTTTTGTTATTTGACATTGAAATTGACGCTTGTAATATGGCGGCTGTGTATAATCCAAATGTAATAAGCATACGTGCACGTGTTAAGTAATGAGGTTAATCCAATTTAAGAATTCTTTAAAAAAGTTGTAAGAATAAAATATATAAAAATGGGAATGGTTAAACAAGAAATCCATCGGCCAGGTGTTTTTAAAAAAACAAATAAATCTCATAAAACTGGAAGACACCGAAGTAAAGGTTCTATTTCAAATGATTCTAGAGGTATATAAAAAAAATTTTATAAAAAATGTTAATTAATGAATTCATTACATATTTTTAAAATTTAATTTTAAATGTTACATAATATGTATTATTTAAACAATACTTATTTTTTAAAAAAATTTAAAAGATATTGTTAGTGGTGAAAATTTTAACTTATTTCCTTATAAATATATTTAATTTGTTGTAATATAATTTATAGAAAATTTTGGGTATTAAATTTTATTATCTATAATATTTTTTTTAATAAATTGTATTATTAATTTAGGCCGACTTTCTGTTAAAAGTCTTTCAAAACATATTAAAAAAGAACTAGGCAAAGAAGCTCGTAGGAATCAACTTCAACAAATTCGTTCAAATAAACGTGATGAAGTTTTAAAACAAAAACGAAGTCTTGGTGGTGCTCAAAGTCCGCCAATTCTTATTGTTATAATTGCTTTGCATAAAGATTTAAATGTAGACAGTATTGTAAATTTGTTGATAAGTGCTGATGAGAATGCAATTATTACTAATAGTTCATGTGCTACACATATCAGGTAATTTTTAATTTATTATTGTTTTATATTAACATTTTATTTACAAAATTTTGTAAATGTCATTTTTAACAGCATACCGAGATTTAAGCAACGTTTTTCAATCGTTGTGCCTCCTCTTGGTAATATTTTTGCAACTTTAGATTTTGTAAAAGTTGCAAATATTGTATTATTTGTTACATCTGCCTTAAATGAATCAAATAAATGTCAAAGAAATGAAGTTCTTGATTCATGGGGTGAAGAAATCATTCAATCAATTAGTTCTCAAGGATTACCAACACCTATTGTTGCTATAACAAATGTAGAAAGCTTACATATGAAGGTTTATTAATTTGAATGCCTTTATTAATATTCAATTTTTATAAGATTATTTATCTATTTTAATTTTAATATGTAATAGAAACGCCAAGATTATAAACAACATGTTCAAAAAATACTGTTCAAATGGTTGCCAGAAGAAAAGATAATGACTCTTGATAAAACTGCAGATGCTTTAAATCTTTTAAGACGTGCAGGATCTCAAAAACAAAAAAACATTACTTATAGGAATAAGAGATCATTTCTCTTAGCAGAAAATGTTAAATTTAATTTAACTGATAATGTAAGATTATTAAAAAATAAAAAATTTCATGTATGAAATTATAATTTCATAATTGAATTAAATTTTTAGAATTCAAAAAATCATTTTGGATCATTAGAAGTTTCTGGATATTTACAAGGGCTGCCATTATCAGTAAATGGTTTAATTCATATATCAGGTTTTGGTGATTATCAAATGTCTCGTATTTTGGAGTGCAAAGATCCTTTCCCATTAGGATTAGATAAAACAGTTAACAAAGATTCTCAAGTAGATAGAGAGATAAAATTTATGACTATAGCTGATCCAAATGAACAAGTAAATTTTATAAAAACATTTAATTTATTTAATAATATTAATATTTTTAATAAATAATAATTTTCTAATTATTAATAGGAATCATTAGAGTCAGAAAATATACCAGATCCAATGGATGCAGAGCAAACTTGGCCAACTGATGAAGAGTTAGCTGTTGCTAAAGCAAATCAAACGAAAAAAATTATTAAGCGTGTACCAAAAGGTACATCTGAATATCAAGCAGCATGGATTCCTGATGAAGATGGAGGTAAATAATTTTGTTCTAATTAATCATTATCTATGAGAATTTTTTTTAGTATATGTATATTTTATTTTGAACCAAATAGAAGAGTATGATGATGAGAATGAAATTGAATCGGAGGAAGATAAAATGACTGTTGATGATATTAAATCTGAAGAAAACAGTGATATAAATTCAGAAGAAAAAGAAGAGTATGAAACAATAACTATTTCTGAAGCTCCAAATGATCAGCGGTACGATGAGAAAATAGATTTTAATGAAGAAAAAGAATCAATGTTAAAATTTAAAGGTACATTATAAAATTTCGTAATTAAAAAATTTAAATAATTAAACATTTTAATTTTTAATTTATAGAAGCTAAACTTGAGTCACAATTTCCTGATGAAGTGGATACACCTCAAGATATGTTAGCTAAAGATCGATTCCAAAAGTACCGCGGTTTAGAATCATTTCGTACAACTTTTTGGGATAAAAAAGAAAATTTACCGTATGATTATGGAAGAATATTTCAGTTTGAAAATTTTGATCGTACTCGTAGACGTATTTTTAAAGAACGAGAAAACTTGATAGATGTTCAGGTATGTTTTAAAACTTTTTACACATGTTGTAAATTTTAGTAACAAAATATTAATTCTATTTATTTATGTAGCCAGGATCATATATCACAATTCACATTAATGGCATTAGTAAAGAGTTATTTGAAGCTTATATGAATTCTCCTAATCTCAAACCATTAATTGTCTGTGGTATTTTAGAAAATGAACATAAAATGTCTATTTTGAATTGTCGTTTAAAACGTACAATAGATAGCAAAATTCCTATTAAGTCAAAAGAACGTCTTATTTTCCAATGTGGATTTCGAAGGTTTGCAGCATGTCCAATTTTTAGTGAACATACTAATGGAAATAAGCATAAGGTAAATCTTTAGAAGTATTAAATGAAATTATTAAGGTGTATTAATAGAAAATATAATTATTTAAGTATGAAAGGTATTTTCAACCAAATACTGTCGCAGTTGCTACAATTTTCGCTCCAATTACGTTTCCACCTTGCCCAGTTCTATGTTATTTAAAGAAAAAAGATGAAAGTTTGGTATGTTTAATACTTTAAACCTTATTTTTAAATTTATTATATTTAAATTTATAAAAATTTACTATAGCCTAAATTTATTATTGAAAATTAGGAATTAATTGCTACTGGTAGTCTTATATCAGTTAATCCAGATAGGCTTGTGATTAAAAGAGTTATTTTGAGTGGACATCCTCTTAAAATTCATAAACGATCAGCTGTAATTAGATTTATGTTTTTCAATCGAGAAGACATACGGTGGTTTAAGCCTGTAAAACTACGGACAAAACATGGTCGCAAGGGACACATTAAAGAACCATTGGGTATGTCATTCATAATATTGATTTCTAAAACAAAAAATATATATATTTCATTTTTAATAATATTTATTAAAAATAGGAACTCATGGACATATGAAGTGTATATTCGATGGTCATCTTAAATCCCAAGATACAGTTTTAATGAACCTTTATAAAAGAATTTTTCCAAAATGGACTTATGAACCAATGCTATTACCAGTTGATAATGCTAAAGAATCGACTATATGTAAAAATGGAGTAAAATTAAGTGCAAAAGTATGTATTATTTATGATTTTTTAATGATGAAAAATGTATTATGTAATGATATATGAAACTTGTAAGAAATTCAGATTTATAATTCATTTAATTCATAAATGTTTATACCATATTGATACTATTCATTTACACAACCTTTTACTGAAAAAATTACACATAATTGATAATTTACATAAATAATAGTATACTCGAAGAAAATCGCCCAGATAAATTGTTAGAAGTTTGAATTTACTCTACAAATAAGTATATTATGCTTAAATCACAGCATCCTATTCTTTTACGATATTCCCTTAGACAAGTCGATATACACATTTTTAGTGTAATTAAAAAACTGCTGTACAGTTGAAGACTATATAGAAATCATTTATGTATGAATTTATAGTATGCATCTATTTACATCGCCTCGAAAAATTATGATAATTGGCATTACTTTTAACTTTATACTTTTTAAATATTTAATTTTAGCAAAAAGAAAAAAAATAAAAACAATTTACTTAAAAATTAAAAACAATAAAAAAAGATCCCATCAGACAAGTTAAAATTGTAAACGCGTGTTTACGAGTCATGCAAGTATTTATACTTGATAAAAAATAGAAAAAAAAATTGAAAAAGCTACCTACATTTTTTACAATTAAGAATTATTATACCTTCTTCATGCATGAAATTAATTACTAATTAGAGTTACGTGACTCAACATAGTAATAATTATCGATGAAAATCCTTCAGATTTGAATTTGTAATACAAATTACCATACATTGTTTCTATACAGGTGGCGCACGCTTGGTGTGATAATTACTAATGTTTATATTTTATGTACAACGTCACAATTCACTTTCAAGAAAAAAGTGTACATATTTGTAACAAAAGTATAAAAATGAAATGCGCTTCAAAGTATTCTATCGTGTATTGTTGTTACTATCAACGACGAACAACCGTTCTATATTTTTAAATAAATTAATGCTTCTTCCTTCAAGTAGATAGATAAAGTCGATGATAATCATTAGCTCCGAATGCGCAGTTGCATTTTGGACACTTTCGCTGTCGAGTCTCGTATCTAGTACGTAAGCAGTCCCAACAAAAAACGTGGAAACACTTTGTAAGAACAGCATCTTTTCGTTTGACTTTACAGGACGGACATGTTAATGTTTCCTTGTACTCCCGAAGTTCTTCTGCCATTACTTCATCTACAGTTTCGGCTAATTCGATCTTTTTCATTCTTTCTACTTTCCGTCTAAGTTGTGCTATTTCCTCCTGAATTTAAATTATTATAATATAATATAACATTTAATAGCTGTTATCAATTTAAAATCATTAGAAAATTTTTTTTAATATTTACTTGTAATCTTTTTGTTTTATATGCTTCCGCTTCTAAAGAACTCGTTTTTTCAGCTACAACTTGTTGAGCTTCTTTCATTTGTGAATGGTATTTTTCTATAAATTGTAAAATTATTATGCAACCTATGATCTGATCATGTATTATATATTATTTAAACAGTAGGTAATTGTTAATGGTTTCTCTCTCTCTCTCTCTCTCTCTCTCTCTCCTCTCTCTCTCTCTATAATTTGTAAAATATTTTTTAAAAGATTCAGATTAATATTTCCACATGAAATAAGGACATTCAATTATTACTATATAAAAATTTTAAGTTAATATTACAAAATGTAAAAAAAATTTGAATTAATCGTTATAATGTAGATAGCACAGAATTATATTATATAAATAATATTTTACAAATTGTTTGCAGTTTTTTAATGACAAAAATTAGTTTTGAAAAGTTACATTTTTAATAATTATTGAAAAAGCTAGTTCATTGCTATACTTGAGTAGAACTTTGTCCTTCTTAAAATAAACTTTGAGTTTAAATAAAAATATTAAGAAATTGAAAAAATTAATTTCATTTGAGCATAAAAATACAATTTTATTTCTATAAATTTTTAAAAGTAAATATTTAAAAATATTTGTTAATTATTAAAAGTTCTTTAAAAATAAATCAATGAACAAACAGTTAAAGAAAATCAAAGACTACAACTTACCAAGATGAAGCTTGAGGTCAGCAGCAGACTGAGCACTTTCAATAGCTTTTCGTTTATGCATTTCCATTGCTTGTTGTCGTAATGCAAGTTCTTTTTCAACTGTTGCAAGTGAATTTTGAAGCAATCGTTCTTTTTCTTCCAACTTTCTTACAACAACATTAGCTGCTTCCACTTGAGTTGTTAATGTTGAAACTTGCTCCTTCAAAACGTCTTTTTCTTCTCTTGCAAGTTTATGTAACTGATTACTTTTAATTCGTTCAGTCATTAATTTAAAGTTAGCGTCATCTTTTTCTCGTAATTGTTGAATTAATCTAGAATTTTGTTCTTGCATATCTTCGAAAGCTTGTCCCGTTACCTCCATCTCGTTCAAAAGAGCTTCTTCCTCCTGCAACCATGCACAGTTCTATTTAACGTTACATCACCGTTCAAGCATGAGTAAAAACAAATATTGACTGCGTACACCCATTATCTATTACTGCATCAAAACATTATTTCAAAATAATAAGTATTTTCTAAATAATTAGTGTATTAATACTTGTTCAGTATTTACAACACAAAAATATTGTTACAATATGTTTCCACTATTAATTATACTTTTTTTCTGGCAAGTTATTTTTATACTCAAAGAAATTTGTTAGATTGCAGATTAGAGGCAATGCATGCACCAAAAGCTCGAGGTGAATAGGGATAGAATACAAAAACTACCTGTTTTTGGGTAGCGACCTGTCTTTGAAGAGAATAAGCTTGTTCCTCTAATTTCTTGATTTTAATCTGTGCATCTTCGTCTGCTAGTTTTTTTCTTTCTTCTCGCTTACTTTCCTATAAATAATTATTAATGTGTACATGATACATAATTTAAACAAATGGTTTTTTGATAAAATTTATACTTGTATCTTCTTAATTTGTTGTCTTAATTCTTCTAATTCAGCTCTGGTTTTACGTTCAGCAGCCATTAGTTGAGCTTTGTCACGCTGTTCTTTTCCCAGACCTTTGTACATGTCTAAAAGTAATTTCATCTCTTTCATTTCATTTACAGCTTTCCTATTACAATAAAACATTAATATATCTAAATTCACTAGTTACATTAAATTACTATTAAAACATGTTTAATATAAACTTACTTCAATTGTGCCTTAAGGTCTCTTACTAATTCTGATTCTGCCACTTTAGCATCCTTAGTACGATGTGTTTGATCACGATGTTCTGTTTTGATTGTTTCTTTTTTTATATCTTTCTCTCTCTTAATGTCCTTTTCTTTTTTAAGAGTTGGAGATGCAAGAGCATGTGAATCAGGAGTACTTTTATCTGTCTCTCCCGATTCGTTTTCCATCTCTTCATCGATTCCTTCTCTTTTTATTGGCATTCCACCTTCTTCTTTAATCTAATATGATTAAATAATAATTTACAATTATTAATTTCAATATTTAATAATAAGTATATTTTAAATAGAAAATCTGTGTTAAAAAAATTTATATATATAAATACAGTATAAATGCTTTTGTATAAATGTAGTTAATCTTAAATAAAATTATTTATTTAAAATTATCAAATGAAATAAAAAGTATATTTTTTGCTTTTTATTGTAGTAATTTAAATAACTAAAAAAAATAAAAATTTTGTAATACAAACTTTTATATTAAAAATAACAATTAAACTTTGAAAGGATTTAAATTAAAAAAAAATTTATTTCATATAATACCTGTCCAGACCCTGGTAAAGTATTAGAAGCATCTTCTTCTTTCCCACTTCCATCAGAATTATTACCTTCTTTACTTTCCTGTGTCATTTGTTGACCAAGTTTTGTCGTCAGTTCTTCCACTTCTTTTTTTAACTGCAATAATTTAAATGATATTAAAACCATTATTGTATACTTATTTATATTTATTAGGATGAAAAAACATAACGAATAAAAATTCGTAAAAATTTATTTTACTTACTCTTGGAACTTCAGAAGAAACTTCTTTATATTTTCGTTTATATCTATGAACTTCACCCTTTAGTTGTTGATTATGATTTTGTAATGATGTTATAAGATGTCTCATTTCTCTATTAATAGGGCCAGTTTGTTCATTTGCTGCCAAATTTTGTTCAAATTCGATGCGTAACATCTCATACTCTTTTCTTAATTGAGCTAAAACATCTTCCAATTGTATACACTCTCCTCTTAATTTTTTTTGGGCCATTAATTCTTCACTCTAAAAGATTAAAAAAACATTTAAAAAAATGATAAAATGAAACATAAAAGAATAAATAAATAAAATTTTTAAAAATTACACCAACCTCCATCATTTCTATGTGTCGTAAGTGAGCATTTTTACTAGATTGAAGTTGTTGTCTAGCTTCATCTAATTGTGTTTTTAATTGCATTGATTCATTATATAAAACTGAAAATTGAGATTGTAAACATTTGTATTCGGTTGTTTCAACAATAACTGATTCTGGTAATTGGCGTATCTAGAAAAATAAAGATTATTTTTGTTCAAAATTAATTCTAATATTACTTCTTCTTTAATAAAAACTTACATCCATTTTTAATTTCTCTACTTCTTTTAGCACGTCACGATGTTGTTGATGTAACTTATCTAATTCTTGTAATCTGTTATTAGCTAATTCACGAGTTTCTTCAATTTCTCTTTGTAAATCTTCCAGCTTTATTTTAAATTTACATATATTTCATTAATTAAATGAAATTAAAATCATACTAAATAAATTTATTTATTATACCTTGGTTTGTGATACGCCAGTTGCAACTAAAGTACTTGGTTTATTAGTTCCTTTATCATCCGTCCCATGAATTTGTTGAAATGCTTTTAGTTTTTCAATAGCTTCACCAAGATGATGTTCTAATTTATCATTTCTTGCTCGTACTTTATTAAGCTCATATTGTAGATCATCAACTTGATTGCGAAGTTCAGCAGCCAGTGTATCTTTACCCGTAATAGTGTCTTGTAGCTCTGACATTTTAAGTGAAATAGTGTGATATTTTTCATGCAACTGAATATTTATTGCCTGCAAATTTCTATTTTCCATTTGAATTTCACTGTTAGCCTTTTTTACTACTTCATCAATGTTCGGGGCTTCTTCTATAAAATTTATTTAATATAAATAAACGTATTCTAGAAAATAATAGTTAAAAAACGGTTAACTAATTATTACCACCATCAAATTCTCCTTTGAGAGCAAGAGTAATTTTTTCATTTCTTTGAGAAAGTCTATCAAATGCTTGTACAACTTTTGATACAGCACGTTTAGAAACTTGAACACGATTAGCAAGTTTATCATCTAATTCCTCTTTATCCCAGGAAGACAATTGCATTAGAAAAGAGGTTGTTGCTTCACTTTCATCTACAAGAGAAAATATTATATTTTTACAATTAGAATAAAAGTTTGGATATTTTTTTTTAAGTAGATTAAAAATGGAATTTACTTTTATTTTCAGATTCATCTGCTGTTTCTGCATCAAACCTTTGAAGCAATACACGAATATCTTCATTGAGTTGATTCCAATAACGATTTACTACATTTAGTACTGCATCATCTTGAGTTTGTCGTTTTTCTAATTGTTCTATCCTTTGCCTTAATTCTACTTCTACACGATGCCTTTGTTCCAACCTCTTTTATAAAAAAAAAAATATAAAATTTCTATTATTATAATTACAGTTTAATGAAAAAATTATAAATTATTACAAAAACGTATTTAAAAAATTATATCATATATAATATATTATATTATCAATAAATCTTATGTAATGGTTTTTTAAAATATCCTGTATAATGTAACGAATATTTAATAATTAGCTTAAAATTAAATTTATAAAAAATTGGTTATAATTTAAAAAAAAATATTTTTACTATTGTTATTATATTTACAATCACTGATAAAATATAATTAATTTTCATAAAAAAATATTTAGTAAAAAATTGGATCATTGTAATATAGCATCGTTTTCTTACATGCACGTTAACCTACATATAATGATAAAATTAAATTAATGATTTAACTTCTTTATATTTATTATTTAATTAAATAGTTCAATAACTAATAATTTAAGGTAATGTATTAAAATAATGCGTTTAATTCAACATCTGTGATATAATCATGATGTACAAAATTATAGTTGTCTTATTTGTACCTGAGCCAATTTCTTGTTCTGAAACTGTAGGACTTTCATATCCATTTCTTCAAGAGTAGATATAGGTCCAATAAGTATTGGCTCAAATTGGACCTTCTTAATGGGAGGCTGGGAGCTGGAGTCTCCGCTGTCGGCCGATCTTTTCGACATCTTTGATGGCTTTTCTTTTATTCTGGTTCTGTGAAAAGAGAAGATATTTTCGATTATTCTTTATGATTACCTAAAGTACGAAATTGTAGCAAATAAAGGAAAAAATGTAAAAAATAAAATATATTATACCTTAATTAAGAAAAGTGTATTGACGCGCTTCGTCCGTGACCTTGTGTTGCAAAGATGCAGCCCGCGCAAATTTATGTCATGTTTACGTGCAGTTAATCGAAAAAAGTCAAGAAGAAAGACCCACAATTCAACCTACTGAATCCAGTATTGAACAAGTTAGTGATCCTCGCATTTTTAAAAGCAACAGAGGCTAAAAGGATCGCTCTTTAGAACGGAAGACGCCATTTCTAAGTTGCAGTTGAAGTCGTCGGAAGGTTTCTTTAGACAATTTTGGAGCGTAATGAAGTATGCAATATAAAACATCCTTTTACTATTCGAGTTATCGAATGAATGGCGCAAATTTATGAAATTTTTAAATCGAATGTTTAGTTAAATCTATATACAATTTCTGCGTAAACATCGTAATTTGAATTTTTTTAAATATATAGAAGACATTCATAAGCAAATTAAATTCTTTATAATATATTTTTTATAACATAATCATATAATACAATTTTTACGTCAGAACAATTAATTAATTTTTTATTTTATTTTAAGAATAGTTTGAACAATTTATAAATGTGGATTATAATATATTTCTTTTAGATAATTTAAAATTGAAATCATTATTTAAACAAAGTTTAAAATTTTTAGATATAATTAATTTAAATTTTCTTAGTAAATATTAAAATTTTTTTTAGTTATAACAGAGTTACCAACCATGTACTTAATTAAAAATTTGTTTGGCTTTGATTAAAAAAATTCAATTCATGTAATACTCGTTTATTATTTATGTTAACATATATTAGCAAATATAAAAATATATTTCTATACAGAATGTGAACAAAAACATTATATTTATTTAAATATTTTTTTTATTTTTGATACTATTTCAAAATTTTTATTATATAACGTAATATTTAAAATTTTTTATAAAAAAAAATTTGTTATGCTATTATTTATATATCAGTTAATTTTTTTGTTATATAATATTCAAATACATTTAAAAGACGGTTTAGTTCATTAAAGTTTTGGCATAGTTTTCAATAAAAATTGAAATTGTCATCAATAGAAATGTTCTTTTAATTATATTATTAAAATTAATTGTCATACGAATTTTTTATACTTTTCTAACATTAAAAATTTTTATAAAATAATAATTAAAAACTATAATTCTAAAATATTTTTCTATTCATTAATAATAAAAATAGTTACTTATTTTATACATTTAATATTTTAACATTTAAAACTATTTTCCTTTTGCCATTGAACAGCAAGTTGCATAGCTCTAAGAAATTTTGTCAAGGAACAATTTTTTGTTTGATTATAGAGTGCATGAGCTAAAAAGGGTATTTTCTTTAAAGCTCTACCACTCATTTCTATACTTTGTTGACATAGTTCCAACAGCATAAGACTTTGTTCTGATTCCGAATTTTCTAAAAGTGCTAATATCTTTAAATCTGACATATCATATATTTTCTCAGATTGAATAAAACCAGTCTAAAAATATATTTTGAAATTGTAATTAGTAAACAACAACATAACATAAAAAATCTATGAATAATTTTGATTATTCAATATCTGAATATTCAATATATTCAGATCATTTAAAAATATATATTTTTACTTTAATTAAGAAAATTATTCAATAGATTTGTACAAGAATATAAGTTTAATTTTCTATAATAAATATTTAACTCATTTGTATATAATATCTGAGCAGAATATTTATTTTTAGATTTTATGTAAATAATATTATAATATTTATAAAAATTTTATTTTAATATTTTAAAAAACTTAATATATCTGTATACTAAAATTTACATAAGATAATGAACTATACATTTGTAAAATGAAAATATTTATATATTTTCTGAATTAAATAAAATTATCATAGCATACTTAATTAAATATTGAATAGTCAAAATTATTTATGTACTTTAAATAAGTATAACATATTTTACCCTCATCAATTCTTGAATACAATTGCTATAAATGTTGTAAATAGCTTCTTCATTTGGAAAAGATATATAAAGTTTAATATCGGCACGATCAACAAAAGCTGGATCAATAGCTTTTGTTAAGTTACTTGTTGTTAAAATTAAAACATTTGGAAAACGTTTTATATTATCAAGATGTGTTAATAAAGCATTTACAACTTTAACAGAATCACTGGGTTCAGTACCATTTGAAAAAACATTACGATCTTGAGCCAATGTTTCAATTTCATCAATCAATACACATACCAAAACTTTTGGATCTTGCAATAATGTTTTAATTTCATCGAATAAATTCATAACTAATTTGGCACTCTATATACAAATAAAAAATTGAATAATTTAATATAAAATCATTTAAGGTATGTTACTGTCGTTATTTAATTTACACCTCTGAAAACCATTTAGAAAATAAACTATGGCTGTTTATTTCAACAAGTTCACCACGAGTAAATTGATTTCCAAGACGGACAGTAATTTTTTGTGCTAAGGCTTTGCACAAACTAGTCTTTCCTGTTCCAGGTGGTCCATGCAAAAGAATTACTTTATTCCAACTTATTATATGAGGATTTACTTTTCGTTCAGAATATATCATTGCAGTTTCAACAAAGTTTAATAACTGTAATTTATATTATATTAATTATTATTAAAAATAAGCAATAGTATAAAAAAAAATTATTTCATTTACATTTTCTTTAACACCTTGTTCATAAAATAAATTTTCCCAAAGTCCAAAGAATTCTTCAGAAGGCAATATCCAACGTCCAGCAGTTGAAATTTCTTCTCCATCTTTACACATATTTTCAATTGCTATTTCTTCTTGATTTAATTGGTAAACGTAAATTTTGATTGTCATTTGCTTTAGTTTTACACGTGTTTTCTGTAAATTTATACAATATTAAAAATTAAATCAATTTAATGTTATTTAAAATATTATACAAAAATATTTAAACTTACTTCTTGTTCACAAGAACAGAAAATTGACTGAACATGTGTTTTTACAACTTCATTAGAAAAATTTTCTGGTAACAAAGATTTATTTAAAATAACTTCTTCCAATAAATCAAGCTCAGCTTGCACTATTTTTTCAATTTCCATTTTTGTCAATGAGCTATTATAAAATATTTACATAAAATATATTATAAAAATATATAACATATATTATAAAAAAATTTTATAAACTAAATATATGTGAAAAAAATATTAAATTAATAATAAAATTGTTAACAAAATTTTTAATTGTTTAATTGATTGTTAATTATACATACCTATTAATATTTTGACATACTTCAACGTGCAAAAAATTAAACATTTTAGAAAAATATCATGTATTGATAAGGTATGAAAAAATTACAAAAACAATTTACCCCGCCAAAACGAAGAGAATACTTAATCAAACCAAAAATTAATATATTATAGAGATCGTTAGTCGATTATAAAAATTCTATACTCCTAAGGTAACACTGGGTGTAGTTGAAAACTATAAAGAATTAGGACTTGGAAAGTGAAATAGCCAATAAAAATGTTTCATTTTAAAGTTATAAAAATTTGAACTATTTAAAATTTTTTTATTCTGATTTTTTTTATGAAAAACGTTAATAAGAAGATTATAACCATTTTATACTGTATTTAAATTATATTAAAAAAATATAAGATATTTTAAAAATTACCTTTTTTAATTTATAATTTTTAAATTTTATAGTTAAGAAAAAATTATTTTTCCTTTTTTTAATTTAATGTGAAATACATATACTTAGATAACAAGCTTTTTTAAATATTTAAATAAATAAATTATATACTTACGCGTTCTTAGTATAATTATGAATTTATGACATATATTATTTATATATTATTTATACATATATTACTTATTATACATATATTACTATTTATACATATATTATTTATAACATAATATAAATTTTTGTGCAATAATTCGCAAAATTTGGAAAAACTCTACCTTTTTTAAATAAATTGAATAAGTAATTGAATTATTAAAACATTGGTAAACAATGTTTAAATTATTATATTTAGACAATTTCATTTGATCTGTTAAATTATGATATAATAATAATAAGTGTAATATCTATGGATTTGTTACCATAGAAACGCAAACTTTTTTAGGATAAAATTTTTATGACAAATTATTTATTCATATTTTGAACATTTATTACAAAAATAAAATGGTTCATACTTTGAAAATCGATCAAGAAACAGAATATATATCAAATTCAAAAAATTTTAAATTTACTTTAGACGATTGGCATTATAATCATAATTTGAGGTAAACTTTATTTATATTTATAAATGCATGCATGACACTTAAATAACACAAAATATCCTTATGCACTTATAAACTGAATTAAAATGATTATTTTTTCGAATTGAAAAAATTATGTTTGATTAATTACATTACTTGTATATAATGCACACAAAATTATATTACTTTATTTATATATAATTTATATCTAATTTTTTCTTGAATAATTTTAAAAATAATAAATTGGATGTTGAAATAAAATTATTATTTTATTTTGTGGAATATTTCTTGATACATAAATTTATAGACAAAATATAATTATTTATTAGAGTTTATATAAAATTATTTAAAGATTTCATTGTTATGAGGCTCAAAAAGAATTGGCTCGTAATATAATTGTGAAGTCAGATCAAGTTTGTGAAGTTACAAAAGAAATAGTTAAAACTAATAGAGATGAAACAAATCAATATCTTAAAGAAAAGATAAATGAAATTGAAGTTTACAAGGAAGAACTTATTTGCCAAAGAAATGAATTAATTTTACAAATAGATAGCCTTATAATTGTTAAAAATCGTTTAATCGAATCTCTAGATGTATTAAAAACAAATGCTTTAGATATTTGTAAAAAATGTTTGTTAAGTAGGTAAGATCACCGATTTTGTAAAAAGCAAAATTTGCAAGTATTAAAAATATTTAATGTTCATATTTATACCAATAAATTTTTAGAGAAAAAAGATTAGGAATAGATTTAGTAAATGATAATGTAGAAAAAGAACTACGTAAGGAATGTGAAGTTATAAAGTGTTCTGATCATTTAATGTCTCAAATGCTAGAAAAAATTCAAGAACGAATTCGATGTCTGAAAGCTGTATTATATAAAATAGATCGTGATCTAGAAGATAAAGAAATGAATTTAAAAATTGATCGCCATAATTTCACTCTGAAAGAAACGAGTTTAAATCTGAGCATTTATCGTGGAAAATCACCTTTAGATTGTTCGTATGTTGCTTTTACATAAAATTCTTCTTTATAGAACAGTAGTATTGGTTAAAATAATTACAAAAATAGTTTTCTAATACTTAAATTTGTCTAGAAATATTACAATGGATGAATGGAAAATGCAAACGAAAAAAAATATAAATACATCAATGAAGGAAATAAAAGATACAAAAAAAATTTGTTCTCATAGTGATCATGTTTTAAACCAAATAATAGCTGATCTATTAAATCAAAAAAATTCAACAGATGAGGCTTTTAAAAATCGCATTAAAGATACAAAAATAATTAAAGAAAAATTGGAACTGCAACACTCAGAGGTAAATTTTATAAAAAATAAATTTTAATTCATAATAAATTTATATACAAATTTAATAAAATGAAACATGTAATTCAGATAGTAAATCAAGTAAATGAAATGACTAGAAAAATTACTCAGTTAGAAACAATCATTGCTGAAAAGAAGGGTTTTATAGCATTAGCACACACACGATTAGGAAACCGTTGCCAAAGACCAAGTTCAGAATGTTCTTATGATAATGTAGAAAAAAGTCTCATTAATGAAGTTTCTGATTTAACAAAAGTTGTGTCTCAACTTCAACAAACATTATTTGAAGTTAGTGATTTAACATTTTATTTAAATATGTATTTACAATTTAATTTAATTTTCATTTTCACTATAAATAATAAAAATCTGTAATTCTTATTTTGAAATATTTTTGCGTATATATATATATATATATATATTATATAACTTAAAAATTTGAATTTATTTCAGAGTCATGCTTCACTTCGGTTTTTACTTAAAATGCAAATGCAAATTCAAGAAGATATTAATATAAAAATCAATACAATAAAAATTGATGAAGTTTCTTGTTTGACAATGCATCAGAATATGGATTATCATCTATTTTAATAAATATAATGGTTTATTTAATAACTCTAACCAAAACTTAATTTGAGAACATATTTGCAAATTTTTTTGATTGTATTTTATTTCTTTCCTTAATAGCCACAGCAAATGACTGCAATTCTTTATTAACTATAGATTGTAAAGATTTATCAAGTTTTGCTGCATTATTTAAATCTGCAATTGCTTCATTTTCATTCCAAGCTCCAATATGTGCTTTACCTCTTCTAAAAAGAGCTTTTACATTATCTATAAAAATATTTATAAAATGTTCATGTAATTCTTATAATATAAATAATATGTCCATAAATTATAATCATTTTATTTTTACTTACCAGGATCACTTTTGAGTACAGTACTACAGTGCTCAATCGCAGCATAATATTCTTTATTTAACAATTTACATTGTGCATAATTTAAAAGTAAAGGAAGCTTCATAGCATTCAAATTTAACCATTCTACATCTTTTGGTTTTTCTCTAATAGATATTAACTTTCATCAACATTTTATATAAACTTAAATATTTCAATTAGCCAGTATCAAAAATTTTATATTTTTACTTACGCAAGCATAAGCTGTTCCATTATCCCAATAGCTTGTGCATAAGTATTAGCTGCAGATGCATAATCCTTTTCTCTAAATTGAATATTTCCTTTTTCTCTTAAAATTGGAATATTTTTTAATTTTTCATCTTCTGACATTTGCCATGATTCTTTTTCATATTCATGTGGATGTATAACTTGTAATAATTCTAAAAAAACAATATGTACATATAATTTCTAATATTTTATATAAATAACATATTTGGACTTTTAAATACAATACCTATTGTAAATTCTAAGTTTTGAGGATTTTTTATAAGATCATTTAAATCATCATATCCTAAACCCTCATTTTGTAATGTTACACCACAGCAGTGGTGATTACGTTTTTCACCTGTAGGTTTACCAGCTTCGCGAAGAGTTTTAGATACAAAAGGATATGCACTGACTAACTACAATAACAAAACTTAATAAAATAGATATGTTTATTTAATTATTTAATTAATAATTTAATTTTACATTTTTATCAACTGTAAATGATGCAACTTCATTTATAGACATTTTCTGAAGTATAACTTCCCATACTTCAAATTTAAATTGTTTTCCTATTACTAATTCCATAGGTTTACCCATAATTCTACTATCATCAATAACAGTCTTGAGATGATCACATTTTGTTGTTTTAAAATGAAAAATTACCTGCAAAGTAAATAATGGTCACTAATTATTGATAAGCATTTATAAAAACTATGAAATTTTATAATTACTGTTAAACTCAAATTATTTTTCATCTGTACTGTATATTATTTATTTTATTATTGCTTCAAAATAAATATAAATATTGTATATTAGCTTGTATATAACTCACTTTTGTTCCAGGTATAAATGTAGCTAATTTATTTCCTACATGAAGTATATTTTTAATAATAAGATTTTCCATTGTACATAGATTAATGAAAGATAAACTTGTTAAATAATTGATGTGATAACATTATTTATTTCGTTCTTACAAATGACTTTCAATTTAACAAAAGGAAACACCATTTGCATATATTTACATGTGAACAACAAACAACAAAAAACAACAAAAATTATTAATTACTATAATGGTTCATCTATTGTTAATATTTTATAAATATTAAATTGCTAAATAATTAAGTAATTTTGAGTATGTAACATCATAATGAGATTAAATACCAGATAAATAAAAAATAAACTTAAAGTTTGAGATATTTTTTTCTTATTGTCAAAGAGCACAAAAAGTTTTATTAATATAACATAAGATGGCGCTGATAATATTGATTTTGTTAATCTATGTTAATAGGTTATGCCATTTAAAATTAAAAAAAAAACAGTGTTTTTTATATTGTATAGTTCTATATCTTACAATTTTGAATAAATTGTAATATAAAGCATTTTTAATGCCTTCATTTTTAAGTATTACTTTATGATGTTAAAAACTGAATTTTAAATATGAGAAAATTTAGTGCATTAAATTTAATGTACAGAGTCAAGCAAATACTATGATCAAAAACTGTTGATTTTGTGAGAAAATAAAAAATTTTAATTTTATAAATAATGAAATAAAGAAATTGAATTTATTTATAAAAAGTTGAACATCGATGATTTTCAGCATTATTGTATTGGTAGTTATTTGCAGAAAATTTCGATACAATGCTTGGTTTATTGCACCAAAAACAATGATCCGTAAAAAATATTTTACATATTTGTATATTAATATAGACATCTTTTAGAATGATTTATAAGTATTATAAAGATTATGAAAGTTCGAATATCTCAAAAACTAAAATTAATAATTTAAAGATTGATTAAATTTATTGATTAAATTAACAAGTTCTCCTTAAATATTATTTAATAAGAAATTTTTTAATTAATTGAATACTTTCATTTTATAGAAATTTTTCATGAAAATTTTACACAAGAAATCATATTTTTTTCAAATATATGCTACTTTCATAAGATGTCTATTCAAATTTATGTGAGTGAGATAACATATTAAACAAGTTAATAAGGACATTAACTACACTTTTTTCAATAAATGTAATAAACTTGTAAAAATAAAAATAATTTTTGTTCTACGTTGAAAATTAAATAAAAATAATAAGATAATTGATTTTACAGAACTATGTTAACACTTGAAATAAAGTTTTTTTAAAACTGTCCTTGTTATATTGTTCAAAATATATATAACAATTATTTTTTGATAACTCCTACACAAAATAATTTGGGAGTCTCACTACTTTCTATATTTACATTAAGTTTTTATTTGAATACAAACTTAAAATTACGTTAAATTTTGAAATAAATAAATAGTGTAATATATATTAGAAAAATTTTTTTATAACTAAAAGATTAACAGGTATAAATAAAATGCTTTAAAAAGAAATATAATAAAGTTTATTTTTAAATATTTAGAAATAAATAAAAACTGCAACAAATTATTAATCATTCTTGATTGTTATAAATTATGTATATAATATTAAATTATGTAATTATTAATTATTAAAATTTAAATTATAGTTCTAATTTAGTTTATTGAATAATATATATATATATATATATGGTTTATAATATATATAACATTTAATTTCTAATTTAGTTTATTGAATAATATATATAACATTAATTTAGATACAGAAAGTTTATTTAAATTTAGAATTTTAATGAATCAAGAACATGATTCATTGCTGTCTAACTGAGTTACGTTTCCTTGTATAAATAATATAATAATATTCATTCTTATTTATTATACTGTTTCTTTTTCATCTTTATTTTTGCATTTTTCTCTTTTCTAAATAATTTTATGTAGCTCGACAATGTTTTCTTTTACCCCCTTCAATATTTTCTTCCAATTTTTTGTGTCTGTTCCTGAATCTTTATAATTATTAAGAATGTGCTTACTATTTTTGGCACATTATAGCCCAATTTATACATTTTCTTCTATAGCAGCCAGTGTTAATTTGAGCTTGTTTCATTATCAATTCTATATCTCATTATAATTTTTATTCTCCTATTTATTCTTATTGTGTCTTCATTTTAATAAACTTAATTTATGTTCTTTAATCATTTAAGTACTTATTTTAAACTCGTCTTAATTCTTTTTCAAATTTTTCTCACAGTAATAGCGTGACCATTATACATTTTTCCATAATTTTATTTGTCTCTCGCGATAATTATCTTTCATGTTGTTAACTTTATCTGTGATATACTTTAATCTTTTCCTGACCTACAAAATCAATTTTAAATATTTTTTGATGTATCCATATTGTTGCTGTCACTTATCTAGAGTTTATATTAATTGTTGGATCCATATATTTTCTTCGAATTATTACTTATTTTTTGTCTTTTCGTCATATCTTTTGCATCCTTAAATCACTACTTACTCTATAGCATCCGTAGATTACTACTTCATATAATAGCAGTTTTGATGAGCCTGTCAAATAATTTGAGTTTTATTTTTACATTTTCTTTAAATTATCTCTACATAATAATCCATACTCTTCTTAGAATCATGTTATCTCTGTTAGCTCTTTTTATCAACAGATTTATTTGAACTTTTTCTTTCTTTGAATCCATAGCATAGCGTAAATGAATTTCTTTACATACCATTTATACCATTTATACATTACCATTTCCAATTATTTTCTCTGACAAAAAATTTCATTTTCTTCCTTGTATCTGTCTATCTCCTAAAAGATATGATTTTTATTTTTTTTATTTTTAGTTTAAGTTATTTTTTCTCAAGAAACTTTCTAAAGAGATCTTAAAACAAACCGTAGAATTTCTCTTAATAATCCCTCAATTTTGATTAGCATTACCGTATCGTCGACGTAGGAGACGTTTATCTTTTTTTTTTATCAATTTTGACTTCTGAGATTTTACATTTCATTAATGCTTCAAGGTTTGTTAACTTTATGTTGGAAAATGCGGTATTCTGGGTATCCTTGTCTAATGCGTCTACTTGTCACAATTTCGTCAAGTATTTTGTTTTATTATAATTTATTTTAATTATTTTTATTAAATCCAAAGTTAAGATCATTCATTTTAATTTTGGAATTTTTTTCCCTGTACATCTAATTAAATATTTATCTATATCTACTTTTTCATATTTTCATATTGGGTCTCTGTTTATCTTATCGAATGTCGCATTCGTATTCGATTACGAAATCATTCATCACTAGTGAATATATAGAGTACATAAATAGAATACTAAATAGAGTAATAAATAGAGTATCCTTCTCGTTTATTAGTTGTTTTTCGATTGTAGTGTTTAATACATCGTTGGTATTCACTGTGCTCCTTTCATTCTGAATCCGAATTCAGCTTCGTGAACATTTGTTTCTTTTCTACGTATTTATCTATTCTATTTTAAGAATCTGTATAAATTTTGTATTTTGAATCCATTAGTATGATGTCTTTAGTTTTTGTTTTGTTATTTTTCTCTTTTTCTGACAATTGGTATAAAAATATCGCTTTTCAAGCTTCTGATATACTCAAAATTTTATTAAAAAGTTTAACCGATTGACTTTCCTTCCCCCAACTTTTCACATATCTTGCATCTCTTCTATTTTTATCTCCTTCATGCTTTGTCTATACTACACTTCAACTTCTTTCTTCTCTCTCACATGCTCTTCCGTCTTTCTTTCATTCTTTTCTCCGTAAATTTTTTAAATGTTATTAAGCTAATTCTCTCTGAAAATACTGCTGCTTATATCGTGTTTCTTGTTCACGAGCTTCCAAAATTCAAAAAAAGCATTTCTAATCTGACATTGATTTGCTTGCTCCTTTTTTTTCTTTCTTGTTCTAATATATATTTCTCTATCTTTTTCTTTTCTATCCTCTTTTCTTATTCTATAAATTTTATATGTATTCTTTCACTTATTCAATATTTTTTTTCCATCACTTGTCATTAACTCTCCTTTTTCTCTTCTTTCAACATCCCCCCATCGCGTTCTTCAATCTCAGTTTCAATTGTTCACATGCTTTTATTTCAACACTGTTAAATCAGACTTTATGTTAGATTTTAAGTTAACATCAACTCTATCTTTCTTGACATTCTGAAATAACAAACATCTTTCTGCTAGTCACTTTCATAACTTTCCCCGTTCTTTCTTTTTCACCTTCTCTTTAGACATTCTTACTTTTTCACCTTCTCTTTAGACATTCTTACTTTTTCTGTTTGATTCGACCACCTTCTTCCCTCAGCCTTTCTCATGTTCAAATCTCTTCTTCTTATGGTTGATGTACATTTGTTTATCAATCTCTTCTATTACTTCCAAGGTTTTTACTTTTTAATTATAAATATATACTCACCAAAGGGATTAAATATAATGAAATAAGTATTATAATAAATAAATTATTTGTTATATCATAATACTTATAAGATACATATTTTTTTAAATAATTTTTTCACGTTCATTTTTTTTTTTTGTTTACTTTATAAATATAATAATTTTAAAACATATCAAAAATGGCTTTACTTTTAAATCATCATTCTCGTAATCTAATATTAGTTATAAAGTACTTTATATTTATATGTATTATTAGATGTTAATACATAAATATAATTATATATTAAATTTCATTTTGAAAAAAAATTTCTTTTTCCACATTCTTATTTAAATATCATTTGAAAGTATTTTAATAATATTACTTAGTTGAACAAATTGTTTATACTAGCACATGTTTTATGTAAAAGAAATAAATATTTTGATAATAGATAGAAATCTGTGCGTCATTTTGTAAAATAGAAGCATTTGTTTTTAAAATATTGTAGATAAGCTTAAAAAAGCTAATATTAGCTTTTTATAAATAATAAATTCAACTATTAATAATATTTTATTTTTATACCTTAATTATAACTATTTTGTATTTTATTAAATTTGAGTTAAATTTAAAACTAATTATACATATATTTTGCATAATTATGACAAGTATACTTTTATCATTTTTTTATATATGAATTTAATTAATGTATAAACAAACATATATGTACATATATTAAACTTTTCTAATTAATATTATATTTATTTTTCGTTTATATAAGCAATTTTAACTTAATTTAAATTGCACGTATTTTTATAAACTTTGTAAATCATATTTTATAAAATAAAATTAAAATAAAAATAATCTACGTTAATAGGTTGTTAAATTATATTTTACTCGATAATTTATAAAAATTTATTAAAAATCAAATGGTACATCTGCTTACATACTATAAGTAAGAATTTAATATCACTTAATTATTTTGAAACACAATAGTATGATTTTTTAAAATCATTACTAATATTGCACTTTATCAATATTATTTATTTTAAGTTATATGACATATGAGATACACTGTAAATATTCTTTTTTGTCAGAGCATACTGACAATTAATAATTTATTAAGTCTTTCTTAAAAATTGCATAGTTTAAAAAATGTTGATATTCTTAGTAATTGATAATAGTTAAATTAATTATTTGTTTTTTTGTTTAATTAGTTTAAATTACTATATTAAAACTAATTTTTAATTTTTTAAATTCATAATTATTTAGTACTTAAGTCTTTTTATTAATTTTTTAATGTATTGCGGTTATATTTAAGTAAAATTTTGTTACATAGAAATAATCATCAAACAATTTATAAAAATTTACTTACATTAATTTTTACATAATGTAAAAATAATGTCGATTTTGCATTACAACAGTAATACTTTCACGCGTAATAATTACGAAAAACCAAAATTATTAAACTTGCCTCATCAATCTTAAAACTTAATGGTCAAAAATTTCTAATCATACGGTAATTTTTTATAAACTTTAATAAATATATATGATTTTTTTAAATAATTTAGCAGTCTTTTATTTACGAAACAATATTTTTTATATTGCAGGCAATAAATAAATTTTTACGATGTTTTTAATTTTTAATTTCATTATATTAATAATTCTCTTATTTATTCTATAATTATATTAAAATTACTTTATTAATTATTTTTGTTTTTACTTTTATGATCCTTAATATATAAAAATATAGCCAACTATTTTAATAGCTTGTACTACAAAATTACTGTTGTAAAAATTTACGAACAAATATTATTATAGATCAGTGAATTTTTATCATTCTTATAAAATATCAAATATTGATAATTATAATATGAACAATAGCTATTTATTATATTTTGAAAAGATATCGATACTTCTGTAAACATTTAATAATTTTCCATATAAATTTAGAAATGCTACTTATATATTATTTAATTATATTCAATGAAAATAACTTACTTTATATTTTTATTTACCTGTAAGCATATTAAAATTACAATATAAAAAATGAATATATATATACTATATATTATTTCTACGTACACTCTCTCTTACTCTCTCACCGAGTTTTTAAATTTTATTAATGTGAATATTGATAAGAAATAGAATAGATCACTTATAAAAATATTTTAAATTAATATTAATTGATATAATTAGATTCTTTCTATAAAAAAATGTTATGTGTAATGTTATACTTGGATTGTATTTTTATTTTATTGAAAAAAGTCAATTCAATTAGAAAATAATTTCATTTCTTCTATTGATTTTATCATTCATTAATATAATATTATATCATTAAATATTGTGTTTATATAAAAATATTTTTTAATTAAAAATTGAGTATTCAATTGGTCAAATATTTCAATAAAATAATCAGTTTTTCAACTTTGTTTACAACAAAATTTCATGTAAACAAGTATTCAAATATTTTTTAGTCTATGTAACAATTTTTTTATTACAAAGTTGTGGATGTAACGGCGCTAACTCCATGAACTAATATAGTTGGTGGTAAATTCGCAGTTAATTCAGTTAAAAGTTGAAGATACTGTTTCTGTAACATTTCCTTATCCCATTTATTAAAATTTGGAGGTGCTGGTAAATATATAAATATAGCAGCTGTCTGAATACTGTATTCCTTAATTAGTTTATTAACACTATAAAATAATTAAAAATAATTGTTAATATAGAACATACGTAATGTTTGATAAATATTCCTAAAAAAAACCATTAATGGTTTTAAATAGGAAAGGATTAAAAAATTTTTTTACTTTAAAATATATGTTCGAGATATATTGTTTATTGTATTTTCTGCAATATTAACACTTGCTTCAAATGAACTTTCAGCCTTATTTTCTGAGAAAGAGTAATCATTAAGTTCTCCAATTTGTTCATACCAATCTGGAATTCTTGTTATAGATGCAGATATACGCAACATATTGAGAAGTTTCTTTAATTTATGTTCATTAGAAATTCTAGGAAATTCATTAATTGAATTATGTGATTCAGAAATATTTAGGCTTGAACTATTACTTTTAGCAATTTCACAGTGAAATACTCGTAGATGAAGATTTTTCCAATTGGGAACCATATTGATGATACAAGCTAATTGTAGCATAAATAGAGAAGTTGTATCAAATGGATCTTGATCTGATGGTTGAAAAAAATTTACAGGCCATACATCTATATATTTAAAATTAGAGTTTCTAAAAAAAAGTAGTATTTTACATCTTAAAACAAATTATATATTTGGAATAAATCTGAAAAAATTTATACATACCATATCATATAAATTAATTTACTACAAATATTTCCAAGATAATTTTAATTTATATTGTTTTATAAGAAATAAAATAATTATGAAAATACTATGTTATTTAATAATTTTATAAGTAATCTGCATAGTATTAATATAGTATGTATAATTAAAAATATTAGATAGATCAATTCAAATTATAAAACTTACTTTGTTAATTGTGATTTATCAAGAACATGAAAATTTCTACAAAGACATAAATTTTTTTTCATGTTCAAAACATCTTGACACATACCAACATATTCGAGTTCATCAATAGTTTTATCAATACCGCATTGTCTAAGTGGAAAAACTTTTCCATTATTATGTGTTGTAACATTTTCAAAAATTGTCGTTGAATATTGAGAACTTTGAAAACAATCTTTTGGTGCTTCATTATCATAAAACCCAAGAACAATAGTGTTAGGCTTCATGGCTCCCATTCCAGATAATCTTATTAAATGATGCAGACCTTCTCGAATAGTTTTTGTTACTGTCAATTCAATAAATGCTTTTACTTTCATATGATCAACAAGACTAAGCCAATGGGGATATTCTTCAATAGTTGGATCAATTTTTCCACAAAATTCGCCAACTTTTATGTGTCCTATAACATAAAGTCCACCCTTTTTTAAGTCATTGATAAAATCGATCAATGGACATGCAGATCTTGGTGATGCAACCATTAAAAGTATCTGTGGTCGCCAAAATTTAACATGATCTTTACGAGAATCTAACATCAATAAATATTTTCGAACTTGATGGAAAATTAAAGCTTGGGAAATACTTCCCCATGATGCATTTTTGCTTGGAGAAAATAAATGAAGTACAATTACTAATACAAGACATAATATAATACTGCTTGATGCATAGATACTGTTTATTACAAACATCATAATGAGTGTTCCAAGAAGACCAATTGTTGCTGTATGCCAAGTAAAATAGTTAAATGTAGGCCTGAAATTTGGAGCACTAGCTAATTCTAATCCAAGACATGCTAAATTTGTAGCTAAATAACTTAATAAAAAAAGAACTGAATTTATTTGAGCAATAGTGTTCAAAGAACCAATAAGTAAAATTACTTGCACCAGAGTCCAAGAAGTTAAAACTGCTCCAATTGGATTACCCTTCCAAGTGGCTTTAACAATAAAGTTTAATAATGGACCTAAAATAAGTAAATAATAGTTACGTATTTGTATGAATTAATAATTTTAGGATTTATAGAATTAGTATATTAGTTTGATATACTTGCCAAAAACATTATCTTTGGCAAGTGCTTCCAAAACTCTACTTGAGCCAATTAAATTACTTAATCCAGCACTAAAAGTAGCGGTTAAAATTCCTACTGCAACAAATGGTGGCCAAATATTAATAGGCATCATATAAATAAAATTATTTTGAAGAAGAAATCGACTTGTTGTTGATGCTGTTAGAATTGATAATAAAATGTAACATATGAATGTAAATGAAACAGCTGAAAGTGTACCCCGTGGAATATTTTGCCCAGGATTTTTTAATTCACCTACAAAATAAATTATTTTTAATAATAAATAATGAAGTTTTAGTGGAAATAAAAAGTGTCCATAATGAAATAAAAAAAATTACCACTCATATTTGCTCCAGCCATAATACCAGTAACACCACTAAACAATACACCAAAAACACTAGCAAAATCACTTAAAGCTCCATGGCTAGAATAATCTGCACTATAATTTGAATATAAATTTTCTAATAAAGTAGATGTACGAAGACCAGTATAATTTCCATTAACATGATTTGTTTCATTCTGTACTAGTGTATTTGCATCAGGAATTGGAATCTTTTAGATGAAAAAGTTGCTTAAGTGTTTTGATATTACTATATTTGTTATATTTGAATTATTTATAATAAATTATTATTTTTACCTCCATTTCACTTTGTACTATAAAGCTTATAAAAACACTACCAAGGCAAATACATACAATTGCTAAAATAGCAACACTGGTTTTTGCAAACATTGCTGCTCCAAATAGACAAACAATAAGGTTAGCTATGTTAAGTACAGAGCAATATAAAAATCTCCACCATCTGCCATCTGGAATGAGTGCTTTTTCACCAACTAAATATCCCGAAGGTCCAAAATTTTCAATTACTCCTTCAGCACATCCAGATATACATAATGCACTTGATACTACATTTGCCATAAAAAATAAAGTGCCAATTGATCCACCAAATTCAGGCCCTAATGTTCGACTTATCATAACTAGTTCGCAATAATAAAGAAGAATATTGGATATAAAATATATGAAGACATTATACATTAAACATATTAGTTTTAAAAAAATTAAAAATATTGAAAGATGTATAAATTATGATGATGAGTACAATATAAAACAATTAATTTTATTGAATTAATTATTAAATGAATGTTCAAGATTGACCTATAAAGATACTAATTATTATGTACATATTGTTGAGAGAGAATTACAAGTAAATTAGCCATTAAAATTATACATTTGTGAAATTAACATCTTTTTCATTTTTGCAATATTTTGTTTTTGTAATAATAATAAACCATGCATTTTTATAACTATTCAATATTAAAAATAATAGAAAAATTTTAAATATTAAAATATAAAAATTTTTAAGGATACAATAAGCACCACCGCCTTCGATAGCTCCATTTGTTGAAATAGCACAAACAGATGATACTGTAAAAACTAAAATTCCATAAGCTATCATAAATTGTGCTAAAGTAACTAATAATCCTGCATTACCAACAATATATCCTATAAATAAACATAATAAAATAAATTAATAATATTATATAAACTCAACTATTCTTTGCAATATATTACCCATCCGTATGAAAACCAAGGCACTGAACATAGACAAAGTAACAGGACTAAATACACCAGCAAAAGTTCCAAGAGTTCTACTGGTGTTTGTATTTAATGTACTGAATTCTATGTAGCCATCTCTTTCATCAATTGATGAATTTCTAAATCGAAGTAAATTACTTAATCTATGAAAAATGTTTCTATTTTTAATAAGAGGTACTTTTTCTCTTATTATACGAATTGCTTCTGCATTGTTTGTGGATCCAATTTCGGACGCAATCATCTTGCATATCTGTTACGATTTATACTACACTAATATAATAATTATTAAAATTTTGTGTATAAAAACATCGCTATTAAATTAGTTTTATAAAATTTACATTTTTTGCAAATAAACATTAAAACGGTAAATTTTTAATTAGTTAATCTGAAAGCACTGTAATTTGGCAACAATAATTTGAATAACTAGGCCATTTTATAATCTATTATTTTAATCTTCAACCTCATATTATTTTTCAAATTAAAATAAAAATAAAATTAATAAACATCAAGAATGTTTTGTGAGGTTACAATATATCGGAATAAAATAAGCATTATCTCACTTACTATACGTAAGCACATTGGTTTAATAACAATGACCAATAGAAAGTAAAGTACAATGGAAATGACGAAAGACCAAATGTTATTATTATAAAATAAAATTTGCGCACAGATTATTCTGTAAACAAACATTTTTTGCATTCCTATTTTTACTTTCAAATTTTTTACACATTTTGTAAATTTAATTCTTTCTATTAAAACATAAATTATAACCTTTATATTATTTTTTTATATTAAAGAAATTAATTATACAGTAATTATAAATGAAATATTAAAAAATGAATATTATTTTACACATATATCAACTGATATCACAGATTTTAATATAATAACAATTAAATAGTTAATTTATTTTAAGTTGTGATATACTTTTTTTTAATACATTTATATTCGTATATACACTCAATAAAATTATTAAAATATTACAAATATATCCATTTTCTTTATTTTTAATAAAATAAAATAGCAAGTCATTTGTATGTGCATTATTTCAGTTCTAAGAAATAACATTATGACATGCAATTGAATAGTGTTATATATTAAATGCGCATAGCACAAAAATTGTAATTGTAAATTAATGTATTAACTATAATTATTTAATAATTTTCATCTGTATTTTCAGTGTCATTATCATCTTCTAATTCTGGCATGGGAAAACGTAATATAGCTGCAACACCTGTGAGCTGATCTAACTCTGCACAATTTTAACAATTTTTAATATAATTCATCACTTTAAATTTTTTAAAAATTTAAATTCAAATTGATACATACGTTCACCAGATATATGCATGCTTGAAAATAGTTTAACATCACCTCCACAATCTCTAACTGATTCAACTAGATGAACATATTCTTTTCGTAATGTAACATCTTGACACCTACATGAATTTTTTAATTGAATTATTTTTTTTTATTTTAATTTTGTAATATATCACAAAATAATTAATTATACCTAAAAAGTTTATCTGAAATAAGCAATGTTTCTATTGCCTGAGCTTCACATGCTGCTAAAACATGTTTTTTACCATAGAAGGCTTTGGATGGATCTGTTTGAAGTATAGTATAAAATGTTTCTAAAACTTTTACTTCTCCTGCTGCTTTTGTATCAGATACTCTAGCAATTACTGAAGAATCAGTCAAAACTTCTACAAGCATTGTAAGTATTAAAAATGAAAATAAATATTAAGTTTAAGTATATATATAATAACTATCAAAGTTTAATAATACCTCTTAATGAATGTTTGAAGCCAGAACTTGAGTGAACAAGCATAAATTTGCTTTTATTTTCAAGAATTAATTTATTTTCAGATTTTACTGCTTGTTGAATCATATAGCTCATAAATTGATCTTTTACAAATCCAGGACTTGCAAGTATAATACATTTTACAATATCAAAGTTTATATGTCTTAAAATTCCTTGCATTATACTTTCATAAAATCGATTTAATCCCTGTAATATTAAACTTTAAATTATTTGGAAACTAAAGAAGACTCAATAATTTTACATACCTTTTCATGCTGTGAAGCATTACCTTTCCTTTTACGTGGAATAACTTGATCGAGTTTTGCACGCACTATTGTCATATTTGAAGTTATTAGACATATATGTGCTATTCCTTCTTGCATTACAACTGCAGCTATATCAGCGTGCTAAAATTAATATATATTTAAAAAGCTGAAAAGTACTTTATTTGATAATAAAAATAAATACTTGTGTTGGATCACATGCTGTGTCAACACGTTCCAAAGCTATTGAATCCCATATTGATTTTCTAAGTGTAAATTTTCGATTTTGTTCAACATCTAAAGTATGATATGCACCAGTCTATAAAAAATAAACCAATGAATGTACAAAAATAAATTATTTTTCAAAATTTTACCTTAACGTATTTATTTTCTTCTACATTTCTGCCTTTTAACCTTAATACACAAGCTTGAGTATCAAAATCTATATTTTCTACAGATATTGTTAATGTTGTCCGTACTCTATAACTATTAGAACTTCCAGTAGAACTTTCAGTTTGTACTTTTCTATAAATATTTAAATTGTTTTTAAGCAGATTTTGAAGAATAAAAATTCATAATTACAATATTTATGAATTTATAATATGAATGAATTATAATACCTTATAGTAGAACAGCTAACACAATCTCCTTCACTAATTAAATTATAAACATGCCACATATCCTCGGTATTTTCCGGAACAAGAGCAATTTTCCTTATGAAGTTAATCATATTTAATGTATTGTGATTATAAATTTAATACATTAATATTTTTGTAACTTACCCTTCTCCATCTTTATCAACATTTTTGGTAACTAATTTCATGGTAAAAGTTGCTACTAAATAACCTGTAAACAGTAGCTAAAATATTTATTTAAAATTTTCAAAATTAATTTTCTTTCGGAGAATGTAAAATTGTTTTCACATAAACTTTAGTGTTATGAAAAATTCAAGAATGTATATTAAATGTTTCAAAATATTTTTTTATAACTCGATATGTTAAAAAAACAGTTTTCATTAATAAGTACAAAATAATTAACGCAGCATAGTTTTTACATTGTAAAAAATAAATCGTATTACATTACTACCAGCAACGAGGAGTTAGATTAAATTTTTTTTTAGGTTATCACGCATGTTATTTACAAACCATAATAGTATCATGTGAAACCGTTATAAGTCACAAAAAATTAGTTGTAAAATTTTGTTTTAATATATAAATTGCTTGTTTTGAGCATTTCACATTTTTATGACGTTATTTATAGCAAGCTATATGACTGTTAACTAGTAATATACTAGAATCTGCATCATGATTTGAGAACTCGATAATTTTAAACGAAACAACTTATTACAAAAAATTGTACAATGTATTTTTTCTGTTATTATTATGAAAAAATTTACGTAAATTAGTTTTGTTTATTGTTCATTATCCCTTTTTTATGCCTGTCGTATCTTTATGTTTTTAGTAATGCTTTTTTGCATTTGTTGAACAGGATATGTTAAAATTTAAACAATTATCATTTTTATTGATTTTCTAGTTGAATCAATAAATTTAAATAAAATTAATTGTACTCTTCTATTACTCTTTTCGTTTTTATACCAAATACGACATTTAAAAATGTCTTTCAGATCACTTTAACTGAAATAAAGTCGATAGTATATGAAAAATTAATCGATGGAAGACTAAGCCTGTAAACCAAAAAAATGTAGTCACGGAAAGATTTTTAACACTGTTCTATGCTATAAATTTTTTCTTGCTCTTTTTCCCAATTATTTATGCGTCGCTAATATTTATTAATACAATTTTAAAATTAAATATAAATCATAATAATAGTAAAAATGATAACAGAAAATTTATATAATGATTAATAATAAAATATATCATTTTATTTATCGAAATCAGTGTGTACGATAATATTTTTATAGACAATTGATTTCAAATATTTTACTTAAAATATTTATTTAATATTATATTACGGTCTTCTATATGTAGTTTGTATTCTACGTACTGTTTTTATCACGCATTTTTGGAACACGTTTCTCGTTAGCTTAATTCCATAAGTTTTGTGACAATTTCACATTTATGATCTATCATTTCTACTGGTTTTTTATCTAGTACATATGCATTCAATTAATTCATTTTTGCATTACTCTATCAGTATTTTCGATTTTATAGGTTTGTCATATACTGTGTTTTAATTTGATAAAGTTCTGCAAATATAAAATTCTCTTTCCCTTCTTTCATATCGAAACGATTGTTCCTTAAATGAAAAATTACTTTTGTTCATTTGTTGTTTTAGATTTTTTAAAAGCACAGATTCTATTTCTATAAAATTATATTTTGATACTTCAATAATAAATATCAATTTATTTAAACATTTATTCTACGTCTTAATATTTTTATGTTATCGATGAATTGTATTACATATTCCTTTTGGATTGACTTGATGTTAAGTGACATATTCCTGTTATTTTTAAAAATATATATAAATCGATCAATTTTCTGCCAAGAAAACATTGCGAATTATTAAAAGAAATTCTAAATATAAAGAAATGTATTCGTCCATCTTCTTTATAAAAAATAAAATTTTATATTTTATATAATTTTACATAACAATCATAATTTAAATATGATATATTAAGTATATATATATTTTTAATTAATATTTTATTTATTTTGTAGTACACTATTGACAAAAGTATAAAAATAAAAATTAGTATTTTAGTTTAAGATTAGCTTGATTAATGTTGAGTCAATTGCAATTAATAATTAAATTGTTGCATGGTGGTGATTGACATTTCAAGTTTTCGTATTAATTATCATTATGACTAATCAAAGTATTATTAATTTGCTTCACGGAATAAAAGCTGATGTTTTATTGTACTATTTATTAGTAGTTTTTGGTTAAGTGATTTAAAGGTTCTTATGTATGTAAAATATCTAAGTATTTATATCTAATAAATATAGAAAACATATAAATATTATAAATATATTACAATAAATAAATAAATAAATATATAGCATAGTAAGTTTGGATAAACTCTTAAAATTAACTCATATTCACTTTGTCTCTATTTATCTCTCAATCTATTTATCTTTTTCTACGTTCTTTATGTTATCTCATTATTAACATTCAAAATATCAGTTACTTGTCAAACGCTATTTGGGACCATTAACCGTATAAATATATTTTTATTTTGTTCCTATATTGGCTCCAAATATCCTTTCTTGATTTCTAAAAATTAAGAAATGCTTAAAATTTTTCAAATACTACTACATTAGATATCCATTAGATAAATTTTCCTAATAATACCGTAAAAATCTGAACTTATCTTTTCTATGTAGTTCATTTTTTAATATAATTTATTATAATGTTACTTGTTATTAGAGTTTATCATATTTTTTTTGTAATTAATAATTTAAACAATTTTTATTTCACATAAATATCTGATTTTTATTTGGGCAATGTCTATTTATCAGTTTTAATATCGAAAGTAATATTCGTGTCAATGACATAAAGTTAATTTAGTGACTACAGTGAGCATTAAATTAACGACGCATTTCTATTATTTATTACATAATAAATAACAAAATTATTTTTTGCATATCTTTTTTTTTAATTCTTTAGTAATATATTTAAAATTTTTTGAAGTTTCCTACATTACTAGTGCCTGATCAAATTGTGTTAATACTTTATCAAATTCATTAATTTTTATGCATTGTATTAATTATAATAATTATAATATTTAGCGTTCATTTTTTAATTTATTAAAAATAGTTTTAAACCTTTTATTAGAGCTATTTTTTAAAGATAAATCCTTAGATTATTTTACTATATAATATATAATTTATATCTCGTTTTTTCTTAGCTTTAAAAGTATTTGAAATTTTAGTATTTTTTATTCTCCATTTCTTGCAGATATATGAAATATATTTCTATTTTACTCTATCTTTCGAAGAATAAAAATTATTTTCTTATAATTAATATAAAGTATTACTTTATAATTCTTCATTGTCACTTACATCTAAATTCCAATCCTAAAAATAGTTTTAAGATAATAAAAATACGAATTTCTATTTAGTTAACGTTAATTTTAATATATTAATAATGATATTTAATTTCTGAATTATAATTTTCTCATTTTTCTTTATAATTTAATTTTTTAAATTTATTTGTTAAATTATTATTTAATTTAAAAAAAAGTATTATAAATCTATTGTTATTTTTTGCATATCTTTACGTAAATTTAAAAAGTAAAAAAGTTTTATGTGCTAAAATTATTTATTATCTGAGTATTAATACTTTGTTGGTACTTTACGGTAGGTGGTTTTAATTATAGAGAAGTATGGAATCTAATTCTCAATTCAAATTAATAAATTGACTTTATAATTCATATAAATTTTAATTAACTTAATGAAAAACTTAATTAAATATAAAAGAGGTAATTAAAAAAAATCTATTAAAAATATCTTTTTATTACCAAATAAAAAAATCATTAAAAATAATTTTTCTTTAGTCAAATCTTATTCTTTTCCGTTTGTGTTAGTATTACAATTTTGATGTACATACTTTAAATCAGCAGACATCTTGCAATAATGAAAAATATTTATTTCAATAATTATTAAATTGTTACATTTCTTTTGTAGTAGTAGTAGTACTTTGTTGAACTATATTACATTGTTATGCTGCATTACAATATTTAATTATGCACGTGTCTTTCATATAAGCACATAACTTATCTAGTCGCATCTTATAATTTACGCATTTACATTTTTGTACCAGTTAATTGAAAAATATTTTAACATTATTATTATACATTACATATAAAATTTGTGTCTTATAATATTCATTACTTGTACAGGATATCGTCATTTCAACAGTGGGAGCGATACGTAAAACTCTTTAATTGAAATTTTTTTCACAATTGTAATTACATATTAAAAATTAAAATATTTCGTTGAAAAGTAGTTACAAGAAAAATCGGTATAAACTAAAGAATGTTTTTCAATATATTCAGTTAAATAACATGATGAATAAATAATATGAGATGATTTTAATTAATAAGTTACTTCAAGCTTACGTTACTTCTACCAGTTATTCTCATAGTAAAATGTGATTTTTGTACTTCGGCATACTTGAATTATAATATGCATTATAATTAAAAAATAAAAACGTAAACTTCTACTATTCAATCAAATAGAAAAAAAACTTTATAATTATCATTTACTCTATATCTAAATATAAATCAACGTATAAATTATATAAAAAATTTAAATTTGTTTTCCGCAATTTTTGCAAAATTTATATATCCTAAAAACATTACATTATATTCTATTTTTCTAGTTTTATTTTCATTTAATATAAGTATTTATATTTTAATTGTGGTATTTAATATATTTAAATTGAGTATTATTAATTTTAAACCATGTAATCAAAAAATTTTGAAATAAGTGTTATGATTTATGAAACGAACGGCTTTGTATTTTTATAAGACAAAACCGGAGTAAAAAATTTTCATTGGAATTGGATAAGTATGAAAGTTTTAGAATGTTTAAACTAGAGAAGTAAAGACAACATCAGTTTTCAAATTAATTAATGAATAGAACATAGAGTCTCTAATTCGAACCTTGTAAATTCTTCGGAATTATGTAAATACTCTTTATACGGAATATCATTCTTTTCATTTATTCTCATCCTCTTCACGTTTTCTTTCGTGCTTTATTGCACATAAATATTTTAACAATTCAAAAGTGGAATTCACAGAAACCGTAAGCAAGTGGTTCAAGTACGTGAAATTAGTGCAGTAACATTTCAGCTTACCTACAGGAAAAACATAGCTATCAATCGCATAAATCGCAGCAGAAACTAGAAGGTAGGTCCCGTCATTATCATTGTGACGAGTTACACAATTCATGAGACCATGAATCTTCAAACTACAAGTTGCGGAAGATGCGAGGATTCTCTTGACGATCTATACGACGAAGTGCACGAGAGCCTTTACCGCAACAAAAATTATGGCGTAAGTATCGTTCTGCAAATAACTGTGTCATAAATTGATCAAAAAACGTTTCACGAAGAGAAGAATAAATTTTGAAATTTTCAATTACGACATAACAATATAGTTGAAAAATATGTAAGAATTCAATAAAATGCATCGTTGGACCGGTATGATCACAATAGATCTATAACATGATTCATCTCTGTCGTACAAACTGCTACTATGCGTATACATGACGTAGTCGAAATTGAAAAAGACACCGATTGAAGAATTCGTTCGATACGTTGAATTATTCGAATCGATTAGAGATTATATTAACACAAAGAAAGTTATAGAATACAATGTTACGAGAACCTACTATTACGAGAAAATAATGCTAATTTGTTCTAAAATAACATTAAGTAATGGACGAATTAAAAATATTGAAATGTTCTGTACATAGACTAGATAACTTCAGAACCAAAATATCTATTCCCACTGCAAACATTATTAGCTTCAAGGTATTCCAGAGTTTCCTTAAAAAATTTATTGAAGGAAAAAATCTATGCATCTTTAAGAGACAATTTGGTTAAAGGTAACAAATCATATAAAAAACAAGTTTAAAATGATAGGGAGAGTCTGCTACAAGAGAAAGGTTATCGAGTATTATGGTTATACTAAAAGGAGGTATCTTCCTCGCCATTGCATGGATAAAGAAAATGCATATAGAAAAGTGTTTAGGTATAATGTATAACCGACGGCGCTCTACATGACAGATATTCATGCTAATTGTTAATGCAATAATAATAATCTATTTAGCGTTGCACTGATACGGAAATTCTGACAATTTTTTCTCTATAATTGAAATCACCTATGGCAAAATACTTTAATAGATAATAATAGTCAGATAATAAATAATTTTAATATATAAATATTAAGAATAACAATCATATATACAAATATTCAAGAATATATTTTGAAAGTTCTGAACCGTTGCTGGAAAACTTTCAAACAGTGTATGAATTAATTTTGGTAGAATCGTGTGCATGTACATATAATTTTATTTTATATTATATATATATATATATATATATATTTATATATGTATAAATATTATATTTGCATAATAAATTTAAAAAAAGTCTATGTATGCAAGCGATTCGACTAAACCAAATATTCGTATACTTTTTTATGTTTCCTTGCAAGAGTTCAGAACTTTAAAAATATATTGTTCAGTATTTATTTTTGAACAAAAAATTTTTAGATCGATTTTTGGATCTACTAAGCTAAGATACTAAGGTAACTGAGATACCTTACATATTCTAAAAATCAAGAGATTAATGTAATTTTTAGCTATTGCTAAATTCCTGGTTTAAATTAATTTGAACCTTTTAATTTTACTATTTTTTTATTTAATTTATATTTTTCATAAATACTTGATATAATTTGTTTCGAGTATTTTTAATACTATGGAAAAATTTAATTTGAAAAATATCGTAATAGAATAATTTCATTATAATTAAATTTATTGTACTAAATTGTAAGAATAACAATTATTGCTTTATAAATAAATATATTTTTATAAAATAATGTTTTACAGTTATTCAATAATATTTTGATTTATCAGATGTAAATATTTAAATGTAAATTTTTAACGTATTAATAATAAATAAATCAGATATTGTACCTAAAAATTTAACAATAAATTATAATCGAAATCACACATTAATGAAATTTGGTGGATACATTACATTACATTAATGTCGTGATATATGCGCAAGTAACGAAGTAGCAACACAGCGCCACGATTAGCAAAGGCGAATATTCTTGACCTTCCTGCAAAGTTTTGACGGGAATTGTACATACTTCAATATGGCGAACCACGACAAAGGACGCAGAAAGTGGGGAGAGATTTCACAAGGTACAATGAAGAAAGGCTCCTTGTAAATACGTATGGGGATTAATTAAATAAATAACGTCATTGGTCCCGTAAAATCGTGATACGAATACTTGAGCTTTTGTTTGAATTTTCTAAAGTTCACTAAGCCGTCGCTATTCTGGCGCGAGTCGAAAAACTAACCTCTTGAAAGAGTGAAGCTAACCTAAAAGGTCAAAAGACGGCGAACCGCGGGAAGCTCGTTAGTGCATTTTTTGAAAAACGAATGTCACTCGACTAAAAGTAACTTTTTTTGTGAATCAGTTTTAATATTTTAGAAAATTGATTTTTCTCTCCATTTTTAATTATTTTCATTACATAACGTTTATTCTCTTTGTTTTCTCGCGACTGCATTTTCAAGGGTACGTAGATGAATAACGTTAAAATCTCAATGTTTTTATTGTAAAAACGTCACCATAGCATCATCTATCTTATCGGTTTTTCTGAATGACTATCACTTTGATGATTAAATTAATTATTGGGTTTAAATTTTTAATTTTACAAAAATGAAAATAATATATTTCTAAATTAATTATTTTCAAACAACCTTTTAATTATTGTTACATATTTTCTATGTAGCTTAGTTCACATGGATTGACTTGTAATCTAGATAATATAATTTATAGATAATTCATCTGATTTCAAATTTGAAAGAGATAGATTAACAGCGATGCGAGGAGGAGCAAATAAAGCACCACCTCGAGCACTTTACAGACCAGGAAGTGGACCTTTAAGAAAGTCAGGAAGATTAGAAGATTATGATCATGAAAATAACTCTCAAGAAAGACCAAGAATGTCTTCTATTCAAGATCGATTAAAGCAATCACAGTTTAGTCATCCAAATCAATTACAGAATAATTCAAGATCATATCAAATTGATAGTATAAGTGATAAATTATCTGAAATGCATGTAAACTGTAGAAATCATTTAGATAATTATGGTCAAAGTACTTCAAAGAACAATCATGCATCAATAAATGATCCTAGGAAAAAAAATAAAAAACCAGAACAACAATTATATGTACCTAAAAAAGTGAAAGAAGCAATGGCAGAAGAAGATATTGCTAATAGGTAAATTATAAATTTAATATTAAAATTTAATCACAATTAACTAAAGATCAATTGCAAAGAAAAAATTAATTATTAATGATTTATTAAATAATATGTAACTTATTTGCAGATATTTTTTAAAAAATATTTAAATAAATAAATTTTAACTTAATTATTATTTTATATTCAAACTTTTAAAGAAAATTAAATATTTTTTTATAGATTAATAGATATATAATCCAACAAATCATATCATTTTTAATATTGAAACAATACTTTTAAGAAATAATTATATACTTAAGTAGTGAAAAAAGATATTTGCTATATAATTAGGGCACATTTTTAGTTTTAAAAATAGAATATTTTCATTTTTATAATATAAATAAAATATGAACTTTATGTAGAAATATAGATATATAGAAATATTGTATTCTATAAATCAAATATTTAATTAAAATTGTATATAAAGAATATTTAATTATTTTTTAGAATTCCTGTACAAATTAATTGGGAAAAGGATAGGGAAAGGTCTGAAAATAGAGATTGGAACATTCAATCTAATCGTAATCAACGAAATGACACTTTCATTGGTAGAAATAATCCTAGTAACTTCGGTGGAAATCATAATGATAATAGTGGTCGAAATAGAGATGATCATTCAAAACGCTTTGCGGGAAATCGTAGAAATCGTAATACTTCTGAAAATGATGAACGCAGACGAGCAGAATCACCTTCAACAAATAGAAATTTCGGGAATCGGGGAGACAATTCTCGAGAAGTTAGACAAGTAAGTTTAAGTAAAAAATAAAAAAATTTATAATGGTTATAAAAATATTAATTTTTCAATAATCTATCTGTAGGGTTCAGAGTCACTTTATATAACACCAAAAAATACTAATGATAATAGAATTCGAGATTCTCGTAGTATTGAATCATTTGGATATACAGATAAATTTCAAGGAAAGCCTCCATCTGGAAAACGAAGTTGTAAAGAAATCACAATGCCAAAAATTTTAAATGTAGAAACTTTGCCACCACGTTTACAAGTTAAATACTTTCAAGAACATGGATTGGTTCCACAATCAAACAGTGCTACTGGTACAACATTAGATGATACACGTGATAATACTGTTACATTCTCAGTAAGTAATATTTTTTTTCTTGACGCAAACATGTTGATGACAAAAATTTATTTAATACATTTTTGTTTTTTTCAATTAAATATTAGTTTTCTACTTTAAAAATTTGTTACAAAAAAATGAAAAAATTAAATTAATAAATAATTATTGTTAAAAAATAAAAAAGAATTAATATTTCAACATTTTAATAAATATTTTTTTATTAAAATGTAATCATATTACGCAAAATATTTTAACCTATAACTACTAATTGTATTTTATTTTATATTCATAATTCATTATATTAAAAAATAAGTATCTATATTTTTTTAGATTTCAGCACCTTGTTACCCACCTGCTATGCAGCATTCACAAACCATGCAAAGTTTACCACCAAGTGGTTCTTTACCTTCTCAACCAACTTGGTCAAATACGGTTCCAGCGAGAAGTAGGGGAAGAGGTAGAATGAGATCGGAAGAATCAGAAGCACCTACAATTTTTAGACCTGTTTCACCTGATCAGTGTTCCGCACCAAGTTCAAGATCACATACACCCAGTCAAGAATATATGAATAGGTATATTTTGTTTCATTAAAATAGTGAAGATTTATATTATTATTATAATAATAATAATAATAATAATAATAATAATAATAATAAAATAATAATAATAATAATAATAATAATAATATTAATAATATTAAATTATATTCAAGACCATACGATCGTCGCGGGAGTAATAGTACCATGTATACAAGTATGGAAAGTTTAAGCCGTGTTGATAGTATGTTAATGCCTCCACCAGCTTCATCGCCAGGATCGTATCGTCCCAATACAAATAGATGTCAGTCACCTGTTGATAATCGCAAACGAGAATCAATGCCTTCATTCAATTCACAGAGAACATATCATCAAACGTTAGAATTTAAAAGTTTCATTTATGTTATAAATCTTCATTTACTATATTAAATTATTAATGATAATATAAACTAATAGTTTTATTTTATTATATTAAATAATATAATTTAAAATAAATTCAATTTTTCAGGCAAAAAATTAATAACAATTATGCGAATCTAATTCTGAACAAGAAAAAACAAAATCTCGACAAATATCAAATTCAAGTCCTGTAAAAAGTAAGCCTTGTAGTCCTGTGCCTGATAATAAATCTGAAGTTACTTTGGTAATTATTTTACTTTAATTATAAAGATATAAAGATAATTATTAAATTAATCATCAATTTATTATATTCATTTAAAAATTTTTAAAGGATTGGTATGAAGAAGTAGAATTAAGTGAACGATTGGAGGCGGAACAAATGAGTCGTAGTTCTTCAGTAATGAGTTTGCGTGAAAATGCGACTGTTGCACTTAATCAGCCTATAGTTGGAAGGGGTAGTAAGCACAAGGGTTCTAAAAAAAAAAAATCAAAGCGCCATGGCAGGGATAAGTATGAATATGTTAATTTTTTACATCTTTTTAATTAAAAATTAAATTAAATTAATAATATTAATGAATATTATAATTAATTTATTTTCTGAATTTTAATAACTTTTTTATTAGGAGTAAAGATAAAATTGAAGGAACTACTAGAGAGCATCAAAACAATCAACAAAATAGAGAGAATGATAATTATAATAACAATCAGAAAAATAGTATTAGTAGTGGCAGTAGTAAACGCTATGAGAGTAGAAGGCGTAATGCTTCTCATCGTAGTCGAGAATCAAGCAAAGATAGAAATTATCGTGGAGGCAGTCGTGGCTCCGAAGATTTTTACAGAAATAGGTGTGTAAAATTTAATTTTTTAACATAAATAAAGTTTAAATCGATTATCTAATAAAATTTTATTATTATAGAACATCTCAAAATATAGAAGAAAATTGGAGAACTGGTAGAATATCGATTTGTGAATCGGATGATGGACGTCGAACTCCTTTATCGCATTCTACATCGGTGACTAATTCTGGTCCTAATTCAATAAATCGTCAATCACCTACAATTTGTACAAATTCTCAACCACCAGGTGTTCTAGTTTTACCAGATCAAAATCAACTATCATCTAATATTATATCTTCTAGACAGCAACAATTAACACAACAACAAAAAAGAACATTATTTGATCCTAATAATCCAAATAAACCAATTGTAATAACCTCACCAGGAAGTAGAATTACTCCTCAATACAGGTAATATTTTTTGTTTTTGAAATCTTTATAAGGATATCAATTTATAATAATTTAAGTACTTTTTAATCAAATTTAATAACAAACTACAATTATTTATTATAAATATTATTGCTAACTAAAGCAAAGAATTTTTAAATTTAAATAAACTGTGAAAAAATAAACAATGATTAAAAATTATATTTCAATTATATAAGTAATTAAGTAGAGAAATTTAATTTTGGATTTAACAAAAATTCACTTGGAATATGAGAAATGATACGATATTTAAGACATACTTACAATGTCAAAATCAAATTTTGAGAATGTTTTATGGAAAAATAGAACATTTTTTAATTTCTTAAAGTCATATAATTGATATTTATAGTATATTAATGCTTCTGTAGGTATAAACAAAATTTTTTATAACAGGGTTTATGTATAACGTTTACATATGATCATAGTAATCATCATCTTCTAAAAGCAACTTGTGAATGAGATGATTCCCTAATTAATCTTCACTCTATATTAAAAAATAGAAAAAACTTGAAAGCCTTATATTAATAATTATAAATATGTATGATACTTTTGAAATTTTCACTTTTTAAGAAATAATGATTTGAAAGAAAAAATTATTTTTTGTTACAAAAAAGTATCAAGTCTCACATAGTCTTTTTATAGATAATATAAATTTTAAGGTGAAGTTAAAATTTAAAATAAATTGATAAAGATTATTAAAGTTATTTCCTAGTTCAAGAGGATAAGTTTTGAAAAAAAATACGTTTAAAACTACCATTTAACGATTCTAAATATTAAGTAAAAAATGTGTCCCATGTTTAATTTTTAATGTATTATATAAACAATGCAAGACATTAGATCCTTTTTAATTTGAATAATAAGAAATCTATTTTTCTAAAATTATAGGATGATGTTACCGCGTAAATTGATTATAAATTAAATTGCAGTTATAGAATATATTATATTTTATTTGTTCTCAAATATTTATATAATTTAGTTTAATCTGAATTTCACTTTCATTTCATTAAAACTGTGCATTGAAAAAAATTAAAGTAAAATTGGAACGTAATACACATTTTTAATTGTGTAATTATGTAAATTATGTTTTATTTTTTTTTTTATAAAATAAGATAAAATGTATTTATTACAAAATTAACATTATCTATACATTAAATAAATTGATATATTGTAAATATATATGTATATAGATATTTATGTATTATAATTCAAGCTTGTTTAATTTGAATGAACAAATATAATTAAATCAATATTTTAATAGTTAATTTTTTTTCTATATCAGAGATAATGAAGTACCTGTACAAAGCATAAGTGCTCCTGTATATCAACCTCACACTGGAATACAACCTATTATTCATCATGATTTTCAAAGTTCACTAATAGACAATATGTCTATGCCACAAGCTAGTGATCAATTTTGTGGTGTAAGACCTCCATGGTACAATCCATATTCTGAAAGGTACTTAATTTGGCATTGAATCATTCACCAAAGAAAATAATAAACGAATAATTTTCATAAGAAATTCAGTTTCTATTTATAGAAAATTCAAATTCCTTTTCTTTCCTTTATAAATTATTCTATTATTAAATAAATTTTAAACAAATAACGAAATAATATTAAGTAGTTTAACAAATTTGATAAGATTTAAAAATTTGTCAATAATTTATAGCAAATCTATAGAATTTATAATTATGCAATAATAGATCATAATGAAACGATCATATGAAATTATAATTTTTTATTAATGTTACTTTATGTATTTTTTAATAAAATACTCAAATTCTAATAATTTGTCTTATCCATTCTTACAATATTCGTAATTTTTATATATTTTAACACATAGTTTGTTTTCTTTTTAGTTTTCGATCAACAAAAAATCCTTATTTACTTTTGGATATTAAACTGGCAGATTCCAAATTGCAACATATTCTAAATTCCAGTAGTTTAACGTCTAGTTGGGATCAGATATCTCAACTACGAAATTATCATCAACAATGTTTACAGACTTTGTTGACAACCGATCTTAAATTTTGTCAAACAGAAAACGTAGAGCAACATTTTTGGAAGATTGTATTTTATAACATCATAGAAATATTAAGAAAACCTATTCCTAAAGAAGATGCTGAACTTCGAGAACAATATAAAAATCTTTTATTAAAAATAGTTGATGAAGGAACGGTTTATTTCACAAATTTACTGACAGTTTTGGAAACTACATATAATTTTAAAATAGATACTTTTTTAACCTCTTCTGTTCCACCAAAAGGTCTTGGAATCTTAGGATTAGCTCTAGTTAGTGTTCAAAAAATTTTTTTATTTTTGGGTGATTTAGCGAGATATAAAGAACTGGCTAATGAATCGGTGAATTATGGAAAATCAAGACAGTAAGATTACTTTTTTTTAATTTAAGTAATTTATTTTATGTTATTTTTAATTACTTAATACTATTTACTTTCAGGTGGTACTTGAAAGCACAACAAATTAATCCAAAAAATGGAAGGCCTTACAGCCAATTAGCTTTATTAGCAACTTATGCCGTTAGTGAATTTACATATATTTTTTATAGTATTTTATATATTTTTTATAATACTTGATTTTATTTAAATTTTTTTCAGAGAAGAAAATTGGATGCTGTTTATTATTATATGCGATCTCTTATGGCTTCAAATCCTTTTCCATCTGCTCGTGAAAGTCTTATAACAATGTTTGATGAAAATAGAAAAAAGGTGAATAAAATATTATAATATTATTATAGCAATTCAATTTTGAATTTATTTAAACTAAATTTTTAATATTTTAATTTTGTGTCATTGACAGTATCTTCATTATGTAAGTAAAGTTTAGTATTTGATGATTCTTCATCATTCATTTTATGGCCATATCGACTATTTTAGTAGGCTTTATTTAATCTGATATATTTTGCAACCTATAGGTTATTTTACTTCTGGCTTATGTTCATATAAATTTGAATTTTTTTTATTTATGCACTGCAATTTGATTTTTACACTTCTCATGGCAAGTAATTTTTAAATTCATTAGTTTTCGCAAAAAAAATTTTATTTTTGTAAAATCAATTTATCAGCTTGTAATTGTGCAGTGGATAGTTCAATTAATTGAATGGCTAATTAGAAATTCATGTACAATTTGAAATAAAAGCTTATATATTTTCTGCATACAAAGTATTATTGCATGTAGATTGTGTAATAATTTATATATTACGTGAATTATAAATTTTTTCCATAACATAAATTTTTTAACATAAATTTTTTTATTAAGGATATAAGATTTTTGTATTAAAAATTAATCTTTATTAAACTAGTAAAAATAAATAAGATTAATAGACATTAAATTTTACGTTCTTCTATATACTAGAGTAATAGCTTATGTTCTTTTGTGTTATTTATTTATTACAATTACCGTTTCTGCTTTGCGAAAATAATTAAATTTTTTTAATAGAATAATTTATCTTTTGTTGAGATATATAAATTAATAAAAAACTATTTATTATATTCGTTATTTAATAAAGGATTAAATTATTATTCATCAACCATTAAATTTAATACAAGAAAAAAGACCACTGTAGAAGAGTAACTGTACAATTTTATTTTTAAAATTGGAAAATAATATGAGAATTATTATTTCTTCTAGACATATTGAATAATTTGTTTTAGAATATTTTTGAAAGTTAATATAGTTAATAAATTATTTAATATATTTATTATATTTAGTTTTAAAGTTATAAAAATATAATATTGTTTTATGATTATATATTATTCTATAATATTTTTCAATCGCTAGTTTCAGAGTTATTTTATTTTTCTTATTAATATTGATTGTCTATTATTTTTTTAATTGTCTTAATATTGTTTTCAAAATGCAATAATTTTTTCAATAATTTTTGTGTTGTGTATGTACTTTTACAACATGCAATAAAATTATCACGTACTGTGTGCATTCAATATATAGCTTACATGAATGAGTATTTGGTTGACTTTTTAAAAGTATATTAATTTATGTATAGTATGAATCTACGGAGCGTAAACGAAAAGAGGAAAGAAAATTAAAGGAAAGAGAAAGAATGAAGGAAAAGGAAGGCGCTAATATTGGTGGTGGTCTTCGTAGAGAGATTTGGATTCATCCTGGTGGAAAGCGAATGAGACGCACGACATCGGCTACCACCACAAGTGAATCAAGATTAGGTGACACTGATATTGAAGATCTTGCACAATTAACAAGTGTCGAGGTGTGTATGATTTAAAAAATTTATTTTTTATTTTATTTTAGAAAAGTATTACAGATGTCATTTTCTATTGGCGTATATATTAAAAAATATGTATTAAAAAAAATGTTTTACAAAAAAAATTAGAAAAATGTATATTAAAATTTTTTTTCGTACAATTGATATAAATATTATTTTAGTAAAATTTAAAATAAGTATCATATACTCAAAAGTACGAATGAATTAGAGCAGTAGATTGTATATAAATTTAAATGTGTATAAATAATCGAAAACATTTATCTCAAGTGATACAATACCATTTAAATAAATAATATTACAATATTTCATGTGACGCTAATAATATTACATTATTTAACTATTTGCAATATTTATTTATTTTTTGTTTTTGAAACACAGTTATTTTAATTAATAAAGTAATAAATTTATTTTAAAATAAAATATTCGAAATTTATATATTATATATACATATATACATGTATAGTTCAAAAAGTAATTTAGAATACAAATTATAGAAGTTTGAAATTATATTTGAATAATTTACGAATTATATATTAGTTTTTAATTTTTTACTGTCAGTGGTTGTAATATAAAGTTAAAATATTTTTCATATTTAAAATATTAGTTTACACAAATAATTCCAAAAATATATTGAATTTCTAACAATTTTTACATTGCCTTTTTCCGTACGAATTTTAATAGATAATTCAGGTGAATATAAAACAGGATAGGAATTTTTAAATATTGAAAAATATTGAATAGTTCGATTTAACTTACTAACTATACGTAAATTTTCAATGGATAATTTATTAAAAATTGTTTTTAAAAAAATTATGAAATTTTACACAAATTCAACATTTTGTAAAAAGTAATTATTTTTTTATAGTTGAATAAGAGATTTGTCACCTCATATCTTCACGTTCATGGTAAATTGATAACAAGAATTGGGTAAGTATTGAAATTTAATTTATAGATATTATTTAACTAATCTATAAATAAAACGCATTAATTTATAAATTAGTTTTGCTAAATTATTTATACAAGGTATAATATTAATATACTTCAGCATAAAAAAGAGAAGAAGTTCGAATTAAATCATATGTTAAACCCTTTTTAATCTTTTGCAACCACAGACGTACACATTTGCATATAATACTTATGCCGAGACTTAAGAATTTATTGCCAATATAATCCCCGGTTAATCGCATTGTTTGAACATTTTTGAGTTCGCACTATATTGCAATTTTTATTAGTATTTGTAAAATATCAAAGGAAATATTTATTTAAAAAACAAATATTTTTTCATTTTTTTTTTTTTTTTATATTATTTATTTCCTATTATAAATATTTAAAGAAAGTTATTAAATATTATTTTTAAAATTATAATTTTAGTACAATGAAGTTTTTATCAATTGTATCTTTATTTTCAAGTGTTATATAAAATATATATAAAATATATATAAAACATATACACATAAAATTTTAACAAATTTTTTAATAAATTAAATAAAGATTTTTTTACTTCAAAAATTCAATACGTAATTTCTTATTTATTAAATCTTGTATATTTTAAACTAGATATTAAATATACAGTATATATATGTAGTACATATTAAGTACATATTAAATTAATTCACTATATTAAGATATAGCAAATTATTTTATTTATTTATTTGGAAGAATATCCATGATCTGGAAATACATACTTAAAAAAAGAAAAAAAGAAGATATACGATATAATCATATTATTTATTATAATAATTTATTTGATAGCAAAAGTAAATTTAAAATTATTAAAAGAAGGATAACAAATAGAAATTTAATGTCTTTTCTAAAAATAAAACGAAACTATACTACTTTATTATAAAAACAGTAATATTTACTTCAAACGATATTCTAATAATATAATATTTTTGAGAATGATCAAAAATTGTATCGATGATTAAGATGTTTGTAAGTTACGGAGTATTTAAATAGGCTTAGGCGTTCATTCATTTAAACGTTAGAGTATGCTTTAGCCTTTTTCACTTTTTTCCATACTATTCTCTCCCTCTAAGTCCTTCACCCTAACGCTCTGTCTTTTTGCTTCTCACGTGGCTTGTTTAATCAAGGGTCTTACGGAAGTTTACGGTTCGCGAGATTGCCAAAGTTTGCATTTATATATTGTTGGTTTTACTGAGGCGTTGTTTCTCACATTCAGCTGGTTCAATGAGTTATTGAACCCTCCTAAAGTCCTGGAAAACAAAAATTTCTTCAGAAGATACTGAAGGATGTAAACTAGTAGTCCCATAATTAATTTTTGTATTTTTTAGTCCTGTAGCTTCATCATTTTAAATTAGATTTAAATTGTTTTTAAATATGTTTAATATGTAATACTTTGTTTTGAAACTATACGCATCCTTAATATTTTGAGTTTTAGATTTTTTTAGTTTTCTTCGTGTTTTTCTATTATTTTTGTCATATAAGCTTTATTTGAAATAAATAAAAAAATCAAAAACAAAAAAATTGAAGTAAGTTTATTAAATAATTTAAACAATGTATGCATACCTAATACACAATATATTTCTTTGATATTTATTAATTTAATGAATACATCCTAAGTTATATACAGTGTACTTATATATGCAACGTAACATTTATTATTTGAGGTAGTATTATATATATATTATTTTGCATGTCATTTAAGTGAAATATATAATATATAAAAATAAATGTTCTTTTGTTCTGCACATTATTGTTTCTGACCTCCTTCAACGATAAATTAGTATTAATATACCTCTGACCCGTTAATATTAGTTTATGTACGTTTATGTACAACATATAAAATGCTTAGAGATAAAAGAAATATATTTTTAATGAGTATTTTAATGTAAGTTTCAAAATTTTCTTTACCCAAAGTCTATACAACTTATATTTTAAAATTACAATCTTATAAGTATTAATAATTTTCTATTGCAGCAATTTTTTCTTTAAAACTTTTTTAAATGTCATATTTTTAATAAAAATTAAACCAAAGAATTTATTATTTATATTTAGTTTAAATAATACTTCCCAAACAATATTATTGTAAAATCGATGTTCGTTACGAATTTTGATTTAGCAGCATATAATTTAATCTGTAATTTGATGGTGGCATCATTTCTACTGAGTAAGTATTATAAATGTTTGTTACTTTCAATTTCTTCTTGAAAAGGAATGTTTAAAATAATTTATAAGAAATACGATTAGAAAAAAACATAAATTTGATATTCTTTTAAACGCATGATTCAGAGTAGAAACAAAATAATGAAAATTTGCAATGGGGGAAAATAAAATGTTTGTAAAGGCTTCAAGTATGAGCAAGCAGAACACCGTAAATAGTAATAGTCATCTAATAGATCCTTATTCCCCGTCTTCGATTACTATACAGCTGAATGGAGAGAAAGGTACGGAGAGGGAGAGGGAGAGAGAGAGAGAGAGAGAGAAATGTGATTCATTAGCACCAACCATGAAAAGTTCGAAAGGGATGGTTAAAAGGGTGCGAATGTGTAAATAAGTTTTGTCATCTATTGTATACATAATTTTAATTAAATGTATCTTATTTTTGTTGTGATACCATATGTGCATGCAAATTTACACGCAAGTGTGGGCATACACGTAGGAAAAAAGACACTAAGTCGTCTTCCTGTGTTTTCTTATTGATAAAAATATCAATTGACATTTATCTAGCTCCAGACCAGTGTCGTTTGGATACGTGAAATGTTTCTTTTCGTTTAGCCTTCTTTGAATTTTCTTAAATTTTTCTCGGTTCATTTTAATGATATTTCATTATTTTACCCTATCAAATTTTCCTTTTTTTACACTGCGGGATCGCTTCATTTATATATACATATATGGAAGCGCAACATACGCTTTATCTACAAATTATTAATAAAATAGAAATGTATAAGCAATTATTGGAATAGATGAATGACGTGTAATGTACATGTGCATTGAGTAGAGTTTGCAAGGGTAATTTAATGTTCTTTAATCATAGTAATTGAGTAGGTAATTTTTTTTATTAGGATTTGGGCGAAGCTTCTACAGAATAGCTAATATTCATTGATATAATGATGATTGATAAATTACGTTTAACATGTTCTATTTAATATGTTATTAAAAATTTTAGGTAGTTATAAAACTATAATTATCGACTATTTATTACATTTTCTATATATATATATATTACGATTGTATTTTATTTCATTGAGTTATAATAACTAATTTGAAATTTTTTTAAAGTTTACAATTATTCTAAAAATTAATGACTTAAATGTAATAAATAACTGAATAAATTAATTTTGGTTTAAAATAAAATTATTGCAGTGTTATTAATACGTTGTTATTATTTGTGTAATTCATCAATAATACAATTAATAGTTCATGTATATGATAATTTTTGTCAATTAATGCTTTATAAAAAATATAACAAGTATTGTCTAAAATTTGAAATATTAAACATAGCTGGAGAAACATAAACAGATGATGTTATCATACTAAACATCCCGATCATGTTAGAGTTACTTAGGTTAAGTATAAAATATTAATAATGTAATATTAGTCAGAGCGGTTGTAAAATATATGATTTGATATTGTAGTTACATAATTCCTAGTTATTAAATATATTAAACATTTCATAGTATATTGATCTAATTATATTTTATTTGAAGGAAATAAATAAAAATAGTTTATTACATTTTTTATTATATTTATGACAACATTTTGATGTACATGATTATTACTATTAAGAAAATAGATCCATAAATATATTAAATAGGATCGATTGATATTTAATCCTAAAAAGTAAGTAGTCTGAGAAATTACCATGATTTAAATTAAAAGAATTGCTTTGACATAAGAATTTAATATGTATTTATAAAAATGTTTCATTTATAAAAATCTTACGACCTGAATTACATAATATTTACCTCATTCGTTATCTTAATTACACCTAATTAAATACAAAATATTCTTGATTACAGTGTTAAAAAATTTAATAGAAACATTTTCATATTTTTTATTAAAAAATTAGGTTTTTTTTTAAGATTGAAAGTAAAGAGAATTATATGCAAACATTGCATCAAATTTAATATTACTTTGTTTTACAAGAATAAATAGAGATTTAATAAATTTGAAAATTAATATTTGGGCTAATAATAGTAATTGCTTTTAATAAGTTTTATTCATTCGATATCATAGAGTTATATTTATTATTATTTTTATTCTTATTAGTATTATTGTTGTTATAATAATAATAATTATTATTGTTATTATTATTATTATTATATAAATTATTAATAATAATATGTGCTCGTGTTTTTTGGTCATATATTTAAATATGATCGTAGATAAGAATTTATTTTAATTTTTATGTATTTATTAATTTTTAGTGTTGTATACAACATAAAACGCAAGATTCGTCATATTTTTAGTATAATTGTAATTTAGTTTTTCCAAAAATATTGTCTTTTATTATATTTAGAGAATGAAGTATCAGGATTAATTGATAATAATTAGCACCGAAATAGAAATTATTAAATTTAAATATAAAATATTATTCGTGAATATAAGATGTTTAATATTATTTGCAATTAACTTTTTATCAATAGTAAATGTTATAATTTATATTAATCTTTTATTAGTTCGATAAATACTACATATAAATATTTTATTATAGTAATAAATTACGAAAAAAGTATTGATTCATGAGTATTTAAAATTGTGAAAATTTAGCGCTCAATTACAATTTATTAATATTAAATATTTTCAAGTATTTTCTATTACTTCATTATTATTTGAATTCATTAATTTTGATATCATGTACTATAATTTATTACATATACTATTTTAATATGGATAAACTAATTACGATAAATTGAAAAATAATTTTTCGTGTTTTTTTTATTTATTCTATATTATAAAGGAATATATTATATGTAACATAGGGAGATAATATTATAGGGCTGAATTGCTTCATACACGAACATGTACTTAGATGCTACTCTACGTATTTTAAAAATAACTTTAGTTTTAATAGAAAAAGCCATTGTTTTTTAACTTAATATTTAATACTTAATACTTGTAATTTTTTTAATGCAATTTTTCTTAAATAGTATTTTTTAAAAAAGATTATTCTCAAAAAATGAGAATTTTTTTAATTATAATTGCCATTAAATGTTCATAATATATATATATATATAATATGTTTAAATTCAAAATACATAAAATGTAGTCTTTGTGCATTATTTTTTTTATGAGTTTGAACTCCAATTGCTTTCGTTATTCGTAAATCGTTACCAATGTATGTGCCGTTAAAGAAATTGCAAATCTGAGTTACATAAAAAAGCAAATCGCAGCAAGTCTAAGGCATTGCACCCAGATCTTGAGCAAAGTTGCTTGAACACGAAGGGCGTTGGACGCACGCGTGTATTGGCTGACGATGCAATGGATTTAGCTCATTATGGGTTGAGTGTATCTTCGCGCTTCGAACTCTACACGTGTATCCAAGGACGCCTCCTTCCAGCACGCTATTCATTGCTTTTTCTTCACGTCCTTTACGCTCGCGTTTTCTCAATTTTCGATTCTTTTCTTTTTGAAGAAAGTATAGTTGGGCTTTGCCATACTCTTATATTGAGAATTCATTCAAATATTTACTTCATTTTATATGTTATGATTATGATTATTTCGTTAATTTTGCGCTAAAAGTTGTTTCGACAAATACTTACTCCTGCAAGAATATTTCTTATTTTAATAAATAATTAATTGAATAGTTTCTTAGCTAAACTCTGGAACAATTTTTCTTATTTTTATAATAATTTAATAAAAATACTTCTTTTAGTATTTTGATTATTAATCGGACTTTAATAAATTTTATATTTATTAAAATTTTCATTTTTCTTCAAATAATACGATGTATTTCTATTTATTTGAATTTTAATTAAAAATCTAATTTTTTGGCTTATTATTTAAGATGCTTGCAGTTTAATAATAATTAAATGTTATGTATAACTTTATTTAAATGTTATTTTAATAGAACATCTATTAATTTTATTGAGTTAAATAATACTAATAATTATTATGTGTTATTTTATTGAATTTTGATTATGCGTAAGAAAGGCTTGCGGTTTTATTAGTTAATAAAAGATTATCAACTAATTTTTCTATAAAAATTATTTCTGATTTCACTTTCAGCCATTACTATTTTCTTTCCATCATTTTTTCGGAACTATCAACTTATGTGAGGAAGTTACATTAGCGTAACGGTAGGAATATTGAGTTACACTATAGGTTTCATTGTTAATATATTTATCATATAGAACAGTAACAAAATCTGTTATAAATTTTTAAAGAATCTCATTTAGTGTTGCATTTTTACTATTATTGTATGGTTGAAAATTTCCTATAAAGATTTTTATATTACTAAGTACTATACTATACTATTACTAGTACTATAAGTAGTTTCGTGAGCTTGATGAAAAAAATTAATACGAGTTGAAATACGAGTTTTTCGTTTGTACATTTTCAAGTAAATTATTTATCAGAAGATGAGTTTTTTCATCTTTAGTAATGTATATTATTTCAATTTATTTTTCGGTCAAGCAATTATTTGAATAAATTAGATATGCGTGAATATACTTTATTTTCACGCATTTTACATGTATGTGTATAACGTAAAAATTATTTATAGCGTTTTTAGTAGGTTTATTATTTAAATAGTTAATTAAAATCATATTTTTTATTTTATGTGCTTTAATTATAAAAAATTTTTATTCTTCCATTATAAACATGAAAAAATATAAGTACATAGTTTTAGTTACATAAGAAATAATGTTAATTAATAAATTTGAAATTAAAAGCTAACGATTTAAATGAGTATATTGTAAATCAATATAAACTAAATTTTCATACAAATTTTTTAATTAATAATTTTTCAATATGTGGAAAATATTACGTATGCATTAAAAATTTATAGAATTTTAATTCTCAAAAATACAAAAGTTTAATATTTATTAATAGATACATTTATTTTTATCTAACATTATGTAATATTCGTTTAGCATTGTTCTAAACATGGAAATTTTACTTGTTATTATTTTCACAAAATCTATTCAATAATATATAATAATGTATAATTTAATACCCTTTTATAATGTACTATTTATAGTTTTAAAAATAGGCTCTTATTTTTATAAAAAAAATTAGTGGAATTAATCAGTCATAGCACTTATATTAATGGTAATGTTAAAAAATATTGTTACTGCATGCTTTTTAAAAATAGCTAAGCTTCAGGAACACTATAAAATTATTGTATTTCTTATAAAATCTTAATGAAGTTATATAATATTCTTATAAAGTCATATTATGCGGTAGAAACTTTTTTTTATTATTATTTATTTATGATATTTAAAAATGTTTACAGAACTTTATTTATAACATAATATTGAATTTTTAAAAGAATCTAAGAAATAGAAAATAATAATTTCAATTTCAAAGTTAAAAAAAACAATTCTTTTTTTCTTGTTTATTTTTTTCTTGTTTTTTTAGTTTTTTATTGCTTAAAACATGTATTTTCTATTTAAATTGCATTCTTATTTTTTAACAAAAATTACTTAAAAGTACTTAAATCTACGTTAATATTTTTACTAAAGAATAATAATACATCAAAACTTGAAATATCGGATTATATGGAATTATTCTATTGTTAATATCAAATAATTATACGTAATTTTTATAAATTTATTCATAATATCAAACTAACTGAACAATAAAATAAAAGACAATTAAATTTGTTAAAAATTTTAAGTAGAAGTCTATTTATTAAAAATAATTATACAATAGTTTAAACGAACAAGAAGATTATGTTTAGTTAATATATTTTGAGAGTATAATTTTTTATTAATAATTACTTTTTTGTGTGTATTTAGATAATTCTTGTCATCTTATACGATATGGATTAAAAATTTAATTATGGAATAAATATTATCAAGTAAAAAATAAAATAAAATATTTAAAAAAAATTTAATAGACTAAATTTTTACCCATTGAAATATTAAAATTTAAAAAAAGTAACGTTTTAAAATGAAACAAACGTTATTATTATTATTATTATTATCATCCAATGTACAGTTTCTAATGTTTTAAGTTAATTTTTTGTGCAAATGAATTTAAAATTTTAAATCTTAATTTTATAAATATTACATCGTTATTAAATAATAAAAAGGGAAGTTTCATATATTTTTATCAATATTATATTATGTTAAATACTATATTATAGATAATATTTATTAATTTTTATACTCCAACAGTAATAAAGATATTTGATATTGCTTCTGATGTAGCAAATCAACATTAGTATAATTAGGGGTTAGTCTATAAGAGTTTTAGGATATAAGATTTATAAGAGTTAGGATAATTTTCTGAGTAATTTTAGTATAGATTCGCTATGGAACCGAGATTTATATATGTAATGTATGAGTCTCGATATTTTTTCATAACACGGTTTTTTAATTTGAAATTCTTCATAACGTAAAGGATTCCTTTTGATTAAAAATCTAAATTCTTATAAATTATTTGTTTGAAAATATAAAATATTATATTTAATTTCAAAGATAAGAGCATGTGATTGTTTATCACAATAATAATATTAGTAATGATATTGTAAAAGTTACGAATCATCAATTGAGATAAAGTATTATAAGTAATTATTTATTACTTTTATAGTAAATATACTATATATTAGATGTGATATATAAGAAAAATTATCCACATATATATGCGGGTAAAAACTATGTAAGTAAGAAGCAAGAGCTCGATAAAAGAGAGTTCGATAGCCTCTTAAAGCACACGTATTATAAAACACCTGTAAAGACTACTCACAAGCTTGCTTGGCAAGGGTAACAGATGCACTTGGCTTGTATATTTTTGTTCCGGCTGTTCGGTGCCATTAGCGTTCTATGGTCAAGTTGGTATGGATAAGATACATATATATTTATAGATATATAGATATATAGATAGATAGATCGATGGACGGATGGATGGATGGATAGATAAATAGATAGATAGATAGATAGATAGATAGATAGATAGATAGATAGATAGATAGATAGTAATGCAGTAGCAAGCGCCGCTTACGCGTACATTGTGCCTATACACTCTCGTTGTTACTAATGCACGTGGGTATCCGGTGGTCATTTACCCGTGGGGCTGCCACTGCTCGATAGTGACGACGACCCCGCCTGCTTCAAGGACACCTTCGGACACATACCACAGAATCTAAGGCGAACAAGAAAGGGGCGAGAGCAGGTGGACTCACCATAGACTGTGCTATTGCTCATTAGAATTTTTTTTTTAACACTTAATGTTTTTAAGATTAATTGTTTTACATTGAAAGGAAAGGCTTTTTATACCCTTTCCAATGTAGTATTATTGAAAGTTAAACTTTTTTCAATATCTATAATATTCCTATTACATTTTAAAATCATAATTTCATTTTATTTACAGGTGTTTAGAGACCTCTTTTTATATATTTTCGAATTTTAAAACATAATTTAACAATCAAATTTTGCAATTCAGTATATTTTATTATTCTTATTTTTGTATTGTGTTTAAAATTTAAATTTTCTAATTTTATTAGTAATGTAGCAAAATAATAATCTAGATTTAGAGTTTTTCAAATAAAATTTCCTTCTCTATATTATAAAATATTTATTCTATAAAAATATAAAGGTTAATGTTGGCTTAATTAATCATATTTTTGAAATACCACGGTGATTTAAAAAAAATATTACATAAAATATTTTTATTAAAATTTGTTAAGTATCATTAATCGGTCAATAATGTATATCGAAGTCCTTCAATTTTGCTTTAAGACAAATTCATTCAATATTAGTATTGTTCAGGGTTAACTTTGGAAACTCATTTTTAGTTATTAGTAATAATTTCCCAGTTATTTGTTACAGACAAAAGAATATTTGGTCGAAGTTTTTTTCTGAGAGAGCTTTTTTTTGTTTAACAGAAAATCGATTATATTGGATAAAAAAGTATAAAAATAATGGTATTTTAGTTAATAATCGACTTATTTTTAATAAATTTAACTAAAACAATGTTGACTGGCATTAAATATTATTCTTCAATCATATTAATATTGTGCAATTAAATGATTTGTTATACTAATTATGACAAAATAATTAGAATAGTGATAAAAAACGATGTAATTTAAAAATACTTTAATCAAGAATTTTCAATTAAATATTTTAAAATTCAAAAGTACATACGAAATGAGATTTTTATAAATCTACAAGGTTTATATCAGAATTTTTAATTTTCAAATCTATTGATTTTATGCACTACTGTAATTAATCAAAAATATTTACGAATTGATTTTTTAATTATTTAATATGAAATAAAAATTTGTTAAAAATATTTGAATAATAATTGCAAGATTATTTGAATTCACTTTATTAAAATATATAGTACGAAATATATACAACTTTTATAATTTTCAATTTATTTTAAACGAGTGATGATTATTTTATTTTTTAAACTATAAGAATATGATCACTTTTAACTTTCTGTACATGACTTTAAATTTATATTGAGAATTATTTTTGTATATGTAATATAATAACTTAAGAATGACGGTTGAAATAATTTCAGATGGAACTTTAAGTAACTATTATAAAAATATTTATTGTTCTACATTTGTGGAAGACTTACAAGTGCATAAGTAAACAATAATTGGATAATGGCCCACTATTCTTGTAAAAGATATTTGCATTCAAGAAAGGTTTAATAAGTAAAGTAATATAACTCGGTACCTTAGTTGATATCGTAGATACGGAGTTTGACAATGAATACTTCTAATTAACCGATTTATCAAGTCTAATGTCACCACGAGCTGCTTACGCAATTTTGTTATTACCGTTGTTGCTTGTTTAATAACAGAACCCCAGATGGCGCGACGCACATAGGAGTTATTTACTTACCGCATCTTGGTATCGATGCGCTCTATTCACATAGAGAATAATTATTCATAGATGAACTTCTACCACACAATCGTTTAGAGAGCGCGTATTTTGTGCACGTTGATATCAAGGACAGGACAGTGTCCTAAGGCTTTTCTATATCTACCAAAAAATCCAGGTTGTTTCTACCAAAATTTGTATTAAAAATGTTGTGAAAAAATAACAAAAATTTAATCTCATTTTTATAAGAAAATTTAGCGAGGACAATTGTTATTGATATATTACGCATTCTATGTTATTATTTAATAATTTTATTTTATTCTTTTAGCAAGATAGTTGGCTCTATTAAATTTCATTGTTTTATTTTTCGTTTTGAAGTTTCAATTAAAGTTATATTAACTTTTAAAGAAGTAAGAAGATTTGAGCGAGAAGATTGAGAAAAATCAAGAATTATATAATTCTGGCAATGAATTTTTTATGATATACTTAACTGCTTTTTAAATGTGCTTAGCTTAGACAGAAGATGTTGTCAAGATTCTTTTACTTTATTTTACTATCCTCATGCAATTCACATGACCTAGCTAGTTTACGCTTTATTTATATCTCATCACTTTTCTCTTACTCACACTCTGTTTTATTTTTACTTTCAAGTAGAAAACTGTTTACTTGTCTTAGATCTGTAAGTGCACAACACGCTTCCCTGATCTTTATCTGATTTAGTGATTAATTATTTGCATACTGGCAAGGGCGTGATGCCTTAGTCCTATGTTGCTTATTTTATTTTTTTATTTCTCTTTCTCTTTTCACTTTATATATAAACGACGGGGCGCAAGTAGAAGATGAGTAAACTTACTTGCTTGAAAACATGTTTCACAGTATCACGGTGTGTATAAGTCGCATGGGAGATTAAAATGCCATTTAGTGGCAATACCTGTCGCTCGATATTCTGTTCATTTTTGTTCCTTTTTCCGAGTTTTTCCTGTATTGCTTCTGTCGCTTCCCATTTTTCTCCACATTTACGCACACGTGTTTCAGCTTTTATAGTACTACCGTTATGCTTCCTCTCGTTTAGTCTTAATTTATCCTTTCTTATTTTTTTTTTTAAATCCTCTAGTTTATATCTATCACTGCTTTTGCGATTCATTTCTTTTATACACTTTTATTCACTTCTGTTTATTATTTTAGATTTTCAAAATGTTGATTATTTATATTTCTACGATAGTATAAAAATAACAATAAACTATTAAAAATTATCGGTATATTAATTAGCGTGCAGTTTTTTCATCAATATGTTTAATGCTTTCAATTGAGGTAGATAAATTGTACATTTCAACAGTTCATTGGTTACTTTTGAATATAAGCTTAAAAAATCTATCATCGATGAAAATAGTATTAAATCTATAAATCTTGATGGGAATTTAAAAATCGATTTAAATGTTAAATATAGATTGAATAATTATAAAATATACATATATTTATATAAATATTTTAAATTTATTATAATAACAAATTATTTACAGTGTAAAAAGTCTGTATAATATTACCATAATGTAATCGACTTTAAAAGTTGGAAATAGTCATGTTATCTATCATCTATTCAACTTAGATGATAATTAAACTATAAATGTAAATTAAAATAAAACTAGTTTTATTGATTAAAATCTTTAAATAATTTATTAAGCGATATGAAAAAAAAATTTCATTGGATATTTAAAATGATATTTTTAATAGATAATCAATACATGTACATAAGCATTTTAAATACTTTAATCAAGTGCCATTAATTGTACAGTAAAATAAATGAGTCTGTAATTGTATGATATCTTATTTTCACAAATACGTGTTTCATTTATTCTTAGTTATAAATTAGGTGAATAATTGTAGAGCAATAAAGTTTTATTTCCTAATATGAAATACACATAAGATAGGATATTTATAAATTGAAAGTTTCTTTATTCGGTACACAGTAGTGTAAGTTTTTATAATTCATCTTTACACAATGCTATAAAATTAATTTACTGTTGATAATAATTAGTTAATTAGTTAATAAATAGATATTTATTTAAAAATATATAATTGCTATAAATTATTACAATATTTTCTTACACTTTTTTCTATTCCGTACATTTTTTAACTTATTATTTTTCATATTATTACAGTTCAAATTCTATTAACTTTATATAAATATATTATTATAATTTATTCAGTTATATATATCAGTTTAAATTGATGTATAATATATATCAGTTTAAGAAGATGTTTTAATAATTTATAACAATTACAATATTATTAATATTATAACAACTGCAATTCAATATTATTCTTATAAAATAAAATTCATTTATATATAGTATATATTTATAAGAGTAAATACGAATATAGATATACTAGAAGCGAGTGAGACATTAGAAGTTAGATGAAGAAAGAGTGAAAGAGAGATAAACAGAAGCATTGGGAGAATGAGGGTAAAGGATTGGCGAAAGCGCAGGGGGGAGAAAAGATAAGTAGACAAACAGGTTGGTACACTGAAAGGAAACGTCTTATATAGTGATTAAACAAGATGTATTCTTGACACCTCGATGCAGAAATATTCAAGAGTTAACAACATTGTACGTTATGTTTGATCAGAATTATAAAATAATGTCGAAAGAAACACAATTTAATTAGAATAATTATGTACACAAACGCGATACTATATCTGTAAAATAACTCAGAATAGTATGAATAATAATAATATATTATACTTTTAGCTCTTTTCAATCATATTTAAAAATACATTATTTTTTACAATGTAAGAGGATACGAAATTAAAGAATTAAATTGTATAAAAATTAAAAATTACATATATATATATATTACATATATTCATTTTGGTATCAATATTTGGTATTATACTTTAAAGGATAAATTTTTTTTTTATAATGTTTATAATAAATTTATAATCATGTCATCAAAATTATAATTCAATTAGGATTTGGTTTCATTATTGGTATTCGATAATTTACAAGATATCTTAAAATGACAAAAGTTATAATTTGAAATAAAATATTGATATGATATAAATTCCTCAGGAGATATTTTTAATTATGGTTATATTATAATAATACGTGAATATTAATAATTAATAAACAGAGTTATTAATTTCAATATAATACATTTTAAAAACATTCTTAGTATACAGTACGAAGTAGTTACAGTAGTTAAAGTACGAAGAATCGGTACAACGCTACTACTGATATTAAAGGAATATAATGAATTCATGGTTCAAATAGGTTTTTATATCATGGAATTTTTATTAGTAACAGAGAAATTAAATACTTATACGTATTTCAATGAGAGTATTTGTAACTTAATTAGATTTAAAGCTACACTATACCAATTGATTTAGTTTATTTTTACATCGTTTTTTTCTGTTTAATGTTAAAATTCTATTTATTTTTGTAATTAAATGGTTGCTAACCTATTAATTTTTATAATCTCATTAAAATAAGATTTTTGTAGAATTATTCATTTTATTTAGAATGTAATTCGTTAATTAATGTTTCTGCTTATTAAGTTGGAGAGATTAAGTGATATCAGAATTATTGATGATAATTATTAACTCATTCGGTGCATTGATAAAAGTTGATATTGACGAGCAATATTAATTATTGAAGGAAAGGTATATTATAGATTCGTTGCACCTCATACAGTTATTTTCATGACACTGATTTATTAAATTTGAAAAATTAGAGGTATTTATTCAAAATCACGAGTAAAAATGGAAAAATGGCGTTGCACAGATATTTTATCAGATATATTAAGTATTAATAGTAAAGTATAATATGTATTATATACTTCATAACAAATATATATCAGTATAATATTTAGTTATTATTATTATAATTATAGTTTCGCTAATTTTCATAAAATTCTATGATAATAAATACGCACCTCATTATTTTTTCTCTTGATTTATATTTTTAAATTAATTCTATTAAGAATGTTATTGAAATTTGAAAATACTGATTTTAAATCAGTATTATTTGCTAGTTCGAATTTCATTCTTCCTCGATTTTAATAAAAATACGCTCAATGAATTCTTACACTGTATTCGCCTTGTCTCTTCGATATATTGATTTTTATTTTTCGCATAATATGAAATTCCTTTATTATGAAATAGAATAGTATAAATAACAATTATATTAAACAGAAATATATAGCGTGTACAAATCTGATAACTTTTGCGCCTTATTATTTTTTTAAATTTTTTAACGCTTATCTTTATTACTTTATCAATTTTAAGAAGAATAACATATTATACTATCATATCGTATGTATATGAAGTTGTAATTATTAATGTAGTAAAATTGTAATGGTATTTTAATGATTTTCTTTCCCTGAAAATTTTATATTAGTTCATAATATGTATTTCATTGAAATTACGTGAATAATTGGTAAAAATAAAAAATTAATAGTATTAATTTATTTTCTTGATTATTGTGTGACAATCTATTGCAATATATTTTTTTAATGAAGATGTATAAGGTTTTCAATATTCATTAGTATATTGTAAAGGTCAAGTAATTAATATTAACGAAAGATTTTTTGGTATATGATTGATTAATAGTTAAGTTTTGTGTTATTTTCTATGAAATCGTTTATAATAAACTACAGACACTGTATAAATGTTTATAATTTTTATTTATTATAATATAATTTATATCATTGCACGATCAATAGAGTTTTTTTGACGCAATAAATTTATTATTGAGTAATTAAAAAAAATCAAAGATGTTTCTTAGGTAATTTTACTTTCCAACTTTAAAATGAAACTTTTGTATTTGTAAAGAAAATTTAAAAACAATTTTTATTAAAATTTTGATATATGTTCAAATTTTATTCTTATTAATTTATATAATAGATTTTAACATTGCAATTAATGCAATATATTTGCAGATTATTATTATCAATTTTAATCTTTATCATAAGCAAATTTATATTACTTTTTACGAGGAATTTACATAGAATAATTTAATTTAATTTAAATTATTTAAAAATTATGTACTTTTTCTTTACGCTGTTTTAAGTGCAACCTACGACCTATTTCTTGGCGTGAAAATTAATTTTAGGCTTTGAAATGACAAAATAATAATGGATAACTACGGCTAAAAAGAAAAGGGCACGCGAACGCAATGATGTAGGCGACGTCTTGGGGGAGAATGTACCTGAAAGATAAGAGTGCAGAAAGGAGGTCAGTTATGGTCCTGCGAGAAAAATGCTCGGTGAGAGGAGGCCGCCCAGCCCACGCAGTATCGACCGCGTATTGCCGACCTAGAGAATCGACAAGAGCAGCGGGTCAGAAGGGGCCTCCGTGATCTATTCAGCACACCAGTCTCGACCCGTTATGTGCCAAAGTGCAAACTTGCTACTCGTATGCCTCTCGACATATTTTCAGAGAAATATTATTCTATTCGGAACTTAACGAAACATACGCAAATGCTGCCATTCTAAGTTTACGCAACAAGAGATCCTACTGAAATAATTGTCTGTCGTCTCAGATTTTTTTATATTTTTCAAGTAGTATCCTATATTAGATTACGACGAGAGACAATGAGAAAGATTGTGATAACCTCCTATTTATCGAATTCGTTGTAAGAAATATTCAATGTTTATACTGAATTTGTGAGAATTTTGTTTCAACTTCTAAATATATGTGCAGAGATAAAAGCTTAAAAGCTATGCTTGTGTCGCATCATTGCATTCGTAATGTTGCATCAGATTGTTTTTCGGTAGATTTATTCATAATCAATGTTTTTCTTAAGGTAATGTTAAAAGAAGAAGATATAATATCACACACATATACATCGTACTCTTAGTATTTTATTTGATGATGAATAATAATTCGTCAGCGGATATATTCATTTTTGTAAATGACATAATGTTCACATCACAACTTTTAACATTGCCAACATATTTAATTTAAATATAAGTGTAGTAATATATTTATTCCGAATTTTTCATCTAAATATGCAGACAATATTCAAATTAACCATTTAAATTTACCATTTAAAATTTTATACATTATTGCTGGCGATCGCGCGCGCGCGTGTTGTTGTATAGGCGTGAATGTACATATGTGCACGTATGCACTCGTTATTAACATGTCAGATAAAGTTTATTGAATATACAACGTATTGAAATTCAATTATAACTGTATGGAGCATATGCAGAGATCAAAGTACAAACAGCAATGTAAATAATTAAGAACGATATGTGAACATACTTTTTGTTTATAGAATTTATTTCAAGGCTTATATTTTTATTCATGTCACTGCAATAATAAAACTAGCCTATTAGATATTCAAATTAATCGAAGGGGAGTGAATAACTTATTGCAAATTCCTTTTAAATATAGTTTTATTATGAGTTATAATTAAATTCCACATAAGGTGAAACTGACAATTTGAAATCAATTCTGATTGACTCTAATAGAATAAATAAACGACTTATTCTAATTAAGGATGCAATCACAGATTGGGTAAATCTTATTTAAGTTAGTTTTTAATTATTTTCATCTAATTAGTAGTATTTTTAATGTTTGATAGTTTGAATTCATTAAGGTCTTCAAAGATTTTTTTGTATTTCTAAATATATTAAATTCTGTAAATAAGAATTAGATGCCCAAAAATTTTGTTATTGCTCAAAGAAAATGAATTTAAATTAATCAGTATTTATTGTTATTATGAATTATTAAGGACTGAGTTTAGTTTATCGTGTATTTTTAAATTTATAATAGTATTCGGTAATTTTTCTCGTTTTTTGTTTTAAGTATAAGTACCATTCAAGAACTGGTTTTTTAATTTAAGCGTCTGATTTAATGTTTTATTTATTTTTATTTTTATACATTCATTTTATAATAAAGATTGTTTAATATAATATATAAAATAAAATTATGTATTAAAAATAATAAAAAATTCCGCTTTTTTCTTGCTTTGATTAATGTTTAAGATTAATCAAATTATTCGTAAATTTAATCTAAGGATTTTGTCAATTTTTGTAATTACTTTTATTAAAGTCAGATTATAAAGAAAATTGAAATTAGTACTATAAAAAAATTTCTCTTGTCTCTTATATTACTGTATAAATTATTATATTAAGACTAGATTAAGCATTAAGATTTACTTTTTTAGGCTTCACTATTATCGATACAGAATTTTTTCTTATTGATGAAATAATTTAGTCGTCGATACCTGTTGCTTTATTTTTAAACGCGTTTAAAATTTTCCCAGTGATCTTTTTTGTAATTTTAAGGAGGTAGTGTTGTATAAAAGTTTTGTTCTTTCCGTAAAACATGTTATGAGCGTCTTATTTCCGATATCTGTTTTTTATAAGGCAGAACTTCGCTACCCGTATTGGTATTATACATTTGATATCCATTCAAATTATAGCCTGCTATTAAATTTTTATATTTTTCCTTTTACAGTAGGAAAGTTTTTTATCTAGTTTTTAATATAAAGTTATTTTTTGAAGAATTAAAATGAAATGGATATACTACTTTGTTAATATAAAAGAAAATTCGTTAAGTTCTGAATTCGTAGAGAAAAAGACTAGTGTGTGTTAAATAAAAGGTCAATCAAGGGTGATAAGTTTGTTGTAATGTCATCGTATTAGCATAATTTGTAATGGAAGTAGGTCTAATATCAAGCGAGGTAGGTTGGATTACAAAGACGCTTGGCATACACGAAACTTCCCCGTTTCGTTACGAGCATCGGCGATTCCTCTATAGAATTCCGTTCTCCTCGTAATATCGATCTCTATACTGCCTCGGCTCTTCCATGTTTCGTGGTATATAATGCTCCCACATGTGTACGCGTGCACGAGAGTGTGACGTGAGATAGGCTTGGGTTCTTCTACTCGCGACTTTGTGCCGTTATGCCCTAAAGTGCATTTCTCTTTCCTTCGCTCCATTCTCTTCGAGGACACACGCGCTCCTCTGTTTTCTATTTTCTTCTTTCTCTCTTTCGTACGTATATACGTATGTTTGTTCCCTTTTTCAACGTGGCTTTGCTTTCTTTCAAGACGACAAGCATTTGTCTGGTCTTTCTTTTCTTTGCATCGTCCTCGTGATGGAATTCAGGACGATGCGATTATTAACCCCGTGAATACGGGTATTCCCTTCTTTTTCCGGGTACACCGTTAATTACTTGCGAGTTTTTGCTAATACCTCTTCTCTTTCTGTTTTATATATGCTGCAAATCTCTATGAAATTTTCCGGCTCTATACAGGCGTTATGCCCATGCCTATAAAGTTAAAAATTGTTTTTAAAGTGATATGGATTATATGGATTCGGATGCGTTTTGATGCATCTTTTTTTTGTAAATAAAAAAATGGTTCCGACTACTATTGGTTCTTTTATAATAGATTTCATTAGGTATCACTTTTTTGAATATCCTATCATTAGTTGTGCTTTGATAATAATAATACGCTGAATCACATTTAATTTAATTAAAATTTTTAGTTTTTATTAGCTTTTAACTAATATTTTATTTCTTCTTGTATCATTGGTTTATGCTTTTCTATAATATACATAACTAATACAAAATAATGATACTATTATAAATGAATTAATATAAATCACCTTTGAAATATTATAATATTGAATGGACATAATTTATACATTTGGAAGTTATCTTAAGTTCAGTTGATTGATTGATTAAAAACTATTAAACAAAATATTATTTCAGTTAATTAAGTTATTGGAAGAATTTCAACTTTAAGTATTAAAATTTATCATATTAATATAGTAAAAATTGTAGTTAAGAATGCATAAAAGATATACAAACAAATAAAAATCTATGTGTACAAAAAATGTTTATTTTTAAATTCCTACGATTGTTTGATTTTGAATTATTCTATAGTTTCAATTATTAATTTTAATTGGTGTTTAAAATTATATATTATTTAAAAATATATATATTTGTTCTACAAAACATTATATTTATAATAAAATAGTTCGAGGATAAAAGTAATAAATTTTTGTATTGTATAACACTGGTAAAACTTATTTATATTGAATTTAGAAATTTATTAAATAGTTTTATAATGTACTGCTAAGCTATATGAATATTACATATTTTTTTTATTAAATTATGCTATATAGTAATGAATTTGTATAAATTAATTGAAAAGTGTATTTGTTAATTTATAAAGTGCTTAACAGTTTATGAAACATACCAATATTTTATAATCATAAATAATACAAATCTAATTAATGCATATACAATAAATGTACTAGTAATTAGTTAAATTGCAAGTTGTTAAACAATCCTACTTCCGATCATAAAATAAACTCATAGCTGCTAAATCTTGCTTAAAGAATTTCAAAAGGAAATGGAAAAGCGTAAAACTAAGAGAGAGATTGTAGTTATATTATTATGCGCTTTTACGCACTTTATCTCCTTTCAACTTATTCCTGTAAGGAATAGTAATTGTGGAAAGGACCGTTCGAGTACCCTCATTTAATAAACGAATATTTCCACAGTGTAGAAGCTCGATGAATGTTTTACAGTCCTTTTATACTCTTTTTTATAGTCCTTAATATAATTAATGGTTTCAATCTTCGTTTTTGCAAAATTTTGATACCAAATAAAATATATAAGATATGAACTTATTAACAAACTTCTGATATATTCAAATACGTAATACAAATTTTTTTTTAAATGTTTGATTTTAGAAGTCTGAAATTAACAAATTTGTAGAATATTATACGTAATATTTTTAAAGATTACTTTAAAGTTTAAAGTTTATTGTATTTTACATTATAAATTCAAACTATCTATTTGAAGCTTTGAATGTAAACTATTATCAATGTTTTTATTTTTTTACCCGGTTTGAGTAGTTTTGACTGAAATATTTTAAAATATTTTTTCTTTTGGAACAATAATCCCTTTTTTAATATATTAATAATATTGCTCATTGTTAAAAAAATTTATAGAAACTAATATAATATACAAGTTATAAAAACTACTCATTTATTAAAAAGATCATATAGATTATTTTTCTGCGTAGAAAGTTTCTTAAATATCACGATTAACACATTGAATTGAAATATTAACTGATAGGTGATCAAACGTACAAATATACAAAGTTTATAAACCTATCTTTTATTTTCTTTGTTGGTTTTTAATCTTTGAAGGGAAATTCAATTATTATAGGTACCAAGAATAAATTAAGTTTTATGTACAAAACATGTTTATTTTACATAGAAAAATTTTGAATAAAAATTAAAGTGAACCTTTTAAAATTAAATTTAAATATAAAATTTTATATAATTAAAATGTCAAATTATTACGATAAATATAATTAATCAAAATAATCTTTAAATATTTTACATGTTTTTAAAATAGTAATTTTGAGTTTATTTATTAATTAAGAATCAATAAATTTGTAAAGTTTAAATTTTTAAAATAATGAGTTAATAATGTATAAAAACTTAAAAGATGTAAAACTACATAATGATAATAAAATACTTATTACATACATCATGTATAAAAGAAGTTTATCAAAATGGATTCAAATTTACATTAGAATTCATATTATTATAGATTTTTATTACAGATTTTTATTACAGATTTCTATTACAGTTTATTCGCGTGACTCTGCAATGTTTGCTGTCTAAAAAAACACCATTAAAGCTAAGCGCATTGCATAGAAATATATCAGAAATACAATATTTACTTTCATTATTTTTCATTGTTATTTGAAACATACAAGGTTCATCATGAAATAATACAAATCGATAATCGCATAATCAACTAAACTTATAATTTTCGCATTAGGCTTCTTGATTTTGTGCGTGACCTCGTGTATGAGGTTCGTGTGCCAAGTTTTATTTTTATGTCCCGTAAATTGAAAGTTACATATGTAATTAAATAAAGTGGGATTTGAGTGGCCACAACGGGATATATGAACACACGCTTCATTGTGAGACTTTAATACCATACTTGATCGAACTTGTGTTTGTTAAACTAGGAATTCAAAAAAGAAAAAAAATATGATGATGAAAAGATGAAAAGAAATATAGCGCTAGAGAAATGATTTTCTGTCGAGGGGATCCATTATCTTATACTATTGTGAGTGAAAAAATTAATAAATTTAAAATGAGGTGATGTCTTTTAATATAACTTATGTAAGTTCGTCTTAATTTAAAATATGTTGAAATTAATACATTATTTAAAATATGTTGAATAATATATTCTATAGAAAGTATGCTTTGTTAATTAGAAATTGCTCACAGACACCATTTATTATAACATATCATGAAATAAGAAATATTTACTTATTTTTAAAACGTATTTTACTTTTCATCTCATATCATATGTGTAGATTTTTATAATGCTCTATCTGATCAAAAGCAAAAATAATGTTGTATGCATTTCCTTATAAAATATTAATTTTTAAAAATTAAATTAAATAAATAAATTGTCAACCATGTATACTTTTCTATCTTTTAATCTAAATTTTTAATTTAAAATCATTATGTACGTTATATTTAAGTGAATTAAAATAAAAAATTTTTTTTAAATGTTATGACTGATAATAAAGTTGTTATATATAAATAAATTTTTACCAATTGTCAGTATTAATTTAGGTATGCAAATTATTTAATAATTTATTTATGAATATTGCTTATAAATAATACTTGAAGTACACAATTATAAATTATTTTATTATATATTTATTATTTTTAATAATTTGTGGCGTAGACTTTAGGATATTTACTTTTATTCTTAAGTGGCGGCCCGAACAATGTCTGCCGCGCGCCGTATTTTCGGCGCACGTAATTTATACAAAGATCGGGTGTCCCGCGCCGTGTCAAATATCGACATCATTAATTATAATTTAGAAATATGATTAAATATAAGGTTGTCGGAATTATGTAGAGTTCGTAATGTTTTGTATTTGAAAAAACGAAAAAGAGCCTGACGGCCGTTGCCGAAGGCGCGTCCGGCAGTTGGAATCGTGCAAGCGACACAATTGCACACGCCGCTCAGCACTCATATATTATACCTACGGTATAATATATAATTGGCTAATACTCGAGCTAATAAACACTTAATTTAAAGTAACTACCGAGTTGATTATTTTACCCAAAAGAACAACAAATATAAATTTTTTATATATATTTTTATATATTTTATAATTCTATTCATTATTACATACTTAAAATTTTAATATGGAATGCATAAATATTATTATTTAATTTTAATAAAATTAAAGAAAAATTATTGAATTAATAATTTGAAAGATATATTAAAAAACTCTGATCTGTTGATTTCTGGAGTAAATTTTATTTATCTTATATTGTGTTTATAATTTTAACTTGTTTTTATTAAAGGTTTATAAAATTTAGTTAAGCTAATGAATAAATTAAACAAAATTAAAAAATCAATTTATAATAAATTCGTACGTATTGACAAATATTTAAATTTATTTTTAATATTTTGACTACAATATGATTTATAATAGTAAAGCCCCTGTATGTTTAATAATTATATTTAAATAAACACTTTTTTCTTTGTCAAAATTTATGAATTAAAGTTATATAATATTAATCTAATTCAAAATTATAAATGATAAGTAAGAAATACAAAAATACCGAATTGTAATATGATTTTAATGATTTAATGAAACGAGTAATAAACTAATAAAGTAAGAAATATTAAAATAGTAATTATTAAAAAATTAACTATTCCATTTAACCAAAATTTGTTTACATTTTAATAAAAATAATTTAAATATGCATAATTTACATTTTTATTTAAAATATACCTTATAAAAAGTATAAAGAGTTTTTAATACAATCTTTTTTATACACTAAGGATGTATTTATAGTATCAAAATTATTTTTTTGCTAATATACGTAATATGTAATTATATGTTGATCGTTGAAAAAAACTATTCTTTTACTGTATACAATAAAAATGCATAATTTATTATGAATAGAATATTTAGTTATTATTAGTATCTTAATCGATATATTTGTTTAATTTTATCATTAATAAATTATTACTAAAATTTTTTGGAATATTTAATACATTAACTCTGATTTAATTTACTTTGATTTGGTAATGATGTCATATATTAGATAAATTTCTGTAGCTATTAGAAATTGGTGAAATGTTTTAATTAGAGTAATATTTCATTTTATTTAAAGTAGCATAATTTTATAGCTGTTATGTTTTTTATCTTTACCTTAATGTTTTTATTCATCATATAGTAAAAGACTATTATGAAACTTGAGGAAATATATGAAGGTGCATTTAAAAGTTTTAAAATAAAGTAGTATTTTCCATAGAATTTTTTTAATAATTTTGACAAACAATTAATTATAAATAATGTATTTACAAGAATTTTTATATCTATAAATTATATGTAAACATATATGTGAAAAATATAATTAATATGATATTGAATAAAACACAGAAAGTATATGTATATATGAAAAAATAGATGTATAAATAAAAATATTTCATACTATAGAAAAAAGTAAAAATATTATATTATAAAAGAATTATATAAAGCTAATTGCAAAAAAAATAAAGAAATTTAAAAACAAAGATTCATCATCAAATTTTGTTCAATTAAAATTATAAAGAAAAATATTAGAAATTAAATTTAAAAAAAATTTTTTTAAATATATAATTTATAATTTAATATACAGTTTTTGAGATAGTAGCTGAGAAAAAATCAATTTATTCGAATGAATCGATGAAAAAATGAGTCGTTAAAATAATACAACATTCTTTTTTAAAAAATATGTAAATAATTATTAGAATTATTTGAAAGTTTAATAATAGTTTTATTGAACGATAATAATTGTTATATAAAGATTTACATAGTGCTACTTATATAATTTTTTATACCTCGAAATATTTACATTTTTAGTTGAAAGTAATTTCATTTATAATTACTTGTCGAATAATATTTGAAAGTCTCTAGATTTTGTACAATGCATAATATGAAATTATTTTATTCGCATAACCTAAAACTAATGGAAATTATGAATTAATCATTCATTATATTTATGTTCGTTACACATGAATATAATTTAGATTTTTTATGTTTTTCACATTTGCATAAACTTGATTATAATGTCGAACTTATACTCATAAAATAAATTTATAATTTACTCTTTTTGCAAATATGTACAAACAAGTATGTATGCTTGTATATATAGACGATATAAATAACGATATTCTTATTAGTTGTTTGAATAATATATAAACATGAAGATTTATATTGGAAATATGTTAATAATGTAGGCCAATCACTTCCTCGTCATAAATTAGACTTTTACATTTGCTTCAAGTGCAACATATTATATATGTAGCTTGGATAATCATAAGAATCAATGTCGGACTAACTAAGGAAGAAAAATACTAAAGATGATAATCATCACAACTATGGCTAGAATAATGATGATCAAGCACCAGCATATTGAAAGAGGTTTTACACTGATAGCCGTTTTAGTTTGACCTTTGGCTGCAAATTCACCAATACCTATATATACTCTCACATACCATATGCATACGCAGAGGAGGAGTTATACACACACACACACGTATGAACAAACGTACATAAATATGTAAGCAAGATAATGTATGTGGCGTGGTTCCCATTCCCAGCGACTTTCAGGACGCGAGACACCCGCCTAGTGACCATCGAGTGAACTGATCAAAAGTCCCTAAGCACGATCTCTGCAGTGCAGATTAACGGTACATCGACACATCGCGACGGACAATCGCTAACTTGTTGACACTGCTAACCGTGGCCGAGAGAGACAACACCTTTTTGCACTTGTTTATTTTTTTTGTTTGCGTAGATGCGGGGATTTAACTCTTGACGCAGATCATATATTCGATTAATTAATTAACCAACTAATTAAAAAATATTAAAATTTTTTGAAATTCAATATTTATTTTAACTGAATAATTATATAAACAACTAATATCATCTCAATTTATGTGTTTAAGTTCTTGCTTTTCAACTTCAATATATTTTATAAATAATAAATTTATTACAAACTATAAATTACTTACTCTATTATAGGTCAAACATTATAACAAATGGATTTGTTTAAGGGTAAAAATAATAGATAGCAAAAAATTTTATTTTCAATGGTATATGAAATATATTACACTAACCAATTTAATCGATTTTTAATACAATCATATCTAACAAATATAATAAATAATTATAACCAATTAATACAAATTTTTTACATAACAGTTTTTTTAATATAAAAATGAAATTATTTTGTTTGCTACTTGAAATAAATAGCTGATTGTATTGTAAAATTTCAAAAATGTAGTTCATATTGCCAACTAATTTTTTAGGTATATGTATTTTACATAGCATATCTTATTCGAGTTTTGGTCTTTTACAGTTTCATTTTATTATATTGTATGTATATTTTTATATATTTTTATATTTATATAAAATATAATATAAAAATATATAATAATAATATTTAATTAATAATATTTAATAAATAATAAATTTAATAAATATATTAAATATATTGTTTATATATATTACAGAAACTATAATTTTTCTTACCTTCGATGAAATATTAATACCGAATATATATTTAATCTTTATTATTGTGTATATAAAGCTTGCTATTTAGAAAATTTATTGTATAATATTTTATAGTATAATGCTTTCAAAATTATGCGTAGAATAAAATATAATACTAAAGTCACTTTTATTCTGTGTTATGTATCCAATAAATACTGAAAATTTAAAATATAAAAATTAGAATATTTAAAATTAACTTACGTATTTAAATCTTATTTAATCAGTTAAATTTACCCTTGTGCTTTTCTAAAAATAAATTTGAAATTCTGAATTGATAATATTCACATAACCTAAAATTGTATCAAAAAATCATTAAATTTATATTAAAATATTATTTATAAGGGAGATCTATAGATAAAGAAGTCTATCATTTGCAAGTGAAAAGGACATAATAGTTATCTCTCTTTACAATTGCAGTAGTGACTTGATAGTCTTGTACAAATCTAAGAGTAAAAGAGAGAATTTTTACTGTGAATTCCCCAAATTATAACGGCTAAGGGATCAACTGAGATGTTACGTACTGGAAATTTGCCAGTGGCGTTTGCGTCGAGCAAGCGCAAGCGATCGAGGCTGTGGGAAGATAGTGGCGCTTGGCGGCTCATATGGGGAATGCGCATGGATAGAGGGAGAGCGAGCGCGTCCTCTTTTATCGTTTCTATCCGCCGAAAGCACCATTACTTTCTCACATCTTTCTATCTTGCGCCAAGTGAGCGGCGAAGACTACTCGCGTGATCCTGCCTAGATAAGCTAGTATATCGTGTATTGCTAGTCTCATGAGAAAGAGAGAGAGAGAGAGATCTTACTTAAGCTGAACTTTATTCATGCTATGTGCAGTATTGCAGTTGACTGAAGAAAGACGCCTCCACTTCAACTTGATCCTTGTTATTCGAATTATTTTATACCAGGAAACATTATTTGCCGCGGTTGGTTATTTAACTGCGAGACGTTCGTTTGGCTTTTTACTCGATTTTTACAGTTTTAAAGTACAGTAAGCGCGAACTCATGAGTGTTCGCATCAGTTGCACTTGACGTGCTTGGATTTTATATGTTTCATTTTTCAAGGGCATGATTCATAAACCTAATCGTTTTTAGCTTTATACATCTTTTTTTTACAAGTGTATCTCGTATTTTATTAAAGAAAATAATGCTATTTCGGGAAAAATCATCAATATTGGAAAATATTGGGAAACACTATTATGCAAAAATATTGAATAAAAGCTCTGTAACTAAATATAGAATTTTTCAATTCTTAGAGCTTATTTGCCGCATTAAGAGATATATTATTGTTTATAAAGTTTTCTATATCTATAAAATTTTCTTCAATTGTAAATAAATTATTATAAACGCTTACTAAGGTTGGTTGATGAACATTCATTGACATAAATGAAAATTTTTGAAAATAATTATTATTTACATCAATTTTCGAGAGGAATTTTTAATTATTAAAATATGGGGAAATGTTAAATTACAATTGATTAAAAATTTGTAGTTGAACAAAAAATTATGATGAGATACTATATACTCATTGTCTATATATATAATAGGAAAATCAATAATGTAATCGATTAAGAAAATTAAAATTAAATGTGCAAAGTTATAGATAAATTATAATTATATTATATTCAAGTAATGCGTCCAAAGAATTTTTAATATTATGTCAAAAGATTTTAATCTTATGTAGTAATTATAAGCACAATATTGTTTTATGAAATTTTTTCTAGTAGTATCTCTCAAGTTTTCAAGTTACAGCTATTATCAATAATTTATATTAAATAACACAAGTAGAAGTATATGTGTTAGATTAGAGTCCATAAATAAAAAGATAAAAAAAAATAATTTTAATATTCTTGGATCATATAGTCATCACCCGCAATGAATGCATTAAAAATTAGTAAACTGTTTTTATAATTTTATTAATGTTAAGTATTATTTAAATATGTTGAAATATGAATGATAAATATAAATATTTATTTTATGAACATATTAATTATGAAAAATAAAATAAAAAAATTTTTTTTTTAAATTAAAAATGTGTGATTTTTATGTTAAAATTATAATTTAACTTTTACATTTTGAAAAATTTAAGATTATTTTTATATGTTCAAATAGTTTGACTTTTTTTAATTTTCAAATTTTCATAAGAAAAGTTTAAACAATTAGCTTTTTAAACACTTTGAAAATCTTTATCTGATTTCTTAATTGTAAATATTTCAATCAGTTAAATGTATAGCGATAAAATCACATATTTATTTATTTATTTATTTTAGATTTATTTACTTATTCTTATTTAAATAAATTTAAAATATAGTTCATTTTAAGGTAATCGTAAGTTTTATGTTATCATGAAATTATATTTTTGGCTATTTCGTAAAAAGTTTACAAGACACTTTCCTCATATTGTTGACGACTTTATAGTATGGGAAAAATTTTTTTACGTACTATCCCGGCTATTTTAACTGATAATAGTAATTCTTCACGATATGGTTACCTCATTGTACCTAGAATTTTTTTTATCCTTTAAAGAACATTTAAGTGAAGTATCATTTATAAAATATTTAGCGATTTTCCAAAGTTATTATGCTAAAAAAACAAAATGAAAAAATTTCGTTAGATATATTTTTTAAAAATTCAGGTCTAAATATGGATGCTTTAATCTGTAATAATAATAATAAGTAAACATAGAATATGTAAAATATTATTTCAAGAAATTCGTATATATTATCCACCTAATGCATATGCATGTTTTTTTTTAATTATTGTATTCTTAGTTTAAAAAAGTGTTTTGCTTATTAATAGAACTAGAACAATATCATAATCGATGATATTCAAATATATACGATCATTTCTTTAAAACAAAAATAATAATTTTCTAGTAAACGTTATATAAAATCAATATGTTATATATTTTACTTATTCGCTTAATTTAATTAATTTATTATAATGTATTCTTAAATTAAAAAAATTAAATAACAATTAGTTACACGTTATTAAATTACAATAACGAATTTTTTTCAGTTTTTTCAGATTAATAATATTATTTATATTAAAAAATGTTTTAAATTTATATTAAAATATAGTCGTCTGTTATTGTATAAATTGTATTCTTCTATGAAAAAAGTGTAACCAATTTCATTATACATTACCATTTAAGTATTATTCATTCTAAATACGAAAATAAAACTTGTTTCTTACATTTCATTAAGGCTCGTTCGACACGTTTGTCTTATCAAGTTATATGCATGTAACACATATAATATCAGTTGATCGTAATTTGTTATTATTATATTATTATTATCGTTATTATCGTATTAATATATAAATTATGCCGTTAGTCTTAATCGTGATTTTTTTCATTACACATTCTCTCGGTTTTCATAAACTTTTTCTTACTTGATCAATTCCTAGATCAATTTAAAACTTTTTCCATTAAATTTATCGATGAAATAAATGATGTAAGTCGGCATACTCGCGTTATATTCTGTGTTTTCTTTCTCCCTTTATAATATTCGTATTATAGTTATTATATTCTTTTTATGTTGGGCCTCTATAATTTATTACCATTTTATAGAGGTTATTGTTTTTACGTAGAACTACTATAACTTATTAAATTTTGTAGAGGATTATATTCTTATATATTTATAATGTTACAAAATTTTCAATTAATTAAAAACAGTCTATGGTTTATTTTCTATAATTATGCTTGGAGGTTTATTTATAAATTTCAAAGTATAATAAAAACTGCTTTATTTTGTTCACTTGTTCTGTCAGAATTTTTTCGTGACCCAAATAGTTGTATTAAAATTCATTGCTATTTCGTATGTAACCAATACAATAAAAATTTAAGACTTTAAATCAACTATCATTTTTTTTTTTTAAATTTTTTGTTTACGTATTATAACATATTTGTCAATATAATATATAATAGTCAATATTAGTTTTAATTTTAATTTATTTAAGAAAATCCATAAATATTTAACATAAATTGACTAGAAATTTTAATGAAATTATACATGAGAAATCTATGGAATATTTTTAAATCATATGTTTATTAATGATTTGTTGCGAGGTTATTATTTTTCTATAAATTAAATTTTTTTATATCAAATTAAATTTTTATCTGTTATAGAATGGAGACATTTCAAGAAGCTGCAATTCAAATGCTTCGTGAGTTTCGTATGCTTCTGCATCACTCACCACTCCCGCTTCCGGGAATGCGACTCCTACAACTGTTGGCTCTGAACATGTTCGCAATTGAAACAACACAATTGAAAGGTAAGAGTGAATAATATATTTTTAATAAGAAAACACAGATAAAAATATGGTGTTAATCATAATATTAATATTTATTTTGATGAAACCGTTCAAAGATAAACTCGTAAAATTGTATAAGCATATAAAAGAAAAAAGTAAGCATGTGCTGTTATTGTCAATTTAGATGTTACTTTACCATCTGAAATTTTCTTAATTAATTCTACATCTCTACAACTTTATTGTTCCAACTATAGACAGTTTTTTAGGAGATTAAATAAAAAATTTGTTATAAAATAGTAGTTTAAGAAACAGAATCTTATGAGTGTTTTTTATTAAATTTCAACGGTTTTTGTAATTACATTTTTAAAGTTAAAATTAATATTTAAATACTATAACTTTATGCCAAACTACACATGCTTTAATTTAAAATTTTTTTAATTTTATAAAAAAAGTATATTACAAATAAATACAAAAAAGTATTCATCCTGTATTAAATTCTAAATAAATGGTAATTTAATTTTAGAAGTTTTATTTTATAAAATTTAATATTATTTGTTACATACTAATTTTAAATTTTATTAATATAAATATTTAAAAGTTTTGTATATTCATTTTAAAATTTAATAAATTTGAAAAGTACAAATTTATAAATAGCATAAAAGTCCGTTTTTAGGTACGCTTAAATATAATTAAATATTGTGAAAAATTGAATAATAGTATTTATATTTATTTATTTAAAAAAAAATTTTAGATAATAGTTTCAATATCATAATAGTTTTAATTTACTGCACGTATTTATGAGGGAAAAATATAATATTTAACATGCATAATTAAACAATATATGTAGGTTAGTTTAATTTAGTTTATTATACAATATATTCATTGTTACAATATATAAAACATTAATTTATACATAAAAAATAAACATACAATCTATTTTATATTTAGTTTATATATAAAATTCACGCTTAAAATCTACGCGTAAAAAAGTTAACATACAACATTTACGCTTAAAGATTGTTTTATTACATCTTTCCTTACATATAAAGTCATCTGGAATAATTATACTCTAATTTAAGTCTATAATCTTAATGTATTAGATACACGTTTTTTTGCTGTCTTCGTGGTTGGGCTATTGCTTTTCCTTTTAATAATTTGTGTTTTTTATTTGTTATCCTTCTGATTCTTCTTTGTGTTTACTCTTGAATCTTTCTCTCTTTCAAATAATTTTATATAACTCACTAATATCTCTTCTTTCTCCTTTCAATCTTTGCTTCTAGTCTTTTGTGCCTACTTATGAAAGTTTATAGTTTTTTCAGTGTATGGTTCACCGTTTCTTTAGTATTATTGCAAAATTTCCAGATTTTCCGTTTCTTTGACAATCAGAATTTGTTCACTTTTATATCATTTCCTCAATTTAATTTTCGTACGGATTTTCATTATCTTCTTATCTTTATTTTTTTATCTTTATAGGCACAATTTATATTCTTTAGCCTTACTAACATCTGGTATTAACTTCTTTATTTCTAGCTCTAATTTTGATTTTTTCAGTGTTTCTATTCAGGTTTGTATTGTTAATCTGTTTTCGTTTCTTTAACTTCATTTCTAATTCTATCTTGTTTTCGAAATTTTTCTCCCAATTACAGTGAAGATTTTTCCAAAATTTTATTCTTCTACCTCCTTAATTTTTCAAAGAGAGGTGCTAATAAGGTGGAGTAGAGAAAAATGGGCCATTTATAACGAATGGAAAGAATGATGGGAAGGAATACACATTTATCAGTGAAGGGCGTTAGTTACAGAATATGTTTTAATACAGTTTAAGATTTTCTGTGTGTTATTAGCAACAGTTTGTGGAAAGAAAAATCGGGGAAAAGTGATAGGGAATGAAGAAAGAAGTTGGTCTATATTAATAGCGGATTATTTTATTTTCATTAATTTGAGGAGAAAGAATAACGCAAAAAGAAGAAATGAATAAACTGTCAGCACTAAGAAAGAGGATAAGAAAGTCTAGGGCAATGAAAAGCATTGAATGCGATAAAAAAAAAGAAAACCTTGGAAAGACTAGGAATGTTGAGAAGGGAAGAAAAGTGTGATGGAAACATGTAAAAAATGGAAGAAGACTGGCACGGAAGAAGACAGAATGCATTATACTGACGAACGGAAATAGCGGTGTACTAAAAGCTCCTATAAAGGATAAATCAGGTAAAGCTTCCTGGAAGTTAATTGATAAGAATAAAAAGAAGAGGCAAGGGGTAAGCAAGGATATTCAGAAAGAGGAGTGGTATTGACAATTTAGTGAGTTGTATTAGAGAGAGAGAGAGAGAGAGAGAGAGAGAGAGAGAGAGAGAGAGAGAGAGACGGTAGGAAAACGACCACAGAAGGTTGAGCGATAGAAAACCCTATGAAACTAAAATAGGATGGTATTGAAAAAGTGAGGGAAGAATGCAATTCAGAAGTTGAAGGGAAAAAAATATCCATAAAAAGATGAATTAGCCAACTTAATAGTTCAAGAATTAATGAAAATTTGTAACAATCTGCTGACTGGTAAGAAAATTCCGGTGAATTGGAGAAATACTTTGGTTATCCTAGTATTCAAGGTAGGGGGTAGAGAGAGAAACAGTGCTAGCAATTATATAGAGTATTGAACTAATATACTATGAATATAAGATTTATGCCAAGTTACTAAAGAACAGAATTAAAGAACAAGAAGATCGATCACAAATATAATATACGCATTGAAGACGGTAATTGACAAGCTATTAAAGGTATTTTCGCAACTTGAATACAACATTTGAATGTATCGACGGACGCGAGATGTGGTGGAGGTATGTGGAGAAGGCGGGTTTAAATAAATACCTGATTGCTAGTACAAAGGAACTATTATGTAAAGAGACGAATACGAAGATCAAGATGAAATTATTGGGAAAATCAAACATAATAGGGGTATGAAACGAAGGTGTCCATAGGGGTCGTAGATTTGGAAGAGTTTTTAGAAGGATTTAGAACGTCAGAAGTAAAGATAAGGAACAGAAAAGTAAGATCACTTGCATATACGGATGATGTGAAAATCAGTGCAAAACGCTAGATTGAGATAAGAAAGTTACTACGTTTATTGCAGAAATTCCTAAAGTAAAAATGGTTAGAGTTAAATGTGGATAAATTTGGACATTATGCAATATAGAACTAGAGATAATGAAACGTATTTTTGAGGAATACAACAGTGCGGGTGACAAATTGTGCAAGTAGAAAGATACATAGAGGTATCTATATATCTATAGGAGGTAGGAAAGATATACACACATGCATACATACATATATATATATATATATATATATATATGCAGATTATACAAATTCCACTGAAACAGAGTAGAGACAACGAAAGAGAAAGAGATATAATAGAGGAAGCCTAAGATAAAAGAAAATAGAGAAGCAAAATCAGCAAGTTTATTAATCGAAGGCTATAATCGTAGGGGTAATTTAAAAAGACAAAATGTTTAAGAAAGACATTCGTTTAGAACTAAGGCAAATGCAAAGTATGAGAAAAAACAATTTTTAGTATTTTATTAGTTAGGTTTTTTATTTTATTAATTAGTTAGGTACATTGTAAAAAATATTATATGTTTAGAAATAAAGCTATATCAAAGTATTGAATAGAAATAATGTATTCGTATGATAATATAAAGAATGTGTAATATAACAATATATATTTTTGAGTGAAGAAATTAAACTAAAACTAAACTACTAAAAATTCGTTTAACAATATTATTTATATTTAGCAGGAGTTTTAATTCTGCTAAATAAACAATAAAAGTATAATAACATTTTTTTAAAAGTAACAAGATATGTTGTATAGATTTTTATTTAAAATTTAACTTTTTTTTCTGGAAACTGTTTTTAAATACTTTAGTATAATTTTAATTTGATTTCTTTAAAGGCTCAAAAAATTCGTGTTAAGTATGTATTTATGATTTTAAGGTCACCGAAATTATACAACTTATTTGTACGTGATTAAAAATAGATGTATAGTTAATTTAATAAAAAACATCAGAATAATAATAAAGCTTAATATAAACTTTATTAAAATTAGGAAATTGATATTCTGCTGAATACAAAATGAAGTCATCATCATTTTTGTTACTACATTTAAATTTAAGAACATATTCGTTGATAGTTTTTATATATTATTATTTTTGTTATTATTGTTAATTTATTTACAATTTATATCAATTATTATTCATTTCAGTTTTGAGCATATATTGATATTCAATTTAAAAAGAAAATTCTACAATTTTTACAGTATCATCTTTGTAGTTAAAAATGTTGTAAAAAAGTTCTAAATTTTATAAATATAAAATAAACAAATATAATTTAAAAATATAAAATAAAATAATATAATTTTACATTGCAATTTTTAATATTACTATTTTTAGAATTACAGTTGTTGATATCGTTTACTTTCCATTCTTTGCTTTCTTCTGCTGTGAAATAGAAAAATTAATTAAACTTAAGTAAAATAAACATGTCATAATAGATACCATACATTATAAAGATTTAATCAATTTCATTTTTTTGTACAAAAACGTTAGAAAAGGTATTTTTCAAGTGTACATTTTTGTTATACTTAGTTAAGTAGGTTGCCTCTGGATAATTGCGCATGTATAAAAGTGAGTTTGTTAGATTTGATATGATATATAATTGAAGATTCCGTCAGGTCACGTATATTTCTATAGACTTTCGTGACTGAGTCAGAAAGAGAAATGACATCTTGAGAATAGGACACAGAGTTAAGATGTATGGCTGGTTGCATCCACGCAATTCCGAGAAGATGGCAGCCTTGACAAGGCCAGCTCAAAAAGTGCTTCGTCGCCGGTTTCTTGTGCGAATTCCTGTGGCTACTACGTCGAACCACCATCGTTTTAATGAGAAATTTACCATCTTTCAGGCCTTAGTAGATACTGTATAAGCTGGAAACTGAGCTTTTTTTAAAAAATATACAAAATAATTTATAACTAATTTAATACTTGTCTCAATTGTGTTTGTAAATTAGAAATATCGTCATTCCTTCATTGTTAATCTGAATGTCAATGTTGTATTAAATTTATAAGTCTATTATTAAAAAATACAATAGTTTTATGTTTAAATATTTAAAATCACTCAGATTTTATTAGTGTTAATTATTTTGATAGTTGTTTAAATTTTTAGTTTTAATATTACTAAAACGCTATAGTAGTACTATTTTCAAACATATCTTAAAGAAATTTTACTAATAATTTTATTTGTGTAAATTAACTCTAAACAATATATAATTAAATTTACGCATGATTGTTACAATATAATGTAAAACTAAAATTTATAATAATAATAATAATAATTTTAAGTTATTATTTAATAATTTGTAAAGAACAGTTTCAATGAAAGAAAATTTCGAAAAGTTTGTTATTTGTATTCATAAAGATATCGGATAATGGGCTTGTTAATAAAAATAAAAAATTAATTGATAATTGTAAATGTTATTATACTATATTGTTAATACATTCAAATAAACTTTGCAGCTTATTTCATTAATCAAGTTTTAAGTAAAATACTTGTAATAAACTTTATTGGGGTTATTTTAATGGATAATCTAATCGATTAATTTTATATTATTCATTCAATATTTTTATCATTTTATAAGACCTTATTTTTTATAATCAACTATTTAGATGTAAATAATTGGTTTGGAAAAATATAAGAAATAATCTCCAATACATTATTGATGACCATAAACTCGCTGTTAACATAGCAGATAACAATATATTTCGTTTTCTTAATTTATTTGCATTTTTACTATTTTTTTTATTGTTAGAATTAGAAAATTTTTACAGATTCTATCTTATTAAACAGATATTAGTTTATCACGGCAATATAAATAACAACACGATATTTAAATTTTAATGATGATATTTATCTCCATTTTGCAAGGATTTTGAAAATTTTTGTTTATGCAATATGCTATTTTCAATCATAAACATAAATATATTATTTTTATTTTATATTTTTAAATTTTTTATATATATTATGTAAAATTCGATACAATTCAAATAATTTTTTTAGATTGATATTTAATCTATAATTTATTATTTACATATTATATGTTAAGCTATATAAATTATGTTAAAATTATTATAGGTTTATATTTTTCATGTTTAAATCTCTTAAAAATTGAATTTAAAAGTATTTACTTTATTTAATTTTTTAATGCAATTAGATTTATTATAAGCTATATTATTAATAAGCTATATAAAGTTTTAAATGTATCTTTTAATACACTGTTTGGCTATTAACTAACAATTACTTAACTTATCTATAATATTTAGTTACTTGAGTAGATTTTGTAAAGCATTAAATAAAGATTTTTTTTATTTCTTTTTTCAAGGTAAATATATTTTTAATAAAAGATCAAATAAGACAAGTTTTTAAAGTTACTGTACATAGTATAGTTTCAGTTAGTTTTATTAAAAAATTAATCACTTTAACGAAGGAATTAAATTCCAATATTGTTTGATTCAAAAGTTAATAATTAAATTTAATTTTTTTTAATTTATAGGTTCAATAATAAATATGATTATTATATATAATATATTATAAAACGTATATGCACATTTATCATGATATTACTGTTTGTCTATTAAGTTTTATTCATTATCATATGTGTAAAAAAACTTTCTTAATAAATAATTGAAAAGAAGCTTTTAGCTTTTTACGAACTTTGACAAATTATTCATTATTTTTAAGTTTACTTTAAGCAGATAAGATATTACATTTATCATCCAATTTATATAAAAAAAATAATTATTGTGTAAAAAAATTTTAACTATACATTATTTGAAATTATTGTAATTTTAAATTCTCTATGTTTATCTAAAAATACAGATTTATAATTATTCAGATGAAAATAATCGAAATTTTAGATAAACTAAGTAATTTATTAACATCTATGACACCATTATCATTTTTTTTTATAAAAATTGTCTTATTTGATAAAAAGTTGATAATTTTCAAGAGAATATATAAATCGCAAAGAACAAGAAAGAAAACGAAAAATTAGAGTAAGTCAAGATGTCAGAGATGTTTTTTACGTCTTAAGAGATTGGGGGTCTTGCAGAATAGAAACAAGGAACCGTAGGGGTAGCAGACGTTTATTCGTTTGCTCGTCGTTCTTTTGTCTTTTCATATTTTTATCTTTTGGGTACTTATGTTTTTTATGCATATTTTTTTATAGTCATTATATTAAGTTATTTAAGTTTGATTCGTGATATTTCTAAGTTGAATTAAAAATATTGCAACTTACACAGATTTAAGCATACTCTATAACAGAGGTTGTGTATGATACTAGAAACTGATCTTTAAATCTATACTTGTTGGTAAGTTTTAGTCTAATTGATTTAAAATCTAAATAGACACTTAAATTTATTAGTTTCAGATAATGTAAAATCATAATTTTACGCATTCATTAATACAAATGAAGATTTAAAAAAAATTTATTTATATCATTTATTATTTACAATATTAATTACCGGTTTATTATTAATTGATTGCAAATAATACATATTTTAAATGAACATTCATTTTTACAAGAGTAATTATCGTAAATATGATTCAATACATCTCAGCATTATTAAGACCTTAAGAAAAATAATTTTTGTATTTATTTACGTATACATTAAATATATATTAGAACTTCATGATTTTCTAAAAATTTCTTCAGTATAAAATAAAGACATATTTTATAATTTTTTTAGATATTAAATTAAAGGAAATAATATTAAAATTATTTCGATTTCGAACAGGAACGTTATATAGATAAGTCATATATTTGAAAACAAGATGTTTAAAAGATATACATGAATTTTATACAAATATTTTAACATTTTGCTGAAGTTAGTGAATAATATTAAAATAATATCTTAACATTGATATTTTAATTCTATTAAAATATTATTATTGTTGTTGTTGTTTTGGTTGTTGTTATTATTGTTAATATTATATTGATATATTATATAAACTGACAGTACTATAGCCAACTTAAAATGGCGTTAATATTATTTTTTATTTTGGGTGATAACAATAGAATTTATAAAATAATAATTAGAAACTTATCTTGAAAATTTTAGTATTTAATCGTGCGTCGTATAATAAAATCTTTATAAAAACATGTTCAACCTTAATGTTATCATGTAATATTTTAATAATTATTATCTGACTTTTTGATCTTCTGATTTATAAGATACTTTTACATAATCGTTGTACAATTTATATTAAATCTTATAGTTAATAAATTTATACTAAGCGTTTATTTATCTGCTATTAAGAAATTTATAATATCAGCTTGGTCTCCTTATTATTAATTCATTAGGAACCATTTAATCCTTTATAAATTTTTGTTATCTTGACAAATGACTATTTTCCAAACTTATAATCAAAAATAAATTTTATATTTTATTTATTCGTGTCAAACATTAATGTCAAATCATAAAAAAAAATTTTTGTTTATTTTTGTAAAATATATGAATGTAACTTTGCTTTAATGCTTTCTTAAACCTAATAAAAATGGTTTTAAAATTTATATAAATATATAAATTTTATTTTTATACAAATATATAAATTTTATTTTTATACAAATATATAATTTTATTTTTATACAGATATATAAACTTATAATAGTCTCAAAAAATTAAATTTATATTGAAAATATATCAGTTAATGTTTTTTTTTTTACATCAGATTATATATACAGTTTAGTTTAGTTTAGTTTCATATGCTTATTTATATGCAATTTATATTTATAATATATAATACAAGATACAATGTTTATTAAAATAATAAATGTTTAATACATTAAAAAAAATTTGTTATTTATGCATTTTATATAATAATTTAATAATGTACAATTTTTAAATTTGAGTTCGTGAAAGTTATTTTTTTTGCATTAATGAGCGTTATCTTCCGGATAGACTTTATATTTCAACATAATAATAAATATTATGCAAATAATTTTTACATGTTCAAAAGTGATTTTTATAATATATTGTAGCTGTATTTAAATTCAATATTTATAATTGTATTATTATTTATATTTTATTTTTTACTTTTTTCTGTAAAAAAGATACACTATTTAATTAAAAAATATGTAGTTGCAAAATAATTAAAAACTGCTCGATAAATCTTTAATAAATAATTGAGATAGATAAATAAATGTAAAAAAAAAATTTTGAAAAACAGTTAAATTAATATATAAATTTCATACAGACAGTTTTTCAGTTTTCAATGAAGAGAAATATCGGATATAAGTATTTTTATTATGGAATATTTTAGTTCATTTTTTAACTTTTTAAGAGCAGCTTAAAATTAAATAAACAAAATTTAGAATATTTTTTATAAAAACAAGTATAAAATGAATATTTTCTAAAAATATTATGGAAAGATATTTAGAAAACAATTATAAAATATTTTACAATGTTTATAATTTTTTATTAAATGAGTGAGTGTTTGTCTTAGACAACGTTGCATGTTTATTAATATCATTTTCATAAGTTAATGGCAATGAGAGAGAACTGTGATATTAGAATAGGCAATTCTTATAAAAAATTTATAAAATTGTACGACACATTTCAATATGATTTGATAGTAAATTTTAAAACTAATAAAGTAAAATCAGAGTATAAAATTGTTAAGAATATTTTGTTAATACTATAATTCTTGGTGCAATATTAAAAAAATAATATATGTATATAAAAAATGAATATAAAAGTTGTAGTGTTTTTTAAATGCTATATAACTATGTACTTATGGTTCTAGAAGATAAAGTTACTTTAAAAGTAAGGTTAACTTTGCATTTAATTGTATACAGTGTAATAAATATTTGCTCTTTCTAGAAATATAAAGTTCTAAGTTTCTAATAAGTACGTTTTGTGAAAATTATTTATTAGAATTTTTTCTTCAATCCTTTGTGCCTTTTTCGACTAATAATCAGTGTTGAACAAATAGTCTTGATGTGTACATTTTATTTGCGTATATAGGAGGTTTACCCTAACTATTTACATATAGTGCTTAGAATAGAAATGATTTTGTTTTTCTTTTATTTTAACGGAGAGACACATACACTGTGGAAAAGACAGGGGGAGAAAGGGGTGGAGAGAGAGAGACAGAGACAGAGACAGGTACAGAGAGGGAGAGATAGAGGGATAGACAGACAGAGAGTATCTTGCAAAAAAATTAACATTAGATTACCTTTTACTAATCAAGTGATGTGAAGGGATTCTTTGTTTGTTATTCTGTAGGCAAGATTTATAATTTCCAATATCAATAATGTGTGGTTTCCATATGTATACTTTACATATACTTTTTTACATTTTTTTTTACAATTTATGTGTTTTTACATATTTTAAGTTTGAAGACGGTAGAAATAAAACTGTACAGAAAGAAGTTCTTTGTGAATTTTCACACGTCCATATGTATTTGCATATAAGCTGCATATATATATATATATATAAGAAACAATTCTATAAACAATTGAAGTTATTGACGTGTATTGATACTTCAAGGTTGAAAAGTATAGAGCGATATGTAAAATTGTTAATATAAGAAATTTATTTAATTTTCACACACAAAAATAGATTTCAATAATATTATTACCAATTTCTTACAAAACTTCAAACTAATCTGATTATATCATAAGTTTAAAAGAATTGTTAAACGCTTTTATTTTAATATTTTATTAAAGCTATTATTTTTGTCAGCTTTCGTTATTTATATCTATTTATTTTTATGCACGTAAAATTATTTTATGGATGTTTACTTATACCTTTTTTTGAAAGATAAAAGACTAGCAATGTTCTTCATCACGATTTAGAAAAGGAGCGCTTTTTTATCAAAAACTTAACCACTTTTATACCTTTACCATGTAGAAGGGCGCAAAATTATAATTCCTAAAATTTCAACATCGTTTTCCCATATTTTATCAACTTTTTTTTATATTTCTTTATTATTTAAAATTATACAAAGTTCGTAGATGATAATTACGCATTATTGAGCTAGTGGATATACTTATAATTATGAATGCCTTCGAAATTTGATTTCGACTTTGAAAATTTTTTTACACGAAAGCGGAAGAAGAAAGCGGAAATGTAAGAAATTACTATTGCTATTTTTTTCTTCTTTTCTTATAATTTTCTGTTTATATATATATACATATGATTGGTGACTGCAGTTCGCAATAGTCATATTATTGTTGACTGCATTATGCTACAATAAGCCTAATTAAATTGTAACAATTGCTATTTGAATAGTATGATTATCATATTATTAAAAGTCTATCGCTACAATAGATGTTATTTAGCCTTATTTATATATTGTAAAATATTATTTTCTGATCCTTTTCTGAAATTTGGTCGAAATAAAAAAAAAGAAATATTTCTTTTTTTATCTTGTCGATCATATCGGTGATATATAACATTCGGAAATTATTCTCAAATTAATAATATTTAATTGAACACGGAATTCAGTAATTCGTATGTGTATACGCACGTATGCATATATGTTATTAATATTAATTTCCCAATTATGCAAATTTAGTAAATCACTAAACTTAATCTGTTTTATTCTGAGACGAAAGTACAGTCACGTGTTGTCATTTATTCAGTAAATAGATAATGATTTTCTATTAGGAGGTATGCCATAATCATATATTATATTGATATATTAATTTTTTATTTAATATAATGAAAGGAGATGAAATAAGGAAAACTAAAGCTAGATGAACAAAGAAACGAAAAAATCATTTAGTATATTCTATAACTACTTATGAATTTTAGTCGTGTCAGTTTTTCCATGACTTTCAAATATTTGTTTAATACATTATAGTAGATTATTATTCAATATAAATTTAGTTATATATCATCATTTTTTTCCAACACACATCGTTTTCTTTTAATAAAAGTTCTACTATTTTTTTATTCTAATACTATTTTTATATTGTTTATAATTAATAGATACTTAAATGAAAAAGTACATAATTATTTAATATGCTAACAGCCATTTTGCACAAACATTTTGTAAAAATTTAATATTATAACATATTGTCGGCATTTTAAAAATCACTCTTATTTTGTAAATATAGGTTAAAAATAAAATAAAGTAGTTCGTTGATTTTCTTGACGAACATGAAAAAAACTTCATATTTTTATTATTTTTATTATGGAATACTTATTTTGCTTTTATCAAAAACGTACCATGATTTTGTCATTTTTATAGAATGATATAAAGTGCATACTTTAACGAAGAGTTTGGCCCCAGTGGTAGAAATATGTAGGAATAGTCCTACCTATATTGTTAGTTAATTTTTGATTAATTAAATTTTTTATGAATATTTTATTACACATATTGTTTACTTAATAGTCTATATTAAAAAATAAAAATAACTATAAATTGAATCATTTATCGAATAATTATGTAATTTATTACAAAGTAGATATAAATAATACTGGTGGTTTTAATTTAAAAAAATTATTAACCATTAAATTATTTTTATAACATAAAAAATATATTCCTATAAATATTTGAAATATTTATTCATTATCTAATTGTGATTTATTATTAATAATGATAATTTAAGAATATTAATAGAATATAATTTTTGCCTAATTTTATAATAAAAAATTTTTATAAATCTAGTAGTAAAATTTACACATTAAAACATGATGTATAGGATTAATATTTTTATTCGAGTAGTTTACTATTGTTTAAATAAAATCAATTAAATAATTCTTTACAATTGTCAAAATGTAATATTATTTTGCGTCAAATAAATATTATTATTTACATGTGTATATATCACATTGAAAAATTAATAGTTTTAATTTTTTATTACAAAAAGAATTTTTCTTACACTTACTTAAGATACAACATACATTTCGTTAAACTTTCTTGAGATTAATTAGTTTAGTACTGTGTACAATAAATTGTATATTTTTTTCATTTATCTTACATTTCTGATAAAATTATTACATCATTTTAATTATTATGTATAATTTATAAACTTTTATGAAATATAAAATAAATGAATTATAAATGTATATTAAATTTTATTTTTAATGTGATTCTTGATGAAACTTAAAATTTCCTGATAAATCTGTTGGTGTTGTTCATTAATTAATGGTTTTGATTAATTCTTTATACACGTGCTATAAGAAATCGCTTTTATTAGATTCTATGTATTGTTACATAAAGAGTGTGAGAATAGCTTTCAGCATTACGCTTTTCGTTATTGAATAGATATTCAAATGTTGTTTGCTTTCGAATAGTGTCATTGTATGGAAGTACAAATTATTAGTAAGCTACGTAAATGAAAAAAATGAGTGTTGTTTATAGATAGTAATAGGGCGATTTGGTCCTCAAAACATTATCTGTCGGATAGACAAGAGACGAATCTAAGCATGCACTGAACTATCAGTGGTAAGTGACTGTGAGTACCCCGGACAGACAACTAAATACTGCTTGGCTCTTGAGTAGCACCGTGGTACGAGTTACATGGGAGAAAAATGCCCTCAGGTGGTCGGCCTTGCCCTCGCCGGACAGCCCACGTCAAGGCCATCTCATCTCGGGCGCATTGCACCCAAGGCAGCGGCAGCAGCTGCCGCCGTTGATCTGTAGTAATGCGTCGCATCACATTGACTGAGCTCTTTCCACGCCCAGTTAAAATGCGGCTGGGAGGAACGGCGGGTTGTACCCTGACAGATACTACTTCGCGTTGATTTCCGCTCTCGCGTAGGTCTTATTCGTAATATTGCTATTCGGCGAAGTTCATATTCTATTAACTCGCTTGATGAGGATACTTAAGATACAGGTTTAAATAGATTTTTAATATTTATCAATTTCAAGTTTTAAGGTAATTTAATGTAATCAATATGCTACCTGATATTCACTAAATCAAATAGAAGCAAAGTTCCTATAACTTATTTCTCACTGACATTTCCCTCATTCGAAGCACATCTAATCAGATATTACATTATCGAGTTTATATATACTATTTAAAAATCTGCACCATATTAAAATAATGTCTTGATTTTGAAAAAAAAAAAAATTGTGGTTATAATAATTAAATAATGGTATTTAACTTTTATTATGTGTATGATCATATTTTATTTTGTAATAATTTATAACGGTTTAGAAGCTAGTGTACTCAAACAATAATACTGTTTAATTGCAAAAGTAATCATGAAATTTATGAGTAAAGCCGTTAATTACTATTGCATGTAAGTATAATGAACTAAAACAATTACAGCATAATAATTTTCCACATAATATAATATAATGTTTTATTTATAATTCCTACTAAATTTATACGTTTCTTAAGTAAAATTTATTTTTACCTTGCATACAATTAAATATATTTTCATCTACATTTACAATATATATATACAATATGCAATAAAAGTAATAGTATATATTACATTTTTTATTGAATAATTTATTTGGAAGCCAAAAGTCTAGTAAGAAATAAAATAAAATTTCAAATAAACATAGTTATAAAATAAATAAAATTATATAGTAAGAAATTATATTTAATTTACTTTTAAATAGTGTAATTATTGATAATTAACATTGATTTTAAATATCATGTTTATAATATGAAATTTTATAAAGGGATGGAAATTGAAAAATTAAAAAAATTAAATATTACATGGCAAAAGCTTAATTAAATTGAATTAAGTCATTCATAAAGTATAAATATAAATTAATTTTAATTTTTTTTTATCAAATACTAATACTTTATAGTAGGTTGTGTAGCAAGTGTTTAAAGAATTTTTAAAAATCATTTTTGATCATATTAATAATTTTCAGTAGTTTTAAATCGGTTGAGTAATAAAAATCATTGCTCTTTTTTCTCTAAATTTTTTCCGAAAAATAATTTTCTCCAATTATAATTTGACAGTATGTGAACTTCATAAGTACTTGGAAATATTTGTAGAATAATTATAACAAATAATAAATATTCCAGAATTTTAGAGTAAAAATAGAAATAAAAAGTATAATAATTTATCATTTCATCACAAATTTATTTTTAGATGAAATTCGGTTGTATTTAAAACATTTCTTTTATTATTATTATTATTACAATAAGATCTGTTAACCTTAACCACAATTATAGTACAATATCTTACATAGTATAAAAAATGATTTTTATAAAAAATTTGCTTTATTGTGAGAAAAATTTTAATTATTAGAAATTATTAAAATTCGTTAAATATCAAAGCTTTTCTCATGCGTGTAGAGAGAACTTTTTTGTTATTAAAATTTATTTTTATCCAGTTTGGAATACAGTATTGCTGATGCGTTATCTCTTTTCCGGTGTTTTAAGCACCTGTTGGTTTCTCTCTTTAGTAAACGGCCATGTAATGCAGCTACTTACTATAAATATCCAAGACGGTGTTATTTTTAACTTGCACGAGTATGCTCTATACCCTGACTTTCCTTGTCATGTTTCTAGGGGAAAACGAGTTCTCGTTGTGGGACTTACCTCTTTACTTACTTTTTTCTTGCCTTTCTCACTGTAATTTAATTATTACACGTAGATTTTACGAAAATTCTAAGTAATTTATCGTTCTTGTTGAAGATACTTTAGTTACAAAATTTCTTCGATACAACAATAAGGCTAATTTCTTATTCTATTTATTGGTATATTGGGAATTCTCTTAATATTTCTGGGTAAGATCTTATTCTGTTTTTATTAGGTTAAAAAGTTTCACTATTATCGTAGTTAAAAGATTTATGAATTTCAAAAGATAAAGATAATTTTTGGTTGTGGCAAGAATTTAAGGTTCTCATTTATAAATGAGTCAGCAAATGTACAAAAATACACAAAATATTATTTTAAATTTAATATGGATATATTTTTATATACAATATAATTTTTGTGATTAAAATCAAATAAATCAAAATTTCCCATTTTCGCAATAAAATAATAAATTTTAAATAACTATATCATCGGAATATAATTAATGCTTGTTTTATAACAATTTATATGAAATTTACTTTACAAGATTGTAGGTGTATTAAATTGAATCTTATTCTAAACTATTTATTTTGATTTAAATAAAATTTTTTAGACTATAGACAATAGACTATTTGATTATGTACATTTTCGTTTAAATTTTTATTTAATATTAACTTTTTATTTAAAAAAAATTTATATTTTTTTAATTTATTTCTTATGCATTATTTATATATTTTTTAAACAATTTTTTAACATTACTAAATTTTTTTTAGCTAGTATTTATATAACTAGAAAAAAGGATTAACCGTAATATCTAGGTTAATAAAGAAAAAAGTTTTGCGAGTACCCAAATAATTAAGTTTTTAAATTCTACAGTTGGTCTTCTTTAATTACTTTTTCTCTGCAACTATTTATACAGCTGATATACTTCTTATAAAAATCGTTGTCAATTTCACTAAATTAATTTATAAGCTAGCAAAATTTTTTTAGTATTTTGTTGATTTATTTTTTGTTTTTATCTAGTTCTCTTCCATTACATTCTTCATTCGCATACATTGTTCCTTTTACATTACTCTATCTTTTTCTATTCATACGTCTTTTTTCCTTGTTTCCTTTTCCTTTCTTTTGACTCTTCGTGCTTGGGTAGTAAGTGTTCTCTGAACCATGACGCAGGCGTTGATTAGCACCCCTCCACGATCCAGTCTCTTATTTCTGTCTTCTTTTATTACTTAGTTTTTACAATCTCTTTGCTCGTTTAAATTCGTCTGCATCTCTCTCTCTCTCTCTCTCTCTCTTTCTCTCCTTTTTAACTGCACTGCGCTTCTATCTAGATGTGTAGTATACAGGCCATTCGACTATCTTTTTCTCTTAATGTTTTTACCCTGGCAGTGACCTTGCGAAGGTCGCTCAGGTGAATGAACGGAAATGCGTCAACAGCAAAGAAGGGATCAGGATAGAGAAAACTCAGAACAAACTAGTCCTTTTACTCACGCTGCTACAGGCATAAGTTTACTTTACAGAGTTCGCGCACCTGTGTATTTCTATGCAGCTTCTTATTGGAGAATCGTAATTTTCTTACCACTTACGTTTTATATAGGCGTACGAATACGTGTGTTAGAGAACTATTTCTTCGTACTGAGTCTCATTTTTTCCTTGCTACGTGGTTGTTTTTATTTTTTTTTAAGATATGATTGCACTTTTCTCCAACTTTTACCTTTGTCTTATTTTGCATTCTGTTTGGAGTTTTTTTCAACAGTGCAATTTACCTGTTATATTGACCGTTCATATTGAGAATACGTCTGGTTTTAAGATACATTATAATATATTGTGGGTTTTGTAGAACTTTATCTTATAATTATTGATAATTCATTTGAGTTAGTTTTTCTTAACAATTTTTTATTTGAAAGCAATTGAAATATATTGTTAGAAGTTCATATCATTTTTATTTCATTAAACATACTTAAAATTTTCTTTAAAAAAATTACAGACTAGATTATTATCAATCTCATTTATATTTATTTGGTCAATATAAAGACGGTTCATTATTATATTACTCATTTTTTTAATTGTTGAAATTCTCATTATAAGTTTATATTATTAAAAAATCTTTTTGCTAATATTCAATTTATTTGTAATTGTCATAGGTTGTTATGAAAAAAATTAAGTTAATTGAGTCTTGTTTTTATAAATGTAGGAAAATTTTTAGAATTAGTATTATGTAAATGGATGTTAAGTGGAATAAAGTTAACATGTTAAAGTTGATTCAATTGTTTTAAATAGTGTACATTTACAGACTATCGGTTGCTGCTATATTCTTATATTAAGAGTGTAAACTTGTAACGTGTGTATTATATGTTAACGTTATTATAATATTTATAATTATTGTTTATTGAAATTTATAGCATTGTTATGTTATTAAATTATTTAATATAAGTAAATAAAATAAAATATCTTAAATTCACTGTACCATAATTTGCCATAAATTTTATAAATTTGTATCAGATTTTTTTTTGAATATATCAATACTTAATAATATATAATATTAACGCCGTTAATAAAATAAATTTTAAGTATATCATCAATTCATCAATTTTTTTTTTAATTAAAGAAGTAAAAATCGTATAATCTAGAATGCTATTATCAAATGTTAAATTATTTATGTCCGTTCAAAAAATGTATGATACAATGTATTAGTCATCAAGTGAATAGTATGACGATTTTACTCAACATAATCTTAAAATATTGTATTGAAAATAATTCATTATGTATTTTTTTTTTGCTAAAATTTTCAAACTTGAATTTTCTGGATGTCAAAACATTTTAGTAGATGAAGAAATTAATTGTCAAATTATTTAATCGAGGGAGTTATTTACATAAAATTTTGGAGAAATAAGTTAGCATTTGCCATCCCCTTTGGTGACATTTTTTTTCCAAACTTAAAGAAAATACAGCATTTTATGATAATTAAAAGTAACTCGACTTTTACAGCTTCATATAATTCGTAATCTTAAATTTGTATAATCTTGTAAAAATCGTTAGTTTTCTTCTCATTATTGTGCAGAACTACGTTATGCACAAGGCGTTTTCAATAAATTTTCCACTTTGCGAAGGCATAGGAATAAAGAAAAAATGGGAGACTGGTTCTTTATTACAGATTTATATATTTCCAGTAGCCAAATATTTTTCTTCATACCCTCAATATTTATATATATATAATATATATTGCATAAAATAAAAAACAAATTTTTATTTTAAGTTTACTTGACACAGGGCATACGTGCAAATTGAATGTGTCAAATTCAATAATACACAAAAGTTACAAAGATTTCGTTCACGATTAATCACAATTCATTTGACGTAAGTCGCACTTCACGAATAATAATCTGTAGAATAATAATCGGAATAAAAAATAATTCCTCTACGCTTTAACAAATTGGTAATTTCGTATTTAGCAGTTTATATAAATTTTTATGCTTTTTTCTTATTTTAATTTCTCAAGTTTTATAAATTCTACAGAGAGGGACTATTTTTCTTTAAAAGTTTTAATTTACAAAGATATTATCTTTAGATTTTCTATTTATTCATATTAATAAATAATAATAGCTAGTATATTATTATAAGGATTATGGAAATGAACTGAGGATACATTATTACTTGCAATTATTATCTTTTATATTTATTAATGTATTTATAGAACTTATAGAAGAAACTAAATATTTATGATTTGCTGGAGATTTTATTACATCATTTATTTTCATGTTTGAATTTAAAAACAACAATAAACTAATATGGATATATTCGAAAAATTTGATGAAATTGCTGTATATTATTTTTATCAACATTATATTAAATTTACAACTTGATAATTTAAATTTTAATAATATCGTTGGTAAAATAATCAGGTATGATATGAGGTTTACAACACAAATTTATGTACGACTATTTTTCTTAATAAAAGTTTAAGTTTTTAGTTTTGAGTTTCATATGTTATAATATTGTTTAAATTATCTTAAAATCATTTAGGTAAATATTATTTATTTAAACTTTGTTTTATTAACTTAATTCTTATCTTATTGAAATATATTTTGATGGAACTGTTACTCGTGTAAAACTGTAATCATAAAAAATATAATAATAAAAAACTATAAATTTATTTATCTTAGATTATATTGATAAAAATAAATAAAAATGACAATATTATATTTTTTTTAATTTCATTTACATTAAAAATTATTTGAAATTTGTATCAACATCATTGCAATATAATAAGTTATTAAAATTCGAAAATAGTAGAATTTTCTGTAAAAATATGTAAATAAATTAAGCATAACCAATATCATTTTTCTTTATTAATGCAGCAATTTCTTAAAACAAATTGTTAGTACAATATTACATAGACATGGTATAATTTATGATCTTTTTGAAATACTACAAATCTTGTAACTGCATTTATGACATCATAAGAAATGATTTCACCTGTAGAAAAATAAGAAAAATAAATTTTTTACATATGTAATGAATATTAAAAAAAGTTTATACAACGATAAATTTTTTACGAATTTCCTTGAATTATAGGATATACAAGCGTATTTTCTTGTGTCACTGATAGCTTTCGATTCTAAAGCAATCGAGTGCATCAGTGCAGCTAAGTATATAGAATGGAGCTCTTGGGAGGACATGAAAGCGTATGTGCACCTGCCGGAATCGCGCGCCGATGATTTCCAATGTCTGTATAATGATACTTTAGCAAACGTCAAGTGAAAGACTTATGCTCTATCCTTCTCCGTTAATGTGTAGAAGTACTGCAAGCTGCAACTATTGCAGTCGAGGCCTCCCAAGAGGAGCCGTGGAAATCTTCACGAGCACAATCTGTCTTCGTTCGAGTGTTCGGTAACCGGGTGCATGTTTCTCGCTTTTCAACGGGTAAGCGAGACGAGTTGCAAGAATACATATCTGTACGTTCGAAAAGAAGGAGATAACCTAAGAACAGCGCTTAAAAACAAGTCGTAATTCATATAAGAAGTACGTTATCTGAGGTCTTCGAGTCGTTTTCCCCTTTGTTTTCCTGGATACGTGATCTATAGATTTTTCACCATATTCTTCTAATTTCACTGACTAATACAGTAAAGTACCCATGAATGTAAAATTAATAGCAATAATTAGTATTTGTTATTTCAGCAACAATTGACTTTTATTACGTTAAAACAGGCATATGTATGCGTAAAGCAAGTACAATATTGTATTCTTAATTCAAAATATATATTTGTAAAACAAAATTAATTTTTTAAATAAGAAAAACAATCGATTTTGTAGATTGTGCTATAGTAGATTTTCAAGTTACTATTTCTTTAAAAGAGACTACATACTTATTATACATATTAACCTATATTGCTGAGAAAAGTATAATATTATTTAAATACATTCAAAATAAATCATCAGCATCCAAATGTATACGTTTCATTCTTTACGATTTATGTTCAATCAAATTTAACAGGGATTTTTTTAAGTATTACTTTTACATTTCTTGGTAATATAATGATAGTTGCAGAAAATAAATAATTATAAATCTAAAATAAATAATTTGAACAAAATTAGGATAAACAATTTCTTTAATAGTGTAGAAAAAATGTAATGTAATTTAAAAGTAAATATTACTTTATTCACTATTTAATATAATTTATATATATATATTTTTTATACATATATAAATTTAAAATATCTGGTTTAATAATGAGTGATATTAATCTGAATAAAGTAATTTTATAAATTATTTATGAAGTTAAATTTTATAAACTATTGAGGCTTACATAAAAAAATAAAACCATTCAGTTTCATTAATATCGATTAAAGAATTATCTTCTTTTTTTTATTAATTTATTTATTCAACAATGCGGTGTTATGGCAAAGATGAAGATAAAAGTTTATTAATTGAAAAAATATTGAATTGAATATATGGAATAAAATTATTTTTTGGAGACTTGGCGGTAAAAAATAGTTTAAAAAGTTTTAAGGATTATTATAAAATTTTATTTACTTTAAGAATTAGTATAAAAGTATTGAATAAATTGGTAATACTGTTAGTAAAGTGCTGTATTTCTTTTCTTTATTTCTTTTCAATGCATATGTACGTGAAAATCGAATTTACTTTTTTTTACTGTCGGTATCTTAGTTACAATGAGTCATTTTAAAACAAATATTTTAAAGAGAGATAAGCCGATAATAGTGTGAGTTTATTTTGTTAATTTCAGAAGCAGCATAATGATTATTTGAAAATTTATTAATTTTCTTGTATTTTATTTAATTTGAAAATTTATATTAATGTTTTTTTAAAAGTAATATTAGTTTTTTCACTATATTTAATATAATAATTATATATATAATATAACAGATATGCTTTTTTTATTGTATTATCCATTCTATATTTGTTTCAAACACACGTGTCGCGCGCACGTACGCGCGCGCGCAAACATACACAATTTAAATAAGACCATAGATTCTTGTTAAGATAAATATTATAAATAAGATAAAAATCTGTGAAAATAAAAATTAGATAAATTTATTAAGTTGGTTCATACCTGGTTCTTATATCATTCCCATTATTATTTTATAGTTTTTTTATTTAACGTAAGATGTCTCCTTGTATAGATACCAAACTGCTTTAATCAAAAACAGTCTCTTACTAACAAAATAAAATACAAAACGGTATTGAAAATTGATTTATGCTTAAAGAAATTTATGTTTGATAAAAAGTAGAAAATGAACCATTTATTTATACATAACCTAGATTCAATGATATTTATCATGGGAAATTAGCTATTTAAAGCTATTTTAGTAATTGTTGTTTCGTGTAAGTTGTGCTGTAAATTTCATTTCGGTTTCATAAATATTTGCATAAAACCAATATACATATTTATTTAAATATTTAATTATAAATATCAAAAAATATGAAATTGAAGAGGTGATCCTAAATTTTTCAATTATGACATATAATGCTACTGAGATTTTTTATCTAAAATTTATTATAAAATATTGATCAAAATAAAATTTTGAACTATATCGATTATGAAATTAAATTTATTTAATTTATTGACATTTAATTCTAACTGTGTAATATTGTTGTATAGATCAGTTTTAATCGATCAATAATTTCCTAAAGTTCATTAATAAATTTAATAATTATAATGTATATAATAAACAATTAACTTATATTTATTAAATTTAAATTAATGTTATTTTTATACAGAGATTTTTTAAAAGAAAACTATAGTATAATTGAAATACAGTATTGCTGTTTCCTCATTTTATCACAAGTTAATTATAACCTCATGAATGTATGTAGAATGCCAATAATCGTGATTGACATCATGATACTTATGCATACATGAATCTTATGAGTATCTGTTATTCAGAAGATTATAATTAATATATAATACATTGGAATATTTGAGATAATGGCTCATTATATATTTATAAAGGGTATCAACAAGAATTCTGTGCTTATAAGCATTATTATTGTTACATATAAAAAGTTTGTTGACTTTTTTTTATTTGACTAACGACAAAATTTTATTTTGATAAACCTTAAATATTTTAGAAGTTTAAAAGAATAATTATAAAATTTTTTTGTTGTATTCCATTGTATTCAAATGTTTTTAATAATTTCTTTAATTTTTTCTTTTAGTATAAAAAGAGTATTATAGAGAATCAAGAACAATAATTCGTTCTATATCTAAATTCTTATTTTCGAAGAAAAAATGACTAAATGTTTTCAAATTATTGGATCATTTTTGCATATTTCTCTACGGTATTAGTATTATTAGTATTAGATCATTTTATCGTGATGGTATTCATAAAATAACGCGGTAATCGAATTGCAGCTTAGTCCCCAATAAAGTCCAGAGAAAAATTAGTTCTGTTTGACAAAAGTATTTTTCCATTTCCTTTAATTTTTATTCATATTTTGGGATTTTGCTTTAGAATTTTAGTATAAAACACATTCACATAGTAAAAAATTCATGAAAATATTTCATAGAAATGATTTTATACTTATAATTTTTTTAATTTTCTATTAGATAATATTAATTTCTTTTTAATTATCTGATTAGATAATGTAGCATTTCTTTATAAATATTTATCAATGTAAGTTATATCTTTAAACTGTTTAATTTAGCTTATTGTATCTTGTTACGTCTCAAAAGAATAATCTAAGAATTTTAAGAGTATTCTATTAATTAGATTCCGAATCATAAAACATAGTATTTAAAATATTATCTGCAAATTATTTGCTCTAATTGCTTTACATATTTTAAGTAAAATTTATTCATTTTAAAAAGTTTGAAATTTAAGTTTTAATATTTAAAAAGATTAAAATATATTAAGAGGTTGCTTTAAAAAAATTACCAATGATTTGATAAGAAATCCAAAATTCGTGAAAGAGGATAAAATGTATACGGTTCAACTATACTATACTTACAGTATACTATATTTAAATCATATAGCCTTATTCTATTTAGTTTCAAGTATAAAAAGTTGATTATATTTAAAAGAAGTATATATCTTTAGAAATTGAATATTATTTCTAACTAAAATACAAAATAAATAAATTAAAGCATAGTTATTTACTCGATTAACCAAAATCATGAATTGAGTTTGAATTTGTAATAATTTTTAATGTTTATGGATACATGTTCTGAATCAATACTAATACATTTAGAAAAATTAACGGAAACACAAATTTTCTCTCTCATTATTTTATTTGCTCTCTCTGGAGAATAATAAATACATCAAATGATTTAAATTGCAAAGGTTTTGCTCATGTTTTATAAAGAGAGAAAATTGAACAAGAAAAAGGTGAAGCAATAAAGATAAACAGAAGTGAGAAAACGATAAAGCATAGAAAATGCAGAGCAAAATAAAAAAATACAAAAAATATCTAGTGAGACAGAGTAAAATTTATTTAACGCATGAACACGAATGGCACAATTCTTCGAAAGTGATTGAAGCAGTTGCTCATTGACATTGGGTAAATGCCAGAGCATCTCCGGTAACGAGAAGCAAAGGATCCGTTGTTATCATTCCAATATCGCTATTACGTTCATAGTTAACTGATCGATTTTTGACACTAGAATTGTCATTAAAGCGTACCATTACCTGAATACGTTGTCTAGCTTACCACTTTGGGAATGAAAAAGTAGCTAATGAGCGTATATAGTTTTTTGCTTTTACGTCGATAAGTTTCATGTTCTTTGGGTGACTAATTTTTTCCCTTGGTTATAATCCATTTATTATTGCTATTTAATTATATATTGTCCTATGCTATATCATTTTTTTGTATTTAGAATTAATGCTTCTTGCATATAGTGGTGCTTCAAGAAGATTTTCTATTTGCAAATTTTTGTTTGTTGATTTGAATATATTGAAAAAAATCTTACTCTTACTCCTTATTGGCATTTTAGGAGAATTTTATGGGTAAACGGAAAATCAATACAGTATTTTTGGTGATTAATGTATTAAGTAGAAATTATTCTTATTAGTTATTATTGTTTTATCTTCAAGCAATTCTGAAACTTAATTATAAGTAACACATACTATTTTTGAAGCTATAGAATACCATTTTATTAAATAACGAATTTGCTGTGGTTACTTTATAAAAATTTTTTTTAGTTTCAAATTAATACATTTTTGAATATTATAAAAAATTTTTATTAACAAATTTACTGTACAGAATTATCTTAAATAAATTGTTTGTTATACTTAATTTGAGAAGAAAGTACTTTTAGCAAATAACCAATTCTATTATATTCCTTATTTATTATTTATTGCATATTAATGTATTTTAGGATTAAAAAAGTTATTTCATTATCTACAGTATACAAAGTTTTAAATATAATTATTTATTAATAGATATTATGAAAATATTTTTCATCGTACTTTATAAATAAATAAATAAATACTTTATTGCACTCATTACAATATATTCTCAGTCGTATTTAAAACAGCTTAAATAGTACAATCATTATTAAAATCTACAGTATATGAAGAGAGTCGCGATTATTTTTTATATACTTTATATATTTCTCATAATAAAAAAATTTTATCTATTAAACGTACAAAAAAATGTTTTATCTAAATATTCAACTCGCAATAATAATTAAATTTAAAAATCAGAAAAAATTTTGAATATTTTTACAAATTTAAATAATTATTTTCAATGTATATATCCAACATCACACCTTAATCAAGCACACATAACAATTTATAAGATAATATCAATTTGCAAATTTTTCTTTTATAACTTGGAGATTATTTTTAAATTGATAATTAAGACTTATACTAGAAATTAAATATTTCCATTCTACTTCAATTTATAATATTTCTATATAGTTGGTAATATATTATAAATTCTTTGTGTAGAATATATGATTTTTTCAATAAATTGAAATATCATAATACTATAAGATATCATTGTGAAACTGAATAGATGCGTTTTATAAATTTCTTTTAATTGAATACATTTTATTTATAAATAATTTTGTTTTTATGTAATAAAATATATGTATTAGATTAAAAACAAGAATAAATGGTATTTAAGATTTAATTTCTGTCAAATATTTTTTTAAAAACTAATGTTTGTTTTGTACTTATAAATTTTGGAAAATTAATAATATTAGAAATAATTTATATAATTTATAAAATATTTTTAAATTAAATTAAATAAAAAGCATGTCATTTTGTACGAATTAATCTGGAAATGAATATTATAACAAATTACTGTCAGTCGTCAGGTGATATCAAAAAACATAATATCCTTAGAGATTGTAAGAAATAACCAGAAAAAGAAATAGAAAAAATTATAAAAACAGTAGATAACACAAAAGCTGTTAGTTTTTTGTTTGATTTTTAAATCCTTACTGACGGTTTATAGATTTTTTTTACTTCTCAGAATAATAAGAGAATAATAAAGGGATTATTATATTAATCGATGGTACTATAATTTACTGATCCTGAATAATATTCGAGATAAGTTTTACAACTACTAGTTTTATACAAACAAGAAAAATTACAATAATTATATTGCAGAATTAATGGAAAAGATTTAAATAGTTTAAGATTTTATTGGTATTTCAACTTCTTAAATAGTAAAACGATCGTCATTTTAATTTTTTATATTTTATAAGTATATTTATGATACTCGGAAAAAATACGTTTATTTTTTAATATTTTTTTATTAAAGATTTAGAAAAAAAATTGAATTTAGATATTAAATATTTTGTTTAAATATATTTGTTTAGTTATATATTTCATATTAATAAAATTTACTATCTGAGTTTATGTGTGAAAATTGAAACTGAAATTTTGAAACAGTGGTTATGCAGTAAACGTATTATAACTGAAGCGCAAACTAAAATTTTATTCTCATAAATAAAGAAGATATTTTTCTTAAAGACGTTATGATCTATTTTTTATAGTTAAATTCGTCTGCTAATTTAAAAGAAGTTTGAAGCAAGAATCAGTTTCAGGTTTCATTTGTATACTTCGAGGTTGATATTCTGCTTAAAGTAATTTTTTTGCAAAAATATATAAAACAAGAATTGTAAAATTAAATCTAAATTAATCTACTATTATGATACGAATTATACAGATTTTTCGTTTAGTACATTTTTTTCAACATTGGTTAAGATGTTTGAAATTGATGAATAAACTATTTATCAGCAATTTGAAAAAATCATAACTTATTATAACAAATAAAAAAATGTTTAAATTACAATATATTAAAAATTATTGGATAGATTATTTATATTTAAAAAATTTCATAAAAGAAATGATTTATTATATTCATTATAAATATACAATAATGAATAATTAATTGAGTTAAAAAATTGATAATATATATATATATATATATTTGAAAAAAATAAATTAATTCAAACATATTATTATAAAATTATTAAAAATATTTTGTTGTTTAAAAATTAAAATTTGTTTATTAAATTCAATCTATTATTTTTGTACGTGTATTTTTCACAAAAATAAGAAAATTATAACTTTTTTATTATTTTAAGTAGAAATAATTAATGTTTAAAATTAACAACTTACCGATTAACGATTAAAACACAATATTAATTTTTTTTAATTTAAACCATTTTGACGCTAAAACATACAAGAACTTAAAAAAAATAATAATAATACCAATAATAATAGAAATTATACCAATAATATCGATAACAAAATTAATTTTTGCAGAATATAATATTGTAATAAATCATGCTTTAATATATATATTTGTGTTATATATGTTAAATATTTTATATTTATAATATACCACTCATTATTTCCGTTTAATTTAAAAATTAGTTTTAATTTACGAATCATTTTTCAATTTATGAAAAAAGAATAGTGATCCGTAAATTTTATTGTATTGTTAGAATTTAAAAAAATTTTTTCTTTTGAGAATAGAAGTTTTGTTTACTTTCATGAATTTGTAGCTGTTTTTATTCAAGTATTCTTTTTTATCAATGTTAGAATTGTGACTTCTTTTGTATAAATTTTATGCTTATAAATAGAGAAAAATTATTAAGAGGAAAGAAAAAAAAATTAAAGTGAAAAAACGAGAGAGGGAAGAAGTTAACGGACGAAAGTTTGTGAATTTTCTCGCTTTTGCTAACGCAATCGCCTAGCTAAATGCTACTGCTCTGGTGCTATCGTTGAACGAATGAAGATGGGATAGGAATCATGTCGATGACCTCAGCAAGGTCTCTTCAAGGTCGTACGTTGAGCTCTAGTCTCTTGCTGCTGCAATTGATGCTGTATAGCCAGTAGGTGGTACTTCACCGTCACTTTCTTCCTTTCCTTGCTCTCTTTATCCCTCCCCCTTGCTAACCTCTTCCGCCGATTTGTTTCGATTCTACTCTTAATATTGCTATTACTGCAGATGTTGTTGCCACTGCACCTTTTAAATTTTATTTTATTTCTTACTTTCTTTTCTCTTTCTTATCTCTTTCTTCCTGTTTTCTCGCTCTTTTGATTATACATATTACTATTGTCATTAGTGTTTAGTTATAAATTAGTATTATTATTAGTTAGTTATTATTTATTATTATTTTATACCGGATTATAAATGAGAGTTACGTTACATTTATTTTTTATTTATAATTTACATCTTTTTCCTAAAGATAACATATATTTGCTACTAATATTTTTTTCATATTTTAAATGTTTAATCATCATGAATTTAAAATTTACTAACTTCCTCTTTATAATTAACTAGTTGATTTTAGTCATTTTTTATAGATACACTTCTTACAATCCAATCATTTTATAATGAAAATGCACCATCTTATAGAAATTAAAAATACTTTGTATTTTACGAATTGTTAAGAATTATAAAATTTAAAGACATAATTGTTGTATATGTTGAAAAATTTATATGATGGCCTAAAATTACTAATCTAAAAAAGTTATATTATAAAATTTAATAATTGTTTTAAATAAAATATATTTATTAATATTTATTCGTATTCTTAAATATATCGATTATTGCAGTAATGAACTTAATAAAAACTATTTTTAATTAAAAGAAACAATAAAAATAAATACAATTCACAAATAAATCAAATTTAAAAACAAAATAATAAACAGTTAGATGTAGAAATTCTCAGAGTATTTAAAGGTAAGGAGATAAGAAGGACAGTTTTTTTAAAGAAGTTGAAAGTTTGGATGAATAAAATGGAAACATCAAAATGTGTAGAAGTTAAACATATTGTAAAAGAAAATGTACAAGCAAAAATTATATGCACGAAAAGAGAGAAAAATAAAAAAGAAAAAGTTAAATGAAAATATTAGCGATATTTATAATGGACAATATAATAAAATCATCAAACACTGGTTAATAGATGCGGTGAGAATATATAGATTATGTAAGAAACAAAAAGTAAGAAGGAAGCACATTATGGAGAAATACAATGTTACTCAGTCCAAACCAATAAATTGGAAGAATATCATGAAAGACAATAAGAAAGATATAAATATATTGTATAAGATTCATTGAAGCAGAGACAAGAAAGCACTATATTGAAAAAAACACATCGGAAAAAGGTACAGACAGGAATAAAAAAGAAACAAGAAAAATAGATAAATAAATGTGTAAAGTACAAGTTAGAATTAATAAATTTACATGAATATAAATAACATTATATGAATTCCTTGTAAGTAAATTAATAATAGTAATAATAATAATAATTATTATTATAATTATACTAATAATACTAGTTCTCTTATTTGTATCGAAAGTAGTATCTAGAAGTTTTATTATGTAGATAGTAATATTCAATTCATGCATGAATAAAAATAGCGTCTAATATTAGTTAAAGATTTACATGATAGTTTGTCGCAGTGTTCATTTGAATTTTTACTATTAATGAAAGTTTGAACCTGTTTAATTATTTGAGAAAAATTTTGGAGTATATTTTATATATTTTGATAGCAATAAAATTATAAAAAATATTTTCTTATTTTTAAATATTTAAAATTATTGATATTAATGAAAAAAAACCAATAGATACATTTTTCAACACAATTAATTGTGTTTTGATTTAAAGCAAAAATTAATTGGTTACTTTGAATTAATTTTCCAAAATATCCACTTTAATTTTATAAATGTATAAAAACAATTTTTTCCTCTCTGTTTTTATGAGCTATTTAGATCAGTAGATTATCGTTTGCCTCAATATTATTTTCCCAACAAAGACTGCCAAAGGAATAATTGAAAGACTTTGTAACTCTTTTGTAGATAAATAAAAATCTTTTTTGAATGTTCAATGTATCTTAAAAGTTGTGATTAAAATTTATGCCGTTTATTATTGATTGAGTGACATTAAGAACAAAGTCTACTTGACTATTGCTAATTTACAACTTGGCTTAGATCTAGATATTATATTCTCCTGGGTAATAGTTTTCAGGTCCATACTTCAAATTATTGCTCATGTGAAAACATTTTATTTATGAGATCAAATCCTATTTTGGACATTGCTCTAGTGTAGTTTTTCCATATTATATTTCACTATGAATTTAATTCATAGCAAGAATTATTTAGTTAATTATTGTTATCCTTTTTATAAAAGTTTTATAAAATTTATTAATAAACCATTAAGAGAATGTTATATTTGAATTATCTAATCAAAAATTAGACACACATGCATATATATATATACTGATATATGTATATACTGATGTTCAAATAAAATTATAAAATAATTGACAAGACAGTTGCAAGTGATATCATCTTTAGTGTTTGAATTTTTTGTTTAACTACAAAATTTATCTTTCACCAGCTTTTAAATATTTTTAAAGAAAATTTTCTAAAATTTAATATGTATTTTATATTATTATGTAATTTAAATTTATTATAATCTTTTCATCATTTGACAGTTCTAGGTTATTAGAAAAATACTATATATTTAAAAAAATAGAAAATTTATCTATAGGCTCAAACTTTTAAAGTAATTAATTTTAATTTTAATTTAGTCCAGAAATAATATTTTATTATTAAACCCCGTAAAGCTGAACTAACAGTAAAGTGTCACTTTCCTGCGTAAAAGGCTATTTTTTTACTCCTAACCTTGTTTTTACTCACTCTGTGTTCATATGCGCGTTCTATTTATAGTTACATTATGCTCTCCGCAAAGCGACAAAATGGAAATATAAAACAACAAAAAAAAAACAAAACCAGTTTTCGATGAGCTGACTGGAGGTAAACCGCGTTGACCGTTCGGGCTTATGTGCGTGTATTGAAGTCAAAAGAAAAATTGCCAAGGTAGACCAGTGCTTATCCTTATTTCTTCCATTTTTGGATGAAAATACTTACACTTACGACTCCTCGGTATTACGAGAGCAGCATACATACACATATTGAGGCATCATCGTTCAATGACCTGAACTTCTTATTTATACGTAAGCAGATTAATCAGCGCACGGCGCCTCACAAACGTTTTTATTCTTTTTATTTGTTTATGTAAACATCATTTTCTGTAAATAAATTTAAATTATTTAAAAAAAAAGAAAAAAATTAATAATAGATGGCTCCTTCCCTGTTATTTTACGGATCGAATTGTAAAAATACTATTTTGAAATAACCATTTCTACGTGTACACATTACTGATCTGACAGACGATGCTTTTTTATATAAGAATTTAACAAATAATGGAATCATATGAAATTTTTTATTACAAAAATTTAATTTACATGTAATAAGTTTTATTTGCTTATAAATGAATTATAAAATTTTACGAATTACTGTGAGTTACATACTGCAAATATGACTTAAGGAGTTGGAAATTTTATTTAAAATAATTTGTTTTTCTTTTGTTTAAATAAAAATGAACAAAAATAACTAAATAAAAAAAGATAGATTTTAAACATTTGAACAATTTACGTGGTAATACATGAAAATTTTCTTTTATTTTTTAATATTTGCATTATATATTTTAGATAAAATATATAATTATTGGTGATAGAAATGAGCGCATTTACATGAGCAAAGTTGGGTGGAATTAATGAGCTCGAAAAAGGTCTCAGTTAAGCGAGCTGAACCGAGCATTTAAAAAACGGTAATCCGGGCCCACAACGATTAATAATAATTTTTAAACAGATAAGGCAAAGAAAAAATGTCAAGAAAAAATTATTATTGATGGGAAGCTTATTTTTCATATAAAAACATAATTCCGAAAATTTATTATTGAAATCTGATCGGTGCTTCTATTGGAGTAAATAATAAACTTCAGAATGATTGCAGTACATATGTTATTCATCGACCAATGCTGAAGTTTATATTTGTTATTCTATCACATTTGTAAGTTTTTTTGTTGTTAATTTATAAATTTTAAACTGCTAATAATTAACTGTATCTATTGAATATCAATTTATTGTTCTATTAATTTGGTTATTCTTTGTAATTTCATACATTTTTAATGTATATTCTCGCGTGCTTGTTCATTAACATACCTAACAACATCGATAACAGTTTCGTATACATGTATTGAAGACTGAATTATTATATATAAATCGTGTAGTTAAACATTAATTATTATTTGTACATACGATAAGTACTAATAGACTGTAGTTAATCCAATAGATATCAGATTTATTTACCTATGGGATTTATGATCTTTGATAATGTTAAAAAACCACATGTATATTCAAGTTTCTCATCCAAAATAATATTATTATTTTACTTACTCCTAAAATATATTTAATATGTATAATACATTTATATAATTTATTTCTTATTTTTACTTTTATTTATATTTTATATATAATTTTTTTATATTTATGATTATTATGTATGGTTATTATTTACATACTTATTGTATTTATATTTAAACAAAAATTTTGTTTATAATAACTTTTTATTACAACTATCCTATAATAAAAAATAATACTTAAGATTTAAGTAATTATTAATTTTTGCTGATTACCATGCTCAGCAAATAAAATATTTTCTTCTCAGTTATTCACTTGTAAAAATGGCAAAGTATGGTATAGCAAACAATCAAGCAATTTGCAAAAAACAAATTCGGATACATAAAAGCTGCTATACATTATTTATTTGTCTTCTCAAAACAAATTTAGTTTTCTTAAAAATTCTTTAATCATCATTGAGTCTCTCGCGACGTGACAAACACGCAAGTTTCCAGAATATGTTATTCATATATCTTTTTTGCGTTTCTCGCTATTTATGCCTTCATATTTTCTATAGTATTAATATTCTACCGAGAATTTAAAAAAAAGTCAAATACAGAATATTGAAATTTTTATATAGTAAAAATCGATAATTTTTTAAATAAAAAATACTTAATTAATATTATAAATAAGTAAATTTGTAGTCTTCTAAGAAGCTGATTGATATAACGATGAACGAAATATTTTTAATCGATATTATGGATAAGTGGTACTTGCGGTATTTTGAATAGTTAAAACTTGAAAAACTTAAAAGTTAAAAAGTTAAAATAATGTTCGTACGACTAAAACTTGTAGTTATAACTTTATTTTTAAAACATCTAATTAGGATATTTTAATTACCTATACATTTATTAAATTAAAAAATATCATAATACTTCAATTTTAAGTCAATAACTATTTATTATATATTCTTTTATAGTTGTGTTAGATAATGATATTCATAGATATTTGTATATAATTAACGAATAAATATAACATTGATTTTGGTACGATATGTTTCAACTTATTATGATAATAATTTATACTGTATATGCGCTACCCTTAAAAATTGAAAAATGAATTGCAATTTATTCATTATCATAAATTTAAATACGTATTTCAAAGCTTAGAGTATGACATTCATATTAAGTTGCAAATTTATAAATTTTGAGAAAAAGAAATTTTGAGTATTGTGTTTTCCATTAAAAAAAATGATTGTGTAATGGGATTTATTACGTTGATTTCATTACGTTGAAACTCACCTTTATAGTATTATGTTTGATCTTATTGAAGACTCAATATTGATAAAGCCATCAAAGAATTCTTTTTCGTTACATCGTCTAAGATAGACTTTACATTATCAAAAACTTTTAACGGAAGTTTCTATTTATCTAGCTGATATTTTACCTATATACTATCCAATACTATCCAATTATAACGTATCATCAAGTATTCTAATTTAACACGGATATAAAACGTATTGTGTCTGAAAATTTTTAAAATAATGTAGATTATTTAAAGTAATCGCTAACATATAATTTCTTTAATTTAAACAAACTATTTTATTTATAATGAATATAAAAAATTTTTTTTTGAGACTAAAATTATTTGAAGATACAGCGGAATGTAAAATAAGACGAGGGAGTGAGTGGTACATTCAATGTAAATTTTAAATGTTTAATTTAAAAAAAAATTTTTTGTTATTAAACTAATTCGCATTTACTTTTAAAATTGTAGAACATTACTAAAGCAAAAAGAAAAAGAAAACTACTTTTTAAAAATAGTTTTCATGCTTTTAATAGTTGTTTGAAAATTTCAATTTTCTATTGTAAAAATAAAAAATATATTTGTTTTCAATAAAAAATTCACAATAATGATATATAAATAAAATATAATTTCATTAGAAAAAAAGAAACAGTAAGAAATAAAAACATTGTATACATAGATAAAAGAAATTGTGCAATCTCATCCTCGTAAAATACTTCCAATTTTTTCAGCTATCGTTTAACTGTGCCCCTTTCTTTGAAATAGTATAGAAAAAGAAAGTTATAGTAATTTTAAGTGAAGCACAAAGTAGATTTATCTCCTTAAAAAAAAAAAAAAAAACAATGAAACGTTATATATGTATAATGTATACAAATAACAAAACAAAAGTATCAATATAAAAAGGTTAAGAACAAAATCATAAATAAATGAATAAAGATATAGTAAACAATAGAAAAAAATTATATAAAAGTTCGAATACTATTCTTAAAATAGTTGTCATGTAAGAGTTATTTTACGTTTCATTTTAATTAAATAAATAATATTTTTTTATCTTATATTTAGCTATCTTATTGATAAGAAAAAAATATTTATGAAATTAAATTTTTTTATTGAATCCTTATTTTAAATATTTTTAATAATATTTGAAGAAAATAATATCTAATATTGAATTTGTTATTTTTGATTAAAATTGATTTTTTATTAACTGTGAAAAAATATGAAGGTAATAAAATGATTAGGTATTCAAGGTAGAGTATGTTAGATAACTTGCAAAACAAGAATAAAAGGTGATAGAAGAAAAATAAGAAATAGTTAGAAGGTAAAAAGAGAAAAATTGAAGGAGAGATGCTACTTATGCCGATTACAGAAGATGGATATATGAGATAATGAAAATCCTCGTTCTACTCGGATCGTGCATGCTTCCGCGTATCTAGATTCCACACTTCTCGCGTTGCAAGTTCTACGTCTCAGGGACGTACATGGCGCGAGCGTCTTTTCACTAGATTTCTCACTCAATTGCTGCTGGAATTTATTCCCTTTGGTTCTCTTTGCTCCATACCACATTAGTATGAACAAAAAGACTTACTTGCAAATGATTGTAATCGTTAAAAAATTAATGGAATCACGAACGTATACTGAACATGTATTGTTTTTATTAGTGCATCATTAGTTTTGTTTGCGATAGTATATATGTTGCTTATCGTCTATGTTTGTCAAATATTTATAATATTTTCAATGATTATTACAGTATAATTATAATAAAAATTTCTTACTTTGAAATTTTCACGTATTGAAAATAGCAAATTATATTTTTTTTAAAGATTGTTGGTAAGAAAAGACTGTATATAGGATTTTAGTATATGTTTAAACCGAATGTTTTTTTTTAATCGAATAACAAAAAGTTATTAATTCTGTGGGATTGTACGAATCGTAAGATACCTATAAAAAACTTGATGATAGTAATAATCAATATTTTTTATTATTTATTGGGTTATTTTTGATTACTTTTTATGTTCACTGCTTATACGTTTATAGTAAATTATTAAAATATGGGACTATACATATACGTACATCTGAAGAAGCTAGTACATACTTAAAAAAAACTTATTTTCGATATAATTTATTCAGTGTATCAGTTTGTTCCTACTCATAATAAGATGATCAATCGAATATTTGTTATAAGAATTCTGTTTTATTTATATTGTTGTAGATTCACAAATGGAACAAGGCTATAGGTCGGAAGTCCAGGAGCGTGCTCTAGTTGTGTCTTTACAGATGTTCAACTTGATATTAGAACGGGGTGTTTGTCTACTCAAAACTCAGTTGGAAAGCGACGAGCGTCCCAGACTCGTCGTCATCGAAGATATGCAAATACTGCTTCCTGCTATAAAGGTATTTATAATTATCTTGGTACACATATCATGATTATTTCTCATTTTCCTCCATAGAATTTTAACATATTATTATTATTATTTTAACCTACTATTTTATTATTTTTCTTAAATTTTAATTTTTTCTTTTTTATTAAAAAGAAGAGTTCTATAAAAATAGCTTTATTAGAAATTTCAATAAAAAATAATAAAATTATGTGACGAAGAAAATAACAAATTCATGAAAATCATTTAAAAAACAAAAAAATTAATTTATAAAAATTTATATACAACTATTTTAGATAAATAGTACACTATAAAAAGATATAAAATGATGCATATTTTAAAGTGGCATATATATGTGTGTACACATATCAGTAATTATTAAAAAACATTTTACCAAGTATAACTTTACGAATACAATATATTATTAAAATTTAATATTTGAAAGTAAATTTGTATCAAAACGACATAAGAAGATAAACCTTCACTATTTGTTATTAAATTATAATTATTTTTAAGTAATAGTTAAAATAAAAAATCTTTAATTATTCTGTGTTCTGATTATGGTTTATATTGAATTTTTTACTCCTTTTATTTTCCTTCTCTTATCTCTCTCTCTCTCTCTCTCTCTCTCTCTGTGACCAAAACAAGTTTAAGTATTTTTATTAAAATACACATGAAAATAAAAAAAAAATTTTAATATGCTTAAAGAATTATAGGAATATGTTTCCATCCTTTTCTAGAATATCGCTAAAATACTGTATTTAAAGTGTTGTATTTGAAATTAGTACGAAAATGTAGTAGATGATATTTATTCAAAGTAAAGGAAATATTTCATTCATCTCACTATTTCCTTTTGGATAAAAGTTTCACTGAAATATATAGGTTTCATCGTAAATATCTACGGTGACTATTTTTTCAAGTAAAACCCGTAAAAAATGTTTTGGATAATAAAAAATGATAATTTGATGTAGATGTTAAAAAAAGCAAGGGGTTTCTAAAAAACATTTAATTGAAAGAATTACGCTATAAAAAAAAAATTCATATCAACCACTTAAAGAGGTATATCACGAATGAAATAAAATCAAAAGTTGATAAATCAAAAACTTTGAGTTTTTCATAAAATTAGAATGGCACGAAAATTTTAAAATTAGGTGCATTATTGACGAAGAGAGATATTAAAAACCATTTGATTTTATACGTAATACTGCTTCTATTTTACAAAAATAAGAATTTTTTGCATAGATTCATCTCCAATAATTAAAAACAGTTCTAGTGTTAACATCGTAAGCAACCGAAGCGATCTTTATGCCAATTAGACTTGGTTCATTACTAACAATACTAAAATTTTAAAAATAACTTTGTGTATTCTTATATTAGAAATATTATTATTATTATGAAATTTTAACAAACGCTGATGATTCTCACCAAGTACCCTTAATAAAAAAAAACCGTAATTTTAAAGACAAATATTTAAAACAGAACAGTATGTACGAACTGTTGATTCTGTTACATGTAAATGTCAAGTTCATGCTATAAAACCGGTTAAACATTGCTCATAAGGAATAAAATGGCAAATATTACGTCATGTGCCCTACTTTTAAGACACTGCGCCTTAGATTTATCACATGCTCCGTTCAGTAAGCTTTTTCTAAAGAAAGGTTCGCATCATATGAAAATGTAAAAAAAGTTACTGCAAAATAGGATTAAATCGAAAGATTATAAATTGTAGTATAAAGGAATTTATTTGCCATCTGTAAAAACAGGAAAATAATTATTTCAGATGGTGTGCACACTTTGAGTAAGACTGGTTTGCAAGTATTTATATGAATAAACGCCAATCTTAATAAATAACAAAAAACTTATTCTCATATCTAATATAGTAATATATATATTTCTTGTGTATAATAAAGAATCCAATTATTTTAAAGAGAACTTTGAAATGGTTAAAACTAGTCTTGTATTTTTATAAACATTAATACATAATCTTAAAAAATAATATATATTTGTGTGCTACCGATAATAATAAATTACTTTATTTTTGTCGAAAATAAAAGTAAATGAATGGCATTTAGTAATAAATAACGTATAGTATAATAATTATAACAGTATATAGTAATAAAATACCGAAAAAAATTTGTTGTTATAAGGAATATAACGTTAAAGCAAATCTAACGAAATTATATAATTATGAGATGATCCGTGTCCATACGTATGCTTCTTCTTGTCGTGAGTACAACTTTGATCGGTAGATCTGTGACCTGAGCAGGCAATGGTACTGAAATATTATTTTAGAGATTGATAAAATATGTGACATATGATGCGTGATATATTGCGTATTTGCAAAGTGCATAATAATAATTGATTTATTATATGTATTCATAATTAGCCTTAATCTTTAATTTTGAAAATTTTTATTTAGTGATATATGCTATTTTATAGCTTATTCTTATTCTTCGCTTGACAATCTTTTTTTGCCTTTTATAGATTTGGTGTGATTGGATGCTTTGTCACAGTACAGTTTGGAATCCACCTCCTTCCTGTACAGATTATAGAGTTGGGTAAGTAATTATTAAATAAATGTACAGAAAATTCATTTATTGAACCTGATATTTATTGAAGTTCAACAAAACTTTCATGGATAAATTTAAAATGCTTCATTTAAGATGAGTTTAATTAAAGAATTTTTATTTATACTTTTTTATTGAAATTACAACTATAGAATGAAAAATAAGAATAATATTAAGTGTTTAAATCTGTATACTTAATAAACGTAATAGCTGATGATTGTTAGGTTGTTTCGTATATTCATTATAAAAGTTATAAAAAATCTTTAACTTTTCACTTCGCAAACGTACGCTTTTAAGATTTTTTAATAAATAATGTTTATTATTTTTAATATATAAATAGACAAATTACTTAAAATGTGATGAATAAATGAATCTTCGTTTACATCATCTTCAAATTTTAAATAAGTTTAAGATAGTTTAATTCGTTAGTATTTTTATATAGGGTTTTTAAGTAGATGTAAAATTATCCTAGCTTAAACAGAAAATTAACGATTACATCAGTTTCATCAACTGATGAGCATCTTCTGTTGAGTTGTATCATATAGAAGCGTAATGCCAGAAGTAACGAGTGTTTGGACCGCAAGCATATACATGACTCCACAAATAGGCTTGCGCAGCAACCGCAATTGCTCGGTAGTTGCATCAGTGGTGACGACGACTCTATTACTGCACTCGTTTCGTACTAATTAGAAATTTTCTTGTTATCGGGTAATATCCAGCCACAGATTGTCTAACAGTATTGAAATCGACGTCATGGCTAATGATACAAGGTTGAGAATTTAGCTACGAAAAGGAGGATACATGTGAATATTTTGTCGTACCACCTTATGGAGGCTTCGATTTTATGGTTTGTGACTGTTGCAAGCGGGCGAACGCGATTCTAAAGAGTCTAATTACCGTTTGTACATAGCTAGAAGTAGGATAATGACTTGTATCTTGATACATGTTGATAATAAGTAAATGCGTTTTTTTACTTTCTCATTAGTACACTTTAGGCATTCGGGACATGTAAATTTGACATTTTCTTTGAATAGCATCATCAGTGAAAGATTTTTCAATATTCATATTTTTGTCGAAGTTGCAAAGAAATGAGCTCTTATTTTTTCTTGTTTATGTATACGAATTCCGTATCAATTGTAAACTTTGCATTTTCTTAATATTTTCCATAAATTATAGTAAATTATTTAAAAGTTTTGCAAATCGAACGGTATTGTACGTAACGGAATAAAAGATTTAATTTAAAATTTTTATTATAATTATATAAATTTATATAAACTTCATTTATAACTAAATTTATAACTAAATTATATAAACTTAATTTATAACTAAATTTATAACTAAATTATATAAACTTTTTATAATATATATTTATATTATAATTATTAAATTATATAAATTTAGAATTTAAGATTTTTAAAAAGAAAAATATTTGTCGTGTCATCTTTTACAAAAAATTATTTGTGAAAAGACTTTAATATACTTTAAACTTAAAATAAAATTATTAATATTAAAATTGAATTTTAATGGCATGATAATTTAATTTAACATAAAGGAATTGTAAAAATTCAAAATAGTAATATTAGAAGAAATATTAAATGATAATTATGAACGAAATAAATTAATTTTCTTAATTTTTAATTTTATTGTATTTAATCACATTTATGGTAATACTGATTTAATCACTCATTTTGAAATTCAATTTTTTAGTTTTTTAGTTTTAGTTGTCAAATATTTGTAAATAGACTAAAGAAATATCCTACATTATCTTATGTTTTATATTAATTTATTAATTATTCTCAAAATATTAAAAATATTATTTTTAAATTAATTTTTTATTTACAATTAATTTTGAATATTAGAAACTTAAAATTCTTATACGACTATAAATTTCATTTGCATTCCAAAATCTTATATGTATAAGGTATAACTGATAAGTTTATATTTTTCAATACTCTCTAAATTATAAAGATTACTTTGAAACAGTTCTAATAATATTTTAAAATAATACTGTATACATTTATATTGTTTCTTCAAAATTAATTTTAAGACAAAATTTTGAGACAATGGTAAATTATGGATCGATTACACAAATTAATTTTTTTATATCTCGAGCTGCAAAGTATATTTTACCTTAAATAAATTTAAATAGAATGTAATTTAAAATTTAAAGATATTCTTATAATTTAATGAGGATTTTCTATGATATATTTAAAAAAATTTATTATATCTTCTTTGTTATACAATTAATAAGCTTGAAATACTAAAAATAAAATGCTTATCATAATTAATTGTATTCCAAATCTGTGAGTGTCACAAATATTGTTGTATATTTACTTGTGTGACCAATTTTATTTGAATAACAATTATTCCTTTAGTTTACATAAATGCGTTTATTAAAATCCAAGATAAAAATGATGAACTATGCTGATGCTTGCTTTAAAAATTAAATTTTGGGATATTTTCTTAAGATTAGAAATCTAATTTATATAAATATTTTTTTTATACCCTTAAACATGGTTCGGTAGATAGATATTCGAAATAATATCATAAACAACTCTTGATATAAGAGCTTTGGATCTCTAACAATACTTTGTGTCCGAAAAACTTGCTAGTCAGTACAACTACCTCACAGTATACAGTCTCTGCACGAACTTTCTACGAATTTACCCAGACTCTGCGAAAAGATGCAAACATTATAGCCGCCCTTTTAAGCCTTCTCTCTCTATCTCTCTCTCTCCTCTCACTCTCTCACTCTCTCTCTCTCTCTCTCTCTCTCTCTCTCTCTCTCTTTATCACTCTCGCGTTCTTCTTCTCAAAAAACCTGTTTGACTCATCTACTCGATGAATTTCAACGAGAGACGGGAGGAAAGATTACTGGCAGAAGGCGATGATTCGCCAAGACAGCAAAGTCGAGAGCGTGCCACCGTACGATCGAGAAAAGAGCTCCTGCTTTTGCTTCTATTCTTGATGTTGATGCTGTTGTTGCCGATGCTGCTCAGCTCACACTCACGCGCTCACCCGGTGAAAGCAGAAGAGCTAGCGCGACTCGATACCGCCTTTTTGCATTCCGCGCATGCAATTTTTTGTGTCGAACAAGGCAGATTATTAACTCCCCAAGAAATCGCGCGAGAGCTCTCATGTTTACTACCTACGCTTTATTGCTCTCATATTTCTAAGTACGGAACGATAAAGAGTTCGAACCTTTATACTTCTCTTTTACTCCCTCACTTCTTTCTTTTCCTGTACGAACTAGTTATACCCTGGGTTACGTGTATAGGTTACGGAGTCATATTAGCAAAGAATTGAATGAACAGATAATGCATAGATAAAATCTCTCAAACTGAAACGTTCAAAATGAAAAAAGGAGGAAGGATGGCGAGTTTTTCTCTTGTTTTTGTAGTACTTGAGAATTTTTAATACGAAACGGTTTGAATTCTGTAACTAATACAAATAAAACAGGATGTTTATAATAATATTTTATCAATTTTCATGCCCCATAAGTATTGTTTTCATTTAGTACGATAATTTTATCGCCATATAAATTAAATATATAATTACACTAAGAACATTTATAATATAGTTTTTTAAATAAAATCTAGTTTTACAATAATTGTCTATTTGTTGAGTTTTATACGAAAATGGTAGTCAACTTAAAATTCAACTCTTAATTTTTATTTAAATAAAGCCAATCATTTTCTGGTAATTATTTCCTATTTTAGATGTTGCATGAAATGTAGTTATAAAAATTATTTTTGCCTTTGTTATTACGCATTTTTTTATAAATCATTAATGTCTTTTATAATATTTTAAAAGAATTAAATTATTTTTATGTAAATATAGTGGATTTATGTCATTTTAAGTTTAATTAAATTAAACATTAAAAAAAATATAAAAAAATAATTTCATATACTTGTTAGTTCTAAAAAATATAACTTTTGTTTACTCACAATCGAATCAGTATTAATATTAATATTATTGTCATCAGAACTACTTCAAACTTAGTAAATATATTCTACAAAAATCACGTTGTAAAAATTTCGGATTGTAACTTATTATTTAAATTTGTTTATACTTGTGAATTATATTTTATTTTAAAAAATCAAGTATTAATTACTTCGTAAATATAGAAATATTAAGTCATAAAATGAACATAAAGATTAAAGGAAAAGTGAAAAAGGAAAGGGAATGGTTATTCATTTACGATAATAATATTCTTGTCCTTTAAATTATAAAAAACCTAGTTTTTAGTGTATAGAGTGTTATTATTAGATATTGATTTATATTCTCAGAAAAAATATAGCTCTATTCAGCTCATCCATATTACGATTTATTTTTTAATGATATTATTCATGCAAATTGTAGCAGCAATGATTAATTTGAGAAATAAGGAGTTAAGCAATAAAGGAAAGAAGGAAGAGAAAAAAGGATACATGAGGTCGTCAATACGCTCATAAGTAGTAGTAATGCGATATATTGGCTATGAAATGGGTTTCAAGGTCTTAGTTCGCGTAAATATAAACCATGAGAACCTTTGTCTCACATTACCCTATCTATACCTGAAATACGTTCATTATTGTAGCCCTCGTTATTTTTTGAAATAAGAACGTGAATATTCAACATATTTTTTTTTTATTTTAATACTTTAAGTTATTTAAAATAATTTGATTGTGCTGTAATAAATTCATTTCCAGACTAAAGTTTAACTTTTTTTCGTGTATTGCGCTGATTCAGTTTAAAACCTTCACTCTTCAATTATTTCAATTAATTTATCGTTATATGATACTGTTTTCTATTTTCATAATAAAATTTATTTTATAAATTTTGAAATATATAAGAAAAATGTAGCAAATTTAAACTAATTGAACTAAAAAAAATTATATATACATAATTATATATATTATATTATATTATAATTATTATACTATAGGTCATTTAACTTTTAACTTCAAATTGTACATTATTCTAATAAAAAAAATTTATATATATTTTTAATTTTTATATTTCAGTGTTTATTTTTTTTAGATTAAATTTAAAATGGATAGATGAGTTAGATTCAAAAAATTTATAATTCAAATGAAAAATGTTATAAAATTGAAATATGTAAAATTTTCCTTTAAAATTTCTTTTTAGAACTTGATTTTATTATCATTCTCGAGAATATAACTTCTCGTTGTACGTTATTCTGAACTTAGTAAATTGTTGCTCGATATTTAAACACAATAAAAATGGTTTATCAAATAATGTTAGTAATATATCTTTAAAATTACTAATAAAAGTTAGTACAAGGTATGTTATTATATAAATCAGAAATATGTAAATAAAAAGGTATGAGTAAATAGAAAAACTACAAAAAAATACATAAAATAGATAAGATACAAATAGTCCTGAATCAATAATTATAACAAAGCTGAAATTAAGTTTATCAAAAATGTAAGTATAAGCAAAGACAGAGTAATTACATTTTAGAGCAAAGTTAGAAACTGCAAAGATATAAAAATTCTATAAGAATGCGTAAACATTAGAATAGAAATAGAAATAAAATGAAAAGTAAGAGGAAAAAAAATTATAGAACAAAAGGATTCAATTTCTGGTAAAGTGTCAGATGGTCAAACATCTACTAAAGATAGAAATATGAAAGTGCAGAAAATATATGGGTAAAATACATAAAATATAAGGTAGAGACAATGTTTTTATTGTTTCCACCTATAAAGATTTACATGAAATATTAGAAAAATAGATAAATAAATTCTAAAATTTTAAATTTATACCAGAAGTAAAATACGCGTAATACCATAAAGAACATATAAAAAATCCGTATATGAAAAAAAAATTATATTAAGACTATAACATTAATTATTAGTATAAAATTGGTAATTGAAACGAATATACATTAAACGATAGAAAAAGAAAGAATGTTTAAATTTTTCAATAATCATAAAGAAATAATTAACCCGCATTATAAGAGTGCAATGAAGGTAGAAGAAAATAATGAAAGAAGAAAGAAGAGATTAAAATGTTTTTATATTATATATAATATTATATATAATATTCATTGGAGTAAAGAGGGAATGAAATATGAACGAGAAAAGTATAAATATAACATTTATAACATGTATGTGCCAGACATTTCATGAAATAATGCAGAATTTATATATATAATGTAATATAATGTATTCATAATCAACATAACAAAGAACAATAAAATATTTTTTATTTTCACAAAACTAATAATTTTACGTTAAAAAACTATAAAAGTCTATTTTACATAAAAATGAAAAAATCTAATTGAAATAGAAAAAAAAGTTCAAAATTGATCAATAATGTTGTTAGGATTAAACTATTATATTTTTTGACTAAAATAAACTAAAATGTTCCATCAATGTAATATTTTATAATAATTACTTAGAGGAAATCGTTACCTTTGTATTAGCGCTAAATGGTATACCTTACAAATGTGCTTTATTTAGTTAAAAACTAATACTAACTTTATGTTGATAATTATTTGTTAAGAAAATATAACGAAAATCAATATATCCGAGGGTTTTCAGAATCATTTAATCATAACCACAATGAAAAAAGAAATTATTGCACAAATAAAAAACTTTTTTAAATTTTCTTTCTCTAAATTCTTAATCTGAAACTGAATTATTTAAAAAAAAAACAAATAGAAAAATCTCACATCCGACAGACAATTACAAAAATAACCGTTGCAGTGTGATTAATCAGGTATTTCTTCTTACAGGCCTCCAGGTGACGCATGGAATAGGCTTGCAACTATGGTAAATCTGCTTGAGAAACTAAAGTATTCTCGAAATCTTCTAATTCAATCAAAAGATGCTCAAGGACGTGAGGATGGTAAGTAAAAAGTTTAAGATAAGTGACCGTTGAAATATTTTACTTTTAATGAATCCGACGGATTGGGTAATTAACCTTATACAAGTGTATTTTCATTTCTTCATTTCTTTATCGTTTATTTATACTAGCATTATTTTAAGATGAGAAAATATATAATTAATAATCACATAATGGTGTCAAAGGTCGATTAACAATTAGTAATTGTTGCAATCTTAGAATTCGAGAATTATCAAAAATGTATGACGAATAATATATGATTGTATGATAAATGGTTAATCAATATTCTTGTTAAAATGTATAAAATAAGTGAACTCATATTAATAGGCTAAAATTCATGGTTTTTAATTAATCACTATATAAATAAAGTAGATGATGTAAGAATATATGAAAGTAATTTTATTATTTATTAATTATTTTACTTTGTTAGTTTTATAATTAAAATTTTGGGAATATTAGTTTAAATTAGTTTAAATTAGGTAAATTATTAAATAATTATGTACTAAAATAATTTGAATTTGAATCGATTCAAAGTGTAGTTAGTTTATAATATTCAACGTATATAGAACAATGTATTAAAAAATAGATTTAATTTTAATACAATTGAAAACTAATAACGAATTTAATAATTCTTACAAAAAAATATTATTAATGATTATAATTAAATATAATTAAATTTTTACTTTTCTTTTTACTTAAGAATATTGGTTGTGATGTAAAAATTTTATTCCAACTTAAAATTTTTGGTATTTAAATACTAACTGTATTCCTGATGAAAGCCTAAATTATTAATTGTAATTTTTTCAATGAAATAAAATATAATTAAAATTGAAATATGTATACAAAAAAATCTATAAATTTTTTAAAGTACATGAAATTTTTTTCGAAATTTTAATTTTATTGTTTTTTAGCTTGTTTAACCTGCTTACAATAATATGGGTATTGGCAAAAGTTTTTTAATTATTTATAACATTTGTAAAATTTATATATAAAATGTTGGAGCTATCCATAAAGAACACAATTACATAATATATGTACATAAACCTTAACACTTGTTCTTATATATGAAGTGTATACATAAAACGGTATAAAAATATTATATAATAATTAGCATCTAAGTAACAATATTCTGTAAAGAATAGTTTTACTGTTTTTGGCATGATTAGTATACAAACGAATTATTTTCTCTTTCTCTTTCTTAGTAATACTTTGAATTACATGTTGTACTATTTATTAATATTTAATATATTTTTATTTCTTTGTATCTATCTTCTAATTTTTTTCATTTTGTATTCAACTTTTTATTTTCTTTTTTCTCCCTTTTTTCAAATTTTCTCCGACTAAGGTCAATCCTGTTAATTAATGGTGCATCATAATAATCACTGTAATCTAATTCGAAATTCTTCTTATGCAAGATGGTTATGTAACTGATATTACAAAATATTAGAAAAGAACTAAGCGATGAAATCAATCAATTATTTGAAAAGTTTTCTTTGAATCGTTTATAATTGTCAGTTATTTTATCATATTCTAGTAAATATCTTCCTAAATATTAAATTTTGTATAGTTAATGTCAAATATTAAAGTATTTGAAATTTAAAAAGTGAAGAATAAAGTTAAATGCAGATTAATGTACTTATATTTTTATATTTCAATAATAAAAATAAATAAATAATGATCGTTAATTGATTATATTTGTTCATTGATTTTTTATCCTAATCATGTAAACTGCAATAAAAAATAGATGTTTTAGTTTAAAAGATAATTTATTAGAATTTGAATTATTTACAATATTCAAATACATCATTTGTGTGTAATATTACACTATAAAAACATTTGTTCAAAAAAATTTATTCTATTCAAGTCTTGTAAATGTTAATATGTAATTAGATATTTATTTTTTAATGACAATTTTTAAGTCGAGTTCTCCTTAATTCTTATATCTTATAATGAATTATAATCTTTTTAAGCATTTCTGTAATACACAAATCCAGGCTAATTTTTATAGATTCTAACTTTCAACCTTTGTGACTCCTTAACAAATACATTTTTTGATCATAAATAGAATTTTACTTTACATTCCTTACAAGAGATGTCAAATATACAGATGAAATTTCTAAATATATTTTTAAAAGGATATTATTATATAACCACAAAAAACATAAGTAGAAATGATCACTAGATAATAATATAGATAATAATATAGCATTATATTACAACATCTAAATTCAAACATTCCACTTGTTTTAAATGGTATATATTTCATATTATTAATTACTTTCACATATTATTTTTTATGATTGTATAATAGTTTTACCTTACAAATATTTTTATAAATTTCTTATTAATCAGACAAAGTATTTTATGATAATAAATTATATTTCTACAATATACGTTTAAATTTTAATATATGTGGCTACAATAGATTATACATTATATACATAAAAAATGTATTTTAAACAATCGATGAACCAGTAAAGGCCACGACTAACCCTTCTTGTATAAGTGGCTATCTATTTTTGTTACCTAAACGAATCTGATTTTCCGTCCTTTCTGGGAATGGTTTTGATGATTCTTCCAAGAGGCCAATGAAGCGGCCTTGTACTATTCTTCTTTAAATTTACTATAGTTTGTGGTTTGTTGCCACGGTCTATTTGGACTGTCATTAAGCTCTAAAAGATAATTTAAATATTTTTTCAACCTTCTGTCCCGAAAGTTCTATTTAACGATCACCATATATTGACAATTAGAAAATCGATTTATTGATAAATTCGTTTAATTATGATCTAATAGGTTGGTTATATATCTTTAATTAAAAAAATTCGCAAAGGAAAAAGCTGTTAAACCTTTAAGTTATAAGTTATAAGTTATTACTTACTATTTTATAAAAATACTTTTAAAATATTTTTGGACTTTCTTCAAATTTCATGACGTTTTTTTTTTGTTAAGCTTTGGTGTTTAGTGATAGAATTAAATTATTGGAATTAAGGGCTCCGAATTGGTACCTATTATAGTCTATTCATTAAGATTTAAAAAATATTAATGTAGATTATGTTTTTAGGGAACAATTTTAATATGTCGCTTTTATACAAGCAAAACTCGAAGATTCACTTAATTTTATTAGTTCTTGAGTAATATGACGGTTTTTAATCTTCAATATCTTTTTCAGTAAATGTAGTATCCATTCAAATTTTGCTTGAATTTGTTATAAGTCGATCTCAATCAAATAAATTTGTTTTTTTTAAGTTTAAAATATAAAAAAATTAATGAATTTTATAAACTTTATTTTAAATATCGTATTAATCTTTTTATTCACATAATTTTTTAATATTCATAATTATAAATAATTGTCGATGTCTACGTAGTTACAGCAAATTAATCTGCTAAATGGAAAGGGGAAATAAAACTAATCATCATTTGTCTATATTAATATTAATGTTTCTCCTATATTTGCTAATTTTCACATAATTTATTGAAATTGTAACTTAGAAACTAAATAGTGAAATAAAACGGTTCGTTTTAATTAGTCTTAACTATGTGATATCTCTCGATACTCTCGATGTTAGTAGGTAAATGCAATACCAATGTAGTTGTTCTGTATACATCATTGACAATGATATGCTTGAATTATTACCGCTCTCTTATGTTTCATAGACAACTTATTTTCTCTCTTTGTCGCTTTCAAAGTTTTATAAAGATTTACAAAGTCGATTTTAAGCAATTTCAATTTCCTTTAAACTAATTAAAAATTGTTTTTTAAAATTTTTTTAACCAAGATGTTAATCAATATATTTTAATTTACTTGATTTAATTACCTATTCACTTTTATCAATATCTAGTTTTAAGTATTACGTAATTTTTTTATTAGTATTTTTTAGCGATATAAAGATTTTGAAATATAAGATTAATTTATGATGAAATTTAACTTGTGTTCATTATTTCTTATGACAAAATGCTCACGTTTTAAATTAACATAACGCGTGAAGAATAAAGATGTTGGTATGTGTGGCTACATGTCTGATTACGTATTGGTTAATTGTATAATTAAAAAATTTACAATAACTTTTTAATACACTATGATCCTTTCGTTTAGTTAGGATTTTCTTTTATAATATATGTGGTATATACGAATGAGCGAAATCTAATTCAACATTCTTAATCTTCTAGAACAATTCATTGATTTTTATAGTATTGCGTAAATTTTTTTAAATATGAGTATAAAGATAAATAGTAGCTAGTTCAGGTGTATTTTAGTCTAAAAAAATTAATGATTAACAATTATTTTTTATTTTTGTGGACTCGATAATTTTTTCAGTAGGTTTCTCTCTAACTGTTATTTCTTTTAATGCATTGATTATATCCGAATATTAGAAATATTAAAAAATAATTTTTGTATTTTATATATATATATAAATGTAATAATAAATGATACAAAATTATATTTATTTTATTTTTTATCCTGTATTACAAATAACAAATATAATGTAAAACAAATCGTATATTTTTTATTGAAAATGAAATTCCTTAGAATGTAATTACAATTAAATAAAATTCTTTTCTTTAATATAATTTATTGATATAATTTTAATTGTAATTAGTTGAAAAATCTACAGAAATTGTATTATCGCAAAAATAAACGCCAATTTAAAATCTATACAAAAAAATTGAATTATGATTTTATACTTTTATTTCAAATAACTATAAAAAGAATAAAATGAAGAAATTACCTCTAAGTAATTCATTTCAATGAATAAAATTTGTAAATATTTTCTTTATAGAAAAATTAATTTATACAAACAAGCATATATATGTTGTTTATTACTGCTTCCATTTTATGTGCATGTGAATATAGTATTACGAGTATAAAGCTAAAGTTCCAGATATTTATGCCATAATAAATTTTTGTAGCATGCATATTTTAAAAGTTAATTATAAATTTAATTTACCATAGTATTAATGAATACTCTCAATTGTTATTCTAACAACTTCTTAAACAATTCATTTCCTTTTTCTTATAACCTTTAGATTTAATTATTTCTAAAAATATGTTATATAGAAAAACTTAATTTCAATAGCAAATTTAATTAATTTTGATCGCCGTGTATATTCTTTCAGAGCTTAAGCACGTCAAATTGCCGGAGGATACAACACTCTCTGGATTCACGCCACTTATGTCAAATCCACAGGATCCCTTTTACGCCGATAAGAAAGAAGATATGGTATGTTTATTTTGTTTTTTATGTTTCTGCATCTTTGCGTCTTTTCAACGAGTTTCTTTGGACCAGTAATTAGAAGTTTAATAACCAACTGTAGGCGGGTTAATGATACGACTACTTGGGCTTTTAATTGTAATTATGTTTTGGGAATTTTAATATTATATGAAGGGATTAGTAATGATAAAATAACTAGTAATACTTAATTGTAAACGTCGAACAATTGACTTTATGTAGTGGAAGCTTTGATTTTTTTATTAAAATTGTTATATTTCATTCCTTTGAAAAATATTTATTGGAAATATTTATTTAATATAATTTTTCTAGGTATTTACATACTGCACTTACCATCTGATTAAATAATGATATTCTATTACTTATACAAATAGAGGATGAAAATAATTAACCTAATTTACATTCATAGAACTGTTATCAAATGTCAAAATATAAAAATGAAATAAAGATAATATGCCTAGTTTTATAACGGGCGTATTAAATGAATACATAATTTATAATTTATAAAATAATTATAAAGTACTTCAAACTTTGTTTAAGTAAAAATATTTAAGTGTTAAAATTTAGAAATTTTAATTACACAATTTTCCAACTTACAAAATAAAACTGTATTGAATTATATTTAATATTTTAATGGTTTAAAAAAATATTTTTAAAAACAATATTAATATTTATATTTTGGTAGATAGAAAAATGATTAAGAATCTGATATAACGTTAGTTACACTATTTTATTGAAAAAAATACAAATTAAAAGGTAGTTAAAAAAATACTCGAATTAAAAGTTCTAACGTACATCGTTATTAAAAAATGTTTAATAAACTTATATTTATAATGCATGTGTGTTATAAATATGTATTTAAAAGAAAAAAATAAATAATGTGTCATTTTTAAAAATTTTTCTAATTATAAAATTAATTAGTATTTAAAATTTTCAACATGGTTGCTACGTTATGGGTTTCAACTTAAAATCTTAATGTAGCAATGAGTATTTCTTTATTTTGCAAAATAACGAACTATATAAAAATAGCAAATCCGTCTTTAAAATTTAAAACTTAAAGGGTATTCACAATGCCAACTTTAATATTTATATCATGTTCACCACACAGGAAGTAGTTCAAGTCTGCTTGAGGATATACAAAATCCTCTTTTTTGGTCAAGTATTTCTATGTGGTTTGGAAACACCCGTGCTGAAGCTACAGAAGAGTGAGACTGGTGTTAGCGAATACGTATCTGTGGTCGAAGCCTCAAGTGCGAGTTCACCGGGATCTCCACCCGAACAGGTGCGTATTTTAGCAGAACGAAACGATCCAAAACCTGTCTTTTTGATGATGCAGCGTAAGACGCACCTTAATCTTCCGTTTATTTACGCATGAGCAAATAATTATACGAAATATCTCATAAAAGTGCGTATTGCATAGTTTATGCTTTACTGTTATGGCTTGTAGTTGGAAATGTTACTCTCAACCAGATGTTATTAGACAAATGTAAGTAAATACAAGTCTCAACCAGAACGTATCTCGATATTCATTACAGTTATGTTTTATGAGGTCATTTCATCACCGCGTCACAAAATTTATTTAACGCGGACAAGTAGGTACTCTTTCTCGATCTGTACTAATATATTTGTCTAGTCTCTCTTGACTGTTTTTTAAGGAATAAATAAACTGATATTATGCATTTAATGGTACACTAGGACCCTTTGAAATCTTGTTTCAATCAAAATTTTACCCAATAATTTAAAAATAGTTTTGTGCATTTTATTTTTTATACAAGTAATTTATATATATAATTAACTTTTATTTTCACATAAGTATCTATATAGCATATAAATACCTATTTTTAGGTTTGGAGATACTTTCTCTTTTAATTTAAAGTAATATTCTTTTCTAATTCTAAGTCACTAATGCTCGCTAGTTTTAATATGTTTCAATTTCCTATTTTCAAATAGTACCAATATTTTTATTTTCCATTTAATTATGTGTAATAAGACTAAATATTTCAAATAGTATAATTTTAAATCTATATTTAAAGTACATTCGTCAATTCTAATTCATAATAATGTTATAGAATAATGTTATAGAGTAACAAATATATCGAATCTATTGAATAGGATTAAAAAAAAAATTTTTTAATTTTATAAAAATGTTTTGTGATTAATATTATGAAATTTTAATAGTTGAGTAATGTGTATTAAAAAATTAATGCTCGAAAATAAAAATTATAAACATAAAATATATATTTGGTGCGTATATTATAAATTAAAATAATATATAGAAGAAGAGATAATAATTTAAATTTTAAAATTAAGTTCAACTATATTAAATAAAATTCAAATTATTCATTGATAAAAATTTATGTTAACTTTAGAGTGACTCTGAGTTGATGGTTGAGAGCTACAGTGAAGACGAGGATGAGTCAGTTTTAACCTCGTCTAGATTATCCATCGGAGATACTGGATATGACAGTTTAACGTCGTCGACAACAGCTCCTGCTGGCGAAATTAGATCACTCATCGAACGAAAAGAGGAGTTGGAAAAACGACAAAGAAAACAGGATAAACATCGACAACGAGTTCAAGTAAGTTATAATCAAGTAAACTTTATATTTTCGGTATTTGTTTGTTTAATTATTATTTATTTATGATTAATTTTTATAGAAAATTATTTAGTTCATATTCGTTAAATTATAATTTTAAAAAAAATCTATTAAATATTATATAATTTCATAAAATTAGATTCGATATAAATGCTAGATTCATGAAATTAGTTAAAATAAGTTTATTTCTAGAATCATAATTTTAAATGAGTGTTTGGTCTATGTATAATTATGAAGTAAAATCAAATTGAAAATTTTTATAAATATAATAAATATGTAATCATAAAAAATATTAAATATATTATTTAATCAAAAGATATTTATCTAGTATTTGAATTTTTTAGAAATAAACAATATTATTGTTCTTTTTCTTTACATCAATTAATGGCGAAAAATGTGGGAACGTAGTTCAGCCGTTATCAATTGCGATGAAAGAATAATAGAATATCTTCCTTTCTGTTAGCTTATACTTCTAGTAATAAAAGCGAAAAAGGATGAAGTGAGAGAGGTGATGAAAAATTAGTACTCATTGAATTCGGTTATGTGGAACATGACAGCGAAATCAGCAGCCAAACGACGAACGTGATAGCATTGGATACGGATGCTAACATCGAGTAATGAGATTGGCGGCAACTGTGACAAGTGCGGTATTAACATTCGGGTCATCCGTGTCCATCGCAAGTCACGTTGACTGTTTTTAGCAGGTGTTCAATGACGAATCTCAGGAAAACGATAGTTTTTTCCCTCGTAATTTTCGTATTCACGTTCGTCTGATCTGCATGTTTTCTTATTCTTGATTTCCTTTACGCGGGACTCACCTGAAGATCAGTCTTCTACTCCCTCGTGGCTTCGTTTGTGGGCGTTGGTCTTACTTTAACCTGGGCTGTAAACTCCATTTGCGCTGTCGCGTAAAAACTAACAAGTTTGGCTCAGATAAAACAACGCACCTCAAACCATACTTTTTTCAGTTCCTTGTGCACAGTGTATCACTTCATTGATTTAAAAAAAAAAAAATACTTATAAAATGTTACATATACTTACGATTATACATTGCCCACGCGGCATCTTCGTCATTCTGGTGTCATGGCAGTTGCACGATTTTATTAACCGGCGTTCTGGTGTATCGTTTTACAGATCCTAGTTTGTACTGGAAATATGTACTTATATTTGGTTCACAGTCAGGTATTGGCTTTTGTCTGGTCAAGGATCTGTGTTTGTATTACGGTGATTGTTCGTGTGTTTCTTCTATATTCGGTGATTGGTTGATAGGACTCGCCATATCCTCACTCGTCAGGTTATGACTTGACGTGTGTTTTGTACCGCTCCCAAAGTGTGGATTTGTAAGTGATCATGTGGATTTACCTCGCTGATGCTAAGTTAGACCTCACTTTTACAATTGGCTCAAGGTTGAGACTCTTTCATAGTGACTGAGAAGGCAGATTGCTCGTGCGGTCGTCTGTTGCTTTCTTCTCGCGCGTTTAAAAAGATTGACGGAACAATCGGTCGTATTAGCCGACAAGCTCTCTTTGATACTAGTACTCCACATGGCCTAATTGAAGCCAAAAATGGAGAGTCGAGAGGCCAGTGTATAGTATTTGCTGTATCGTTTCAATCTCAATTATATGTAGCAGTGTTTTGCCAGGTCAACTTTCATAATATGAAGGGGATCGTGATCTCGTTCTTGCCCTTTTGTGTTCCTAACCATTAAGTCTTCAGTCGAAACAACGAATACGAGTTTACGTAGCGTTTTCTTTCGGACAATGTTGTTCCAGGGAATACATTGATCACAGAGTGCGTTTCATCAATGGGCTGCATCTTCCTGCAGTTCTGGATTGCAAATGGACTTTTTTAAGCCCCATTACTTTAATTGGAAAAATGGACAGACATCCAAGACTACATCTGGCTCCTGCACCAGACAGACTGAGATCTAGCAAAAGCGCTTACTTATTTTAAGATTCTTGCGTTATTAAGTCCATTGCAATGGTGTTGGTGTTTATATCGTAAGGTACCATAGGATTTTCTAGTACTTCTAAAAGTACAACGCTCTAGTCTCTAGTCTCTAATATGCTCTTCTGTGACTTCTTGCTCCTACTGACGAGACTTGAGTGGTTGTGGCTCCTAGGTAGTCATGTTGGTTCTTCAGTATTCATTGCATGAAGCAAACGGCATTCAAATTATTCATTTTTTCAAATTATAATATTAAGTATATAACGTAGATCTCATCTGATTTTTAATGATCTGATTAATATGTGTATACAAAGGTTTCAAGTAAAGGTTTTATGTAATTCGCCTCAAATATAATACAATTATGTTTTTTTTTTATCAACTATGCCGAATTTGACAAAGAAATAAATTTGTATTCGTCAAAAAATATTTTTTGAAGTGTTTATGTTACTTTGACATATATACAAATATATATAAATGTAAAAATATATATAAAATCTCGTTTCTTTACATGTAATAATCATTTATCGCAGTAAAATTAACGTAAAATTAGCTTATATGCATGTACATAAATGCATATGAAACATGAGCATAAAGCTTGTACCGCTTTCGTAGAGATTCGCGTATATCTATAAGTACACGATTCATAAAGATATTTTTCACGGACAGTTCTTTCATTCGGAGGAGGAGTTAACTCGAATACATTTAGCTTGTACTGAAATTTTATCATAAGGCGATTCATTTTATGAATAGAGATGTCATAAACCCGTATAATACTTAGATACGATAAATATTTGTGTAGCTAACTTTTATTTTCTTTTATATCAATTTATTCTCTTTGACCTTTCCGTTTAAACTTTTCATCGAGACGGTTTATAATTTATTTAATTTAAATAATTGTTAGGTAGGAACTTTTATCGTCACTGTAATATAGCTATCAATAATCTATTAATATAATATTATTTATTTAATTGAAAAAAACTTTTTTAATTTAAAATATATATCACTGTTGAAATAAATTCATTAACGGTATATTAAGTCCATTGATTAATATTAAAATTATTTTTTTTATCATAAATTTAATGATGAAAGGTTTATTTAAGTTTCTCTCAATAGTCTTCTTAAAGAATAAGCTTTTTTTTAATTATATAATAACTCTTGTCAATAAGCGAATAAAGAAAAGAAATGTAGTAAAAAAGGAGTTTTAAGTAAATCAATATATTATATAATATATAAAATAAGTTTTTTTATTGAAATACTTAATTCTCTTCCGCTCATAAATATTATTGATTCTAACGGTTTTTTATATTTAAGTTTAGAATATTATTTTTTTCCCACATTTTTATCATTTAGAACGATATTACTTTAAAACGACCAAAATTTTAAAATGAATAAGAATTTTAGTTATTTAGTTATTTATTGTTTGTAATATAGGCTACACTTAATCTACAAATATTTATAGGTATGTGTGTATGGAGGGAGCTTAAAATAAAGAAGAGAACTATATATAAATATTTATATATATATTTGTGTGTGTATATATAAATATATACATATATATATATATATATGTATATATATAGAGAGAAGAACAGTTATTTAATGACATCAATTTAGCGTATATTTAAAGGGTAGATGATTTATAGAGATATATGATTTATAGATTTATAGATTTATCTTTTAATTAATATTTTAAATATCTATTACATTAGTTGTTTAAATACCTATACTTCAAAAATTATATTTTTTCTATTTATGTGTATGGTTTGCTACTTTGACACTTGGTTAGTTTATGTATTTTGGGATAAGTGTGCTCCTAGTAATTAAAATTTAAAAAACTCTTAAGAGACTGGATGGAGCAAAAAAGCATGAGAGTCATTGTGTCTTCGGCGGAAACTGAAAATTCACTTTTGTGTCAATATTCGGATAGAAAATATCCATTATGGGTTTATGCATATTTGTGTGAAGCGAGGAAATAAACTATCAAGCTTCTATTATTTATTAATTTGTCTATTTGCGTATCTTCAGGTGGTTTTTAAATGTAAATTAATAATGTTTATGCTGACATGGTCTCTCAGGGGTCACCTAGTTTTCAAGCACGGAAAAATTTTGTTCACAAAACGCAAATATAATTAAAATGCTTGTTATATGTTTGCTGATGAGGTGTATTGTATATATGTCGAGCCCAATTGCCATCAAAAAGATCTGAAATACTATCTACTGATCATCTTGCATGAGAGAACCGGACATATCTTTTTTAATCTGCACTCTGATGGTGTTATCGAGCATAATCTAATATAATAACAAGCATAAGTATCGAAATCGTATACGAAATCGTAAATTTGGAATAAGTAAAAAAATTTTTTATCTATTTAAAACAATGTAGAAAAGAATTTCTAGTCTTTAAAAAATTGCATCTTGCTTTTTATTATATCATAAATCATTATATATCAAGATACATAAAGATAAATATTTAATGTGAAATTTAAGATTTTATTTTATAAATTTATAAAACCCTATTTTATTGAAACATTTAAGAGCAAATTTCTTTTCAATAATTGCAAAAATTGATGTATATATAACTAATATTAGATATAAATTTAATAAAAACTAATAGTATATGAATTTAAAAACATATATATTTTTGAGTAAAGAAGATTGCAGTAATAAATACTTATTAATTATTATTAATTAAAATACTTATTTACTAAATCAATGGAATATAATCGACATAAAAAATCAAGATATTTTTTAAAAATCGAAAAATTAAATACAATATTTAATTAAATCCAAGTTTTTTTTATCATTACTAATTCATTTTTACGTAGTTATCGCATAAAAATCAAATATGATTCACAAAAAATTTAAAGATTATGTGCGTTTTTCTTATGTATGGGTGTTTGTGCATTTAGTACGAGTATGTCTCCGTGTAACTACTTGTGTATTACTGTTGTATATTATTCTCTTTATATTATACACAGAGAAAAAAATTTTATAAACCAAAATAACGAATACGAATTCTAATACTAAAAAGTAAAAATAATATAAAAATTATGAATTATTTCAAAATAAATATATTATTTGTTACAAATTAGAATACCTGAAAAAAAATTTATTTTTATAAATATCGCAAAAATCTTATAAAACACTGATAGTTAATCATTAATTTATAATTCCACTTACAGTTAAGCTAATTACACAATAACTATTTAAAACAGTTTTCGTAACTAAATATCTGTAAATCAATGTAATATATCAAATATATTTAGTGCGTATAATTAAATTATTTGCAGCAACGATTTCTAAACCTAAAATTTAAAAAATATTAAATATATAATAGATAATTTATTTTCATCCATAGTTTTTGCTGTTTAGAAACATAACACTAAAATTATTTACAATTTATAAAATTTTCATATAATCAAAACATTAGTACATATAATGGTGATTGAAGATTTCATATTGATCAAATAAAAAACTTCTATGAACAAATATATAAATATATAAAAATACATTTTTGATAAAAACGTGTTTAAGATTTCAAAAACTGTATTTTTAACTTCTAACAATATAAATTTTCAAGATTTTAAAATTTTTACCGATATCCTGCGTCAAAAAATAAAAATGTTTTTCTTATTAAAATATCTTTATTTCGTTGATTTTTGATGATCAAAAGCATAACTAGACTTTTACATATCACTTATAATTAAGAGATCAATCAGTTTTACATACAATAAATTATATTTTTCATAATAATTATAAATATTAACTACTATTAATGTCCAATGGTTCGGAAATTTCTATTACTCTAAAAAATTCATCCTTGAAAGACTCTATAAATGTTGTTTATCCACTTAAAAAAGATTTGCATACTAAAATCCATACCATTAGTCTGAAATTTCAGTTAATAATATTTTATATTTAATATTCCAAAAACCGCTAAGCAAATTTTTATTTGTCAAAACTTTTAAGATAGGTTAATATCATTCGAAATTTTATTTCGAACCTTTTTTTTTAATATTCATCTGACACATACAATATGACTCATCACCGAAAGGTTATTTTTAGTATTATATTATTTGTCGGTCTCTGTTTTTCGATTTATTGCAAACCAAATTAATATAATATATTAATTTTTTTATTTTCCATTGATTTGTAACTTCTATTTGTTGTCAAATTATAGTGAATAATTCATTCATAAATAAGTTTTTCAAATTTTTTATAAGTTAGTTTTCTTATAAAAAAACTTCTTTCAAATAATCATAAATACTATGTATTTTTCTTAATTTTCTTATCCTGTGATTTATTTAGAAAATATATTATAATAAAAAGTATATGTATATATTTTAATATTATTATTAATAATTTTATTATAAAATTTCAACAAATATAGAAACATATAACAAATTTCTAAAAAGATGTTTATTCTTTTAGAATTCCGCAGTGATTTAACATCTTAATTAAATTATTACAAATGAACACTTTGTTATTATTATAATTAGAAAAATATACGTTGCACATATGTTGCATAATATAAAATAATATAAATAATTTACGATTCATTCTGTATTAAAAGCAAATAAATACTCTTGAGGACATTAAAATGATGTTGAAATTTTATACTAAAAATTATTTTTATTTTGTTTTAATATTAATTGGAATTTTTGAGCAAAATTAACTCCTGTAACAAATTGTGCCTTTTTTAAAATTTGAAAGAACATTAACGATACAATTTACTTTTTGGTGAATGAGATTTTTTTTTTGTCCATAATTTGCTACTATTAAATTTTGTATATTTTATATTATTTTATATGATTTGGTTTTAAATTAATTAAATCAACTAATATTAAAAATTTTATAAAAAATCATACGCGCTCATTATAATTATTTGTTATATGTCGTTCATTCTGATTAATCATCATATAGGAATTATTCTTGCAGAAAAATAATAATTATGGTTATTTTTTTAATATGTAAAGAATATTTATAATATGTAAAGAAGATAAACTGTATTACATTTTTCCATAAAAATTTATATATATTTTTGGATTTTGACTTATCATTCGAGTAGATGTGCAAGAAATACTTTAAGAAAAGTGGAACAAGAAAGGTAAAGACTATATGCAGATGTAGTACATAACACTTAATTTGTCCTTTGAAAGATAAAATTTTTAATAAAATCTCAATAAACACAAAATTGTTTCTCTTTTTTATTTCTTGTGGATTTTTTAGTTTTGAAATAATATAATTATAAGTGTAAAATAATTTATATTCAACAGAACTCATTATTCTATTTGGATTGTTAGTAAGCAATATCGAGAATTTTGTGTCCATGTAATTTTACTCATTTGATATCTTCTCTATCAGAATATCACAATAGTTCATTTATGGAGAAACGTCGAATTATGAAGAATCAGGTTGATTTGTTGTAATTAAATCAAATATTGATACAGTACAATATTGAATCCTCTTCTTTTTTTGCAGATTTTAGTGAAGATTAGTCTGTGATTCAATGAACCGATGGGATTCTACTACTACACGTGTATACATTTTCTATTTAAATATGTTAATTATTAGTATATCGTCACACTTGATTTCAATATAAAAAAATATTTTTAACTAATTATAAAAAAACTATATTTTGATAATTCAGAAAATAAATTTAAAAAATTATATCGTGTTATTGTTTTAAATTGTACATGTGCACTATTATCCTTGGATTTAAAAATAAGATATTAACCAAGTAATAATGATAATAATATTGAATTTTAAATCTCATTAATGAATTTCATTCAGAATATATTAATATAATAAATTATATGTAATAGTATAAATTGAAAGAATTATGATTGTTAATTGACCGTAGTTAGATACTTTCAGAATTAATATAAATAATTACTGTAATTTTATTTAAGATTCATGAGTTGTGTTAAAACAGAAATATTCTAATTATGTTTCGAAATTTTATACAGGTTAAATATTAAAGCAGTATATAGAATAAGAAGTATTCAAGATTCAAAGATCATTTTTTTTATTCAACAAATTTTAGTATACTTTATTCATTTATAATCGATTATTCAAAGAATTATATTTATAATATTATGTTGTATTCGTTTATTTACTTATTTATTTTTACTCATACGTTTTTCATATTAAATAATGAATTCACAAATAAAAGAAATAGTCGAATTTTAACTCGATTTATTTGAATTAAAATTAATTTTGTATAATAAGTTCATAACTTAACTAATCAGTGGTTTATGTTTATTATATAAAATTTGAAACTGAAATAACAATTTCAGTACCGAAGAACTGTTGACAAAAACAATTAATTTGTAAATAATAAGTATTTTTATTTTATGTAATTAAGGATGAATTCTTAAAAATTATTCTTATAAAATGTATTTTTTATAATTTTACAAATCTCGTGTTTTTAAGATCTGAAGACTTGCAATAAAATCTAAATAATAATTTTTAATAAGAAGAATCTTGAAGAAATATAAATAATTAAAAATTTCTTTATTTAAAAATTGCTTGATCTTAAATTTTTTTTTTATAATTTAAGTATTAGATGGTTTAGATTTGAAAAATAAAAAATTTACAATTTCAGCAATATTTTGTTATTTAAAAATAAATAAAAATAATCTAAATGTTTCAAAATAACGAAAAATCTTTAACTTCATAATCTAGAAAGTTTATGTAATTGTATAATTCAAAATAAAAATTCATACATAAAGTGGTTAACTTAATTAATAATAATCTTTAGGAGTAAATAAGATTGAAAGTGCTTTAAAACCTGTAAGGAATTATAGAATTTATATATAGAAAATTAATTTTTTTATTTTCAATAATAAATATAATTCAACTTACACTATAATTATTCATAAAACAATTTACGTTCATAGATATTTAAAAAAGACAAGAAATTTTTTTGTTTGGTCTATTAAAGCACATTATTATTTATATTATACAAGGTTTATTTTACAACAAAATAAACGTACTGTTCACTTTTATTCTACTAGTATTATTTTTTATATAATATAAATATAAAATATAATATTAATTTATTATTCATTCTATGAAATACATAAGTAAATAAGAAACAGAGAAATTTTTCCTTACTAATCTCTTATAAGTTATTTTGTATTAAAATCTATTTCGTTAATAAAAAAAAAAATTGATGAAGATAAATAAAGTAATCTGTGAATAAAATGATAAAGATAATTTAATATATATTTCTAATTAATAAATATTTATATATTTCTGAAAAATATTTTTTCTGTGACTATAAAACTATTTAGTTAATATAAAACCAATAAAAGCTTAAAATAAATTTTAATTATATTGCATACATTTAAATTTTATTATAATGTGAATTTTGTTTTTATATACGTATATTGTACATATATTAATTACAAAAAATACTCGACAAATATTTTTAAAGATATAACGAAAATATATTTCTCTTCAAGAATATATATTTTTTAAGATAATATTGTGCATAAATAGCTCTGTATATAAATATAAAGAAAATTAGAATTTCGTAATTTAAATAGATATAATTGTAGATTTATTTTTATTTATTTACTTATTATAGGTGTATATAAGAACCGAAACAAACCTTTTCTAAAAGCTGATTTTTACTACTGTAATTTTTATTTCTCTTTATTCCGTTTTCTTCTCAGAACTTTTCTTTGACTCGTAGTTATTTATAGAGATATCTTATAAATATCATTCTAATATTTTGTTTTTTCAATGTTTTGTAAAGAATAATTTATTACGTTCGTTTCCCTCATCAGTACTTATCTCATTAAATTTTCCCTCTTACTATTCTCCCCTTACTTGCGAGGAAGTTAGTGGATTGCCTGTTACTAAAAGATAACGTGAGATATCAAATCTGCCTTCTAAATTACTTTTCCTCTTAATCGAATCATGCTTTGTTTATACATTTATGCAGGGATGAGTGAGATCTGCACCTCGACAGTCGAATGAGGCACGAGTCTCCAATATTGCGCTTATTGTTTTCGTTGTCTATTAACTACCGCTATCTCTTCCGCTCCCTTTATATATGTAGGTTCATGTCTGCTCTCAAATGGCACATAAATGAACTGAGATTTGGAGTATAGCGTCATTTGTTTCATGAAATAGGAACCGAAAACTGTTGTACTACACACATCAGTTAAACCTTCAATGAATTACTTTTAATAAATTTAATGAATCTTGTAAAAAAATCCGTAAAAGTGCTGATACAGTATTTTGTTAATTAATTAATTTTAATTTAATTTTATAATTATATAATAATAGATGAAAATTTCTTGCGAACTTTATGATTAAATATCATACATAATAAAATATTATGTATGATATAAAAATCCGACCTGAATTATAGTTCAAATTGATCTAATAAAAATATCGAATGTATTGCAATAATTTTATTATACATTGAGAAGCGACAATTTATGTAACGCATGTTACAACGGTTACTAACAAAACTTAATTGTTTCATTTCTATAATTTCTATATTATTAATAAAGTAAATAACTACTTTAATTGATAATGTTATAGTTTTATTTGTGTTACTATTTATTTAATAATATTTATTTTTGTGTATAATTTTGCGTTGTTACTTTCTATTTTTATTATAATTAATAATGAAACACGATTTTCTGAATAATAAAATATTTCTTTTTATAATTTTTTTTTACGTGATACTATGTATTAATTAATTGTCGTATATTTCTTACATTTATAGGTTCTTTAGATGAAAATATTCATTATAAATTTTAATATTTTTAAATATCACCTAACAAAATTTTTATTATACGCACAATAGTACATCTGTGTTTAATTTACTCTTGAATGGATTTACAAACAATTATTTTTATCTGTAGGTATGTATTCATTATCGTATCTATTTATATCTATCTAAAAAAGTTAGATGGAGTAATAAAAAGTCACAATAATGAGTCGATAAAATATTTTCAGTTAGGTAAAACGCATTCACAAAAAAGATATTTTTTATTCTAATTCATGACTAAATTGCAGCTTTTTATAAGAACTTCAAATTCGATACTCTTGTTTTTTCAAGAATTCCAAATAATGTCAATTAAAATGGTTGCTACTTTTTTATCAGATCCATTTATATCGTTTTATTTATCATAAAACTACCTCTGTATTAGTACATTTAACTGTAGTATACTCGTTGTTTATATTTTAAAAATTATGTGAAAGCAATTGCTTATATATTAAACTACGGAATGTTGTCTTTGAATTTTAAAATTTATAAATTTTATGATTGTTGCCTGTATTAGTAATATGTATTCATAAGAATTTGTGCGGGTTAAAAATTAAACAAATATATGTACACACACACACTATAGTTATAATTTACAAGCTCATCATCATTGTTTAACTGTTCATAGTAATATAATTGTTGCATTCATGAATATAAAATTCTTAATTAGACCGTTGACTTTAGTAGAACCATAATAATTTTACTTGATTATCTCTCTTATGTATGATGAAACAAAAAAATGATTTAAAGTTAGTAGCAACTACTCAGGCTAAATCGAATTTATTATGAAAGAAAAAAGATGGTTCGTACGTTTACCCTAATTATTGCTATTTTTTAATCTGGAAACAGTTATTTAACCGAAGCATAAGTGAAAGTGCTATTAAAAGATATTTAGTGTATTATATATGTCTAATTCAAAATTCAATTATTTACAGGTTTAAATCTAATATATACGAACATATTTTATTAATAATAAAATTTTGTATATTTTTAATATTTATAATCTTATGAAACTTGTAATTGAAATATTTATTTTTAACATGTTTATTTAAATGCGCATATATAATCATAATTTTTTCAATGATAGTTCATGCACGGTTATGAATTAATCGCTAGCCTAAAATCTATCATTTTCAGAAAACCTTGCAATAATATCTATCATATGTATATTTTTTTCTTACAATTTTATTTTCAACACTTTTGATATATAACTGATACGTAAAATGTTTAAAACATTATTTTATTATACTTTAATCTTTTAATTTGTAAGTGAAGAAATTGGAAATAATTTTTAAACAATTTTAAATCTATTTAACATAATTTTTTATCATTTAATATTAAATTTATATATATATAAATAAATAACTAAAGAGTGAAATATAAATTATTTTTACTATAAAACAATATTCAAACCGGTTTTGAGTTTATTTTAATTTACTACGTATGTACAGATTTTTGTTTTTCACAATTGCTTAAATTAATTATGGTGTGTAAATTATTATAGCTACTTAGTTTTAACTTCAAAAATATTAAAACTGATAATTAACCCATAAAAACTTGAAATATGAGCCTTTAATGATGCAATTAACATTGTGCACTGAAAACATAGTTTTACTACGTGATTAAAAGAAGCTATTATTTTTATACTGTTTGGTAAAAGACAGGTATCCTAAAAAACTGCGATTACTAATAGTAAATATAGACTTGGAATAAAATATATTTAAATATCAATAAATGGTATTAAAATTAAGATTTGTTATTTTTATCAAGCTTCCTATTATTTTAATAAACTACTTAGATAAAACATATGTATTTTATCTTTTTTATCCAAATAAATATTGTTCAATTGCGAGAAATGTATTTTAATAAAATATTAGTTTAAATTTAAACGCTTACATTTACATTATTTCATTTTACAATAAAAATGAATAGTTAGAACTATTTCTTTTTTAACTTATTATATTTAGCGTCTTTGATACGTAAAATATATTATATTGTCATCGCATGAAATACACATGAGACAATTTTGTTTTAATTTATACATGTGTATATATATAAATTACTTTCAGATATAATTTTTCTTGCAGATGTTTCTATTTATACATGAATAATATATAGTTAAATTTGATAAATTTTGAAATAACAGCTATTGTACAAAACTGCATATCTGTGACTCTCAAAAGTACATGAAAAATATCAGATATAATTGGTCAGGAGCATCTACAAGAATTGCGGTAATAAAATCTTCGACATAAATTATGAGTCAGTAGCGACTTTTCTTACAAGCCTGTGTACATGCTTTACAATTTTCTGTTCACTTGTTCTTTTCTTTTACATTTTTTCTTTTTATTGTTCAATTGGCTTATTCTTTTTTAAAAACACCAATTTCATATTAAATCTCAATTCAAATACATACAATTAATAATTAACTTCATAATGTATTTCCATGATGGTAGTTATTAAATTAATTTATAGTATTCAGGTAGTTTGTATGTGTACATATGTTAAAATGTACGAATAGACCATTTAATGTCCTCCGAGTGTTATAAAATTACTGCAAGAAAAAGTAATTTTTTTAATTTTCAATAGTTGAATATTTTTTCATTAGTTGATATCCAAATGAATTGTATATAGCAATTTTTTAATCAGAAAATAAACGAATTTTTTTTTTAAGCTACTCGTTAGCTTCGTGATAGTAGAATGAAACAAAACAAAAAAGGAATAATTTTCATTTAATATTAGAATTCACGTTAAATTTACCTTCGATTTATATTATCTAATTCATTCATTAAATGATATTTTTTCATATTTTTATTATATACAAATATAGAATATTATAGTTCTAAATCGATTATAAATAAAGATTTTTTAAGGAATATTGACATAAATGCTATTTATTTTTCTAAATTAATAAACTGCATTTCGATTTATAAAGACATTATATTTATTGTTGGTATTCAGATGACAAAGATTTTTTTATTTAATATTAGTTATAAAAGTTATAAAGTATACAAATTTTAATCTTTATATTTAAAGTTAATTATTCTTTTTTCTTATTTTCATATAATATAATATCTGTCATATTGTTAAATAAGATTAATCAAATACAATTTTTGAATTGAAAGATGTATTTGGTGCTGGACGCCCTATACTGTAAATAATAAAACTACGGAACTGTGCGATTATTAATGTAACTATCATTAAAACTGAATTTTATAATATTCTGATAAAGTATACAATATTCCTAAATCTTATGGGTTAAATAAATATAAATTATTAATATAATAAAATATAAGCTATAAATAAAAAAATTCATGAATATAAATTACTTTGTTTTTATTGAGATTAATTGTTTCGTTTTTGTCTTGATCTTATAAGTAGTCTTTAACAACTATGACGGCACATGTAACTGTCCTCAATACTGCGATGTAGCACCTACTGCAAGAACGTTCCGCATTTACAATGTTACCACAAGGATATTACAAGACCTTAACGCATATCGGTGTTCACTTAAAATGCGGAGAAGTTGCATATGTGTGCAAGTGATTCACGCGAAGTTCTCACGAGTGTTGAACCTCAAATTTATAACTTATACGAAGCTCGACTCTATTCCTCTATTCTAATCTCATCGTTTTAGGATATAATTTGCAATTTTATCACGTTTTCTTTTAGCAGAAAATTTTTGAGTGAACTCTTTTCCAACCTTTTAATGGTATAGGAATAATAAAATGAACTAAAACATATTTCTGTATCTGAAAATGAACGTTTGAAAAATATTTTTATAATTTCTCAATTTTTATAAATGTATAGATATATATAAACTTATATATGTTAAAATTATTCTTCTATTATTGAATTATCAGAAAAATAATTTAGGCATGTTATATATTTTATAAAAATTTAATTTCATTTAATATATAGAGGATACTAATTTATATTAGATTGACGTTTCATAACGTATCTTTGAATGATTATCATATCTTTTTATTTTTTAAGGATCAGTGAAGCGCGAAAACCTGTATTTTCAAAATTCAAGTGAAGTAGCTGAAGTAAATTTTCTTGAGATACCGTTACTCTACTATTAATAATGTTGAATTTATACATATGCATTGAAATATAATGAACTGAAATCAAGTTTTTCAAGCATTACAAGTTTTATTTAGATACATTAAAAAATACCGTGGAAGTAATTACACAAAATTTTATCAGTACAGTTTAGTCCAAACGAAAACATGTTAACAGACACATTGACCTAATATTAATTACGTATAAATTATTAATCAAAAGTAAGAATACATTTTAACTTAGTTTTTAATTTTAGATTTTTTATACCTTTATTATAGATAATTTATATATTAAAAGAAATCAGATTGAATATTCCTAAAATAATTTTTTGTTGCTAAAAACGTTTCTTTTTTAAATTCGTATACTAATTCGTTTATTTATTTGATGTCTAATTTTTTCATATTAATAATATAATATTTGATTTTAGTTTTTAATAAAGAATAAATAAATAATATATTTACTACTATTTGAAATTTCATGATAAATGTAAATTATCTCTCTGAAAAGAACTGTTTTTATAACAAACAGATAACATTTTAAAAACATTAAATTTATTTAATTGATAGAAATAGGTACATTTTGTAATATAATAATAATTTTACTAGAACCATTTTTGAAAAGTAAATTTCGAATTATTTTTATGGGAAATCAACTATTGTTAACAATTTATTACAATTTTGTTATTTGTTTTGTAATTGTATCTTATTACATTCATTTTCGAATAGTGGATAATGTTTATAACATCGTGATTCTAGATATTAGCAGTTACAGATTTCCTATATATTAAATTATTTTTCGCCTACTTTGGAGTACATTTTAGTTAAAACATATTATATCTTTTTTGTTCTTAGCTTTTTAATTTTTTGTACATACCTTGCATCTATTAAATATATGTTTATAAAATGGATTGATAATTCGTTTATATTACGTTGAAATTAACTCAAAAACTTCTTTATTCATGCTTTTGATTAATTATAAATTAATACGAATATAAAATTTGTCTTGTGTACAATTTTCTATTTTTAAATATTTATGTGAAATATTGCGAAGTAATATTTTCAAAACCAATAATATAAAGATATATATTTTCATCCTTTTTTTCTTACTACATATTTGAGATATCAAAATTACTTTTAATACAAAAATAAGAAATATAAATAAAATTAATAAAAATATTGTACAAAAGTTTCAGGAAAGTAATGATAATTTAAATTATATCATAAATGTAATTTTTTAACTTTACATAGAATTTAATTTAGACTTTTTAAATTGACTCTATAAAAATTTCGACTACTAAAAAATACTTAAACTTTAATCATATATTAATATGAAAAATCATTATTAGAATATGGAATTAAGAAAATTTACTGCTATGAAAAAGCTAATCTATTAAGCTGATATATTATTAGGAAATTTTGTTTTACATAAATGTCGGTTTTAAAAGAAATGCAAAGATAATCGAAATAATAATATATGGCACAAAATTATTTCTATTTATAAGCTTTCTGTGAAAACATTGTACCTGTAGGATATTGAATTTAATTTATTTTGCTTTAATTAGTTAAATAATTTTCAGTTTAGATAATAATATTTATTTTGTTTAATTATATTGATTATATTAATTATATTAATTATATATTGATTATAAGAATACTAATTTTTGATAACATTTTGGATGGTATCAAATAATGATTAGCTTAATATTTTTTTCTTTCAATTTTCTTTACTTGTTCAAATATGTGTAAGATTTTAAAATTAATTTATGAATATCTTTTAAAACTGATTTTAAAAAGTCTTTATAAATACAACGTACTATTTGAAAATAATCCAAAATATTATGAAATAAATCAATTTTTATTAATATTCATAGTCCAATTTTTTTACAAAAAGTGTTACATATGAGAAAATTAAAATATATATTCATAAATTTCTTTTAAAATATTAAATTTTTTTATTATATTTTAATTTCAATAACAAAATATTTTTCATTGTAAAAAATTTATAAGCCTAAGTTTCAGGTATTATGAAAGAACAAGTAGATGAACAATAAATATAGATTCTAGGTCAACTTCACGAGTACAATTGTAAATTTGAATTAGGGCCATTCGAACTGAATAACTGATGTTTGCATTGTAAATACGTTAAAACCATTCGTTTGTACGATTCAATTCAGCTACTCATATATGTGTTAAATGTGCACGCGCATGTTGTATATATGTGAACATCATTCTTATTCACGTTTAGTATAAAATTCACAACAGTAAGAGTCGAATAATTTGATTATCGTGCCAATTTCCTCCAATATAAAATAAAAAATAATGACCTAGGATTCTTCACAATATTTAGAATACATTATGGTTGTTTATTTAATAAAATCTTCTGATGTTTCTTAAATAATTGAATGTCACTTTTATATTTTAAAATTAACTCAAAGGCCTTAACTTTTTAAACAGTGCATATAATAATTATTATGTTTACGTTTTATCTTGATTATATTTTTTTATCTGCATAACGAATTTATACAACCTAAATTATTTTTATTAAAAATTATTTAAAAAATACGTTATCAATTATTAAAATTTTAATTAATAGAATATAAGTATTTACTAATAAAATATGAAACGTGCGTATAAATTTCTTTTTTCAGGCAATATTACAGAAATCTTCATTATCAGTAGAAATCGAAGTAAGGCCAAAACATTTAGTACCAGATACAAATTGTTTCATCGACTACTTGCCGCAATTACAAAGTATTGTCAAGGCAACTACTGCTGCTCAACCCCTTTACAGTTTAATGGTGCCGCTTGTCGGTAAGCTTTGTTTTATTAAATGAAAGAAATTTTTTAATCAATAATTACAAAAATATAAAATACGTATTATATTTATTTTATTTTGAACGGTTCAATAACTTATAAAAGAGGCATGAATATAATAATTTTTTTATAAGTTGAAAATATCTGTATTTAAAAATAAATACACATGTAGTACGTAGATTATTAGACTTTATAAATTAATTTTTGTAATGTTTGATTTTCAAATGACGGTATACGAGTTATAAAAAAAATATAATAAAAATAGTATATTTGTTTAAAATTTCACCACGAGAACTAATGATTATTAAATATATAAAAGATATTTTTTATTATGAGGTCATTTTAAAATTATGTAAAGAACATCGGTGAGATTTTTATTATATAATTTGTGAAAATACATTAGACTACAAAATTGTTTTTATGTAAAAGTTTATGCGAATTATATTTTTCATTTTTTTTTAATTTTTATTAATTAAAAATATTGCATATTGTTTCTAAGGAATAATAATCTAATTCTTTTATTCAAGCTTGAAAATACATTTTTAAGAAATAAGCGTTTAAAGTTTTCAAAACTGAATTTTTATAATAAAATTTTTACCATTACGTTATGGTTTTAGGACCGTAAAGATATATTTTTGGTGGTAGTATTTATATACTTTTTTAATTTTTAGTGCAATAATTGCCAGATAAGTACAAGTGCAATGTACGCATTGCAAGTAAAACTTTTTGCTTTTGTAACTATTTGTCACTTACATCGGCGTGCAAAATTTTTAGCGCAGCAGAGTTTTACCAATTGATAATGAATATCATAATACAGACTAAGGATTGTTTTTTACATTATCCATCTATTTTTTATTTTTTAAAATATTTTTGATTATTAAATCATAATAAGTGATTCATTCAGAAGTTTGAAATATAAGTGTTTACCTAATAATTATGTTTTTGATGTATGGTTTCTTAATTTTCTTGTTCTGTAGAACAATTTTTATTTTTTGGAAAGGTTATTCTTTAATAGATTTTTATTACTTATATAATGTTAACCATGTAACAATATATTTTAACATATTATTGTAATGTACTCAGCGGGTTTTCAGAGTGTCAGGTTTAAATCTGTAATTTTAAAGATAAAAATTTTTTTTTGATCATTTTATACTTTGTTTACGATTTTAAGATGTTGCATCATTTAATAAAAAAACTAATTTGGTTCTTCAAAAATTCCGCAGTAATTTGAATCTTTCATGTAAATTTGTCTAAGAAAGTTACGCATTACTCAAAATATATATTTTTTAAAGGCAATAAATAATTTTAATGAAAGATTAGTTTAAACTTCTTACTGTTTGAATAGTTCGTTCATTATTATTGAAATAAAAAATAATTATAATTATTATAGAAGTTATTGAGCAATTAAATGCATTACCTTACATAATGTATTTTAAATTTGTTTGTTGCTAATTTCTTCCGTAACAACTAAAAAATCTTTAAAAAAATAACTAAGCTCTTTATAATATTTTTTTATAATAGGTTTTATTGAATACATCGAAAATTAGTCATATTTTTTTACCCTGTATTGTTTATACTTTATAATTCAGAATAATAATATATACTTAATCACTAATTATAAAGAAATATATAAAATAATTAATATAAAAGATTTGTTATCCTCAAAGATATGTAAATTAATATATAAGGCAATTTATATAAGAATCTATTAATCTATCTTAATACATAAGGCAATAATATATAAGAATCCTAGACTGATTATTACTGTTTTAATAATTTTATAATCTTTTAACGTAATATAATAATAATATATAAAAATTTATATTATTATATTACAACGCATTAATCAATCATTTGTTACAATTACGGCATTATACGTAATATGAAATTGTATAATCAGAATACCAGATGTAATAGGTTTTATACATTTGTAAAAAAAAAAACTGTACGTATACAATATACATATGTATAAAGTATTTAAGTTCAAACATAGTTTTCCATTCTTGATCTTTCATATATTGTTTTTATTATGATGAATTTATTACTAAATAATAATAATATTATTAAAATTAATTCAATTGAAGCACTCATTTAATTTGTATAAAGTACATATTATAGTCTTATATTATAATAGTATTATGGTAGTAAGTATAGTAGTAAGTAGTAGTAAGCAAGTATAAGTTTTTATTAGTTATTACACAATGGAGAGATTTTTATTTTTGACTTTATCATATCTTTTTAAGAAAGTATTTACAAAAAATTTATAACTGCTTATGTTTTTTTATTGCATAATTATTTGAATAAGTAATTTTAATAAAGTTGAAACCACTCGAAGTTTTTCGCTCTACATATATATGTACTAAATAATAATTTAGTATTTACAATCATGAATTGTGAAATAAATAATTCTAACAATTAATTTATTATAAAATAAGGAGAAAAGCATATGAAAGTATCCGTTAAAATAGTGCTTTTTTAAAAAGTTTTAATGCATTAAAAAATAATGCATAAGGTCTTAAAGCAAAACTACTTTTTAAATATCCTATTTTTCACAGAAATCACATTTGCTACAGTATCTTTCTAATAAAAATCTTATTTATCAAATAGACACTGAGTAAAAAGTATTTATTCTACAGTGCATAACATACACGCCTGTGCACTTATCATAAGTATATCCTTCAGATTTGTACAAAATCAGCCGTATGTGACCTCCGACCCCTTGGTGGTTCGTCCGGACTTTCCTCTCTATCTCGTACCCCTCTCCCTCTCTGTCGCTCTCTTACTCTTTCTCAGGACGAACAACGGTGAGTCTTCACAGTTAGGTTCTCACGGCTAGTTTGCTCGCTTGCTCGCTCGGTTACTTGCACCAAGAGAAACAAAGTTCTCGTTTGTGTGTAACACACACAAACAATGAGAAGTGTGCAGGTCGATTGGTCGTCGGGGACTATTGCTCTACGGTTCAGAAAAAAGCGCGCGCGTTGGCCTGTAAATGCGAACATGTGTGGGCGAGGCTCATGAACCGAAGGAGAATGAATTTTAGATTCTCGTTGAGACTGTTGGCTGTATTGATGAAGTTTATACGTGTCTTAGCGAATGTTTTAATTACAGTTTTATAATCAGTTACAGACATTTTTGAGAAGAAAATTTCAACTGTTTTTATCATCAATAACATATATTGTTAAGGCGGAAGCCGATTGTATATCTATTTAAAAAATTCAGGCAAATTGACTACGGAATTATGGTTATTTTTATGCACATTTTATCGTAGAGAAAATAAAAAAAAACAGGGATAAAAACCTACGTTGTTTATTATTATATTTTCATTTATATTTTTTTACAAATAAATTACTTTAAAATATTATTAAAATCTTTAATAAATTCTTTCAATATTCTGTTTTTCTTATTTTCTATAAATTTACACATAAAAATTCTGATTTCAGTATAAAAATTATACTTCAGCATTTGTTTAATGATTACGATATATTATTAACTATAATATCAATTTATTGTGTGGCCATATTTCTAATCAAAAATTATATTTTTATAAAAAGACAAAAAGTATTTTTAATAATTTGACATTAAAAAGCTGTAAGATAAAGGAAGATGTCTGCGATGTAATTTCTTTTGTTAAAAAGAAATTCTTAATATTTTTATAGTTTTTCAGATTGTAATAAATAAAACTTTTTAAATAAGCACATAATTTTTTGTCAATGTTTTTTCAAATAATAAATAATAAATCTAATTAAAACCGCTAAAAATTAAATAACATTGTATCCACTTTTAAACATATCAATAACAATAATCGATTACTGAATACTATTCATATTACTTTTGACATAAAGTTTTAATAGCTTTTACATTCTTATAATTTTAAATAATTAGAAATGGTACCTAAACATGTATTTAAAAAAAAATTAAGAATTTAAATATGTATGAAAATTATCTCAAAATAATTGAAAGGTTATTGGGCTATTTGTATAAGTAAATTTTGGACAATCATATGAATAGTTTTTAAAATTCATTTCATTTATTTGTTTTATTTCTTATGTATATATTTTACATTTTTTAAACCTATTTATGTATAGACCAATATCTATTTCTATATTATTTCTTAGCCAATTTGATAAAGATAGTAAAATAGAGTATTGATTATTTTTATTATTTTATTTTTAATTTAATATTATATTTATTATGGTTATTTAATAAATTTTATGTATAAACTATAAAATTTAAAATAATTATAAACTTTAAAATTTATCTATTCCAGTAATTATGCTTTTATAATACTCAATCAAAAATTACTTTATTATATTTTAATTTTTTAATCGTTTTTACAATATATTACTTATGCTTATTGTCAATTGTACATATAAAATATTATTACTTACACAATATTAACAATTAAAAAATGTAAAGAATCTAACTGTGAAAATAACTTATAACAATATATTTGAATTAAAATTCACGTGTATATAAAGAGGTCTTATAAACAACTATTTTTAAATTAATACATTTCTGATACAATATTTTCGATTCTACAAATGATTTTAATTATCAAATGTCTTTCTTCAAATTTTAATATAAAATAGTGTATCGTAAATTTATTATTTTTAGTATATCTTACAATTACACGCTGTATTTACTTAAGACTATATTTGAAATGAATATGAATCTCTAAATATGTCTTTTACGTAAAACAAAATTGCATAAAATTTTATTGCTTTTAAAGTTTTTAAATTGTATGTCAAATGCTTTTTGATATTATTATGCTTATTTATGAGATCGATCTTAAATCCGAAATCGTCTAAAATTAAACGATTAAAATATATAGAGGATAAAAACGAGGGGTGTTATAATTAATTTATAATTCTAAACGATAGCAAAAACAAGTTGTTTTAAAAAATTTCAAGATTACTATCATTTTGTAATTGAAATATTAAAATACTGAAATAGAATATGATTAAGAGTAGAATAAAATAATAATAAGAATAAAAATAAAATCAATTTAGTTTTAATTTAAATAAAAAAACAATAAGTCCTATTATAACTACAAAGTAATGTGTCGGGGTTAAAAATATTTGAAACTTAATTTTATTATTGATAATTTATTATTTAATATTTATTTGTATAGTGTATATTCTTAATCTCATCTAACAAAGCAATGTTAAAACATAAAAATAAAAAAAATTGCAATAAAAAATAAATGCAAAATAAATTTAAAGTTTATGTGCTGTTATTTTTTTTATAACAAAACAGAATATATAAAAAATAAAATATTATATAAAAAACTATATAATTTCAATCTAATATTTTATATTATACTTGAATTTATTGCTTTTTTAAAATTATTGCTTTTAAGATTTAATATTTAAAAATAATATAAATATAATAGTATATATATTCAAAAGAAAATTTTAAGTTGTATCCTATTTCATTAATTTATTATTTCTATGATTAATATTATGATACATTAGTGTAATAATATTTAACGAATTATTTTTACTTCGTTTAATGTTTAATATTATTAAATTTATAAAATATGAAATTAAATTATGAGTTACAAAGATCATTTTAATTTTTTGCAAAAAGTGTTTATAAGCATTAAAAATAAATTTGGTACAAACATGCAATAATTATTTAAAAAATTTAACAGTAAAATAAATTTTTTTTAATTCTGTTTTAGTTTTAAACGAGTTGGAAGGTTTATCTAGAGGCGCAGATTTGAGGGATTGTGGTCCAACGTCAAGGGCTGCTCTAAACCCAGAACATGTAGCACGCGTCGCTGAAAACGCAAAAGCCGGTCTTGCTTTCGCCAGAAGCAGAAATCCTGCAATAAGATGTTTAACTACTCGAGGAACGATTCTCACTTCTAGTTCATTTACAGTAGAAGAAGATGTCTGCCAGGTAAAAATTTTCATCTGACTTGGATTAAATGTCTGCGGATTAAATCTGGTATTGCGCAGTATTAATTCAAAATGAGAGTTTATAAAGTGTAATTATTTTTTTCCGTTCAGTAGTTTCCGTATAAAACAAGGATGTGGCTTAAAATATTAGTGATTATGAATCATATATACTCTGTTTTACTCGTAGTTTATCTTATTTTTTACATAATTGAGATATCATAAAAATTCAATTAAATAATTTTTTAGGATGGTTTAACAAGAAACGATGATCGAATTCTTGCTACCTGCTTGAGCTTATGTAGATCAAATAAGGATCAAGTTAATTCTGGTAAGTTGAAGAAGAGTCATGCTATTATGTAAATTTAAACTTAAGATAAGCAATAGTTTAATTTAGAGATTTGAAGTTATTTAAGACATATTGTTTTAATACATTGAATATTTAAGACTATAAAATACCAATTATTGCTTCCACGCTTTTCGAATTTAATTATATCGTTACTGGTTATTTGAGGGAATGGTTAAGGAGACGTTTTTGTTTTTTTTTTTATCTGAATTATTTAGCAGGGTCAGAATAAAGATAAGTATTTACACAAGGCTTTATAAAACATATTTTTATATACAAGAACTAAAAAATCAGAACCATTTTAATTTCGGTTTCTAAAAATAGTATGTCTTTATGGGGCTGCAAAGAAAGAAAGTTGGATAGTGGTTGAAAAAAGCAACCGTTATTGAAACTGTTGCAGAAGAGGGTCAGCCGCGCCGAGTGAAACGGGATGTAGTGCTGCTGACAGAAGACCGCAACCTAAGAGTCAAGGCGCTTGCGAGGGACGTGCCGGTGCGCGAGGTCTCGGACTTTATCCAGTGGGCCGGCCTCGGTTGAGCTACGTTTTGGTGACTCGGTACGCAAGCACGCATTGTTATATGTCGCTCGCTCGCAGCCGAACACGCAGGCTGTGCTCGCTTCGCGGTGACAATTGACAAGTCGAAAGCAACAGGACAAGGAAAACACGAAATAGCAAAACGTAGACGCCAGGCGAACGGTAAGTCGGTCAAGGGGCGTCAAGTGAGCACCTTGAAAAATGCCTCGACATGAGATAGAACGCCGAGCAGCAGGAAGTGGCGAACCATCGATAAATCTGGATTATTCGAGGGACGTTTCGATGACTCGAAATGTTTTTTGTTGTTATTGTCCCGTGCGTATGTATCCCTGTTCTTTCACCAATTTTACCTGGTATATATCTTCATTTAATGTTTTTTTAAATGATTTATTTATTATAACTCTTTTCATACTACTTTTTGTAAAACGGCGGCGATCAATCGCCGATGCCTTTTGATTTTTTTTTATAAATACATGCGCACTCACTCATACGTATAATTACGCGTACAGGTACATGAACATGTACACGTATTTGTACACACGCATGTATGTTGAGTAGAGTTTCATCAATGGCGCACTTACATGCTGTATCGTTTTTAATAATACACATATATAAATATATACATAATTATTGGTGATCCTTTTCTATTATGAAAGAATAAAAGAAAGAGAGAGAGAGAGAGAGAGAGAGAGAGTGCGGGAGAAATGAAAGAAGGCAAGATAATAGTAAAACAAAAGCGTTATACAGGTAGAATATTTTTAATCGGCACTTCAAAAATAAAAGGTAATCACAAAATTCAGAGTATCACTGTGAGATACTTTGTTACTATGTGTAGAATACTAAAGTAATAGATTGTTTGCTGTATGCAGAAAATAGAGAAAATATGTCAAAATTGTGCTACGTACTTCTTATATAATATTTAATTTAGATTTTGTTAAAATAAATTTGGATTCTAGACTTGTTTTCGGAAGGTCGTTATTTAGATTATTATAATCATGTATTAGTTATAGCAAATTATTGTTCATATCAACTTTTACATTTAGTCAAAGTTTTATCCTTGTCAGTGAAAATATTTAAAAAATTCTCATTAATATAAATATCTTTAGCTATTTAAGATTAAAAAATAAAAATTAATTTTAATATTTAAGTATTAAATTACTATTTCGAATAAATCATTTTGTCGTGAAAATTTTTGTTACAAATAATAAGCAAATTATTAATTGTAGAATTACTTTAGGCTATTTACTAAAAATTATACTAATTAACAAAAAAGCGTTAACGCTTTGAAATTAGTTTTCTTATTTATTTATTTTTTATTTTTTTTTCATTCAATGACCTGGTTTACGAAATTCTAAACTATTTAATTATTTTATTAATTTTAGTATTTTTCCGATATATTAGTTACTATAATAATAAAGAATTTTTAAACAATTATGCTAAAAGATATAAAAATATATTGCGTAACAAAATTTATAATAAATAATTGTTATAAAATAGAACATTCTAAATATAAAAAATTTTGAAAAATTTTATTCTACATGTTGTATAATTGATTAGACTGTATAGTGTCTAATTAAGCTTACAGATATGAAAATACATTTTATACCTCTGTCGTTTCTTGTATGTAAGAAATAGATATATGTCAGTTATAAAAAATACAAAAAATTGGATTGATAATATTATAAATTATTAGCATTTACTTTACAATGTATTATTAGATAGAAAATGACATGAAGTATTCTTTTAAAATTTTTATAAGTATCTTAGAATGAAACAGTAAACATTAAATAATCAATATAAAATGAAACTTTTATAAAAATAAAGTTTTGCATTAATACAAACAAAATTCGTGTCGTTATTTATCTATTACCTATTGTACTTTATATTACATATAAAATAATGTGCGATTAGGTTTTGAAGTTTTAGTAAATTACGGAAATAAGCATTAACTATTAAATTTATATTCCAACAACTTCAGTAAAATAGAATATACAAAAGTTATTCTTATGTCTATTAAAATATAACTTTATTAGTAAGCATTATTGTATTAAAAAAAGCACTAATATTTGTATTTGCTTGTTTTACTTCAAATTATTTAAATACTGTGAAAGTAAAAGTATACATTTAATCGTATAGTAAAGACGTTAATTTAAGAATACAAGAGGCATTAAATAAAAGAGCCGGGAACTGATGTTCCACTTTATATTGCTATAATAATAAAAATACGTAGTTTGACTGAATAGTTATGAACCAAACTTAGTCTAAGATTTTGTATGAATTTGCTTACGTCTGAATTTCTTGAAAACATTCCGAGTTTTAAAGCAGTTAATGTGCAATTAAAATTTAACGGATTATTGATAATTTTAACGTTTGTTTGAAAATTGCACAGAAATGCAAGTACAAAGTGAAGGAAATACTAAAACCTCTGTAAGTATATATTTGAAAAACATTATTTTATATTAATTTTTTCGTTTTATCAAAGACCGTTTAATTCTAATATAATCAATTACTGTACATAAAATTATTAAATGTATTTGATCCGAATTTTAATTTAGCATTTAAATACAATATTTTAGAGAAAAAGAAATATCGTTAATTATAGATTGAAATGTAATTTCTCAATATAAAATATTAGATTCATTATGTCTTACATTACAAGAATTTTAGATTTTATAAAAAATTCATGTTTTTGAAAATTTTTTAAAATTAAAATAGTTATTATTACATTACAGATTGCTTTAAAAAATTTTTTTACGACTTCAGAATAACATATTAAAAGTACTTATGTTACGTCATTGGTTTTACACAATCAAACCAAGAAAATTATTCAAAAAGAGATTTTTTAATAGAAAGCGAAGACGAATTTCCTAGCGAGACCCTGGATATTAAGCAACCTAGTTTTAATGATAAAGAAGTTTTTTCTGATCAAATGATTACTAAGACTAATAATAAGAAAAATAAATAAATTAAAGTGAATAAACAAGTTGAATTTTATATATATCAATTTTTATTTTTAAAAACGTTTCATTTTGTATAAAATTAATTTAAGAAATAATAAATATTATGTTGATATCTGAAGATCAGTTTTTTCTTGCAGCAATATAATAATTTTTTTAACGCAATTTCAAATTTTGAGAAATAATCAGTTAAAATCTAATCCTGATTATAATATAAAATATAATTAAATAACAATTAAAATTTTTATCATAACATTCCACGCTTTTATAACATTTGATAATTGAGCAAATAATTTATATATAAGTTAAATAATATGTTAATCCTATTTTGTCATAACTTAAAGAGGAATTACATATGAAACTATTTAAATTTTTGCAACTAAAAACCAAATTATAATTAAATTCAATTTAACAAAAGAAAATATAAATATAGAAGTAATTAATTTAAAAAAAGAGAGATTGATAGTTCCTAGTTCATAATTATTTCAATAATTAATTTGAACTCATTAAAATGTAAAAATTTTAAGAGATTAGAAACTTGTAGGGGAAAAAATCTATTTTTAAAAAATGTTAGGTACTTAAATTGTGTATGTTTTTTATCTTGATTCATTTTTGTTTGTAGAAGGGATATATACATATATATATTTATTTAAAATCAAAATATTCTGAATAAATGATATACTATCAACTAAATTTAACGACTTGTGAAGAAAAAACATACCCGTTATACTTCGAAAAAGCTCCTCAATATTAGATCAACAGTTTAACATGTAGTAGATGGACACTATCCTTTTGTTATAAATTGCTATAGTAAGTTTTTTGTTTTAGATTTAAAATTAGTAAATTACATCTATTTTTCCTTCCAAATTTTATTAAATAATAATTTTTAAATAAATTACCTGTAGATTCATATATTACAGAGAAGCAAGTAACAAGAATCACACTCGTTGAAGAATCTGTAAAGTTTTTATAAATCCTTCATCAAATTTGAACTATATGAAAATAATGCTATTTAGAAGCAAACCTTTTATTATATATCATATTTATAACACATCTATACTTTTACATTGATTATAATTGATATATCATTAATGAAAATGAAAAAGAAGTACATGTGCACAAGATATACAACACAAAAATATCTCACAATGACACAAAAGAGTATTGTCCCTTCCACTTTCTCATCAATTTTAATTCGTACATTTTTATGTGTGTGTGTATGTAAGAGTTGGAGCGAGGTATGAATGGGTGGCTAAATGTGATACGTTACATACATACATACGTGCATACAAATATTAATACATTAATACATACATATATATATACTTATAATTGCACATGAAATGTATGTAATTGTGTGTATACGCATGTTTACGTGCGTCCGCAGCAATCACATTAAATATTTCAATTTAATTTCTTCTCAGGAAAGAAGTTTTACTAATATGATTTTGCGAAAATAGGCTAAGGTAGTACCTTGATTATATAAAAAAATTGAAAATATCTCCTGCTTAGTGTTATTACTTTCATTATTGTATTCAATAAAAGAAAAGTTGATATAATTAAAAAAAATTTTTTTTAATCCTTTTTCCAGATGTAATTTAAATGTGGTTATATTTCTCTTACATACATACTTGCGTAATTACTTCACATTTATGTTAAAAGTTTGGATAAAATATTTTAAAAAATAAAGAACGTCATTTTAAATAAGTATTAAAAGTCTTGAAAACTTTAGTATTCATGAAAAAATATTTAACATATCGAATGAGCTCAAAATTTTTTTGATAATTATTAGATAATTTTTATAATTTATTTCTTTTGCGCTTGATTTATGTTCTTTTATTTTTTATTTTTTATATAAATAAGATCAATATTAGGAAATAAAAAATATAAACAGATTTAAGAGTATAAATATTGATAAAGTTTTATCAAAAAAAACAAAATTAATTCTTATGATATACAAATTAATTTTTATATTAAAACTAACAAGTGCACCTTAGATTAGAAAAATTTAATGAAAAAGCATGTGTACTAGCTAGAATATCTAATAAAAATTATTGTGAATATATTTCATGTTCTTGAAATTCTTATTAATAATATATAAACATCAAACTTCTGGATAAATTACAATAATTTCAATTTTATTTGTAAAAACTTATTGATCAAATAATTGTAGACTAAGAATATAGCCCAGTTTAGAGGGATGGATATGTCTGATTAGAAAGAACACGAGTAATCAGCCTACTTTCTACGCGGAGGATCGTATCATTGGACATTAAGGTATACATAAGTCGATTGCCGATCGGTAAATCCGCTGCCATGACCCCGTTTTGCATAGTACGCATCCTCACATATATTTTGTGATTTTTATATGCAATCCTTAATAATATTCCACCTTTCGTTAAGCTTTGCTTTACCCAATTTTTGTATGTGTATGCACGAAACACATGAATAAAAATAGTCAAATGGCAAAGGAAAAGCTGTTAGCAAAAAAGAGACAAAGTGTGTGTGTGTGTGTGTGTGTGTGAGAGAGAGAGACAGAGAGAAAGTCGGAGAGTGAATAGAGAAAAGGAGAGAGCTAGAGGGTCGGGTAAGAACGTAAGATAAGGCACAGTTTGCGCAGAAAGATCGGATTCCGACTTTAGTAGTAATAGTTAGCGAAAAAGAGAGACCTTAATTTTTGCTCTTCTGTATGCTTGCGGAAAAAAGATAGAAGGTTTTTAAAACTCTCTCTCTCTCTCTTTCTCCTCTATCTTGTAAACCGTTATATAGCAGTGTGCAGGATCTTTACTGCAGCAGATTCGTTCAGGAATTGAACACCTATAGATGTTGTACGTACACACATGCACACTTCACTGTGGCCTCGCGGTTGCTTGGGATCAAGTCAAAAGAAAGGTGGAGGCGAATATAGAAGTATCTTTGTTCATGTTGCGATTTCAAATCGACAGCTGGCGCGCGAACCAGTTTAACCGATTCCATAGCCTACATTGGAGTAATGAACGACCAGGCACTGCTGCTGTTAATGCTAGTGATAACGATAATGATGTTAATTATTACAATGGTTACAGTAGTAGTGATATTAATCGTAATACTGGTAGTCTTAGAAAGATATTTTTGATGTATAAATTGGAAATTTGTTATCAAATAAGCTTGTGCGTATACTTTATTCAAAAAACAATTTGACCATATTAAAAATCTTTCTCTTAATTAACATCTCTACTTATTTTTAACTGAATTTTATAATTGTTTTATAATTTCATCAAACCAGAGTATGTGCAATTTAAAATTACATGTTAAATTTATAAAAAGAAGTTACACGTGCACAAGATCTTTTTTATAACATTTACGTCTGTTAAATTTCCAATATTATTTTTATAATTTTACGAAATATGATATGTATTAATTTATGCAAACTAATTTTAATACATTTTTATTATAAACTTTCTAAAAGAAATGTTTGCATCTAATTTGTGTACTTAGTTTACAGTGCTAATAATTAAATATAACCTCTTATATTAAAAATTACTTCGAAATTGAATAATATAACGGATTTATTTCAGATTTCATTGACGATAAATTTTGTTTTACTAGATTAAAAGATATTTTAACATCTTTAAACTAGAAATACGCGCCTGAGTTGTTTGATAAACGATATGTAATTACAGAAGTTAAAATGTATACGTATATAGCGAAATTTCACGAAGTACATAAGTTGTAACTGTATGATAATATATACATTTAAAAACGATATTCCCGTTATATTTCCTCTGGAAACACTTAAGACTTGTTTTCTAGCGTTTGTAGATGCTTGCATCCTTCTAGTAGCTACATTTAACTCTCTTGATATTTCTTAATTCTGAAGTAAGTTTATGATAAACTGACAACCTGATCCAAGAATATAATTTTAATGTATAATTTAAACTAGTTTTATTACGGTACTTATTCTGTAAACTTTTTGATTTGATAAAAAATAGCTGCGATTGTTTATTTACTGATAATGTGATTCCAAAATTTAAGCAATCATAATTTTCATCAGTATAATACAAATTAAGTATGTAAAAATAATACTAGATAAAAAATCCTTTTTTAACGGGTTCAACCATTTTTAATTTGAGATTTATTAAATTTTTTTATATAATTATATCAACAATAATTACAATAATATAATAAATTATATTATATATATATATATATATATAATTTTATAAATTAATAAATATCAATGAGAAAATTTAAAAAAAAAAACGCAAATTTTTGTAAAATTTTTATCTTAATATATGTAACTTGTAAGATAAAATTTAAAATTTTCTTTTATAGATTAAAATTTCTCAACTATTAAAGTATAATGTCAAACGTTCAAGTAAGTTTTTTGTATTATTTCTTTATTATTCATTTGAAACTATAGATTATTAATTTAATGAATATATGAGCAGTTTAAAATTTTTGTTCAAATACTATACATGGTATTTTCAATTTAGATAATGTTATAGTTCTTATATATTTTATAATAATTCATTCATTGTATATACATAACCGGCAACATCAGATGAGTACTGTTTAATAAATACTAAGAAAAGAAGTAAATAAAAATAATTCTTTTTTAATGGTTAATAATGTACAGGTTAAATTTAGAGAATGGATACCCTATTCTTGTCAATAGGTTTCTATAAAGGATATAATAATCTGTTGAAAAAAGATATTCCTCTAAATTTAGCAAAACAAGCTATTAGAACTAATAAACGGACATAGAGTACTATGAAGAAAGAGAGACAAAGTCAGAGGCGGAGTGTAGATCGAGAGCCCGACTTGACTCCTGCACCGGCTATTTTTAAACAGCCAGCCTTGAACTTAGACTGTTGAGCCGATGGCTGGGCATTAGCGCGTCCCACGATGGCTGTTACTAGTGTGGCCTGTGGCGGCTGCCTCCAAGTGATGCGATCGCCAATATAAAGTGACTTATCTAATTCCTAGAATGGTCATTGTGCGCCTAGTAGCGAGTCGTTGCTGTTGTTACTGCTGGTGCTGTTGCTACTGATGTTCTCTCCTCCATATAAAATATATCAATGCTACTGAATTGTACTAGGCCAAATTTATTGTAAATTTTTTGGATTTGCTTTGACAATGTATATATGTAATGCATAATTTTCATTTAAAAACCGCCAATTGTTAGTTTGCATTTTATATTCCGGCTCTTTTTACAAAATAAGTCGTGCAACATCTCAATTATTAATATTTAAGTGTAATTAATCTTTAAGCGTAGCACGAGTGTTTATCGAAAATGAAAAAATCTTAATTTTTGAATAATAATCAATGACTTTTAAAAAAAGTTTATCATCATTATGAATAACTAAAATTTTAATTGTAATTGTAATGAAAAAAAATATTGCTTTAAAAGTAATATTAAGACGAAAAGATTTTGAAAGTTATAATTGTTTATTTTATATTTATAATATTAATTTAAAATTGAATAGTAGCTAATACATACAATAAACAAAAAATAGTTTTTAAAGTAAATTTATAGTTCACATAAAAAAAATGTTACATGTATTTTTATAACATAATTAATTTTATGAAGATGATTTTAATTAATTTTATATGTGGCATCAAATTATATTTTAAATTGCAATCTTATAATTTTTTTCTTGTAAAATAACAATCTCACCTTTAAACATTAAAACGATAAATTAGAAACATTGCAGTGGCTCTAAAATTATTTTAAAATTATATAATTTTTAAACATATTTTTACATATTTCTTTTAAATAAAACTTTTATTTTTGTATATAATTTTGATTTCATTTTGTATTTAAAATATTTACATAAAATTGTATCATTTTAATTTTCTTTAAAAATAACTATAATAAATCTTAGAAAAAATGACGTAAACATTTTAAAGATAATTTATATATTTATATGAAAATGTAACTACATTCCTTATTCCATATGTTCCAAAACAATGTTTATCAATTATGAATGTGATTAAATTAATAATTAATTAATTTTGAATTTAATTTAATTATAAGTTAATATGATAAATAAAAACTATTAATTTTATATAGATGATTAATATATTAAATAAATTACTAAATTTTCGAGTAAAAAAATAGCAACATACTGTCACGTATGATGCTGACGCGTACATTCCGCGCCTTACATCACGACACGAATTCCCGAGCACTACGAATCGGATAACACACTCGCAGATGTTAGACTGTGATTAATGAGTAACGTTAACATCAAAGAGTCGTAACAACTGACACGACTGGGCTTTCAGGGCACTAGGAAAATGGGACACGCTGAAATAGTATTTTAGAATCAATAATCATGTTACGATTTTTAATAAAGAGGGTAGTAATCCAATAAAGATTATATAAGGGGTATAATAATACACTCGAAGACATTTCATATTGATACCTTAATCGACAAGTATTTGAGGTCGGTCTCTCTTCGGTGACTCCTTCCTTATGCTCTTTTTAGGATACACCTTTATGCAACAAAATTTCAAATCACATCAAGCCTTGATTATAGACAGATCGATGATGTCGCTGGAATTGGATGCGGAGAAGAGTTTGGAATAACTGATTATGTACAATTCCACATCTCCATACCTGAAAATGCCGATTTAAGATTTATAATTTTAAAGATCTTGTTTTATTTTATAGAAAAGATTTTATTTTATATAACTTTTGAAACACGAATGAGTTAAAATTCCTTTTGCAAATCTGCCCTTTGATATTATTGGTTCTAAAAAAAATAACAAGTTAAATAAAATAAAATAATTATTAGATATAATATATATACTTGTCTCTGTAACAATAATTTATATTGAAAATTACAATGAAACTTGATGAATGAGAAGTACATTTAGTAATAAAATTGATTGATCATTTGTTTTATATGAAAAATCAGTTGCTTAGAAAAAAAAATTATGAATAAATTTAAATTCTTTAAAATATAAATATCATAAACTTATATTTATCTTTTTATTAATACAATATGTTATATAATGAGTGAATTTTATTTTAAATGATTTTCAGAATTTGTGATTTATAATTTATTAGATATATTTAGATTTTTTAATAATTAAAATATAAGTAGTAGGAGAAATATATTTATAAGTTTTAGACCAACTTTACATTTTGAATAAACTTTACTTGCATAAAATATTCTTCCAAGTAAGTTGTATGAACACTTTTTCATGAACTTATGAATTGCTTGTTTGATTATGGTTATTCAATACATATGTTATTTATGCAAGCTCGTCTTGAATAAAAACGTGAATGTAGTTTATGCTTTTACAATAATGATTTAATTTAAAAATCGTGTACATTTGATGTTTTAATATATGATATTTCAACAAACAATAAATTTTTTTTTAATTAAAAAATTATCCTTTTATAATAATTATTCATTTTTATTTAAAATATTTTATCTTTCTACAGAAAGATTCTACAATAAATCATTTTATAGTAAATAATATGTAAATAATTCTAATAAATATCCTATATAAAGGATTATTTAAATTAAATTACGGATAGTGAAACGGTTGACTAAGTTTATTGTAAAGTCATTAAATACATATAAATTAAAATATAAAATTTTTTGTAGTATCACTGTTTTATAGATATTTTTCTATTCAATTAAATATCTTTCATTGATTATATGTCTTAAAATAATATTTTTATTTTATATTATTTTATTATTTTATATTATAATATACTTATTTTTTCTAGAATCCTTTAAAAATTATGTAATTTATTGTTTAAATCTTATTAACTAATATTAAAGCATAAAATATATCTGAAAGTATAGATTCTCATATATTTATCCATTTCTTCTACAGCAATGTAAATTTTTATTAGTACATACTTAAATTCTTAGAATATTAAAAGAATACTTTGTATATTTATATTTTGCAATAATGCTATTGATTTTATGTTTCATTACATTTACTTGTTATATATTTTACATAATTATTACACCCAATTATGTTTTTTAGTACAAATGCTTAAACTTGTGGTATGAATTAGTAAGCTTAATTAACTAAGTTTTCAGAATTAAAATTAAAACTAGCTACTTTTCTCGTCAAATTATGCATATTGAACAATGACATAACTTTGATTACGATGATAACAGTCATTATTTTAAAAATTTTAATTACTATTTAATTTGTTATTGTTATTTAAAAACAACTTATAGCACTACAACTGATTTAATTTAAAGAAAAATATTTAAAATTAGATAAAAATATGTCTACATTGCTGCCTTTTATAAAAGTTTGACAGTAAAAAACTAATGTTCACTGTAGGAAGGCGTTAAATTCTCTCGCAGACAAGTTAAAGATCAGGGTCATTGCTCGTATTGCTGAAGAAAAGAGATAAAGATAGATAGATGGAGAGAGAGAGAGAGAGAGAGAGGCTATTGGCTGATCGCCAGAGACATGTTCCAAGGAAAAGCTTCATTGCGAATTGTCGCGTGGGAGGTTCCCCAAGACGTTCTAGGTCTGAGGATTGTGCACGTTTCGTGGTTGATGTAGTCCTTTCTAATTTTCTATTTATAATACCTGTATTTTTAATAGAAATCTTTGAATTTGTGCGGACACTTATATGTAGAATCAATTTTATTAAATTTGTTGCTTTTTTTAATGATCTTATAAGGCACTTAAGCTCTATACAACGCAGAACGTCTCCCAAACACAATGATTAAATGCGGATTATTCCGAATTTCAGAATACTAATTTGTGTTTTACGCGCAACAATTATCTCAAAGGATAATGAGTTAAATTTTTACCTTTCTCCTGTTTTCACGCTTTCTCCTTTGTTTTTGGCGTTCATTGAAAATTCTTACTTTTTGAGTCTTTGAAGCTTAAATTTTTTTATTCTACTTTAGTAGAATTGACAATGGAGGTCATGGCATTATTTAAAAATCCCTGTAAGTTACGTAAAATAAGTATTCTTACCACTTTTATTATATTTGCTTATCTTTGATACTTTTGAGATAAAGCACGCAAGAAAGATAGATTATTATATTTATTGAAAAAAACTATATATAAAATTCATATGTATATAATTTTTTTTTTTAAAATAAATTTTTATATTTATTTTTATGCATTATCTTATAGTTTTTGCTAAAATTCTTTTTATTTACTTTGGTCAAATTTGGTATAAATAAATTCATTATAATTGATTTTAAGGTTGTAGCTTAATATTAGATATAATTTAAAATATATCTTATATTAAAATATATATATATATATATATTTAAATAGATTTATTACATAGATATATTTAAAAATTTTTTTTTATTTTGCAATACATCATTTTTTTCAAGCCTTACTTAGTTATTCAATAAAATTATTATTTTTTACGTGAATAATCGTTGACAAATTTGTAGTCAGAAAGGAATTTAAAATTAAAAATTTTTTATAATTAAAGTATGTCAGTAGGAAATTTGTTAAGAAAATGCCATGAAAAAGTGTATTATACGAGTTCGAAGGGAGGCTTGCCATATCTTCATTCAAAAAACCAACTTTCAGTTATGCAATTTTCTTAAAACTTTAGCGAGAGACTTTCTACTACGTTTCTCTTAATCGTCACGAAACAGTCACAGTGAGAATAAGAGATGCGCAGTCATGCAAAGCGTTTGAGAAGCTGTAGGGTGCTTTACGGTAAGCAAGCTGTGAAAAATTGTAGTTTGGAAAATCGAAGTAATCAGCATAGATCGGCCACGGAATAGCGAGGCACCGATAAATTTCTGGATGAATTCGCGGGATTGATTGCATGCATATAATATGTGGCATGTGCGTTAAAGGTAGCGAACTCAATGCATTAAATACGCAATATCCCTTACCCTACGAGTAAGTATATAGATTTTATCTTTGCAGGAAGTTCGCCCTTTGCTATATGGAACTTTTTTCATTTTATTTTGTGAAAATCATAAAGACTTTTTTCATATCTCTTTTTCATAATTTTATTTTCCGTGCAGAGATTTTGAGTGATATAATGTTTTAAATTATATTAGATAAAGTTTGATTTCAATTTCATAGTTATAACAATCCTTTCTTCAAACTTCTGCGAATATTACAAGAATTAATTTTTCAAAATTTTATTATAAATAATATATACTATATGTTAAAAAGTATTTTTTTATTTGTTTCTAGTTATATAATGATTTTATCTTTCACTCAATTTAAACTTTAGCAGAATACCAAATAGTATTGGAAAAATTATACGAAATATTTTATTGGAATTTTTCTTTATTTTAATAATAATAATTTTAATATTAGTGTTTAAAGTTTACAGTAGTCTATAATATAACTAATAATTTCTGAAAAATAAATTAAAAAATTAAAAAATAAATTAAACTATTAAATACTGAGACTGATACATGTGTGTGTGAATAAACGATACGTATTATAAGATAGGATATTTTATTTCAAATTATATATGATTTTTACAATATTGATCATAAAATAATGAATTAGCTAAACCATTATGATCGAAAATATTGAAGTTTTTGTATTGTTTGATATATAAATCGAGTTATTCTTTAAGCTTTATCTTTTCGAAAATTATAAAAAAGCATCGATTCATTAACGATTATTATGATATTATTATTATATTTTTAATATAACAATAAAATTAAGAATAAAAAAAGTTCTATTAAGTAACCTCTTCCATAGAATAAAGTAAAATCATAAAATATAAAAATCTTTCGAGATTTAAATCTAAAATAATAATGTTAATAAATCTAACATGATGTAAGAACATCGATGAAGTTTTCTTATATTTTATTCGTGTATAATTAAGTGTTATACAGGAATTTTAATTTTTGTTTGCTACCTATACTTGCTCATGCACTTATTAATGCACAATGCAAATAATTATGTTAATTACTGTTCTATATTTGAAGCTAAACGCTGCAATAAACTGAATATATTTATTACTGCACTATAAAACAAATTTTAATTAATTATAGTTTTATGTATTATATTATTTAAAATTAGTTAATTACATACTATTAAAAATTTAAAGATTATAATAATAATATTTAATATATATTTACATTTATAATAATATAATAAAGACTATTTCTATGTACAATTTATTATCTATGAATTATTAATGATACAGAGTTTATTTAATTATAATTTTACTATTCTTATATTTGGTAATTTATACTTTAATTCTATTAATTCTAGATGTATAATTTATTATGTAAAATATTGATGAATAATATGATAATTAAAAAATAAATCTAAGCAAAGACTATAAGGTATAAAATAAAAATTTAATTTTTTTATTCTAATTGTTCAGAGTTAAAATTTTTTGTTATTCTAATAGTATTAACAAAGAAAGTTATTTAAAATAGATAATATTGCTAATATGTGTTATAAATATATTGTTTAAAAGAACCTGTATCTAATTATTTCAATTTAATATTATCTTAAAAATTTAATTATGTATGGCTTAAAATTTGATAGAAGTAATTTGGGAATATTAGGTTTCACAATATTTGGAGCCGCAAAATTGGAAAAAAGGTTTAAATTAATTTTTTGGAAAATCAGTTCTTATATAATATTATACAAAGAAATATATTTATTATAAGAATTTAATATATTGTTTATTAAACCAATTAACTAACTCTAAAGAATGATATTTAATATTATAATTACCGAATATAATTTCTACATCAAAGTATGTATCATATAATAAATAAAATAGAAATAGTATGTGTAAAAAATAGCTATGAAAAACCATGAAAAATTTTCAAAAAACAAAATATTTTCATTCAATAAGACTTTTACATATTTAAAATAAAAATCAATTGATATTATAAAATGATTACTATTTGAATGTACAGATTGAAACATTAATTTGCAGTTTACCATTAAATGCACACGAAAATACACCTCAGTATGATATAATAGCAGTCTTACAGGTAAGTGATGTTTTACTTTATAAATAATAAGTTTAAAAATAAAATTATTTTTTATAATAGTTTAACAGAAAAAGCGATACTTGAACTAAATACAGTCGACAGTTACATAAAAATTTGAGTTACTAAAAAATTTTGAAACTTATTGAAAGATAAACCATTTATTACGGTTTGTGAACAATGATCTTAAGTCAGTAATAGTCAAAAATGAAATTAATCATAAAATAAATATAAAATTTATACTTATTTCACTCGAAGATAATAATAACCGGATTAATAAATGTTTCTATAAAACTTTTCATATTACAAATTTTAATATTATTATCCCTATCTATAAAGATTTGACAAATGAAATATTTTTTAATCATTTTTTCAGAAGCTAAACATAAAAAGATAATTGTAAGTTGAAGCGATGGTGTGAATTGTAGCAAGTAAATGCTTTTCAATTGGAAAACAATACTTGATATAGCCATTTCATATATTATTACCTGAATGTATTATTATACTGCATATTGCACTTCACTTTCAATGATGAAATTGTTAGTATTATGAGAATTATAAAAATCCAGAGTATTAATGTTAGCTGGTTATAATTAGTTGAATATTGTGTTACAGAATTGTTCAAAATAATATGCTACACGATAAAAATTCAAAAATATAGCGGATGAAGATATTATCATCAAAACATATTTTTATGATTCTGATACTTATACACTGACATTATATTTATTTTTAAATTTAGGATAAATATTAAACTTTTTTGTCAAAACTATACATTACAAATTTGTTTAAAAAAGATTCTTTATTTTTATAAAAATTTTTTTGCTATTTCTACAAAACATAATTATGCAGTAAAAAGCGTAGAATTTTTTCGATTCATAGAAAACTATGTAAAATATAAATACTGTTACATCAATTTCCACTTGAAAAATTTAATTGTTCTGTCTACTGAATTCATTTTTAAATTTGAAATTGTTTTCGAAAAAAAATAAATTAATTTTTATATGCTGATATACTATTATTTTAATACTTATAATTTGCATTATATGATATATGTATTTATACTAAATATTTCCTTTAGGCGTTAATTCAAAAAAATTTTTGAATTAACGCCTTGTTTTCACGCAATTACAAAGGTCTAGTCTCTTAAGAATAACATATCATGAATATTTTGCAAAAATTGGGATTGATTGAATATCCGAAAAAGTTTCAACAATTATTGATTGAAAGAAAAGATTATTGTTACACTTATAAAAAAAAGTTAATAGTAACATATAAATTTTTTGATTTTTTGATTTATGTTATTATAGTAATAATATTGTAGTAATAAACATATTATAGTAATAATGTTATTAAATACAGAATACTTTGATAAAATTTTTGCATAAATGTGTAGAGATTTTTACACAATATACAATTACATAATATAGTTACATTCGGATAACACTTAAAAAAATTTTGTTCTTTAATGTTAAATTTTTATATTATTTTTTGTATTTTGTAAACAATAATTATTTCATGTTCTGTTTTTGATCAAATTTTTTTTTATAAATTTCTTACTCAAAACTTTCGAAAAAATTTTATATAAATTTTTATAAAAATAATGCAAATAATTATTACTTTAGTACCCATTTACAATTTTTATATAAAAGTTTGTGTGCACATTTTTAAATTCTAAAGAATAGAAAATGTGTTAATGCATGTATTTTCTTGTTACAAGAATTATGTACTTCCATTTAACATGAATTACATTATTTATAGACTCACGATATGCAAATTATTTTCTATGTATAATTAAATAGTATTTATTTATGAATATAATCGTGTTACTTAAAAATTTTACATTCCATTGTCGCTAGTCTACAAAATGTTAATGACTTCAAAAAGGAAAATACAAAAAAAGAAATTCTAAACAAAAATAGACTATTCCCATCGAGATTGAGAGATAGAGCCGACAACGTAACGATATCACGTAACCAAGTTGTCCCTGCGTCATGCATACCAAATAACATTATTTATTTTTGTTGGTCTGGTGGTGAATTCGTCCAGGCGTGATGGAATTGCTTCTGCTCCAATCGTCACTTCTCTTTTTCTCTTTCTCGTCTTCTCGCACGCACATTGTCTGACTGTCTGACTGTTATTCATTCTTTCTCTCTTTTTAAAGTAGTGGAAGATACACACATCTTGCACACGTTGACAACAGTTGGCTAGGAAGATACGGCTTGGTCGTTTGATTATCGATACGATGCGACTTTCACACCTTGCAACTGAAGCGTGAGGTGCGCCCATAAATGTTCAGTTCGATAGGGAGTCTCCGCGCAAGTCAGTTCTACGAAACGCCAACCTGGTCATCTCTCTCATAATCTCTCTCTCTCTCTCTCTCTCTCTCTCTCTCTCTTTCTACTCTTGAAGACGACAACGGCGGCAACGATTCACCTCGATCGTTCACAGATCTCTCGTTTCGCCGATTAAAAGTTCCCGTGCTAAATCGACTACCTCTGACCATTAGAGATTTCACTTTATGAAAGTGCCGGCATGGAGATTTTCCGAAGGGATTGTGGGAAACCGAGGCGTTAATTGTGCTTGGCGTGTCGTCTCATTGCCTTTATTTTTATCGTTGGTGCTGAAGATGCGACGCTTTCGTGACGCTCGATCCTTTTCATGTGCGATGTTAAGTACTGCATCGGTATGCCGAGTGCATACTCGAAGAAGAAGAGAAAAAATTCAAGATAATTGCCTCTTAATGTAAATTTAAACGCTTCGTCGGAGTCCGTGACAAAAAACATGCTGGGTAGGGAAGACAAGTGGTGTACATGCGCATATACACACTTGCGTGCATTGGTAAGATAATTTGAGTAATGAAACTTACTGTTTTGATGTATTTCCCGGAAGCAAAATACGATTTCGATTTTTCTCCACAATTGGCATTTCTGTTCGGTTAAATAAATATATGTATTATGAATATTAAAATCAGTTTTCTATATTTTTACATTAAAATTTAATTCAGAAATAAAAGAGTAATTTTTTATTGTATATAGTTGAACTCGAAATTACATAATTTAATTCAATACAATAACAAATTATCTTCTTCATTTAAACTTTTTCCCTTTTTAAGAAGTCTATTTTAATGTGAATCCTACAATTATGTTCTTATTTTCAATAATATTTTATATAACAAAATTTCTAACTTTTATAATAAACTGATCAATATCAAATTATCAATATATACATTAAATAATATTTATAATAAATATATATAATTAAATATATAATAATTAAATATATAATTAAATAATTAATTACCTACATCAATTAGAAAATATTTACGAATTAAATAATAAATTTCTAATTCAGCTTTTTTCAAAAAACTTAATATACAATATTTATACAAAAATTTGTGTTTGAAAAGAATTGTAACAATATTATAAGATATAATCAGTAACTTTATAATTTTAGCTTTGTTTTAGAAACGAAAATTTATTCTTTATTGTGATAATTTTAAAATACAGCAAAAGCGATAAAATAATATATCATTTACAGAGAGGTTGTATTGAGTGACATATCTGGTTTCGACCACTCCATATCACTTAAAACGCATTAAATTAATTTTAGAATGTAATATTTAAATTTTATTTCAACTAAAATAAATTAATTTGGTAAGAGCATTAATATTTGACTAAGAAACTATTTAACGCGAGAAAACAGAGAAAAGCAATAAAATGATTAAAAAGATCATAAAAAATAGTATATTTGTAAAAATATTAAGTACAAATAATTATAATCCAAGCAAGTATTTATTTACTATACGTTAATTACAGGGAAATTTTAGATATTCATGAAAAAAAGATTATATTCTGTACGTGGTTGGACTGGAAGGAGATTATATTATTTGAGTTCTATTTACTAATGAAATCATTAATACAATTATAATCATTAATACATTATATCAATAAAATAATATATATTTTGACAGCTAATTTCTTTCTTTTACAATTATATCAGTATTTTTAATGAATTTTTTAAATGTATTTGAAATTTAATGTGCATTAAAGGAAAATTTAAGTAGTGTGATTATTTTTTAAAAAATAACTTATGATCAAAATGTTTCAATCGTAATGGAATTATTATTATATTAAAAAAGATTGATATTGTTAAAAATTAAGTAAAATATTAAATAAATAATTGATTTCATCAAATTTATTTTAACAAACAAATATGATAAAGTAGTTTACAATCAAATTATTGTATCGTTAAAATTTAAAGTGTTATTCTGAATTTATCTGTGGAATTATTAATAATATATAATATGTATATACCACAGTTGATTATATGAAAATCATGAAATTTGACGTAATAGATAATAGTTACATTAGTATTATATTAGTGGTTATTAAGAAAATTTAACCGAACCATCTAATTGTAAAAATAATTGATAGATATTTACATAATTGACTTTGTGCATTTTCTAATTGTAAAAACAAATTTGTACATTTAAGATATTTTCGTTTGAAAATTATGCAAACCGATATAAAAGCACATATTATATCGGGTTTGCAATTTTTATTATAAAGATTTATAACAGTTAAAATTTTCGCACATTTAAATTAAAATTAACGATTCGAGAAATCTATCATAAAATTAATCATATTATTACCATCATAAATTTTTTTTATTTTAATATTTTCTAATAATGAAAAATATTAATAATTAGATATATTTATATTTAGAAAAACTCGCTATTATAAAATACTAATGATTTTAATTAAAAATATTCTAGTAGTGTACAATCCTATTCTTTTTCTATGTAATGAAGAATATATCAAAAATTAAAATTGTCATAAAATAATGATTAAATTATATATTTATTATAAAACTGTACAATTAATAACATCACAATTCCAACTATGTAGAAATAAAAACTATCGTATAAGTAGTTTAAAAAATTGCATGTACTTTACATATTAAATTACAAATTCTTATAACATTTTTTTTTTAAGTATTGTAAAAAGTAACGATATTTTTATAAAACAAAAATTCATGTTTAAGTATCATTTAAGTAAAATCTTCGTTAATTATGTCAATATTCTTATTTAGTGGTAAAATATGGATAGAAGTAGAAAGAAAATTTGCAAGTAATATTATTTCTGAATTTTGATTATCGATTATAAAATTGTAGCAGTTCAACTGGTTAGTATAAAAACGCATAATTGCTTATTGCTCAGGTGTGTACTTAAACTATCCAACTATGGTAATTATCTGACATAATAAGTAATTGTACCATGTATATTTAAAAATATTATTTAAAGTATTTATTACGAGTATAATAACTGAATCATAGTTAAAAATATGTATTAAAGTTTATTGTCTAATAATATGCATAAAGATCAACTACTTAAATTAAATTTTAATCACATTATAAAATAGAATCAGCACAGTTATATCGTTATTTTAGCAGAAATTATCACATGATAAAGTTTTTAATAATTAAAAAAATAAATACAATTTTTGATTATATACGTTGTACAATATTATAAATATTTACCATTATATCTTCATTATAAATTTTTTTGGATTCTTATACTCTAATATACTTAGAATAATGTGGTTTATTTCGAAATAAACTTATTAATTTTCTTATAAATATAAATACTCAGTTTTTACATAGTTTAAAAAAACTCATTAATCGAAAATTTTTTTCATCGTACTTTTATTTTGCGATTAATAGGATTATCACAAAAACATATTAAAAAAAATCATATTATAATAAAAGAAAATTACGAGAATAAACAAAAAGATTTGAAAATTGAAGTAGCGGAGCAAGTTGAAACTAAATACTTGAAGTAATGATAAATTAAATGCCGTCACGCATGGTGAAGGTGAACTTGCATATACTTATACAAACATAAATAGTGCTGGTAAGAGCACCTTTCTCTAGATTCATTTAAATTGCTCGTTCATTCAAATCTCGCACACTGCCAGATCGACACTCCTCGAATGTTGTGGGAGAAAAGAATAGGCTCAGACGCCGCCAACATCGATACCGACACCGGGAAATTGTCTGGCGTTTACGAGACTGGAATAATGTGAGTGCTACTGCATCCCTTTCTGCAGATACCGCTGATTTTTTTTTACTTTTTATATTTTATTCTTTCTTTATTTATATAAACAATTAAGAATGAACTTGATCAGTTCTGATATGATCATGTTACATACAAAATAACTTGATTTTGATGAATTTAAATTGATATGCACAATTATTATATTTTAATTAAAAATCCAGTTAATTGTAATAATATGCTTTGTTTATTATTTAGACAAGATTTTAGAAACATAATTGTAAAATGCATATATATATCTAAACTGTAGTATCACTTTTCATTAATAATTTTTTCTATTACCTTAAAAAAAATAATAGTTTTACTCTTATACTAAATTCGATTTTCTTGCCGTATTCAAAGGTTTTATTGCAAAATCTTTTATTGAAAGTGTAAAAGTAAAAATAAATACAATTACAAATTGATGTTTTAATATTCATAAAAAAGAAGAATTCATTGGAAAGGGAATATAATTTAAAAGATTCATGGATCGTACAATTAAATAGTGCTTTGGAACGTATGAGAAACAATAACAGAAGAAACTTGTACTATGAAATGAGTTTTTGAGTAAGTACTATTTACGTTTATTTATTTAATAAATAATAATAGTATATCAAGAAAAGCTTATAATTTAATAAAAAGCTTTGAAAAGAATGAGATATAAAAGGCAACATACTTTATAATTCTCGATTCTAAAATAAAAAAAAAAACTTATGAAAAATTGTAGAAAAATATTTTAATTGAATATATGCCTAATATATATATATATATACGTTTAGATAAAGTACTGAAATATTAATTTCTAATAATGATTTGTAAAATAAAAGGGTTGAAATCAGAATAAATAATAAATAAATCTTTAATAAACTGAAACATTTTAACAAGTTTTGTGTGTCTTCTATACATTTTCATTTTATTATTTTATTTAACTATTGGATAAAAGATGTTGAGGCAATTGCAATATTTAAGCAAAAAATACTGATTTCAAGAAGTATATTATAAAATATATAAAAAAGATATAAAATACGTATATTAATAACTAGTAATAATTAGTTAATGTATTAATAACTAATAACAGAATGAAAGATATTTTACTAGTGTAAACCTTTTTTCTATGCTCAAGATACGTAAAAGTATGTTCCAAAATTGATGTTCTTTACAGTTTAATTTTCCTAATTTTAATATTTTCGAAAATTTTCAAATTAGACTTATAAGATATTCAGTCACATGTTGCTGTAATAATATAATTTATATAATTAAAAACGTATGGTTCAAGTAAAGAAGTAATGATATTATATATCAGCCTCTATTACAATTTTGCATTTAAATACATTTCAAACACAAGTATGGTGAATTGTATAAGTCCGTTGTTCAGTGTGAAGATAGTCAACAGATTTATTCTTTCTCTTTGCCTCTGATCTTGGTTTTAAAAAATTAGCCAATAATTATTCTTTGAAGCAAAAAATATTGAAGCTCACTTAGATTGTCTAAATGTCCGTTTTGATTTCAATTAAATGATTTGGATTTTTGATCTTTTATATCAAACTTACTTTGTAATACAAGAGTTTTTATGAGTTTTTATATTTATTTGCAGTGACACATGTCTAAGAAGATTTATATTTGAGAATGGGATTTCTTTCCTATCCGCCTCCCAAAATTAATTATTTTATAAATTTTTATCAGATAGCCATCTCTAGGCACATTTTATTGTTTAACAGATCAAATAATTCAAACATTATTAGAAAAAATCTTTCTATATTTATAGTTTTATCTTTGATAAATGAAGTAACTTAGTCTCAATCGCAGTTTAAAAATTCTTAGATTATAGTAAGCTTTATCAAAATTAATGTCTAATCGAACAAGCTCTTGAGATAAAAATATTGACTCATTTGTTTATTTCCTATTGATAACTGACGTGTTAAACTTTAGTTAGTACAATTTTGATATCATAAATATGAAAAAAATTTACCGACATATTTCTGCATTCCATGACTTCCATGGTGCCATTGATTTCTATCATATTCGTCGGTTTTCAACGGGTATTTTATTCTTTTAAAAATTAACAAATAATATAAAAATAACTGATTAAATGAAATACACTTTTGCTATTTCTTTTACAGATAATTTTCTACACACGGTTACATATCATTGTTTCAACAGAGCCAGTGTCGTTTTTTGGACGTTACCGCTAATATAACTTTATTTTATACTATTACTATTTTAATAAGACTTTGATTGTTATAATATATTTTAATATCTGTACACATAATTATTTATAGTCTTTAATTTATACAATATTTCAAATATATCAAAATTTGAATATTTTTCCCTATCTTTAATATATAGAAAATATTGTACATATCTATAATATTTTTTAGCTCACTTCTCATATCTTTTAATTTATTTTTTCTTTTCTGTTTCTATATATTTCTCAATAATACGTTTTATTTTTTATTTTTTCCACAGAGTTTGTATGTATCTTTTTGTCACTTTCAAAATATATTTCCTCTACATTCCCATTTCATTCTGCATCTAACTAATGATTGCACATGTATATAAATATATTCTTTTTCTATCTTTAAATTTATATTTCTTTGATTAATATTGTGTATCTGAAATTCTTGAAACTTCATTACCATTTCTTAATTCTCCATTCATTTTATCTTTTTTACTTATTCAATAAGCTTTCTCCATTTATTTATTTTTCATTTTAAAATTTCGGCAACCATTAATAAATGATATTTTATTTTTTCTCCCTTTATCTTTATCTTATTTTACCATTTATTTATAATTCTTTAATTTTCTTCCTTTTTTCATATATTATTTTCTAATTTCTTCCTATATTTTATTATACTTCTATTTTTAAATTTCTATTACATATTTATTTTTCATATTTGCACTTTTTGTTGTTTTTATTTTAGAAATTCAAAAAAATAAAAATTAAAAATAGAAGAGAAATATTATTTACTAAATTACAGATATTTTTTAATTTTATCATAAATAGAATTTTTAAGTAGTTAATTTCATATAATGTTAAGAAACATTGCTTTTTAATAGGAGTTTGGATAAACTATTTCAAACTAAATAAAAATTTAGTAATTTTTATTAAATTTATTTTAACTATTAAATATGAATTTATGCTGTATTAGTAGGATTTATTAGTAGGATTATATATAGCAATACTGCTAATGTTACTATTTCATGCGTTAATAATATCTATATTAATTATTCTTATCGAGACAACAACTATTCGTTTCTTGCATACTATTATCTATTTTTTAAAATATGTTAATAGTTTTGAATATGAATTAACATAGTTAAAGATATTGTTTATATAAATACGACACGTGGGAGTTAGGAGGGGAATTGGATTGAATTTATGCTAAATAAATGATAAAATATGAGTGTTAAAAAGAATTTATAAAGAAAAAGTGATAGAAAAGGGAGATAAAGTAGTGCAGAATTGTCATCATTGGAATAGAAAAGAAGTGTAAAAAAAATAAAAGATAATATCAGAGAAATTAAATATAGGCAGAAAGTGCGGTTATGTAAACACATGGGTAGGCAAAAGCAATAAGTTCGGTGCATGTGCTATTAATAACAATAGATAAGAAAAAGTGAAGAAAGTTTACTCATTCAGAAAGAAGTAAGAGAATCACAATGAGTAAAAAATCAGGTAATGCGGATATAATAAACTTTGGAATGAATAGCCAAAGAACAAGAACTGAAAATAAGAAAGAATCGACTTCGAAAAACGAAATATCAGTAGAAAAAACAGAATGGAACAAAAAATCAGAAAAACTTGGCACAGATATAGTTTCAATAGAAAATCAGGAAAAAATTATTAATATATGTAAAAAATGGTTTAGGGCACGAGAAAAAATTGGGAAAGCAATATGAATGATATGATAAAAGAAAAAGGGAAGCAGTGAAGGAGAGTTGAAAAGAGACAGATAGAGACAATAACCGGTGAAATAACTTTGAATGTGAGCGAGGTAATGAAAGAAAATATAAATAATGTTACGAAAACATTGGTGAGTTTAATAGAAAGAGTTAATAAAAATGGGAGTGCTAATGAAAAAATAAAAGAGAATACAGAAAATAAATATAAACAAATTTCAGTAGAGAATTATTTCAAAAGAGATAGAAAAAGAGATTTATAAAGTAAACTAGATATTAATAAGCAATGAAGAGGAGAGATAAATATTCAAAAAAGGTAAGTAATTTAGAAGCTGATATGGATATGATTAAAAAAAAAACAATTGCAATAGAAACCAGAGATCCGGAAAAAAGGGAGACGGGGATAAGATATTGACGAAAATAAAAAAGTAAAATTGGAACGGTTAATACAAGATAGAGAGAGAGAAAAAAGAAAAAATATTATTATAATTGCGAGACTGACAAAAGAGATAATTTTCAAGGAAGAAGGAATAAAGGAATCGATTAAAAATAATTTACATATTAATATAAATGTGAAGAAAATATGGCAAATAGGTAAGGACAATAGAGAGTGAGGAAAGTAGAGTTACATGGAAGCGAAGATAAAAATAGAATATTAGAAAAAAATCGTTATTAAAAGGAACGTTCATATATATCAATACTGACGAAACATATCTAGAGAGACAAATGGGAAGAAAAATAAAAGAAAAATGTAAAGAACTAAGGAAAGATGGTAAAAGGTATTTCTATAATTTAAATAAAATAATATGAGATGAGGAGATATGGACATATAATGAAATAAAGAAATATTAGAAGAAAAAAAGGAATTGCATCACGGAGAATTAAAAAAATTACAAATATAAACGAATCCATGTGACAAAAGAATTTAAAAAAGGAAGAGCTAGGGGTGAGGGAATTATATTTGCATTAAAAAAAGTAAAAATTAAAAATTAATAGATATAAATAATGAGAATGATGAAATATTATCTGCAAAAATAAAAATTGACGGAATTTACGTTACTATAGCGGTAGTGTATATGGGGAGAAAAAGGAAAGAGATTTTATTTTTTGGATAAATTTTGTGAAAAAAATAACGGAGAAGCGTGTGTTATATGCGACAATTTAAATGCAAGGATCGGAAATAGGGGGGGGTTGGATTAACAATTGGTTAAGGGAACACAGAATATCTAGTTATAAAACAATAAACGCGGAAGGTACAAAACTTATTGATTGGATAGAAAGAAAAGGCTTATTCATCCTAAATGGGAAAAAAGAGGAGAGGATGATGGAGAAAAATGAATAGAAAGGATGCAAATTTAAAAAACAATAGACTTGTCCAAACAACCACTGAAAGTAAGATGGATTATGGAAAAAATACAAAGAAAGCAACGAATAGAAAGATAAGAAGAATAATATGGAATAAAGAAACGATAAAAGAGTACAGGGGTAAATTAAGGGTAAAGGAAGATATGAATAATTGGAAAAAACTGAAAAAGTATGATCAATGCAATCACTGACACAGAATATAACAGAGTTCGACAAAGAGGGGTGAATTGGTGAGACAATGAATGTCGGGAAAAAATTATAAGTATTAAAAGAATATAAGAAATAGAGCAAGGGAGGAGAGGAAAAGGATAGATTAAATTGCCTGAAAAAAAGAAAAAATATAGAGAATTAATCAAAGACAAAAAAATAAAATACAAAGAATTTGAGATCAATGAAGGATACGAACACAAATCAAGCAAGGGCTGTTGGAATCTTATAAATAGGGGAAAGAAGACAAGACACGAGATACAGGGTACAATAAAAAATGACAAATGGTTACAACACTAGGAATATTTTTGGAGAAAACGCAATAGAGGAAATCACTGCAGAAGTGGAAACTAGAGATTCAGAACTTGATTTTAATAGGGTTAATACAGAATCATTTAAGAAAGAAGAAATATTACATAAAATAATCAGATGAAAAGACGAAAAATCACTAAGAGAAGATAGAATTACCAACGAAATGTGGAAGTTTGGAATGGACATAATTAGTGATAGTTTACTGAAAATCGTAAACAATCTTCTGAAAGCACAAAATATACCAAAGGAATGGGAAAAAGGTATTACGATTCCAATATTTAAGAAAGGAAGTAGTGACGTAACAGAGAATTATAGAGGAATAAGTCTGATGGATATGAGTTATAAGATATATGCCGAGTTATTGAAACATAGAATTGATAAGCACATGAAATAAAAAGAGAATTATATAGATACACGGTTGGGTTTTAGCCAAGGAAAAGGAAAATCGAGGTTATCTACACCCTGATTATAGCGATATATATCCAATTAAAAAAAAAATAGAAGGTGAAATATGAATATGTTTCGTAGACTTAAAACCCGCCTTCGACTCCATAAATATAAATGCAATACGGGAAAATGCGGGAAAGTTTAGGATAAACAAAAGGATAATTGACTGCTGTAAAGAACTGTATAGGGACTCCAATAACTTAATTAGAATTTAATTAAATTAAAATTATTAAATTATATTAATTAAAAAAATTTTTTAAATTTAAGAAGGATTTATCGGAGAAATAAAAGCAAAAAAGGAGTAAACAGGGATGTTCGTTGAGTTCGACACATTTTAACATAGCCATGTCGGACTCAGATGACTACCTTAGAAAATTCAGAATTCAGGTATAAAAATAAATAAGTAAATAATAAGATGTATTCTATATTCTATAGCGATCCTGAAAAAGTGTGGAATAGAACTCCGAGAACTTTTAAGATTTCTAAAAGAGTTTTTAAGGAAGAAAGATTTAGATATTAACATAAAACAACAAAAATTATTGATTTTAAAAAGAACAAGAAAGTAAGAAACAGATATAAAGAAATTTTCAAATGGAACAACAATATAATTGAAATAGCGAAACAATACTCATACTTAGGATACGCTATGATTTAAATCAATGATGACTCAAATCCATAAAAAAAACTTGGCAAAAAAATGAATCTACTAATAGGTCAGGTATGAAGTATAGGTGAGAGACTTTAGCAAAGACCTAAAAATAAGCTTGGAAATCTTTGATGCGTTAATACAAATTTTATGCTACATGGTGCCAAGATATGGGGTTGGCAGAGAAATAAAGAGTTAGAAGTAGTTCAAAAAAAGTATCAAAAATGGAGTATAGGGCTAGACAGAAACACTCCAGACAATCCTCTGATGTCACAAGTAAACAGATCAAGGATAAAAACAAAATCCGCAATGAGAGCCCTAAGATACGAAAAGAAAATCTTATATGAAGATCGGAACATCGTAGTAAGAGAATGTCTAAAATATAGAATAGAGAAGGGAGAAGAGGAAGACTAATAGAAAACAACAAGAAAATAAACAAAAACGATAAAAAAAGTAGCAACAATAAGGAAAAGTTTTGGCACAATATTGAGTAATCATGTCTAGTATGGTGGGATAAAATGCAAAACTTTGACCTATTAATTAAGGAAGCTATTAATATAAAAATCAGCGAAGAAAAACAACAATGGATTAGCCATTTAAATACATCTAATTATACCAAAGAAATAAAAACCCTAATAGGATAGAATATGAAAAAAGAAGACTGCACATGTTTCAGAAAAGAGGGGGAGAAAAGAAAGGAAGGCTTTAAAATTTTAGCAATATTTAGACTAGGTAACGGAAACTACTTAAATAAATCGTGGATAAAGGAAGAGGACAGAAGATCTAGACTGTGCGAAAACAAAGAGGAGTCATTAAAATACATAATTGAAGAATGTAAGGTTCTAAATGTATATGCTTGCAACTGGGAAGAATGTTTCATTAGTGTTAAAAAAGATTTAATTTTAGAGATGGCTCTAACGAAAGAGCTTGAATGTTTCGTTATGAAATAGTAGAGGATGACAACCAGTTTTTCTGTCCTTACACCGAAATAAAATTTACATACTGAGTAAAGCGAACTTTAATAGGATTAATTTCGTAAGATTAGCAACATGGCGTAAAGATTAACAACTTATCTATTCTAGTCGAATTTTCTTTAGTCGTATAGATAGTTGATGCTTGCACTATCCATTCTGTGAAAGAGCGGTAAGTCGGTACTTACAGTAAAAGCTGATGAATCGGCATATTTTTCGGAAGGAGAGGGATGAGTGAAGTCGTAATCACCAGTAATTACTTAGTTCGCACTTACTGTGAGTCAGTATGCCCAATTTTCGTGCCACTCCGTGAATCGTCGGATCTACTCGACGCTCGTTCAGTAAAGAGCGACGTTCGCTCTTGTAATAATAAAAGTCTTACTAACTAGATTTTTGGGGCAATGCTTTCTCCCGTGGGTCTGCTCTAAGGTGTAACGGTATTGCTACTTTTAGCAACAGAGTGGTTTGTTTCTTCATTAAAAAGATATATTTCATGAAATATTTTTCAATTTTTGAGTTGATGAAGCAAAGCTTAACTAAAAATTTATATTATTTTAAATATTTATTAAATTTTTAAAGTATGTTCTGTTATTTTTTTTAACTATATTTAAGTAATGCTTTTAAATTTATGATTAGTTATGCGACTAATTATTAATGTTCAGATTATCAGTTTTAAAAACAACTAATGTAAAAAATGTTAAAGATTAAAGAATTTTCACTGTTAGACACGTAAATAATTTATATTGTTAATTGTAAAAGTATTAAACAAATTAAATCATATTTAAATGTATAAATAGTTGGAATAAATTTTTATACAACTTTATTTATAATTTATAATCATACATTAATAATGTACAACTTAAAATTAACTTTAATTAAAAATGAATTAAAAATTAAAATTAAAATTAATAAAATAATTTTAATAGTATTAAAATAAAAAATTTTAATTAATTTCATACTTTTAATTTTAATCAATTAGAAAATATAACATTAGTAGACATTATTTTTTATTGACATAAAATTTGAACATCAACTTATTCAATTCTAAATTTAATTGTGACTTATGATGATAAAAAATAAAGCTAATAATAAAAACTCTTGAGTATAATTAAAATATGTATTACAAGTCAACTGAAGTAAAATTAAAATACATTATAATTTATTAATATTTTTCTAAGATACATAGTTATTATTTAGATTGGAAATATGGTTCAAAATATAACAGATACATGTGTCATTTTGATTTTTGTTTTAATATAACTATTTATCTATATTTTTGTTTAAAACAGATGCTTGAATAGTTTTTCTACCTATTTAAGATAATACATTAACATTAAATAAAATACACTATAAAAATATATCGAATCCGAGAATTTCTAGTTTTTTTATCAAAGTTGTAAATATATAAAAAGTAGATATTAAATCCCCTGTTTTTAATTGGTAGCATTACAAGAAAAAATCTAAAAATGGTTTTTTTATTAAATTTAAAAAACGGAGTATTGATTTCATTTTTTATGTAATTTTAAACATTTCTGAAATTTAACTAATAATATTGAATGGTCAAATCAGTTTTGGAGGGAAATATTAGAAAAGTGGGAAATCATATGGGAGGAAATAGAGGCGATTAAAGTAGACCATCAGCAGTGAATTTGGATAAATAAATTGGGAAATTAAGACATGTAAAAGTTAAACACATCATAATAGAAAATGTTCAAGAAAAAAAAAGAAAAACCGAAGATATTAGCGACGTTTAGAATAGGCAATGAAATGAAAAATAACATTGATTAATAGAAGAAAAATGGTGGAGTGTAATATCACGAGATCAATATATTATACCTGATTCATTGGAGCAAAGCGGGAACAAAGGTATAGAGTAAAAGAGGAACGTGGCAGTAAAATAAAAACAGGAGTGAAGATGATATAAGACAAATAAATAAACGATATATATGCATGTATATATAAGTATAAAAGTATACAATATTATGTAATATGAATGTGTAAAATATTAGTTAGAAATAAGAAATGTACATAAATATAAATAAAAATGCATAAACAATTCCTAAATAAATAATAATATTATCGTTTGTTTTATTTATTAGGAATAAGTAATGAGATAATAATTCATTGGTATTATATCTCAGTAGCTTATAAAAATTAAAGACTTTTAAACAATATCAATTAACTTTTATTCAAAATAATAAATTACTTTTATTGATAAAAATTTCTAAATAAATTATTTTTGTAAAAATTAAATATTATTTTTAAATAATATTTTTAAATTTATTACTTTTAGATAAATTCATTTTTTTTTTCTAATAAAATTTGAACGCATATTTTGTTTTTAAATAAAATTAGGTATTAAATTAAATTGTTTAAAGTAATAAAACTAATATTTCTTTTTTATTTAATATTGTATAAATGTTTTTTAATAACCTTTAAGTGTTATAAATATATTATGTTAGGAATGACTAAATATTAACAGAAAGTGTTAGGTAATATTTATCAAAAATATTTTAATAACATGTTCATTTTTTAATTGAATCTATGTCTTGAATTATTATATAATTATTATATAATTATTATATATTAATATATAACTAAAATTTTCAAACAGAACTCTAAATAAAATCTTCATTTTAAAAATTTATATTAATATCTTACGTCACTCTTTTAAATAAATTAAAAATGGCTAAATCTAATTATTTACCTATAATTAAATTTTTTTTTTAATAATTCATTATCTGTGTAATAAATTAAATAAGAGATTATCAATCCTTCTTCAATCAATCCCTCTTTTGTAAAACGTGAAAGGTCTTCTTTACTTATCTCTTTGCAGAAACAACGTAAGCCGATATAGATATCATCAGTGTAAAATTTTATGTAAATCTGATGGCCGTATGTCGTTGATCGTTTTGGTCATAAAAACAGATCTTACTTCGTCAAGAAATACTATGCAAATTACTTTCGATGACTTATTAGCTGTTACCTTTTAAAAATATGAATGTATTGTTCGGTACTACGAAGAGAAATTGTGTTTATATCCATATATTACACAAGGATAAGTGCAGTTTAAATATAGTTTTTTATGCTCTGTATACTTATTAATATATTCAATTATTGTTATATTTTAATATTTAGACATGTATTTTATAAGTATATTAACCATTTATATGAAATAGTAAAAATATATTATTATGTTTCACTTCCATATGAAAAAATGAATGCAAAATATAAAATTTTCTTTATACCATACTCTAAGTTTACTCTGTATAATTGATTTTTTTAGCTGTACAACATAATCACATATTTTAAAATACTTAATCACAATTTAATAATTAATATGAGTTATCAAATTCTGTTAATATTTATATTTCACTTGAAATCACATTATCAAAAATTAATTACAAATGACAAAAAAAAATAAAGGAAGATATAAATTATGCATGTAAAATTTTTTAAAATAGCAACCTCAATTAATCTTCAATATTTGTTGCATTTGTTTATTTCCGGTATTTTTATGTAAATTTAATTTTTATAATATTTATGATGAGAATAATTATTTTTTTGGTACAAATTATATAAATATATATTACTATAGTACTTCATATAAAAAATTAATAGTAGTACATTATCCCTGTGGTCTTTTATAGGCTCGCTATTCTGTGCTCAATGATGTCGATCCATGAATGACTAGATGGTCTAAAAACCGTATGTTTTCGTACCTCCAATACATATTGTTGATAGGACTTAGTAGTCGTCGTAACGAAAAAGCGAGATCACGATATAAACAATCCATGATATTTGCGCGTGCTATGGCATGCGTAAATACTATTGAAGTCGGGCCAATTACCGAAATCGACACCTAGCAAAATAACGTCTGTTGAGTGTAATAAATATTAGTAATGGATGGGCAGTATGAGTTTCGGCTAGAATTACCTCCGACACGTGCCACGGCAGTTAGCACAGCGTTAGGATGGATGGTGCGAAATTTTGTAAGCACCGAACATAGGTTTACCTCTTCTCCTCTTCCTACACTACGTCATCGTAACCGACACCAAACCTAGCTATCTCCCACTTTTCTTACTCACTCACACTCTGTCTCTTTCTCTCCCTCCCGTTTTAATATCTTACGCTTTCTCACATATAGTCTCCATCTTTCTCTCTCACCATCGGTGTGTAGCACGGGCCCACTCTTCTACTAGCATGTTTTTACTCTCTTTATTTTCTTCGCTCTAAATGATACTAGCTAATGCACTCTTCAGGCCCTATCTCTCTCTCTCTCTCTCTCTTTTTCTCTTTCTTTCTCCCTTATTCCTGCTAACCCCCTAGTATCACTACGGCCGCAAATTCTTGTGATGCCGGAGGAATGAATCGACAGGTGAATCACTGGATATCCCGGACCTCAATGCGCGAGCGGTTGACTATATGAGATGATAAGCATATTTGCTTAAGATCAGGCATTGGAAGTAAAACAATGGTAGTAATGAGCCACGACGCTAACGAGAGAGGTATTTCCATTTACCAATCTTTTAATAAACGCGACACATCGGAAAATAGTTACTTTTAGATATGTGATAGACTTTTTTGTCTCGATTGGGACTCGAGAGATTTTTTATACGGAGGGTGTTATCGGAAAACTTCGCGAAATTAGGAACTGTGCTGCGTACGGAAAACAAATTGGGGAATTCGAGAAGTAACAGTTGTGCGCCAGGAAATTAAGAAAGATGTTTATTTGTAGACCAACTTCAAGTCCAGAATAACATTTCATTATTTCAAGAAAATCTAATAAAAATCTAAAACAAAATGTTCAAAAATAATATAATATAATAATCTGTTTAAAAATAGAAATTGTATATAATTTAAAATATTTACAAATTTTTATTTTTTAATGCTGGATTTTCAGTTTGATGTAAAAACAGGAGAATCAATGTACGATTTTGTTTCTTAAAGAATAAAATAACTATTAAAATTACTAATTGCTATAACGTATTATAATTAAAATATTAACCGTTTTTTAATTATTTAAAAAAAATATTTATATTCGATGTATTCACATTTTCGATAACTTAAGGATTCTTGAGAAGTAATAATTGAATTTTTAATTTTTTGTTAAAACTTGAATTGTGCACATGAATTTATAAATTAAGCATAAACGAACAAAAATATAATATATAAATTACTGATTTTTTTCTTCGAGACGATTGAAAGTGCATTGTATAATACTTAATATATACGGTAGGTTTCAAGAAAACAGTTACCTTTCCCAATGCAATATACTTTAACGATGAAATTAAAAAAAAAAACTTTAGTATAGTAGAAAAGGACATTGAAAAAAGGGATAATCATCAGCGTGTGAGGGAATATTCTTCGACTTTTTAGGAAGATACCAGATTGAAGCCTTTATTGGAAAAGTAAATGGCCATCGATTACTTGGAAACCTCGATTAACAACGGTAATCGGATATAAGGTCTATGGCAGATCGAGTTACCATAACTACTGCGCGCGTTTCCTCGATTGACATGATGAGCAGCAGCAGCTGCTGTGTATTGACGATCGTTGTATATATCTTATTTTTCTTTATTTTTGATTTGTGATTTTTAATCTTTACGCTAATACTCTAATTTTTAAAATAAATTACACCAAGAAGTTAGCATCTTTATATTTCCAATAAATATACAACAGCCAGTAAAACAAGTCTAGGGCTATAATTGATATTTGATGTCAGTTCTTTGCGATTAACAACGAATATTTTGTATAATTATTCCTTCTCTTCTCTCTCTATTATGTTGTATTCAACAACTACAGCAATACGAAGATGACAGAAATGTTGTTATTATATTTCATAAATTATTAAACATCAACTGATAAGATTTATCTTTATACATAATATTACTTAATAGAATATAACAGAATATTAAAATTACCTTATTTTTATTATTTATTTTCAGAAATTAGATTTTAAAAAATTAAAAAAAAATATCTATTAATATCTATTTAATGTCTTAAAAGATATAAAAATAGAACTTTATTGTGCGGGTGTGTATGTGTATACTTGTCTCCCAAAAAACATTTAGACAAAATGATTATCCTTTATCAAACGTCGTAAAAATGTATTTTATCAAATACATTTAACTTTAGTATGAAACGATTCATAATTTTTTATTTATAAATGATTTCTATTTGATGACCGAGATAAAAAATATATTACTCAACATTAAAAAATTTTTAACTGACATAATAATAGATAAGCATTTATCTATTTATTAATCTAATACAAGCTTTTATAATACGTATTTTATTCGTAAATATAATTTTAACGCTTTTCTATTTTGAAATTACAATAGTGATTTATAATACATAATATTATATATAATATATGAGATGTATCTTAATAGATAAATATAAATATTATACATTTATTATAATTAGTATATGTATATATTGTTATTATTTCTATTATTATTATTATCATTATTATTATTATCATTATTATTATTATTATTATTATTAACTTATTATCTTATTAAAATATAAAATGCATTATCATAAAAATTAGTACATGTATATACAATTTATATAATTATAAAAAAACTAAACTATTTTTATTTAATAAAAAAATCTGTCCTATAGTTTATCTGGAAATAATTTAAAGTAACCCACGTGTTTTGAAATTTTGATCATTGATTGCATTAAAATATCTTGACTTAGTTCCGAAAGTGTCATAGAATTAAGATATACTTTATTAAATTACGTAATTGCAGTTTTTTAAATCAAACTTTTTTATTAATACATCATCATAAAATAGTATAATTTCATTAAAAATAAGTATAAAAGTTAACAAATTTAGAACTTTTCATAGTATTATTATAGAAACTCACAAGAAAAAGAATAAAAATCATATGTTTGCTAAATAAATGTCAATAATAATAAATATTTTATGTTTTAATTAAATTAATATGTTTTTCAAATCAAATCTCTACAATTCAAAGTCTTTTTTAAAAAATTATTAAAAAAAATATCTTTTACAATAAATATTATGCCTGTTAACTTTAACAATTAATTTTGACATATTTATATTTATCTTTTAAAATACGTTGATAATAAGAGATTATACATCAACAATAATACAAAAAATTCAAAAATTATAATTGTCATAATAATAATAGTAAAATATATCTAAAATAAAAATCTTTTGATTGACTTATAAATTTAATTTTTATCACAAAATAAATTATTATAATAATATTATGATAATAAATATATATTATGAATATGTAATAGATAGATAGAGATATTTATACTATCTTTTTAAAAATATTCTTTCTATAACTTAATTCTTATAATTTAATATAAAATTCTTGAAAAAAAATATTTCTTTATTCAACTAATATTTGTTTCTCAATACACAATTCTCTAATTATAATTTTTGTATAATTATATCAAAAATTTTTATGCTGTTTTACATTATTCTTAATATTAACTCTATATTTATAATTTAAAAAAAGTAAAAATAAATAAATTTTATTCGGCTATGCTATTCTATTGAAATATTCATTTAATCAGTTTAACTATGTATTTCATATTAAATAAATTAAGTAACAAAATTTTATTATTATACAATTAATATTATTATATAATTAAGATTATTACATTATATATAAAGTTAAATTGCATGATACATATAATTTTTATAGAGAGAATTTTGATCAAATTTTTCAAATTGATACTTACTTCCTTATAGAAGGATTGGCCTTGAGACGGAATTTCTAGAATTGTTTTAGAGTCCGCCCAATCGTGGATTATACTTTCAACTTCTAGAAATTTCTTCATTCCTATTCTTTCTATGAAAAAAATAACCATAATTTTTAATTAATATTTGGATCGTATATTGACAAACCAAAATAACTTGAATGATTGTAAATAATATTTCATTTAATTTTAATAAATTTTTTTTATAGTCATATAAATAAGTTTTTGTTTAATTATATTTTAACCTAAATGTTTTTTTCTATAGTTATAATAGCACAATTTAATACATTCATTTTTTTCCAATAAAGTATACAATGTAATATACTGCGTTGTGATTTTTACTGTAAATTATTCACTATTTAAATTCTTGTAAATATAAATTAATATACGTGTAACACTAATTTCTATGTATTGGTTTTATATTAATAAAAATAACTTTAAACTAAAAAAAATTTATTCCTTACAATAGTGCTAAAAGTACTAAAAGTTACAAAATTATATTAAACTCTTACTAATTATACTATCTAATTATTTAATTTGAATATTAAAGTTTTGTACTTAAACAAGGTTTTGCATCTAAAATTTTATTTTTTAATGAGCTAGATTTATTACTAAAAAATTAAAGTCTTCTTATTTTTTTTAAAAATGTATTTGAAAATGTTTATTAAAGTGTTTCAAATTTTACATTGCAATGATGCCAAGTCTATCTAATTCTGAAATACAAATACATTCGAAGCTGCGGAGAGTGTTACTGTTGGCTTACAAAATGGCTTTATGAAGCTTCAGTAAAATAATATTTTTCTGTTATAGGAAGATTTATTGAAATTATATAATATTATTAGTTTTATGTAGTTTTTTATATTCAGTTATGTTATAATTTAAATATATTTGATCTACAAAAGGAATTTTATTTTTATCAATTTATATAATCAGTTTAAAAACAACCTAAAAACAGATACCTTATTAAATTACATAAATAATAAAATTTTAAATATATAATTTAATTAATATATATATATATATATTAATATATAATTTAATACATTTAATATACAATACAATTGTAAACTGATTAATATAGTCAGTATTAATTAAAAATTTGTTTCAGTAACTCTAGATAATGGTCAAATATATTTCATTTTATTGAAATTTCGAAAAATAAAGTTTTTAATATTTGTTAAAACAGAATCGTTAATATTACCATCCGTTAATTGTTAATATCTATTATTTATATTGTAATCTCGAAAATTATGCTTTATATCGGACTTGTAATAGAACATTTGGTTTTTACTTTATAATAATTTATTAAAAATATAATTTTAATCCTTTATTACTTTATTGTGTATTGCTTTATTTCTAATTTCTTTTCGTATTTCGAGTTGTTTTTTTTTCCGTTTTAGTTGTTTTATTTACAAAATAAATGACTTAGTACCTCAGTTTTAAAAATTAAATTTAAATATCATTATTTCATAGCAAGAATTTCTTATAGATAAATAACAAATAATATTTTTATCTAGTTTACACATTAAATGTTTATTGTCCTATGATGAAGTGTAAAGGTATTTTATTACAAGTATATAATGTCGCTCCTCACCAAAAGTTGTATCAAGCTCTATATGTTTTATTTGTCAATTTCGTTATTTTGATAAAATTGAAGAAGACCCATACTTATTTACATATTTTTTAAAATAATGTTGAATGTACATAGTTTACGGTATATGCATAATACGAAAGATTTTGCGATGCAATGTGGTTTATGTACAATATCGTATGTTGTAAAACGTCACGGTTAGGTATGAAAATAAAAATGAAAAATCTATGAAATAAAGAAACAAAAGGAGTGAAACATGAATAGAAAAAAACAAAAAGGAAGATGTGCGGTACGTCTAATCGCGTTCCCACGGCTCGACGCGGGAGCTCTCGATCGGTCTATCCGATCGTCGTTTCGTCCGTCTGCTCGCATATGCATCAGCGCGTCGCATAATTTGCAAAACCCTGTATGGACTTTCGGTTGATTCACAACTTTGATTTGAATCGAGTCTACTGAGGCTTCTTTTTTCGATTTTTCGCTTAGGCGGATGAAAAGTAAAAAGAGAAAGAAGAGAGGATAGTATGCATTGACGAGAACCATTAATCTATCTTGGCCCGTCAGGCGCAATGCAAATCGCACTGAGATTTAGAATCTAATCGCGACACGATCACGGCGGCAACGGTAACTGTGAGCTCAACAGCAGCAGCAGCATTGGTGGCAGCGCCTTCCTCGTCACGAGTGAACGTCGCTTTCGTCAGATCCACTGTCGGCGCGTCTATATATGCCAAGAAGTATAAATCGGTCTGCTTTTCTTTACTTAGACGTAGATTAATAGTTGATAAGTAATTTGATAGTATTTCTCTTATATTCTCTGTTTTACTCTTCTTTCTTATATGAGATTTTTATATCTACATTTATTGTATATGTATAAAAAGCTGTTAACACAATCAAAGACTTTAATTTGATATGTGAAAATCTGTTTGATTGTTCTATCGATTAGCAATGATTTTGTTATAACGAATAGTAGAAATTAATTGCTGGCAAGACAAAAAAGCTTACCCTATTTTAATTGTTTTTCCAATTCATTATTAAATATATTTTTTTCAACAAGAGAACCATTCAAGAATTACTGCTTTTATTAAAACTATTTAACCCAATATTTAATAATCAGCTTGAGGTTCTAACGAAATAAGTTTTATTTACTTAAAAAAATACAATATTTCAATATTCTTTTAATTTAATAATAATATAATTAATGAAACGTAATCTTTTAAAAATTCTTAAGTTTTTATTGTGTCTATCAAATAATTTTTCTTATTTAATATTTTCTTTGATATTTTATTAATTTTTGAATGGTTATAATATAATTTCTATCATATATTCGTTGAATCGTAATTCAACATAGTTTAAAAGAGATAGTTTTAAATGCAGTGTGTATGACTTTATCGTGTATTATAATAATAATTAATATATATTAAATATATATTAAATACATAAATAAATTTACAACAACACATACATATTTTTCTACGTATATATGTGTGTTTATAGAGGATATATAAAGAAGATAGGTTTTGACAGCATTACTCATACATTTTTTCATTAGTTTTTTGAAATTTTGAAAAATATAAAATTTTTTATTTCTTCTAATGAAAGTAAAAATATTAAATTAAAAATTTTTATAATTACAGTAAAGCATTATTACCATTATTGTCAATAGTTGATGTAAATGGAAAATTCTTAAGGCATTATAAAAAAATAGAATATAAGCATTCTATACCTATAAATGCTAAAATTATTCGATAATTACTCTTGTCTTCAGAATTCTTTAAAATTATCTTTTTGAAATGGTGAGTAATGTATAAAATATGAACGAAATTATAATTTAAATATTTGGGAAATTTGGAATCAGTGGGGTAAAGCCAATCGTATAAATTCAATCATAATTATATACAATATACAATTTGTTGAATATTAAATAATTATATCTATACATATAAAACTAAAAAAAAATAATTCATACTTCTTTTTAGTAAAATAAATTTCGCAGTTCTTCAATATTGGTTTTGGTATTTCAATAAATCGCAGATTTGTTTGAAGATTTATATATATATTTAAACATATTATAATAAAATAACTTAATTTCATAATCAAATTTTACAAATTCTATAGGAAACATTTTAAAATTTGTATGATTGAAAATTTTTTTAAAATTCTTTCAAATGGATAATAAATATTTATGAAAATCCAGGAAAATCTAATCTTTTTGTTTTTAAATTTCTGAAAATTTAATTATAATTTTAATCAGTATTTCTTTAGTAATAAAAAGTATAGCAAAACTAAGAAAGAAATAAGCATACTGTGTTATTAACATAATTAATATATTTTTTTTATTAATGATATAATGCTTGGGAAACTATAAATCGCTATATCTTTATAAATATTGTATATATTTATTATTATTTACATTAATGATTGCAAATAGTATTTATTCAATAAAGAATTAAATGATGTTAAGTGATAGACTATAAAAAGCGTAAACTAATATTTTAATTTTAAGTTGATGCAAATTACTTCAAAAATTTTTATTTATTTAATTACCTATTTTATGTTAGTACTAATCTATTATTTTATTAGTATTTTTTAGAAAAATTTTAGATATCTTTATAATAGTCTTTGTAAAGAAAAATTAATCAAGTAAAAATTAGTAATTGAAATTTTATACAAAATTTTATTAAAAAATTCAATTATAATTTAAATAATATGTAATAATGAAGATATTTTCATATAATCAATTTAGAAAGTTACTACTTTTAATATTGATAATAAAAATCACATACATTTTTCATATAGATGAAAAACTTTTATTTATTAGTTGTATATTTATTTTTCGTGTGAATAAAAAAGTATTTATGAAATTTTATACATGGCAAATTATCTTTTTCTTTTAGAAGAAAATATGTACATCGTAACACGTGGTAATATTGCTTTGCTCAAATTTTTCTTCTCATTCAACGTATACATGAAATAATTCTAGATAAAAAAGAATTCATCGGCATCTTAAAGCATTTCTTGGAAGCAAAAGTTAAAAATATGTACAAAAAAATAAAACAAAGAAAGACGAAGAAGAGGGAAGAAAGAGAAAGATAAAGAGAGAAAGTAGATGTTAACGCTGATAGGATTCATGAACATCCGCACAATCGATAATGCGAGCTTCTTGAAGTTTCTACGTGCGCGTTATAGACAAAGCATCAATAAATCATACGTACACTTCTGTATTCAGTGTATAAATGAAATATTCTTTTTTATTTTTATGTTTAGTTTCTTATTTTATCGGAATCTAAATGCTCTTTTAAAAATTTTATTATAAAAGCTGTATTATTTAAGGAAAACAATAAGATTTAATTTAATAGATTTTCTCATTTCTATTATACGTTATAAAAATCTTTTTAAACAATTATATCAAATCATTTGTTAAATTGTAAGATTGAAGTTTTATTTTTTCATATATTGATAACTGTCAACTTATTTATTCATTTAATAACTTAATTATTATATAAAACTCATTTCGAAATGCCGAAAATTCTATATATAATATAAAAGCATTTTTGCATTTTAAAAAAAATCCTTTGAAAATTATATGTGACTGCAGCATTGTTATTATAGATATGAATTATGACTATATACTTATTACTTCACTTACAAAACATATATGATTATATATATATATATATATATGTATATGATATATATATTAGTTTATCAAATATAAATAATAGTATCCTAACGATACTTTCAGAAAATGGTGGAAACATATTCCCATATTTAATATTATAAGTACCGTAAAATTAATGAGCATCAGTATTAAATTATACTGTTTTAATTGTTGGAAATAGACTAATTCATTGCTAGTGCAGTTCATTTATAAATCAGAAGCCAACTAAAGAATGTATTTAAGATTCAGATACTGTACATTAACGATAAAAATATTAAAATCTTAATACTTTGTTTTTAGAAACAAAAAATTTAGTTTTAAAAACATTAAACAAAAATTTTTGAAAATATATTTTAAATAATTTTAAATCTCAGAAGATTTTTATTTAATTATTTTGAGACTCAAATGCAATTTTCAAAATATTATTAAATATTGAAAATATGTAGCGTATTTTGTGAATATCAAAACTTAATAATTTATAAATTGCTTATAGTACTTTTGTACGCAATAATTAAACATCACAAACTACTACACTTTTAAGACTAAAAGAAGAAAATACAAAATATATATATAAAGTATACTAAAAAATGAAGATTTTTGATAGTATAGAATTCATAAGTAAAGAATAAAATTATGGAATTATTTTATGTATACCGAATCCTTAAACAAAGTAATTGTTCAAAATAATTATTTATAAATAATTTATTTTAAAAAATCATTTCAAAGTAAAAGTAATAAAATTTCAAAAAATTTTTTACTAGACCATAATGATTAATTCATGAATAATATGAGTTTTATGTTACGATATTTTATTTATCATTTTAGAAAATATAATGTATGTCACTATACAGGTCCTTAATGACAAATAATTATATTGTAAAAATATAAAAAAGTTATAAAATTATATATTTTTATTAAATATTTAAAATTAATATTTAAAATAGAATAAATAATGTGAAAATTAAAAAATAAATAAAGATTGATACAAGCATGATTATTATTATTTTATAATAATAATAATATTATACATATTTTATTTGTATAATTTATAGAGGTCTATATAACTTTTAAATAAATATGCTGATTTTAATATAAATAATAATGAAAAAAGTCTGAATTACGTATTGATATATTAATAGTAGTGTAAACGATTATCAAAAGTGGAACTGGTATAAAAATTAAAAAATTGACTACCGTATTAAATGTTGCAAAGAGACAATGAAAAATTTTCGTTAATTTTTGAGATGCTACTGAGATGGTAAACGATGATTTTTTGCTTCGATCTATCATTGGTAAATCAAAATGAATGAATTCTATTGTAAATATTCTAAACAATTCTGATCATTGAGTATACCAAGTGAGCTTTTTATAACGATGCCAAAACGTAATATTTACTTTTTTAAGATTATATTTTATATTTGGTTCAATATTTTTGATGAAATAGATGTTTATTATAAATTTCTTAAGTTATCCAAAATCATTTATAGAAAAATGAAGAAACTAGTTTAAAAATTGGATTTAGTAAAAAGGAAATGAATTAAATGTAATAGAATTTTTTTTGTATCTGTTATTATAACTTTCAGTTAGAACAACATTGAATTTGTTGCTTTAATAAATGATAAACTTGGAAAAAGGTGGCATCATTGTCTCATATCTAACACTATACATCAGATTATTGAATCTGCTAAATATAATATAAGGGATTTTTTTAAATACCTTATTGAGACTTGAAAACTTAAAAAATGTTTGCATATTATAATTTATACCTCTTTAGTAAAACTTTCTCTAGTTTTTATGTGTAATTTTTATAAACGTGCTATTCAAACCTTTTGATATTGTGGCTTTTTAACGAAACATTTCTTATTATTTTATGTCTTGACCTTTTAGATTACTTTATCTTATTGAAAAAATAAAATTTTTAATAAAATATTGATTCTAGTTTGACCAAAAAAATTTAATTTAGAGATACTCACGATAATACACTACAGATAATAAATTTTTATAAATAAAATTAATTGAAAATTTTACTATATTATGAATATCCTTATTAAATATTATAAAATCTAAAGCTGTTAAGAATTGACAAATTTATTTTCATAAGTTAATAGTAAGAAGTGCAACACTAATTATATTAATTAATCATTTACTATTAAGATCTTTTGCAAGATTATTAAATTATTCTAAGATGGTATTCAAATCATTTTAGATGTGTCTATAATTTCTCGTAATACAATAAAAAAAGATAAGTTACATTATATCAAGAATAGAAAAAATAAGCTAATGATTAAATAACCATGTCATTCAAGATTAATATACAGATTAATAGTTAAAATGTTTTTGCTCCTAATTAGAAAAATATTGCAAAACTATAATCCTATAGAAGATTTTTAACTAATTTATTAATTAGCTCCACATTACTCACTGTTTAGTGAAATAAAGTTTCATGATATATTAAATATTCACGGAACAGCAACTTTTGTAATTATCGTAAAAAATATTGTGTTTATTACAAATAATGATCGTATATAATTATATTTTAAAATGAAATATAATGTTTCTGCAGCTATACCGAACCTTTCAGAAATCGTTTAATACAAAACAAATTATGATTATGAGTTTTTTAATTTAGAATTTTATTTTATACGATTATTGTATTTCCTATGAATTCGTACATTTATACACAGATGCGCACGTATACATGTATGCGCGCGTAGTATTAATTATTCTTGAAATAGCTTAGTATTGTATAAAATAAAGGGTTGATTATACTTGAGAACTCACAACTAATTGGAGCAAATTATAGGCTTAGTAGATTTTATTTGTAGTATTAATAATACGGAGGAGAATTTAATTAAGATCAGTAAGTTATAACAAATAAAGGTTTTCCTGAAGTTTTAAAAATAAATAGTCTTACAGTAAGATTATATATTAAAGTTGATATTATTTATTATTATAGAGTGATAATTGATTAAATTATTATTTAATGTTATTGATTACATGGGTAAAATTTAAGAAGCCACAATTAATGTCTATGTTAAAAAATTGATACAGAGTCTTTACCTTTACCATTGATAATATATCTGACCAGAAAATATTTATGTAGACATACATAGAAAATTATTATTTATTTTACGTATATATTTTATAATTATTTTTTTAGCACTAACTTATTTCTTTTCTTAAATTTTTAAATTAAAATTGTGCAATAGTAAATATGAGTAAAATAAAAAATTTAAATATTTCAAATTTAATTTAAAATAATTGTCTTTTTGCGAATATAATAAATGTTAATCTCACAGAAGGATTACAAGGCTTCTGTTTTGATTTTAAATATTGAAATATTTTTACATATGAAATAAGATTTATCTTTATTTATTATTTTTTTAATAAAATTTTAATTATTAAATTTAAAGGTTGAATGTAATTAAATAACAACACATAAATAATAGTAAAACATATTATTGAAAAAAGACTTTAAATTGATGTTTCATAATTGCTAAAAATAATTTATTAGTATAATTATTATGTATATCCAAATTTAGTTTAACAAAGTTAAAATTAGAGAATAATTCACTAGGAGTAAGTGTGTCTGGTTTTAGAACTTAGAGGAATTTAAAAAAAAGGTCTAAGACGATTAAACAATAACATGAGTATAGACATTGCGTAATCAAAACAATAGTCTAGTAATTTCATAAAGGTATTTTTAGTTTTTCAGAAGAAGAATAAATTTAAACTTAATATGGTAGTAATCGTTTATTCTGGTATGATTGCACAAGAACTTGACTATATTTCTTTGCGCGCATAGTTAGAAAATATTATTAGCCACTGGAATGGATCAAGTATACGATATTTTAATAGTCAGTTTACGACGTTAAATATATGTTGTAAAAGCATATCACACCTTTCTATAAGCTGCTTAAACGAGAATAACTTGTAAGCCCTCATTTTACTTTTCTTCTTTGTCAGACGAATGTCTGGAGCTACTGTATTTATCGTTTAGCAAGGACATAATTATCACCGTGACCCGCATGATCGTAATTACATATTTTTATTGAAAAAGCCAAGATATTAATTTTTTGACATTATTTATGTTTTTGCAGAAAAAGTAGCAAGCAGCAATAACTGATAGATGAACATACGGGATAAATTGAAAGAATGAGAAACAAAAAGTGTCAATAATGAAAGGTCTTCAATAATTCTATATGTAATTATGAAATACTGTCTTTCGCAAGAGAAGATATTTCATTTATTGTATCTTAACTAACTTCATTATTAGCAATTTTTTATAAAAAAAATGAAATAAATTCTTAAACTCTTATACAAGCAGATTCGATGATGTTATTTTTTTTTTTTATTTATTTATAAAATATAATGTGAATATATATAAATTTTATTTACTTAACCAAAATGTAGATATTCCCAAGGCATTATATTCACGCTATTAAATCTTTTTTTAGTCCACTTGAAATTTTAAATTAGATTTAAATTTTTTCGATGATTTGAGAAACCAAAACGTGTATCATTATAAGTTTTTTTTATTTTATTTCAAAATAATTATTATTCATAAGTTTAAATGTTAATTTTTTTATTTAAATTGAAAATTTATTAAATCTGTATTACTTCTTTTACTTATTTTTATTAATAATTTTATTCGATAGGATTTGATAGTAATTCATATTGTATTCAATTGTACAATTTGTATGTGATGATTCTGGATGATTAATTGTTGTATTGTCATAGTGAAACAGCAATTTTACTTTGACAAATAATGCTGTGTTTCTTTCAATTTTTCATCAAATCGATTAATACTCGACTGTAGTAGTCGGCTATCGTCGTATTCTCTTTGTTTAAAAAATGTATAGTGATTATTTCTTTCGAATCCCAAAAAATCTTATCCATTAACTTTTCAGTTGATGAGATCACCTTTGTTTTGATATTAATAAGTACAGTTTTTATCAACGCTAATGAATTGACGCAAATATTTCTGCAATTTTTACTTAAGAAAATCCAACCTTGGCTTTCAATTTGATAATCTTGTTCACTTTTTGTTTACAATATTGGTCAGTAGTAGTATCAAACTTGATCCATTGGCCGAAAGCTTTCTTCTTCCGAAGTTATTATATAACAGACTTAATGTACAAAACGTTTACAATTTCTTCAACTATAACATATTCATTGGGTAATCAAATGTAATCATGCCCTGTACTTGATTAACAATTTCAATGAAATTAAGATTGTCGTTTGTCTTAGATGCTTTTTTGAGGAAAAAAATTTATTAGCATGAATTATTTATGATAAACAAATTTATTGAGGTAATATTTCATAATTTGTATAAATGACAAAGAATTACCATACAAAGTATTTAGCTTGAGTTTTATTTTTTCAAAAATTTTTATATACAAAAATAAAAGTGAATGTATATTTGTCCTTTTCTACTATGTGGAATAAAATTAAAATATTTAATACAAATATTTATCAAATTAATTATAACACATAAATCTATCTAAAATATTATATGACAACTTTTCAAAAATAATAATAAATCATAAATGCTACCTTTTTTTCAATATTTTATAGAAATAAATACATTGTTAATTGTATTAATACATTATTATTTTTTTATTTAAAATACTGATAGTAATAAAGAGTTACTTATATATTTCAATAAAAATTTGACCTAAATTAATTTATTTAAATAAAAATTTTTAAAAAGTAAAAATTTTAGTTTTATACTATTTGAGTTTGTAATATTAGAGTAAAAAATATTGTTTATTTTTAAATATATTATTAATATTATAAATATATATTATTAAATATATAAAGTTAATAATTAAATATTTTATTTAAACTATATATTGTGTTATAATGTTTTTAAAATATTTCAAACAGAAAAATAATAAATTTATTTTCACTTAAATTATAAAATTGACCATGCCTGATCATTTAGAATAATACGTAATATTAATAATTTCATGTATAAAATTGAATATTAAAACTACTGTAAATAACTGTAAGATTAACAATATACAAAGAAAATTTTAAAGATTATTAAAATAATTAAAAAATTTGATTATAATGGTATTTAGTTATCAAAGAATATTTATATTATTTTGTGAACTATTATTTAAAGAATGTTTTTTGTAAATTTTATGAACGTTTTAAAGGTATTTTTACTTTAAATATAAATAAAAATAATTATATCATATGTTTTTATGTTGACAATGAACTGCAATATTTATAAGAATTTGAATTAGAAATATAAATATAAAAATTTCGAATTTATTTAAGTATTTCTGAGAAAATATTATAATACATTATAAAATTGGAACAGTGTAACAAAAACGTGTATAATAAATATTTAGTTGTTTTTTTAATTACATTATGAAATACTATTAATATCATAGTTTTTAAAACTAAAATAAAACACTTAGTAAATTTAAAGCAAAATTTACTTAATCAGGAGAACTTTTAATTTTTAAGAATTAATAAAATTAAATTTCCAAATATTATATATTTTTAATTTATTTAAAAATATTGAATGTATTTTAAATTATAAATAATATAAACAAGTTTAATCGAAAAAAATAATGATAGAATTTACAACATTTAGATATGTTTTAATTTAATAATTATAAAAAATATTATGAAATAAATTTTTTAATTATAATTCGAATTAATATTTATAAATTAAAAATTGTAGAGTTTGTATTATATATTTATGAAATAAGTCTGTTCTAAAAAATAAAAATTCTCGCAGGTATCTTCATTATTTCATTGTAATGTAACATTAATAGACGATTTTATCATTATAATTTAAATCATATTAATTTTAAAATCAACTTTTTAATTATATTTTTAAAAACAAAATAAAAAAAAATTATAATATTAAAATTAATATTTGATGATGTAATTATAGTAATCAAGTTTAATTAAATATTACAATTACTTTATAAGTCATATTTTTTCCATTTATTTTGTTTGAGGGATAATATTTTACTATTTTGAATAGTATTAATGCAAGTATTTATCATGTATACAGTATCCAAGATAAACTAATCAGTTTCCAAACAAATAATAAAAATTAAAATATGGAAAGCACACCTTTGCTTCGTAACTAAGCAATAAATTTAAGAGGAGTAAATCCAGTTTTCATATACAGTTATGAATATTTCATTTGCATTCACTTATTTACAGTATTGTAGATATGTCTATCTTTATACATTATAAATTTTTCTTTATATAAATTTAAAAATTAATACTTTGAATGTTCTAAAATTTCCCCAAATCTAATTATTATATAGATAGTTCCGTATAATGTTTAAAAGGACAAACAACGATAAATGAAAGTTATTAAAAAAATCCACTTGTTTACGTTTCATATTAGGATAGTATATTTATCAATTGAATTACTAGTGTATAAGTACTTGTTATCAAAGTGTATTGACATGTTAGCATGGTCACTAGAAATTAATCGCGTTGTGTTAAAGGGACGATAAAAATATAATTGATAATGGGAAACATCAAATATTTTGAATGAGAGGTGAGATAGAAGTAATTAATTTGTAATGTATAATTAAGAATTATTATGCTAAAATTTTAATTACTCAACAAATTTAATTTGAATTGTTAATTTTATAATTTAAGATATATTTATGGATTATTTTAACATTATTGTTTCAGATGTAAAATTAAATCCTACGTATCACAGAACAAAACTATATAATTGAATATATTAGTAAATTTATATTACTTTTCATTTTTTATTAAATATAATATAATAATAAGAAAAAGTATTATAAGAATTGATATTATTACTATAGTATATTGTATTAAAGCCTTTTTATAATTTATTATTATATTTCTCCCGTATTATACATAATATGATAGATACTATAACTATCTATTGATACTAAAATTTATATAATCTAAAAAAACTTATTTATTTTTAATTTTTTTTATTCCAAATTTAATACTTTAAATATAAAGCAGTTTTTATTTTATTTTTTAATATTATTTCCTTATCTAACAAACTTTATACTTTAATTATCCAAAAAATCTTTCTAAAATGAGTAAATTTGGAAAATTATCTTCTTTGCACACAAGTTATATTCCAAACTAAATTATTAAATCCTGTACATATCCAAATTTAGGATTGGATTTTTACAGAATATTAGTTATATAAAGCAACTAGCATCTTCTTCATTTATTTCATCGATTAAATATATAGTGTAATGATATAATTTAAGCTTAATTGAAACAAACATTATCCAACGAAAATATATATAAGATATAATTTATAACCTGTATTCAACCAAAGTTACAGTGTAATAATTTTTTTGAACAACAATTAAGTGACATAAAAGTTATTATATTTAAGATCTTGACATAATTTTATCAATCACTAAATTTCCATACATGAAATTACATAAATTTCTATTAATTATTTGAAAAAATTATATAAATACGATTTTTAAATTAATATTTATTTAAATTGTTTTTTTTAAATTCCAATTATAAATTTTTTCTTTTTTATGTATTAAAAAATTGCATTTTTATTGATGTTTTAATTAATAAAATAATTAATTATAATTAATTATAAATTTCTATTAATTTTTATTATATTATTTGATAAATCAGTTTTATTAAACAATTATTTTAGCAAAAGCCTATGTATAATTGTTGAAAAAATTTAATATTTTTGTACTTACATAACCAACTTTAACTATTACTTATTGATGCAATTTAACATATTGGTCTATGTTGTTACTAATTCTGTCGATGCAGTATCTTTACTTATTTTGGTTAAACAATAATGAATAAATTTATTCAATATAGATATTATTTTATTTGAGAATACATTTTTTATATGAGTATTATTATATTGAATGATAATTTTTTTCAATTTTTATTAAAAATTAAATACAGGTTATTGTCAAGTTTTAAATATAGACCATTAAAACGATAAAATATTATATTTGAAAAACATTGTATATAAATATATATATATATTTGAAATATTTTGAAATATTACTATAGATTAAAATAAAAGAGGAGGCTCTAAATAAAACAAATAAGGTTTTAAAGAAAAAGAAACGAAGAAGGCAGTGTGCATTTTCTGTGCAAGACGGAACTGGTACAATAAGTTCGTGTAACATTAATTCTCTTCAATTATCAATAAAAATGTTTTTTGAGTGCAGGAGCTCTCGTAATAAAAACAAAATTTAAACGAGATGCAAATAAGATAAGCGGAAATAAATCCAAAAAGCCCGTTTTGATTTGCGATTAATAGATGATTGCGTGAATCATCATTGCTACCTGGATTGGTATCTTTCACACACGGGCACGTATTCACATGCTCATGCATGCATGTATATTCTCGTAAATGCGATGTTTCTTCTTTATGTAAAGGCAACCTTAACAAGGACGTCGTTGATATTGGTAACTTCGTAATTGCGCCTCATTTAAGCATGCATAATTATTACTAATCGCGCGCAAACATGATTGTGGCATCCACCGGTTTGTTATTACGACAGCTCTTACGCGGAATTTGAACAAGAGCAGGATACATCAAGGATTTGTCACGCTTAATCGTATGAAAAATTTCTTTATAAAAAATATGAAAAAATGAAATCAAATTTTTAAAATAAAGTTACTCATTATTTTGAATGTATTGGTTATTATTATTATATTTAGTTTATTCATTGATATTATTATTAATTACAATTTCAAACGATTAGTTAAAGTATTTCTTTATAAATAGTTCTGTTTTTGATGAACATGAAAGAATATATTTACATGTATTTTATTTAAAAACATTTAGGAATTCTGGATTAGTGAAATTAATTAGTAGAAAACTAATACGTTTATGATGAATTCAATATTATTTGGAATTTTCTAGTATAACAGTTGTATTTTGTTATATATACATATAGCAGCTTGTAGATAAATTGAAATAACTTTCAAAGCCTCAAATAAATATTTGCACTAAATGTCACTTTAATTTAAGTAATTAAAATAATGCATTATTTTTTAAAAATTTATTTAAAATAATCTCGTCTTTCTGAATAAATCATCGAATATATTAGTTAACGAATTTTAAGATAAATTAAGACTTTAAGATTCAAACTTTTTTATGTCATTTTCTTAAAAATTGAAATTTAACATATTATGTTCGATAATTTATTCAATATCTTTAATTTGGTTTAATAACTTATGAATTCTATCAGTAAAAGCAAAATAATATTATTGGATTAATGATAATATATTTATCGAATGTAGTTAATACTATTACATGTGTTTTTTTAGATACAGACTTAGATATATCAACAATAAAGAATTAAATAAATAACTTTAATGCAGGATTGTACAAAATTTAGTATTAAAATAATACTAAAAAAATATTAGATATAAGAAAATATTGATTACATAAATAAATATTTATTTTTGTTTAAAATTTCTTAGAATATTAGCTAATTTATTTCTGATTAAAAGATTCATTATGAAGAGAAATTTAAAAATTATAAAATATTCATTTATTTAAAAATCATAGGATAGATGTATAATTTAATTAATGGAAAATGGATGTAAATTTAATTACTTTTTAATGTTATTTAATAAGAAGAGAACGTTTTTACCTAATAAGGGGAAAAGGAAACGAAGTTCGGAAAATAAATGACGTCATGGATATATGTGAATATAAGCAATTTTTCAATTTTTTTTTATCTTGACTTTTATAGGGCGTCCTTTATGTAACTCTTACTTTCTCTCTCCATTTTTTTAATTTCCTTTTCTCTATCTTTGCTCCGATACCTGAACCTTTCGCTGTCAGAAGTTGCCGGTTCTACTGCGATACGCCTGTAATACGTTTTCCATATCACTCCTTACTATGACTCAACTGTAACGTGGTTGTGACTTATCACGAGTTGATCATTAGAACCGCAAATGTGGTAGTCTAAACGCCAAATACTTCTTTTCTCTCTCTCTTCTTCTTCTTCTTCTTCTTCTTCTTTTATGCTTTCAGTCGCATGTAATCGACATGTGTGATTTGTCTTCTTAGAGTGTTTATTCGTAATTCAATTAAAAAATACTAACTACGGAAAATCTGTTTGTAGTCGAGGTGAAATACGATCTAAATCCAGAGGGATTTTTGTGGGACATTCAATCCAAAGTTTGAAGTTGCATAATTGTAAACGTATAGATGCGATAATTGTGCGCATTAAATTAAGACTAATAATGAAAATAATAATAAAAGATAACCTGAAAGGACCACCATGGATCTACTAATATAATACATAATCATATGTTTAAAAAGCACATACCATTTATAAAAGTCATATTATAAATAAAGTAATGTGAATTTTTTGCCTGCATTAGTTTCTCAGGTTAGGCTTTTTCCATTTGTTGATACGCTGGAGGTTTTTTATATCGAGACCCTTGACGAATGAATTTTGTTGGTTAGAGAATGTGCACTAGGAGAAAGGGCATATGGAATAAGCTCAAGCTTATTCGTCTCTCTTACTTATATAGTATCTGAAGAAAATGAAAAAATATTTACGTGTTGTGACATAATGAGAATATCCGAAGAAGTTTTTTGGGCAGATATGTAGCAAGTCTTCTTTTCTTTATGTGAGTTACGAATTTCTCATAAAATTTAAACATACCTATTAAAATAAAGGATAATATATAATTTATATAACAAAAATAATTTATGAAGAATCGAGGAAGAAAGGCTGTAGAGATATACGCGGAAACACATATATAAAAATGAATCTACAAAATATAATGGTATTTTCATTATTTAAGTAATAAATTTTTCACGATGTTTTAACGGAACTTTTTCAAAAAAATTTCAATCTTAATTTGTTATTCATGTTATTTACTAAGAGTAAATTTAAAAGGAACACGCGTTTCGTAATTTATCTCTTTCTCTATGAAAAACAAAGTACACGCTGAAGATCGATATCAGTATGAAAAAATAAGAATAAAAAAAATGTTTATAAAAAAAAAAAAAAATATAATTATAATTTAGAAAATTTATAATAATTTATAAATTCATGTATTTAAAATACAATCCCTTATATTTTTATCTATATATACATATATATATATATATATATAATTCGTTATAAAATAATACTTGAATGTTTGTAGAGGTTTGTAAGTGAAATAATAAATGACATTGCAAAAAAATTTTCTGAAAGAGTCACTTTACTTGTTCTATAGTAATAATTCATTATAATATTTTTATTACTAGTATAAATTTGAATAATAGGTATTCTATTACTTATATTTTAATATCATTAATAATCATTACGTATGAAAATAAATTTTTTTAAATTTATTACATAATGTATTGTGTATTATTAATTTTATAATATTATTAATTAATTAATTATATAATATTAATTTAATAAAAAGTGTAACTTTTATATATAATTATTTAAATGTAATAATTATTTAAATAATAATAATTAAAATTATAAGAATGTGCTCATTGTAAATGTATTGTTCAGTATCATTAGTTTCGTTTTCAAAAACTACACCTTTTACACTAATTTTTTTGGCTGTAATTTTATATTTAGTTAAAATTCAAAAACTTTTTAATTAAAAAAGTTATTTCTTCTATGTAAGTTCTTTTATACGTACGTAAAAATGTATACAAAATTAGTTTACTATTATTCGTGAAACTTAAAATTTTATTAAATAATACTTAATACTATATTGTAATATTTTTATTGCAATATTCGTAGAAATTTTTAATTTAAAATTTATGAGATTTTAGTATTTATAAAATATTAGTAGGTGTACACATAAATTCGAAAAATTATAATAGTTTGAGAATTTTTAATAAATGCATACTACGACTATTTTTCCTAGAATATTTTTTATTTTATTATATGGCTTGGAAGATATATAATATGATTTTTTATTTTTTAAATAAAAACTATGAATCTAACTATGAACATTATCCTGATAATAAATAAATAATTTAAAAAAATTAATTGTTAAAAATTAATTAAAAGAATTATGAAAACTGTTACATCTAAATTAAAAAAAAATAAATTGAATTAAGAACACGTTATCCTGATAATAAATTAATAATTTTAAAAAATTAATTGTTCTTGAAATGATTTTGAATATACGATAATACCTTTTCTTCAACTAATAATATTATTTTTTTAAGAAAACGTTGGAATGAAAATTCTCTTATTCTTTATTTTTATTTAAAACCGTATAGAAAATATAACTCGAAATAACTCGATAAATTTTTGAGAGTAACGTCTTGCTTCCTATAACCACTTATTTATAAAAGTGATATTGAGAAAAATTACATTTCAAGTTGATTTGCGCGAAGTTGTCCGTTAGAGTCGAGACGCGTGTTAGAATATTTTCGCCTCGCGTGCATCTTCAGCGAAACAATACCCCTCTTCGTCACGCCGGAGGATGCTTCGATTTGTTGGTTCGGATATACGCTTGCTCTAGCGACCAGTCACCCCCGCAAACAGGGAAGAAATATTGCAAGATGGTGTGACGTAGGTTAAGCCGACTAATGTCGCTGCTGGACCACGTGTCGGAAATGAAAGATGCCACCGAACCCACGGCAGCAAGGCATAGGGAAGGACACGATGGAGGATACATGGAAGGTTACGAAGAAGTCAACGAAGGTGCAGGAGGAAGACAAGACAAAATCACGGACAGAACCCGATGGTTCTGTTCTCGTTGTTATTCCCATTGCTTGGCGTTGTTTCATTTGACGTCACCGCCTGCTTTGTGTGCCGCTACGCTCATCGCTCGAACCCGTCCTGTTACATGCTCCACAATATGAAAAATAAAAGATTAAAGTTTCATTTTTTCCCTTCGCTTTTTCTTTCCTTCTCCACTTCAACGATCACCAATCCAGTCTTCTCAGGGTGAAATAAGTAAGAGCTTTGGATCTCTTCTGAGCTCGAGCACGGAGAAGATACGCCGATGGTTTTTTCAACGACAAATTGAAAATATAACCAAAGAGCAACCTTTTTTTGTGCTTTGTCAAAGATTTCAATTCGATTTAAATTACGATAAAATTATTAATTTTTTAACTACAATTTTTTAATTTTTCCTAAATATTTTCTTTCCAAAATTTTTATAAAGTAATATTAACAAATTATAAAAAAATAAATATAAAAGTTGAAACTTTTTAATTAGCTTAGTATAATTGCCTAATAAATATTATTTTCAATAAAGTCGAGAAAATTATGAAATAGATATTTTAATAAATTTAAATATGTTTTAGTATTGTAAAGTTAAAATTGTAAAGTATTTCAGTCTTCTCAAATCATATATTTTAAAATATTTTAAAATTATTTTTATGAATATTATTAATTTTTGTTTATAATGTTTTAAGTCTTTCATATTTTATATGGTTTTGATTTTTTATCTGAAAAATTTGTTAAGTTATAGCATTTACAATATATTTTTATTTATTAATTAAAAAATTATTTAAAAAATAATTAATATATATACAAATTTGATGTACATTACATAAAAGTTAAATACAGAATTTTTTAATTTTAAATGTAACATTTTACCTATAAATATTTATACATACATATAACAAAAAATCATTAAATCTAGGTTATAATAAATTAGATGTTTTACAATTTTTTTCATATTATTTCTATATCAACATTTTTTTTATACAAATAATGTCAAAAAGTATTTAAGCTTCAAAAGTTACAAAATCTTTTAAAAAAATTCATTAACATTACATTATTTTAATTGTTTTCATATTATCAAAATATTAAAATCTTTTTTTTGTTTTACGAGATTCGCAGTATAATATTTAGTACCGTATTTACATATGAATGCATCATTGTAACCACTATTAAATGAAACAGGTTAATTTTATTCATTAAATAAAAGTGACTTATTTGTTTACTCGCACTACATTATCAGCGCAAAATTACTGGTAGATGCAATATTATTGGGTAATCATATCAAATAATCTTGCATATGTATTATATAATAAACCTCTGATGCAAGTTATTGTTTTTAAGTAATATTTCGGAAGTGCAATTTAAAATTACGATTATTTTGTTAAAGTATTTAAATTATTACTAGAATTCATTTTGAAAATCTATATAAAAGGTTTTATAACAAAACATTTTAAACAAATAGTACTTAAAATATATAAAACTTATTTGTATAATTAAAGAGCTCTTTATACTCAATTAAAAATTAAATTACAATTACACTTTAAATTAATTTATATAAAATTGACATTTTGTATTAATTTGCTATTACATTTACCTAAAGTATTAAATCAATGTTGCACGATATATCTAATAATTTAATATATAATTAAAATGCTTAACACACTTTTTATAATATGATTGATATACATTTTTTGTTAATGAAATAAATTATTTTTTGGAGATTAATATTATAAAATTTTATGAAAGGTAATGAGTCTTTTCGTGACATTTCTTTTTTCATAAAAGATTAATATAACTTTTAATTTTTTATATATCGTTAGGAAAATTTTAGTATAAACTATAAGGTGTTTGAAATATTGTAATTAAATAAATGGTATCTTCCACCACTAGTTTAGTAAAGTCCTAGGAAGATAGTGAGAACATCTTGTTAATATAAATCATACGAATACGTCATTTATTGATAAATGAAAGAAACTGTGAGCTCTGCCATCGAAATTGAATCGTTATTTTATTGTCTCTTATTTATTAAGTCATAAGTAATCTATTAGATATCAGAATAATATATTATTATTGCGAGGGAAAAAATTTAAAGAGAGAGAGAGATAAATAGATAGAGAGGGATAGAGAATGATTCATAATTCTTTATAAAATTATAATCTTATGAAATCTTGATACTCTATTTTCAATTTCGAATTTCTCGAAAATTATTTTGTTACATCTAAAAGCTGATGAGTCATAAGCCCTACGATTATTATGAGCTCAATACACTTTTTATCACAATTATTTTAATCATGAAACATCTATCACCTCTTTGTATACATGTTTTGAACGGAATAAAAATACTCAAATTAGTTTAATTTAACGTTTTGGTATTTTATCTGTATTAATCCAGTCCAGTAAGCATTTTTACAAAATAATACACTTATTATCAAAGAAGATTTGTACTGTAGAAATTTCAGCCGAAAGAAATTTTTCGACCTTAAAAATCAAATCAAGAGAATCACACTTATCTTAAGAGATGTCGATACTTGGGGATATTACTATATATTACTATTTGTAATATCGCACATAATATTATACATACAGCTGATGTGATAGTTTTTACAAACTCTATTGAGCTCATTACAAAGATATGAATTTACTATAAATAGATTATTATACTTTTCCATGTATCTATCCTGTCTTTTTATATTTTTTTTTATAACCAAGTTACTTACAGTGATCTTTTTATAATTTTGTATGACCTCCCTGTTTTCTTTTTTATAAACTGGTACTATTAAGCCAATTTTTTGTAGATCTACAATCGTCTCATGTTATTAGTTTGCGAATAATTTTTATTCTACCTTGTATAATAATTTTTTTTCTACACTTTCAAATTTAATTCATAATTTTATTTTTTTTAATTTTTTTTAATAGAAAAATTATAATACTTTTTGTACTTCTTTTATTTTCTACTTTTTGTCTCGCATTTTTTCCTTCATGCTTACGATTGCTTGATATCTTCTCATTCTACATATCTTTAGATTGTCTTTACGACATTTGTTTCGATATATTTCGAGCTATACTTTTCAAATTCTAATTTTATTGATCAGATTCCAAAAGACTTATCTTAATCGATCCTTCTCTTCTACATATAGGTCCAATTTTTTTCCAATCTCTTTTTTCTGACGATTTCTATGTGTTTCTTTCTTTAATATATCTTTCTGTATATTCTTTTTTATTTAATTCTTTTTATTATCTGCATCTTTTCACCATATTTTTCGCTTTTTCAATATTCTTTATTCCACTAAATTTCAATCTTTAATATATCTCTTTTTCGCTCTTTTACTATTGTGACATTCATTTCTGACTTTCATCTTTTACTTATTTTATCTTAAATTTCTAGTTTATCTAATTCATTAATTTTTATGAAAAACATTTTTTCTTACTATTCTTTCTTGCACCATACTTTTAGTCTTCAAAATTTTTTATTAAGTTTACATTTATTGCAGTGATGTGGTCTGATTCTTGTTTCTACTTTCATTTTTTCTATTTTAGTATTTGCATCTGTACTAATAATAATGTTTATTTTCTTTCTACTTATCAGTAATTTCGTATTTATCTATTATTATAATTTTATAATTATAAACTAAGTATTATAGATAGTTTATCACTGTATTGTAGTTTAGTTAAAGTTTATTTAAAATATTATTTTTAAACTTAACCATGGGTGCTAAAAAATTAATAATTTTATCAATATACGAATTATATATTTAATAATTCTAATTAATATAATTATGATTATGTTATTAGTTTAATTACTTTAAACTCATTTAAAATCAAATATTGAATAAGAATCCAATTTAACCTTAACCTATTCAAAATTATTGTAGTAAATTAATTTTATAATATTTTCATAATATATGTTTATAATTATAATAAAAATTTATTGATCCATATTTGAAAATTTTTTCATTTACTTAAAATTTTTTTTTATAAATCATAACGAACTGTTAATTAATTAATCATATTTATGAATTCGAGAATTTAGATAAACTTAAAAAAAACAGTAATATAGAATTATAATGTATATTACACTGCCAAGTATACCATGTGTGAAGATGTCGGACCAATTACGGCCTTCTTCTACTTGCACACACACCACGAATGTTTAAAGAGAAAGCATCTCAAGAAAATTGATTTTTTATCTTTTACACGAAAATTTTTTGTATTTTTAAATCTTTAATTTGTTTGATAAATTGATCTATTTGTACTACTATCTTAAACTGATTTCTTTTGAATCATTTTTTATTAAAATAAATAGAAAATTTTACTAAAGTCTTTCAAAGAATTTATTTATAATTTCTAAATAAGATTATACTTTGTATAAAAAAGTTATAAATCAAAACAATCTTTAAAGCAGATGATAAAAAAGATAAATCTTTTCTCTTTTATAGTACTAGGTGCATTTTATGATTGATCATATTTGAATCCATATAGTAAGTTTTGCGAAATGAAAAAAATAGTGTATAGTTTTTAAAAGAACTATAATAAAAAAATATATATATAATTTATTTTATTTGATAAAAAAATGGATTTATGTTAATTTTTTTTTAATTATGTTGAATCTAAGTCGTATCATTAAATATATATATATATATATATATATAAACTATCGTAATCTTATATATATATGTATTATTCTGAATTATATGTATATTATACTTTCACAATAAATTATAATTACTTCAAAGATCCATTAATAAATATATTATTTAATTATAAAAAAAAATAATATTCACCTACGTGTTTTTAAACACAATGTTTAATAAGTAAATATAAACTTAAAGCTTGTATAATTTATGGCTTATAAAATCAGTAGATAAAATAGTGAAAGTATTAAATAAACTATATTTAAAAATATATATTTAAAGAAATTAGTTAAATAATGGTAAAATTAAATATAAATTTAAATTTATATACATTACTCAATGAAAAAATTTATTAGACATACATTTATTTTGCGGATTTGTATTGTCATTTACTATTACTGTATTGGTAACATTTTATAATTAGTGCAAATATCATTTATTGAATACATATTTTATATCATATATAATGTATAGTTTTTACAATCTATTTGTAAGTTTTAAAATAAACATTTATATTATCTTTTAAAAGTTTCAATAGAATAACCAACAAAATCAAAATTAAAAAATATAAATTAATATTGATATTTGATTTATTTTATGTATAAATAAGAGCTAAAAATTTTTTAGACGTTCATAATATATTTTACAGTTTTATAATTATTTCAACATAAATTTCTATGAAAAGATATATGACATGAAAATATAAAGTTTATAAAATCACGTAATTATCAATTACTGTTTTATTGAAAGTTGTAATGGAAACTACTTATTATTATAACAGATGGTTCGTTAATAATATATTTAATATTTTATTCTATAATTTATTTTACAAAAATAATACACAGAGCGAGAAGTTTTGTATTTTTAAAAATTAATGAACAAATATCTTATATTTAAAATTAATAATTAATAATTATCATTACCAATATTCAAGATAAAAAGTTTTTTTTCATTATTATTATAATAAAAAATACCTTTTATTTATATATTGAAAGCTAATATTATTCATTCAGGATAAAATTATCAAATGTTATAATTTTTATGTAATTAAAAGCAAGTAAATATGAAAAAAATTTTAAATTACCTTATTTAGTTAAATAGCATAAAATAATTTCTTTTTGTCTTTGCGAACAAAAGTCGATTGATTTATTTTACTTTCTTCAATCTAAGCATTTTTGTTTATATATCGTATTTTAGGCGATGTTCAAAGATTAGTTGTTTTTTCTGTTGTATTTTATTCTTTTCACTAAGAGAATACTTAGATAAACTAATTATAATGTTTATTTGACATATTAAAGGCTCAAGATGCGAACGCCATTAATAAAGACTGACGCAATTTCAAGCTACTCGTGTATTAAAATCTTTTTTAATAAGATCATCATCAAAAATTTTATAATTCACAGCCTTTAAATTTTATTCAAATAAGCAAGGTAAATAATATTTTACATTTTTCATAGTATTATAGAAAATTACTAAATATTAACATATTGTTCATAACGATGATAAGATCTTGTTATTTATTTAATCAAATATGTTATCAGTCGAACCATGTATCGAATAAATTCTCCAATATAATTATTAATACAAATCATGGTTTAAATGAATTGATACCTGCAATAGTAATTTCAAGATTTATTAAAAGAACAGAAACTTCATAATAAGTTTTATATTATTATAAATATAAAATATAAATATCAAAATATATGTATCACACTATTAAATTATTATTACAATGTCCTATAAAATTATATTTGTTAACAAAAATATCTATTTTTATTGATAAATGATTATTTAATTATTTTTTCGCCTCGAGTATTATTTATTGCTCGTTTAATAAGTAATGCAAAGCTTAAAAATTAGTTTGAAGAATACTTAAATATATGCAGTTTTAAGTAGAAAAATTAAAATAAATAATTAATTTATTATGAATTATTTACCATATAATTTAATAATTTTATTCTCTACTCTTATAAATTTAAATATAATTAAGCAATGTAACGCCCATTAAATTTATTGTATCTAAAATTTGTATTTTCTTTTTTTTTTTGAAGAAACTTATATTTAATTAATATTAATTAATAAATGTCTGCTAATATATATATATAAATAATCATTACTTTGTTCAGGATGCTATAAGTGATATTGATAAGTGTTATTAATTAAAGAGTTATACACACTTGTATATATAATAGTAAACTTTATTTATTAATATTACACATATATGTAGTAACACAAAAAATACAAAGTACACAGTGTCAATAGAAAATGATTATAAATTGAGCAAACACTTATTATTAATAATATATTGAATTTATTTATATGAGAATAAAAGTATAACACGCACGCCCCTAGTATGACTGTATTATCTCACGGCTTGTAGACTACTGACTCTATAAGTGAAGGAAAAACAGTGTCTTGCAGTCCAAATACACTTATGCTGTTATTGTTTAATAATATTACATTATATAATATATACTTATGTGACTGTAATCTTAGAGTCATTATAAGGAACTGAAAAACCGTCGAATGATGTCATAGGTGCGTCAAATAGTTAAAGCAGTTATTTATAATGTAAGTGTTCGGCGTACGGCTACAATGACTCTCTTCAACACTTGTCTATTGCATCGTGTGTGCGTTGTTGCTTAGAATTAAATTAAACAACAAAAAGTAATTATTTATAAATTTACTATATTTTTATTTTTCATGATTTATAAATTTCAACTATTTTGTAAATACTGAAATAAATGTATAATAATTATAAATAGTTTTCAAATTTAATGAATTATTAATATACAACTTTAATATTAATTACTATATTTAAAATCATTTTCATCCCTTTAAAGTTCTCTATATAAAAATAAAAAACGATATATATTGATATGAAATGATTTACTCTATGATAAAATATGTAATTAAATAACTATATTTGAAAAAAAAATAAAAATATAAATAATAAATAAAAATATATAAATAAAAATATAAAAATAAAAATATAAAATATAAATAATAAAAAAAATATATAATAATAAAAAATAAATTTTACATTTTTTGTATATGGTATTTTAAGAATTTCAGATTAAAATTGTCATAGAATATCTGCTAATGTTTTTAATGTCAATTGTAAAAACCTGGATAGTATTAATTACAGCATTTCAGTGTTGATTATAACTACCATAAATAGAAACCAATAAAATTGGTGAATAATTCGTTTAATATAGTAAATCAGAAGAATTAGTTTGATATTGTTCACAATATCGTATTTATTATATAACTGATAGGTGATGAGTCTACAGTATGATTGAGTATCTTTTATTTCCTGTCAAAATTATAGCATACAATTTTTTTGAGTTAATGATTTTGAACATATAAAATAAAAAAATCCTATTTTTTGTTTTTACATCGATAAATTAAAAAAAATAATTAGATTCTAAATAGATAAATGGTTTAATTATATTTTTATCAAAATACATTTATACTTTCATTTTCTAGAATATTAAATTCTAGTATTCTACAATATACTACTGATTGTACTGATTGTACTGATTGTAATTCGTAATAACAATGTGTATGCATTCAGATATTTAAGATTTTTAGTAAAAAGATGATATACTGTGAAATAATAAATTTTATAAATTAGTTATTGTCGGATGATTAGGTTATACTTAAACAAATACTTTAGCTTCAAATGAATATTACTTGATGTTTTAAAAAACGAATATAATGTTTAAAATAATTTCAAAAACTTTTTGATTGATTTCTTATGATTTAGTAATAATGATTGATATTGTTCACTGAAAATTTTTTAAAAATAGGTATAGTCTATAATATATCATAAAATACTTATCGGTACAAAACAAAAAAATTAGAAAGTTTTCTAGGCTTTAACATTGTTAATACTATTAAGTATATTTATATAGAATTGATTATTAATAAATTACTGTAAAATTATTTGAGAGATTACGGATAAATTTATAAATAATTAAATTTTTAATATAACACAATGAAATATTTAACTATAGGATATTTTTTAAGGTAAGCAAATGATACTTCAAATGACTAGTAATATTACATTAACAATTTTTATTAGTTTAAAAGAAATTATTAAAATTATGTCTTATTTTTTATTTGGCTACTGACGTGTATTCCCGTACTTAAACTAATTGTAGATAAAAGGTAAAATTCGCAAGTACGTATAGATCAAAATATTTTATAAACAATAAACTTGGATTAAACTTTTTTTAACGTTATTGAATAATAATAATTTATCATTTATCGTATATGGGAAATTCTGAATTATCTTGTTATAATATATAATATTTTTGTGTAATTTTATGGCATACATTTTAATATCGAAGAAATAGTTTTTAATTTAAATATCACAAAACTTTTTATTATAAGCTTAGTTTCTAAAAAATGGAGACTAATTTGAGTACGAGATTTTTGAAAATGGTATTACGAAGAAAAAAAATTTATTTATAGTACTATATACTGATATTTTTTTTATAAATTTATCTTCAGTTCCAATGACTTTTTATAAAAATATTTTTATAAAAACAAATTACTTTCTATAAGATATATTGAAATATTTAAATAAATAAGAATTTGCAAGATAATGAATAAAATTATTTGTAATATTTTAAAAAATTACCCTTATATGCTGTTTATATATATACTAAATTATACTAAACTATGTTTATATAATATACTAAATATATTTTTTATATTTGATATAAATATGATACGTTAATACGAAAGTAGACGATTACATAAAATTTGAAGATAAAAAAATATTACTTATAAATATTTATAATATATTATGACTATAATATCCGCATAATAATTATAATATAAAATACTACTACGATTTTCTATATTTTAACACACACAATGAGCGAAGAGAAAGATAGGATACTACCCGGAATGTGGAAGGTGCACCCGCAACCAGTTGGCTATCATACAACCTTGACGTTCCAAGGTAGGTTATTTGAAAAATTTTAAACGCGTGTTGTAAATCTAACCTCTTGTTTTCATTTATCAGATGTGCCTTTTTAGGAGATCGCTCACTTATAATGTTATAACTCTCAATTATCCTTAGTGAAGTGCTTCAATATGATCAATGTTAAGCATTTCATGCAAAGAATAATTATAATTTTAAGCAAGATAATAATCATAATACTCAGTCGCTTTTAAGATAATTTTTTTAACTTTTTTCTATAGTTCCGCGAACGAATTGATTCATAAAAATTACGCATAAAATGTTTGTTTGGATACACTTCGCATAAGTAACTTCTTACTCGATTCATAAGATTATTCATTCATCTGCTAAATCGTACTCTTTTTTATTGTTATCTAATATGAAACCTAATAATTTTAAATATTATATGTAAAATTCAAAACAAAATTGAGCACAGGGGAATTATCAAAGTAAGTTATCGTTAGTTTTCGTCAAAGTATTTAATCAATAAATTTCTGGTTTCTTAGAAATGAACTTACAAAACTGAAGTTATGAACTGTGACCTATAAATTTATATGTTGATATCACTAGATTTAGGATATCTCAAGGTTAATGAAATTTTAACGCTACTTTTTAGTTTGATAGTTTGGATAGATGTAAATAATTCTCGAACCATTAACCATTTTCATCGATTATTTTTGGTAACCTGCCTACATATCTTCATAAAAATAAATTCTTGAAGAAATAAATAATATTGTGATATGTTCAACTAAAAAAACTAAGAAAATAAAGTACGAATATCCATTTCTATATATGAATATTGAGGCAGACTTAGTTAATCCGAGAAGATTGAAACTTTATGTAAGAATACAAGTCATGGTTATAAAATAAAAGGATAATGTAAAATATAACAAGAGAAAAAATTAGTATCTCCCATATATAATTGCATAAGTATCATTGAATTCTTGGAATTATACTTTTGCCTTTTTTACGTGAAGCTTATCTTATTTGCTTGCTTTCTATTTTTGTCCTTTTATTTACAAAAAATAGACTTTAATTTTAAATTTTTACATGTTGCTATACTCATTCTGTATATTATTATTACAATTATTGCAACTATAGTGCTTCATCTCAGTTATTATATTATATGATTTTTTTTTAATTCTTACGACTACAGTCATATTTGTATTCTATTGATGATGCTTAGCAATAGCAAGTACTATTTTTTAACAGGTTAAAAAAACTTTTAATTAAACTCTATACATAATTGTATGTTTAATATACAATTAAAGACATATATATATATATAAGAATGAATTCTAAACGAATGAATTATGAAGTAATTTAATTCTAAATAATAATATCGTTATTTTGTATTTGTAAATTATTGCCTTTAAACAGACTACCAGTGCTTTGAATATATTACAAATTATATATTTCAAGATCGAGAAAGATGTAATAAAATTGTAACTAAAAATTCTGTTACGATTTAATATATTTATTATAAAGATGCATTTAAATATTAATAGGGTTGTTTGGTGAAAAATTCTTATTTTTGTTATACTTCGTTAAAATTTGTCTAGTTTAGTCAAAAACTTCCCCATATATATCGATTAACCTCACCTTACATGCATTTTTTATTGATATAAAACTGATACATTAATTAAAATTTTGAAAAGCAGTTCATTTAATTCAATTCATTTTTTAAATTCTAAAAAAACTGTGATATTATGATGATAACATATTACTGTACTCATTGAAGGTAATTACATCATATAATAGATATAATAAATATAAACAATTAAATAAAGATTTCACCTACAGAATATTTGTAATTTGATCGTGTAACTTTATTAATCAAGGTATTTTATCTTTATATATTTTATTTATTTTGTTTAATTTATAAAAAAATGTATATCTATTAATTAAAGTATTGTATGAATAATAAATACAATATTAAAGTAAGTAGTTCGAGCATTAAATTAAAAGAAAAACACTTTTATAATAAATATTCGTAAGAAATTTAAATAAAATATGTAATATATGTTCGAGACAAGAAATGATTTCTATATGAAATTAAATAAAATTACATTTTGTTTTATTTTAATAATTCATTATAAAATATTACAGGTCACAAAATATTTAAAATATTTTATAATTATTGACGTAATTTCATATTAAAAATTTTGATTAATTTTTTTAATTTAACGACGCTTATAATTATTTAAATTTTCCATATTCTTATTAACAATTCAATTCTTGAAAAACTAAATTGTATTAAATTAATAAAGTAATTTGAATAATTTGTATAAAGAAAAAATATTTTTTCCTTATTAATTTTCTATTGAATTTTAAATAACTTTATAAAAATTGATTAATATAAGCATACAAAATTTTTTTATGAAAAATTTAAAGAATAGTATTTAGAATAAATTTAGAATAATATTTTTTAAATTGTGAATGTATATTTTTAATGGTATGAAAAGCGTTTACATATAGAAAAAGTATTAAAATGTACTTTAGATAGGTACCTACTTACAAAGCACCCATACTAAATAACTATCTTTAATTTTTTAAACTAAAATTAATATTGACTTTTTATTTATCTTCATTTTATATTTACATAAATATTGTCATTTAAAAATTTTAGCCACCAATGTTATTATTCAAACATACAAATATTATCATTAATAATATTCAAAAATACCACGAATTAAAGTAAATAAGCTCTTCACGTATTACAAATGTAAGTTACTAGTAAAATTGTATATATAAGAAAATGTAATTCTAAGAAAATGAAAATGAAATATACTGTAGAGATGCATACTGTACACATCTTCAGAAAAATAATTATATTATTCATCTTTATTATGTATGTTTTCCTCTTAGCTCTTAAAAAAGTACCATTAAAGATTAATTAAAGATTAGTTCTTAATATTATTAATGCAAATACTGTGTTAATAAAAAGTACTTTATATGTAGATTATAATATTTTTCAAAATATAATTACTTCCTTTAACATTATGAATTTACATGCACTTAATATAGTATGTTTACGTTATTGTGTAAAAAGTGTAATTTTATATGTACTATTTAGCCTATTTAATTTTAATGAAATTTCTACTCTATTATTACTATTATTGTAATTTTTAAGAGATTTGAAGTAGAGTAAATAAATTAATCTTTTTATGTTTTCCTACTTCAGTCACTAACAGAATAATTGAATTAAATTAATATAAAATTGAAAAATAATTAAATTACTTTTTTTTTTAAATAAAAATGTAAATTGATCAATTATTTAATACAATAATGATAAATATCCCTATTTTATATTAGAATATTTTTGTGAGATATTTCATAAAAAAATTTCTTAATTGTTTTCATTAATTATTATAGTTTATTTAAATTTAAACTCTATATTCTTTCATCTTTAATTCTGTTAACATTTTAATTTTTTATATTTGATAATATATATATATATATATATATATATTTTTAATTGTAATTTTACTTATGAAGTAAAGTATAAAATCTCCATGATTAAAAATTATGTAATTTTTACATATTCAATGCTTTCTTAATATTAAATTATATAAATTTTTCTAATCTCTTTATTTTTGAATACGATATAAATAAATGATTTCCTTATTCTTTTATACGAATTAGTTTTTTATATTAAAAAAAACATCGGTATAATATTGCGATTACATTAGTATAATCGGAATCTTATTCATATAATTGTAATTGAAATATATACAGTGTCAAACATTGTTTACGATTCCAGTTTCATTACTTATTTTAAATAGAAATTTTGTTCTGGATTAAGGGAAATATTTTTCTTTTTATAATTATTCCTTCTTTTTATAAAATGATATACAATAAGAAACCATAGAAACTCATTATACTGTTAATTCTAAAATAATAGAAAATAGTCTGTTATTGATACATATTTATATTTTTGTCCTTATTATTTTATTGAAAGAATTTTTTTTCAGTAACGTTCATTACTTTTGCGCTAGTCTAGGTACTGAAAAAGTCTCTTGTCTTCATAGTATATTTGTAATTGTTAATTAATGATGTTTTTTTATGTGAAGTTTATAAAAATAATCTTAAAATTAATGAGGAAACTATAACAATATGTTTAAAATTACATCATAAGAAGTCTAACTAAAAAATTAAAAATTTATAATAAGCTTGTAAAAAGTTCATTTGAAATTTAAGAAATTAATTGATTCCTTATAAATAATATTCAATATGCCCGTAGTACTTAATAAGTAAAAAATTTTTTGATTCTATTGTAAATTCAGTTATTTATTGGTTAATATTTATCAATATATAGTTAATTATTTATTTATGATATATTTGATATATCTGATATATTATTAATTGTTTACTCATATTTGTATTATTTACTTCGTTTGTAATTTTCCAACAGTAAATTACAAATATAACTCTTAATACGATACGAAAAAATTATTTTTAAATAATGAATAGTTTTTATAAATCACTATAAGAATATATATTATTAGCTGTATTAATAGCTGCAGTGCTTAATATATAAGCTGAAATTTTATTATATATTTATAATATATACACTTATACTTTATGTACATTAATATTAATAATCAAAAGGTAGCAATAATTGATAATGTCTAAAAATACTTGTATTCAAAAATAATATCAACGGTTCATTTCCTTGACGCAAAAAAGGTATGCACGAAATAAAAAGTGCTAAAAATACACGAAGTACGGTTGCGATGCGATTGGCGTCGATGTGTTAATTTCTGCATTGCGTAGCGGTATCTTTCTCGCGTTGTTTCTTTCAACTTTGAAATAAGTATCTAGTACCTCCTCAATAAAATTTTCATAATCTTTCTTTGATTTTGATATGTTACTAATTTAATGGTTTTTTACTCTTTTTTTTTATTGCGTAAATTTTTACATTGCTATCGTAGTATTTTTTACTTTTTTTATTTAATTCGCATATTGTACGAGGAAAACAACATTTATATAAATATTTCTGAATAAAAATTGTATCGTGAAATTTTTTATTTGAACACAAATTTAAGATTATATTAAAATTTGCATGCATTAATTGCAGTTTTATCATTCAATTGATATTACTAAGAATTATTATAAGCTTTAATTTTTAATGTGTTAAACAACAATGATAAAATTTTATGTATTTTCTGATAAATAAATATATACAAATATATATAATACATAATAAATTTAATTATTGAATAGCAGTATGAAAAAAAAATTTCATTATAATCCAAATGACTTTTTATTGTTATCTATGTAAATATGTAAAATAAAAAATTAGATGACCATTTATAACTTTAAATTATTCATTAAATTATAGTATCGTTATTATTATAAATTTAGCAAATTTTTTGTACCGCTTAGGTATTTTTATTTCTTATGTTTATAATGTACTTTCTTTTAAAAATTGTAATAAAAATTAAATGAGATTTTAATTAATATTAGAGGCTATTAATTTGTAAAAAAAATTATTACTTATAATATAATATATTAATTTTTTTATAAATTTATTTTATTTTCTATCTTTGAAATAATTTTTTCTTTTCAGAGATTAAATGTTTTATAAATATATGCTACAGAAATAAATAATATAGAAAAGTTTTAAAATGGTTATAAAAAAGATCTGTTTCATAAAATATATAGGTAAAAAATGTAGGTAAAAGGTACATTGTTGGATCAATCAACATCATATTTATTGTAAATTTGTTCATAAAAATAAAAGTTTTTAAATTTCATTAGTTAATTATAATGTTACTATTTGAAATAACAACGTATCAGACAGTTATTATTTTTAACTCAGAAATTAATTGTTTTCAATTGACAATGTCAACATTTCATCAAATATTAATAGTCAGTTTAAATAATAACAAGTAAAATATAATAACAGTATAATAATATAAGAATATTTATTTAACAAAGATAAATTATATAAAAAAATAAAAAATTTAAATTTATTTAAAACACAAATTAGATGAGAAAAGAAAGTACAGATATACAAATCATAAACATCCTTGTTACCTTGGGTTCGTCTTTATTCAGATTTTTTTTTCCTTCTCTTTTGATCTATATATTTATTGCTTTATGCTGTTCCACTTTTTTCTTTATGGGTTCTCCTTGTTTTAGTTGCAAAGCCGTTTATACTTCTTAAATGAAAAAATTTATAATTTATTTTTTTTGTACTTATTTTTACTTGAAAGTTACCTCATAAACGAACTTATTCTAGTGGTTTTTTTTTAATAATTACAAATGGTAACAAATCTATGAGAAAGATAATTAGGAATATTATTATCTAGAATTTGTAGTATATAGAGTCATACACTTGATTCTAGTACTTTTTATTTCATACTTACGGGTATAGATTTGATTTTAGTCTCGTTATCCTGAGAAGGATGGCTATATTCAATGGTGACTATTTTACACGCAACGTTTTAGCTAAAAGTGGGTGTTTTTGTAGAAGTATTCACAAAATAAGTAAAGGTGAACGTACCATTAATTGATAGCTATAAAGGGATCGTATGATTGTGCAAAAAGAAAAGAAATTAAAAGATTAATACGAAGAGAAATAGAAAGAATTAGAAGAAAAATAATAACAATAACACGAAGAATAATATGACAAAGAATGAAGAAACTACTTGTTTTTAATTAAATGTCAAAGATCATTGATATCTGGTGGGTATACAATTAAATAACACATAGGATACAATGAAATTAGTAAGTTCTTGTTCAATGTCAGGTATGTGATTGAAAATGTCATGTAACAAAAATAACGAAGTAGCGGAATTTAATGGAATAATTATTATTTCTATAACACTTTTGTCATTAAGAAATATTTTTAAAAATTTAAAACTTGTGGTGAAATATAATATTTTGAAATAAAAAAGAAATATTTGTATTACTTTTTTATATTATAATAGAATTTGTTAATAATACAAGAAACTGTTAGAAATAAAAAAATATTTGTATTACTTTTTATATTATAATAGAATTTGTTAATAATATAAGAAACTTTTAGAATCTAATTTAAAAATTTATTTTATAAAATTATTCGATAACATTTTTTTTTTTTTGAATAATTTTTAAATAGTAAATTATTCTATAATTTGGTAAACTTTATATATTCTTAATATATTTAGCGTATAAAATTTAATAAATATATTATCGTCCAATGTATTCGTTTTTAAGCCTATTTTATTTTAAAAATTTTATTAGTTGAATTAGTGTTTCATTTTTATATGAATAATATAAATTAGTTTATTAAATATTTTAAAATTAAATTAATATACAGCAAAAATTATATAAAATTTAACAAATCTATAAAATAATAAGAAAAACAAAACTAATTTCATTATTGTTAGATTTATGCAAAAATTTAAATTAAAATTGGCTTTTTAAAAAAACGAATAAAAAAGAACAATCATGTTTTATAATAAATATAACGGTAAAAATGTGTATTAGTAATGTTTAGTTTATAATATATTGAATTATTTTTATAACACACACAGATTATAAAATTAAATAACGAAAAAAATGAATAAAATGGAATTTTTTAGTATAATTAAAGAATTTGAATAGACTTAGTCTATATAAAGTACGTATATATTTATATATTTAGTATACATTTAATATATAAAACTTTAGTAGAAATTATTTAAAAAGTTATGAAAATCAAGATTTTTAAATAATATATTATGAAAATTTATTTATGTAAATACTGGAGATATAGGCTTGTTGATATAATGATTATAAAATATCATTATAAAATATTATGCATATGGAGCCTTTTTTAAATCTTACGATTGGAGAAAATGAGAGTGAGTAAGACAAAAAAGTGTTTAGACAACTTATATCTAAATGTATCCAGTATATTCGAGTTTCTATAAAAACTAAAAGCATAAGTAAAGAAAATATTTCATTTATTAAATATGTATCAAATTTATTAAATATTAAAATTTGCATATTATTAAAAATGTATATTATAAAAAGTGCTTCAAAATTATTTAACACGTTACAATAAAATCTAAAATTTATATAGTAACATTGCAAAAAATTTTAGTGTACTTAAATTTGAATAAACACTTTTGTTTTTATTTTAATAAATTTTAAACTGATTTATCTGGAAGAATATGATTTTAGAATTGACGGCAAAGAAAATTCAAATTATTTCTAAATTAACAACTATTAGAATTTTTATTGTTTTCAAGGTTAAAACAATCTATTAGAATAATGAAAAAAAATAATTAAAAAAGTATAGTAAAGCTTTATGAAGAATAAAGAAAGAAAAAATTTTAATAAAAAAAAAAAATAAAAAATGACGTGAAAAGAGAAAGAGAGAAAAATAGAAAGAAAGAGGCTCGTATAATCAAAGATTCGCAGTAGCGGTATATCGAGCGGCAATCTGATCGTGGGACAACGGTTCAGAAGCATCGGTCGACAGTAAAATATCAGTAGGTACTATTCGCTATAACGTCGGTGAGATAAAGATCGGCAAAAGGGCTCGTGTACATGGCAGGTATAAGGTGTATCTCTCTCATTCTCTTTCTGTCTTTCTCTCACTCTCTCTTTCTCTACCTTAAAAGTTTCTAATTTTTATAACTCTCTTTGCATCAAAATAGTAATAGTAACCGCGAATTATATATCACAAAAGAATAAAGGGATTCAGAATGATAAGTTATTATATGGGCTAGACAAACTACAAGTAATCAACACATAATCAATTGCATATTTTAATTAGGAGCAAACTGACATTATTCGGAGATTAAAAAGATGCAATGTATACTTAAAAGAGTTAATGCTTGAAAAGAAATCGTTTTTATCATAAATTTGGCTTTAAAATTGATTTTTAGTCGAGACTTGGGTAAAATTATTTTTGGATAATAATAGATAAAAAAATTTTTATCTATTACCATCATTTTCTATTTATTATTAGTATTTTTTGCCATCCTTTATTTTCATAAAAAACATTTTTCAAACTTTCGTTTTCGAATCCATAACATTTTTTATTCTTGAATATCAAATAACATATGAATAGTTGAATTTTTTGAAATGACTAATATAGTTAAAAATAATTTGTGTAAATTACATATTTAAGATATTATACATAAGCTTTTCTATTTTAGACTAATATTACGTTTTAATGTTTACAGATTTATTATCTGTCTTAATGTAAAAAAGAATATCTATTAGAATTGTATCCGTATAAAGAAATTATGACATGGATATTGCTATTCTTATTTGTTGTGAGATATGACCTACATTCAAAAATTATTCTAATCAATTTTGAAACTGTATATATTTTTTCAATATTATTCTTTTAATTACTATTGTTACTTCTAAGACTGCTTGTAATTTTTTAGTTCAAAATATGTTACTTAAAATATATGGTTAAAATACTTTTCTGACATAATTATTTTGTAAATTATTTTATTTCGTACCTTAATTTGTTTTTATCTTTAAGTATGTTTAAATTTAATTAATATTTCTAAGAATAAAATTGGTTATATTTTTTCATTTTTTAAAGTTATACATTAAAATAAAGTTTTCAATTACTTTATTATTTTAATATTTATTATTCCATATTTAAGCTAAGATTTAATATTAATAAATTCCTTAGATTTCTAAAAAATATTTCATTTGAAATCTGATAGAAAATCATATGTATATACAAAATATTATTTACAAAGAAATTTTTTAATTTATATAGTCTTTTGAAATATAGTATATATATTAATGATAAAATAAAATAAGATGAAAACAGAAATGCCGAACAAAACTAAGAGAGTTGGTACCTCTTTAAGTACTGTTAGTTTGTTGATGAACGATAACACCATCGTGTAAGAAAGACAAGACAGAAAGAAAGAAAAGAAAAATCTAGGAAAATAAAGAAAAAAGTTTACAGAAGAGAGAGAGAGAGAGAGAGAGAGAGAGAAAGAAAGAACACAAGTGAATCGACGAGTGACTGCGATGTTGAATAGGTGTCGAGAATAGGAAATCTATCGATTTGGTATATTCAAAATGATGAGGGAAATTTATGTGTCTTAAGGAAGAATTGTAGATAATGTAAATTATTCGCCCTATAATATAAGCTTTTATATAAATCTGTAAAAAAAACTTTATCATAAATATATAATTTATTAGAATGATTCAAGATGGTGTAAAGTTTTATTCGTCATTTTTAATGAATTATAGCTCTGGTTACATACATTAAATTTTCGTAAACTCATGCAGTCTATTATTTACTTTAAACATGTATTATTGATAAATCCATATTAACACAACATTAACTAAAATTAACGTAAATAAAAATAGAAATCGATACCTTTTAAATTTCATAATTATTAATAACTTTAGTAGTTTCTTTTGGCAAACAATATTTAGTAAATTATAAAAATTAAATATTTAAATATTAATTAAGTACAGTCAAAATGGATAAATTTCTATATTTAAAAGATGTATAATGAAGCGAGATTTATCAATAATAGATAAATATTCAAAGCAGTATCATATAATAAACTCTAAAGTTGGTCGACCTGCATTTACTTACCAAGAAATTGGAAAAAGTGTACGAGAAAAAAAACATATGTTTATCTGAAATGAAGAGCTTTACATAACTTTATTATTAAGGCATAGCTGTACGACAATTGTATGTACGGACTGGTAACGATAACTACTCAAAAATAGGCATTCTTATTTTTTTCGTATCTTCTGTATTTGTATAAATAATAATCGTACAATCAAATATTACTTAAATAACTTATACACTTTATAATATACAGAAACTAGTTACATTAAATTATATTATAAATAGAAATCTAATGAACTTATATAACCTATTTTTCAGCTTACTAAGAAGTAACTATAAAAACAATACAAATGCTATAATTTATTAATAAATTAAGATAATAAATAGATTATATGTTTCTATAAGTAAAACTTTATATTATTTTGTAGTATATATATTTTTTAAATTATTTGAAAACAATATATAATATTAAACAAAAGGTATTTTTTATAATTTATGATGTTAATTTAATAAAATACAGAGCAAATTTAATACTGTAAACGTTTTAATATTAAAGCTCGATAATTCACTCAATATGTTCAAAAATTTAATTAAAATTTTTAATTTTAATTAATTAAGCAGAAAAATATTTACAAAATAAGATAGAAATAGTTTAAGGTATTTAATACAGTTACATTATATTTAATACATTGAGAAATAGAATTTAAATTTATAAAAATATAATTTATATAATTATCCAGTATTCACATATTTTTAATAAAGAATCTCTTTATAAATTTTGTTTCAATTTTTTCTAATAGAGTTTAACCTAAAGTAATAAATTTTTAATTTTTAAAACTTTTTAAATGCGAAGTTAGATTGTCTACTAATAAAAATTCATAATATATTGATAATATTATATCTCATATTTCCTTATAACTAAATATTTTTTAAAAATTAGTTGATATTAACTTCTACTTCAGTATTTATTATAGTAATAGATAAAGAGAAGTTTAACTAAGATTGTATACAAAAAATTAAAGAATGTCGTCAAAAATTTAAATAGTTTAACTTGTACACTAGACGTGTTTCTCTGCGGAATACTATATATAAATATAATTAAGTATCTATAAAAACTATTTTCTAATTAATAATTTATAAAAAATGATAATATTTTAGAAATCTAAACGTATTAATTATTTTTATAATTTTCTTTAAAAAATAATGTAATAAATCGAAAATTTTTATTTGGAGATTAACCATAAGATTTAATAGAAAAAAATATTAATATTTCTTCTTATAAACAATATTACAGAAGATAAATTAAAATAAAATTATTTTGTAATAATTGTGTAGTATAATTATTAGTGGTAATATAATTATAATATAGATTATATAATCCTAATAGTGTCGTTATATGTTGACATACTTTCTTCATTTTAAATCTATTTATTAAAAATTTAAAGAGTATACCTTATTTAATTGATTAGTTTATTTAAAATTTTAAATATTTCATCTTACTTATTAAGATTTTTATATAGAATAACTAGCTTTAATAAAATTTATTATAATTTATATATAATGGTACGTATAATGGTATATAATGGTACGTAGGTTGTTCGAATTTACATGGAATTCGCAGAAATACACCTGTTTGGAAAATAACATAATTTTCTCAGAAATAAAATTAAATAGAAGTATAAACTAAATAAGTGTAATTCAGAATTCAAGACTATATGCATGCTACTCTTTTTAAGTACATATCATAAAGTCAAAAAACGAAAAAATTCATCCATCTGTATCTTGCTAAACGGACATATAATAATTGTATATCACTAATTTCACGTTGTTCTTTATAAACAAATTTTTTTTCTGATTTTCCTTTTCTACATTAAGACGTAGTTCAATTAGTAAATACGGAATTTTCTATTCTTTATTTGATTCTAATTAAATGGGTGTAAAATATATGTAAAATATATTTATGTATACAGTCACTTGAAATAATTTTGAGTTATTGCTCTAATATGACTCTGGAAGAAAATTAAAAATTTTTTTTAAATATTACTTATATATGCTTATATGCATATGTATTGAATTTATCATGTTTTTAAAAATTAATAATATCCATGTTTCTTAATTTGTGATATTATGAAAATGTTTATTTAAAAATATTTAATGTGTTTTATATCTGTTTTTAATGTATTTATATATATATATTTTTTTTTTTTTAATTTAATATATATATATATATATTATTATAAATTAAAAAAAATTATTTCAAATTTAATAAGAAATAAAATTTTTATATTTTGTCTGTTCTCAGCTAATATTTATTTGATTTTATAATTTACTGTTTTTTATGATAATGAATCGATATTTTAAAATGTTTAAAATATTTTAGAATAAATTTATCTATATTCGATTACATTTATACATAGCAGTTTTTTAAATGGAATTTTTTTGATATAAAAATGTATACATTTCTAAAAATAAAAATTTATATTATAAGACAATTTTTTTAAATAAAAAGTTCGAGTGTTTTAAATATATACAACTTTAAATTTCATTAATTAAGAGTTCAAAATAATCTAATTATTATTCTTATTACTTTCAACATTTTTCCAATACTGCATAAAAATCTTTATCTCGATTTATATCTTCATATTAAATTTTATAAATTATGTTAAGTTGGACGATCAATCAAATATTTACGAAAAAAAATTAAAAAAATTTTATAAGTAATACTCATTTTCATGTGTAATAGTATAAAAATGAGGGTTTTGTATGCAAGAATATTTTTATTACAATTTAATTTTAGCCTGGTATTTTATTTTGTTTTCTACGATATCATAAAAAATATCGCATAAGCACTAGAGAAACCCTTGAAAAAAAAAGAATATATTTATAGGTTTCTTGTCGGACTATATTAAAATATCATTAAAAATTGCCTATATTAAGATTCCGAACAAATTTACTACTAACTAATAAAATCTTATCGATTGCTTAATGCATGCCTGCAATATTACCTCATCCAGCTTCTTCCTTCTTCATTTAATCGCTATTTCTTCCGTAAAGTACGACTGTATCGTTGAGCAGGCTTGTGAAGTTAATCTTCTCTGAGGAATAACATGCGATCGATATAGCAAATGATGCCTGAATTGAAACGTTACTGTAACTCTCTAATCTCATAATCATTAAATACACCCTTTTTATATTTTATTATTTTTATGTATAGCTCCTACTATTGAATAGATGTCTTTGTGCATGTGCATACACGATGCGTATAATTGTGCACTCCGAGGGGAGTACTATATTAAATAAATGCATAGCGTGAGTTGGCTTGGGTTCTTTTATTGACGCCATTAAAGCAAAAACAAATGTTCTTACCACCTAGAAGTTTTATATATGTATTATAATAAATATTGTAGGTATAAGTAGCAATATTGCCTACTAAAATGTTAAATGCATAAGGTGTATATTTAATAAGTTTCTTCTTTATTATGAAAATTTTCTGAGGACTCTGCAAATTTTATTTTAACAGTCTAACTCTACGATTAAAACTAGAAACTACTTATTTAAGTATTGTTATTATTTTAAATACAATCTGAAATAATTTTTTATTTTATATAATAAAAATCAAGATTATTTAATAGTTATTAAGAAAATAAATTATTATTACTTTTTTAAATAACGATTCTACGCAAAATTTCATTACGCCTTTAATACTACTAATATTAGATACTAATATTACAAATATATTGTTTATTAAATTTTATTAAAATGTAAAAATGTTAATTAATATAAATTGAAAACTTTTGAAAAAAAATAGACAACGCAATAAAAAATTATTTAAATTTATTCATCTTATAAACATGTATATATATATATATATATATTTATAAATAAGAAGTAAAATATATTTAAATAATATTATCTTTTTTTAAATAAAAATATAATTGATTCAAGGTAGTTAAGTGTATTAAAGACAAAAAATTCATAGATAATTATAAAACTCAATAATACAATCTTGGTAAACTAAATTTCTTATAGATACTACTTGAACAGTAGTTCCCGTTCTTAACAATCTAACGTTACTTAATACCGTTTTGATAACTGCAATTAATACCTTTTTCATTTTCAGTTTGGAGTATACGAAGTCTATGTAACTATATAATAAATCATCTCATGGATCTAAATTTGTGAAATAAGGATGTCGTTTTTTTCATAATAAATTAAAACTTATGATGTAAATAATTTATATACTCATAAAATTTTAACATAAAATAGAATTTTTAATAAAATAATATTTTTTATATAATTTTCTTTAAAATAATTATTTATTAATGTTTCTTTTTGTAAGTAAATACCTAATTATTATTTTACAAATTACTAAAGTAAAATATATATGATGGTATGTTTTGTCGTAAAAATAAATTTAAACATAAAGCTATTTATTAAACCAATGATTTACTAAATTATTTCCAGTACTATAAAAAAAGCATGGAAAAATGTGCTTATATATATATATATATATATCTTTTCTAAAATTTGTTTTGATGCAGTATGTTTTCTAAAAAAAATAAATTCTTAGATCCGTTCGTAAGACAATTGAAGTAAACCAAATTTTTTAAAATTAAATTATTAAATTACTTAATTTTTTAGATTAATATAATAATAATACATTACTTATTGACTATTTATAACTTTATTTTTCTATGCTTTTTTTCTAAATTCTATTATTCTTAGGTATACTATTTAATATAATTTTTAAGCCTTGAATTAAAATAGTAAAGAAATAAAAAAATGAACCATTTAATTCAATTTATATATCGTGAATCTTAGTATAATGAAATTGAACTTCTATATTACGAACGTCAATAATGATTGCTGTAAATATCGTAAGTTCTTCAAAACTGTTCTTTAAGTGATTTTCCGTTTTAGCGTAGTACTTTGGTTACTTGTTATATTCTATTCAATTAAAATACCAAAACGTCGTCTGTGAGAATAAAACTTAACTGTTCATTCATCGAATATCTTGTTGGGTAACATATATGTTCGACCCCCTTTCTCTATTTTTCTTTTTTATTCCATCTTTTCCATCCCTTCTACCAAACAATGTACACATTTGTGAAGTAACGGCTACGGCTACTCAAACGCGGTCATATTGAATCTCACGCGATTCTCTACAAAAATTGGAGACACATGCATAGGATAAATAATTGTTCGGAATACAAAGAGAGAGAGAGAGAGAAAGAGAAAGTGGATGAATCCAAATACTACGTAATTGAACATATATGGGTAAGGATAACCGTGTACATAACCAAAAAAATTTATATCATCAACCAACATCTTGCATTCTTATAAGATAAAAGTTATATAACTGACATAATGAGAGAGATAAGTGAAATAGATATATAGATACATAGATGATAGACATATAGACGTATAGACATATATATAGATATATAGATGGATAAATATATAGATAAATATATAAATAGATTTGTAGATAGAAAGATTGATAAATAAACAGATAGATAGAAAACAATATATATAGATTAACAGGAAAAAAGAGAAAGATAGAAGGAGAAAGAGAAGTGGTATATATCTGTGCTCATTATTCATGTCCGTCGTGTTTACCGTTATAATGTTCTTTCGCAAGTTCAAAAGCTAATGAGAGATAGATAGACATACCGAGAGATAGACTTAGCGAGTGAGAGATAAAGTTGATAAAAAAGAAAAAAAATACCTGAAAAGCAGTTACCTGATTTGTCACTATATAATCGAAGCACGAAGTCTATATAGTACACTAATGCACCTGAAGCTATTTATCGCAATTCGTTGCTACCATTACCGAGGGTGATTCTTTATCTATCCGTCAACGGCTACCAGCGATTAAGCAGTTAATTATTTGTTATTCTTTTTATCTTTATTTTCGATATTGGGACTCTGAAGGAGGGTCATATTTGTTTTAGGATTTCCTTTTGCACAAACAGAATGTGTGAACGAGTGTCGCCTTTTAGTTATATATATATATAGTCCTGTGCATATATATACATACTATACTACTATACATATTACATGTTGTAAATCAAAAATTTATTTTAAAATACTAATATCTTAATATCTATTTTTAAATGTATAACAATAAGCAATTTTATTGTATTAACAAATAATATTTACATTAAAATATGAAAAATTTGTATGTTGGCTGCAATTACTTATTTCTTATAAGTTAAAAAAAATAAAATTAAAAAAAATTACTTTAATAATATATATTATTTTAATGCGTCAGTATTTTTATAAATAAATAACATAAGTCAATCGCTGTTTCTTTAGTGACGTAAAAAAATGTTCTGTCATTTCTTTTATTAATTTATTTATAATAATATATAAATATACATAATAGTTCCACATCAATATTCGTTAAGGCATGGAGAAAAACATTAAGTAAAATATGTTTGATGGCTTGACATGTCAGCGTATTTCCGCAATTATAAAATGATATTGTTTAATTTAAGCTCGTTTGTGAAATTAACGTTCCATATCGCTTGGATAAACAAATTCACATAATTTAAAAGTAATAAAACTCTTCGTTTCATTTATTTAATTATTATACATAATATGAAAATTTAACTGGTTAACTATTAAATTCCATTGGTGCTAAGAAAGTTATTATTTGAGGGTAATTTAAAATTTTTTCGTCTATGGATAATGACAATATATTTTTAACACGTTAATAAAACTTTGTAGAACGCGTTTTGACTACCTACTCTACAAAAAATACTTATTATTTATATAATTATATTATGTATCATTTATTTTTTGGCGCAATTGTCAAATCTTGACCAAGCATTGTAATTCATTTATCTTCTATTAATAAATGTACACGACAAGCACATTAAAACAATTATTCTATTTTGATAAAATATAATATCATTATTTATAGGTAATCTAATTTTTGTTAATTTTTTTCGTGTAATGATATTTACATGATTTGTAAATTTTTTTCCTTAATTATCAAAATTCCGTACTTTAATTTCAACTGATATTCATGACACGTTAGGTATTATGTTATATTATTTAAAGAATTTTATTTTATGCATTCAACTAATGATTTATTTTATAATTAGTGCCAAAACAATTCGATTATAATTTTAATTTTAATTCAATTATAATCTATATTTGCTTTTAAAGATTAGTCATAAATATTCGCTAAATATCTTAAAACAGATAAATGTTCTCTTGCACATCATAATTTTATTTCTATTTCAAAATATTTATTTTTTGATAATAAAACTTTATAATAACATTATCTGCATTTTCTTAAAATATATTTGATTGTATTTTTACTTAAAATTATCTCGTATTGTTTTTAAATTACATTTAGTGTTATTATTACCTTATTAAACTTTGAACAGGTAATAAACTTTTAAAGGATCTATAAATTTTTTTTTATCTGATTTTGTACAAATTTTTTATATTCTAATTTTTTTTCTTATATTATTAATAACATTATTCACAATCTGTTTATATTTGGTTTAATTTTCAGTTGTAAAGACTATCTTCTAGCATTCAGTTGTATAGACTAAGTTCTACATAATAATGTTATATATTGTTTTAAACTCGTCAGGATCCAATTTTCACGATTAATGAAATATTTCAGAGTATATTTAACTTGTAGAAAGCAAATATGTAGAATTTTTTTGAGTGATATTTTATATCTTTATGAACTAAAATTATAATTATTTTTATCTCTATTATTTGTGACAAAGTTTTGTAATTAATATGATTGCGTTTATATGTAATTTAGTGTTAAAGCTGAATGAGCCTTCAAGTATATTTGCGTAAAAGTTGAATCGTACTAATAATAATACTTCATATAATTCTAGTTTCAAAATTGAAATAGTTTTTCACGACGTGATGTGAATTGAAGCACATAAAAATTTAGTTGTTATTCAATTTTTCTTTTACCGATTAAAGGTAGTTACCATATACTCTTAGAAAAGCCTTTTAGAATTCATGTAACTTATCTTGTTATTGTAAACTTCTATTGGAAAATGTATTTCATCTAAGAATTTTTAATAAAATTTAATATTTTTCGAATACGTTTGCGCATGGATTTTTATTCGCTTCATAAATAAAAATTTTTATCATTAGTTACAAAAACACTGATGGCCAAATCAACAAATCTTATATCTTCGATAGATTAATGTATCGGTGCAATCGTACTTGAAAAATCATATTACGTAACGTACCCTCGCACGTTGATTAAATATTTAGTATTCTTAACGTTACTGAGAAGTTAAGTGTAAGCGAAGAAAAAAGTATTGACTTCTTTTTTCTCTCGCATCTAAATATCGGCTCTCTCATTGCCTATGTAAACGACAGGAGAGGGCCGACTCAACTTCCCATTCTTGAAAGGATAGTTTATGTCTATTATTTTTACCTGAGTGTTATTTATGAGATGAAATTTAAGGAGTAACCATGTATTAGAAATTTTTTCGTTCTAATCCATTATTTTACATCAATATTATAATATTATTAAAAAGTCACTAATATATTATTTGAGAGTTTAAATTCAAAATAAATTACAATAAGTAATGTTTTATTTCTGTTTAAATTAAAAAAAATAAAAATTGAAAAAACTAATTTCTAGCTAAAAAATCCAATTGTTGATGAATGATAAATATTGTTTATAACAAGTTTATATATAATATAATATTTAAATACGTTAAATATTTTTAAAAGATTATTTTTTTTCAAATTACAAAACAAACCATAAATTGTATTTTGTGTTAATTATTAATACAGGCTTCATTTCGAAATTCCATCTTTCTTCTAATTAAAAAATTTTGCTTTAAGATATACTTGACATAATAAATAATATAAGAATACATATTTTATCATATGTCATACCATTACATTTATTTTATATTATACGTATAAATTATTTTACATGTTTAAAAAAAAATTAATTCAATTGCAATATGAGTATTATTATTTAATTTTATTATAATCTTAAACTTATATTAATATTTTAAGAAATATAAAGTAAATAAATAATAAAATTTTCTAATACTATAAATTTTTTTACTCTACATAAAACTAATTTATACAGCACGTAATTTGTATGCATTAATATTATTTTATTATCAATTTATTAAAATTAGTTTCGTATTATAAATGACTATATATGATAAAAATTAAAAAAAACAATTTATGAAAATTAAAAGAAAATTTCATTTTTTCTATTAAATGTATTTATAATCGCACTTGGCATTTAAATCTATTTAATTACTTACAATAATTAATTATATATTATTAAATAAAATATGTTGTTTTAGATTAAAAAATAACATAAAAATCACATAAAAAATGATTAAAATTCTGCATATGTGTTTATATATATGATTATAGGTATTATTTTGATATAAATAAAAAAAACATATAATTAGTAAATAAGAAAATAAGTAAGTAAACAGACAAAATATCTATATAAAGAGAATAATAATAAAACGCAAAATTGGCATACTACATATAAAATTATGATAAACTATGTTAAATTCATTTTCATATTCAACTAATATATAAATGTAAATGAATAAATAATTAGATAAGAACAAAAGTAAAGTGTTACATAAATTGTAAAATTAGATACTGTAATATAGAATATATTGAATAACAACGTAATATATTGTTCAATAAAATAATATACTATACTATACTATTCTACGTATTATTTTCTAAATATCTTATTTTTATATTGCCATTTATTAAACCACATATTAATATCTTATTAATATAAGATCTTATTAATATTATTATTTATATCATTATTTATCTCTAAATGAATTTAATATTGAGAAATATTAGCTATTTTTCATTATTTTATTATTAGCTATTATGGTTATTACAAATTTTATTATTATTTTTTAAACTAGAGACAGAAATAGTATTAATTCTATATGTAAATAAAACTTATTTCGTGTTAAATTTTCTAAATTAATTTTATTATACAAAATTTATAAAAAAATAGATTTTAAAATAATTTTTGTTCTTAATATTTTTTATTAATTACTTAATTTTAGATATTTTCATAAAAAATAAAATTTTTTTAATTCTATCCAAATTATTTCTATTATTATTATTATTGATAATTATTATTCTGTATATAATATTATATTTTTGTAAATTAAGAATATTACACTCTAGTAAAAACTTCTCATTAAACGTTAAATACAGTTTAAAATAGATATATAAAATTTTTTTATTTAAACAGATGAAAAAATCAAATTATGTCTAAATTTTGTTACTATAAAAATAGCTGTTATATATTAATATCGTAATATTTTAAATTTAAATAATATGTATGTTATTAAATAATCTTATAATAACTGAATGAGTACCAATCTTAACATCGTTTTGCTATAAATTTATACATACGATAGTTAAAATTATTATATTTTTACCAATGTCGGTGAAAATATTAATACTGTATTTACAGCTTAAGTTATTTATAAATATTGCACATTATTTTGTAACATGTTGCAATGATTATAATTGCAGACAGTGGAATGAACGAACTGTATGATGGAGCGAATGATTCATGGAAACATCGCTCAATTAAATGTGGTTATCCCAAGAGAGAAGGTTAGAAAAAAAGAAAAGTAAAAGAGAAAATGTGAACTTCATTTTTCAAATTAGAACTTTCCGATGAAATAAATCTTTATAAAGCTTTTTTACGTGAACAGCACTGCCAAATGAGATGATGAATTATTATTTAATTAATAAATATATTATTCGAATCTTAACAGAACTGGTTATTGTACTAGAAAATATTAAAAATAAAATAATTAAAATTTTATGTTTAATTTATGTACTAACATAAAAATATATCAATTGATTCCATTATTATTAAAAAATTATTAAATATCGACTTATTATTTCAACTAATAAATTTATAATGTATGGTTTTATATGTAATATGTTAATATACATATATTTATTGATGCAGATCTAGAATTAAATTTTTTTTATTTATTATACAGTTATGCATAATATTTTTTATATTTCATTATAATGTAAGGTACTAAATAAAATAAAAAAAACACTAGACATTTTTAATTACTTTTGCATTTATAATTAATGAAAGTAAAAATATCCGAATCCGGATTATTTTTAATTAAGTAAATTTTACAATTAAAGAGACTTGAGATTTGTATTGATTGCAACATTTAAAACTGAACATTTAACAATGAAAATATATATTTTTAATTTTCCAGGTGATTTTAATAGTTCAGAAAACCTTGGAAGAGTCGCAAAAAAATGGGAAAATGCATTTTTAAATCATTAAATCATATCCGTACATGCATGAATTCACGTATATTTAATATATATGAATCAAAGGAGCTAGGATAGTTAATTGAGTTTGAAAAAGAGATATCATCTGTACTTAATCAGGTGCGATAACGGAAAATCAGTCATGATTACTAGTGCTGTGGACAACAGAATAAGCTGCTCTGCTTACACCGTCTCGTTATCCCTCTATTCAACATTTAAAACTACTCGATAACCGATATCGTTCTATTTTATTTCTAACGTTTTTCTCCCAATGTACTACAGCATCTATTCTTTTTCTTCTAACTTTTTACTTTTATTTTTTTTTTCGCTCTTCTCAAGTTTTATTCAAGCTCGTGCAGCTCCATAGAGAAAAAACATCTGATTAAACGCTATGATTGAATTTCTATGCGAAGCATCAAGCGTTAAATTAGATAGACTGTCCACTCAACAAGTGCACTCTTCTTGAAAATAATTCTTGATTTAATGCCTGATTCTTGACCAATATCACTCTACAGTATCAATCGTAAATGAGATTAAGAAGATTATATACAAAATTTCCATGATTAGTGGTGCTTCGGAAAAAATAAAATGATAACTTTACTTTTAATTTGAAAGAATATAATGAAGATGGATGAAGTTCATTTTACGAAGATAAGTATATCTTTGGATATTTAAATATAAATATTGTTTATAAATATTTAGATTCCTTTAAATTCAATAGCTAAATATTCATGTAAAATATGTGCATCGAGTTGATTAATAAAGTTTATGTAGTTGCAATACAATGCTACATAAATTAAAGTTATATTGAAATTGTATAAAATGTAATAGCATAGCAGTAAATAAATTTATATATATTAAAAATTATTTTTCAAATGGAGATGATATTAAAAAAAATGTATGATAACAATTATGATGCGATTCAAGTAAAAATCATGAAAATTAAAATTTATAGATTATAAAAATAAAAATAATCATAAATTTAAGCTATTATATTTTAATTTTGAAAGACAATTTGTATTTTCATTGACCAAATTATTATTATTTTTAATATATAAGAAAAATTTTTGTATTTTAATATTTATCGAAAAATTTTATGCAAAGCAGGATTGAATAAAGTATTTTTAATTATCTGAAATTACTATAAGAAATAAGTAGAGTATAAAATTTCTTTGAGAACAAAACTCTTGTGACAATAAAAGACAGAGAAAGAGAAAGAAAGTGAGGTACATCCATTTTAATACATTTTTCTTTTCTAATTAAACCGGTAGTTTTTTAATAATTGAATATATTTATTTATAAATAATTTCATCAATTTATTTTAGGTTACACAATTTCCATAATAATAGGCTTTTTACACTCATAAAGTTAAAAGAGACCCAAGCTTTTACCATTAACGGTATACGTTTCACGAGGTGCGTGCACATCAGAATAAAAAGTAGAAGTCGTATGCCTGTGCAACAGTTCCTAAAAAAAGTGCAGGCAACAAAAGCGCCTTGGCTCCTTAGAACGAAATTCAGAATTTCAAATTCCACTAGCGGACTTTGTGAGTACGCGAACTCTCCTCCACGTTCTGACGTACCTCACGCCTTACAACGTAAGCATAAACGAAAGATGGGGTAGGGAATTATATCGATAGGTGAAAGTCAACGTTCGTACAATCGCGCCGGCACCGTTTAAAATTCACGAAACATGTGCACTCGCTTTGCCAAATTAGCGTCGCAAGAGCTCTTGCTGTTCCTTCGTGGGCGGATTCGTCAATCACTCGCTACCCAGGGATACACCAGCGACAAAATTTTGTAAATTACTTAAACGACTGACGAGTGAGATATCATTTATGATTAATTCATAATGTATTTGCTGAGCATACATTTTACTTTTTTTATGGCACTTTACTGTCAAAAATGTACTAAATTTATAGTCTAATTATAAATGTGAGGTTATCATATTCTTAAAAAGAATGAATTTAAATTAAAAAATAGTATATCTTCAAATTATTAAAAAATTTTTTTTCTAAAATAACTATTTAAAATTGATCTTTTTTACAAACCTTTTTTTACATATTGTTTTAATATATACAAACTTTATTTATTTATAATATTTAGTTGAACAATTTAAAATCATGTTAATTCTAATAAACTAAGATGATACAATTTCAAAAAATTTTAAATACTCATTATGCAGTACCTTCATTGTTTTGCATTATTTTCTTTTGAAATGAAAGGGAAAAATAGTGTAGAATTTGTTAATAAATATTTTAACTATTATTAAATAATAATAATTCAGCTTGACATATAAGATATTAATTATAAATAATTAAAATTTCATATTCGTTTGATAATTCATTAATATTTAAATTTACTTAATTCATTGAAATTTACTTTTTATTTTAATTGCATAAGTAAGAAATATATAAGTAAATCTTAATTTATGTAATAAAATGTTAATATAATATCTTAAATTTAAAATCTTTTGAATTTTATAATTATATAAGGATTCTTAATTTTTTTATTTGATTTTTTTTTGTATTATACAAACTTGATATATATTTAATTATATTTAAATAACAATTTCTTATATTTATCTTTAATATAAAAACTGTGTACTAATTGTATATAAAATAGTTATGCTCTATTTCCAAAATATTTATTTATAAATATTTATAAAATAAAATCTGCATAAATATCAGTTTTTTGAATAGCGTTGAATTCAAACTATAATTAATATTTTCTAAAAATAAACAGTTTCAAATTCATTGTAATAATTATTATAATTTACTGTACGTTATTGAAAAAAATTGAATTTTTATAATATTCTTTGGGTGTGTAATTTAGTTATGATTTGTAAGAACATATATATATATATTTTGACACACCTTAACTCCTTGTCCAATTTAGCGTTATGATTATTATATGATGGTAACTAAAGGTGAATAGCAGGCATATCAATAGTTTTACCGAAAATGTTATCGTTACGAAAATAAAAACTTATAACTTTGAATACTAACTGAGTAAAACTTAATCATTTTTTCAATGTTACACGAGAAAATTAACAACATAAAAAATGATTATTTTTAAAGTAGGGGTATTAAGTTTTTTATTGTTTAATATTTTAATTTGATTTGATTAGTTTTTATTTTATTAAACATGTATGCAGTTACATAAGTATAACCTTATGTTATTAATATGATAACCCCAACGTTTTTATAAATTATTATAATATATTTCTTTAATTTCTTTAAAATTTTTTCTATACGTTTCAGTTTGCTTATAAGTTAATTTTCTATTTCATTATTATAAAATTCAAAATTCTGAACTTTATCAATCTCTACAATCTCATATTTCTAAATTATTTATAACGATTAAATAAAATTTTTACAATCATAATTCTTAACTTAGTAAAACTTTTATAAAATAAATATTAATTAAGACTTCATACTAATTACCTGTAAATTATTAAATATTATTATATAAAATTTATTATATACATGAAGATATAAATTAGAATATCTAATAAATTATAAAAGAAAGAATCAATTTTATATAATATTTATATATATATTGTTTCATAAAAAATAGTGATAATAATTATTAATTTCTTCATTTTTTTAAACAGTTAAATTCATTTTGAACTATCTTTCAGTAATAATATTTTCTTTTATTGTATTTTTTTAAAAAGATTAATTCTTATTTCAACTTATTACGAATGTTTTAAAAATTAAAAGTTTTTAAAAAGTTTATACATTTTAGATATTTTTATGACTAACAAATTTATATCAGACATTAATTCTTTTATTAGGCTATTTTTGTTTACTAATGTATTCGGACTTTCATTTTTAAACTTAGGAACTATTATTTTAAATTTACATAAGACATTACCTCAATTACGTGAAAATTTATATATTTATTTAGTTTTTTATTTTTTCATTTATTCTATCAACTTTTTACGCCCACATTACTTATTACCATTCACCTACCGCCCCTCAGATCATTAGTACGTTCTATATACTACAAAAATTTTCCACGTGTGTACCAGTTATTTTAACTGCCTGAAGGCTCCCAAATATGCTTAATATATTTCTATCATTGAATAAACCAGTCAGTTAGATATTTCATATATATTTTATGACTTAATTGCATTTTATTTTTATATAAATATATTGCAACTTTGAATGTATCATAATTATATTATAAAATTTATATTTAATAATTATTTAAATATTAAGTGCAACTAATATTTTACCGAAAATTGTATTCAGCTTAAGTTATACTTGAATAAATTAATTTATTGTTTAAAATAAAATCAATATTAAAATTTCAGTATGTTATTTACTTCAGCTCTTTCATTATTTACCAATCTCAACATTATTGTCTTAACTTAAAAAACATGATTAAAATTCCCTACATAAGAACAATATTTTTATACAAAATTTTCATACTTTCTATTGTAAACCTACGCTAAACCATCAGGCGTGACATAAATTCCAAAATATCGTTAGTCTTTGAAAAAGCCTTATTCTATGCACTAAGATTATTTCTGAACAGCCTTTTAGAGGCTTTTTGGAATGCAGCTTATCCCGCCTGTGAAAGCACCGTTTACACGTACGCACTTCTAATGCCTACTAAAAGATCATAAACGTAATACAAAGCAAACTTATTATGGCGAGTTCGTACAAAAACACATATTGACAATTCCCTACGGTCTTACTGTGGCAGTTTGTTATATGTTAGCTAAGGGCAAAGATTACCTACGACACATCGCGTGTAAGGGTTAAAAAAAGATCTACAAATTATTATCTTTTGTCGTCACAGTCTAAAAAATATCTCTAGAGCAAGATAGAAACCTGAACCGTTGGTTTTACCATTTCAGTGTTCAATCCTACCTTCGAAGTCCTTTCACAATCCGCATACTTCGCTCCCATCCATTTCGATAGATGATAAAAGTCGTGTTAATTCCTTCCTTTGTCAATCTTTATAAATTGATCGATTAACTTGCGGTATACTTGATCGACTAAAGGATCTACAGACTATATTCTTTATTTATATCTTTTTTCTTAGGCTAGTATGGCTTTAAAATGAACATGAAGTTTGTATCAAGTTTTGTGACCTTTCAAATTTCTTGGGTATTGTTTTTTTGCTTATGATATTTACTGATATAGTGTGGTATCGATTGTTGAAAATTATTTGAAAAAGTTTTCCTAATACTACGGAGAAAGAATTTTAGTGATAGTATTATATTTATTCCTTATTAATTTGTATAATTATATCGCTATATTTAATTATTCTTTATTCTCGATTTACTGCGGAAACTTTATTAGAATTCAATTTTAGACTTACTAAATACTGAAAATTAATTTAAAATGAAACATGTTAGTTTAGTATTTCAACTTCCAAAGTTTCAAAAAAATTTTAAGTATTTTACATTTACATATATTAACATTTAAAATAAGCATTTTCTAAAAATTTATGAATATTATTGAATAAAATTGAAATGTAAAATTATATTTTTATAATTTTAAATAAGATTTTTCACTATCATTTCTATTTTGTAATAGTAGAATCAATATTACCATTATTATTGTAAGAGTATATAATCTTAGCTATTTTCATGAAATATATATTCTAAAAATAATTAAAAATCTAGGTATTGATATATAATTTCAAACAAATTCAAATTTATAAATCAAATTTTTAACGTGTGCGATCATTTTCATTGTATGATATTATTAAATTATAACTTTTAAACTATGTATACTTATTTATAACTTTAAAAATATATAAATATTTGATAAGAAAAAACCTTGCATGCTAAATTGAAAATGTTAAATTATGAAAAATATACAATTCCCTACATATTTTTATATATTTTTCAAGATAGAAAAATTACAGATTAATATATACAAAAAACGTTTTTATATTCAGTAATCCATATAATAAAAAGCTATTTTGTAAAATTATTTAAAATAAACTAATAAAATCATACATATTATTAAAATTATACAAATTATTTTAAAAAAATGATGTTCAACGGTAAAAATTTAGTGTATTAATTATATCTTCAAAGATTAAATTATAAGCAACTTAAAAGTACTAAGAATTTATATCAACTTAATTGTATATTAGAGATAGAAATGCATATATTAGCAAAATATACTTGATTTAACGACTTTTTGCCTATATGTGTAAACATACAGCAAAAATAAAATTTTTTTTTTTTTATTATTTTCGGTATTATTCGTATTACACTATATTAACCTTATTAATATTTCCTATTTAAATGTTTATAATTTTATACAAATTATATCATAAAGGAATCTTCTTTTTCAAATATTTCATACGCAAAAATGTTTTTGAAATACATTATGAAAAAACTAAATGTTTGCTTTTCGGACATATTTTTCAAAAATGAATTCCAAAAACACTAGTCATTTGAGAATGACAGCGGGTGTATAATGTAAAAGTAGTGATACGGGTGCATCTCAAAGACTAGGAACATCAATGACTTGCCTTTTTCATCTCTGTGTCTGATTGGTAGAATGGTCACGCGTTTTCTATGTTATGATGTATTCTCTTTCTTTTCTTTCTTTTTCAAATAGTGTAAAGGCATTGTATAACCATTGTGTTAGTATTTCAGAAAAACGAGAGGAAAAATGAACGTTACGGAAAAGGGACTAGCAAGCTGTGATTGTATGTGCGCAACACATATTTACAATTTGAAAATATTTAGCTCTAAACACAAGTAGTGTTCCAGCTTCAACTGATAGCTGTTTCATAAATATAGTTAAAACTAGATTTTGATCATTTTTGAAGGTTGTTATATATTTTATATATTTTTTAAATTTACAACTTAGTAAGTATATACGGAAATTCGTTCAACTATCTACTATGAGGCAATTTATTAGAAACTTTGTCAATGCTGTAACGATCCTCGTTAATAATTTAGTATTATGAAAAGAGTTAAAATTATAAAAATTGTGTAAGTTAAGAAGGTTAATATGTGAACATAATATTTTTTATGATAATATTTAATATAGTAAATTATTTCAATAAGTTAAAACAAAAAAAAATTATTTATTTAAACAATGACAGTTTAGAAGGAATTATTCTTCTTAACATTATTATTTGTATTTTTATTCAGCATTAGAATAATAATATAATCTTTAATAAAATAATTTTAAAAACGTTTATTAATATATTCTAATATTGATTATTAAAAAAAACATTACTAATTAAGAAAGCCATAATTATCAAAAATTGAATCACTTAATATGATAAAATTGAATTTTTAAGAAAGAACTTAGTAATAGCTATTAAAAGTTAATTTTTGAATATTTCAAATAAAATTAAAGTAGTATATTAGTAATGAATAATTAAATCACTTAATTAAATCACTTCAGTACAAATTAAAATTAATATATATTCATAGTTTAACTAATCTAAAATAAAGTTTATTGTTTTAATTTTAATGATTAATATAGAAAATAGATACCTATATTACTTAAAAAATTTGAAGATCATTGCAATAATATTTTTAGCACAGTTAAAACAAATTGTTATATTATATAATTTTAACAATTCATTCATTTATTAATCTAACTTATTACTTAACTGATATATTAAATTTTTATATTTTCATAGGATATTTTGTTATAAAGTTAAAATAAAGTATTTTATAAATTATATTTTCACTTATACATAAAGAGATATCAATATAATCAATATTTGTTGCAGATTAAAATACATGACTTTATTTTGAATTTATATTTTTATTTTACATGATTACTGGATATAATATCGATTTATTTAATGAAGATGAATTTAAGTATACATAAAATACTATAAATTTATATAAATTACATTTTTTTCTTTAAACAATTATATAAGAAATATAATTCATATTGTCTTTGAAGGTTTTTCACAGCTTACATTATTTCTAATAGGAAAGTTTCTATTTATGAACGTTTCAAAGAATTTACTTCTTAACTACACACAATAATAAATCTCTAGTTAACAAGAATCTGTTCAATATATAAAGAGAATCAGTATAACTAAAGATGCATTAAAAATAATTTTGCTACTCACATTAAAAAGCGCAGGTACATCAAAGTCCAAGTTCATCGCGCGCATAAGGCCGATTGTTATGTTATATAAGAATGCAACGAAGACACGTAAAACCGGATCTTAATCATTCCAAGCAAAGACTCGAGTAATAGCAGATAATAAATAAGAAGCTTATCGTTACAAACTTGTTTCTCTCAACGATGCATTAAAACCGTACTTTCTATATGTACATCGATAATTCATCGATGACCATTATGATGCGGCTTTGCGACATGCAAAGTATTCGTAACTTCCAATATCGCTAGATTGTGGTAATTTACCATTCGTTACTTCATGCTCCCACAACATTATATATAAGTTGACGTAAGTTGCGAAGCTGCCGAAGATATAATCAATTCACTGATAAGCTTTTGAGTGAATACTAGATCTCAAACTCCGAAGGCTAATAGCAATGTATGACGAGCTTGACCTTTACCAATTATATGTATGGAGATGTATAGGCATCATTTGATAAAATTTCATCATTGTTAAAATTAACTACATTATTTTAAATATTTAGTAAAAAATATTGCAAGATATTTCTTCATTTTTTTTCAAATAGCTACAAAATTAAAAATTTTTACGAGCTCGGAAAACTTGGATTTTATGACATATTATATTTTTATGTAATACAAGCAATTTATTAAAAAAATACAAAAAAGTCTATTTTATGAAATTATGTAATATTAATGTATTATAATTAATTTATTATTTTATAAAATTTTTTAAATACATTGTTCCTTTAAACACGATATTCCGATTAAGGAAAAGTATTTTATTAAAATTAATTGAAAATTATTTTCTCACAAATGAATTTCTTTGAAATATGGTATTTAAGAAAGTGAAATTTAATTTACAAATAATTTTAGTTGGATTATCAATATTGAATAAAAATTAAATCATATAATTAAAAAAATTTAATGCTAATCACAAAATTAGTTTGTTCTCAAGCATATATATATATATATATATGTTATATTACCAGATTTGATTTAATTAATAAAACTAATTTACGTTTACAGTAATCAACATTTTAATTCATGGTTAAAATTTTCTATATATTGTGGGAATATATTAAGTTGTTTGTTAAATTATAATCTTTAAAATTATTTTGTTTATCAAATATTTTAAATATAAAATTTATCATACGAATATGATCAATAAAACAAATATTAGTTTTGTTCTTACATATTTTCAATATTAATAACATATCTAATACCATCCAATAAAATATAAAGAATTTTTATTAAAATTATATTATATAAAAATATAATTATTTAAAACAAAATTATAAATTTCAAAAAGTTCTCTTAACTTTAAAAAGTTAAATTGTATTACTTCAAAAAAATTGATGATTTTGAAGTTGAAATATTATTTTATAATATTTTCAATTATATTATACATTATATATGACTATTTAATAATTAAAATTGTTATTAATGACTTAAAATAAATAGTCCCCTAATCTGAAATAATTTCAATAGAAAAATAATGAATCAACAAGTTAAGGATGTGGTGTAACGAAAAGAGCTAATTATCAATGCGATAAAATTGCCGTAGATAATATTAACTTTAAAAAAATTTTTTTGTCAAATTTATAGTGTTATTTTTTCTATCAAAGAAAATTTTTATTTAAATTTTAAAAATCATTAGAAAAACTTATATACAATAAATAGATTCCTATATTGATTATTAAAATTTTAATTACTAATAAAAAACCTAAAATTTTTGTAAACACATTACCGTTGATTATTGATATTTAATTATTGCTATTTAATTAAAAATATTATTTTGAAACTACAAAAATTTTATTATAATTTATAAAAATATTAAGTAATAATATTAATAGTCTCTAGTAATAATCCGTATAATAATCTAGTAAGATTTTTATATAAAACTAAATATTAGGATAATTAAATTCGAATTGAAAAATTCCGAAAAACTAAAGACGTTCTAGTATATTTCATAAAATGTCTTCATATTTTTGTAAATTTTTACTACACTCAAATACTGCACTGCTGATATTCTCATTTATTTTTGGGTTCATTGAACTTAAGTGGTTACAATGAAGATTTGCGGCTACTTTTGAGGAAAGGCAATTCCTGGAGCGTTCTTATGGGCAATTCTTAAACGTCACCGACATCCGGGCGAAAGGGCTCATTTTTTGACTCTGCGTCTGTTTCAAGTTAGTTGATCCGCTTCTCGAGTATATTGCTCCTGATTCCCACGTTTCGGGTAAGTGACCACCCACATTGATCCTCTTTATTTTATGACAAATAAAATTCATCAGGATTACAATAACGCCAAAAATTACATGCGACATTTATAAATGATAACATATAATCAAAAGTTTCATTCTGAATTTAAAAAAATTTTTTATTTTATTATTTTTTTAGTGTTTATGTCTCTTTATCTTTCATGATAGTTACTATCAATTTATTGTAATTTACTTTTATCAATATTTTATTTTATTTGAAATGAAGGATTTCAACTTTTGTTGCTGATAATTTAACAACACTCAGAATTAATTTAAAGAACGATTTGCTAAATTTCAGTGCTTTTAAAAAATATAGTAGCATAATACTTCATTCAAATCTTAAAAATAATTAGTAATAATATAGTTAATTATTGTTAGTTTTTTAAAAATTTTATGTTATATTTTATCTTATAATATATAAATATGTATGATTCTATCATTAGGAAGACGTTACTAAAATTTTAATGAATGTAAGATTATACTGTGTTGCTGGATGTTTATCGTAAAATTGAACGTCAATTAGCATTGTGATTTATAAAAATAATTTGGTTTCTATTTTTAATATTTTTTTTATGATACTAATTAAAATTTTATATTAATAATGATATTTAATTTGTTATTACGAATAGAAATAATATTATACAGATTACTGTAAAAAGTAAATGAAATACAATAAATAACAATAAAAATACTTGCCTTATTGCATTTCAATTTCATAGGTTATTTATTTTATATTTATAAAAGCAAAATATAATAAAACTAGTTTTAATTAATTATATTTCAAAATAAATTTATAAGAGACAATTTAAATAAACATACAAATAAAAATTTTTGCAGAAATACCAAACTTTTAATTAAAAACTTTAAAGATAAAAAATTGTTCGTTTTAAAATACATTTAAAACTAATGAACAATGATCTTCATGAATTGTATCTCTTTAATGAAAAATTAAAGAATTCTATTTTTATATGTGGATATCACAAATTAATATTGGGACTAAAAACTTATCAAAAATTAAAATTTTGATTTTTTTCCTGAGTATAATTCAATATATTCATCCTAAATTACATCTGTTCAATATAATATCATTAAAATTAAAGATATTATACATGTAATTATAATTATAATTATAATTGTAGTATTTTATCGCTTAACATTCTAGTTGTTTATAATTGGGTTTTTCTATGTAAAACAATAAAAAAGTTGAACTCAGTGCCAAAACTAGAATAATAATTAGAATATTAAAGCGTGGAACTAACGTTCAGTTTTCACTTCACATTCTGTGAATATTAGGTAAATTTAATTTGTTTCATACGTACTTCATACGATTATATAGTTAATAATTATCGGTACATAATTTATAAACCAAAGATTATAAGTTTTTTCCGTGAATATCTGTTATGCGCTTTTTTTTTAATTTTGTGTTTGCAACATTGGTCTTACTTTCCTTTCATATGGATAATATAGCTACTAATCGACGGTGGGATTATACCGGTTTCTCGACCCTCGAACATACCGTCGGCGTCGACTGAGGTTATAGTCGGCACAAAGTATTTGCAAGTATTACGTATGTTCAAAAAGTTACCAACTAACGTTATACATCCTTGGCGGAGGCATTCACCACTGACATTAAATTATAATTATAACTAATAATAATGCAAAGTTCATCATCAATGAATTCAAGTTTGATTATATTTTCATACTTTTCAATGCTTGATACGATTAGCGTTTTTTGATGATGAATTCAAGCTTTTTGTTTTTTAAATATGAGGAATTACTAACGATTCTTTTTATTTCTTCATTTAAATAGTTATCTATACAAATGTACTGAATCATACATGTCACTTTATAATTTGTTAATAATTTCTCATATATATATATATATACATATATATAATTATTTATTTAAAATTAACGGAGAAAAATGTTTCAATTTGTACAAAACTACTAAAAAATTAAATCCCAAAAAACATTCTATTGTTTAGCAAATAGAATAAGCGTGATAATTATAATAAAAGTCAAATACAAATTCGAACATAATATTTTTTAACGTCGACAGTGTTTTTTCGCCGACAAATATTCTTTAGAATATTAAAAATTTTTGAAAACTTAATGATTGTGTTAATTTTAGATTAAAATTTCTAGAATTATGAACAATCGTATAGCAATGGTACACCGACGAACGCTAATAGCTAACCAAATAACTTGGATGACTTATAACTCCGATATTTTAAACAAAACTGAAGTTTTCTGAAGAGGATCTAGTATGAATTACAAAACATGAAAATTTATATATTTTTTCATTGATTTGATACCAGTTTCAAAATATAATAATATAATCATATAATAAGTCTCTATAAGCTCTTATTTTTTAAAGTTGTTTTCATTTAATCATTTTGAAGTTTCAAGATTTTTACTACGGGCCATACAAAATAGATATTTATGTACATAAATTAGAACACTCAATTAATGTAATTTATTTATGTTTAACTAATTAATGTATTCTCTCTATTTTGTAATTTCTGATATAGCAGAATTTAAGAAAAAATCATAAACTAAAGCTTTATATCAATGCTACAATATTAATGTTAATTAGATTTTAACCTTTATTTTTATTTTGTTTATTTTATTTTATTTATATTTATATTTATTTATAAAAAATTAAACTTTAATATATTATATAAAAAAACAAAATTAATTTAAATAAATAAATTTAATTTCTTCGGAAATTAATCCTTTCTGAATAAAAATGAAGTTATATTTACTTTATTCTTCAATAATTTACAATAGTTATAATTAACAGTTTATTATAATTATTAATTAATACTTTACCTGAAATTTAATATCTACTTCAAATATTATTTTTTTGCATTTTTAGATTCAGAGTAATTAACATTACATGAATAACCATCCTTGGTACTTTCTACTCTTTGTCGTCACTGCTGTGGTCGTGCAGTTAATAGTATAAAATCATAATTGATGGAAATGAATCATCGATCAGATTTCTGTCTTAGCATATGTCTCTTTATTCTTTATGCCTGTTTTATTGTATTCACTGTTAATTTATAAAATGAAAAAATTCGACAAGACCCCACATACAATAATTAGCTGAAATTTTACACATTCCAGTATTTTATGCAGACACTCTCATAGTTAGATATTTCAAATTATTAAAAATTAATTTATATTTTAGTAAATTTTTCAATCGTAAAAATTGTACCGATTTTTTTCGAGATTAAAATTTATTACATTTAGATTAAATTTTATTATATTTCTATAAGCTTATCGATCAAGTTTTAGGTCAATTTAATAAAAGATTTTGAATACAGTTAATATTTGTACATTTTACATATCACACTGATTTAAAACCTTTTTACGACGTAGATAATTATGATTTTTATGTTAATCTACATTATTATTTTGTTAATTGAATATTAATTAAGTATTTACTTAATAAATATTAAATAATTTAATAATATTAAATAAAATAATTTAATAAACATTAAAGTATCATAATTTACAGTATTTATTGATATCTTGTTTTAGATTTGTTAATAGCTACGCAATATTCACGTACGATCAAATAATATTATTACTAAAATTAAAATTAAGAAAATTCAAATATGTAATGTGAAGATGATCGATCCACTAACAAAATTATTTTATAAAAAAATAAATTGTAGAAATATAACAACTATCATGAACTGGCATATTAGAGGTACTAATACAAGTATGGAATCGTGCGTGCAACTGAATGTACAGAGATATGTTTTCCAACAAACATTGGATCGTCTGGTACCATACTAGATTTACATCGACATGGAGACGTTCTATCGACCCTAGGCTGTATGAGTGCTGTCAAGAGCCGCAAGCATCGAAGCACGCACTAAGCAAAATATACTACGTGAGAGGAAAGCATCAGTTCCTTTCCCGCGATGATGATATTCACAATATAGAATTGTCCCACACTAGTATGTGCTATTCTGTGTGATTTGGCTTTTTTTTTTACTTTCCATCATCGTCATCCATTTAGCTCAGAAGCTAAAGTGACGCATACTTGGGCATTCTCTGCCTGACAATTATGGCGTCAGTCGACACTTTTAATCGTTCGAGATCTCTTAAGCTACCTTCATGCCAGCCGGTTACTTAAGAAAATATATTGGCTGCACTTTTAATGTAAACTAACAAATGATTCTGCTTTTGTACTTTTTTCCAGGAATAAACTTAACAAATAAAGATGTTGCGATGATACCCATTTGCAAATAATTAAAATATTCGTGACACTGCATTTAACAAGCTTACAATAAGACTTATATGTACTTAAGAAAGCAGCTCCTCGGCTATTTTTTAGAAAAGAATTTGAATCTTCAGAAGTAATATTTTTATATAGAAATTTACTGATGTTCTTTATTAAAAATGAAGAATTGCAAAATTATTCATAGCAATAGTTTATAATTTTCATTTTAAACTAAATGTTTTATAGTTTAATTAATAAATTGATACAATAATTTTTATTTATCACTTTATTCATTCTTAGTATTAATTATAGTATTATTAAATATATTTACTTCTTTTTATAACACTGAGAATACAATTAAAAAAATATAAAATTATTAAGCGAAAAAAAATCAAATAGCAAATAATTATTTAAAAGAATTTAATTAATTAATTAAATTTATTAATTCATTTTATATTAACTTTTAAACTTGCTTAAGAAGAATATCTATCTAAAAAGGAAAAAAATTAGAATTTTAGTACCTTTAAAACTACTTTAAAGAATTGATACACACGAATATTATACACATTCTATCTACTATTTTTATATATAAAATTATTATATTTAAGAAATTATTATATAAATATGTCTAATTATTTTTAGTAATTCATTTTAATATATTTATATAAAAGATGATAGAATAAAAAATTATATAATAATAATATTTTATAATAATATAATATGATATTATAAAAGCAGAAATAATTTTAGGGATTTAAAAATTTATTTCAATTTTTTAAATAATTATTTAATTACGTTATTTTTTAAAAAAATTATAAAAAAATAATATATAATTATTAAAGGTAATTTATTAATTATTTCCTATTTACTAAGAGTTTTAATATACTATTAAATAATAAAAAAATAGTTTTAATTAAATTTATATTTTATACGAAGAACGTAAAATATAAGATTCAAATTTTTTCAGTATTCAAGAATAATTATTTATAAATTATATTTATTCTTGTGAGTAATGTAAATATATTTAATAAAAATGAAAGAAATTAAAGCCACTTGTACACAAAATATTGTAAATCCAATATTACTTGATTTTTTGCACATTATAAAAATAGTTTAAAACGATATTTATTACCTTTTTTAATATAGATGCACAGTAGTGGAAAATGTTAATATACTTTAATTATATAAAACAATGAATTGGTATTAATTACAAACCTATTCGTAATTAAACTGTGGCTATAATCTAGAAAACTGTTCGTTGCGTTGAAATATGCACACATATTTCTTTATCCGCATTTGAAATATAAAAAAAGTTAAAAAAAAAAGAAACAACAGAAAGAAATTTTCTTAGTGCTGATAAGATCACTCCTACGTGCACAACCAGAGGTACATTAATTTTCGCCGTACCGCGAAAATAGTACCTTGGATGCACATACACATTGTGCAACATATAATTCTTATTTTATGTTCGACACTACTTACTTACACGTACAATTTCATTGGATATTTAACTGATATAGAAATTTTATTTAGTTGTTGAAAAATTATATAAAATAATTTCTCACTGTAAAAGTTCTTATCTCTATTAAAAATTATTTAAACAATGTTATAATAATTCCAAATTTAAAACTTATAAAAATATCGAATAAAACTTTTATGAAATGGATATAAGTAAATCTTACTTTTTTAAAAATCAGAATAAATAAAAAATTTACCATATAAAGTAGTATGCATAAAAGTATATAATTTAAACAATTGAGAGTTTATTATTAATTAGCTATTAAGATTTTTTATGAATTTACAACTATTTTTAAAACATAAAATAATAATTCCATTAATATTTTATTATACAGCAATCGTTGAGATAATATCTACTAACTAGAAAATAAAATCTAACCGAGTGTATTATATACACGAATATGTACTTAATAGAAACTCATGAAGAAACATAACGGATAGATAAAGAAAAACTTATTCAATAAAAGTGAATATTATGATTAAATACAAGAAAAATGCAAACCTATCAATCTATTTTTCTTATTTCAATTTTAAAAATATTTTCTTTTGTTTTTTTTTTCTTTATTAATAGAACACACGTTTTTAAAAATTAAATTCCAATTTACCTTGTAAGTTGCTGTTGTTCTTTAATTACTTTATGTGCATATTCACATGCAGAAATTCATAGGATTCATGAATGTGAGTTTCCAAGGAAGAGAAAGAGAGCTAAAGTATCATGGCTGCTGGCAATGTTAAACCTGTATAGAAGGTCTCGATCTGAAAACCGGCCTGAGGCACGCGAGACGATTCGTTTTGCGGGCTAGGGCTACTGTTGCTGTTGCTAGCTCTCAAATGATTTGTCGAGTGCATTGAGGACACCGTTAGAGACCTGGACAAGAGTGAGAGAAACGAGAGGAAGGCGAATATGTGTGAGCGCGCGATGTACCGGTAGTCGATGAAGCGCTCTAATCGAGTCGTTTTACAAGTAACCTCAACCACAAATAAGCAAAGGACAGAAAGCAGCCTTAGATCTATTTATCTGTCTTTATCAATTTATCCGTTCTATTATAAATATTTAAAATATATTGATATTTTTTCAAAGCGAAATATCAGTACGCAATAATATCATTCACTATGTTTGAAAAATCTGAGCATATTACACATGAGGGGAGGGAGTTTCTTAATATACCCTATGATGTTATGCTGTAATTCTATTTGTAACTTTAGTGATCAATAAAATAAAAGCAAGTAGTAGTCTTGAAAAAGGCTGCTACCACTCATGCACGATTTGAACTTGTGCATCTAAGTAGAACTTTACAGTTCGAAACTTTTTTGGAAGAAAAATATAACCTTCATGTTATTGAAAGGATCATTAACTTGATGCAATAGAATCGCTAGGGTAACAATTATTGTATTCATAACATTCCTGAATTATGTTAAACAAATTCAAAGCTGAAAATTCATATTTGATTAAATGTACAAAATCGGGAACTCAATTTCGGACGTAAATATTACAAATTTTTAATTCATAAATTTAACGTCTATTTTAAATTATAAAAAAGACTGCTTATTGAGAATTATTAAAAATCTTTTCGTTCTATAATAATTTTTTACTTCACATTTTCAATTTTTCAGATAATAAACATAAAATACTATTATTTTGTCTGATGACTTCCTTTGTAATTATTCGATCAACTTAATCACATACAAAATAATATATAAAAATTTTATGTAAAAAATATCATTACTGATACCACCGATATTTTAAATTATTATATGAAATTAAAAAATGGATAAAAATATATGTATTTTATTATCATACTTAATAATAAATATACTTATTACTTTACATAAATAGATAAAGTAAGATTTCAAAACAAAATTAATCATAATTTTTTCAAATTGTAATACTTAAAATACTGAATAAATTAATTAAAAACAAAAATTAATTAATAAATTTATTAATTTATGATTTATAAGAATATGTGAACGGAAAACTATTGATTAAATACGAATCTTACACGTCGAATATCATTAAACATTTTTTTTAATAAATAATTGTCTTTTTATTTATTTCATTGTAACAATACATTTCTTAAAAATTTTTTTTATATTATTAAAAAAGGCAGTTTTATAAACCAGATTATTTTGGGAAAAAATTTAAAATATTACGAAATTATAAATATATTATAATTATTGTGAATTATATTATCACTTATAATTCATATATTCTTCAACAATAGTTTTATTATAAACTCATACTAATTATTTTCATGATTGTAAAATATCTTAAATATCTGATTATAAACCAGATTTCAAATTTTCTACATTTTAACTTTTATAAACGATTTCTGAGAACAGTTTTAAAAAATTAAATGTTAATATATCAATATTTTATATTTATTTTATGAATAATTTAATATAAAAATTGGTATAAAAATATTTTTAGAATTTAAATGAAATATAAAATATGAATAGTTCCAATGCTCTACAATTTTTAAAAACAATTCAACGTAATAAATTCTTGTGACTACTTTTAATATCATGAACATATTATTAACATATTACCAGTATTAAATTGCATAAAATCTTCGTTAATTTAGCTGGTTAATTTTTTTCCATTCGGCATAAAGTTGCGTTTTCATTTTTGAATTTATATCGTGGTTATGTTAATTTAATTAAGTTAGATATTATTTTACAAAATTAAGGTAAAGTTTAATAGCCTAGATTAAAATATTAATATTCAATATATTTAAAAACTATCATATTTTTTTTATAAATCATTATTTAATAATTGCTCCTTAAATTTAACCAAATAACAAGTCAAAAACAACTTTTGCTATATCGTGAATAATTGTAACATAAAAAATAATTCTTTCTGTTAAACTATTTTATACTCGCGAAATTCCTATAACTGCAGGAACAATATGTGCACTTATAATAGAAGGCGAAAAGAGGAATTCAAAAGAAGTTTAACACTATTGCGCAGTAAATAATTTATTATAACCATAATATAGTATCTAGGAGAATTGAAATAAGCTAAGAAAAATTCGATATGTATAAACATCAATAAACATTGGTGAAAATGATCAATAAGTACCCTTACTTAAAAATAGGTAATGTTAATTACAGAGATAATTATTTTCATTATATACTAAAACTTTCCTAAATAACGCTATAAATAATCCTCATCAATTACACGTTAATTTTGACTGATCGGATATGTCTATTAAATATGTTTGATGTTTTCCAATTAAATGGAAAAAGACCAATATAGATTTCTAATTCACTTTTTATTTTTGTATGGAAAATACATGAAATGATAACATCTTAGATTAATATTTTGTGTAGTAATTTTTTACAATCTATGATAACCAATAAATTTAATAGCAAATATGGTTATTAATGATTATTAAACAAGTTCAATATATGATTTAAGATGATTATTCAACGAATATACATGAAATATAAGTAGTCTTAGAAATCTTGTACGAGTTGGCAAACAACGTTTTACACAATAAGTAAGAATAAGAAATCTGTCGACCACTAGGGTACCATTACTTTAGATATAAAAACAAAAAGTGAAAAATATTATCAAATTTAGACCATTGACAAGTTATTATTGATTACGTGCATCTGATAAATTAAAAATAATTAACAAATTAATAAACAGTAAATTTTTTGTATCTGATGCCTTAAATCACATACAAATAAACAATATCTTTTTGTGTTATTTCATTTTAATAATATTGTTTGTTTTTTTATTGATTTGTTCAACAAAATGAAATTAGCTCTATAAGACCGAGTTTGCCTCTAATTGTGCAAAGTTTCGTGCTTGTCATAACTCAAGATTTTCGTAGTACCGTCTCGTGTAAGTCTGCTCGAGCTATAATGGCCTTTTGTTTCTTTCTTTTCCCTTTAAAGTTCGAGAAAAAAAGATGCGTACTCAGCACAATTTTGAATTTGTCAAAGGCGCAAAAGCACAGCCGTGGGAAAATATTATGTAAATTGACATCGGAAAGACATTAAAAAAATTATCATATAATTTTTCAGAATTCTTCTCCGAGGCTATTTTAAAAGGTCATACAATTCTTTTCAATAATCCAAGAAATTTCGTTTGTAAGTATCACTAACAGAAGCTTTTCTTCAATTTTCATATTTAATACTTGTGTATATTGAGAAAATAATATTTATTCTAAATGTGATTGATAATGTAAATATAAAAAATGAAGCTTTTATTAAAAATCTTATATTGATGTAGATTATATTGATAAAGATTTTTGTATTTTAATTTTTCTATCAGATATTATATTTATTGTCTCCATAATTTAGTATCATTTATAAAGCAATAACAAAAATTTTTCATCTTTTTCATTTACTATAATATATATTTTAAAGTTTATAACATATATAAAGAATCTAAGAAGATGAGACAAAAACAAGAAAGTTTAAAAAATCTTATAAGGGAAAGAAAAAATATCAATTATACAGAACTCCTTGAAAGAAATACAGAAATAGAGAGAAAGAAAGTGACATAATGGAAAAATGAGGTAGAAAGAAAGTCAATGATAGATAAGGGCAAAGAAGAGAGGAGATTAATAGTGATAAGTTAAAAAAAATAAATAACAATAACAGCAACAATAAAAATAATAATGGATTAAGAAGGTTTAAAATTTAACTAAATACTTTAAAACAATTTTAAACTATTATTTAAAACAAAATACAGTAATAAAATATAAAAAAATTTTTTGTATGGATTTCTGTTTTTTATATTAAAACAAATATTTTATCTTTATTCACTTCTTACAGCGAAAAAATGAATATTAAAATTATTTTAAAAAATCGATATTTAAGTAATATGTATTTTAAAATCAATAATATCTTAAATTTTCTTATATTTTTGTGATTTGTAAAATATATTATGTGTACGTATTTGTAGATAAAAAATTAATTTTATCTTATTATTGCCATATTTAAGCAATTGCACAATACCATTTTACTTTTTGTATATATAGTTATATAGCATTGTATAGTTCGTCATCTATATTGTTTTCTTTCTTCTCTACCTATCTTTCGGTTTCTCTATGATTTTGGCTCTGCTATTTTCTGTTTTGGTGCTCGTGCTGATTTTTTACCTTTTCAATATTGATGGAGTATTTCAGCTTTGAAAGCTACGGTTGGGAAGCGAAATGGTTGTATAATCACTGGAACGGCAAATGCAATAAAGTGTTGAATACCACACAGATTTTTGGTGCGCCATTATTTTACGTAGCAAATATTTAACCGAATAAGTTACGTATCATCTTTTGGGAACCGGGAATACCGCATGAATTATATAGTAAAAATCATCTGCACTATATACCGCTTTTGACGGTGATTTATTTGCGCGCGCGCAAGACCGATATATTATTGATGATATGTTATAATATAGTATAATGGTAATAAGAACAGAAAAATGTTCTCGAAATTAATACATCTGAAATAAAAAAAAGAAGTTAATTTAATAAAAATTATTAAATTTATTTATTTAAAAATTTGATAAAAATTATAAATTTATTTTATTTAAAACTTTAATAAAAATTATTGAATTTTGTGAATTTAGAAAATTTTATTAAAATATATTTAACAAAGTCTACAATATTATTTCTTTTTACCTGTACTCTAAAAATATTATAGTATTTTAGATTAAACTAAAAAGAACTTATTTTAAATTATTTATTATTAATAAATATTTTAATTACTAAAATTCTTATAAAATAAAAAAAGTAAATAATACACACGTTTTATTTGTTATATCTTTATAGAATATTATATAAAAAAATATATTTCCATGTAGATAAAATAATTTTAAAGAAATGAATTCGCTGAATCGAATTAATTATCGTTTATATTACGTTATTTCAACGTCATTTTTCTAAAACAAAATTGATAATTATAAATTTTTTAATAAATTTATCTTCAACTTGTCAATATATTACATATTATCTGTATTAATCCACATATATATTTATTATTCTTATTTTATTATTATTATTTTAGATTAAGATAAAGTACTTTATCTTTCATGTTTTATTTTTTACTATTATTTTAAATTTAATTTATTTTCCATGATTTTTATATTTTTTCTTTCATTTTTGTATCTTAAGTCAGTTCCTATAATCAACTTATGACACTTATGTTGTAAATAAAAATGTTTACAGTACACATTGATTGATATAATAAAAATATTTTTTAAATTTATATATATATTTCTATTTTTTAATGTAAACTTGAAATATATGAATTTATAAAAATAATAATTTGGAACATTTTATATGTAACAAATAATAAAATATAATTTCATTATCAATTACTGTAACTGTCTATCTAAAAACTACGAAATATTAATGTAGAAATTACATGTAGAGTTACATTTCGACTCGCTTAAAGTTTATTTTTTCAAATATATTTATTTTCAAAATATAATCTAATTATTTTGAATTATTAAACATAAAATAAACTTTGAAAGCAATAAAGAATAAAAATAATATTATATAGTAAATTACATAAAGTAAAATATGTTTAAAAATACTGAAAACAATTAAAATTAAGTTAAGTTTTAAACATATCTGTGTAATCAAAAAATCTAAACAATTTTTTATATTAAAAATATTCTTTTTAAATAAATATCTTGGATGTATTTTTTCTTATTCAATCAAATATAATCAATAGTGTATTGAATAATACTAGATAAAATCTTGTAATCATAATATAGGGTTAATACTTTTTATTAGACTGATTTAGGATCAATAAAATTGATATGCCTACTCAGCACTATTATTTATATCTATCGAATATAAATTTTCTTTATTTATTACATAAAGTTTACATTTTTTATATAAATAGAGAAAAGTTATAAAAATTAATGATATTGATGATTTTTATTATAAATTTGTATTGAGGTATATAAATTGAAAACCATAGTGTAGAAACAATATTCCTATTTATTTAAAATATTCGTTAAGTAAATATTCAAAATATTGATACCGATGCTGAAATTATCATATATTGAACATGATAAATATTTATTTTTTTTATACATAATAAAATCTTATTCATAGATGAATCAATTTACGCTTAGTTTCCCATAAAGTAAGATAAGCAGTTTTTTGGTTACAATTCCAGTAAGTCCATATGCAACCAAGAATCGTATGATAAAAATATACATAATTCTTTATGTAGAATGTCGGTAATTAATGAGATGCACGTGTTTCTTTTTTAATATCTTACAGAACGGTTTTAATATCTTAAGAATTACTCAGAACGCACTTGTAAAGAGCCTTTATGAATAAAATTTTGATTCTCTTTCTCGTTCTTCTTTTTTATTTCTTGTTCTAAAAGATGATTAATTTATTAGTATTGTATAAGTGTCATCTATAATTGATCTATCCAAATGACTAGAAATAGAATATATATATATTTGTGATAATAAATACATTCATTTTAATAATAATGTAATAGTTTCTCAAGTAAGCTTTTTTAATATTAATTTTAAAAAAGTTTATTGTATACTCATTCATCTATATATCCACTTATATAATCATACATTATGTTTTCAGTAAAATTGTTTATTAATTCCATAATTTATGAAAATTATAAAAACATTTATTCAGATGTTACATTTTCATTTAGTAAATGTATCGAGTAATCTATATTTCAGTATTTTTTGATATCACGTTCTCAACAAGAAGCATAACACACAATCATAGAATAATGAATTACAAAAGTTATGCTAATAATCGGCAACGAATAAAATTATTTTAAAATAAGGATTTTGCGTCATATTAATAATAGCGCTCAGTTTATTGTACGAACTGTTCAAAAATAGAGAGGCCAGAAAAGATATGATGAGATCAGTTGAGCTTAAGAGCTAAAAATCGTAATTAATAAAATAAATCTGTAGCTTAATCTCTATTCAACGAGTTTATTTTTATTATGATTTTTATTTAATAAATTCCGTTTGATCAACTTAAAGTTGAGAATTTAATATATAACTACATACAAAATTTAAAACAAAATTTTTGAAACAACACAGAGAGTTAATTTATTCCAATGAAACGTACTGTAAGATTTACATACTTGCAATAATTACATTTCTGTTTCATTCAAAAATTTTTTCTTTATTTTATTAAAAATGTTATTTGAGACTTTTATCTACTATAATCTCGATATTTTTTGTGCTTAATTGGTTGTGTAAACTATTGTAAGTGATGAAAGAACGGCAAATATAACGACGTGCCTGGCGCGAATTTATGGCTCGGCTATTCAACGCGCTTACGCTCGAACTACGTCTTTTCAGATAGCTCAAATTCTGTACGAAAAATATAAAGACAGCTGCAAAGGATTAAGATATATTTTCTATACACCTCAAATTTATCTTCTTATACTTTTTGAAGATATTTATTCAATTACTGTCGAACATCGGTACTCACCGCTGGTAGATTGCAGAAATAATAGGTAAAAAAAGAATACTATTTTTCTTGTTCTGAATAAATATGAAAGACAAGTTATTTACCGAATTCCATTTTCACATTGTTAAATTACATTAAAAATTACTTATATTATTAATTTTATTAAATCTTTAAACTGAAGCAATGTTTTACCTTGCTAGAATATATATTATGCGATTTATGTAATACTATATATATTTTCATTTCCAATACATATTGTATAATTATTTTGTTCAAAATTTGTTATTCATATACGAGTTTAATTTCATGTATAAATATGTATAATAAATGCAAAAATATTTTTTCATTTATTTATATAGCTATTTCAATAATCCTATGTACAAAAATAAAAGTATGAAAGCATTATTTCAGAAAATATTTTACTATAATAATCGTTATTGCATAAGATAATTTGTGTTTCATACATGCAGCACAGAAATATAGTTTCAAAATCTTTTAAATTTACGTGTAATTAAAGATTTAATAAGATGAAATATTAAGAATTTATTTATAAGTCTAAATAAATTCTTCAGTACTATAATATCGGAATATTATCTTAATTATTAATTATTTATTTTTTTTTATTTTTTAAAAAAATATTTACTTCAATCGCATACTAAAATTAAAAATTACAATTCATTGCAAATGCAACAAAATCTTGAGTAATTGTACCTACTATTTTATGAAAAATGAAATCATAAAATATAATAAAAAAATGTTTACTTAACACATGTTTTGGAATGCTGTTATGTATAAAAAATAATCTATAATTTTTTTAATGGTTTCAGTAACATATTTTAAGATTAATTAAATACAGAATATTTATATTAGTGATATATTAGTATCATTAACAGCATTAAATTAAAATAAATCTATCATATCTTAATTATATACTCTTGCATTAAATATATTATTTAATCTATAACTAACTAAATTTAAAATTATTCTTATAATAATGCAGATTATATTTCTCTAATGATATATCAGTAACCAATTTCTTTCATATATAGATAACTTTAAATTTTCAACAAAGCGGGAAAATTTATAATATAAAATTCTAAAATAAAAAGCTAAGTAATATAAAACTTACTACTATAAAATTAGATTAAGATAAATTATTTCATTTATTACTTGTATTTAAAAATTTTTTCAAAATAACAATATTTATAAAATAAAAAAATTAAAAAATATGTAAATATATAAAATATATATTAAGATATAAAAGTGTAATCTAATATTTAATATGTAATATATTTTTATTATTTATACATTAAGTTATTAATTGTTATAAATTATTCATATTAGTTTTTATTTAAGTTTATCGAATATATATTTAATTAATTTATTAAAAATTTTCTAAATGCCTATTTCTATAAATGTATAAATAGTGAATAAAAATTTTTATTTCTTATAAGTTTCGCTAACGAAAATTATAATTAATATCATATATTTTAATTTTATCATAATTAATTCTCTCTATAATAATTATTATTTTAATCTTTTTGTCTTGATTTTTAAATGTATTTTTAAAATATATATGCAAATATCTTAGCATATTATTCACATATTTTTCATTTCGTGTTAACATCACGATCGTATCTACTTATAAAAATTTTTAAATTTTCTTTTTTCTTGAACTTCTAGTATTTATTTCAGAGCTATTTTGTACATATAATATAAAAAAAATTAAATAAAAATTTCAATTTAATTTAAATTAGTAGTAATAGTACATTGAAATTAGTAGTAGTTTATACAAATGTTGATAAATAATAGATAAAATTTAGTATTATTTTAAGATTAAAGCTGGATTTTCGTAAATGAAGCTGAATTAATGTTAAAATATTGATTGTTTTAGCTTAGCATAACAAATTTATGAATATGAATAACTATTTTTTTGAGGATAGAAAGTGTATACTATTTATACATAAATTATATGAAATTATTAAAGTAATGTAATAACTTTAAAAATCAAATTACCGTGTTATTATTACAGGGAAATAAGATATTGTTAAAATCAAGAATTTTCTAAAAGTCTTTTATTATATACATACTGTGAATTCAATTTATAATAAATTTTAGTCAAAACTGAGAATACGAAAGAGAATATCTGGGTTAAAGTTCATGTACATTACTACAATCCTTATAGATAACGCACTGAATTGCAAACTTAACAAAAGAGTCTTTTCATTACAGTGCACAATGTTAAGGCGGAAGTACAGTTAAAGCTTCGCGTGAGATAAGAAGCAAGAATTTTCGAAAAGGAAAAAACAAATAAGTACAGCACGTTTTGTGCAGCATCGCGATGCGTTATTTGTTTTTACTTGTAATGAACTAGCCCAACTATGATGCTAGAAAGACATATGCTTCTATAATTTATGATTCTTTCAGCCTATTTTTTGCGCTACATTTTTTGGATCAAATGCAAACTATATTTTTTGAAAATTTAAGTAAACAGATCTATAGTTATAACATTACACGTTAATTTATTTAGTTCTCGATATTACTATGATACTTTAAGTTTACTCACTGCTATGCATTTTCTATGTTTAATTCCAATTAATTAGTAATTTAAAAAATTAAAATAAATGACGAGAAAAAAAGAAATAAAAATATATTTGAGAAATTTAAGGTAGAAGAAATTTCCCCACCATCGAAAAACAATAGATGATCTGAAGAGCATATAAAAGAGGATAATTAGAAATTCATTAAGACTATTTGTTATAAGAAATTCAAAGAGTGCATCGTAAATAAGATGTGCAATCGTATTTAAATAATAAAATTTTAAAATAATAAAAGTAGAAAATTTTTTTAAATAAAAAAATTAAAGTTTTATTTTTTTATGTGAATGTTAAATTAATATACTGGAAAAATAAATCTAATCTGAAAATTGAAAAATAAAGAATTCTCGAAAAAGATTTGACCTTAGAATCTGAGTTTAATCAGTCACACTATCGACAATGAAATGTTGTCTATAAAACACAGATCATTCTTGCTTAAATCAAACTAGAGATCGTCAAAAATTCTCATACATTAACAGCGTAACAAACCGGGCTCTTATGAAGATAACATTTACTTTCCATAAGAAATGAAAAATCTTTCATCGATCAGAGAGTTGAAAGAAAATTGCGAGTAATGAAGACTTTATCAAAAAGCTTGAAGCTAATAAAAATGACAACAAAAGATTACCGGCCAGAGAAATATTTGAGTTTCCGGTTCGAATCATTATTATTGATTGGTAGAACAGCAATCAGTAAATGGCAGAGTATTACATTAAATTTCATAAAACCTAAATAATATTCTAATAATACGTTTTCCTATCTTAACGTTAATATTATTCACTAGAAGTTAGAAGCAGCGCGAGTTACTTCATTTAATAAAAGTAACCTGTGTAGAGATGAGAATCAACTCATAACCGTTAAATAAACGCTGTGATACACAGAAAAACTTTTACAGTGACTTTACTTAAACGAAGCCTACGAGCTGTTTTTCAAATTTGGAAAATTTAAAAAATGATTTTTTTTAATAAACAATTAGCATAATTAAAATAGTAAAATTCCATTACACTGATAAAAATTTTGCATTTGAAATAATCTTGAACAAAGTAAATCCATTATCAATAATGAATTATAAATCTATCAATTTCTAGAATCATTCAATTTGATTTTAAATTTGAAAGTACCATTTCATTGGATTTAAAGCATTAAGAATGAACGAGTATCTTTATGTGCTAGAAATGATTAGAGTAATTGGCGTTACTGAAAATAAAATGGAATTACAGAAGTTCTATGTGTTACCACGTTTAAGAGTGAAATTTTTGTCCAATCACAGATTATTCAATATAAGAGAGAGAAAACATTGTGAGCAAGGATACAAGTGTTTTAATTTGTTTCCCTATTTTTGTTACTTCTATTTCAAAGATTTTTTAATTAATATGCTTAATTTGTACATATTTTGAATTTCGATTTTAGATTTTTTTCTTTTTTTCTTCAAATAATTTTCTAAAATAATTTAGTCACTCTTTTTTCTTTATGCTTTTTATTCTTTACTTTGTTTTTCCTTCTACTTTTCTTTTCTTTTTTAAACTTTATAAATTCTCAATATTTTTTAATTTTTCTACAGATCATTTTTTTTGTCTTATTTATTATGGCCCTACTTTTATGTGCCATTTATGTATTTCATCTTTCTCTTTTTTCAAAATTTTTAAGCTTCTTCTCCGGACCTTTCTTTGTTTTATCAGTTCCATATTTTAATTATTTTTTATTGCACTCCCCTACTTTTTTCGTTCTTTTTTCCAATGACTTTTGTTTTAACTATTGATGGTTTAAAATTCTTTATATTAATATTTACTTCTTCATTTTAAAATATATATTGAACTACTACCTAATATTTTGATTTCTTTTCGCCAAACAAATATTCTGGTTTTTCGTATTTACTCTTTCGTATTCGCACATGTACAATACACCTATGCATATTTATTCTCCACTTAATTTTAAATTTGCTCTTATAAGGTCATCACGCTCTTTTATAATTATTTCATTGTATATTTTTATAGACAGCATTATTATATCTCCATCTTTTTTGTACTTTCCTTTGAAGCAATACTTATTATTTCATAATTATTTTATGATTTTTTAATTATGTTTTTGTTTCTTCTATCTATTTTTTTCATTATTGTAATTTTGTTACTTGTTATGAACTTCTATTATTCAATATTCATTTTTATTAACTCTGCAATAAAAAAATTAAACAAATATTATTTTTTCAGTCTTGTATTTTTCTTTTTTTATCAATTTTTGGCTTAAATATAATCGCAATAATAAATAAGAAAAATAAATATTAGTTCTGTAATGGAAATTAATAATTGTATAGAAAAAAGTATTAAAAAAATATTGTAACATATTATTTTAAAGGTACAAATATTCCAAAAATGCTACTGATATTTTAACTATCATAATTAATTTTTTATTTTTCAATTAAAATGTCATGTTTGAATATCATTATGCTAGAATATGCAAACGTAACGTATTATACAGTTACTTTAAAAAGTAAATTAAATATAATTTAAATTATAATTCAAAAAGAAGATTTGTTAGATAAGAAGTTATTAAATCTGATTCTCTATTTTTAAAAACAAAAATTAAAAAATTGTATTTGCATTTTCAATATATAGATATAAAACTTACCGTTAAAAAATTTAAAAGCTAAAGTAAAACACTTGTAAAAGTGCAAATAAAGGATATAAAATATTATATGGATAGAAAAAATTTGAACGATAGACAAATATTTTATTATTTAGTGGCATTTATTCTTAAGTGAAGCACTTATTGATTTATTAAAAAATGTACCGTATGAAAAAAATATAATAGAAATGTTTATAGTTTACCTATTTCTATGCAATTTTTTTTCTTTCAGTTTACATTTCGTAATAGAAATTTTAAGTTGGATCTACTATTTGTTACAAAATTTATTTTAAGAAATATTTCTCGGCTCATGCATTTATCTTTATTAGTAAAAATATTTTGAGGGGGAATTTTTAATTTAATATAACATAAATTTGTTGGTCAGTATCTATAAGCCGTAGTTTAGTGTAATTCAAACTATATTTTGAAATTTTTTATTTCTGCTTACATCAATGATATTTAGAAAATAAAATTGTATGCGCAAAAAAATGAGAGAAAGAGAGAAATAAAGAGATTTAAAATATAATGTTGAGTAGATAATTATCCAGGAACATTTGAGATATATATTCAAAACAAAAGAAAAATATAAAATACTGAACATGAAGGTAACAATGTATGTAAATTTGCGTGAAACCAATATGGACGCTTAGTTCAGTATACCGGTAGAGCAGAAATCTTCCATCGATATATGTTTTAGTTACAGATACATCAGTGTTAATATATTATGTAATGTGTTTTTGTGTACTTGAATTAAACGAGCATTTACGCCTAGGAAATTATTAATTCATTCTTAGGTATTTTTATCTTTATTCTTTTTCTAACATTTGAATCACATCATCTACATCAAAATTTATATGGAAACACAAATTCATACTTTGTTCTATATTAGGTCTGTATCTTTAATCAAGACAATACTTACTTTCATTACAAAAATGTCAATCGTGTTTATAAGTAATATGTACTATTAGAGTATAAGAAGATATTTTGTAAAAAATTTTAAATAATCAGTAAGCACGTGTATACGCTTCAAAATCCTTGTATTTGTTAATTATACTCCTGTCTTTTCGTTTTATATATTTTTCATTTTTACTTTTTTTATTCCCTTTACTGATAATGTTGTTGATAAATATATATGTAAATAAATACGAGACTTTCACATCGTTCATAAATGCTTCTAGATTTTTTGTTTTCTTTTTCAATTAAATGTATTTCAAGATTGATCCTGTCAAGCAATTAAGCAAATACTTTTCGCTGAAATAATTATATATCTTATGCTATGATTATCTGTTTTATAAATCAAGATTTTTGAAAGGTTCCTTCATTTTTTGTTCATTTTGTGTAAATATGATTATTATTTTACTTCTATATTATACATAGAAAGCCTTCCAAAAATCTAAAAAAAATTAGAGAAAGATAATCCGAAAATATTATAATATATTTGAAACTTTAAACAAAGTATTACAAAAAAGTTAAATGATGTAATTCATAATTTATTTTGAATTATTTAATTAAAATAAGAAGTATGTTATATTAGAGATATTATTTTTCTGTAGATTCAAAAATTTTGAATCATATAAATATATTTATATAATATATATAATAGCTAATAATAATGTGAATTTCTGATGTATAAAATTCTTATCTAAATCAATTAAAAAATATTATTAATATTCCTTATTTCAGAAAATCCTTGTATAAATATATTTATTTATTGTTGTTGCAAATATTTTTTGGGTATGATATTTAGTTTCAATGGAAAAAATAATAATAAGTACTTAAAATATTTATTTAAACCATGATTGTTAAACGATACTAGTCAAGAACTTTTTTAGGTAGTATCAGTCTCTATAGAATAATTACAGTAGTTTAAGACAATAGTGACACCTAACTGAATAACTCATAATGATGGATGACACATCATTATATATATACTATAATGCTATGTCAAGTACTACTTTATATTTCTTGTACGTTATATTTTAAATCATTAATTACTATTCTACAATAGAATTGTAAAAAATGCTTCAAAAAATCATCGCTAAGTATACATATATACACTTTTAATAGCATTTAAACCATCACGAGTCGAAGGGTGGATATTTTTGTGATGGTCAAATGATAATAATTTTAAATATTAAGTTTTATTAGTTATTAGTAAATATTACTTATTTACAATCAGAAAAATCAAGAAAATTTTTATAATTTTTACATAGAACTACCTTTCATAGCAGATAAAAATAAATAAATATATTTATATATATTTATTATATTTTATAATTTTGTATATATAAATATATATACACAATTATAATTATTTAATTATATATAATTTTTAATATATTTTGTTGTGTTGCAAGTTTTTAATTTGAATTAAATATTTGTTTAGTGTTTTATATTAAAAATACAAGAAAATTTCTATCTGGTGACTTAATAACTAAATTAATATCTAAAATCATTTCTTTAAAAAAATATTTAATATAAATTTAAAATAAAGTATATTATTCAATAAATTTTTTTTTGAGCGCTTATAAAAGAAGGTAATTTTTAAACTAATTAATATTTATTTATCAAAAAATATTTTCAATATAATGTGTTTATTTTAAATGTATTTGTATTTTACATTATAAAATAAAAAAATCTCTTAAAAATAATACGATAATTTCTATCGAGCATTGAAAGATTTAATTATCTTTAACCAAGTTTTTTAACTTAACTTGGCTATATCAAATGATTTTATAAAATAAATTTAAATTTTCGTGTTTGAATATCTCAAAAGTAAAATTTACATCATTGCTATATTATTGTAATAAAATAGATCTGTATGATACAAATTTTTTAATTTTTTTCATAAAATTTTTTTTATTCATTATTTTATTATTTGATTTTAATATCTTATAAAATATATTAATACTGTTTAAAAATACGTATTTTTAGCAAACATAGCTCGATGTAAAAATATCTTTTTTCTAGAATTTTTTTCTTTAGTTTGTATCAAACTACTATTACCTTAATATTTCATCGTACGCATACTGTTTAAAATATTGCTTAAGATTTTTTAGATATTTTTTATAACTTATATTTTTTCTTTATTTTACCTTCTGGGTAATACTTGTATCGTCTTTTGTTTTGTGTTTTTCCCTCTTTATGACTGCCTTAATGAGGGTCAATCCGAGCTTACTAGCTCTTGTCGACCTACCGTTATCCAACAATTTCGAAAGAATCTCGAAATTCATAAAACAAAGAGATTAACTTTTTTATTCTTTGATCTTTCTTTGTATTCCTTTTTATAACTTAATATACTTAAAAAATAAATTTTTGTAGTATCCAAGCTTAAAAAAGTATAAAGCCTGCATTCAAAAGGAAGGAAGAAATGCCTCAGGAAAACGCCGAGAGAGACTAATATGTATAAGAACTTATGTATGATATGTGTATAATTTGTATGATATATAATTACAAAAAGTTTCAATATTCATTACGATTTATTTAATTAAAAGTTCTTTTTGCTTATACATATTTTAGCACAACTAATTTTTGACATTGGAAATTTACACTTAAACCTATGAAATATTTAAGGAATGACTAAGTGATATTTCTTATATTCATATATTTAAAAATTTAATTGAAATAACTAATGATACTCACAAAATAAAATGTAACTGACTATTTGAAGATAATAAATTAATATGATGATATTTATGAACATATACGTTACATATATTTGTTAATTATATATTTTTTTTACATACAGATAATTACAGATTTATTAATAAAATCAATCTAGAAAATTTTCACATACTTATGAATTTTGAGAATTAATTATAATTTATTTTTATTTTAGGCAAAGAAAACAACCACCCTTCTTTTTAATATTTAAAATCATTTAACGAAGAAGTCTGTTTTAGAAATTTTACTTTTGAGATATTCAAACATGAAAATTTAAATTTTATTTTATAAAATCTTTTCAGTGCCTTTCCTTAAATGAATTGAAGGAGCAGAGGCAGAATAATAGTTTAGGGCATAAAAACGGAAAAAGCCCGACATCGAAGTAAGCGTGTCGAATTTCAGCATAATAACTTCTGGGCGTCAGACGTAATGTCGCCGTTCAGATTCATAAGAGAGAGAAAAATAGAGAAAGACATCGAGAAAGAAAAAACAGAAAAATAGTAAATAACGAAGAAACGAAAAAGAACAAAGAATAGTCTTTGAATGGAATTGAATTATAATCAAGCCATCGTCTCCTTTTAGTTTGTACAACCTTCATTAGGATACTCAACCAAATTAAAATTACACGCTCGTTCGACAACTTACACGTATATATCCATCCTGAGAAAAAAAAGGAAAAAATAAATCAGTTTTAATATAAATTATTCAAGTACATGTTGAGAAAAAAATATAAACAACCATTAATACAAAAAATAATATCATTATCTATTTGAAATATATAAAATCATTGCTGTCTGGAATAGAAATATATTTTTGTTAAATTTATGTATAAAGATTTATTTTAATGTTTATTTTAAAAGATTTTCATGAATAATTATTTTCATAACAAGTTTACAAGAATGTCTTATTTATATTTTATTTTATATTTCAATTTATTTAATTTTTTATTTTATTATTTAAATGCATATATTTCTCACATAAAAAAAGATTTTTGTTTTTTATATTGGTTATCATAGACTATAAAATGGTTAATATTAATTATTATTTTTTAATCCTAAATAAAATTTAATTTCTATATATAATTAGTATTTTTTAATAATTCTATATTCGCTAAAACTAACAAATTCTGATAATACTAAATAATATTAAATATTTATAGATAATATAAACAACTATAGGTTTCAAGTTCAACATAATTTTTATACATGTAAAGCTGCATAAAAGATCTTCGAGTTTTATTATTAATTTTTATTTAATTTAAAATTTAACAGCAGTTAATTTTTTTTGTTTTTTTAACATATACATAAAAATTATATGATTTATTTTTTATACAATATACTTACAATAAATTTTTCTAGTAAAAATTAAAAAAAATGATTTTTAATGTTACAGATGAATACTATTTTAGTATAATCTAAATATTATAGTTTTAATAATATTATAAAATTAAGATTAGATTGATTAATTAGTTGGATTGATAAAAAATTTGTATTAATACATATTTATTATGATCATTATATATATGTACATTATCGATATGTTGATTTTACTGCTACTTTCTATATAATTTATAATGTCAATTTCTATTTCAATTATACTCTTATACGAAAAAATCATTAATATTTACAAATATAAAACTTAGAAATTATTTTTTTTTTGTCAAATAATAATATTTATATGAACATATAATTTAAATAATTCAAACGACTTTTACACATTTTTAAAAAAGATTAGAAAATAATAAGAATCTTTGGAAGTATAACAGTAATAAAAGCCAAAAACTTTTTACCTATTTTATTCTTTTATCGTATTTTATTTTATTTTTTTAACTTTTGATCAATGACTATAAAGATAGCTATTAGCTTATTTAACAATCGTTTTAGTAAATATTAAGATTTTTTGAATTAGTGTTGGTTTTGACACAAATTACTTATATATTTGCAATTAATAGTTTAAAATACGTTTTATGTGTGTATATATAATTAGGAATTTCGTCAAAATAATATGAAATATTTATTAGAATTTTATACTAAAAATAATATATAATACTATTCAGAAAACTAAATGTTCGAGATTCTAGAAATAGATGACAATGTATAAATAAAATATATTTATTAAAGTTCAATAAGCAACACGAAGTTGTAATTATAATTTTTAAAAAGAACTCTTATTTAATCCTTTATTTAATCGTTTCTTAAATAATATTTTTGAATATATTTTTATAAAACGAGAATAGTAGGAAGGTCATAAAGCTTATTAAGACATGAGTCATGACTATGTATATAGTATCATTAATATTCGTATTGCTGATAAATCGGATAGATATTATCTGAAGGATTCGCGAGTTCACTAGTAAATAACAAAAAATTATTGAATTATCTCGTTTAAATTTAAATTATCTCTTTTAAAAAAAATTTTGTTTAAGAAAAGAAAGAAGGGCAAATATATTAATAGATATATATGATAAATGAATAAAAATAAATACAAAAAACAACTGTATATTAGTTTATGCTACAACAAATTTTAATAAAAAAGAAAATGTATTTATATTTATATAGAATAGTGTAAAAAGTGATAAAAAGATATAGAATATTTAAACTAAGATGATATAGCCAAATTATTGTATAAATCAAAGTGGCATCATTATGACATCATTCTAGTTACTCATCAGCACAACACAATCATATATATATTATGAAAAATATTTTTAAAATAACGATGAAAAAATTCTGAATAAACTTTATTTTATTAAAATTAATATAAAAAGAGTTGAAAATTATTCTAAGTTTTCAAAAAGTAATATGATCAAATAATTTAATGTTTTATAGAAAAACTACGATTTTATTGTCACGAAAATTATTATAAAAATAGTTATATTTTAAAACTATCATTATTATTAAAATAACGGGAAAATATTTGCAAAATAGAATTATAAAATTTTGATATATATTCATTTATAAATTTAAATAAGAACAATTTTTATAATTCTCTTTATTAATATTTTTAGCAATATTTTTATTTTTCATGATATTCGGACTCTGTGCATCTATTACCATACGTTTTAAAATTGTAAATCTTTTTTATTGCATAGATAAATACATTTTTTATTTCTTTAATAGATTAGTTTTTAACATTATAACAAATATGTTATAAATATGTTTAATTAATTTTAATATTTTACAATTTCATAATGCTATTTTTAGAAAATTAATTAAAATTTGAAAACTTTTAGGTACAAAGAATGGAGTTATTATAAATCTTATAAATATTTATATTTTTTCGATAAAAGTTTTTCATACCGTAATTCCTATACTACAATATACTAACCTATGTTATTATGCCTAATAATGATTCCTATATAATAAAAACGTAATTAATAACTGCATTAATATTTGTAATTGAATTAATATTTTTCATGAAAAATGTTTGTAATAATGAATTTTCTTGTTGATTATAATGTAATTTAAATTATTTTATTAACAAATAATATAAACGTGTTAAATTTTTTTAATAAATATTTGAAAATATTAAAAAAAAATTGCTAGCTATTAGATATCTTTTTAATAAAGTTGAGATAAAGTTTGCAATATAATTTTTATAGTATATATTTTTCAAAAAAGAAAAATAAAGATATTAATATATGAGTAAAATATCAGGTTTAAATTTAAAATCAAAGCGAAAAAATGTTTAATAAAAAGATACATTGTATAATTTATATTTTATAAATTTATATTTATAGTTATAATTTTTTATACAGTTAAGCCATTCAATTGAATATTCAGGAACAATAGCAGAACTTTATTTATATATCATATTTTTTAAATTGATTAATATAAAATAAATAAGTATTAAATAATTTACTGGAAAAAAAGTTAATTCTTTAGAATATTTAAAAGTTTTTTTTATGAAAATAATTTATATTTGACTTGTAAATATTAAAGCACAATCAATTACCATTACCTATAACGATATTAAAATTAGAATGAAAATCAGCAAATTATTAAAATTATAGGAAAATTTCTATATAATATAACGTTAATTTTGACTAATAAATAAGTATTATTAAATTCAAATTTGAAATAATATTAGAGAATAATTTTTGTAAAAATAAAATAAATAAACTTCTAAATACTATAACTATATATACTAATAATACCAAAAATTGAACGATTTAAAAATAAACTGGTGATACATTACGTATTTTTATATCCTTATCCTTGTATTTTTGAAGATTAATACACAAAATAAAATATACGTAGAAAATAAATAAAAACTTGAAACAAAAGTGGTTTTAAAAAAATTTTAAATAATCATTGTCCACACTAGTAGTAGTGAGACAGGTGTCACTAAAAGAAGATAACAAATTCTTTCATTTATTTGTTTGTCTTTATTAGTTTAATGATTTATAATTCAATATTCAATTTTTAAATTATTAGCAATTTATAGTTAATCATAAATTCTTGTAAATTTGTACATTTTGTTTATTGATAATTATATATTTAATATTCTTGATCATATGCGCATGATTTATTGAGAACATCGACTATGAAAGCATTGTCAATTTTAAAGGAGCCTTCATAAACTTGAAGGCTCAACGCAAAAGAACGCGAACAAGATAAAATTTGAAGAAAGTTAACGCTAATGCGTATTGAGTATGTATAGTTTGTAACTTGTTGAAAATTTCAGAGATTTGTTGTATAAGTAGTCAATTATAACAAATCATCAAGAAGGCATCCCATAAATTTTACAGAAACTAAATGTAAACGTATAAAATGCTTCTGTTTTGTCTACTATTTATAGTTTTATTATAAATTTTATTGTCGTAAGATTAAGTATGATGTATTATAAGAGCTTGATGTTCAAATATTTTTATTTAAATTAAAAAATTTTCATTTTAAAATATTTTATCATTGAGGCAAACCTTTCTTTACTTCGTTGTATAATGTAAAAAAAATAGCTCATAGAATTTTTAGACTGCTTTTCTTCATGATTTCAACATAGCATATATACATAGAAAATAAAAATCCTGAAATTAATTAATTTATTCTTATAATGTTTAATTATTAGTAAAAACTTACTGTCTAGCTTACCATCTAATATTTAAGTAGTAATATTAAGTAGTATAAACCGATGACTACTCAAGTATATAACTTATAATGAATATAAATTTAGATACATTATTTGCCTCAATTGTTAATAGAAAATAACTACAAATATTTATACTGTTTTACAAATAATTAAATATATATTTATAAAAAGCATTAAATACATTCTTTAATTTTTATAAATTCAGAAACGTAATAATAATTACAACTAATTATCTTATGAGAATAAACTTTGTTATTTTATTAATGATTAAGTTAAGAAATAATAAGGAATATATCTTTAACGATTTTCAATAAGTAAATTGACAGGTTTTCATATGTTCAGTATATATAAAATAAAATAAAAACTATACAATTATTATTAAAAAAAAAAAGAAATAATTTACATTTAAATTTTTTTCCCATTTCAATAATTGATCTATCTTGAGAAACTATCAGAGTTATTAATAATTAAAATCCATGTCAATTTCAATTCTTTTAAATGTATTTGATTTATTTAAATTCTTTTCTAATTTATTTAAATTATTCTTTTTTAATTTATTTAATTTATTTTTTCAAATACATGACTGCAAAGTAAAAAGTTAAAAAAGGTTTTTACTTGGAATACTGTACTTAGTATTAAAATTCTGGGTTTTATGTAAAAAAAATGCAATAAATTTGAATTGCAACTTATAACTGTCAATAAATAATTTACCAAAATAATTAAAGAGTTGTCTTAAACTATTTAAATTAAGCTGAAGATAATTTATTTAATTTTATATATTTTGTTTTAGATGAAAAAGTTTTCTGTTAGATTCTGTATTTAAAAAAATATAAATTAATGGTAGTAATAATATTGTAAAGTTAATTGATTCCAAAAATAATTTGTGAAGCTCATTGAAATAATTGTAATATTAATAATTTTGATTTTCATACATAAATAATCAATTATTTATTAATTCTTACAGAATAAGGACATTATTTTTTATTCAAATAAAGAATATAATTATGAAAGTTTGTTGGAATCTTTAAATTTTCAATAATAGATAATTTCTTTAATAATTTCTTAAAATATTTTTATATAGAAATATAGAAATAAAATCTAATGTAATTATCGAATTATTTCCATCTTATTTAATTACTGTTAATTCTATTTTTTCGACAATTAAATTTATAACTTCATTATTTCATTAAAAGATTATAATTATTTATCTATTATATTACATATTATATTACAACTGATTTTTTAACTGATTTAATATTTAAAAAAAATTATAAGAATATATTCATTCACTTAAAAATGTATTTTAAATACCAAAAGGTACTTTTATTTGAATAAAATAATTAATGTGAAAAAACTCTTTTAATTCAATTTATTTTCATTTCAAAATTACTAACAAAATAATTTTTCAAAACTTGATATTTTTTCATTATTTTCCATTAAGCCTACGCGTATTTTTCTTTGTAATTTTTTAAAAACTGTACAGTGATATTATACAATTGATGCATAAATAATAATTAACTAATAAATTAACGAATTATTTAAAATGCGAAAAATTATTTTAGCTACTCAGTTTAGATTTAGTAATTATGAGACAGAGTCACTGGTTGAGAATCAATTTTATTACAAGAAAATTATAATTAAATGTCTCTGAATTGCGTCTCGAATATTGTACTACATGCTAGAAAATGGTTAAAAAAGTAATTATCATCCTCCTGCGAAAATCATTTAACCCGGCTTAGACAATGTTCTTGATCCCACACATTCAACAAGATTTGCGAAATCAACATGAAATATAATATCGGCTATCTTGCATCACAGAAAACATCAATCTGAACAGGAACTTACATATTTTAAAAACTGGCGTATAACATGCTTTCTATAAAATTTGAGTAAAAAATATTTGCCATAATTTGCAGACTATCTTATAGACTTGAATGTATATGTTCAATCATTCTTAAGATGTGATAAATCCTAAGATCTAAAACTCATAAATAGTAGATCTGTGTGTTTTTATATTTATCTAATATTTAATGTCATGTTCACTGATCCTAAAAACTATAATTTTGGTTTTTTATGTATTTTTGTACATTTTAAGTGTATCTCAAAGTAAAAATAGACAACTTATCTCTGTTTATAATTTATTTTATAAATTATAAAATAATTATATATAATAATAATAATATATAATAATAATATATTTTATGTAAAATCCCTCTCATACTTTACTTTGATTGTAGTACTCCAATTACATAGGATAAAGAACGCTTCACTCAAGGCAGCGATCTGTTAATTTTCATTTGAGTATTAAGTAGAACGCTACTGTTAAATTAGTGTAATTTTATATTCAAAATAGACCATAATCGAATAATCTTTCAATTACTATTATTACTTCGATTCGAGAATCCATGTTTAAAAGTATGAACAATTCTCAATTCATCAAATCGAGCTCTCAATTGATGATAAAAATGATTTTATTGTACTTGTTCCTGATCAGGTTTTAATTAGCTTTACATCAAATGCAATACTGGAATGATCATTCAAACGAGAATTTATTTGACAGTGAATATAGCATTTACAAATTACATAGTCATCTGAATATCTACCAGTGTCGCAATTTTAAGGTGACGATGTCTACGTAATAACAGCTGATTTACCTTACTAGTGTTTATCAAAAATAAAAGTTTTTCTCCCTACAATTATAAATGACCTGTGACCATGAAAGTCACATTATTTTCAGGAAAAGATAATTTTAATTTTAGAAAAATGGACTAAAGTGATATCAATAAAGGCTATTACAAAACTTGCAAATCTACTTATATCTATAAGTCAGTTTGTTCAAATTTTAAACCAACTTTCATAAGCACACCATTTATATTTTCTCAAACAGAGCAAACCTACATTAGTTTTTCCTCTAAAATAATCGAGAATCTCTTTCTGGTATATACTCATTTATATACCTAATTATACGATATTTATTGACCGCACGGTCCTTAGTTTCATAAATTTTATCAAAAAAGTAGTTTACAGCTTCCATCAAAACCTAGTATACGTTAATCAAACACGATCCAATTTTTCTAAAAATTCAAAATCCAATTTGTATTAAAAATTATAAATATTAAAAAAATATTATCAACGTCTGTAAAAAATTTATTATAAACTCGCTAAATTGCACCATCAGTTAGTTCTTAAAATACAGAAAATCTTAATTTCTAAATTATATTGGAACAACGTTTAGTCTCGAAGATCATTAAATCTCTCAGAAATAGCTGATTATTGATATTAATGCCCTCTTATCGTTAATGGCAATTCTTAACATCAATGAGAAAATAGCCTTAGGTTTTGCTGAATTCATTCATTCTCAGTGTTTTCTTTTCTATTGAATAAAAGATTTATATCAGAAGTGAAAGATACCCTCACCCCTTTGTACTCACCATCTCTTCATATCTCTAACTCAGAAACTTTTGTATAATCATACGTTGCGGACCTAAGAGAAAATCTCTATTCAGAGATGAAATTTGAAACGGGATCTTCAAAATTCTTTGCGCAAAACTTTAGATATCTTCATAACATAAAAGGTAGGTACCGTTATCTAAAGTTTCAAAAGTAGGAAAACCTCTTTCCGACAAACTAGAGACCAATGAGTAATCGTAGTTATCTGAGCGTGGTCATTGCATTGGTTATCTTATTCCATCTTTCTAATAATGCTAAACAAACCTGTTCCTTTTTCAGTTTTAGCACAATTTTCAAAAACATCGTGGAATCTTATATCAACTTGTATGCATCACAGAATACATTATTATTAAATTCAATTACAGAATACATCAATCCATGTTTGATACAAAGCAGATATTTAATATGTAGTTGTTAAAAATATTTTATTTCCAAACTCATTTGCCTTATCTTTATTTATTATTTAATCGATACTGTTCGGAATTATATCTTATTTCTATACATTCAAATATAAGGTGACAAAACTCTTCCATAATTTTCCATTTTTATTTTATATATACATAACAATAATATTAATCAGATAATCAAAATACATTGATTGCACCATATAACTATAAACTATCCTTACTGTATTCCAAATTTAAAACTCAAAAAGCCGTTTTCACCCTGAACAAGGTTTCTACTTACCATCTCACTTGTATTAAAAAATGGAAGATAGGCCTTTGAATAAATAAATTATAAGCCTTTGTCCATAAAAATCGGACCTTATTCAACCCCTTGAAATCCCTTAATAAAATCTTCTTGGCAAAATTTTCTTGTTTCATCTTTATCACCTTTATTACCTGTAATATATAAATAAAAAAAGTATATTTCTGAAAGTAAAAATTAGAGCTTTCAAAATTGTTATACATATCATGACTCTTGTACAACTTTCTTTGGGGCACAGCAGCTCATCCCACAATTATAAGACTCCAGCTAATCTACACAACTGCTCATTATCCTCATTGAAAACGCATTAAAATTCGAAATTGGTTTCAACCTCCTAAAATTTATCATATTACTTTATCATTATTCCATACTTATTTCCCTGATCAGTTATTTAATTTTTCCTTTATTAAACTAACATACATAATAGTGCTTAGTAAACCTCCTACGAAGATTTTAGCAGAGAAGCGATTACCTTCGAATAGGTGAGACCGACACTATTCAACTTTCACTTTCTCCATTTCTTGTGAAATGAAATGAATGCTGCTAAAAAATTTATCTTTTTCTTTTCATATTTAATACATCTGTGATTGATCTGTATCATACAATAACAATTAATAATATTGCATTGTCCACTCATTACTGTTGCTCACCACGATCTTCTATTGATAATCATTAGTACAGCTAAAATTTCTTTTATAGAACTGTAAGGAATCTACTTTCAAAAGTATTGTTAAAATTAATTTTAAATACTATTACTGTAATCAGATTTACTTTTATATAGTACATTGAAAGTTTTAAGTTTACTTTTCTTTACTTAATTTATTTTCTTCACACTTTGTTTAAAGAGAACCTAAATACAGTCTCAATATATTATTTATGAATAAAATTATGTTAATAACTATTATCTATAAATATTATTAGTTTAATTTTAATCTAATTATTATTTAATTATATTAAATACATTATTTCTATTGTAAATTATATTATCATTATACTTTGTGTCTAGGTTTGTGCATGAGTATGCACAAAAGTTTTTAAACGTGATCTATAGAAAGCCTAATCTATTTTAAAAAGCATATTTAGAAAAGAATAAGTATTAAATTTGTATTAAATACTATATATTATATTGAAAATCTTTGTTAACCTAAATATTTTAAATAAATATATAAATCTAACATCGTGTAATAATATTTTTATAACACATTTTTTGTTACTTTAATTTATAAAATTATGTGTTGCTTTAAAATTCTTGTGAGAATTATAGGTGTATATTATGATGATACTATTACTTTAAATACAATAAAAATTTAATTTAATATGATAGAAGATTTACTATTAAATACTATAATAATGTCAAAGTTAAATAATAAACTATTAAAAATAAATATAAAAACGATATTTATACTATAATAAAATGAAATAAATTTACTTATTTTTTTCTTGGGGAAATAGAGTTATTTGATACAATATTGTAATCATTTGTTCTAAAAATTTAATCTTTTTAATAATCGAGAATTTTTATATGTTAAAATTGGAGTATATTAAACTGTAGCAAATGTGAAACATTTATTTTCACCAGTGCTGTATAAATATTATTTTATTCGTAAGCAATTATATACATCGCTTACGATGATGAAATTTATGACATTCATTTTAAAAGTGACTACATAAAAAAGACTTTATATATATAAAGTCTTAATATACATATTGTTCATTTATGAAATTATAATAAATTTTCTGTAAATTTATTTATTCTAAAATGTACATAGTACCTATTATCATATTATTGTTTGTTAATTAAATTAAAACTAAAATAACATAACATATTATTAATTATCGATTTAACCTAATTTTTAACAAGAAACATTTGTTTAATATATAGCAGTATATGTACAAATTAACTTTGATCAATGCAAAAAAGTTTGGTAAAATATTGAAACTAACTACTAATTTTATGAAATTTGCTTTCCTTTTAAAAAAAACTTCTTTATAAATCAACGCCAGTTACGTCAAATAGTTTATTAATTTTTTTTTGAGATTAATATCCATAAAAATATATTTTCCGTTATGTAGCAGTATATTATTGTATCTATTAACATTAGAATCAAGGATAATAACCATTATCAAAGTAATTGCTTCAAAGCTAATCGATATTACGAAATGAAACCATTAATACCTACGTTATTTCATATAAAAAGTAAAACATATTATTAAATATTTATAGTTAAGATTTTAATTTTTTTAATAAAACATTTTATATATAATTTAATCGTTATTGCTTAAATTTTAAAATATATATATATATGTATATATATGTAATGAAGAAGCTGCATACTCAGAGGTTCCCAAGAAAATTTTGGCAATTTTATAATGTTTTATTGAATTAATAAATAATATAAGTGTAATTAAGACAAATAATATTAATAATGTATAAATAAATTTAAAAATTTTATGCAAACCTTCGAATACATTATATTAATGTGTTTAAATAATATATGTATATAGTTTTAATTTATTTATTTAAAAGAAATAATAGATAAACTAAATTATTTACTAAATTAAGTTACTAATTTACTTTAATAGCAAATTTTTTACTTTGTTTAAAGTAATAGTATCAAATATTAAAAAATATATGAAATATATTTCCATAAATTGTTTTTTTTTAGATGTAACTGTAAAAATTAACCTGCATGGATTTATTTTTCAATAATCTAAATGTAATGGTTTTTCCAGTTCGTTAACATATGTGTTTAACATTTATATTTCTCTTCTTTTTATTCTGTGACTTACATATATTTATACTTTTTTATACTTTATATATATTCTTCCAACAGGATATGCAACTATAGTCGTGTTTGTAATGACACTCGCCCAACATCATTACGCACAAGGTACATGTGAAGTAAAAAGTATTTTTTCAGAGCACCGCAGAATAGCATAAAAATTATATGTATCTAAAAGGTGTACACTTACGAGTCATAAGACCATTGATTATATAATCTCTATATCACAATAATCTTTTAAGGCTTAAAGGAAACTGATTTTAGACAAAGACTTAACTTATACACTTATTTTAACTTATACATTATGTATAGAAAATACAGAAAGGATTTATGAACGTTATTGATACCTGAAGCCAATACAGTTAATTAATATGTATAAATTAAAAATTTCATTTATATTAACGAAATGATGTAATTTTCAATCTATTTATTTTGTTGTGAATTGTGAAGGCTTGGAATGAAATTATTTGTATAAAATTATGAGTTTATCAAACAAGGAGGTTAAAGATACTATTCAGAAATTTACTAAATAGAAATATAATTTACAATGAGTGAATATGAAAAGAATATAGTATAAATGCATATAAAACTAAAAATTTATGTACCAAAAATTAATAATGATTTATATAAACAATAACATTAAAAGGCTAACCTTTATCGAAGAATTTAAAATATGAGACCTTCCCAAAACAATTTTGCTTTAAATAGTGGTTTTGAATCGGACTATTTTAGAACTTAGTGCAGATTCCGATTTATAGCATTGACCAATTAAAAAAGAAGCCATAAAATATCCGGCTACTTAATTATGCAATGTGATTCATGTGACGAGGTTTTTCTTAATAGAATACATAAAAGTATCTCTGATTTGAAGATATTCGATGGCAGTTATCTGATGCTCACCAAAAAATTAATACTTTTTGGTAATAATAACTACTATGATATTTAAATTATTGTAAAGAAACTCGATAGAAATAATTAATCTATCTGTTAATGTCTTCTAGCTCCGTCTTTCTTAATTTAAGAAAATCTTTCAAAGAAAGGTATACAAAATCAGCTCTCTCATTGAAGACAAATTACATTCACGTATGCGCTCAGTCTTGAATGAGGAGATGCAATCATAATGCATTTATCATTTTCTTCCTGCAAATACTATAAGAGGATCAAACGACTTTATCCAATAGCCTCATCATACTTTCTAAGATAAAGGAGGACTCCACCATGCTGCTGTCATCAGAAATCCTAATGACTACCACTACGAAACCATACAATGACAACACTTATAAAAAACAATCTGTATTTTGAAAATAAACAAAAATGATATATCAGGTAGAGATATTTTCTTTTAATGCCACTTACAAGAATCCACAGTTTGATGCTATTCATAGCTTATATGAAACTTACGTAATTTTCCTTTCTTTTTTATTTTTACATTAAAAAAAACCAAATGAACATAAGCTTTACACATAATTACTATTTTCATAAATATAGTAATATTTGCTTAAAAAATTAATTAATGCTCTGATTATTTTTTTGGCACATAATAAAGCAGTGACATTCATATATAACAACAGCCTATTTAATAATAGATTTTTATGTATATTATTATTAAATTAATTATGAAACGAAAAAAACAACGATCTCATTTATATAAAATTAGTTTAATCAGAAAAAAAATTAAAAAATACATAATAATAAAAACACAAAATAAGCTTTTTAAAATTTTTAGTAATATTTAATAATTTTTTTATATGCACGTTATATTATATATATATTACTGTAAGCACTTACTTTATAAAATCTGGAATTTTCAAATAAACTTTTAAATAATTATTTGAATACATATTGTAGTTTATATAACAATTTATAGAATATTAGAAATCATTAATTGATTTTAAACTACATTATTTAATTATATTTATTATTATTATATTTATTTCTTAAAATAAAATGATTTATATCAGGAACAAAACACAAAATGTTGGATTAGTTTTGAGTGAGAACACTATCATTATCATTTATCATTATCATTTATTTTTATATATCTATTAATTAGTTTTTATTATCAATAAATAATAGTAATTATTTCAAAAGCTAAAAAACTAGTCAAGTTTTTACAAAATATTTTAATGTAGCATATACTAAATTGTTTATGAATAAATATATAAATTATAAATCAAATAGTTCAATATATTTAATAAAATATAAAAGATTATTATTTTAAACAATAAATGTTTTTTATACCTCCTTCGTAAAAATTTTTATTTTTATTTATAAATATTTAATCTTTATTGGTCTACTTTATATTAATAATTTAATAATAATAAGATTGATTTAAAAAAATTGATAATAAACATACTTAAACTATACAAACTAAAATATTATAAAAAAACAAATAAATGTTTCATTTAATAATTTATTTAATTTAATATATTAAGCAATGACAAATTCTTTCAATTTAATGAAAATACAATTCTCAATAAATTACTAAATATAAAAAACTACATATACAAAAATAGTCATTTTAATTTCTAAATTAAAATAAAAATATTTTAAGTGATTAAAAAATATATTGAGTAAATGTTTAACATGATTAAAACTTTATTATGCACGTATTCTTACTTATTCTCAAGTAATAAGTACTTTTTACAAAAATCAAAATTAGACTAAAATATTTTTCTATAAATTCAATATATCAATGTTAACTTAATATATTTTATAATTCTTAAAAAATATAACATTTAATAAATAGCTTTTTAGATATCAAATATATTCCTCAGTAGGTATTGTTAAATAAGAAATTTCATGTAAAATATGGTAACCAGCAAGAAAATGAGGTAAAAATTGGGGATCACAAGAGAAAACGGAAGATCTAATGAGGTTATTCTAAGGTGGATGAGGTGCTGTAGAAGAAGAAGAAGGAAGACGACAGCGGTGATAAAAAAGAGACAAAGAGAAGGGAAAATACGTCTCAGCTTTGCCTTTCCCATCGAGGCATAAGCCAAGCCCTCGGTGATCTGTCTTTTTGTCCCTCCATCCCTCCATTAGGTTGTCCTCGTATCCGTTCGCGTGTCCATCGAGGTACGGGTCATTAAACGATCTCGCGAGAGGAAGATGAGCAAGCTCGAAGCGTGCAAGGTCTCCTGCTGATCCAACCTATGCGCATCTTACTGTGCGACTGGTCTCGAAGTTGTACGCGCCAGCGGGGGGCCATTACACTTTGTTACGACGAGCCACTTACAAGTGCTCGATGCCACCCGGCGGATGTCGCATCGTATCGTCAGGGAGGGACGGGAAAACTATCTTCTACGCGGTTAACGAGTCAGAAGATTTAACGAGGCCGTTATTGTTACGATTACGTTAACTCGGCGTAATCGAAAAAGAAACAGACGCGGAGACAAAGCGGAATCGACAAACCAGACGAAGGATTTTTTCTTTATCCTGAGTAAGGAAATATAAAGAGTAAGAAAATGAAATCTGAAAACTTAATTTTCTTTTATAACACAATTGAAACTTCTATTTAGATAAATTTATGATACATATGTCAATACAAGATTTTTTTCTAAGGATAAATCTTTCGTTTTATTTTTTAGTGGATCGGGTTGTTTTGTGGATGATTTTATTTTCATCCAAAAATCTTAATATTTCAAATATTTTATATTGAATATTTATATTCGTATAAAAATATTCGAACAATGTTAAATAATAGCATGCATAATTTGATTCATAATATTATTCAAAATTCAAAGTCATTGATCAAGAAATGGTATATTAGGACTTATTCGAAGAAAATCATTCATTTTCATTACGAACCATTAAAACTTAAATACAAAATTTCAGTAAAAAATAAAAAAATTGCTTTTTATTTTTTGGAATATTGGTCGTGTAAGTATATTTCTTAATGCTTATCAACAATGAGGGAATGAGTTCAATATCGTAAGATATCAAAAAAGGATTGTAGATATCCTGTCAAAAACTTACTCGATATTGAGAACGAGTACGCAAAGTCACCAACTCATCCAAGAAAGCGCCCGACTGAGTGAAGACAGCGTAACAGAGAGTAGAGAGAGGATGGCACATCGAGTCCTTGAACTCCCCTGACCTTTATGTAAGTCCTAACTGGCCGAGTTCGATGAACCATCAGTGCAGTGCTGGTCACGCATACTGCCCCGGCTCCTTGCTCCTTTTTGGTCCTTTCCCATCTCTCCCTTCCTTTCTCTTCCCTCTGCCCCTCTATCGTTCTTTCTCAAGAGAAATATGCGCGTAAAAGTATATACAATATGCATATGCATGTGTGTGGGCTTCTTGAAGTAAATTGTGCACGCATCAGGCTCGATTTATCTTTTCGGGAAGCTTTTGGCCCTTTCGATATTTTGATACTGAATACTAAGAAACAGCTCAGAACATTGGAATGTTCGCAAAAACCAAGCGTTCAGGATTATTCACTTACAAAAATATTTGGATTTCAATGAAATTTCAGTTGATTGATGACGATGTTTCGATCCCATTCTTGAATTTCATTGACTAAAAGCATTAACTCCATATAATGTTTGTGAATACTACTGGAATATTTATGTTTTGATTCCCTTTTGCATTTTTTAATTCTTTATTATATTTAAAAATTTTTTTTAGATATTATTTAAGCTTTTTAATAATGTTTTTAACATATATAATTTCTCTTCAATCAGAAAATGTTGAAATTTATTTGAAATTGTAACTTATAAAATAATTAATGATTAATTATAATTGAACTAATTCTTTACAACAATACCTTTTCTTTCATAAATTAAGAATGATTATTTGAATTGTTCAATTTCATTTTACAAAATACTTAAATTTTATTATTTATAATTTTTCTGCATTCGTACAATTTATGAAATATATGATTTATATTTGAGACAGTAAAATAATTTTAAATTTGGCACATACATATAGCGTGTGAATATTGAGACTGTACCAATAGTTATTATAAAGAAAAATATAGGATTAATATTTTTATGTGTGTTGATTTGACATAGTAATAGTAATTGATCGATCTGAAAAAAATTTTTCAAATTATATTTTAAATCAAATATTTCATAAAAGGTAAATTTTTATCCATATATAAAGTATAAAAAATGTTTATGTATATAATAATCGATAATGATTGTTTTTAATTTTACAAAATTTTATAATTTAATTAAATTTTTTATAAAAATATCATGTAATTAATAACAATTAATCTAATATTATCTATAAAAATGAAAATTCTATACGTCACATATTCTGTAATAACTACTTTTTAAAATAAGATTATTTTTTACAGATACACAGTACCACTGAATCAAGATGAGACTTACGCAAGAAGCACTTCTAATAAAAAAATTTGCGAAAGTTGAACATAAACGGATTTCAATTAAACACATTAACGATTACTTGTATACATCAGTTTGACTCGAATAGTTAATTTTTCAATATTTTCACAGTATAATTCCAATTATTCTCTGAAATCAGTAAAAGCATTTAAGAAGAAAAAAAAATAAGTACAAAACTTTGGCCAATGTTTCTAGATAATAATAAATACAAGCAACTAAAAAAAATTAAAAATTAGTTAAGTATAATTTATAAAAACAAGAATGTAAAAAGTTTTCGTTAATCAAAACTTATATTTCTTTCTTCTACTGCGCCTATATGTAGAACTAAGACAGAAATAATGAATGTCTATAAATCAAAAACTAGCTTTGCTAAGTTATTGTTTTTTTATTTCTTAAGTTATTTTCATAATTTCTCTCAATTTTATTAATTCATTTTATTTGATTAATAATTAATAATATATTCTATTTTTAACATTTAGTATTATTCATTCATTAACGCAATTATATCTGTTACAAAATGAATTTGTAATATGCTCATGCATTGTATTTTAAATATAATTTTGCTGAAAAAAGATAACAAGCGACTTATACATTAATAGTAAAATAGAAAAAAAATCATTATTGAGCATACTAACCACATTCATAATCGAATGTGTAATTCAAATAACAGAATAAAGCAAATCATAAAATAGAGGAATTACTCTCAATAAAAAAAATGTTTGACTTTTAGTGGAGACTCTTGATTTGAGTGTTTATTTTCAAATTTATTAACTCCAGTATCTTTGGGTTGCATGGCTCTCATTTTAAAGTTAATTCAAAGGTGATTTAAAAAAGAGAACAAAAAACTACAATTATATTTTCTTTTTATTTTATAATTGATGTATTTAGGTTTTACGAAAGAAAGTTTGTAAGAAAAAAAAAATAAAAATAAAAAATTTGATTAAATATAATTTAAATAATAATAGTGTATAAATACAAATCAAGAATGAATTAAAAAGTAAACTAAAATTAAAAAAATGAAGTTTGTGAGATTCTAAAAAGGATAAGCATTTCCATGAAAATTAAAATTTTTATATACTTTTATAAATACTGATGTTTAATGTTACAATTAAAACTATTTACCAGGAGAGTTAAAAGTTATTTTATTTTATTTTATAAAATCTTATAGTAGCAATAAATAATATTATACGAATAAAGTATAATTTATTAATTATGTAAGGAAACATGAATACTCGAAACAAATAATAAATATAAAAATTTTTTTAATATAATGAGGTTTAAATGTATTCTATTGAAAAATTTTTTTGCAAAAAGATGAAAGTAGAAAAAAATGAAAAAAATTTGGAAAAGTTTGATAGAAAAGAATACAAGAAATTAAGATTATATAATAATGACGAGAGAAGTAGATAATGAAATAAAGAAATAGAAGAAGTACTCAGGACTAAATTAGATCATACAACAATAAAAATAAAGATAATTTACAAATTGAAAAAAATTAAAAACCAAAGGAAGAAGGAGAGAGGAATAAAATGAATAAACTATAAAAAATAAAAAAGTGCAGAAAAATAAACGAATTTCTTAATATTGAAATACGAGATAAAATAAAACAGAAGTTTAAATGTTATAGTATGAAACGAGTATAATTTTTTCAAATAAATGTTACTTTTAAAAATTTAGCGATAAAAAAAACTTTTTAAAATATTTATTTTAAAACATATGTTTATAATATAATTTAGATGATTAGATAACTATATAGAAGTTTATATAACATAATTTTGATTATAAATATTTACATTAAAAATCTAAATTGTAAAATGAGGTGTAAGTTAATTTTATTTTTGAAGGTTTTACTTCAGAAAATTAATTAAGCTTAGGAAAAGAAGTAAAATTAATTTGATAATAGAAGAAAAATTTTGAACATATATAGAAGGAATATTTTAAACAGAATACAAGGAGATAAAACTTATGGGGTTATTTTAATGAACCTAAGTTAATAAATATATACAAAAATTATAGAAGATAGTAGAGGAAAGCATATAATAAGTTCATAAGCATGTATATAAAAGAGAATAAAATAATAGAATGAGAGTTATTTTGATTAAAAAAAATAACCCAGTATAAATAAGACAGATGGGACATATAAGACTACATGACACAGAGTTTAATAAAAGAGAGTTTAATAAATAGAGAATATACAGAGATATTTAATGAAATTAACTATAAAAAGTATTTAATTGATTCCACAATGAGAAAATATAATAAGATACAAATTAAAAAAAAAATAGATAATTAAATAAGTGGTGAAATATAAAAAGAAAGAAAATTTATGTAACGATGTCTAATGTCATTAAAAACTAGGAGAAAAGAAGGAAAATGTTTCAGATGTAAATTATATCAATTAGAAATAGTAAGTAAAGTCACATATGAGATACAAATTATAAGAAAATTAGATGACAAGAAATATACATAATTCATGGCCAAGTATAAGTTAAAAAAAAACATAAAAATGAAAATATTTGATGAGCTAGTACAATTCATTTTAATATATAAAAAGAAAATATTAAAGCAGAAATACATAAAATAAATAAGTTTATCTTATGAATTTTAGCAGAAGTCTTATCAAATAAAATTTTTCTGAGTACATATAAGTGAATAGAATCACACGTTAGATCTTTTTAAAATATTGCAATTACAGTGATTCGAAAAGAATACATAAGAAGGAAGTGGATATGTGGAAACGGAAAAGTGGAAAAATTGATTCAATTAAAAAAATTTAAATATACAACTAAAGTATAACATGAAGTAATAGAGAAAATATAAGAAAAAAATTACGTATATAAAAAAGAAGGAGAAATAAGAAGAATGTGGATGAACATGCTAGTAATATATAGAATGGGTAACAATGTAAGGTTGATATAGAAAATGATCAAGAAAGAAAGAATGTATAAATTGCGCTATAATAAAAGAATCAATTAAATGCATAATGGATGAGTACAACGAAAGAAGACTTAATATTATCTTATTATAGTAGAGAAAGAAATAAAGAGAAAAAAGAAAATATACCCTAAAAAAACATTAGGAGTAAAAGAATAAAAAAAAGAAATAAACATAAAAAATTTTATGAAATTTTATGAAATAATATAACGTCACCTACTGAATGTAATTCCGAAATAAATAATTAAACCTTTTTTTTAATTTATCTGTTTATATGCAAATATGTCTGTCTGTCTAACTCTCCCTCTGTATTTCTCTCTCGTCTATTTTCAGTTTAACTAAGTGAATACAAGTATATTTCGTGTTTCTATTTTATTGTTATAGTGTAATTTATTTATATTATAAAAATTATTTATTTTAATATTAATATAGTTAACATAGTTATTACAACTTTCTAACGTTATGTTTTTGCGTATCATGAGTATGTATGTGAGTATGTGAAAATTTCAGTAAAGGAATAGTTAATATCTTTTCCATTTTTTTCTTGATCCTGTGACATCATTAATCGATTAAATAAAGATAAAAAATAATGCATAAACATCCACTTTCAGGAGAAAGTGAAAAATCACTATCAACTTGATACTACGTGAATAAGTGGCCTAAAGACGAGAGGAACTGAAGGGACATCTAATACACGTATAAACATAGGGAAAATTGAGAATGAAATTTTTCGTCATTATGTAGAAGACATTAAAAAAGTCACAGTAAAGAAATAAAATTACAGGTGTTATGTCGGTAAAAAAAATTAATTCTATTTACTTTCAAATATTATTCATATTTTTTCAACAAAATTAATTATTCTTCTCTTTTGCAATAAAATTATTTTGCAGTTATCATTAAAAACTTTTCATGTAGTCAAAACGTTTATAAAACAAATTTTATTTTATTTTACAATTTATATATTATGTAGTATGTTAAAAACAAATATTAAAATAGATCAAATAAATTGTGATAAGATTACAAATTTATCGATTAATCTTCTAATATTTTATATTTAATTTTCAATCATTTAATCTATTATACACATTCGATACATATTCTTAAAAAATATATTTGTAAATTTAATATTCTTTCAATACTTTTATGAGTGGTAATAAGAAGAAATAATGATAAATAAGTTTTAATTATTAGTAAATAATTATTATGAAAAGGTTAAATTTTTAATTAAGAAATAAAATTCATAATATAAGTTAACTAAAAGAGTATTTAAGTAATAAAAAAAAATCTTTTAATATTTTAATTTAATATTTCAACTAATGTTTATAATAAATTTTTGTTCTAAAATAAAATATAACAATATTTATATGAAAAAATATTAAATTAAATAACATCTGCTATTAAATAAACTAATATTAAAAAAGAAAATAAACTGTCAAATTAAATGATCGATCAAAAATAAATGTACACGGTAATTATAATCTTCATTTTTAAGTTAATTAAAATTATTGAATACTGTTATATAACTAAAAAGAAAATTATATATTGTAATAGTAAAATAAAAAATAAAATAGATTAATTTCATAAAAATTATTAAGACAAACATGTAGAATTAACAGATATCGCTTATTTTTGGTCAATATTTCTATTTTAATATAGAACTTTGGATAAATTTTGATTTAATTTACACAATTTAATGTTATTTTATAACTGCCACAATATAACTTTAACATTAACTTTAACATTATATACTTTCCTTGATATTAAAATACCTCTAACTAATTTTTTGAAATCTACGGGTTGAATTTTCTAATGTCAGTTTCATAATCAATACTACGCATATGAGAGAGAAAGAGAGGGAGAGAGATAAACAGACTGACAGAGATAGAGAAGTAAATGAAGCTCTAATCGAAATAGCTATCTTCATCTATATTTCATCACTATTAAATGTAAGGTGTTCAGTTATACTATGAAACTTCTTCTATCACTGAATGTTTCAGTATCGATAGAAAATTTGTTTACCGTTTCGATCAAACATTGAATATAATATTTTGGATTTAATTGAGTTGTATCAAATAATTATTTGTAATAAATATATTTAATATATGATAGAAATGATACATCAATAATAATAATATGTAAACTGTAAATTTAAAATTTAATTTAATACTGTCTCTATTAAATTATTAAGTAAAAAATTGTATGTATTTATATAATAATTACATAATTTTGTGGAGAACGTTTCAAATTAAATACGTAGTATAATATTTATAATAATATTTCTTCCTCAAGGTATAAAGTTTTATAATATTTTAATATTATTGCAAATTAATTAATTATTTTAACTTATTAATTATAATTCAAAATAAGAAAACTTTTCAAATTCTAAATTAATTACAGCTGAATCGAAATTACTGTTCACTAAATAAAGAAAATTTTAGTATATATAATGAGATTATTGTCTAATAATAACAATGAATATAACAAAAAGTTCTATTAATTAAATATTAATTTTCTAGATTCAAAAAAAAAAAAACAAATAAAATAAGGCTAAACAATTAGTTGCATCATTATCTCATAGTACAGAAATTAAAATTCACGAGATGAGAATACAATGGGAAAGAATACAAAAAAATAAAAAAGCCCTTATTACATAATTGATTACTTGCACACATGCATGTATGTATATGATAATTCAATGTGCTGCTGTAATGTTCACGGGTACGCATAGATTGAGATTGAGAGGGGTATATGGAAACAGGAGGTGTGTAGGCATCATTGCAATACTAAACAAGGCACCTGCAAACCGCTGGCAATAAGCGACTCGCTTGCAGCGCTCCCACGAGGAGCCGTCCTCTCGCTATTTAGCCTAGCAACGCTATTGATTTCCTCTCTAGCCGAGACCGCGAGACGAACGGAAGTATCTCTCGTGTATCCTGGTCTTTACCACATGCTTCGTGTACAGGGTACATATGCCACTTACCATCTCCATTAAGATGATGTACGGAATTTTGCTTAAGTAAAGCATATTACTGACTTTTTCGTTCCTTTTTTAAACAATAGAATTGTGCCTTCATTTGGTATGAATAATAATAAACCTTTCGTAATAAAAAGAAATTGATATATTATAGAATAATTGTGTATTTAATAAAAATTATTTTTTTTTTAAATCTAATAGCTTTGAAAAATCAACATAATATAGGATAGATAATTTTTTGCTTAGTTCTCTATTTCATTCATACTAATATTATTATAATAATATATATATAATAGATTATTATATTAATTATATATATAATAATATAATATAATAATATTAATTTATATATTTATGTTATTATTATTCGATTATTTTGTAAATTGTATTTTACATTTATTTCGACTTTTAATTACAATTTCGTTTTTGATAAATAATTGAAAAAATGTATAATTTCAAATTTGCTAATCATTTAATAATTTCATTTTTCTAAAAATATATCTATTTTTAAGAAATAATTCATTCCAATCAATTTTTCTTATTTTACATATCCTACTTATTCTTTAAGATAATCTTTTTACATGCAATATGCAAAATAAATTTACGAATTCTTAAATCAAATATTTAAATTGTTTTATGTAACAAAATATAATAAAAATTTTCTAAATTAAATTTTTAGTTAATTTTATTTAATTAATTTACTTTTATTACATTTAAAACTTAGGATTTATTGATAAGCTCAGGTATAACATTAACAATACAATCATATTCAACTATAATATTAATTAGTATGATTAAGTAATGTATTATATTTTCTTATAAAATAGTAAACATACTATGTAACTTCATTTTTATAATATAATATTTTTACTCAAAAATTGGGATTTAATTTGTCAAACATTTTCTAATTTAAATGTAATTTTTATTTTTACTTTTTGAATTCATAGGTTTAAATTAGATTTTTTCAATCACTGAAATATGAAAATATATTATATGTAAATATATTGTATGACATATAATTTTAACTAAATATATTTTATAGAAAAAGAAATCATAAAATGTATTCCCTGACAATTTTGTAAACTTCAATTCTACAAAAATTAAATCCTAATTTTTACAATTTCTTCCTTAACGTTTTAAAAATTAATTTAATTTATATTTTGTGAAATTGAATTATTAATAGATTTTATTCATGCGATGAAACTGAAATTAATCAAGAAAATTTTTAAAATAATGCAAATTATTATGGTATAAAAGAATTTTAATTGATTATTATTACTATATTCAGAATCAAATTATAAAAGAATTCCATTATTTAAAAAACTTTATTAAATAAAAACATTAAAAAAATGTTTATTAAATGTCACTTATAATCTTCTTTATAATCAACTTTCATCAAATAATATATTGTAAAAATTTTTAAAACAATGTATATTGAAAAAACAGTGTTTTATAAATTAATAAATTGTAATAATTAATTTTACGAAATTCTGTATAAATATATTTAAAAAAATCATTTTAGTAAATATTAAAATTTCAATACAATAATTTTATTTGACAGGCTCCAACTCGATAAATATTTCAAAATTAATAAAATAGAATGAAAGCTTAAGCTGTTAATTACATTTTAAAAATTGTAATAAAAATATTTCTATGTTTGCAAAAATTTTTTATATTAAAATAAATATAATTTGAAGTCAACATTTGTACTAACAATACATTTAAGAAATATGATTTGAAAAAATATTATTGGTTTTTTATATTACGATAAATTATACGTTACAACTTGAATAACATATAATCTTCTACATTTTTACAGATGATAAATTTTATAATTTTATGTTAAATATCAAAATTAATAGATATACGTCTATATTAAAAGAAGTCAAATATATTATAAATATGTTTAATACTAAGTTTGAAGAAATTTGCGCTGCTCATAATAGATATAACTTTTATGTTACATTTTTCATAGTATAACGTTGTATTGTAAGAAATATATCCTATAATTGTAGTACAGTATTTTTATTAATTATACATTAAAAAATTATTTACATAAATAAAAGCTCAGATAATCTTAACAAATATAACATGAACTAAAAAATAATTTTTTTAGATATATATTTGTTGAATTTAGAAATATTTTTTTTTTCTTTGATATGAAGATGTTAATTTTTGGCAAAATGCATTCAACCCTTTAAGGATATCTTATGTTGCGTACTAAAACGACGTTGCGTTCTGTAGACATATGTCTAGTCAAATTTAAAAATTATTACTAATAAATTTACTATGTGACAAATGATTTTTAGAATTTTATATTTTAATTTTTTATATTTACACTCATATGCAACTTTTATTTTCATTAGAATAGAGAACCTTTTTCAGGTAGTAGTCTACTATTCAGTGACTTACTTATCTAAAAGCTGACACTGTTTTTATATCATTACTATTTATTCAACATTAATTTAAGCTAAAGTTTCTTATAAATCAATTTTTTTAACTGTTTTAGTTTGTTGATTTTTTTACATTTCCTAATTATTTATTTTTATAATCAGTCAGGTATTTTTTTTTTATTTATTTCGTACTTTAGAGCACCTACTATATATATTATTGGTTTGATTGGATCTCTTTTAACCAATGAACCCTTTTTATTACCTAAATTAACCCTGGTTTCCTGGACTTGAGATAAGACTTATCTTATCTTGTTATTTTTAGCTAATTCTTCCAAGATCAGCCAGAGTAAGAAATGCTGACTGTTTTTCTCGATAAACAGTATACCTTTTTGCATTGTTTGCCTATTCAGCATTAGTACTACATTCTCTATAATATTATGCTACAGTTCTGATTTCATCTTATAAGATAAAAATTAGCCATCAAGAAACAAGACAATCTCAATTAAGATATCCAACTCCAAAATTCTTGATTATACTTCTCGTTGGTTTTTGAAATCATCGTATCTATTTTACTAGTTTTCGATATTTTTTCTAAATCTTCTCTCTTTTGTACGATATATTATCATTATATAGGTCTAGGAAAGCGTTAAAAGATTTTAAAATACATAATTTTCGGTATGCAAGCATTTAGTTACATGATCGAAAAACTGTTAAATAAGAATAAGTATCTGCTATACGATTCTAGGTTTAAAAAAGTAAAGTAAGAATTGATAATCCAAACGAAGACGATCAGATAAGTTTTGTTTTAATATGTGTAATTATTTTTATAATATGAAAGATTCAAGATCTTTATCTATTAATTTTGTAAATAGATTTTATATTAATTATTTTATTTCACAATCTATTTTGAATCTGTTAAAAATTATGTTTATAGGAAATCATTTACATCGATTGATAACATTTAATCTACTACTGTAATAAGAACCGTCAAGCAACTATTCATCATCGTCTAAAAATCTTAAATTTATTCTTTACATTATTTATACTTATAATTAATAAGGTTAATAATAATAGTTTTCACATAGTGCTTGTAAAAATAACAATTGTATAAAATGCAAAAAAAATTTAATCAAACTAATTTTTTTTAAATGTAAAATAAATTCTAGAATATATATACAACAATTTGTAATTCTTAAACATTTATCATTACAATAATAACTATGACGAAATATTTTTTATACTAACAAAATTTGAAACTTTAGAAATTGTAGCAATACGCAATATTAATGAAGCTTTTATAAAGTATGTAAAATATTTACTTATGAAAACCTTATGAATAATAAGTATAAAATATTACTATATAAAATATAGTAAATAAAATAATATTTTAAAATTTAATAATAAAAATAACAATTATACATATTAATATTTATTGTAAAAATAGATAAAGTACATAAGTAAATTATGCTATTTCTTTATTAGTTAAAAAACATTTTTAAATTGGTGTTGTAATATATTCAAATAAGCTAATTTAGTTTGACATGAATTTTGTTTTTGATACCATTTATTAAAAATAATTTAATTTATTGTTTTATTTAATTTATATTGAACTATTATTTTAAATTATTTTGTATTTCTAATATTAAATAAAACTTTAATTAATTTATGTAAGTAAAATAATAAATCAGATATTTAACATTTTTCAAATATATTTTAAGTATTTAAATGTGATATTTATCTGCAATCAAGAAATAAAAAAAATTTATTACGCTTAACATAAGACAAATTGAAAAACGATAATAATTAAATATCTAATTCTTTAAGAGAACTAATCTTATCTGAAACAATATTTTATAGAATATATTTTACAATAATATTCATTGACAATATTTGACAATATTTTATAGTATGATATTTTATAGAATATATTTTACAATAATATTCATTGACAATATTTGACAATATTTTATAGTATGATATTTTATAGAATATATTTTACAATAATATTCACTGATAAACATATGAATAATTAAATATAAAAAAATTAAAGATTTAAAAAATGATTAAAAGACAAACATTTATTGAATTAGGTCTTCCTTATCTTATCTATTCGTATCATTAAAATAATCTATTTAATCAAAATAAATTATAAATCTTTTCTTAATAGAAAATTTTGAACATGAAAATAAAAGTAACAAAATATTATTTATTTCTAATTAATAAGGAATTAAATCTAAATATATACTTCAATTTTCATGTTAATAATTTTAATACTGAAGTACAATATAGCTAATAAAAAGTATTTGAAAAATGTAGAAGCTTCTTAATAAAAAGTAATTTTATAATAATTTAGCTTTGTGAAGAATTTATTTAACTAATCTATCACCGAATTATTAATTCAAATAGAAAAATTTATAAAAATATAAATGTTATAAATTTTAAAGTATTTAAATCTTTTATTATCCTATACTTACAATTAATCAAAGAAAAAATTCTGAACTAGTAGGAATAAAAATTGTTAAAAAAATAAACGGCGAATATTTACAAAATCAAAATCTTTACTTGTCTTACTTATCTAAAATACAATTTCTAAAATCTACGAGCAGCAAGTCTACACTGTCAGATCTTCGTATTCATCAGATTGCAATCCATCAGATGGCAATAGTATTACATCCATGGCAAACAGAATAATGGCGCGCATCAGATCAAAGAAACTAGTATGGATGCCCCTTTCCGTTGCTGACATAGATCCCGAAATCAAAAGTGTTTTCATTGCCTATCTTTTTATTTCTCTTTTACTCTCTTTCTGTCTCTCTTTTCCTTAATATACCTATCCATCTCTCTTAAGATGCTTTCTCTACTAGAGTTCTAGAACACATGGATATATTCAGGTCAAGTTCAATGACTAAGTTTACAGAGATTGACAATCAGACAGAGACTGGAATGAACAGACTGATGGACGGATTCATGGATAGACGAGTTGACAAGCACGTCTATTCGTGGATAGTTTGCGTTCTGAAGCTCCACTTCGCACGATGCATCCTTCGCTTGCTGTTCATGAATGACTTATGCAACGAGAAACATCGTCTGTGCGCATTCTTATGTATGCTTGCGTTGGAGAGAGGTGGATGATGTCAGTGTCAATGGCACCAGCTGCGGTGCTCGTGAGAGAGCACTTACGTCGCGTCGGTTCGTTAAATCGAATTCTTCGTTCTCATGGCTACTCCTATGTTCTCTCTCTCTTTCTTTCTGTCTCTTTCTCTCGCTCTTTCCATCTAGGAGACCAAAAGCAACGCCTTCACCTGTGCAAGAAAACAAACACACGTATGCGTACCGCAAAGTAGAGTCTCTATTTGTGCAGTCGAAACGGAAAATTGTTACAACAATAAACGACTTACTAGACCCATGCGATAATTTCGCGTGAAGTTCATTAATTTGAATATACCTTGTAAGAAATCATCAATTGCATTTATAATCAATTAATGTAAATTTACAATTTTTTACTTTTTATATCATCTTTTACTACAATTTTTACAAATATATTTTTTAATTTGGTCTATCGTATTTATTTTCAATAACCTAAAAAAGTACTTGTTCAGTTTTACTGATAAGAATTGTTTAATAATTATTTCAATAAAATAATTTATAGAAAATTAAATTATATATCTAAAGAAATTAATCTGGTGAAATACTGGTTAAATTAAAAAAATTATTCAATGCACCAGATGTATACGTATATGTTAATGTGAAATTTGAAACTACGTACTCAAAGTAAATTTTTCCAAATTAAGCATCTGATAAACATTAATTATTTATGTGTTGCACGAATTATATTAATTATTGAATGATATTATATTCAATACAAATTTATACACATAATAAATTTATTATACTTTTAAATTAATTACTCGTCATCATACAGTCGGGGTTTGATTGACACATATAACATAATACTTTAACGTTAATCCAGTATAGGTAGATACTTAAAATGTTAAGTAACTATTAAGCTTGACATCTTGTAATTTATCATCGGAACTAGATGTAAATATATAAATTTTCCAAGTTTTATGATCTTGCAGTACAACATAATATACATTTTGTCTACGGTATCTTACTTAAGTGATTTTATTTTCCTAAGCTATTATTTATTGGATATAGAGGTACTTCCGTTGTTTACTATCATACGTTACTATCATTTTACTAAATCTCTCTTTTGTCATAATTAATTATGTAATACAATAATGTATATATTATTTATAGTTATGCTTTTGAGAAAATGTCACTATAAAAAATGTAAATGAATTGTAATGATTAAAAAATGATGAATTAAAATAAAAAATAATGATGTACTGGAATATATACATGTATAGATTTCAAAATAATTAATATGAAATATATAAAGACAAAACAACTAAACGATACCAATTTAAACAAAAAACATTTTTAATACATAATAACTGTATATAATATAATATATATAAATATATACATATATATCCATAAATATGTATAAAATCTTTCAGTACATATAGTAAAAAAGAAAAGACTGAAAAAAAGCAGATAAAAATATTTAATAAGATAGTAAATTAAAAAATCAATAAACTTCCATATCTTACAATAATACAGATTTTCTTATAATTATAATTCATATAAATTTTTTCGACAAAACAGAAAATGTAAGGGAGAAGTATTTCTGCAGAAAATTAACGTTTTTTTAAGATTTAATATTTCTTGAATACGTACAAATGATAAGTTTGAGATATGTTTTTATGTATTTTCTAAATACATTATGCGAGAAAAACTAATTTGCTTGTCCCTATTTTTCTGTCAATTCTTTCTCTTTTTTCTCTATTTCTCCTGCCTGTCTCTCTCTATCTCTTTTTTTGTCTATCTATCTATCTACCAACCTGTCTATCCATATATATTCCTATCTTTTTTTTCTTTATACTCTATTTGCCTGTCTCACTTTCACCGGCCAAGTATCGATTCTGTGTTGCTACCAATCGAGCGAGAGATGCTGTACGTGACATATGTGAATAGGAATGACTCACTCTTAAAGTGCGAGAGATAGTAACAGCAGTTTTCAATATAATTAAAGAATAAAGAATACTATTTTTTGAAAAATAATGGTATTTACGGTAAAAAATTTTCATCGCATAATTTTTATATATAGTATAATTAATACAGTTACAGATAAATATAAACTGCATAGGGTATTCAATATTAAATTAGAGTTATTGATAAAATATTTGGATGTATACAAACATTTGCCATTTTTTATATTATATATCTTTATTCAAATGTATGCCTTCTATAGTTAAATTTATATCTTTTAAAATTATTCATTTTATAATAAAACAATAAATTTCATTTTCTTCTGTATTAAAGTATTCCTTGGTACATTTCTTATTTATTTATAAATAGTGCAAACTTTAATGTTTACTGTATTACTACAGTTAATATATTACGTATTCCTTAATAATTATAAGATTTTTCGATTATAGATATATAGAAAATACATAAATTAATAAGATTATATATATAAGATATATATATAGAATAATAAGATTAGATATATAAGATAAGTTATACGATAATCCAAAAAAAAATTGTTAGTATGAAACTTTGTGTGCACGCGCGCATTAAGTAGAAAGTTGTATGTGTAGTAAGACCTCTATTTCAGAGTCAGATCCCAAGATATTATATTAATCCTGATTTTCTGAATATAAAAATAATTATTTTCAGTGAATATACACTTGTTCATAACTTATAAGATATTATAATTTTTTTTATTAAAAAAATTATTTATGTATGCCTATCATCTGATTTGCCACTGCTTCAATATCTACTAAATAACAAAATGTGAATTTAAAAAAATTTCTTATAAAAGGAGTGATCTACAAATTTTTAATAGAAACAAAGTTCGAAAAAATTATTCAAATAATATAATATTAATAATAATAAAGTATTGAAAGAATGATTTTGTATTTTGTAAATCAATAAATAATTAAAATCAAATATAAAATCAATTTTTAGATCTTTTATATGTTCTCTGGTATAATTTTAAACCTTCGCTACATCAGATCTTTTTTAAAAACAGGATTTATTTATAAATTAATTGATAAAATCCAGTCACTATTAGATTTTTAAATTTTCACGCGCAACTTAATCATATAATTATACAAAAATAATAAGAATTTCTGTAAATTGACCTTGTTCAATACGAAGAATGTTAATGTTTTCGAAATAATAAGTATTTATCTTCTAAAGAGTTTTTAAACTTTAAATATAAATATTCATATCACTATGTAAACGTATAAGTTTCGGTAAATTTAAATTATATTATAAAATTTTTAAATCTTGGAATTTTTGCATATTTTATTATTATGTAGTTAAGATTTAAATATTTTTTGGTTTAAAAATAATAGTTATTACATTCATGTACATATGAGATGTAAAGACTAGATATAGCAATTAAATTCACAAAAAACTATGTGGAAAACGTATAAATTTAGTATGTACTTGAAAGAAAAATATGTATCGAGCACTGATATTTCATTTTCTTACTAATAACGCCTAATAAGGTTATTTATCGTGCAGGTATATACAATCAATTTAGTTATTTTTTAATAACAAACTTAAATGTTTAGCTGGATTGAAAATTATACAGTTTTAGATGCTTACTAACGTGACTTTATGTATATTTTGAAAAAATGTAGTTCAATATCAAATACATAAAGATGATGATTTAAAGTTAGTGATGTATGAGAGAATTGATCCATAAACCTGTTATAAATTAGAATCCCCCATTCGTAATAAAACTATTTATTAGAAAAAACAAAAGAACACCTTGTTCAACAGTCAAACTCCTTTACTAATCTATCCAATCAAGAGATGAGAGATAGAAGATAGTGCTCATAAAGGTAGCCCAAAAAATAGACAGAGATAGAGACAGAGAGAGAGAGAGAGAGAGAGAGAGAGAGAGCGATACAGAAGTCCTGCCGACGCGTTCCGCTCGAGATTCTCCTTGGCAATGCTTTTGCGGCTTTAAGAGTCTCGAGTACGTCGCGCTACCACTTGCTTTGACGCATGCGCACGTTTCTCATGCTCCCTTGGATCCTCTTGCTTCTCTCATTCTCTTATCCTTTTCCCCGTCCTCGACGTCGCGACGGCGAGCGTCGCGAGTCCCCCCCTTGCACAAGCGTCCATCAGGAAAGCAGCGATGAGAGCCTGTACGTATCATAGCCGTGGGGGCATCATCTTCCTTTTCCAATTCTCCCCCGCCAATGCGAAGAGCGCTGGGCGGCCAACGATGGAAGCGAGTTAGTGGTAGAGGGGCCGAGCCGCCGAGCCGCAGGAGCGCGCGAGCGCAAGGTATTTAAGGTACCGTGGCCCAGCGACGCACGAGTAGTTCACTTGAATACGGCGCGCCGGTGTGAGAAAAGACTGGGAAGAGGAGACGCGCCGCGAAAACGACGCGTGTGTCCCACACACAAGCACACGCACACGCACACGTAGCTTAAAGAAGGCGCAAGGGCGCCGTAGACACACAGGACAAGTGCGCGACCAATAGCTCGATTCCCTCCCTATTTTTCTCCTGTCCTTTCTCTTTCTCTTCCTTCTCGATTCACTCGCGCCTAAGGCGGAGGCTGTGCGAGTTACCGCGTAGAGTTCCGGCAGTGATTAGGATAAGGAAGGGTCCTCGCGGCGATTCCTCCTGCGCCCGAGTTCAGCTGCGGTCTGTAAATAAGGTAAGTTTGGGAGAAACAAATGATTTGAGAGAACAGTGATAACTTCGGATGCCGGGTGCTCTGATTGATATGTGCAGATAGCACGCGGTCGAGACAGTGAAGTCTGGCGATCCCGGGAGACACGTGAAGAGCAAGTGATTAGTGCGATACACACAAAAAAGATGCGTGCGCGCAAGTTCCAAAAGAGAGACGTTACTACCCGTAGTGCGATCGAGCAGGAGCTTAAGCTCCTGGAAGTGACTTTGAGACGAGAAAGTATAAGACTGTTTCTGGAAATATGCAAGTTTATTGACTTTTAAAAGTTTTAATAGTTTAGAACCTTTTACACACTTGAGCATATGATTCAACCTGCAGAAATAATTATTTATATGATATTTTTATAATAATTCTTCTATTTTGTACAACTTATTTCATACTATCTTCAATGAATAATGCGTTATCGCAAAGAAGTTATTATTTTGCAAGTCAATTAATAACTTCTGAATACTTTTCCAACGTTATCATAGTTTTATAGTACATCTATAATATTTGAATAAGGTATAAACATGTTATTTCTACGTTATTAACAAATGATTTCAGTATTTCTTAAAATTCAAAGATGAATGAATCATAAGATAATGAATAAATGTTTCTGATTCAAAAAGAAAGAAAGTTGACCCAGTTAATCAGTTATTTATACGCCTCTAAACACGTCTTAGGTGCTACGACTGAATGGTTATTCTTTGTTTTATAAGAGATTCCTAATTTGTGTTAACATCTTTTCAAAACAATGAAAATATTATATTTTTAATATAGTATATATTACTGATTTTTTGTATCAAATACAAATTCAAAAGCAATCAATCTCTTTTAATAATTACAAGTTGGAATAAAATATGTTACATTGCATATTATTATTACTTATTATATATACTATTATTTTTTTATACAATAGTTAGATAAAGAAAGACTATATAAAACCAAATATTATTAGTCCATTCAAGTACAAATGAATTTTATAATATTTATAAAAGTACTCTTTGCAATAAATAAAATTTTGTAATTTTATTTTGCATTCTTATTATATGAATTATTGGCTTGAGTATAAGTATAATAATATAAAGATAAAATTTTAAACAATGAATAAATACTAAAAATTAAAATAATATATACGATGAAAAAAATGGGTGAATAAGAGAAGAAAACAAATAGATAGAATGATATAAAGAAAAAGAAAATAATAAAATGAGATTAAAGATGGATAGGATAAGTAGCATTTATTTTTTTAGAAACTGTTGGTCAATGTAGGGTGTCCAAAGCCTCGGCAAAAGAAGGTGAAATACAATCATTGATTGCATATTCTGTGCGCAACTACAATTCTACCTTGTCATTCTGCGCGTGATTGACATTATACGTCCAATATATTCTGATTTTCTACTTCAAGGGCGTGGAATTCCAACTGCTCATCTTTCTCTCTCTCTCTCTTTCTGTCTGTTTCCCACTAATTGATTCTTTTCATTTGCACGTATTTTGGTGTACTAGTAATGCAAAGATAAATATATAGCGTTAAAAAATCAACCGTCGTATTTCGTTAATATTCTTGATATACTTAAAAGCTGATACGATTTTGTAGAGAGTATAAGCTTTAAAAGGATAACCAAAAACAAAATTCAGTTCTGAAATTTATATAATAAGCTTTAAAAATTGAATATATAAAAATAAGTCGTGTAATTTAATATTTGTTAGCAATTTTTAAGTAAAAAGTTTTAAAATGTAAATCTAATCACTTTATATGTATTTATAATAATAGTGTTGAAATAATTTAATTATTTAAATATAATCACTAATGAATAGATTATTTACTAGTATATAAAATAATTTAAGAATTATCAATGTAAAATGACTAAACTAAATATTTAAATAAAATTAATCAAAAATTTGTCGAGTAAAAACTAATAAATAATTAGTTTTACTTTAAATACTAAAACAATAAAAAATAATAGTTTATTATTGAATAATTATAATTTTAATAAAAAAATATATATTAAATATATAAATGAGCAATGAATTTAAAGATTTATCTAAATATTAATAAAATTAACTATAGATTCTGTGATAAATCTGATTTGAAAAAATTTAATTTAGATTTTTTCAATTACATAAAGGAATATATAAAAGACTAATGAGTATTACAATCTTTCAGAAAAGTAGGTTTTGAAACTGTAGTTTAAATGGTGAAATAATAAAATCAAATCCAGTATATTACTACAGAATATGTTAATTCTGAGAATTAGAAGAGCATACTTCAAATCTTCTTAGAAGAAACTAACTTTGTAAGACGATCTCAAAAGGATCAGTTTTCAGCATGAGAAGGCTAAGACGTGACAAATCCTCTGCGCGCACGAGTGTAAGCTTCCTTCGTACCTGTGCACACTCGCCCTGGCAAAAAACACGCTTGTTCGAGAGCGAACTCGATGCACGACACCCTCGGCAAAAACGAGACTGAGTTCATTAACTCGCACGAAGAGAGCCGGTTTTTTCGTGCGCTCGGGTAGAAAACCCTAAGGATACGGACACACACTTTGCTCAAAATCGCGGACGCACGTGCACATACATGGATGCAACCAGGGCAAAACCAATCGCTCCGATCGGAGGCATCCACGTCGTCGGAAAACAAAAGCTTACGACCTCTTACTCAAAAACTATTATGTCTGTCTTCTATTCTAACAGTCCTAACAAACCAATTTGATTTTTTGTCCAAAGTCTCTTTGAAAAGTTTCTTCCGATTCTTCTCGCTTTCTTGTTCCTTTTTTTCCACATTCACTTAAAAGTTATACTTAATTTTAAAATAATTTAGAAAAAATTTATGCATATTATTACTTTCATTCGCTATGAAAATTCTAATAAATTTAATGCGTTTTATTCATTTTTTATACTATTTCATACATATAAAGTTAAAGCTTGAAAATGATTAAATATTTATAAAACTCTTATCTAATCATTAATTTAAATTTTTTCATACCTGTTAAATAATAAGGTATTAGTTATTGATAATACACTATGAACCAAATATACGTAATAATAATAATATAAAATAAATAATTCTACATGCCAATTAGTAATGTAAGTTAAAATACTCATATCTATTATTTTCAACCAACCGAGTTTGTAATCATTTTCACATAAAAAAGACGATACACAATTAATTCTTAAAATAAAAAATATATAATTAAATGTTGTTAAATTATTTCCATAGAAAAAAATTAAATCAATTATACAATTTTTTTTTAATAATTACTGAATTTAAAACTATCAAAAAAATCAAGCGTATAATTGATGCACTAAAGAAATAAACTCATTCATTGGTTTCTGTTAAAAAATTTAAATCATAAATTATAATAAGTATTAAATCAAAAACCTTTCCTTAATTTCAAATTAAAAATTCTCTATTATACGAATTTGCATTGAAAAATTCAATAAGTGATCAAAAATTTATTAATATTTTAATAATTCGATCTTATATAAAGAATTATTGAGTCGAATTATTATACTATAGCACATTAATTAGTATAATAATTAATAAATATTATTTTTCAATTAAAATTTTCTTGTCTTATTACAATTGTATTGAGAGCTTATTCAAAATAAATTAAGAAGGTCCTTAACGCAAAAAATTAAAGTTTATAATAAACATATTAGAAATATCAACAACAGAATAAAAAGGACTTTGTTATCAATTTAAGGTGTAAATTATATGTAATAATTCTTAAAATAATTATCTATAAAAGGATTATTGTTTTATTCTGTTATTAAAATAGAAATTAGAATAATTCTGTTATTAAAATAATCAAGTCTAATATCACTTTTATATTGTATTAAAAAAAAACATTAACCAAATTATAAAATTTTACAAAATTTCAAATAAACATTGTTTATTAAATAAAACATTGAATTATTAGAGACATTATAGAAAATATATATTAAACAGTTCAATTCTAATTTATTTTAATAAATAATAAAATACAAGCTTCCTTTAAAGTATTGCTCATGAGTAAAACAAAATTGATTTAAATATCTTAATATTTAATAAACAAGTAAATGAAATTTGCATTTTATAAATTTTTGTTAATTAATATTAATATATATTTTTTAAATAAGTAGATATTATAATATAAAAATATATTCGAATAAAAAAATTTATAAAATTTAATTCTTCTTTTCTCTTTTATATATAATATTTAATAATATTTTAAGAATTACAATAAATTATCTTATAGTCTTGTGTAATTAAAATTGTATTAAAAATGTCTATATATTTTGAAAAATTATTTGAAATCATATCTGAATTGTTTTTAATTTTATAATGAATAATATACTAATAATATTAATAATACTAATTGTACATTAGTTGGTTTGTATTAATCGTTGTGATTTTAAATATTTTAAAATTTATTAGAAAGAATAAATAAATAAAAATATGTAATGTGAGTACTGAGTATGAATCATAGGATACGATAAATTGTTTTAAATAATGAAACCATTTTATCAATCCTTTTTCATTATATACAAATATAATTTTCGTAAATCAAAACATAAAATTCATTAGATAAAATAAAATAGATAAAATAAAAAATCAAATCTAAGTATATAGTACAAATTACTTAAAATATATTAATAATTTTCTGAAAAGAACTTGATCAAGAAGTTTCATGTGAATAACTTTATGCGAAGTAATAATGTGCATAATTATATACGGTTCCTTGTACAGTACAATCATGAATACATTGTACTCAATTTTAATTATTACATATGATTGACCTGATAGCAATAGTAATATCATTAACAGCATAATATTGAAAACGATAATATATAATTCGTAAGATGTGTAGAAGCAGTCAGCCCACTTTTGAAAGTCTTTTGCTTATTCTGTGAAATATAAATCTATGTTCGCAGGGATTGACTTTCAGATACGCATAAATTATACATCCCTCTAATTTATATGGGGAGTCTCTAATTCTCTTTCCTGAATCTAAAACAAAGTAAATACATTTTTTGAGCTAATAATTTAATTTAATTTTATTTAAATATACATTTTATAAATTAAAAGTAAATTTTTTAACATTTTATATTATTTTATCGCTGATAATATAAAATTGAAAATTATTATTTTATTAAATTAAATTAAAGCTAAAATAAAAATTAAACTGTTTCTAATATTTTGAATACAGCTACTTTTTCTGTTCCATGAATTATAAACTTTTTATTCACAATGTAAAAATTGATATATTATAATCCCTGAAACAAATGATGAAGATATTACGATTTATTTTTTATTTAATCATTACCTTTCAGTCAAGCTTATTTTTTGCGTAAAAATTTAAATACTTCTTGTAACTTTTGATTTGATTTCGTGGTATTTCATTACAGATGTCCTGTTCTTTTTTAAATCAAATAACCGATTGATCGTTGTACTGTCACCAAGAATTCAATACCGATATCAAATATCTTTTTCGTAACTACCAGAGAACCAGATGTTCTAGAATCTTATAGCTCTACTATATTCACTCATTTTTATATTTCTATATTTTATATTCAGAGCATTGAAATTTAATTTTTTCTTCTTTTCTCAGTTTGATGAAATTCCTGTTCACTTAATATTTTTTAATTTTTGTTTTTTTGAACAATCAAATATTTTAACTGTTACTATTAAAAATTTTAATTGTACATTATATTAACATTATATAACATGTAACATTATATAAGCATACATATAAGAAGTAATAATTACATAATTATTCAAAAATATCAAAATAACAATAGTTTTATATATTTCTATAAACAATTAATATAAAAATTTAAAACGAAATTTACTATTTGAAAGGTGAATATTTCACTTAGAAATTATTGATCTATCTAATATTTTTATTATTAAATTTCAACATAAAAAAGAAAAGAGGATATTTTAAATTTTATAAATGAAAAACTGCCATTAAAAAATAAAATATAACATTCATATTGTATAAGTTGTCATAGCAAAAGATAGATTAATTACCTTTTAAAAATAAATAAAAAATAGTAATCTAATTGCAATAATTAAGGTATAATAATAACAAGCTAATAATTTTAATTTCGAAAAGTGAAATTGGTGAATTTAAGGTTTCTTTTAAGTTACAGAAATGTATTTGCCTTTGTAATGATACATAAGTATATGAATAATCAATCATTGAATAAACAATCTGGTCAATGCGAGTTAATTTAATAATTAAAGTTAAATAATTATAAGAATATGTTATATAAAAATCTTTTTACAAAAAGTGTAAGACCGAAGGCAGCTCTTATCAACTACTGCAACTGCATTCACTTTGAATAATTGAAATAAACGTATATTATACGCTTTCTTTAATTAAGTTAATGAATTTGTGTATTTTTGCACATTCTCAGAATTACGAATATACTTAAATATGTGATTGAAGAGGTTCAGAAAGGTAACATGACTATAATATGGACGTGATATACTAGTACATAGTACAACACGTTTCTGGCAACTGATTTTTCCACGCTTCACACTTGATTATTGGCAAAGGGGCTCTTCGTTACGTATAATTTCTTAGTCGGTTATTTTCCTACAAATTTAATTTATATTAATAAATAATAAATATATTTAAAAAAAATTAAGATAATATATAATTTAATTTATTCTAAATTGAATTTATTTTATATTAAATTATCAAAACATTGTTTCCTATTATTGTAATTGAGTTAACACTATTTTGGCGAATAATAATAAAATTTCCACTCGAGATATATATATATATATATATATATATATATATTCATATGTGTACTTAATATATTATCCTTAATAATAGTTTAATATATATTTTTTATTAGCTTTATTTTATTAATTATTGCTACATTATTTAAATGAGAATGTTTAAAAATTTTAGCGAATTTTAAGTAAAAACTACAAAAATATTGTTTTATTAAAATAATAAATATTACATCAGTTTTTTATAATTTTTTTATAATTACTCGGAAGTATATTCATTTCATAATAAAAATTGCATAATATTAGTTGTAACATAAATACTTCTTAAAAAATAAACTATTACAAGAATTAAACTATATGTATAAGTCACAGAATAATAACTTGAAAACATAGTCAAAACATAAATCAGTAATTATACTACTACTTAGTTTCCAAGAATATATTTTTTTTTTAAATCATGGAAGTGATTATAGTAACTCAGTTTAAAATTCTTGTTAAAAATAAAAAAAAAACAATAAACAGAATTAATTCGTTAATATATTAACATATTTTATTTCACGTGATTCGAATTATCGGTAATATTCAAAAAGTAAGTAAAAATAAATGATACATAAAGAAATCTTTTCATATATCAACTGAATACTAATGCTACAATGTATTGAATTGAATTATTGAAAGCTGCAACATATAATGAAAACATGATTTTTGGAAGATTCAAAATAGAATCCTTCTTTCAATTTTTATACAAAAAATTTCATTAATTAAATTATAAATTCAAAATTTGAAAATCACAATTCCATAATATAAATGTTGTCTTTATAACAGCTAGTTATTGTAATATCTTTGAAATAGCAAAATGATCCGCGCAAGTTTATCGTATCTCAGTACATTTGCCACTTGATATTTGATTATCCAGATAGCTCTATCTAGATCAAAGCTATTGAGCTTGCGTTTCTCTATCTGAAAAAATTTTGAATTTCGTATATGTACACAGCAGATAAAGGATTGATCTCTTTCTTTTCCTGTAAATCGTAGAGAAACATATTTATTAATTAGACGGTCAGAACACTTTATATAAGAACTATCATAACTACTAACTTCAATTTTTCAAAATTTAACTCACAAGTAACAACTTGGATTGTAACAGCTAGAAAAAGTATGCATATCTTATATCATATTTGCTCAGAATAAAAATAATCACTTTTTAAAAATAAAAGTCTAAAATTTCGTGCCAATAAAAAACATGAGAAATTTACACTCTACTCTTTTTTTATCATATCTATTGACTTCTGATTAATAACAATTTTATATGATGTTACAATGTCTCATACATTTAAGAATGTTATTAAAACATTTTAAAATCAATCTTCATAATATTAACCTTATTTTTCAATATATTATAACCAATAAGTTATATTTATTATTAAATAATCAATGTTTATTTCAACAAATAATTTACACTCGTATTCTTACTTCTCAGTTAAACGTTATTTACACGATTTGTTTTACTCCATGTGTGAATTCTGTAATTGATGAAATTACATGTTATTAACACTAGTAATCAGCAAAAATAATACGTGATAAAAATAACTTTTTCTGTGCAAATGTATTAAATATTATACTTAGTTGACATATATAATTTCTTTTTTTAATTATTATAGGCTAATATATTGCTTGAAAGAATTTTCCTTTTAAAAAGAGCATAGTTTTTAAGAGATGTTTCAGTAAGAGTAATCTCCGAAGAATCGGCATGGAAACAATGCTGACCACCAAAATAACGGTTACTTAGCTTAGTGATAATTGCATACAAGCTTGTTCAATTAAAAGTAAACCCAACTTCTCAGGCTAACGCGCTTTTTAATTACGATCAATTGCAAATTTAATTCGATCTTCTGTAAAGAGCATCTCGCAATGCATTCAAAAACATCGAAAATTCGATGCAGTAATTGCTCAGATCGCTTAAATCTTGACCTCAACTTCTCCAATTAGTTATGAGATAGTCACGATCGACTGGTATTTAAATAGGTATATACGAGTACGGAGAGAATAGGTAAGAAGCACAGAATGCTTATAAGGAGGTTGTGGCTCTTGTCCTGGAAAAGTTCAGATATTTAAACGTTGATCGAGAAAATAATGCATATTTCCATATTAGTGTGATAAAAACAGTAGATCAAAAAAATTTGTATTCATTTCTGATCTGTGTATGCACTATACTCAAAGAAACTTATAATGGTATTTGTCATGAATTTAAGCAATCGTCTTACTTTTCTATTTCTAGTCATAGAATTTACAGATACGTGAAGGCAACAATTTGTATAATATGGAGGTTTTAATGATCATTCCGTACCATCTCACAATTCTCAAATTGCATTATTTAACTCATGAATACGTGCATAAGTTTGTTAAATTTTTGTGTAAAATAAGCATCTATACCACATTAATTGAAATACTTTAATACAATACGCGTATATATTATTATCATCGATCAATACAATACGCATCATCGAACCTGAATGTACTAGAATCATTTATTTTCAATAATTATTATTGTACACTGTTTTTTACTAGTACCTAAGATTTTTAATTACGTAATCCAAATTTAATGTAATTAAACTAATTAATATATTACTTTATACATATTTGAAGAATTAAAAACATAGTTTAATATAAACTTGCTATTGCATGCTGCAACCTTTTAAATATTGAAAAAAAACATGTTATCAGGAAATAATTTTTCAAGACTTTACATTAATTTTACATAATTGTGAGAAAATCCTTGAATAGAATAAGACTTCTACATTTTACGAACTGTACTATAGATTAAAATTGCACAGATTATAATAAACACAAACCGTATCTTATTAATGTTACCGGTAAGTATTGAAACACAAAGAAAATTGACTGTGCTTGTGAAAAGTTAAAATATTTATTTAATCTAATAATTTCATATTTAATTACATCAGTTGACTAAATTAAAATTAACTCATAGCTATAAAGTATTCATACTTGTACACTTGAATATGCAATCATTTATCGAGTTGAAAAATAATATTCTAGAAAAGATTCTAAAGAAGTATTTTTTTGTTTTTATTTTAAAATAATTTAATACTGTGTATATATAAAATTAATTTAATGCTTATATGAAGGTCATGGTTTATTCGTGGTTATTTCCCTATTCAATATCTGTATCGCATAGCGATAATATCTCGGGCATTAACCTGATTGAATTTCTTCCCATACTGTGACAATAAATCGCAGGTACAAGCGTATAGATACAGGTACCCACATGAAGAAGTTCACGGACGAGAGCAATTTGCGCTCTCGTATACAACTTTTATCCATGAGCGAATCTTTATTACCGTTCGGATTCTCTTAACTGTATATTTTTCAATTGCATCTTCAGAAAAACAAAAACCTTCCCTTCCTTACATTAAGAAAAAAAGAGTTAAAAAGAACGCGACTGTATGATAAAGTTGTAGTGTGCGTGTGTATTTAATGAAACGTCTTTCGGAACTACTCTCAGGAATGATTCTTTGGACAGTTAATTATATTATACACTCAATAATTATCTCTTCGCATTGCTAATATTATATCTTATCTATCTCTTCTTTATCTATTCATTTATTCATATTTCATCCTTGATATATTCGTCTTCCATTTTCTACCAATTCCCATTATTTTATCCTTAAGATATTTTCTTTTTATATATGAGTTATTATTTGATTTTACTCTTTAAAAATATTATTTAATTTTATTTGTTATTTCAACGTTTATTTATTCGAAAATTACGCAAAAAATGAGTTCCTTAAAATTACTTATTCTCTATATACATTTAATATAATATTGATTAAACTCAAAAATTTTAATATGTAATCATTTATAAAAATATTTTGGATATATATATATATATATATAGATATATATATTCTATCTATATTGTTATTATTAATGATTTATGTATATATTTTTTAATTTTATGATAATTTCATTGAAATAATAAATATAAGATTAGTAGTAAATGTAATTAATTGGTAAGTTAAATTATATTTTTCATTTGAACAATAAAAATTCTATAAACATTCTTTGTAAAACAAATTTAAGTTATTAATTAACATATCATTAAAGTTTTTCTTGTAATTTTTAAATTAATACAAAACTACATTTTCGATGAATAGTTTAAAATTTTTAGTTTTGGCACATTTTATTTGTGAATGTATAATGCATTTTTTTATTGAAGTTATTCAATTTTGTAACAAAATAATTCTATGTAATAATTAGATAATCGGGGAATATCGTAAAGATAATATCGTAAAATAAATAAAATATAGGTTTAAAATTTCTAAAATGTAAACATCTATAAACTTATTAATTTTTGTTATATATATGTATAATTACATTTCTAAAAATTATTTTGAGAAGTTTCAATACCAATGATGGTTTATAAAAGAAAAAAATTTTGTTGTTTTATTAAATTTTGACATTTACTGACAAAGAAAATTTTCTTTTGGGTATGATAGTGCACTTATGCTCACTACTTCTGTTTAAATTGAAATTAATTGATTGCTAGAAATAAAATTAAATTGAAATACAAAAATAAAATATAATATTTTGATAAGATATGTATAAATAAGATAAAACATATCGATTTGATGTATAAAATTATACAATTATACATACTTTCTTGTATTATTCGATATATCTTATTTAAATTTATTTATTATTAATATTAATTAAATTACTGTGTAGAAATAAATTTAATTTACACATGGTGAATAAATATGGCGTAGATATATATAATATTCACTTTTTTCATTGCAAATCAATTTTTTCTAGAAAAAACTAAATATAAATTAAAGGAACGAGAAAAAATTTTCTTTTAGAGAATTAATGAAACGAAAAGTTTCTTAGTAATCGTTGTAATAATTCTACTAATTGTCATTATCATCGATGTTGATGTATTATCATTACACAGACCAAATCGCATTTTTCGCAATCTCGTATATTAGATATAATTTTTGTTTCTTTATGTTTAGATTACTGCTTTATATTTGGAACAAAGTTAGAATAAAAAAGAAAGATAGAAGAAAAGAATAAAAATAAAATAAGAAGCTTCCATATAGTCGCTTGAGTTCCGCCATTAGGATACCATTTTACAATCTTGATGACTATCCACGGATGACGTAATTATGTTCTCCTGCACTCGTGTCTTTTATGAGTTCCGTACAAAGTGCAGTACATTGGACTTCTATGGGAAAAACTTTTCTCCGCTACTTCATTTTCCTTTTGAGTGCATATCGTTAGAAAAACACGAGAAAAGTAGATATACAAAAAAGAAGCATCAATCGCGCGCATGAGAATGAAAGTATGAGAGTACGTGCGTGTAACCGAACAGTAACGGAAGTGCCGAGAAAATGTTATTACACGAATTGCTATAAAGGTTAAAATAGAGTCAAGAAAGGAATGTAATGCATCACTTTTTCCAAGCTCTCAAGCGAGACGATTTTTATTCTTATTTAATTAATTTTAAATCAATAAATAGCTAGAGATCTTTAAAGAAACCTATTATTCTATTCACATAAATTATCTTAATAAATTTTTAAAAGATTAATCGAATAAATTTAAAAAATAAATTTTCATGTAAAATTTGAAAAAGAATTTAGTTTTTTATGTAAAATATATCTAAGAAAAATATTCATAAATACGCAGATTAATAATTATTAAATTTAACACTAACAATAACCAATAGAAATAACTAATTATTATCTATAAGGTTCGCAAAGTTTTCTGTCATTGACAAGCTTCAGGCAATTACCACCAGAAAATAGAATGAAAAGTAGTAAGGAAGGAGCAATGAAATACAACACGTCATCAATCTTTTGATCCTTATAATGTATTAAGATTCATTAAATAAAAAGGGAACTCAAGAAGAGAACTCACATAATCATTCATATATAAGAAAGGTATAATATAATAAAAAATATTTGTAATAAACAAATTATCTAAATATATCTTCTTAAGTTTAATCTATTAATAGAAAACCAAATAAGATTTTTAATTCATTAGATTAGTCTTTATCTTGCACTACAAAATATTATCACATATATTTATACAATATATTTATACATTTTAATGAACTCTTTAAATATTTGGTTAAAATATACTTTTAAGGTTTTCAATTTTTGTAATAAGATTTTTTTGTACATTCGATATATTTACGATTGAATAATTTAATATATAAAGTAATTTCGTTTTCTTTGAAATAAATGTATAATATACAATAGTATATATTTATATACTATTATATATTATAAAAATGGGTATCATTATTATTATCTGCAAAGATTTTATATATATACTTAATTGAATAATTTATATAAAAAAATAAGTGATTTAACATTAAATTTTGTAAAAGTAAAAATTTGTCATACGCATTTAAAATTATAAACTTTTGAAACTTCTTTCGAAACTAGTAATAGTAATGTATTAAATAAAAACGTATAGAAAGTTTCATGAAATTTAATTTATTCTTGGCCATGCATTATTTATATTAAACATCATATATAAATAAAAAATAAATAAAATAAATTATACATTAACCATGACTTTTCACAGGAGTAATATATTCTTATATCAGGAAATTGGTTGTTGTATACGCTTAAGAAAGTTAAAGCGTATTTTATTCTATAAATGATGTATAAATGTATCTAAAATATATGTATGTATAAATATATAAGAATGAAAATAAATTAAAAATTATATTGAATAACATAAGTTAATAAACTTTTGCCATGCAAATACTAGTTACACTAATTCGCATCGAAACTAGTAGTGAAAAAAAATATTAATTTTTTTTTCTATTCTTCCTCTTCTGGTGGAAATATTCATATAAATTTACACAAAATTATGACTAAAAGAATAAGTTCTAATCATAAAAATTTTCTTATGAAATACCGATTTAAATTTTGTGAATTTGAATTTATAAATTAGCATTATTATTTTTTTTTTATTTAGATAATCGTATGCTGTAAAATTAATTACATATACAAAAACAAACGAATCTTCAATAAGTTCCCAATACTTTGTTTCATTTTCACATTGATATGAATTATTTAAATATTTTTAATAAATTTATTACCGAAAGTGAATAATTTTTCAAAATTTTAAAAATTTTCATTTTAAAATTTGATTTAGTATAGTGCTATTATTTCTAATTCGTAAAATAAAGAGTAGTTCTGTAAAACAAAACAAAATATTCTAAAGAATTGATAATTAAATATTTCTAAATAATTACAGAACATAGATCAATATTTAATTTATTAAAAATTGTAGTTGTGTATAAATTTTTTTTATATAATTTTATAAACATTATACATAAAATTTAGTTTTATTTTTAATTTAATAATAATCTATTTTCATTAAATAGAAAAAGAAACCCATTTGAATTAATTTATATAGAGTCAATTTTTAAAATTAATTATATTCTAATGATATAAAATATATTTTAAATATATGAAAATTTTTTAATTAGTATATGTATTAGATAATTTCAAAGCACATTATAAATAATTTGTAGATTGATACCAAACTTTCTTATTTATAGAAAATTAAAACACTCATGAATTACCATTCAAATTAGTATTACTAATAATTCGTTCAAGATAATAAATGTAGCAAATACAAACTTATAAATGTGAATCAGATCTATTTTACGCTATTGTCTTTTAGAGTAACATTCGATAATATCTTTAAATATTAAGATTAACAGGTAATTACATGTTAAAAAACGATCAACTAATTAATTGATTAATTAAATTTTTTTAAGGGTAAAGTAAGTACGACTCCTTTAATGAGCACGTACACAATCTATACTTTTAATTGAATGCTTGGTGAACACAACCTTTAGTATTCTGTTTATTAAGTAGTTAGCTGTGTGTATATGTAATTTTATATAAAATTTGAACACATATGCATTTTTCAATGTGCATAAGTTAACGAGTTGAAATACCCATTTTTTTTTTTTTTTAATTAATCATGCAAAAATTATTTAGGCTCACATTAAGACATTAAAATTAAGATTTAAAAATGACATTGTTAAATAATGCTAGATATAAGATTAATAGTTATTGGTGTAGAAAAACAATATTTTTATAAATAGTAGTGGACCATGATGGTATACACAAAAGAATACCAAATTTAATCATAATGATAATTTATACTAATAAGAGAAAATCACTAATATTATAATAAAAGTATATAGCGCTAATAAAGAGATATAAGTAAAATGTAACTCACGTTCTTAGTTTTTTTTTTAAATAGTTTTAATAAAATGAAATAGTTTCAATTACTTACATCTGAAAAATTCCTTTATGAGAAACAAGGTCATCAGCGATTTTCTTTATTCTAATTTTATATTAGATATACAGATATTTAATATACAGATATTTGATAGGCTGTTTCTGCTACAGCATATCATATATATGTGTAATACTTTTAATAATATATACTAGCAAGTTTAGAGTTAATGTTTTTTAACTATACGCTTTTTATTTATTAAGTATAATTTGATTAGAAGTAAATTAATAAATTCTAAATTTATTTATTTATTTTAATATAAATTATACTGTTATAATAAATTAATTTTTATTTAATATTTAATTTTGTGCTAAACAAATAAAGACCATGCATTTCGTTTAAATTGTACGTTTTGAACTAATACAAACTTTTAAAATTCTTCGTGCGAAATTTCTCAAGCGACGAAGCAAATCCCCTTACTTGAAAATCTGATTAACGGTACTCTGTCTCAAGTATGTAGTAGGGATACAGTTACAGTATTTTTCATTCATCAAAGTTTAACTATAAGTATACTCTATTAATTCTGGGCCTCAGTTATTTACAACTGGAAATTATGCGACTTGCAAATAGTCCATCCAAGAGACAGTAAAATAATTATTTTTACGCTGTCTACTTTTCCATTCACATGTTGATCTTTGGTATCTTTTCCCTTATACCATATAAAACCAATGTTATAGTGCGAAGAAAAAAATTAAAAACTTTTGTACAGATGATGACGATAAAAAAGCGCATGAGGTAAATAAGAGATGCCTTAGTGGCTCCACGTGGAAAAAACGACTGTAAAAAATATTTAAGATAAAAATTTGAAATATAGGCTAAAAAATAAAAGATAATATGGCTTGTTTGTAATTATATGAAAAATAAATTAAAATATTAAAGAAAAATTGAAAAAAATAATTTAAATAATTAATTTCTTTGTTTCTTCTTAGGTCAAAAGATAAATAATATTGATAAAAATATTTGTAGTATAAATTAATTATGATTGAATAAGCTCAGGGATTTTTAAAACTATAATGTTACGTATTATATATATTATCTTTAAAATTAAAAGTCACATTATAATTGTAAATGAAAATTTTAGATATAAAATATGACTGAAATATAAATGAAAATTCAAGTGAAATTCACTACATTGATTCCCTTTCAGTAAAAAATACATCATTTAAAAAAAATTTATCGCTCCATCTTATTTAAGGTCTTTTTTACTTCTTTTATGGAAATTTACTTAAATATTTCTAATAATGTATACATAATATAATAAAATTCCATAGAAAAAACTTTTATTGTACAATTTGGGAGAATGATCTAATTATGATACATATGTAATTATGAAATCGTTAAGTCAAAAATGATATATCTATATACATCAATTATTATAAAATAGATATGACATAAATTATATCACCCTAAAAAGAAAAAAATAAAGTTGAACAGCTGATTTTTTGAGTAAGCAGGGAATAATATGAAAATGAAGTAACATCGTAAATGACTGAGATGACTATAAACGACCGTTTTTCAATCTCCAGATACACTCATAGAGCCATAGTATGTAAAATTTATTATATTACATATTGTTATAAAATTTAGTGCAGCTTTGCGAATAACATCGAAGGCGAAGAAAAATGATGAAAAATATCTGGTCATGCCATGTAAAAAACCTTTATAAAATCCTTTTATCTTTCTATTTATGTATTTATTTATAGGTGTAAAGACCATATCGAGATAGAAATGACGTAGACAGAAGATTTTTCTGTAACTACAGGAATGAAAGAAATTACTATGGTGGTGTAGGTATATTCTATACACTCCCTAATAACATTTTTTTACATTTGAGTACCATCAGAAAAAATATTATTTTCTATTTCCTAAATTAACAATTACTTGATGTAATACATGATGTAAAAATCTACGCATTATATCACTTGATAAATGATACTTGTATATTTATTGCACTAATCATAATTAGAAAAAGATCTTGCTTTATAATTTTATAGATTTTTTATTAGAATAATTTCAAAATAATTAAGTAAAATTAGAAATTAATTAAAATATTCACAGACTAATATGTAAATAATAGCATATAGAACTGCGTATAAATATAAACTTATATATTCAGATTTTAAAAATTTTAAAAGACTGTTTCTGATTTATAAACATAAAAATTACATCACCGTACGAATAAAATAGAGCATTGATATGCTTCAATACGTTTCACCTGCATCTTTACACAATTCTATATTTCTCTGACTCGATAATGAAGACCTGATATAAGTTGAAATTAAACTTATTATTATGACTTTTATATTTCGACAAACGTAGTTATCATTATAATTTCGAGGTTTGTAATATGTTGTCAACATTACAATTTATATTGTGTACATATGTATTTTGCATAAATAAACTTTCTTTTTTGTCATATCTTTTTATTTAATTTTATTTTGTACAAAATTTATTTGCAAGATATGAAGACAATAACTAAACAAATTAACTATTTGATCCATCTTAACAAAATTTTGTTAAATCTTTTAATGTGTTATTTTTACTTGTTTTTACTCAAATGAATTTCTCAATTTTCTCTTTTTTTAATATGATGATTTAGAAATTTTTATTAAATTACATATTTTTGATACAAATTTTGATAAACATAAAATTAATTTTAAATTATCTTTTAATAAGAAATCTAACAAAAATATTTCCATAATATTTAAATATATATTTTTTGAAAAAAAATTTTGAATAATTAAGATCTCATAGATTTAAAAAGTATAATAAAAAATGACAGTAAAGTGATAATAATGATATATTAATGTTTCAATTTGAGATGTGTTAATAAAATTAATAAATTTCGCCAAGGAATTATATTTTTCAAATTAGGTTGAAATACTTTCAAGTTCAGAAGGTTAGGCAAAAAATTATAATTAATGGCTTTAGATTGCACAAAATTTCTGAGGTATTGAAAATTTATTACGGCTAGTTTGTAATTATACATGTATATTCATTGAATAAAAATGTTTCATTTTACTTTTTTTTACTCAATTATTCCTTAGGCAGGAATATCCTGCATTTCTTTTATTTTTTAATTTTATTTAAATTTATTTATTAAAACTTTTTTTTCAGAAATTTTTCTTTAATAATCTCTATAACTACATTTTTCATTACTTTTGATTTGTAAAATTTAAGTTTTATAAATTATTATATTTTAAATTATTATTTATAGTACTATAGTGACTGTTAGAGATCTTTTATTATATTAGTAATCCCTTCTCAAAGTAGTTGTAAGTATTTTATCTATAAGCCTTGTAAGACATTATTCAATAAAGGATTTGTTTAATTTTTTGTTTAAATTGTATTTTATAATCTGTTAGGAAGATAAGATCAAATATTCTACTTTTAATTTAAAAAATTAATAATATATCAAGATAATTTTTTTAATTCTTTATAAGGTTTTTTATTCTTTTTCATATCCATTTCAAAAGCAATATAATTATTATAAATATAAATATTTAAAACTAATGCTTATATTATTGATAAGCTCATTATCATAAAGTATGATACTTCCAATAATTTGGTATTGCATAAAAACAGTGCATCAAGAATATGAATTAGATAATAATAGCATTAAGAGCGTTAATGGCAAGTCATATTATGCAAATAAATCAGAAAATATATCAAAAGGATAGAGTGCGATATGTTATTCGTTATGAAAAATATTCGACAAAATACCAGTTCTCTGTCGTGGCTTGACACGCACACGAAGAATTTTTTTCGAATTCTTCGAAGTAACATCGTTCATATCCACCCTCTACATATTAAGTAGCGTCTGCAAGTACTGTGTTCTAGTAAAAAATTTGATGGTCGTTGATCGCTTATTTAATCTATCGAAAATAACTTTACATTTATTATTTACTTAATGCAAAAACAATAGATGTTCAATTTCTTCTGTATAATAAGCAATGAAATGTTCCTTGTTTGAAAAAACGTAATTTATAAATTTATGTATTTATTTAAGTGATACTCTTATAAGTTATATAATACTATCACTTTTGAAAATAGAAGTTTATATCGTTAATTATCAAACGAAATACTGTAAAAATTCAAGCATTATATAAATATCTACATTAATAAATTTATGCGTGAACATTTTCCAACGTGTTTCTAAATTCGATTCTCTGTATGTTACAGGTGATCACTGAAATAATCCCTTTACTGGATGTCCATAGTTACGTAAGTTTACTTTTAATATAGAATTAAAAATTTATTCAATGAAGTTCATTTTTACTTATTTGCCTGTTAAGTAAATGTTAGATACATTGAAATTAAATTATTGAAGATAGTTTACAATAAATACAAGATAGTTAAACGCATATAAAAATTAGTAGGTAATTAAGGACTCTTTTGTATCTGTCTATAATATAGTATAATATTAAAATTAGTATTAAAATAAAATTATTTGATCATTATCTATAGTTTTGCTTCATCAAAAAAGTAGTTTAAATTTATCTTCATAATGAGGTGGTGTTCTGTAAATTCTCCAATAAAATTGTTTTTTATGTAATCATAAATCGCTTCAATATTCTCATCAAGTGTCTATCTTCGAAATAAAAATCTATATCGTTTCAGAAGTAATTAGAAAATATGATTTAAGATTTATAGACATAAATTAAAATTTGAATAAGATTCTCATTCATAAAATGTTAATATATAACTTTCTGGCAATCAAGAAATACATTTAAAGGTTAAAATTTTTCGATTAAACAATCATGTAAAAAATAAAATAGAAACGTGGAAATTCTTTGCGATGCTATGAAATCTATCTAAGGCTTTATATGGGCCCTAATCCATCTACTTTCGACAAAAACAACAAATTTTCTGAAGATATATGCATTGGTTCTGTGGTTCGCTTGTTGTATTGGTCGACGCTGATGCTACATCCAACTGATTCTTGGAATCGGTATCATGCGCTCATCGACCTATTACATCAAACTAAAGCGGGAAAGAGGAAAAAGCTTAGCAGGAAATTATGTAGTGCAGATGAGAGAAGGTATATTCAACACAAACACACATCTCACGTCGTGAGATGATCGTGGAGGTTCCAGCTTCAAATTACGATGAATTATGAACGCGATAACAATATCGAGTTAATTGTATAGTGACAACCATCGGGTGGAGCTCACGTATTTACTCAATGGAGTATTTATCTCTCCAAGCATACCCTATGCATTCCCTTTTTGTGGTGTGCACCTGCGTTTCTTTTTCTTGCTTCACTGTCTTCGGAGAAAGTATACACTGTCTAAGAATATGGCGGCATGTCTTGTGCAGTATATTTTGCTATATTTATCAAACTGTTAAAAGCTATTACTAAATCATCATACAAAATATTCACAGATAACAATACGAGTCCCGCGATTCAACGTTTCTGTTGCTTCCAATTAATGTTATTTTTATATAAAATTATACGGCGTATGTGAATTACCACAGTAATATAATAGGTTTTTATTAACAAAAAACTTTATTACAAATTAATATTGTAAATGATTGCACTCTTTGCTATATCGCTCCGTTAGATGTAATATTGTGTACGTGTAATATTGAACAATTAAAATATTGCTATTGCCGACTGCTTTTATCATTGTAGCAATTATTCATACTGAATTTTACATCCTTGTACACGAATATTTATTTATATGAACGAAAATCCACAAATGTAGCAGCGTATAAATTGCGTTATGTAATAGAGGCTAGTTGGAACAATACCTGTAATATACGATCGACATCGAGCAATCGATCGGTGCAGTCGTGCATAAAAAGACATTTCAATCGAGGTATCGACATCAGGTTTCCTTGTTCCTCACTCTTTTACGCTCTCACATTATATCTTCCATTTATTCCTAAAACCCAGGAGTCTGGAAAATTATCTCGGACTTCCTCTGCAGCGGCTCAAGTATAACTAACTTCAATAAATTTTATCTTCGTACAGTAGGATAATAAATTCCATTGTAATTTTATATGCAATAATATTTTAAACATGCACGTAAAGAAATGGATTATTATTCCATGAAGGAAAGAAGATCATTGAATATTTAATATATATATATATATATAATGGCGCATATTAGAACAGAAGAAAAAGAAAAAGAAATATAAGTAAGAAATTTTCATATTTCGTGAAGAGAAAAAATTAAATTTTTTAAATAATATTCTATCAAAAAATTTTCAATTATTACTAGTATATTTTTTAATTATTGTTTATTAATTAAATACATTACATAATTTATATATATATATATATATATTTATTTATTTATAAATAAATTTATTTATTATAATTTGATAATTTTATTTACTTTAAATGGTTATAGAAAGTTACATTATAGCTCATGAAATGCGAAGAAGTAAAAATTAAGCAAAAATAATTTGCACGTTTAATTACCAATATACTGATTTCATTTTTTTCTGATTCAAACTTAAACAAATATTTATTAAGATTTAATGAATTATAATTGCATAAAAATTCAGTAAAATTTGATAGAGTTATATAAAGAAATCTTATAAATAACACATTAACTAAGTTTCATACAAATAATAAAAATTCGAAAATCATAAAGATATCATTTTAAACTGGTTTCGTAAAATAAAAATATTTTCAGTTATACAATAACGTATTTTCAAAAATCTAAAAACAGTAAAAAATAGTGCAAGCAGGGGTAAAAAGTAATAAAAAAGCTAATGAAATAAATGAGTAAGTAAGAAGAAGGAGATTTCTATAGGACAAACACCGAACTGGGTAATGGAGTAGGAAACTTCTAATTGGCACTTCCGCATCGCTAACCACTTATACGCCATCGCATCGAACGTGGTAAAGCCAACACGTGCTCAATAGAAAAAGAAAAAGAAACAAATAATGATTCTCCAACATACGTTAGATACTAATGAGGCTGGGGATATGGAGAAATGAAAAAAAAACAGAGACAGAGACTAAGGTTGAAAAGGTTAATGAGTGAAATTGTTACCTTTTTTCTTATTTTTGGAAAACGTTATATACAATAAATAATCACGTCAGTCTAATATATTAGTGCAACTATAGCTAACTATTTAAAAAAAACAGAGCTAATTGTCAAATATTTGTACACATTAGACGTTATTATTTATACAGAATTGATAAGCCATCAAATAACTGCACAGCATAAATTATATTTTTTATCAAAATATGCACATGAAAATCGACACTTCGGATAAAAACTTGTTCCACAAAGTCATGAGAATTCTTAAGTTAATTTCTCATCTACAAAAAATCGAGCAGCTTGGCCTTGTTCTTCGCAGTATCCAAGCAATCTCGATTTTGATCTTTTCTGCGAGTCGTTCGACTACGACCCCCTGGAGCTTACAAATCGAGACTTTCAAACTCGATTTTTACCCTAAGAAAAACGCGAGAAAAAGAAACCCCGCAGTGCTTCTAGCGGTACTTGATCGTCAGATCTACCAGTGTAGTGCAGTAGATGCTTATCCAGAAGATAAATGCGCGTCTGATTCTTTTTAGGGACGAGTTTTCCTTATCTTAAATATTTTACTTCTCGTAGATGCTTCAGAATAAGAACAACTTAATATCGAAAAAAACCGAAGCAAAAACTTAAATTTTGGTAACAAATTTCAGGATTTAATTTCTGCTTTTTCAAATTTCTTTGAAAAACATGTTATTGATATAATACTTATTATAAATATTATTATTAATATTTATTTTTAATCATTCACATAACAAATATTAATAAAATAATTAATATCATAATATAAAGATCTAATCGTGCAATTAATCTAGTATCTGATTCTACGAAAGTTTTTTCAATTTTTTAAAACCTATATATTTATAAATAGCCTTTGTATCCACATTAATTATCATAAAAATAATTCTAAAATACAACTTGAAAATTACTACTTAATATTTTATAGATAAAAATTAGATTTAAAACAAAGAAATTTATATTTTACGAAGTAACAATTATGATATTGAAGGTTTAAATTGGTTTGAATTATAAAAAATCATATTTTAAAGTTATGATTGAATTATTATCTAAATAATTATTATCTTGTCTATATGCATAAATCTTTGGTTTATTTATAAAAATTTTTGTTATATTCATATGTAAAATCTATACTGTATATACTAGTATTAAAAATCATACGGAAAAAAATTAATGATATAAGTCCATGATCCAGTTTAATATAAATATAGTCATATTATAAGAATATAACTCTAAATTAAATTAAAAAAAATTATGAACAATTAATTTTCAGTATAGAATAATTGAGTATACTCTTAAGCATATTATAATTTAATATTTTAATTAATAAAAATTTGCGATTAAAAGTTTAGCAGTGCAATATCTTACATAGATACATAACTGAAATAATTTAATAAAATTAATAAAATTTACGTGTTTAGATTAAAAGAATATAAAATAAAATGAATTTACTAATATCTAATAAAATTATATAGTAATAGGAAGATGTTAATTATTATTATCACTACTACTGAGTATAATTAGAAAATATAAGTTTAAGATTTAGTCCGGATTTTCATTTTAGTCGTACAAAATTTCATAAAAGGATGCAAAAACTGATAGTTACTGTATTTACACAAATATTTCATTCTGTTGTCAATATTATATTTTTTAAATAAATTATTTTATCAGGTAATTATAGTTTGTATAATTTTACTGCTACATAATTTCATAAAATTAAAAAAGTTTTACATATCTAATTTAAAAATTTTATTTACATCGATCAATGTCGGTACAATAATACTAATAATAAATACCAATAAATACTAATTAATGTAATAATTAACTAATATATCATTATTTTTTAATTACTCTGTCTACGCAATAAACTATTGCATCATATAGTTGACGTAAAAAATTTATTTGACATAATGAACTGGAATTTATTACTATATCAGTTTCACAACTAACTAAATATCCGTCAATGTCATCAGTATTCCATAAAAATTAGTTTGTATTTAAAAAATCTACGGAATTTGACTTTTTAAATGACTTTCAATCAATTAAATATATTTACTTCTCTATTATCATTATGATTAAATTATTAAATTTCGTAAAAACCAAAGAAAATTAATAAGTTTGATAAAAAATGGCCATTTATAAAGAAAAAATTGCTCTATTACATTTAGTATAAAATTATACAAGAAAATTACATTAAAATCAATTTTCTCGGAGCAACAACGACGTAAGTACTTTATGTTCTCAAGAAAGTAAAAAAATAGTCTACGTAAAAAATAACAAGGTTCCTTATAAACCACACATCCATGAAGGATGCAACCATACCAGGCTCTCTACTTCTACGCGTTACTTATAACCCATCAAGTTCTCTTAATAAAACGCAAGCTTATAGTGGTCTCTTTCTTTCTCTTTCTCTTTGCCCTAGCATTTAACGTTCGCCGTTCTCTATGAGACGTGTGAAATATATACGAGCCTTAGCTTACGAGGAATAGCTGCGGTCTTTTAACGCAGCGACGCGTGCAAAGATGGGAATCCTTTCTAACGGGATTTCTTCCTTTTGATGACATATGAACAGCCGTGCTGTCAATTACAAGTCATACTTTTTTGGCTTATTGCCTGCTTCTTTTCCTCATTTTCACGTTGACCGTTGCAAGTCTCCGCAACCGATTACTTCCTTTGACGCACAATACATTGAGCATTGAACCGTTACAATCGTTACCGTTGCATTCACCCACGTTATCAGTAACTTACACTAGTTTTTTTACTAGTTTTTTTTTTTTTTTTAATTTTAAGGTGCAAACATAAATTTCAATTCGTCGTCTTTAATATAAATATATTTGAACAATAACAGATGAAGTGCTTGATATTTGTTGTTCCTCTTTTTGGCGACCCATAATTTGCATTAAATTTTTTGGAAATTTATAAAGAAAGTACTTATTTAAAAAAACATACATAATAGCATTATTTGTTTTTATAAATATTCTAGAACTCCAAAAAAAGTTAAAAGAAAAGTTTACATTATAAAAAATAGTCAAATTAAATTTCAAAATGTTTAATAAAATTTTTTATTTTGCAATTTATTTTTACTCAGTGTGATTATTTTACAAAGATTACTTTACACATTGGAAATATTTTCCTAGAAATAACAGCTTTTTAGGTGACAGTGTGATACATTGTTTTGGTAATTCTGAAAATAATGCACGTATAAAGAAGGAATTAATAATCATATTTTAATAAATTATATCTGTGAACAGCAATTAATGTAAATAAAATAATCGAACCAGTATTAACTAATGTATAAGTTTAACTGGTGAAAAATACATTGTTCAATTATATGATACATTGCGACATTACAAATATGAATAAAATAAATAAGTGAATTATTGATTGATAATTCATTGTACGTTCACTCTTATGTACAATCAACTCTTGCAAGTTAATTAAGTCAAAAAGACTGTTCGACAACGTGAGCGTCAGAGAAAAAAATCAATAGTGTGGAAAATGTTCTGGAAGCATTGTGCCGTTGCAAATGTCAGGAGCAAGATTAATTCGTAGTAGTAAATCACATACGTTATATGAGAGCTGGGTTTGCTTTTTCAGTAAAGCGTACGCTTTTATCGAGGAATGTTCTCAGGTACTATGCAGCAATCATATATTTCACGTTCTATGGTAATGGGGTTATTAAGGGAGCCCAGAGAGCCCCCCACCCCTTGTGAGCACAAATAGAACACGCGTCAGCTTCCCAATTCCTGTGAAGTCTTATATTTCGCGGAGACGTGGAAGCTGAGTCAATGAATTTCAGATAAACTAAGTTTTAGGTCGTGAGTTGTGAAGAAAAGTCGATCTGAGTTTAGCATTTATTTTTACTTTTTCAACGATTAATGCTTGCAAGACTGTCCCTAACTTTTGAATAAAAATAAATCGTTTTGTATAGAAATTCAAATTTTATAAATATTACTTTTAACAAAGAAATATTGGATTTTTTTTATTAAAAAAAAAAATATTTTTGCACCAAGAATATGTTGCAGTATTTTACATTTCATATAATGTCTTTGCTATTATCTTGTTAGGTTATTCTTTTATAAAGTATTTGTGAAATTAGATAATATTATACATAATTCGTGACAAATACAAAAACTTTTAAAGAATTTTGTAAATAATATTAACATATTATTAAATATTTTATTTTTTATACGATATGTAATTTAATAATTCTACACTTTAGTTTTTTCTCTGTATCCTCATATATTTTCTTGATGAATTACTACTGCACATATAAGATATGCATATAAAAACACAGATATATATGCAATATATAAATTAAATATAATATTAGCAATATTATAAGTTAAAAAAATGTTTATATTATTTTTTAATACAAATAAAATGGAAAAATATAAACTAAATATTATTTGCAAAATTTGTTATTAAAATATTTTATTCTTCTATAAAAATGATTCATCCTGTTATCATATTTTTTTAATTATTGTTTGAGCACGTTCTACATTATAACATAGAAAGTCAACAATTATATTTGTTGTAATACTTATGTCTGGTATAAATCCAGGGAGCTTTAAAATACTGGCAATAGAAAACACTTTGATAAAGTGAATAAATTTAATGGGATTGGCTTTTTCATGATAGAAAATTGGCTTTCAGCCGATGTCAATACAAAATCAAAGAGAGAAAGAAAGAGTCAATGAAGCGATAAAACAATCGCATAAATGATAAAAAAACGTTTGTGGCGATCCACTCATGCGCGAAGAACAGATTGAAAATGTAAATGCATAGTGTACATCTGATTACTTCAGACACAATATAAAGTTCTTGACCTGTTCACCGAATAATTACTGCGAACACAGTATACATAACAAATGAAACAGTAACTACGATTACATATGTGTGACAAAATTCATTGGTATTTATGTACTTATATGACATTATTAATTATGCACCAATTTCAAGAATACACATTCAAATAAAAAAGTAGCAGTGATCCTTTTTAAATAGATATTATTATAATATCACTTTCTAACAACTGTTTTATAGTTTTTAATTAATGTTTCATATTATATTTATAGGATAAAAATAAATACAGAACAATTTATATTTCAAACATTTTATATGAATTCTGGCTATGATTTTTAGTTTTAATATATTTTTCATCTGTAAAATCAATTTTTTCTTATAAATATAAATATTTTTCAGTCCATATCAAGTTGTATCGTTATTTTTACGACTGATTTTTAGATGAATTAAATTCTTGAATAATCTAACGACTAAATAAAAATACATAAATTGTTATATACGCATTCATTAAATCAATAAAAAAAATTTTCTTCATTTAAAACTGATTATTATATACTATATAACTATAAAATATTTGTAGATAATTGTAACAAGTATCCCAATAAATTTATTAATGAAATTTATACATATCCAACTTTTTTCACACATTCTTGTCCGGTTGATCGTGAAATGAGTAGATTGAATAAATAAATGTCTTAATCTTTAAATTATCGATTAAAAGAAATGTAATAACTATATGTCTCAGTATTATTAAACTAAAGAATATTTTGTGCTTTATTAAAAATATACAAGAAAATCTAGAGGAATTATATAATAGTAAATAATATCATCAAGGGAAGAAAATTATTGTTTGAAAATGACATATAAAATTAGCATCCTTCGATTTGATGCTTATGAAAAATAACGCATATTTTTGTGTATCGTCAATTGTAAAATGAGAAAAACCACAAGAAAAAGGTTTATTAGTTTTTACATTTATTGATTTAGTCAACAAATATAGAAACCTTTGTAAATACCTTATTTTCCAATATTTGACTGTGGGTTTAAAATTTAAATACTTTGTCTAAAAATGTATTCATATCGTCTTTTATAATGTTATTCATCGTAAATGTGAATTTTTAAAATCCTACTTCATTTCTGATTTTCACTATTAAGTGAAATAAATAATTCCATTAAACTACTTACAATAAAAATATTTGAAAATATGTATGGGAATTGAATAATAAGTACTATTATTAATTTCATTATTAAATAAAATAAAAATTCTGTTAAGAAATTTGGTGATATATTATTCTTAAGGTTATTACTCGTTGATTTCTGCTCAAATTCCTGTATATTATACGTCAATATAAAATATAATACAATTATAAAATAAAAAAAAAACACGTAGTAAAATAAAAGACAAGTATTTTGTGACAATATGAATATTAGAAAAAGGAAAATAGGTATTCGAAACTAATATTACTTTAACGGTATCTATTCAAATATGAAGATAAGCGTGTCAAACTGTCTTCTTCTCTTCCTCTTTCAGTTTCTCTCTATCTCTTTATTTATCTCTCTCTCTTTCTCCTTCAAAACTTGTGAATGTAGTCATAATTAAACTTCTCCGACAAAGAGAGAATTCCTTACCACTTGCTGTCAAAACACCAAGTGAAACTTTAATGCTACTGCTCCCTAGTTGATATAGCCGACTTCTACCTCAATGTCGTACACATTTTACGTACAAAATTACATTACGAATGAAAGAACGCGAATACGTGGGTGATACTGTCATACACTTGCAAGTACCTGTTGAGTCGGTACTTCGCACTCGGAACAACGATAATTCACTTGGTTTACAGGTAAATACCGTTCACAATTATACACGCACGTTTCCTTTGATTTTGCCTCGGGCAGCGCGCGTGCGTCGTATTGTAAATGTAATATGAGTCCACGGGTGTGTCTTACTACATGGTCAAGGATTTATCGTGTGTTTGTCAAGGATCTCGACGATTTTTCTTATGTCATGCAATGTGCTCATCAACGATAATTAACAAGTTTTTGTATTTTATAATCATATTGAAAAATTAAATACAGCTTATGAATAAAATAATATTTCTGTAGTATTTAAGAATTGTATAGATCATTATACTAAAATTTATTCATTATTTAAAGAATACTCTCAAATATGTTGAAAACTTTTTCAAAATTAGTGATTATATTTTATAATAAATAAATTATTTAACTTTCATATAGAATTAGCATTGCAACATTGAAAACATTAAGGGAATTGTGAATTTAATTATATCCTACGCAAAAAACTATCTAACATAATTTTTTATTACTATATATTATTCTGTTTTACCGTTATACAGTTCCATTAAAAAATATATGCACCTGAATTAAAAATATTATTAAAAGGTTATATTCTAATTTCTTATATCTTAAACGCTAATTTAATCTGACTGAAAATTATTAGTATTGTTTTTATTATTATAGTTGTTATTATTTGACTATACAGATGAGTGACAATATAATTAAAACTTTTAATAAATAATTTTTTTTTAATTTGTTTAAATAGAATACTGTGATTAACAAATATAAAATAGTTAGTATACTAAAAACTTTAATTAAATTTTAATAATAACATCATTTAAGGAATAAATGCTCTAAGAAATACTTTAATAAGTTATTATCTTCATAAACAGCACAAAATAATAATTTAATAATGATCTTATTACTATTCAGGTGGCGACATGTCGACGTTGAGATTTGGCCTCTGCCAACCCAGAACCATTCTGTATCTAATTTCCATCATCATGTCCGCATGGATCACTCATTCTGGTGAGTAGTTTAAAATCATTTAAATCTAAGTGTACCTTATTTTGTATCGAAAATAAATTGTTCTTATTATCAGTTACCATTTTCGATGTAAATTTTCAGTATCTTTAATATTGCCTAATATATAGTATTCTAATCGGCAGGATAAGTTCCAAATATGAAGAACGAGAAGAAAAAATTGACAAAATTTTTGTTGGTATAAGAAAGATTTGAAATTTCAACCAATATATTGAATATAATTTAATTATTTGATTGATATGTTTATATGGTTCAATTTTTAATTTTAAAAATAAAAGATAAGAGAGATACTAAGAATTTTTAAAATGTCTTAATTTCCAAAACATTTAAAAAAGAATGTCGGCAATACTTAAAAAAGTTTATACCAGAAAAATATTAATCAAGTAGTTTTTTTTATTAATAGTAAAAATAAAAGTTAAATACAATTGTAAAATATGGATACAAAAACTAAATTAGTTTCAAGACAATATTTAAAAAATATTATGAGATGTTTCAGATCTAATAATTAACTAACAAGCTATTTCTTCAATAATAATAATAAAGTAAGAAGTATCTAATTACAAAGATTATTGATAGTTGTAAGAATACCGTTAAAAGAAGTAACTATTACGAGTCATTATTTGTATGTCTGGAATTCATCTCTTTGATGATGGTGTAAGCTAACGGTATAGATATCTTACAACCCATGACTTAAGTACGTACAAGCAATGAAGCTTGTTCAATCTGGTAAATCTGGACGTGCGAGTTTTGTCAAATAAATTCTGCGAGTATGAATAATTCGTTATACTACATTAAACAACGTGTTGTACATAAATCAATACTTTATTATTTGTTTACTTATTTACTTTTATATAATATATTTATATCGTATATTTTTTAAATAAATCTTCATATTATAAATTTTAACAAAAAACATCTATATTAAATCCGATTTTGAAATTTAAAGTTTTAGAAAAATATAGATATTTTAATTTGAAGGAATTTAGAATGAGGAATATATATTAAATTCATGCAATTACTTGATAATAAATAATTTTATAAATAAATAAAAAAGTACTAACTGTTAAGTATAATAATAAATTAATTATTATATTTTTCTATTTATAATTTATAAATAATACTTTGAATACTGCATTACGTAATTATGTATTTTTTAAACATATTTTCAATAAATGCAATAAAATTTCTGTAATCTATAAAATCCGATTTATTTTAACACTATTTAGTAGAATGAGACACGTAATATATTATAAAAAATATATATTATATATATTCATATTATATGTATTATAATATATTAAGTAAAATTAATTATAAGTTACAGTAGCTGTAATTTTTTTTTAATTAAATGAAATAATCATTTGAAGTAATTATAAAATTGATGAAATATATATCTAATAAGTTAGTAACGGCATTTCGTACTCGTTATGAAATTTAAAAATATTTTTAGGTTTTATTACAAATAAGATATAATATTTTCATATGTTTCACAATACAATATATTTTATGCTTCCATTTAATGTAAACTTTGTTTGCTTGTCATTATTTAATAATTAATTAATAATTGTCATTATTAATAATATATTATAATTTACTATTTTTTTATTGTACTTATCAATCAAAGAATGAATCGAATAATAAAGTATTACAAAACTATGGATTTTCTTTATCGTACTAGTTTTCCATAAATATTTCATGTACATAATTATTATACATTTTCTTGAAACGGTTTTGTTCGTGAACAATTCTATTCTATATATTCTAAAACGTAATATACATACATATTGCTATAAGAAAGGATATATATTAGTTTTTCTAAAGGAAGAAGCTATAATGAGCAAAAGGATAAAACTCGAGTGTAATATCATTGTCAACGTCAAATTAATTTTTGTTTTCATCATCATTTCCATGCTCGTGTTCGTTCTTATCTTCTAGTGAAACTGCATAGAAAATCTTTTGATGACATACTATACTCTCTTTATATGTTATATAGTCTCTTTATATCCTTTCTTACACTTTTGTCTCATATACTACTTTTCAAGGTTTTTTTACGAATATCGTAAAAAAAATGTGTTTTTTAAAGATTATAGAGGATCATTATACATGTAAGCATGTAAACATTTTTGTCATCATCTTTAGACAATACTGTATTGTAATGACAGCCTTTCGCTGTTTTTTTTAAAGAAAAAATTGCTGCAGAGATTTACACGGAAGAAAAACTTTTATTATTTACCGACACTGCTGACATAATTTATATAATCTATAATTCATACATTGATATACTAGATACTGTATGCATATTAGTAAAAGAAATTAATATTTAATATTAATCATTTTTATTTTATAAAATTTGCATTAAATTTTAATTAAACATTTAGAACAACTATCAAGTATAATATAAATAAATTTATTTTTTCACATATTTACATTTATATAAAAATTTTTACACGTTATTTTATGAGTAATTATTATTATATTTAATTTTTATTTCTTTATAAATTTTAAACACCATACTGAGAGTGCATAAATAAGAATAGTGAGAAATAAAATTCTTAACATGTCCATCAAAAGGTTTGCGTAATATCAGTACGTTAAACGAACAACAATTAATGATTGTACATCCGTTACTTTATTATTATTGCGTACATACTTATTTTGTACAAAAAATAAACATGATAAATTTGAAGATTTAAACTATTTATTTTTATATATAAATGTGTATATATATAGAGTTTTACATAATTCTCGATTATTAACTTCTCACTTGGTAAAATAAAATGCAATTTTCTTATAAATAAGAGAAATTAAATTTATATATACAAATATATAAGTAAGAAAATTACATTTTCTTGGAAAATAGATTCATTTTATCAAGTGAAAAGTTGAAAATCAAAAATTATTTATAATTATTCTTGCAATATTTTTATTGCTCTACCTATACTTAAGATGTTCTTGTATATAAAAATAATTAATTAATAATTTAATTATAAATTAAGACTAATACTTCTAGAGAATTTTATTGCTAGTTTTATCAAGTCAATTTTTTAATAAACAAATTCTATAAAAAATTATAATAATAATATATAATATATATATATATATATATATATATATATAATTCTTTAATTTTGCTTATTAAATGATTGTTTTTCAGTACCTATGACGTCATCTATATTTATTAAGTCATGTAAAAAAAGATTAAATAAAGCGTAATTGTCTTCATATTACTCGTAATAAAACAAACTAAAATATATTGTAAATATTTTAATAAAAAGATTCGCGATTTAGTTCACAATAAGCTAAAAACATAAGTGCATTGATAAAAAATAATGAATTAATATGAAAAATATTTTTCCAATAATATACTCTAATTCTAATAATAGCCAGTTAAATAATTTCAATTATGTATATAATAATTATAATAACTATGTATTTCAGTCTTGCTATTAAGTTATAAATTACGTTTATAATTTTTTTATATAAAAAAAAATATATTTTATAGTATATGAATTATATTTTTGTGCATAATATTACATAAATTTTAATTAAGAATGGTAATTTTATAAATAATACTTTAAAATTTATAATAAAAACTACATGGAAAAATGAAAATATTCTTAAATATAATCTTCAAAAGAACCCATAAAACTATTACACGAAGAGTATTTATTTACTTATTAATTAATTTTAATGTTTAGTATTATTAAAGTTATTAAATTAAAATGTATTGATGTTAAGATGCATTTTTATCATTCTAAAGCAGATTTCATCATCCGTGTGTAATCTAGTATGTGTTGCATTATAAATCCGAAGTAAAATGCATAAATAATTTAAATTTTCTCGCTACATGAAAAGTAACGGACGCGACTTTATATATATGTCATGCAGCATCTCGCTCTTTAAACTTTTAAAGCTATCAGATTGCAGGTACGTAACGGACACGTATGTTCCAAGAGGAAAAAACTTGTATCCCCATCCCTTTCTTTTCATTTACTCTCTTTTGCTCTACCGTTCACGGAAAGCACCTTCATTGACCACCTCCTTGGCCAGCAATTGGCAATGTTATGCAGGGCGAATTCTGGACAAACCTGTATCAAGCACGTAAATATAAAAGCTGTGTGGTAATGTGACTTTTACGTAACTTTATACCATGACTTGATAGTGTCGGTACTCAGAGTTAAAATGTCAGTGACCGTTGGTCTCAAAATGATGTAGTGAGTAAAGTTAGAATTAAGACAAAAACTAAAATTAAAATTCAAAAAATATAGCATGAAAGAAAAGAAGTCAAAGAAAGATTGGAAAAATAAACATACTACATAAAGACTATCAAGCACACAAGATATTTCGTATCGAAAGCTTATACTGTTTCTTAAATTACGTCGTATAGCAAATTGAATGTATTCAGGATTTTTGAGAAAAGACTTGAATCTCTGCAAAAGTTATTTTTTTAAATAGATGAATAGATGCCGTAAGACGATACTTGTTTCCATTAGTGTTATATTATGCATAATTATTGTATTTAATAATTTTCCTTAATAAATCTATATTTTAAGAATTTTTAGAATTACAGAATAAAACAATTTAATAAAAAAAGGTAATGAAGTATCAATTAAATTAAATATCTTATCTTATCATAATTTAGATATAACTGCATATTAACAATTATTCATTATAACGTCCAATGCATAATAACATTTGGTTCAACTAAAATCCGTAATTTGTATTTAAACTTATTGAATGATTTATATATTTTACATGTATTGAACAAAATATAAAAAGAAATAAATAAATTTCTTTTTATTTTTCAAAAATATAAAAATGTTAAGTCAATAAACATAACACTTTAAAGAAATAAAATTGACAATAAAGTAGTAATAATAAGTATAAAACATTTCATTATTACTTTTATTCTTGAACATATATGCGCGCTATTCCCTTATCCCTTTATAATAACATTGATTAGCTATTTCTTAAAAAAAAACTTTACTCTGATATGCATGTTTATAAATTTTCAGTGGTAGATATGATTGCAACGTCAGCATGATATAACTCGATTAATTTCCTGGGGCTATTTTGCAAAGTCACTTAGAGTTGATTTGAAATCAAATTTTATCGCACCATTTGTCTTTCTTTCACTTATTTTTTGTGCCTTATCATGATCCTTGGCTTTTTGATATTCTAGTACGATCTTTAATTTTTTAATTACGTCGTACCACATCAATTTTCTCATTTTTATGCTATTTTATATGCGTATGAAAGACTTTATATCTATTTGATCATTCATAATATTCTTAAGTGTTCTTAAGTTTTTCTTTTAAGAATTAAACTTTTTTGAAGAAATAATTATCCTTATATAAAAAATAATTCTTTTAAGTAAATTTCGTAATTTCGTAAATAAAACTAAGTATTAAATATTAATATGAATTTTAAAAATAAATTATTTCGTTACATAAATAAACAAGTCATTTAATAAACAATATTAAAAAAATTTTTTTAAATTTCAATATTCATAAAAAGTAATTTATTTAATTATAAATTCTAAATACTTTTTTTTAACGAAAGAAAATATTGATATAAAGGACTGTCGAAGTTTATAAAAGCAATTTTTTGATTCTACAATCTATTAAATAATATCTTCAATGGTTATTATATTTATATGCATAATCATATAAATTTTCACACCCAATCTGCCACATGAACAACTAGTGGATAACGCCAATGGAATATTTTCTTTTTAATTTCACTGTATATTTTAAAAATAGATTTTATTTTTAGAATAATTACTTCTGTAATATTTACTTTTTATGTATCAGAAAACAAATACAAATATAAACAGATATTATAATTTAAATGATTCACGAAACCATCCAAAATATATTACTTTATTTCATAAATAATAAGTAAAAAAATCATAAAAACTAATGCTTATGAAATTTAATTGTGTTAAAAAAAATAATTTTGTATTACAAATAATATCATTTCATAATTATTTATATTTAACTAAACGTTATATAAAAAAATTTCCTCGATAAAAATATTTTTTAAAAATAATATATAAATATTATTATAAAAATATTAATTTGTCGTAATTTATTTATTCCATTTAATGAAATAAAAATTATTAAATCTATTTGTAACTGATGTAAAATTTTTCAATAAAGAACCTTAATTTTTTAATATTTAACATCCTTATTAGGTCACATATAATTAATAAAAAATTTCACGTTTTGAAATACTATTGTTTGAAAAAAACTAAGGAAAAGTTAATAAGAGAAAAAAGAGAAGAGAAAAGAAAAAAAATTGAGTCGAAAAGAATTTCGAGTCTTGAAAGCCAGTGTCTTGTCATTTTCAGACAAGACAATACCTTCACATGTTTATTTTTATAGATACAATACATTGAATGAGCGTGAACAAGGTTACGTATGAACATATATATATGTATAAGCGCATAGCACGTTTCTCATTCATGCATTCGTATTTTTTCTGTGTTCCCACTTTGCTCTCATTTTCGTAACAGCCATTCAACGCGAGGTTCAAAAGGCAGACAAAGATGGAAAATTCGTTGTGGTGCGGTCGATAGTAATGAACTTTCGCGCGCGGCTGTAGCGCAAGGTCACCAGCAGCAATGATTTCATAACGTGCCAGTGAACTGAACCAACTTCTGCTATTCCAATACTGGCTCACGTAACGCCATGCCATCGAACTTGAATTTATACGCTTATCCGCGTTTCTGACGTCACGCTTCAGGGAAGACAAGGACAAGGAAAAAGACAGTTTTTAAATGAAATTATAGAAATAGCTACTCAGAATAGAGTACTTATCCTTAAGAGCTGGAAGAAAAATGTATACACTAAAATAACATAATTAAAATATATGTTTGATGGAAGGTCAATTAATTTTTATTTTGAATTTCTCATTCACATTTACAATCTAAATTAAAAAAACAATTCTATGAAAATTAAGCAATTGAATAAGAGAATAATTAAATATTTTTTATGCGTTACTTCTATCTTAAATATTAAGCAATTTAATTGAGAAACCCCAAAATACTGAAATTAGCATATGCTTAATCATTATTAAGATTGTCATACTGATATTAAATCATTAAAAATAAGCAAGATATAACAATTCGAAGGCCATGATTCATGCGAGGAGAGATTTTATATACTAATAATATACATATAAAATAATATACTTATAAAATCATCAAATACAACGTTGATTATACATAAAAGTAATCTGAATGAACCATGTAACAAAATATCGATAAAATAAATTCTCGTCAGTGATTATACGTAGATTAAATGCCACGGCTGCAACCAACTATGAATATTCAAACTTTTGAATATGTTGTTATTAAAACGTGTGAGATCACTGATAATCCAAACTACTGGTTGAATTAGACAATAAATTATAATTGTTCGTATTATTATAACAAGAAAACTTCAAATCAACGTACTTTCTGATCTTTAAATAAAAATGATGCAAAGCCGCTTCATTAAGAAGGTCTCTTAAAAGCGCTAGGAACTTTAGTCATAAAGTGCCCCAACCAAAAATACAAACCAATTACTGTAACTTTTTCAATTATTGATATTGAATATCTGCTAAAATAATCATTGTAAAGTACACACAGCTTTTTTCATGTGACTGTTCATCCAGTATTCAAGTAAAAAATAATAACATTTTCTAACATGGTTTAAACCAAATTCTACATAGTGTACGAATATCTTTACATTGTCTTGATATAAATAGATTTTATACCGATGAATCATGCTAAAGTAATATTTATACGTGCTACAATGTCTAAAGTTTACTATTTATTTTGTTATTTGTTACGTCATTACTTATGTATCAAATAAGAATTCTAAATTAATCGTAAATTATTTAAGTGACAGTTATTATAAAATCTACCACATAATTTAATATATGAAAAAATGTTTATAGTCTTATAGTATATTTTATACAATCCATTAGGTGAGAGTAATATTCATTCATTCTATGACTCGAATTCAGTTACATCTCAAATGGATTTGATTTCATAATACAATCTTAGCTGTAGCTTTTTGATTTTATTATCCTGGTATTGTATTTTAATGTAACCACAAATCATACTATTCTATTTTTATCGTTATTTTAAGTTGGATGTTCTTTAATTTTTCTGCATAAGTAGTAATTTTTTATAAAAACAAAAACTTTTTTTGCTGATAAAAAAGAAAATAATTAAAAGCTATTAAATATACCAGATTTGAAAGCATATATCAAAATCAGAGATCGATAATAATTTTTATTTTATAATTTAAAATATTGTTTTAAGTATATAATTAAAAAATATTTTTTATTAAAAAATTAGTACAAAATATTAATTTTTTATCGATAAATTTAAAAAAATAAATTTTTTTAAATATTTTTTTCCAGTAAAATAATGCTTGTAATTTCTTTGTTTTTAATTCAATTTAATTACATTACAAATTAAACTAAAATTATGATTAAATTATGTAAATTTAACATGAAATTAAAGAATTTATAATTTATATCAACATTAAAGAAGAGCACTAAAGTTCAGAAATGTATTTCTAATGTAGATTTGAATTATTGTATAATATTTAAGTATTTAAACTTATTTATTATTGCGTTCGCAAGACCCCATCAATCAAAATGAACCAGCATAAATGAACATGACGAAGTGACTTCAAGTACCTTCCTAAGAATTATTACAGAACTAAATGAATCTTAGCCCAGTCAGAATCCCGATGCGTGCAAGAGATTTATTTTGCAAAAATCGAACGTGAGAATAGTATGTACGATAAAATCAATTTGCCAAGTCACTGTTGCTGATAATTCTTAATACCATGCCGCCCAGATGCTGACCGTGACAATGATCTCCGTTACCAAGAGTCGCATGCTTTTTCGACAGGTTTGAATTACGAAGCATTGTAGCGCAACTACGACACTCCAAAGACAGGATGCTCATTAAGAAACGATCGATGGTCACGAAACGAATTCTATCCTTTCTCTCACTCTCTTTCTCTTCAACTCTTACCTGTTCCTTTTTTAACCTCCTTAATACTGAATACGATTAATTTTTAATTAAAAAATATTTGGTATTGAGTTAAATAATTAAATAAAAAATATAATTAATATTAGTTACAGTTTTAAGACTGCAATTTTTAATATTTAATAATCTTAGAATTGAATCTCATAAAATTAATTTTGTAAAATTAAATTAAATTTTTATCCTTGTATAGATGTATTTATCAAACAACATCAAATCTAAAATATCTATATTTAATTATAATTTTAAATATAAAATTATGTTCCATATAACTAAACAGATTGTATTCTACAATTTTAATCATGTATTTCAGGCAAATTTTATATATGATATTAAATTGCTAGAGTGCACTTGAATTTTTTTTTATTTGATCAAATTTTAGTTTTAGAAACATTTATTAATATAAATTTTTTTTAATTAATATTTAGAAATATTCGTAATAACGTTTAAAATATTTTATCTACTCTATTAATTATTGAAGCATTTAAAATAAAAATAATTTTTAATTTAATCACGTCTTATCAGAAATCAAGTGTTATAAAAATATCGAATGTCTAATATTTTTTACTGTATTACTATTAAGATAACTATAAGACGATTACAATGAAATCTAATATTTAAAATGTATATTTTCATTTCTACTTAACTATCATTTACTTACTAAAAATAAATTTTTAGAACATCTTATTAAATTTTTATATACTTAGACTCATTTCGAAAATGTAAATCTCTCCTTAAGCTTTTTTCTCAACGCACAACTTGTCAGAGATGGAATAAATGAACGTGGGCATGTGCGCTTAGTCTAGTACCGTTAACCATTGTCGATAAGATATCCAAAGAGGATCGTTTATAAAAAGAAATTACTGTTATGAAATTATTTTCTCTCTCTCTCTCTCCACTGTCTATCTAATTTATTCTGAAAAAATAGATAGATACAAAAAAGAAATAGAAAGAGAGAGCAATATAAAGATAAAAGAGGATTTTAGAATTTTCTTTGATGTTATATATAATCATGTATTACTATTCATTCTATTACTAGTACGAAATTATCAATGATATCTTAAGAAAGTTTAAGATATTATACATTTTAATACATTAAATACAATTATCCTAACTTTCCGAGATTGTATTTTGTATAATATATTCTTTTTACTTGTTGTTAGAAGTTTAAAATGTAATTTAATGGAAAAAACAATTATTTTATACCGGATTGAATTGTTGTATTAATATGTATAAAAATGATTTTGCTAAAAAAAAGTTATAGTAATCTAATACGACAGAAACCCAAATTTTAACGTTATGTGTTAACCTCAGTATAGATAAAACAGATTGAAATACTTGCTTGAGAGACGAAGATTATTCCACATCGAAAAGACCTAAGTTACAAATTCAAGTTGTTTGCATTAAAGTACGCACATTAAATGGTTTATTGATGGACGAGAAACTGACCGATTCCATGCCGGCGCGAAAAATGGGAAGGTACGCACTACACATGTAATAGGTCATACAATGCATCTATATATTACGCACAATTGACGATTCACTGGAAACTGTCCCCAGCACATCGTAGTATCGAATAAACACATGCCATCATTGATGATCCCCGTGCTAGTTCGAATGATGTAATATTTCCCGGTTTTTTAATATATGATTCAAATTTTAACTATTTGATCATACAGTAGGCAGGTCCCGTATATAAATAAATGATGGTTGCATAATGAAGATACAACATAAATGTTAACTAAAAGGAATTTGAATTGTATATTCTTTTAAAGAACAATCAGGTGAATAATGTTTTGTCTTTGAATTTTCTTTTCAAAACACTTTATATTAATGTTTAAAAAAAAAACACTTTTAAACACGCCACAAAAGGTTCTATTTTACTTAATAGACAAAATAAATTATTTATAAAATAATGGTAAGAAAAATCATATATGTTTATTTTTGAATTCATATATATTGAAAATACTATAAAGATATTCTATTTAAACTTTTAATATATGTTTAAACATCATGGTACTCAAATATTAAGCTTTTAGCTTTAAAACTAGCCTTATTTATAATATTTTAGTTCATTTATCCTAATTATATTTCATGCAAATTTGACATAGTTTAGGTTGAGCTTATATTAAAAATCTTTATATTAAATCAACGCGTTTATTATAATCTTGTTGTCATTAAGAATCTGTTTTATATTTAAATATAGTAAAATAAAACGTTTGAAAAATAGAACGATCATATTTATAAGCCATACCAAAATAAATTAAAATTAGTATAAAAAGAAGGCAAAGAAAAAGTAAAATAAAGTTTTGACTGGAGCTAACATTTGTTGTAGTTCTTTGATATAAAAGTTGAAAACAAACATTTATCTTGCTATTTTTTCCATTTTTCCTATTATTATTGTATCTGCGTAAATAATAGAAGAAATATATTTGATATTTTATTTTTGATAGGAAAGTAGAAATTGTAAAAAAAATTTCACTGTTTAATTAATTATAAAAATGACTTATTTATATTTTTTACACATTCAATACTTTTTTCTTCCTGTTAAATCTAAAAAAATAATAATAAAAAGTAACCATTTTATCACTGTTTTATATGAATACTACGTTTAGCCATAAAATTAATAATGCAAATTATCAAAATAAATGACATAATGCACACAGCTTAATATAAACTTACGTATGTTCAAAGACAGTAAAAAAACGCGATGATGAAAATTAAAAGGAATGAAATAGAAGATATAAATTAGAGGTTTAAAAACAATCAAAATAAATGGATAGTCAAGGATTTTTAAATTTGATAATAATATGTTTTGAATGATGTATATGTTCTAATCATCACACGACTTTGAATTGTCTTGTTAAGATGAGGTTTAGTACCCTTGAAACGAAAATATGTATATTTTTGTCAAATTATATTAGTTTAATCGATAAAATTATTAGTTTATAATAGATTAGTTCATGATGTGTTTAAAATATTACATTATTTATATGACGTTATGATGATTTAATTATTTCATAATTATTTAATTTGTTACAGCTCCAGTTTACGAATCTGAATCTACACAGATTGCTGAGTACGATACAAGTATGTGATATATATCATTTATACCTCATATATATATATATATATATATTTACATTTGTATGAAATAAACTAATTTATTCAATAATATATTATATAAATTATAAAACATCTATTTACCAGGCCAATAAAATATTTTTAATAAAAAATTTATTATATATTTCTACGAATATAAAATTATTTTAGAAATTAAAAATAATATTAAATTAATTAATTTATTACTTAATTTACTTAATTAGTTAATTATTTATTGTAATAAGTAATTATAAAAAATATCAGGTTGAAATGTTATTAATTCATACTTACATTATTTTTATTTTATTTTGATATATAAACATAAAAGTACAAATATATCCCTTATATCCCTATATAAATATATATAATTAAATAATGAATATTATGGAAATGTTTTTACAATTTTTTAAAAACATTTTAGATAAATGAATAAAAATAAATTTTTTTTTAAATATGTAAGAACATTCATTATTTATGATACGTATAGTATTCTATTAATGTCAGTAATACTATACATAAATGTTTCAAACCCTTTATACTAGGTTCAACCGGATGTTACTATAACTTTCAACGCTATCAGGAAGGTGCACGGATTATCACGAATGAACCCTGTCTAAATTGCACATGTCATAATCGAATGTTAATGTGTTATTTAAGGGTGTGCCCCTTTACAAAAGCAATAGGTCAAGACTGCATGGTAGAGAAACGGCCAGATCAGTGCTGTCCAGTAATCACTTGCCCAGAAGTACCTGTGCAGTTACTGACTTCAACGGTAACTCCATTTTCCAAGCTTTCGACATCATCCTCTCTTGTTTATCACAATAATGATGGAAACAGTTCATCGTCAACTGAACTCGGATTCCCGGATACATATGGTTGTAACGTCAATGACCGTTTTTTTGCTGATGGTGCACAATTACCAATTGAAGTAAATAATCCTTGCGAGCTCTGCTACTGCATCAGAAATACAACAACTTGTCTCATGCAACAATGTACACTATCCGTTGCTGGATGCAAGCCAGTTTATCAACCAGGAATCTGTTGTCCGATCAAATACAATTGCGGTAAATCAATGCATTTCATAATACATGTTTAGTCACCTACGATTTACATTTATATGCTTCATTATTTCATATCATTTATCTTGTTTTATTTTATTACTAATTTTTATCTATTCTGATATACGTTCTTTATTGTCACTAAAATGATTTAATCATATTATTTAAACATATTTTTTTATTCATTTTCGCATTAATTATTATTATTATATATTTATAATTTCTATCTGAATCTTTCATATATTTTTATTAATTAATATATCGCAAATAAAAAACATTTTTTTCTTATAAACAGAATACGATGAAGAATATCAAACTAAGGCTGGTACTACACCTGGTCTTATTATAACGACAACGCTTGCTCCGCGTACAACACCACCGCAATGCCATTATGATGATAAATTTTATGAAGATGGTGAACTTATCTACACGATACAGCCTTGTCAGCATTGCTATTGCTTCCATGGTGAGATTGTATGTGCTGTTCAGGAATGCGGTAAACCTATGGAATCTCATGGCAAAAATTGTACAGCTTTATCACCACTGGAAGGCGAATGTTGTCCAACGACATATCAGTGTGGTGAGCATTCAATTTTTATATAATAATAAACTCATCATCACATAAAATATCGTTGTAACAATATACATTACTCTATAATATATCTCTAATATCATATAGTCCTGCAAGCGGTATTATTTGACGTGATTAGTTAATACATAATAATAATGATATTGAATTGATAATGAAATAAATGTACATATAAAAAAATTAATATATTTTAAATTCACAAAGAATAATTTCTCTTAATCATTACTACATTTATGAAATTTATCTTTGGAAATATTCATATTATTTTAAAAAATATTAAAATCTCTCATATTCAAATTCTTTAAATTAAATAGATAGAATTGAAAAATATGCTCAAATATATTAAAAGCAATAATTTAATAAGAATATTTTTTATGAATTTATTTATTTCATTCGTAATTATATCCCAATAAAGCAAATTAATTAATAGTAAAAATTATTTTTATGTGCCAAATTAAAATTTATTAATACTCTTTAAATATATTTATGAATTTATACTAATTTATAGATGATGGATTTGGAAATATAGCAACTGAAATTCCTGAAGATATAGATAGAAAAAATGCAGTACAACAGTCTGTAGATCAAGAAGAAAATAAGCAACATGAGTCATTCCCTGGAGCAGATAATACTATTCCTGAACAAATAATTCCTGATAACGTTCCTACAAATAATAAATCACTATTAATATCAGCTTTAGGAAAAGAAGTTCCTGAAAAAGAAATTCAAGAATCAACAAAATCATCCATTAATGAGGGAACAATTCAAGAAGAAAGTTTTACTACGTTAGAATATGAAAGGAATAAATTTTCAAAACCGATTGAACAACAAACTGAAACTGTATTGACAGAATCTGATAATTATAACTTAATATTATCGTTTAATGAAAATAATAACTCGTCTAAAATTTCAACAGAAACTACGGAAATTTCAGTAACTGTACCTAGAGAAATTGCATCAAAATTTCCATCTTATACCGGAGAAAAAAATATTAAAGAAAGTAGTAAACAAGAATTTTCAGTTATAGAATCAAGTATTTCAACGCAAATACCTACAGAATCAAAAATATCGCAAATCGATATTGAATTTACTACACCTTTAATTAAACAGCCAGGAATGGAAACATTAACTGATAGAGAATTAACAAATATATTTATAACAGATAAAGAAAAAGAAGAATCAGAAAAATTTTCCACAAAGTCTTCTATCAATGATGAAGAGAATATTAGATCAAACCATTTCGATCTTGTTACAACTGTTACAGAATTTTCAGAAGAAACAATGCCAATAATAAATAAAACAACAGAAAAATCTAGTGAACCATCTAGTCTAATTAGTGAAATAACAACAGAACAAAGCAATAGCAAAAAAATTACAGAATCTAATTTTTTCACTTATGATAAGGGATTTAAAAAGCCTTTGGATAGTATAGATGCAATAGATTTAACAACGAAACAAAATACAATTAAGTTTGATCAAAATACAATTAGGTACACTCCAGAAAAAGTAGAAGATAGAATAGATGATGAATATTCATCAGTAAATTACGAAATATCAACATCAACAATCTTTGATCAAGACAAAAGAATTAAAAAAATTAGTACACAATTTATTTCAGAAAAACCAACAACGTATATCTATAATGATGATAAACAATTTGAATATACTGATGCTCCAATAAATAATAAATTTTGGATAACAGAAAATTCAAATGAAATAAAAGCAATAGAAGAAATTGATACTGCTAAAAATATTAAAACTTCAACAGTAATTAGTTTTGATGAAATAAAGGAGAATGAAGAAAACATTTCTATAATTTCTGAAAGTTCAACATTAGATACATCTTTCGATAATAAACAATTTGAACGAACAGATGAATCTACAGATAATATACTTTCAACAGGGGTAAATAAAAATAAAATTAAAATATCCGAAGCTATTGATGAAACTTCAATTACAATAAGTCCAGATGATAAATCGACTACAGATATTTCTAGTATTGATAAGACATTGGAAGAAGTTAATCTTTCAATAAGTACTGAAAGTTCAATAACAAATATTTCTGATGATAATGAAATAGAAAAAGAAATTAATGAAACGATAAATTCTGACTACTCAACAACCGAGAAAAATTTATTAATAGCAATAAACTCTTCAGTTTCAGATAACATTTTTGAAAAATCTATTAATAACGAAAAACAATCAGAATCTAATATTAAATTTAAATTACACGAAAAAGACTTTCCTTTTAAACAAAATAATGAAGAAATATCAATGAAAGAAGAAAGTCCGGTTGAAATTCAAATACCAGAACGAGTTCCCGAACACAAAGCAGAAGATAATGATGCAGTAACCGATAATGAAGTAACAGAGGAATATAATATTAATGGTAGTGAAATTCATCAAGGCATAGATGATTTAAAAACAGATCATCCTGAATATATAGCAACAACTTATTTACCGCATTATTTAAGTACTAAAGCAATTCAACAACCATCAACACCTGTCTATGAAACTCATCCAAAAAAGAAAATTATCTTTTCTGAAATTGAAAATTATACTACAGAGCTTTCTAACATTCCTAAATTATCTAATGATGAAATACTTGAAAATAAAAAGGAACCTAATGTACATATTATTACAAAAGAAGAACTAAGTGAAAAAACTAGTAATAAACCATTAACTTCTAATAATTTATCTATAGATGAATATACAGTGAAAGATATCAGTACAATCTCAGAACAAGGATCATCGAATATAGATCTTACACAAAAAACACTATTACTTGAAACTGTTACACAATCACCTGTTTTATTTAATCTATCTATATTTAACAAAAATGAAGAATCTAAACATCAATCAGAAGTTAGTATGACTGATTATGAAACTACAATACCGTCTGTTTTTAAAGATGATCGTACTAAAAATAATACAGAATTTGACAAAGCTATTAAACAAAATCTGGAGGAGAATTTCGTAACACAATCAACAAAGTCACCAATTGATGAACCAGATTCTACAGATAGATCTATAACTATCAATAGTTTTATAATAAGTAATGAGAAAGTAGATTCAGTAAATAAAAATAATGCTACTAAGAATTTTAGTACAAATATGGAATCAAATTTATCAAAAACTAAATTAGATAGTCCTATTATTTCTCAAGAACAAATTGAAGAAACATATGAAAATGTTGAAATAACTACACAAGTTACTCATTCATTAAATGTAGAAAAAGTATTTGAAACTACAATAAAAGGTCTAATACCTTCTGAAAAAGTCGTGGACGAAATAAAAGAATTAAATTTACCAACTGAAGTATCTGTAATTCCAGACTACCATACATCGTCAGATATATTAATACAATCTCAATCACCTATCGAAATGACGCTTCTTGAAATTAAACCTAACATTCCAGAAAATATTGTAGGTGTAACAACCGAATCTGTTAATCATACTGAATTAATTATGCAAGATAAATTTAATAATAATAGTTCACAATTATCACAAACAGATTTGATAACAGATTCAAAAGAGCAAACAGTAACATATACTGTCGAAAAAGAACTAGTGTCTACAATTCATAATACAGAAGAACCGCAATTATCAAAAAACCAAAACGAATTCGTATACTCAACGGAGGAAAATTTAATTAGTAGTCAAATACCAAAAATGGAAGTTAAAATCCCTATTAAATCTGAAATACAGTCCGCTCCAGCTATTCCAGGAGAAGGTAATTGTCTAGTAGATGGCCAATCTTATAGCAACAATTCAGCTATTCTTCCATCAAATGCTTGCCAAATACATTGTCGATGTCTAAGTAGTATTGTACAATGTGAACTTATAAAATGCTCTCCGCCGCCAGCCAATTTACCAAACTGCACACCTGTATACGCAGAAATAGATTCATGTTGTCCGATATATACTTGCGATTTAAATTCCAGCGTTGAATTAAAAGCTGACAATCAAATGACTGATTATCAAATATCAACTTCTGAAGAAAAAAATCTAACTGAAGGAACACAAAATCCTTCAATTGATGAGCAGAATTATACTTTAAAAATGAATTCAGAACAAAGTACATTTACAACTGAATCTGGTATTATACATCAATTTGGAACTTTCGAATCTATCTCTATAAATTCTGAACAAGATAAATTAACAGCGTCTCCAATTCTACTTTTTGAAAAAGAAACGAATCCTTCAGTATTTCTAGAAACTACTTCAATAATATTTGAAGAATTGAACGAACCAATAAAAATTACTGAAAAACCAGCATCTGCTTTATTCAATGAATTTAATAAATATGTTGAACAAAATAAATCAAATGTACCATTACCAATTAATGATGGCGAAAAAGATACTCTTGTGACTACTCAATTCAGTAGTTCAATATCAGAACATAATAATGAAGAAATTAATGTAAATATACCAGTAAAATTAGATGTGGTACCTGAACAACAAACTGAAAATAACAGATTCAATGATTCCCTAATAACTGTAAATGAATCTTCAACATTTTCAGAAATGATAGTCAATAATGGATCTAGTGAGCTTGATGTCCCAACACAAATCAGCACATTTATGGAATCAGAAATGAAAAATACAGATTTCACGCAGTTACTTCACAGCACTCAAAAAATTGAAGATATTACTGTAAATGAAAACCCCCTATCAATGTCTCAACCAACAGAACTCATTAACAACGAAACACAAAAATTTGCTTCAGACTATAATGGCTTATTTACACCCTCAATAGATACAAATCTAACTCCTTCAGATGTATTTGAAAATATAACACCAATAATACAAGACAAAATAATTGATAATGAAAGTGAAAAATCAAAAGATTATGAATCAGAACAGAATTCTTACAAGTTTCAAGAAATTGATTCAGTAGATATTCATAGAATAACTACAGATAGAAACACTGAATCTTTTATAACTTCAGAAAAGAAATATAGCACAATTTTATCTACTGAAAATACCCTTAAAGCTGAAGAAATTGAACAAGAATATTTTACGACAAGTGTTATAGATAAGCATTTGGTTTTGATCTCTACAAATTCAGAGTCCACAGAAACGAATGAAAAAATTAATACGTTATATAACTACACTAATGAGGATACAGTGTCTGAAAAAATTAATGAAATGTTGAATGAAAACAATGAATTATCTTCTACTATTAATTCTACATTGATAGAAGAATATACAACTGTAGATAATTTTGATGATGAATCTAAAAAACAACAATCAAATATACTAGACGTAAATAATGTAAAAGAAGAAACTCTAATAACAAAAAAAGATAAAATTTCAAATAAACAATCTGCACCAGAAATAAATTTATACTCCATTGAAGATAATCGACCAACCTCACCCCATGTTTCAGACACTACAGAATTAATTATTGAAAAACAACAGACATCTCATGAATCTTCTATTGTAATACATTCTTCAGATACAAAGACTAAAGAACATGAATCAAAGATATCTGAACAAGAAATTAATAAATCTGAGTTAGATGAAAGCAAAACTGAATCTGAAGAGAAAAAATTAATTGAAAATATTACAGAAAATATAGAAGAACAAAATGAAGAGACAACAATAATTTCCAACGAAGTAAGCGAAACATTGGAAACAGTAAGTCAAGAAACTGTTGCATTATTTTCAACAACTGAAGATAGTCAAACCGATTTTAAAATAAAACCAACTGAATTGACATTTACGTATGAAAAAGAAACTATGAAACCAGATACTGAAAAAACAGTAGAAGTATACAGTGAAATGGAATCACCTGTACAATCAGAATTATCACATATTTCTGAAAATGAAAAAAAAGTTATAGAAACTGTTACAAAAACAGAGTCGACATCGCATGAATCAAGTACACCAACTATTTATGATCGCATTAGCACAGATCAAGAAGTAAAATTTTCAATTGAAACTCAAACTGAAATATTTGTAAATAAAACTATTATTAAAGATGATAGTAAATTTGAAACTACAACGAAAATTAAAGATGAAATAGTTTCTTCATATGAAACGTCAACAACAGTTGAATTAATAAATATTAAAGATTATTCTGATAGAGAAATTTTTGAAACTCCTACTGAATATCCTAACAAAGAACTTCAATATGAATCTACCAGTGAAAAAATATCTGAAGATGAACACGAGAGTTCTTTTACAGAAACAGTTATTTCAGAAATATCTTCTAGTGATTTAACACCTAGTCAAAAACCTAATGAAAAAGAGCACGGTATATCTGAAGAATCAGCAACAGCAATTGATATTTCAACTAGTATGTCACAAACTACATTGAATGATCTGCATGAACAAAGTACGAAAAATACAGTACATGATGCATTAACTAATATTGCAACATCTAATATTACAAGTTCTGAAGTTGATCAATATCATTTTAATAATCAACAAACAGAAGAACCAATTTTAGCAGTTATTCATGGAAATGATGAGCAACCGACGATTGAATCTTATAGCACAACCCTTCATGCAGAGATTAACAAACCTCATACACGTCCAGAATTTCCAGACCAACAAATGCCAGAAACCGATGATGAAACTGTTTTTCCACCTGCAACTGCAGACATAAAAAATCCATTCAATCCAGATGAAGCAGATTCTGAAGATTATGATGATCAGGCCATATACGGTCCTGGAACGTGCCGATATGGTGGAAAAATTTACATGTCAGCTCAACAGATTCCTCGTGATGATGCTTGCGATTTTTGCTTCTGTTTCCGCAGTGATATAATCTGTTTACAACAAAGTTGTCCACCACCAATTCCTGGTTGTCACGAAGAACCAATCGGTGGATTTTGCTGTCCAAGATATGAATGTCCAGTTTCTATGGCAATGTCGCTTAATCTGACAACAACAACTACAACTACGACAACAACGTTACCACCTCATTTCTTAACACACGCATATCAAGGAGGTGTATTTCGTGGAGGATGTCAGGTTGGGAATAAAGCTTATCGAGTTGGCGAAGATATAAAATCAAAATCCGGACCTTGCATGTCTTGCACGTGAGTTATCTTTCTATAGTAATTATATTTAAAGATAAACTTTTTTTATTATAATATTTTATGTTATTTTATACAGTTGCGGGGGAGACGGCAAAATGAAGTGTGAACCGAAAGCTTGTTCAGCAAGCCCAATGCTGAAGGAGATGATTGCTCATGCTGCTGCCAAAAAACGGAGATGAGCCATTAACGAGTGGTTCAATAAAAAACGTTAATCTTTCGACATAGATGTTGAAATTATATATATATAATTTCAACATCGATGACGAAATATTAACGTTTTTTATTGAACCACTCGTTAACGCACACGCTCATATATATATATATATATAAAAAATTTTCAATTACAATATAAAACATGAAAACAGTGCGTGCGTTGTACAAAAAAAGAATGCGAGTAAAGGAATAAATGTATGATATGAAAGTATAAATGAGTGGATAAAAGAAAATGAAACTTAAAAAAATATATATATATATATATATATATATATATATGTAAATCGCCTTAGACAAAGAGACAATTATAAATTAGGCGATTTCGAACTGAGTGGCCAAAACGTAAGCGTTTATATATTATATTGTTTTATACATATACATAAATACATAAATTTATACATACATATTATATATAAAGAAATGAAAGTGAATTACTATTTAAATGTGAGCATATAAATTTGTAGTGCCAAAATAAGACGGCTAAATATATACTAAGAATGAAAATAGAAAGTATAGTCTAAGAAACAAAAAAAAATATGGAAAATCTTGTGCTGTAACGAAAATATTTGATTAACAAACGTAATTATACATGAATGAATTTAATCATTATCAACATGTAAGACTTATATCGGTGCCTTTGTTTCTACTGATTTAGAACAAAGTTTGCGATACAAATTTAAAGATAACACGAATCTATGTTGTTTTTCATGGTTTAAGCAAACAATCTAATTATAAATAGTCATTTCTCAAAAAACAGCACAACTAAAAATTTGATAACAATTATGAAACTATAACTTAAAAACAAATTTTTAATACATTATTTAAAATAAAATTTGACGACGTACTTCGATTTTAAATAATTAAAAAGAAGAAACATTCAGTTTCCAATGTTTCACATTTATAATGTAAATATTTAAAAAATTTGTAATATTAAAGAGTAAATTTTAATAAAAAAAAATAGATAAGCAAATAAAACAACAATATATTAAGATAGTATGAACGAAGTAGAAAAGTTCAAGTAAAAAAACGTACGCGCGATTTCAAAACTCAAAAAACTTTGCTCGCTCGGAGGACCAAGTGTAAAAAGAGACTACTTGCTTCTCCGGCGAGCTGATATTAGTAAAACATATTAATTAATAGTTTACGTAGGTATATACACAGGGATATATATAAAATATAAATATATACATTTATATGGCCCTTTATACTCTAATAATCTCTTAAGCTCATTTAAACGACATAATACACTTTGTCTCTCGTTTTACAGTTTGTCTACATATATGTCTTTTTCTCTCCTTTCTTTGTTTTTACTTTTATTTAAATATATTCTAATTGGAGAAAGGAAATAAAATAATTAAATTACAATAATATTGTTTGAATTATTCAGTCTTCAGTTCATATTAATTGTCGAACTTTGTAATTCAAACTATGTAATATCTTCTTCTTTTCTTTTATATTAAAGATAAAAGAACAAATAGGAGAGAATACGAAGATTAAAGTCTTGTCTTCCTTACGAGAGCTACTTTTAGTCCATGTATTCTATAAATTATTTTTTTCCTTTTTTTAAATACAAAAAGGAAAACAATTTTTCCGAGCTGTTTGACCGGTAGAAACTTATATACTTAGTGATTAATGTAATTATTTAATTAAATAAAAATTTCTATTTTTTTTTACTTTTTACGGATGATTTAGAAGAACTTTTAAATTTTCGTACTAAAGAAGTAAATAAGTAAAAATGTATGTAGCTTCTACTGCTTGGATACTCGGATGGGCTATCACTTGTAAATTTTGCTGATCCAGCAAAGTTTCAGCCTTTATAGAGCACCAAAGTCGACTCGGGCTACGTCATTGTCTCGTTAAGATGAAATACATCTATTAGTCGTTAGATATTCTAATTTTTTTCAGTCCGGATTAATGTAACTTGTTTATTGTGAGGCATGATATGCGAGCCGACTTTGGAGTAACATAAACATACCTTTAGCAATTAATCGTTTATAGTATTTATATCTTTATACATTCAAACATAGCAGTTTAATATACTTAAAAGAACTTAAGTGTATGGAATATATTAAAATAGTAATATGTGTAACAAATATACAAATATTTATAGAGAAAAAAGTTTAAGTAAATTTGTAAAACATCGGTAGAAAATTAATTTGGTTTTATATTATCAAAACACAATAAATATTTGTGCTGAAAAAACTAATCTTTTATGACCAATCTGTTTTTGTTAACACGATTTTAATTTATACACAGACCGGTAAATATTATAAGGTATGTGATAGTCGAAAAAATGAGCGAGTCGACTGGAAGTTGGTTATCCCGACTATGGGAACCTTACGCTGGAATCAAGACAGTACGTTCTAGTATAAAGTGTCCTTTTATATGAATAAATGATTTTGTATGTCAAAGAAAATCTTTTGTTCTTTCTTTAATCCTAATATAATAATTATTAAAAAAACATAAAATAGCTAAAATTTAAACATTAAAATAATTTTTTTACAAGTTATTCTTCTATTTATTTTAAATAATAAGTTATACGTTCTAAATCTGTCTCTTGCAAAATATAGAAGTTTTGGAAATTTCTTCTAATAGATAAAACAAATTGTATTTTTTGACTTCTTTCAAAGTATTTACAATATCAGTTGAATATTGTAGAGACAATAAAACAAACATCTATCAATATTTCATCGTCAACTAAAAAAAAACTACCAACTTTTATTCAGATAATACGATATCTATCATAAAAATACGAATCATTATCTACAATCGTTACATAAAATTGCAACATTAATTTAACAACATTTTTTAAAATTAAATACATTTATAAAGCAATATTGATAAACCTTACGTCCTGACTCCTTTACATACGTAATAAATAAAGTGTAGAAAATAACCACAGTCAACAATCGCCTTTTATTACTTGCTCTGATTTTTAATGTGTTTATTCAAGGTGAGCGAGATGTTCATATTAAATATAAAAACACGTCATAAAGGATGACGATCGTCTGTCAAATAAAGTATCGTATACAGTTAGAATCTATTTGTAACGGAAAAAACTGTAACACCTTCAGTTAAAATTATTCTAAACCATGAAAATGTGAATAAAATTTTTATCAGATATGAATATATAATTATATCGGAAATAATAGAATAATAATCATAAAGATGATGAAAATAATAATGATAATGATAATAATAGAATAAATAGATATTGCTGGAAAATGAAATTGAACAGATCACAGTACATTATTATTACTAAACATTGTTATACAAAATACGATAAATAATGAAAATTTATAATAGCTCCAGTATTAAGTATTCAAATACTGTTCAAAGTATTTGTCAATATATTTATATAATTTGAAAATCTGTAACTAGTTTTTTAAAAAATTTAATTTAAATATTTATATATATGTTTTATAATCATTAAATGAAATAATCATTCATAATAATACAAAAAAGAAACTTCTGGCAAAAATAAAATGCATACATTTACGTAAAGTAATAGAAAATAAATTTTATTTTTTAACGCAAATTAAAAAATTAAGGTTGAGATCGTGGAACAAATTAAAAAATATTTACGATCATTTATTGATACATGATATTTAACTGAAGAAAGTTTAGATAAAAATCAGTAAAATTACATATTGACTGCAACTGAGCTGTATTGTTCTATTTTTCTAAAATATGTTGTATCTTTTTATTTAAATCAGTATTTTGGTGTGATTAAATATATAACAAAATAATTAGAAATAGAGAACAATATTATTATTAAACTTAAGTATAAGGTTGGTAGTAGATTTATTTATATATTAAAATATATAAGAGTATTTTTTCGTTAAATAAATGGTCACAAAAGTTTCTGAAGTTATTTTCCATAGAGAATCACACATGACATGGCTAAAAAATTGACCACTGTTCTCACTCAAAAAATGAAAGTAATAAATGGCATTAAATGCTAATTAAATGAAGCTGCTGTGAATTTCGGAGTATACTTGGCATAAAGATATTCACGACAAATAACGTAAAACTTTATATTAAAAATTTCAATTTATCTGAATTTAAGTAAAATAAAATTGCTCTTGAACATTAAAAGCTCTTATTTAAATATCTTGAAATTAATCCGTGATATATAATCCAATTTCCTGCTAAATTCTTCAAAATATAAGAGTATAATAAGAGTATATTGGATATAATAGTGCTTTCACTTTTAACATTTCGAATATATTTTGAATGTAAACCAATAAAATCTGAATTGTGTTATCTCCTTCGGTTAATTATCTCATTTTTGTTATAAAGGGTATGTTAATAGTCTAAGTATGAACTAATGAAAATCAAAAAGGAAAATTATTATTTAAACTCATAACTGCATTGCATATAAAATATGATAAATCTATTAATTCTTTCATTACAATATTTTGTATTTTAATAAAAAATTATATATTGGATAAAATTATATATTATAATAAGGATTGAAGAAGGAAAAATAGGGAAATAAATTATAAATAAATAAATTTCAAAGTATTAAATAACAACAATGCTTACATTATTAATCAAGCTTCTTTCAATGCGTGCAAGTGTTAGTCTGATATTCTACGTTGTTTATTTTGCACTCACCATTTTTTTTTTGAAAGGTAGTCACTTCTACCAACAATAAGTGTAATAAAATTCACAAAATAAAAAATCTTTTATATTTTGCTGCAAACATTACATATCTTTTTTTTATGGTACCTCATCCTCGAATAAGTACTCGTTTATTCACATTACTCACTCATAATCACGCAATATTTTCAAGAGTGAATTAATCGTGATAATATGTTTCAATCTATTGACAATTTTTTCTCTATTTTATAAATTCATTATTTTAAGCTCTTAAAACGAATTTACTTATCTATTTAAAAGTTTACAACAAAAATTTATTACTGGACATATAAACTTAGTATTAGATATTTCAAGTAAAAATTCTTTATAATAAAGTTTTATAAAACTGCATATAAAATATTTAAATAATTTACGAATGTATATTTATACAGAATTATATTTTTTATATAGATACGTTAAATATATAAATATGTATACTTATTATTTAATTAGAGTATTTAATTAGGTTATCAGAAACCAAAAAATTTTATTTGTATTAAAAGATACTCTATTTAAAAAATGTTTGATTTGTTCATAAAAGATGAAGAATAATCTACATCTAATTACTAAAGTTTTCTACTGCGGAAGAAGACTAGTATATAAATTTGTGTACGATCATACATACTAAAAAAAAGAAGGAATGGTGCAAAATATTTCTCTTACCACTATATGTATATTGGTCTTCGTTATATTTAGGTAATTATTAGGAGTTTGTTTTATTTATTTGTGTAGAATGGCTTCCACTATGAATTTACATAACGGCTTTATACGCTATATATCTATACATATATAGTATATCTACTGTTAATGAATTTAAAGTATTAAAAATATAATTTTTAAATATTAAATAATTTTCTGCCATATAATGTATTTAATTTTTTCTTTAAAAAGAAAAAAATTTGTTTATTTATAAAGTAAATATAACATCAATACATAAATTTTATAAAATTTTAAATGTATTAAAGTAGTTATTTAAATTAATATTTTAAAACTAAATATTAAGATTAGTTCTTAATTTTTTTTTCTATATCCTATTGAAAACCCATTTAATGTCATGTATTTAGTCTTTAATATTTTTGAAATATTTATATCATAAATAATGTGTAGTACCTACTATAATTATATTTCTAAAATATATTATTCCCAAATTAAAGAATTTAAAAAATATTACCATATTTCTACATTATAACCGAATATTAAATTAAAAAATTCAATGTTACTAATTAAATTTTTTTATATACTTAATAAGCTATTAAACAAATATATTTATTAATATGTTTTAATTAAAGCAAATTATATTTTTTCCCTTGATTTTATAAATGTTTTAAATTTTACTTATATTTTTACGATTTTACTCCCAGTTAACTGCTGAAGGAAAATCGAATATTATATCCAAATGAGTTACCACGTTGTGTACAATACTTCTTACTGCAGATTTGTCCATGATTAATAAGCTTTTTCTTCTCCCCGTAAATTCTAAACTAAAAGCACTATTCAGACTATCATAGTTTAATACTGCTGATTTCTTTCTCTATTTTTAGATGATAAAACTTATAACAGATACCCCCTATTATATTTTAAAGTTATTTTTCTTTAAATGATTTCAATTTATTTTTCTTTTCTAATGCTGTTATCTAAGCTAAATCTCTTCTATTCCAATACTTTTTTTTAGCTCAAACAGCAACTAAAGCTATTTACTAGCGTCTCAAAGTACAAACATCCACTCTTTTCTCTCAACTAGAGTAGTTTACGAAGCCATGAACTTGGTTTTTTAATAACGAACTCCAAAGTCCTTATTATCCTCGTGGTATGCCAATGATATTCTTAACAAATCAGTACACTCCCCAATTATACTCACCAAAATTATAAAAATTTTCCAATGAAAATCCTAGGTTCTGATAAGATTAACAATGGACTCCACAAAAATTTCTTGTTGGAACTTATCTTTCTTACTAAATTATCAAAATTATGATGAGACTTCAATATTTCTCTTGATGATCAGGGGTTTTCTAAATCCATATAAAACCTTAAGATTCTTTTAGATTTAAACCAATCAACCTTTTTTCTTTTCAAAATAAAGTATTAAAATTTTAATGCAGAGAATTTCTGACTTTGCTGTTGAAATCAGATTATTTATTTGTTCCTTTCATACTGAACATTAAATATATTGATTATATCAAGCGATGTCAAATGAAACCAACGTTATGCGACAATGTTTCTTCTTCACAGAAGAATTAAATATATGAAATTTATAATAATTATATATATATATATATATATATAGTATATAGTATATATTATAAATTACATGTTAAAACTTATGTTTTTATTAATGTTTTAGATATTTAAAACAAATTTTTTTAAAACACCAATAGTTCGTAAAAATTAATTTGTTCATTACATAGTTTTTTTTTAAATTCATTTTAATAATTAAATTCTAAAACGTTGAATACATAATATTAAAATAAATAAAAAAATTAATTTTTAATTAATTGCTCAATAAATTACGTATTCAAAAAAACTCAACACATAACAATAATAATTGCAATATAATTTAATATACAACGATAATAATAATAATAACTATTACTATTATACGTTTTTTACACATGGATATTCAATACTAAAAATGAAATTTTTCACGATTTAAGCAATAATAATACTTGAAATAAGTTTTTTATACATAAACAAATCGTAATATAATTTAACCTAGTGTTATTATGTAGAGAATTATATGAATTATTGAATATAATAATAAGTTATATATTTTTAAATTTATGGTATAATTTAGATTTTGAAATATAAATTTGAAAAATTACATTAATCAAAATGAATAAATTAATTTTATAAATTAATATTTAATAAGATATTCTATTTTTATGATTTAACTTAATATATAATAAATGAATAAAAAGAATAATGAAAATGACAATATTACTTAAAAGTAAAAGATAGGGAAAAATTTCAGTTAGAATGGAAAATAATTATGTACAATTTAAATGTACGTTTACAATATTCAAATGAATATTTAATATACAATTAAAATAAATTACATCACAATAACTGTAGTACGTCACAAATACTCTATGAACGTACAGAATTTCTAACAGGGATACTGAGATGTTGTTAAAATTGGATTTCATCTTTTTAAAAATATTATATACGGTCATTCTTTGTACACAATTTTACAAACATTATAATGTAACAGAGCTCGCCAGCGGGCGTGTACGCCTCACTTAAATGGCATAACAATATTTTATTATTTGTCATAATTAATGTAAAAACAATATTTAAGAAAGTACAGCTAATTTGCTGAAAAAATTATGCCATTTTATATCTCACTACAATGTAAGTAGAATTAGGTCTCTGTACTAAAATTTATAATAGAAGCTTACAATCTTAATTTTACATTTTATTGAATTTTATATCACTTTGTTGTAGGAAATATCTTGTATATCTCCAATCTATCAACAACTTTTTTTTATATGGAGCATTTACGAAAGTTTAAAACGTTTGGCGTTTACAAGAAACTAAAATTTTCTAATAATCAAATCAGTAAGTTTAATACCGAAATTAGTATAAAATCAGACTTTGAGTCTGCATTACAGTTATACTGTCGAAATTGAAGACTCTCTCATTGTATTAACAAATGCATTAAATTAAAAAAAAAAAGAATCTAGTATGCCCGATGGTCCACTCAAACGTTAAATTATTCTATTGCAAATGAATGAATCATTCTAATAATCAAGAATATTTACGAACGCATATATTCATAATCGTATTCTCTAAGAGTTACAAAGGTTTCCTTAATAGATTGTGGGGATGACCATCTTAGGGCATAATGAGGACCACCAGCTTTATCATTTGTTCCAGACATACGCCCACCACCAAAAGGTTGTTGCCCTACAACTGAGCCTGTTGATTTATCATTTATGTAGAAATTACCAGCAGCGTATCGAAATTCTTCAAGAGCGCGTATTGCCCATTTTCTAAAACAAGTTTAATTATAAATATAAAAAATAAATTTATTTTAAAATAATAATTTACATTCATAATTATAAAATAATAACTATATATTTACAATAACCATATAGTTACTATAATTATTCTAAAAACTTACTCATCTTTGGAAAATATGGCTCCAGTTAAAGCATAAGGAGTAGACGACTCAACTAACTTCATTGTCTCATCAAGCTTAGAGTCTTTATACACATAAATCGATAGTACAGGTCCAAAAATTTCTTCTGTCATAATCTTATCTTTAGGATTTTTAGATTGTACAATAGTAGGTTCAATAAAGTAACCACAACTGTAAATTATAAAAATATCAAGTATAATAAAAAAGTTTAAATTATTACACAACCAGCTTAGTATTAATTACTTACGAATCATCATAGCAACCTCCACCAATAATTTCAAGATCAGATGAATTTTTAGCATGATCAATATAACCAGAAATTCTTTTAAAAGCTGCTGCATCAATTACCGCTCCAAGAAATACAGAAAAATCTCGAGGATCTCCCATTTTCAACTGATCTCGAGTACATAAAAGCCCAGCTTTGATCTATAAGTGAAAATTAATAGAATGTTCCAAAAAATTAATAAATAAATATTTATTTTACTCAAAATATATAATTAACTTACATCTTGCCATAATGATTCAGGAACATACATTCGACTGCAAGCTGAACATTTTTGACCATTGAATTCGAATGCACTTCTTATTGTACCCATAATTACTGATTCAACATCTGCACTAGGATGTACAAAATGGAAATTTTTACCACCACATTCTCCGATCAATTTTGGATAATTTCTATATTTATTTATATTTTCTCCAACTTGAGTCCAAAGACGATTAAAAGTTGCTACAGAACCTGTAAAGTTAATACCAGATAGAAAAGGTGAAGATGTAATTGTATTTCCAAAATCTGGTCCATGAGCAGGAACAAAATTAACAACTCCTTCTGGAACACCTGCTTCCCTACAGATTTTATAAATCCACCAATTGGATAAAACAGCAGTATCAGATGGCTTCCACAAAACTGAATTGCCCTGTAAAAAGTTATAATTTTCAAATTATTAAGAAGTTTTCAACCTTTGAGAAAATTAAAATCAACAGATAATTGATATTTTTTATTATAATTCATTATATACTATAAAAGGTAAATTACGAAAAATTCCAATTACAGAATATACAAAATTAAAAAACCTAAAATTAAAAAGTTTGCTATTATAAATATCTTATTTAATGTTTTATTTTCATAATAATATTTGATAATATAAAATAATAATAAGCAATTATAACAGTAATAAAATAAAAACAGAATCAAATTAAATAAAAATTTAATTAATTTTATTGAAATTGAATATTAATCTTAGATAAGATCCTTTCATATATTAATTTGGAAAATTTTTCAAAAATAATAAAAATTAATTTTTATACTTAATTTTAATATTAAAGTTTTTAATATGATACTAAAAAATCTTATATATTTTGAAATTAGATAATCTTCATTATTTTTATCAAAAAATTAATATTTTTAATAAAATTCAGCTATCAGCATTTATACTACCGAAACCAATTGATAAGATGCGAACCATCAGAGCTGGTGTATAGCTAAGATTACCACCAATGGCAGTGAAATTAAATGGAGATACAGCTGCAACAAATCCGTCCATTCCTCGATACCTCATTAAATTTAAGGATTCCTCGTTTGGAGAAATAGGTTTATATTTCAAAGCTTCTTTCAAATAATATCCATTTATTTTAAAGAAATCAATAAGTTCTGCAGCACTGTCAATTTCTGCTTGTATTGCAGTTTTTCCTTGTCCAAGCATTGTGGCTGCATTTAATTGCTGTCGATATTTTGTTGCCATTAAGTCTGCTGCTTTTAACCATATTTCAAACCGTTTCTCAAATGGAACTTTTTCCCATTCTCTTTGCATTTTAACAGATGCATCAATAGCTTTCTGTATCAAATCTGGCGTAGCATAATAATATTTTGCAACTTTATGCTGATGGTTATGCGGCTGTTTCAAAATAAATTTTCATAAGTAATATAAAAAAATATTCGATAGACCAGTGTTATTATATTGAGTTAAATATTTTCAAAATGTATTTACTAAATTGAACCATCGCAAATATTCTATAATTAACTTTTGTATTGTAACTAAATAAATGTAATTAAAGAATAAAAATAAATGTAATAAGAGTATCAGTCTATTATAAAATAATAAAACTATTAAAATTTATAAAAATATAATTTTTTAGGTATAAATTTAGATTTTTTTACCATAACTTGATATTTAACAACATCTGATTTCATTTCCTTGCCACCAATAACTAATGGAATTTCTTCACATTCACAAGCCATTTTATCTAAAGCTTTTTCCAATTCAGCACGTTCCTTACTACCTTTTTTGTAAGATAAAATAGGTTCGTTTTCTAACGGGAACTCTTTTACTTTTGGAAGAGTTACAATACTTCCAAAACATCTTGTACCTATCCTATTAAAAAGAAATTTTAATTAAAACTTTATTAGTTTGTAAAAATTTTAATTGTATCTTTTTAAATTAAACATCAAATAAAAAATAAAAATAACATTTGTTTGTAATAATATCTACAAATATTAGCTTGTGTATTCTTCTAAAAACAGATATGTTAAGTAAACAATGTTATCATTTAAGCTAAGCTTCTTACACAATTCCCTAAAAAGAAGCAAGTTGTTTGTACAGATAATTTTTTATCTTTAAATCACTCTCAAAGTACTTTAAAAAAGTAGTTATTCATTTATTAAGAGATAAAATTTAAAGAGTAACTTATGCAATACGATTATTTATATAGCCAAGTATTAAAATAAAACTAAAATATGTTATTTTTGACTGAGGTTTTCAATACGTGCCATAAATACACTAAACGCTTATAACATTATGTAAGTTTATCTTTTCACTGATTCAAATCATTACTATTATCAGTATTCAAACATGTTTTTAAGTATTAACCATTATCAAAATCAATTAAGCACTAATTAATTTTAATCACAATTTGATAACTTGTAATCTTCAAAAATATAATTTTTTATTTAAATCAATACACCATGTACAAATAGAAATATATGCATGTATAGGTGTGTATATATATACACATATGTTTCTAATTCAACTTTAATCAATAAATTGTAATAAAATAATATAAAAAACTTTCTTGCTTCTTATGATGATTTAAAATTTTAGTTTAAATAAAGAAATTATATGATTATTATTTAATTATAAAATTAAATAATGAAATTGTTGAAATATAAATTATGATTCAGGAAGTTGAATATATTTAATTAATAGTTAATATTAATGTTATAAATGCCTATATTATTTTTATTAGTTACATAATTTCTATATAATAACAGAATATTATTATGTTAAAATTTTTTAAATATTAAATAAAAACAGATTACCTAGGTTGATTTAGAATATCTAAATAAGAAACGTCAGCTCCAATATTAATCTCCAAACATAAAAAAATAGAGTAAAGACAAATTTTTTAAATAAAACAAGTCTTATTCTAATAAATAAGGGGGAAATATTATCTTGAGATCAATTTTTATTTGGTGTCAGAGCTGTACTTAGAACATTGATTTCAAAGCCCAGCCACTCAAGGAGAGAGATAGTTGTTCCTAGGATATATTTGGCAAAATGAAACCGAGAGAGAGAGAGAGAGAGAGAGAGAGAGAGAGAGAGAGAGAGAGAAAGAGGGAGAGAGATATGAGAACTAACAGAGAAACACAAAGCCATGCAAGAAATGAGAACACAAAAGTGTTGTGAGTAAAGTATTACAAAATTATTAGGGTTACGCGAAAAGTTACGCGTAAACCGCAAGGGCATTAACATTGACTGGAAACATAAGCTTAAATATGTAAAGAAAAATATATAAATGATAATATCATAGAGAATTAAAACAAATGCCTGTGTTTGAATGACCTAAAATAGAAAAGACAGAGACAAGGATAGACTAATATTATTAAAAACGACATTATTCGCATAAAGAATAAAAATGAAAAAGTTAGTAAATCAAGTAAATGTTGAAGTACGTAAGGGAAAGAAATCCAGGCAACAAATTTTTCATTTTTGTCCGTATATCGCTCACACACGAGCGCGCACACAATCATCCATACACATACTCGAGTTCACATAACTCTATAGTACCTGCAAATTATGACAAAACGAGCGTACGAGATTTAAGTTGAAAACGAAAAAAATGTAGGAGTACCACGTATACCTACGTTTGTAAAAGATTTACTCACTTTTGCGCGTTCACGATCAGCGTGTGCCGACAAAGACTCAACATTTTTTAATATTAGAATTCTAAATGTTATACGATACAATTTTTACGGATAACTGATAACCCGCGGTTTCGTAAGAATAAGATTGACTTTGGATTGTCGAAAATTACACGTAATTTCAATTTTTACTCGTGAAACTCTAAACGCTGTTCAGTGCGCGGATGCCTAGTCTACAGCTGCTGTGAAGTGTAGTGAAATTGTAGCCACCACCGTTGTAGCCGCCGTCCCCGCCGCTTAATAGTTCACTATACATATGTAGAACACAGTTTCACTTGCGCACAAGTCTTTTTGTTCTCTCACTTGCTAGCCCACAGCTGATCATATGAGCGTAAGAAAGATGAGACAAGAGCAATCCAAAGGTACATACGTAAAGAAATATAATGTTATTAGGTGAATCGCAGTGACAGAGATGAATGTGGACTACGCATTATTCGCTTGTTTTATTCGTAGCTAATTTTCCATCGAACGAATGTGCAAATACAGAGAACACAGACGTTGGAATGCTTTCATCTTCAATTTGGCTCCATTATTTTTTTTCACGAGCAATCTATGACATATTTTCTTTACCTCATTTTTATTTAGGCCATCAACTTATAAAAATATTATTGAAATTTTGTAGTCTGCTTACAGAATAAAAATAAGACTGTAATTAATTTAATTATCTTTCACGCATTAACCATACAGTAAAATTATTTGACAATTAATTTTTTTCGTTATTTTAATGCTTAATAAAATTCTTTCATTGAATAACTTCATATAAATTTCAAAAGAATTAATATTACACATTTTTCGATTATACTTTATCGAAAGGTCTTGTTATAATAATAATAATAATAATAATAATAATAATAATAATAATAATAATAATAATAATAATAATAATAATAATAACAATAATAACAATAATAATACAATAATATAGTATATAATAATATAATATTGATTCTTGATGGATTTTTATAGTCATTCAATTTTACATTATAGAATTTCATTTTATATTATTTCAAATTTTATATTATCCTATATATTATTAGAATGAAAAATATGCTTATTTGTAGTCAAAATTAAACATTTTAAAAACTTATTTTTTTAAAAAATGTATCACCAGCAAATTATAATTTACAATTATAAGTTTAAACTAATTTGACACGATTTTCAGATTATTTTATATTGTTTTTAAAAAAATATAGTAAAAAGCTAATGTACAATGTATGCCATACTGCAATAAACTAGAAGACAATTTAGACAATTTTTTTTTAAATATCCTTTATTAACTTACAATAAATACAATATTTCGAAAATTCTATGCGTACAATCGGTTGGTACTAGCTTATTGCAAATTCAATTAACCTTTTTGTTATAGACTATATTGATCAGTGATAATTATCAAAAAATTTGTCTGGTGTTTATTGGCATAAAAATATTTGTATAATATGTTAAGTATTCGTTTATTTTTCGTCAAAGAATATAATTTATTTTGTCATTGATGTTTTTTGTCATTGACTGTAAAATAATTTACATTGATACTATTTTATTCTTTTTAAAATTAATGATCAAATTATTTCAACAATACTACATTACAATATGCAGAAAATGTTTACTTTGAAACGAGCTGAAGTTTTAATTTTAGTCGGTTCCAGTCCTTGTTACTTGACCTAAGTGTATTGTACAATTATTTAAATTTGTTTTTAATTGGTATTTTACTATTTAAATAATGAATAATTTACTAATTTAAATAGTATTAATATTACAAATTAATATTACAAATTTTAATATCCATGGTTATTATATACTATCAACCTTATGCAAAATATAATATTATTTTTTGTGTTGTATAAGAATTTCAGTTTTTAAAAATGAAAAATTTTATGTTAATAAATCAAAAAAATTTTGTTTAATTATATTATTAAAACCTATGCATATAATATTATTTGTTATTGTTTAAATATTACACACAGATACAAGTGCACAAACATTATTACTTTTAAATATTAATGATATATTTTAATATTTTAAAAATTGTTTGGGATAACGTAATAAAATAAAATTGATTTCTTTACATTTTTTATTGAATCTTGTCATAATAATTTTTTGTAAATATTCTCTTTCTTATGTAATGTAAAATGTTAGTATTTTTCATCTTTCATACGCTTTTGTTATCATTAATTTTATTATACGAACCAGTATTAAAATCTGAAAAAAATGTCATTCAGCTAATAGGCTAAAGTCAATTTCATAATAAAAAAATATAATATCTTTACAATAATTTCTACAATAATTCTGCAAAAATTTTTAATAAAGAATGTTAATTAAATTCATTTTCATATCTTGAATAATTTTTTAATAAAAATAAAAACCATCAAAATTTCTACTAATTAACAAATTAATTAATCTTTTAAATATAAAGAATTTATATATTGCTCACTATATATTTTTATTACATAGTATATAGTAAAAATTATGTAACTATAACTCCATTCGATAACAACAGCGTCAAATTTTTAAACTTTACTATTTTTTGTTTAATATATTTATAATTATATTTGATATTTTCATTTTAAGCTATTGATTTTATAATTTGTAGATATTCTCCTGCATTCTTTATTTGGTTTTGTGATACAAAATGTTGATATAATACTTTTATAAAAATGTATTCGAAATTTATTCTAATTATATTATATAATATTACAAAGATGTATATATTATCAATTTTACTAAAATTATTAATTAAATAATAATTATCATTAGGTTAAATATTTATATTTATTCAAGAAAGATTAAAATTTTTAAATAAAAGCATTTTTTTAAATATAATTTAACTAATTTTTTAAATACCTTTTTGTATTTTTTTAAATTAAATGAATACATTAGAGACACATAACTACATTAAAGTACACAAAATATAGCTTAAAAAACTTTTTACAAGACAAGTGATTTAAAAAATATTATTATAAATATTTATATCATAATAATTAATAAAATAGTTACAACATAAAAAAATATAAATATTTAGATAGGGCACTTTTATAATTGTTTAAGAATTAGTCGTTTTAATTCTATCAAATTAATTTAAAAAATACATGCATTAAAATAAAGTTTTTAATTTTCATACTATTGCTAAATTTTAGTTATACGCTTGCAATATTAATATTATAGTCGTAAATCAATTTTTCATAAGTTTTGACAATATTTATCTAAACTTAGATAAAAGTTGCAAAATAAAAAAACAAATACTGTAAATAATTTGGTTAAAAGTTTATTTATTTTAAAATAAGAAAAAAGGCTTGATTCGAAAGACTTGTCAAGCTTCCATAATAATAATTATAAAAATATAAACTATATTTTTAATTTATTGATACATATATATCTTTTATTTATTGATTTATATCTTTTTATTTTGTAATTTAATAACTTTTAGAAAAATTTTATATTATCCTATTTATTATTAAAATGAAAAATATGCTTATATGTAGATTGATAGTGAAAATTAAATATTTTAAAAACTTATTTTTTTAAAAATGTATCGCCATCAAACTATAATTTAAATTATAAGCTTAAATCAAATTGACATCAATTTTCAGATTTTAGTACATTCAAATACACATATTTTTTAGAAGTATAATTAACTAATAATATTTAAAAAAATATATTTTATTTAGGTTTGTATATAATTCACTTAACTTAAGAATTTTCATACAATAAAAAATCAAGCGTAAAATTAGTAGATATATTATTTAGAATTTTTATTTATTAAAAAAATTTATTTCATTACAAAACTTTTCTTGGATATTTCTTAGTCTCTAAACTTAGTTTATTCTAAATAACTTAAATTTCTAAATATAATTTTTACATATTATAGAATAATTCGAAAAATTTACAATTAAAAAATATATATTTTTTTAATGTATACTTTTATAATTTAGATAATAATAAAAGTATTTTGTGAAATTTATTTGGAAGTAATAAGTATAAAATCGAAAAATGTTTTCAATAAGATAGTTTGATAGTTATTGATATACATTTTTAGCTATTATAAAAAGATGATTCAATTTTATTTATTATTCACGTATATTCTCATGTGAAACAATGTATGAAAATGAGTTTGTTATAAAATTTATTTATTTGAAGCTATTTTGGTATCGTTGTATATTTTTACTTATGAAAGAAATTCTAAATACGTTAGTTAATCCTTCTTACATATATTTGTAATTACATATTATTAAAATTGTTGAAAATATAGAAGCTAAAAATTCTAATCTATAATACAGGTTTACAAAATCAAATTTACAAGATTTACTTTTATTTATTTTATTTTTTTCTGAATTAATTATTAATTATCGTAGGATTATTTATAACAAAAGAAAATTATAGCAGAAAATTGATATTATATACTAAATGTAATTTTATTTACATTATGTCAAGTGTCACAACAAAATCTGGATAAAAAATTCACAACCTTATATAACATTTTCCTCAGAAAATCTTATAAAATTATCTAGCATTTTCATTATTGTATATTTCTTCTTACAAAAACAATAAAGTTATAAAGTAAATTACTTTATTCCCAGCCTTTATTTTACTATTAATGAATATTAAATTATATATTAAACATGTAGTACAAGAGCATTGAATATAATTTTTGCAATAAAATTATAATTATAAATGTAGTCATTGATTCAATGAATTAATGTCCTGCAATATTTCAAAATTTTTATTTTTTCTAGACTCTAGTTATTGTTATCTTATTTAAATATAAATATAATTTATAAGAACTTTAAACATTTGACGATTATTAACAAAAAAGATAGTTCTGGAACAAATTAATATTAAGAAAAGTTTAAAAATACAAAAACTTTAAGCATATGGTTTGATCTGTAAAATAATATTTCAGTAATATTTATTCCTATAAACTAATTACAGTAATTAATAATAATAAACCTATTTTCAATTTTCCTCTTGTTGCATTTGAAGTTCCCGAAGTAATTGTGCCCTTTGTTTCTCAAGTTCATCTTCTGAAAGCTCTTGATGTGCGTTATCGTTAACAGAACCTTCACTTTGAGCAGATGATCTACGATGCTTTTCTTCTTTTCTTCTTCTATCTGGAGATTCCTCAGATGATGGAATTCTTGAATGTGATCTCTGCATAACAAATAATATTGTAAGCAATATATTTTATAAGTTTACTAAAATCAATCATTTTTGTTTCTTAACCCACAGATTGACTTCTGCCTCTTTTCTTCTTATTTTTTTTTTTTTTAGCTTTTCTGGCATCTGATTCAGAGCTATCTGATTTACTCATGAGACTGGCCGATCGGGACCTATGTCGTTTCTTTTTTAATCCCTTTTCACTTCCTTCAGATTCCTGTAAAGAATTATCACAAATTTATCAGAAAAAATTTGGTAACAAAATTAATCAAATATAAGTCATATTTACACTATGTGATTTAGAACGAGATCTTCTTTTTAGTTTCTTTGCTTTTTTTTTTTTACTTCTAATATGATGATGACTGCAACTTTCTTCAAGCTCGTGTTGATATTCTTTAAAAATTCTAATTCTTTCACTTTCTAGTGTTATAGCTTTAAAATCTGCTTCTTCTTCAACTTTACTTCGAATATCTTCCCATGTAACTTGATGATTAACTTCAATAGACTTTAATAAACTCTTAAAACCACCTTCTAATTTTTTAAATTTTCTCGTCTCTTCTTTGACACGTTCTTTTTCTCTTGCCTCAGCTTTTTCTAAGAGTAAATTATACGTCAATTTAACGTTACCTGCATCCAAAGTCGCTGATTTTCTGTCTTCACAAACAACAGTTGCAAATTCCTCAAAAGTTGTATTTACTTGAACTTCAAAATTTTTTTCTTTTAATATTTCTCGTATAATTTTCTTTTCATCGTGAAATCTTGACTTTAGATCTTCAACGTAAAATTTAAAAAGGTCTAATGGTGTTGATCCTGGTTGTCCAAGCATTGCTGAAAATCTGAGATCTGCTGATAACATTGGATACAGTTCAACCCACAGAGACATTGATGTCAGTTTTCCTTGTTCATGCAATTCATCTAATAAACTCTACATTGAAACAAAAATGAATTAAATAAAATTCATTAATACATAAATATGTTTATACATAATACTAACTATGAATCCATCTCTATTCTTTCTTTCTTGACGTTTTCTACGTTTTTTCTCTCGCTCTTTTTCTTCCTCTTCATCTTTTTCTAGTTGACGAATATGATTTTCAAAAACTAATAAAGCATCTTCTTTATCCATTTGTAATAAATCTGCATCTTCTGCAAAAGCTGAATGTTGTAATAACAGAGATTGAGCTTCTTGCCAAGTTGTTTTATAAGTAACATCTGTCATTATATCAAGAACTTGAGCCAATCTTTTGGTATTTCTTTTTTTTAACTGTTTTGCTTCTTCTTTTTCACGTTTTGCTAGGTTAAAAATTACATCTTCGTATATATCACGTCGATCTGAGTCTCCGACTGCTCGCCAAATTTCTAAATTTCCATACATTTCTTCACACTTGTAATATTTTGTTGTGCTTGACATCCTTTCATTTTCTAATAAAAACTGTTCTAAATCTTCTTTTGCTTTTTTCAGACTGAAAATGTACATGAAATTAAAATTTAATTAATTATTACAAAGTTTAGTATATTTTTACCGTAATCTTTCTTGTTCTCTTTCTTCTTTTAATTTCTGTGTTTTGTAAGCATTGAATGCTTGCTTTCTTTCATTTAATTTTTTCATTTGAGGATACCGAGGATCATTTTGAATCATTTTAACAGCTTGTTCCCATGTTGCATTAGAAGGAACGTCTCTTTCTCTTAATAATTCTTTAAAAGCTTCTATTGCCTCTTTTTTGTCTTTGAATTGCATTTTTGGTTCAGGTGTACTATTTCGACTACCACTTGCAGAACCTTTGGCAGAATTACTATCTTCATCTGGTTTTAAAGGTGGAGTGGGAAGATTTATAGCTGCAAGAGTAGCCGCCATAGCTTGTTCAATAGCAGATTTACCACCAGGTTCTGGAGTACTTGTTTGAGATATTACATTTAAACTTGGAGATAAATGATGTAAAGCTACTCCACCACTGGAATAAAATAAATCATAAAAATGATTTTTTAAATATATTTATTATTGCCAACGTTTTATATGTAAAAATTTATAATTTTGGAATTACTATAATAAATTAATTGAATATTTATTCTGTACTTTTAAACTTAACTCTCATTTTTAAATTATCGTATGATTTATATGAAAAATTATATTGTATCATACTTAATATATTAAATATTAACACTAACGTATTAGTAGCACTGGCAACTGCAGCTGCAGCAGCTGCTGCAGCCTCTTCTGCTACTATTCTAGTTTTTAAGTCTTCTAGTTCAGGTGGAATAATCCATCTGGATTCCTTCGTTGTTACATTGTGATAATAAACTTTTCCATTTTCAGATTTATATTCTTTCCATGGACATTGGGATAAAAGTAGCTCACTTGGAGATTTTAATTCGTCTGGTTTTTCCCAAAGTGATTGCTTTGTCACACTATTATAATAATATGTACGACCATCAGGTGCCTTATGTTCAGTCCAATCACATTTTTTCTCTGCTAATGTATTTGTTGCAATATCAGCAGCTGCAGGTGCTGGAGGTGGTACACCAGGAGCTGTAATATGTGGGGGAGCAACTAAAAATGTATAATTTAAAATTTAAAATGTACATGCATACATTTATATTAAATTGTAATAAAAACTAATTCCTTTTAAAAAATATTGGAATTAGACAATAATTATAAAAATGTAATGAAATTACAATAAAAATGTAAAAAAATTTTACCAATGACACTAGCATCTGGAGGAGCTGATATTGGAAATCCAAATCCTGGTGGAGGAATAGAAAATTGTGGTGGCATTATTCCTGGAGGACCTGGTGGTAAACTGGGAGGTGGTATAAATGGTGTTGCTGGCATCATTGGAGGTACAAAACCAGGTGGTGCTGGCGGAAATCCAGGAACTGCTGGTGGTGGGATTCCATCACTGGAAGCCTATTTAATGATTTTACCAGTTAAAATTATGTTTATATATTATACCTTAAATTAAGCTAAGTTTTACAAATAAAAGTTTATTGATAAAATGTATTTGGTATTATAGTACCAAAATTTAAAATTTATTATTAATAAAACATAACCTATAAACTAAGAGAGAATTTTAATATAATACACAAAGTAATTCGTTATTTAATTAACAGATAAATTTTAAATTAAATATATTATTTTAATTTTTAAATTAATTTTTTTACAAATACTGATTTATTAAAATTCGATTACCATAATTAAAAATTTGAAGTTAAAACGCCGATTGACGCCCGGTCCTCCTCACCAACCAACCGACCGACTCGGACCGAAAGTTACATTCGTCAACTATTAAGGCTAGTATTTCAAAATAAAGAATATAGAAACGGAATAAGTAGATAAATGCGCGCGAAATTATTGATTTATAAACAATAATTTGCTGAAACCAAATACTAATTTAATTCACATTATTTAAAATAAAAATATTAAAGAAGATTGATTTAAAATTGAAAAAATTAATCTATTCTAAAACAAAATTATTATATCGAATACAAATCATCAATTAAAATTTTCGATAAAGAAAGTTGCAATTAAAATTTAAAGAATGAAATTAATTAATATATCTCAAATTTTAAAATTTTTCTTAACACATAAATAGTTGTAAATAAATTGTTATAAAGTTATAATTAACTAACGCTTAGCTTAATAAATCAGTAGTATATACTATTAGATAAAACGTTGCTCGTAAATATTATGTAAATAGTTTAATAAATTATTAAACATATATAATTGCTTTTGTCCGAATTTATAACTATGAAAAATTAAAAATATTTAGAAAGTTGTTAAAAATGCCATAATGTATGATAATATAATATATAATACCTCAAATGAAGTGATTCGATTAATCTTTATAGTATATTTTGACTTTTTTAAATTTATACATGTAAATATGTAAAATTATTTTGTAAAATAAACATACATATTAACAATAAAACTATATCAACAGGGAAAGTAACAAAAATAATAAGTACAATATAGGTCATTAAATATAATTAATTAGTGTAATAAAAATATAATAATGATAAATGTTTATTTTATACATAAAATCTAAATTAAGATTTTTATTCACTTTGGTAGAAATCCTAATATTTTTATTTTTATTTAATTAAAACATTAATAAATATTTTTAACACATTACATAGTAAAATTTGAAAAATGAAAATATTTGTATTTTAAAATTATGTATTTTTTTTAGAATACATTAAAATCTTAAATGAAAATTTTTCTTAATTAAAACGTATTTTCATGATAATATATTTTTGTTACTAGTTTTTATTGAATTAGATTTTAAAAACTTATTTAAGGTTTTGCTTTTAATTAAATACGAATTTTGATAGTGACATTACTTGATATAATAAAATAAAATTTTAATATAACTTAGTTGATATTTTTATTATTATTTAATTTTAAATACGCTAAAAATTTATTAATCAAATTAAATTCTGTCTAAAAACAATATTTGGTGTACTTTAATTTAAAATTACCTTATTTTGAATAGTAAATAATGATTTACCAACATATTCTAAGACATTTTTGAAAATGGGATTAACTATAAACATCGAAAACCAGATTGTCAATTTATTAAAAACAATACGTTTATGAAAAAATTAAAAATAAAATAAGAAATTTAAGAATAACCAATACATTGTAAAAATAAATATTGAAATACACCAATGTAGTTTACAGTACAGTAACAAATTTTATTTATTTGTAGACAATAACACATAAATAACGAAAATAATTTTAAATGTAACATCAGAGAAAAATAAATTAAAAATCAATTAAAATTAATTATGATCCTTTTGAAAATAACCGAAATAATAAAATGCGTCAGATTTTATGGTCAAAGATACTAATGTGCATTTCATGCTTCTCAAATGATTGACGAAATGAAATATAATAGTCATAAGTACTTCTTCAATAAGATAAGAAACTCTTCATTGTTAGATTCGAGAAAAGAATTTTAAACATATTTTGTAAAAATAGAATCAAATACAATGAATCTTTTAAAGAACTGAAAAACTAGTGACTATAATAAAAAAAGGTTATGATACTTTACAAAATATTGATAACTGTAGCAAAATATAAGTGTATGTAAGTTTCTTTTGTATACTAAGCAGAAAAAAATATGAAATTATAGAACCCTACGTTTTTAAAAGAACAGTAAAGTAAATTAGAAAATGAGATTTTAAATAAAACTAAGGATAATGAGAAGACTGATACGAAACGATGGTAGAATAAAGCAGAGTCAAAATTAAATTATTGAAACAAAAATCTGAAGAAGCAGTTGATTATGATAGTACTTTATAATGCCATTTTTGGAGCGAAAACTGCTGAATTACCTTTATTATGTTTTACAAATATGAGTATAATACATTATTACCAACTAAAACTAATTTCAAGGATGAAACTAATATATCTGTATTGCAGCTAATGTCAAAACAATATTTTGAACAAATAAAAAATACAGCTCATTCAACCAGTAATAGCTCAAGCCAACGAAGTTCACAAGATAAATAAGATGACAATGTCCACAGCATAAAAATTATTGCATTATGGATTATATTTACATATCATATAAAAAGTGCAGTAATACATTAAGTAATACAAGGATAGAATGAATGTGTTTGTTCTTTTGATCATCTTAAAAAACTAATTAAGATAAAGATATTATAATAGAAAAATATCTACAGCTTATCTAGTATACTAAGCATTAATGTTAAAAATTAAAAATTTTTTATTTTAAATAATAAAATTCTGTAATTAAATCTTTAAATACGTTTTTATAAGTTTTCTTAGTTATGTCTCGATTGTTTCTGAAAAAGTTTTTATTGTATTTAATTAAAATTTATTGAAAATCTTGACAAAACAAAAAAAAAGTTTCAACTTAAATAAAATTTTTAACAATCGTTAAAAAATTTTTTATCGAATTTTACTTAATATGAAACCGACTCTTAGATTTATTAATACACTTTCATAAAAATGTAATTAAATATATTCATATATCTTTTACGGAAAATATTATCTAACATAATAAAAAATTTTTTATTATTTATTAATAAGATATTATTAATAATTAAATTATTAATAATAATTAAGATTAGATTAAATAAGATTGTTTTAAAAAATTGAAAAAGCTATACTTTTAAGTTTGTGTGCAACTATTTTAAAATATAATATTAAAAATAAATTTTTTCTAAAACGTAATACATGTATTTAATAATAAAAGAAATTTTGTAAGTAAAAAAAAATTATTGAATTTATGCCTGCAAGATAATATAATACCTTTAACTTAATTCTTATGATTATTTTTCTTAGCTTCCAGCTGTATTTTTCTTAATTAAATTTTCCGGAAAACAACATAATTTAAGTTTGATTCTAATTCGATTCTATATTAATAAATGCTTCATATTATAAAAGTATAGCAAATGAAATAATATTTGCAGTAAAATAAATAATGTTGCAAATCGTAATGTATTAGGAAATAAATTAATTGAAATATTTTAACAATTACTACTTTATATTTAACAAACATCTGTTATTTGAAGGATATAAATATATTACCAAATTTGATTTTGATATTGATTGACAATTTCATTTTACAAATCGACAATAAAATTAGATAATTATAAGTAAAATTCTGATTGGGGCACCGAGGCTACTGCTCGTCGTCGAGCTACCGTTGTCGTTACTCTTATTACGGGCATCGTGGGACGATTTCTGTTACGGCCCCATTCCGGGGCGATTTTATTCAGGTGTGAGCGGTACCTGCTATGGCCTGTCCTCATCCCGTCGCAGAAAATTCCAGATGACAAGACGGGACACGTCAAAATAAAAGTGTTTATTTACGATTTATAAAATATAATAAATTACGAAGTAATAATTACTATTTATAAATATTATTGAATATTAAATAATCAATTATTAATATTTATTTAATATTCAATAGTCAATATATAATTCAATTATATTCTTTAAATACTTTTTAAATAAATAAAAATTATTCATACTTTAAGGTTTTATATTTATACTTAAGCTAAAAAATAATAATATCGGATCTGTATAATATAACTGTAATTTTAATAATATTTATTAATTTATTAGTTTTTTATAGTAAATTTATATATTTATATATTATAAAATTATACTAAGTTATATAAAATTAATATTTTAAATTATATTAATATACCTTATTGAAATAAAAGAAAAAATAATAAAAATTTAATGTATTACTATATTACTCATTTATGGAATTTGGAAATATTATAGGAATAGAATTACGATAATTTATAATTATGTATACCTAAAATAACAACAATTATTCAAATTAGGTAGAAATTATATGTCATTACATTTGGGAACAAAAAATATTTTTTTTTTAAATAAATTCTCAGCGTATTTAAATATATATGTACGGGTATATATACACTAATGAATAATAAAAACAATATATATATATATATCCTATTTACTAATGAATGATTAATAATACTATTTTATTATTATTATTTTATGTCACAAATAAATGAATATATTTACTAAAATAAAAGAATATCATTTTCTGAAGATAAATTTCATTTATTTGGCTTTTAAGGAAAACTTTTCTCTGGTTTATATTTATTATAAATGATATTGTTTATAATTAAATATCTTATTGTGGTCAAAAATTCTTTAAAGCGTTAATGACAGGAAATTTCTTAGAATAACTGTTGGTTAATAATAATAAACTCGTGCAGAGCGTATACCCATCATCAAAAAATTGTGAGGACACGAATGGCACTGAAATGAATCTATGATGTGTGGGTGTGCATATGTGTGTGCGCGCGCTGTTCTTTTGATTTTATGTAAAAGAGAGTGATAGTCTCGTATAAAATAGTAAAATATAAAATAGTTTGATTTACATCGAACGATTTCATTAAAATTTTAAGATTATGCACATAGAAATTTTAGAGTAAGAAAATTTATTGAAAAAGCGTGTCAGATGTACGTAAACTTTTGAAGAAAAAATTTTTGATAATTAACCTCGTGTCGACATTTATGAACACGTACCTTTCTTTCCAGTCAATACTATGTTTTCGCTCGTAGAAAAATCTAAGTATAATCTATTTCTTTTTCATTAAAATGTTGTTAAATTTCTGTTTTGCTTTTTATCAAGTTCAATTATGTTTTTCAAATTTAATTATTTATATTTACATTTTTATATTTCTCAAATGCGTCATCATATATATATTTGTAATTATAACTTAATATATCATAATAGATTATATAACTCATAGAAATTCTGTATTTTTAAGCATGTCCTTGCAAAGACCTTGATATACGAGTACGAATACGATTCAGGAGTTTTGTATGCCAAAGTTAGTGATAGGTTCTTAGAAATACGCTACAGGGTTTTAGGGTTTTACCCGTAGATACATTTTAATCTTTAACGTAAAACGATTTCTTTAAAAGCATCTTATATTTTTAATTAATATTTGAAAGTAGTAAACAAATATATTTTAAACTTTTTAAAGACCTATATTTATTATATTAATTTAGTGAAAAATCAAACTTGTTTTTTGTTTTAAATTTAAATTCTTAAGTTAATTATATTTGATTAAAAAATTCGGAAATTTAAAATGTATTCATATCTAGATGTTTATTAAATCATATTGATACGTTTCATTAATACATTATTATAAATATAAAATATTGTGTTTTACAAAATTAAATGCGGGCAAGTATATTTATATTTTGAATAAATTGATTAATTTATAATTTATACGTTTTATTTATAGGTTTAAAAATTATTTAAACTATTAATTCAAATTTATATGTTTATTAATAAATTAATACAAATAAATATTAACTTATGTTATTCAGTAAAATTTTTAACTGTAAATTATTATCTCTTTTGAAATTCTACATATAATACTTGTTTGAAACTGGTTTGATTATCTATTAGACTTATACTTACATATATTAAATTCTTTCCAATAGCAACATCTAGTTAATTTACATACTAAAAACCTTATGCAAATTATTAAAAAAAAATTTAAAACCAGCCTACAAGAGATATAAATCTATACTAATACGATGTGAGACTGTATAAATCTATTATTTTTATATTATATGTTATTGATATAGCTTAACAGAAGTGCTTAGAGTTAAATAAAGCTTATAATAAAGTGTTAACACTCCGAATATTTTTATTAATCATAAACGAAAGTACATCTATTTTCTTAGGTGGTATAAACCGAGACTTTAAATTATTTTAACGAATATCTGGGAGATGATAAAGTGGAATTATTTTAAGTAACGCTCGTTAGTCTACAATCTAAATAATTATTTGATTTCCAAAATATCGAAAATACTCAGTATCAATTATGCAAACCAAAGATTTTTTTAAATAATTAAATTTTTAATTAAATTCAATCTTTAAGAGGATTCTGGAAAAAAAACTAAAACCATGTTGCTTACAACTAAGTATATTAAATTTATTTTTTGGTATGCTAAAACTATATGGTATATTAAATCTAAAACTAATAGTTCTATTCAAATTTTAAATTATTTGTTGATTTTTTTCAATTGAAAAATTTAGAATGAATTTAGAATATAATTTGTTAACACTTGCATATTATATAATTTCAATTATTTAATAGATAGGTAATAAATAATAAATATATAATCTATGATTAATTATTAATGAATAATAAAAATACATCATACATTTTAAGAAAAATTAAGTTATATTTTAATTATATTTTAATAATATTTATTTTTTCTACATATAACTCTAAGATTAACTGCTTATTAAAAAAAAATTAAACACATTCATTTTTTAGCATATATTTACAATTAAAATACAGTTGTGAGTACTACTTTAATATTATTTTGGAACATGAAAATTTAAATATTATCATATTTGAATTTTTGAAATATTGTTTATAATTATATTAAGTCATATCTATACTGTAAAGTATATTTACATAATTTTTACTTAATGTTTATAAAATATAATAAATAAATGAGAGAGAGAGAGAGAGAGAGTGAGAGAAAAGTTATATTATTTATAAAAAAAATTTATATCTCATTAAAAAAAGAATTGGAAAATTTCTCTGGAAAAAGATTCAAACATTCTACTGTAACACCTATACATGCATTTTATATATTTTAAAACACAAATATATAAAAAAATTAGATTCATAATTGTTAATTTACTCGTTTTTTCACAATTTTCTGAATTGTGAAACTATGGTAATGATCTGATATGATTCTTTATTCAATAAAGTAAACTAATACTTTACATTGAAAAATAAATAATTTAAATATATTATTATATTTTCATTTTATGTATTAAAAAGAAATAAAGCAGATTATCATTTTCAATTTATTTACATTTTATTAACCAAATTTTAACAATACTGAATAATATTGAAAAAAATTTCTAAAAGAATGGTTTTTTTTTGTACTTAAATATACAAATAAATTTTATAAAAGATTTGATTTTTAAAAGTTTAATATAAGGTTTTCATTTCTTGGAGTATATAATAATAAACTTTCAATATTGATAATAATTCAAACAATTATTAATTTTATTGACAATTTTATAAAATATAATTAACATTAACTTATCTACTTTATTAGTATAAGAATTGTGTATCTTTAATTTTAACAATTTTTAATATGTACAAAATAAATTTTAAATAATTGTAACAGTTGAGATAAATTAATTTATACAATAACAAAAATTAAATTACTGTATTTATTAATGAAGAAATTAAACTAAATTAAAATTAGGACTTTTGAATTCAACTTAATACAAAATAAAATAAAAGTTTAACTATTATTATGGCACTGAAATAGAATTTTCTTTTGATAATGTAAAGACTTGTCCCCATTGATTTTTATCATGGTAACCAATAACATTTTCTATAGTGGAAGAATCAATCATTGGTAAATTTTCCACATCTTGTATTTCTGTCAAATCTTGAAAAATTATTTGGATATTTGGTTCCAAAGTTTTTGCTATAAATAATTAAGTTTTATTAATCAACAGTATACATTTAAAAAAATTAGAATTAGAATTATTATAAAATAAAATGAAATATAAAAAAATTACATACTATTGTATTTTGGTTTTAATGCATCTTTAGGTACATTTTTATTTGATAGCTGTGACCAAAATTTTTCTTTTCGATACTGTCTAGTTGCTTGTTCTAAAGCCTTAGTCAATGCAATCTGCAATAAAATTTTAATAATTATAAATTAAAAAAATTTTATAATATTTGATACATTTAGTTTACAATATAATAATTAAGTACTACGTAAATTATGTTATTGATATGTATAGAAAATAAGATTAATACTAATGAAAACAAATAAATTTTATTTTGTATTTGTATAAAGTACATAATTTTCATATTGTAAAATGTTTAATTATATCTTTTTGTTGATATAAAATTATTTAATTAATAATATTAAATTTTAAATATTTATCTGTTTAAATAAGATATTAATATTAACTTTAATTATAGAATTATCAACAGTAATATATTTATTCAGAAATAAGAGTAAAAAAAACTCTTTTGGTGTTATAAAAGATATTTATTTGTTGTAAATCCTAATGTATAACTTTAAAATCTATCATTTTTGCATGATACATCGATATTATGATTTTAAATCTTATATTTAACATTTATAAATACATAGTTAAAAAAATCTGCAAATATTTACTTAATAAATGTTATAGATTTTACATTAAATTAATTTTTATTGACAATGATTTTTTTAATATGATACTTTTATTTAAAATAAACAAATTGTATACAAATCGCATATAAAAATAAGTACTTTCCTCTCGTACCTGACACATTTGAAGTCGTGTCATGCCGGACATTCGATTCTGCGTAACTGCTGTCGTTAAAACATCTTGTTTGCCTCCTTGTTTTGCTTGTAACAGACTCTTTTTTACTCCTGTTTTTCTACAAACTCTTGATAATAGATCCAGCCTACCTGATCGAAAGTGTTCGTGCAAGAATTCATGAATATCGTCCTGGAAACCACTGTTGCTGTTGCACAGGTCGCGATTATGAGATGTGACCTTACGGAACCCGTAAAGATTAAGCTGGCGTATGAAACTTGCTATATTGGTTGTCTTGAAAATAGAATTCTCACAGTGCAAATATTCTTCTTGAAAACTTTTATAGTTTAGAAGAACTGTAAGGCCGTTTGAACCCCAAGTTATGGCGCCTGTTCTACATTCGTTCACAATTCGCCAAAGTTTCTGCGGAAAACGCAACGACGGTATCACGCAATCATCGTTAGTATTTGACTCCGTATTAAATGCACCTGTTTCTGCTGACATTCTTTTTTATTCAAACTTTTATTTTTATGACAATAGGTCTCAAAATATAAGATAAAATTTTGAGTTATTTCTTGATAGAGCGGCGACCGAATTCGATGGATTTTCAAACAAAAGAGCAACGGCCGCTCTTTTTCCTCGTATGTGTACTCGGCATCAGTCGGCGAATGTTTTGACGTGCTCATCATAGTTGGCAGTGTTTTCTTTCTGCTTGAGGGATAACGTGGCTTCGAATAACGACATAAAGTGGTGTGTGCTTTTTATCGTTCACATTTATTTTCTATAGTAATCATTTTTCTAATAATATTATAGAGCAAGATAAATTCTCCTTAATATATACATTTATTTATGTATTGTAAATTTAATTTTTAATTTAATATAAATGCATTGAAACTTTCTAACTTAAAATATATTTACTATTTTCATCAAATTATTTAAATATTATATAGAAGTTTAACATTTATTTCAAAAATATGTAATTAAAAAAAAGCTATATATTTTATAATACGAACATATTAAATTTAGTAAATAAAAATTTGATTTTAATAAAGATTGTTTCCTTGAACTTAATTCATCTGTATATATATTATAATTAATATTAATGCACATTCATTTTTGTGTTTTACTATATAAGTTAACACGCCAGGTGCTTGCTGAAATAATAAAAGCATAAAGTTCGTATATAATTATTAATAATTTGATTATAAAATATAACTAATTTAAAACAATTTTTTAATAAACTCATAATATTCAAATTTATTTTCAATATGAATTAAGTAATGTATTTTGAATAAGCAAAAATATATCATCTACAAGTGTATAATAATGAAATCTATAAAACATATATATATATATCTACAAAGGCTACTAAAAATAAACATAAATATGATACAAATAATTTCATTGGTAGCCGCATCAAATAAAATTGATGAATTCTTAAAATACAGTCCAATAAATATTAAAATCTATTATATTTTTTTAAAAAGTTAAATAAAATTTTATTAATACTCTTTATAATTTAAGTTTGGTTGTAAAAAAGAATTATATATTAAACGAAAAAATTTGAAAGCGATAGCAATTACTTTGAAATAAATAATACAGTAATCTTGAACTCGGATAATTTTTTTCTTCATTCACAGTGACAGATTAATATGCGTAAAAAGTAAATATACCTCTAAATAATTTTGCATACAAGCTATATGTACATGATAAATATAAATAAAAGACACTTTTCCAAATAATTACAATATTTTTAAAATAAATGTAAGAATTTCTTACAAAAACATAATTGTACCAGTGTATTTTATCTGGGATCAGGACTGCTGTAATATATTTATTACTAAGAATATCCGTCAGTAAACCTGTGATGAGAAAATAGATGAGCTCTGACTTACGTTGTTAAAGGGAATATGAAGGACTGTAGTTAATATAATTACCAATTATATGATAAGTTTGTCACTTTAGAAAATTGCAAGTAGATAGCAATACTGAAGTGTAGCCATCTAGTGGAAATCTAGAAATCTAAAAATTAAATGCAATTTTTTAAAGAACAATTAAAATATATATCTTCTCAATTATAAAAAAAAAAATCTATTGTAGTATACATAAATACATCAAGAAAAAAACCAATATTCATAAGTATTAATGATGAATTAATTTTATAAAAGTTAAGAGAAAAGTTTTTTGAATTTAATAAAACATTATAAATGAAGCTGACGTAAAATAAAATTTAATATTCGATAGAAAAATTAAGATAAATTTAGAAAATAAAATAGAAATTCAAATAAAATATTTTTTTAAAACCTACAAAAAAAAATATATTAAAGAATAGCGAACAAAAATCGTAATAATTTAAATTATATTCAATTTAAATTGCACATAATTGCTCAAATTATTAAAAAATATTTAAATAAGCACGATAAATTATTATTAATTAAATTACCGATACTGAAAATACCAATATATTACAAAATCAGATAAATTATAATATGGGTAAATTATTGAATATTTATTTAATAATAATGTAATAATAAGATTTAAAATAAAATAATGGGATTATAGAAATATTCATATTATTTTTGTATAATATAAAATTTAACTTCATTATTATTAATCAATGAAATTTAGCAAATAATTTTTATTTAATTTATAATTTAGTTAAATATATTATTTTAATTTTAATTACTTTATTAGTTTTAATTTTTTATCGTGATCAAATGAAATGTAAATACGATTAAAAAAATATCCTAAATAACTCATTTTTATTATTTTTAATAATTTTTTCAAATATGAATGTTTTATGAGTTTTACCTTAATTATTAAAAAAAATAAATATTCATTTTTATTAATCTATTAAGTAATATATAATATAAATATTTATATCTTTCATACTAAATAGGATCAATGTATTCTATTAAAAAAGAGTATTTAAAAATAAGGGAATGTACACAATATAAAATAATATATATAAAACAAATTTTAATTTATTGCAAATTGTTATATAAAATTTAATATAACCCTTATACATATATAATTTCTCTTTACAATAAACTATTTTACAATTCGATAAAATTATTTTTAATACTCGCTTTTTTCGCTTTTTTGATATTTTGTACATAAAATATGTAAAATTTTATTAACATTAATCTCAAAATAAACATTATGTAGATTAGAAATATTTACATAAATTCGATGTGATAACTTTTATTTTAATTATATATAATTAATAATAAACTTACAGTCTACACTAAATATAATTAATAAATTTCATTTTGTGATTTATTGTATTTTAATGTAATTATGAGATCTCTGAACAAAAATACAAATAATTATGACGCCGATTTTAATTTTTATAAATATATAATAAAATATAATTTATTGAAGTCACAATTTTATCAAAAGACAGAACTGTAACATAAATTCTACAGATTTATATTAATTACAAATCTAATTCTAAAAACAAACTATCTATATTTTTTATTATTATTTATGATTTAATAAAATTGATATATTTGACATAGATACATTTTAATACTTTACCACAAGCATGTATATTTATTTTTCCTCGAAGAAACCATTTACATTAAATATTTTGTATTTATTTAAAATATTTATTGTTTTTTTAATACACTGACTCATTTGAATGAAGAAAATATATCTATATCTGTAAAATAATTAGGTCTAAAAAAATCAATATAATTTATTTTTACTATTTTTAATAAAGTATAAAAATATACTATCAAAAATAATTATTATTATTTCATTGAAATAGAACATATACTATTAAATATTAAAATTATTATGACCTGACAATTTTATTGGAATTAAACATCTGCGGTACTCTGTAGTGAATTCAACAAAAAGTACTCTTTAGTTAAGGTATAGAATATCTTATAAAATATCTTTTCAGAAAAAGGTATTTCAAATTCTGAATAGATCATTTTTTCAATTGTAATTAAATTTCATTTATTATCTTGTGAATATATAAAATGAATATAATTATTTATAAAATTTTATTTTTATATTTAAATCATTTATATTTCTTTTAAAATTATGTATATTTATTATACGTATTTTTATTTTTATAATAATATTTAAATCATATTAAATTATATAAATAATTTTAAAAAATTCATGCAATTATTTATGGTTTTGTTGTGAAAAATTTTAATTTTTGCATTTTTGTGAAAAAGCACTCCTAGATAGAAATAGATAATTTACGCAATCTGAAAAATTTGTATATAATACCGCATTTTTCTCAAAATAAAACGCAGTAATTTTAAGAAGTAAGAGACTATGTTCTTTTTTAATTTCATGAATAATATTATAAACATTATTTTTTTATGGTTATTACGTATTTATATAATAATAATAATAATAATACTAATAATAGATAATAATAATAATGGAAGAGTCCTTGCACTATTGAGAGTCTTCTACTTTAGCAACATGTGTAGTAAATACATCAAATTATTTATTTGAAGGTATTGTGCATTTCTGACAATATTAAAAATAATTAAACATAAATTTAATTTTTTCTAATATTTAAAAATTTTATTTTACATTTTAAATTAATAAAAAGCTAGTTTTTAACAGTGTATATTTGATATATGTTATACTTAATATTAGGTATAAAAATATTAATTTAATAGTATTTCAGTTCCAGTAAGTTAATAATTAAAAAATTTTCCCACACATAAGTAACGCCCGTTTTTGACGCCCATAAAACGATCTGTTTGTTGAGACAAAATAGTAATAAGCAAAATTATACGTAAATAACTAATGATAATTTTGAATAAAAAATTGTGTTTTGCCGAACTCGAGTTTCATAAGCTATGGTAATTTACATCGGTAATGGTTGCAAGTATTCGCGTAATGCTGCCGGTGATGGCAGCAAATATCCGTCGGGGTCAAGAACATCTGGAGCACGTATAGTAACAGGACCCTGAGGGGGCCTCGGTAGTGAACCAACTTGATTAGGCTTCTCTTGAGCCTTGTCTAACTTTTCAAGGATGTCAATAAAGCGTAAACGATCACGTGGCTCCGTCTTCCAACAGTCACGCATTATCTGACATACGTATGGTGGACATTCTTCAGGAGGTATCAGCATTATGCCTTCTATGATAAGTTTCATCACCTTTAAATATTTGTTTTTTACTTAATTTTCATGCATTATATAAGTAAATTCCGAATAAAAATTGTTAGAAAGTGTGTTCTTATTTATATTAATTGAAAATAAATTAAGTTTTACTTTGTATTTTATTGTTCATAGTATGTACAATTATTTAATAAAATTTATAAATAAATGTAAATATCTCTAGATTATAATTATATTAATCAATTATAAAAATTAGAATTCATTATAGTAAAAATTTCAGCTAAATTAATCGTTCCATATTTTTTTTACGATAAATAAATATAATTATATAAATATTTGGAGTGCTAAGATTTTACATATTATATGGTAAAATTTTATAAATAATTAGTACACACTTAAATAAAAACATATGTATTTTTATATATTATTTATTTTTCATCATTATATATTAGGAAAAATAAAAAAATTGTATGTTAATATTAAATCAGCCTAATATTTCTTAATTATCATTAAATGTTTCAAAATAATTAAAAGTTTTAATTGTTCTATTGAATTTTATTCAGCTAGCTCAAGAATATAGAAATTATAATTTTTTAAATATAAATTCATTTTTTTAGTAAATTGCTCAAAATCTTATAATCATTAAACTTAATCATTTTATTTTGTAAAACTAAAAACAATGAAATAAATACACACTAAATTTATTTATATAATTAATTTTAACAATGCATACTTCATCATTATTATGTCCATAATATGGTTGTTTTCCAAAAGAGTAAACCTCCCACAAAACAACGCCAAAGCTCCAAACATCACTTTCCAAAGTAAATCTTCCATACATTACACTTTCTGGAGACATCCACCGTACGGGCAATAATCTTGAACCACCAATCTAAGACATTAATATACTGTTGTATTTTAATATTATAAGTTAGTTATTTCATATTTCGTTAATAGTATTTCAATTAAATACTGAATAAATTACGAAAATATAAAATAGTTTTTAATGTAATATTTTGTAATAAATAAATATTAGAGATTTTTATAATATAACTTTGACATTTTAAGATTGATTTAAAAGATTGATAGATTTTGTTTTTTTTATATTTTTTCAACATTAAAAATCTTATTTTAAAAATCTTTTTATTTCCGTAAAAATTTATATATTTTTTATCGGCATATAACTATTACAATCTTTATATTTAAAAATTTATTTTTCTTATTTAATTTATCATTTTAATCTATTTAATTTTTCAACAATATTTAATATTAAAATGGAAACTCTAGTTTCATTTTCCATCCAAATTTGATTTTTCAGCAGTAAATTATAAAATTTATTCTTTTTAAAGTAAGAAATAAATAAATTAATGGATATAGTAAAACGTTGTGCACTATTGTAATGTATTTAATAAGAAAATAAAATTAAATTTAAGTAAATTTTAAAATATAGATAATATAAAATAAAACATTAAAGAATGATGATTTTGTTTCAAAATATGAAGCAATAGATAATTATTAATAAATATAAATGTTGATTCATGAATGAGGTGCAGTTTAGTTTTGTATTTATGAAATATATGATAAAAATATGTATTTTAAAAAATTGTATTTACTCTGTAGTAATCGCAGGTATAAATATCCCGTGACATGCCAAAATCAGCAATTTTGACAACAAGCCCAGAACCTACCAAGCAATTTCTACATGCTAAATCTCGATGAACGAATCTTTGTGCCGAGAGATACGCCATTCCCGATGCTATCTGTATTGTTATCCAATGAAGAGAATCCTGTATCCACCATGTATAAAATACAAAAGATATTAATATGAATATCTTCAGAATGCAAAATGATTAAAAAAAAAATTGCTGAGAACGTAGTATTCGAAGAATCTATTTCATCGATTGCGTCTCTCATATAAACTATATGAATATTTTGATTTAATAATTACGAGTTTTTATGAAATTAATTCAATTTACTTATAAGAAAATATGTACATAACTATCTTCTTATTCAGAAAATTACTAGTATAATTAATTGCATTTAAGCGATCTAGTAAATGGTTTAATTGATATAAAATTTAGTTTACTTATAGGAAATCTTTATATCTTTACCAAATTTTTAATAATTTTAACTTTTCATTATTTGATGCATAATTCTATATTCTTTAGAACATCATATAATATGACCCTAAAGTTTTATATATATATATATATATATTAAATTGATATAGGTAATTGTATTTTAAAAATACTTTTGTTTACTAAACTTTATTTCTGTAATATTGAAAAGGTAGTTTGCAGTTTATATTTGTTATTATTATATTAACTTATTATTTAAAATATTTTCTGATAAGAACATATTTTTATATGAATTTAATAATAAATAATATATATTATATATAATTATATATGGGACTAGATTTACGTATTATAGAGAATAAATTATTAAGAAATTTAATTCTAACATAATTCAAATAATATATATGCATATGGATACACTATCAAAAAAATATTTATTTGCTAACTAAATAATATACAAGCAAAGAAAGTTTTTCTTATTAAAAATCGATTGATAACCTTTGTCAATGGCTGTAGACCTGGAGTTGGTGTTCGTAACGTGGGCGAATTAGCTCTTAATACCTCAGCCAAATCGCCGTAGGGCATGTATTCAAAAACCATCCAAGGGCTATTAGAAGTATCGCGCAAAACAACCCCAATGAGGGAAAGTATATTATCGTGCCGAAATGTTGACATTATATCCACTTCACGCATAAAATCTTCCTCAGCTGCGCGACTTGCACTATCTTTTAGCACTTTAATCGCCACGATTTCTGTTGTCTCTTCAGTTATTAATTTACCTGAAAAATTATTTATACAGAATAAATCGGAAATGTATTTAATTAAATATATCATTAATCATTATATTAATTCATAAACTTCAAAATTTCTGAAGTTTTTGCTTCATTAAAAAATTTTTTATTTAATATACTTTTTTCATCAAGAATAATAAATTTTAAAATGTGTTATACAATATTTTTTTAGAAAAAATTTGATACTTTAAAAAGTAAAAAGTTATTCTGATATTGTAATCTTATATTTTCATTAATAAAACATAAGATTATAGTTTAAAATATTTTAAAATTTTCAAAAAACATTGTTAAAAAAAATTTTCAATATATCTATAAATGTAATATTAGATAAAAATGAAAACATATGTTATAGCTACATAATATAGCTATAGAATAAATATAATTTAAAATTACATTTTTAATATTATTGATAATTATTATGTTATAAATATTATGTAATAATAGTTATTAATATTTAATTTAATAAAATTTATAAAAAATATTAATAAAAAAATATTTTATTTCATATTTATATAATAAAATTTAATATTTAATATTATTAAATATATATAATAAAATGTTTGTGTTCAAAAGATATAGGTAAATATTTTATATGAATCTTTTTAACTCTTCTCTCGCTGAAAACAAATTTTTACATAATATTTAATTTATAAAAACAAAAATATTCATACTCACATAAACGTTTATTTCTATATTTAATTTTTAGATCTTTTAAACACTCTTAAGCTATAAATAATATATTAATTATTACGTATACAATTTAAAATATTATTGAACAAAATGTATAAGTATATAATTATTAATAAACTCTTATTCTACTATGTGTTGTTTTTTAATATATTAAATGTGTATCAATCCGATAAAATTCTTTATTATAATGTATTTTAGAATACATTTTTGTACCTTTATAAACTTTTCCAAAGCAACCTTCTCCGATGTGTTGAAGAAAAACGAGAGAATCTCTCAATAAAATTGGAACTTCTGGTGAATCACACGTAAAGTACTGTGGATTCGGTGTGTATTTGTTAGCCAATAGAAGACTTGTTTTCAAATTCATTGGTGATGCCTAAATTAGTAAAATTTAGTATGATCAAAGAAAAGGAATTTTTAATTTAAAATGAAAAAAGAGAACTATATATTGTATGCAACTAATAATTGAAATAACTTAAATGAACTATGTAAACATATTTAAGATTATAAAATTTTAATATAATAAATCATAAAATGCTAATTTATTTCTCAAAATATATTCTGAATTAATTTTCTCTCTTATTGAGAAAGCGTAAAAAAATTAATTAATGTTATTACTTCAAGATCACCACGTTTGGATTTTGTATTAAAGTTACGTCGTTTGTAGTAGTATATTAATCCAACCACTATTGCTAAGACTAAAACACAGCCTATTACTATACTTGTTACTTCAGGCAGTCTCGGTTCTAGACGTTCAACCTGGAAACATAATTTGTTGAGACAATAATTAGTTTATATTATAAAAGTTTCTAAAATAATTAATTTAGTAGGTCATCTTAATTAAAAAATTTATTGAAAATAATTTTAATAAAATTCAATTATAATGTACCAATTTATATTAAATTTACTATTTGAGATAGAACAATTTAATAATTTTTTTTATTTTAATTAATTTAAAAAATTAAAATTAAGTTAGAAGTAAATATAAATAAGTATATATAAGTACCTTATAATATTTGTTTTTAATATTACCTGTTCAGGTTCTGGAAGTATCGTTGTAGTATTCGCTATATCCCCACCAGGTGGTATAATATTGTGAATTGGTTTAGGTGTCAGAGGAACTAAAAAAGTATGTAATTAATTTTAATTATGGATATAGAAGTAAATAAAGTATTTATTGATTAGCGACAATAACTATATTTTCAAATAAATAAACATTTTAATTTTAATTCATTAGAATTTGTCATTTGAATATAGTACATAATTAAGTTAAAAAATAGTGAAAATCAATGAAATATATTACATAAAATATATTTATTGATAATTTTTGCAGAGATACGTTATCAATAAAAAACAAGAATAAATAGTATACGCAAATATACGCACCAATAACACGATTAGGACATTTAAGATCAACTGTGGGTGGTGACTTATCATGTGGACAAATACATCTGGAAGTAGAGTCTTCAACCTCTTGACAGGCAGCTTCAGTACCACATATGTGCGGTTGGCCTGAACAGTTCATAATTTGTGCGATTCCAGCTATTGGTAATTTTTCTAGCAAATCTTCAGATTCTTGTATTGCATACGTCATCAAAAATTCTAAAATGCTCATATATTATATCATCGATCAAATCAATAAGAACACTATTATCTTTAATAGATATTCGTATAACATTGTCAATTTAGTAATAATAATTTAGTAATAGTAATTTAATTTAATTCGGAAAATATTTAAAATATTAAATATTAATTCGTCAAACTATATCCATATTATATTCAAGATAAAAGTTTATAATAGTTTCTAAATGATCTATACTACTATGATACTATAAAGTGAAAAAGCTTAATTAAATGTTTTCAAAAACTCAATTCAATTTCAAAATTCAAGATGTAAAATATATGTATGAAATGTTAGAGACATGTAGTTATATATATATATATATATATATAATGTAATGGATAGTATTTATAAGTAATTTTATTCTAAATAATAATAGATTGTTTTTCCAATAATTTTGATGCAAATATATTTATAAAAAATATTCCTGCATTACTAGGTGTACGCATTAAAAAAAGGTTAAATGTATTTAAATAATTTAGAAATCAATGATTTTTTACAGTTTTTCAACAAAAATATTGTCATTTTAAAATAGTTTTTTACATAAAAGAATTTCTAAAATTAATTATATCTAAAATATTTATAAAATAATGTATAAAATAATTCGATTATATTAGATAAAAATTTAAAGAAACTCTAAAAGTTAGCTATTTTAAAAGCTTAGAATTGATACTTATAAAAATTACAAATCTTAATTCTATGTTAAATCAATTATTATAAAAAAACATTTGTAATATTAAATTTTTACGGATATTACTTACACATATTTTTCCATCTAATAAGAAAGTGTCTATAAATTTGTACAAAATAAATTATTCTATCTTAAACTAATAATACATATTATAATTGTATAGTTATAATACATCATATAACGATATAAATATATTCTATCGTTATAAAAAGAATTCACAGGTAAGTTTCTACTTATACTTAATACATTGATAACTATTTTTATAACGCTTTATAGTTTCAACTAAAGTATAATTTTAGATCTTATTAAAAGAAATATTTTAATAATACATTAAGGCATAAGTATCTCAAAGAAAAAACACAGTAAATATCAGTTAAATAGTATACACTCTTTTCTTAAATTATAATTTTTGACTATAATGTATTTTAAAAGACGATATTGTTTAAAAATTTTCTTACTTCTAGCATAATAAGTATTTAAATGAATTAATGATATTTTAATATAAAAATATAAGTTTTTAAATAGTTATAATATTTTAAGAATAATTTATACATATATTTTATTCATATTTTATATTATATAAATATATTATATAATTTATTATATTTATTTAAATGACAATTTTTTTAACTCATTTATAATTAAAATACAACTTCTAGCTTTCATAGTTTGACTGTAAATATAATTTATAAAATATTAAGTTTTTGGTCTATTTTAAAATGTTAACAATAGAAATATTAGGTAAGATTAAGAAAGAAAAAAGTAAAAAAAAAATACGTCAAACGAACGAATATTCTAAAAATTTCTAGAAGTTATTTACAAATGCTTATGCAGAGATTTGTAGTGATATGAATTTTTTTGATTTAGTTGTTTATTTGGACTTGATCGACAGATGTTATTCTTGTTCACGTGGGTAAACATTTCATCTGAACTAAAAGGTGCCTGCACTTAAGTGCAAGTTCGTTTTTGCTAGCTGGTGAATATTTCAAATAGGGTTTAGTTTCCAATCTTTTTCTAAACGATGTTTAGATGGGATATAATAGTTTATATAGGGTAAAAAATTCATAAAGGAAAAAAATTACTAACTTAAAATTTAATAGAAATATTTTTAAATTTTATGTGTATTATATTATCGTAACTTTTTATTTTTCTAGTATAATTTTTTTGTTATTTATTTAAGTAGACAAACTTTTTTGTGTAGGCATATAAGAATGACATCCTTTGTTATAATTTTACAAGATTACATAATTCTAGTGACATTTTACACTTTTTACAAATCGCATAGATATAAGTATAATGTATAATTAATATAAAATATTGAAGATCACTTTTATTTCAAGTCAATATAATTTTAATCTAAAAGAAGACTAAGGATTTAGTAATTTATAGAATAAACTACAAAAATTAGAATTCGTATTTTTGAGGTTTTGCTAAAATGTTAATCTTATTCTATATTAAATTTATGAATAAGAAGTATGCAATTGATTAAATTATCTAAATCAAATCAATTATCAACTTAATTATCTAAAAATAATATAGACAGTAAATGAGAGGGTAAAAATCTCTTTCTTGATGGCGCAGTTACTGCGTACCTTATCTATCTCTATTTAAATCAAATTATATATTTAAATTTCTTACTTTCAAGCTTGAAGAATTCGTTCAAAAATTTTCAAAGGCTACTAATATATGAACTAATCTTAAGTCTTTAAACGAATAAAGGGGTGAGAAAGATACTAGTCGACTGGGAAAGTTATCAGACACCCAACCATGATATCCTGATCCAATGCAACTGAGCATCGTTGCAAGCAAAGATGTTGGTGCCAGTTTGAAATTAACCGACGTTAAGTACAGCCATAGTATCTTAAATAAATTAGTATTTACTGAAATTTATAAAGAAAATCTTCATTTGTTTTTTACTGTTACTATGTAAAAAATAATAAAAGAAAATATCATAAGTGATGCGGTGTATTCAATTTCTAATTCAACATGATAGTAAAAAAGGTGAGAGAAGAGTACTGGACTTGGACAGTGTTAAAAGGAACAAATAAGAAAAAACAAAAAATGAGTGATCTGGATGCCAATTGAAGAAAAACTCTGTGTCAAGATGTTTATCGAGACAAATATTAAAGTGTTCAGTTGCTTTTACTTTAATCAACAACTAATATCATATGGAAAATATAAAGCAATGAAATATTTGATCTTGTTATCTAATAAATTATATTAGACTACTAAAAATCATAGTAAAAGTTTAGTTAATCATAAATATACGTATTTGCGGAAACGCACGATAATAAGAGTACATACCACTAAAGAGTTAAGAAATACGAAATAGGGTCTCAGTTGTAGCATGTGCATCTAAGATGAGTGCAAATTAAAGCTAAGGAGGATGTAGAGATTATGTTTTGAAAAAAATAGGTCTGGTAAGCGTGACAAGTTCAACGAAAAACAGGATCATCGATTGTATTGTCGATGATATAAATTATCATGTCAGGAGCCTACGAAGAAGCCCTAAAGACGATCAACGGGTTATCTAAATAAGCAGCGAGAAGTTACAGGCCAGGCGAAAGGAGCTGTAGGACGAAAAAATGTGGCTCTTCATTAAGAAGAGTAAGCTAAGATTTTATTTTCTCTACAAGTTTAACAGATGGGAGTAAACATAATATCTAATAACTATTATTATAATACATATTAATCAAGTTAATGTTTAAAAAAATAAAATAAATGTGCATTAAATATAAAAGTAATGTAAACTACTATATTTTTTGTTACAATATAAAATGAGTATATATTTAGCTATGTCCTCATTCAAATATTCTTTTAATTTTGAAGAATTTCTTACATAAAATTACAGATTTAATTACTATTTTATCTTTAATCTGTATGTAACTTCTTTAAAAAATAAATTTATTTTTCCCTTTTCTCCTTTTAAAAATATACTTTTTAATGAGCATAATTATTATTATATTTTTGTATATATCGATTTTTATTTTATTTTTTCTTTGTTGTTTTTCAATTACTCATTAATATCGTATATGGAAAATTAAAATTAATCATTATTCTTAATACAATTTAGAATTATTAGCATTAATTTGTTAAAATGATTGAATTATTCTTTAAAATAATATGAATAACAATTTTAATGAAATTATATTCTAGCGGAATATGTTTTGTTATTAAGTTGGTTTATTTATTAAAAAAATTGAAAATTAAACTTTTAAAATTACTTATATATTTTTTAGAAATTAAAAATACAATATTTTTTAAAATCTTTTTGCTATTTTGATTTTATAAATTTGTAAGAGAAACATCCAAGTTTATTATGAGATTTTGTACAGTGATTAAAATATATTTATTTTTGAACTTGTCATTTATTAAAAGAGTTGATTGTAGCAACAGACCATTATTTTCTATTTAACTTTATCGTTGGCTTTTTTCTCTTTATCTTTTATTACTATCTATACAGACAATAGAATTTATTTTAATCTATTATAAAAAAATATTTGGAAATTCATATTTCTTATATTATATACAATTCAATAAATTTTCAGGTTAATCAATATTATTTTTTTAAAATGTCTTACCGATATTTACAAGTATCTTCTAGAATATGATTAGACAGCATCAATAAAATTTTAATTTAACCCAAAGATTTAGAAAGACAATTTAAAATGATTATTTTATAAATAAAAATCATTGCTACTGAAATATAAATATATAATAATAGAAATATAAATATTGTCGGAAAATTTTTCTATCCATAAATATATGACATTTAGTTATTTTCATTATTAAATTTCTTTTGCTAATCATTTATTTTATAATATTGTGACTACATTTGAAACATAACTTTCTACTGCTTAAAAATTTTTCTTTCTCTTAAATATGCAAACAATGTTATATACATATATATATAAATTAAGTTTATTTTCAGATTTTAAATGGATATAACAATCCGCCTGTTATTTTTTTCGTGAAGGACTAAAGGATCCAGAGAAGATTCAGAAAGCAGAGACCAAAGGGCTATCTTCCTCTTATTAGTGTCTAATTGAGCATTCGTTTACAGAGCCGGCATTCATTTGGTGTTCGGTGCCTTGTAACGGGTCAGAGCGTTATCTAAACGGTCATTGATGGTCGACAACGAGGTTCACTGTGTGTTAGGCAGGTCTGCGATACTCAGGATTCCCCGATTATATTACGCTTCATAAAGTTAGAATCCCAACATATGATTTTAATTTATTTTAATAATGCAGTAGCACTTAAGCATTTAGGAATATATTAATTATTTTTAATAAAATACAGATCAAATCAATCTTTACGAGAAGAAAAATTTTAAGCCAATTTTCTGGTATAAATTTTAAATTATGCTATGTAAGCAATAATTTATAAATGCAGAACATGTATATCAATATTTTTATATAAAAAATACATTTAGTAGTAAATAATTATATTATGTAATTTCTAAAAAATAGCTCTAACTTGAGAAATACATATTTGAAATTTTATCATTATATTAATAATTTTTGTTGATATTTCAGAATATTTTTATTACTACTACTTAAAATTTTTGGAACATTTTCAAATTTTTTTAATAAATTTTATTCGTTTTCAAAGATAAATAAGTTATAAGTTATATTAGTCTGTTTATCATTTGTGCAACTTCTGATTACTTTTTAATTATTTGGGATGTCAGACAATACTGAGATCTTATTTTTATAATACATAAAAATTGGTATAATATCATTAATATTTTTATTTCGTAACTATTTTACATAAACAAAAATGTGCTAAATTTAAAAATTTATTTAATTAACTATAAATCAATATACTATATAAAATATAGTATAAATTAATTTTAGTAGAAAATTTTCATTAACTAATATAAATTCTTGCTCTAAATAAATCAATTTTATAAAAACAAATAAATAATAATTATTATCATATTTAAAAAATATTTTTAACATAAATTGTATTAGAGAACAGATAATTGATACATTTTCAATTTATACAAAAGAAACATAACTACGTAATTATTATAAGGCCATATATATTTTTTAAATATAATTACATAAATTATTAAGAACTCAAATTTAGATATTATTATTAATCATTTAAAGTATTTTAATATATTTCCATTATTTTTAAAAATATTTACTTTTAGGAAATACAGAAACATCATTTATCGCAAAATAGTAGATAAATTTTTATTTATTAACAAGAAAACACTAAGATAAGTTGTTGAATGTCGAAGTCTAAAACTCTTAAGATGTTACATAAACCATAATACAAATTTCTGTTTGAAAGGAAAACAAAAAGGCATCTAATTTTCTTTTTCTCAGTTTTATCTTTCTTGCGATCATTAAAGTCCGACCTTTTGATAAGATATCGCTTTAAACATAAGTTCGATACTCTTTTTATCATGTAAAAGTCGTCAACAAGCTATTTTAGAAATATGAGTAATATTTTATATATTTGCATTTATGTTTTCAAATTAAAAATTTCAAAAATATCTATTTTTTTATAAAAATAAAATTCTACCATTTAATTTTATTTCTGTAAATATATGCCTTATGTTTTGAATAATAATATAAATAATTATTATAAATTTTTAGTTTCATTAAATACTAATTCAATCAATTTGATCTATTTCATTAAAATTACAATAAGGTTGCTATAATTAATATAAGTGATTTTTATTTTAACCAAGAAACAAAAAAGTTTTTCAAAGTGATATAATTTATAATAATTTATGAAGTTATTTATCTTATACATGACAACAGACACTTAAATAGATTTACTACATTTACATTCTTTAAAATTCTAAAAAATACAAAATTTTTCTAGATTTATTATTTTTGCGCTGATATTTATGAATATGTCTAGCATGTTTCTTTAGATTTATTAATTAATTTATGTTATGATCACATAATAATAATTTAGTGATTGAAAATGTTCTTCAAAAAGGAAGAAGTTAAAAGGAAGATATACGATTAGTATATCACGTAATGAATTGAATTGAAGTACGAGTTTAAATATGAGCTTACTTGAAAGCTAATATTAACGCTTTATTGATTATACTTACTTCATATCGATTCAAGAGAATTGTATTAATAATTCCATTTTATATAAGTATATAAATTTATGAAAACTATCAATTTTTTATTGATTTTATTTAATAGCCATCGAATTTTTATTTATTGAATAACCATCAATTATAATATATATTTCACAGAATAATATAAGAAATTTTTTTTAATATTTCTATTAATTATACTTATGAGTAAAATATTAAAAATTTTATTTATTAAGATAGTTGATATTTATTTTAATTTTTGAAAATTAGTTTTTTCAAATTAAAACAGGTTTCCTCTAATAAATATTTGATTTTTAAATATTCTTAAAACTTTTTTATACCTGCCAGATATACTTTTGTATTTAAAATAATACACTATTCTTAATATTGAAGCTATATTATATATTATGAATTTTTCGTAATGCATAAAATCAGCTTATACTTGTTTTTGCTACTTAGAGAAGAATATTACATATTATACGATATTTTTCAAATTATTATCGTGGTTTGTAGAAATATTTTTATTAAAAGTACAATATTATATATTTATTGAATGATGCATATTTCATTAACATTCAATAAAAAGAATTTTTGTATGAAAATTAACGTAAAAACATCTGAAACTGAATTTCATACGTAATGTAATCGATTAAGTTATCTTGCAAAATATCTTTCTTTTTGACCAGTTAACCAAGCTTATTATCTTGGTGCATGTAATATTCCGACATCCTCGTTAAAAATATTTATATAATAATAAGTATTTATGTAGTAATATAAACATAATTCTGAGATCGCAAATTCTATACGATACTCGTAGAAGTATGTACAATGAATAATAATAGCTTAATATTGCTAACTATTGGTATCACCGATACCGCTATGCGAAACCTATATACCAAATCTTTACCATTATATAATATAAGAAGAGACACATTTTTCATTGCATTCTTTAATCTCTGAGGCATTATTCAATATCTGACTTATGTAAAAAATACATCTACCTTGTAAAAGAAGTATAGCGGCAACAGCGATCTTTGTGCAAAATCGTATTGGTGTACAATCATATGAATAGACGAAGACGTGTGGCAAGGCAATCTTTAGTGATACAAAGCGAGTACTGTACCACGTTTGAAACTTTATAAATGAGCAGATACGACGAAAGATTGGATTAGATTACCCACTTCGAAACGAATACAGGCATAGTTGCGTGAGGTATAACAGGGATACATAAATGCTTGCATCGTTCACAATTTTGTATCGCTCTTGACTAAGGCCTTTTTGCGCTTTTTCATAAGTTGTTGTAACGAGAGTTGAATGTATACTATGCTATATTTTATTGTAAAAGAACATATACCTTATAAGCTATTGGTTTGATTGACCTCATTGCTCTTCTAGAAATTCTCTGCAATATTTTGTGATTATGTAAGTGATTGGAGGTAGATATTGTTTAACTTTGTCGATTCTTCTATACAATATCGTTGCTTATTTATAATTTTAATTCTATTTATGATATTAATATATAAAAAAATGTAATTAAATGCTTATACCTACATAATAAGCTTACAATACTGTTTATTTTATCAATACTAAGAGGTTTTAGTAAATTTATCATTAATGGTTATTTTCATCTATGGTTATTTTCTATGTAAAACATTCAAATAATAAGGCTTAGTTTATTATTGATAAAATATTAAAATTTCTGTTACTTGTGATTTGAAATATTTGAATAAAATATATTAAAAGCATTACATATTATTTCATTTCAAAATTAATTTACAGAAGTTCACATAATTCTTATATATTAAATTTATGTATTTAATATACAAAATTATTTATAAATAGCTAAAAATATTAATATGAACTTCATTCGACTATTCTACAACGATTGATCGCACCATCAAAGAACATTTGCATGCATCAAAATCAATGTTAATCATGTAAGCCTCTATTTAGATAACATTATCTTCAATCTTTATTTAAATATATGAAATCTGTTAAATTTTGTTTACAAAAATCATGTAAATGCAAAAAATCTATCTTAAACGGTAAAGCAGTAATTTTAAATATGTAACGATTAAAGTTACGTCACTGTACAACTAAGAAGTATTGAACAATTATACTATATACATTATAGTATTATGTATATATTATGTATATAGTACATTATACTGTATAATTATACTATTATACTATATACCTTAGAAATTCTAATATCTGAACTTCTTTTCTAACAATGTATTAAACTGGTGAAATTTTAATGTATAAAAAATTTAAATATCATCTTGTATTTTTTGCAGCATCATTAAAATTTATGAAGATTCATGTGTATAAATATTTTACACGTCAATGAAGATATAACTGCTTAAGTAGTTTAAGACGAAAGAAAATAATTTCAACGTAAAGGAAGGGAATAGAAATGTCAAAAGAACTGATAATATACGAGATAATTCTAAATAGACAAGTTAAAAGAGAGAAAGAAGGTCGAGATTAGAAAAGACAGAAAAACATGTTCTATAGGCTTGGAAATAGTCAATTACTCACAACCTCACAAGATTGTGGAGTTTGACTGTCTCAATACAATATATGTCAAGCATAATTTCGGGTGAGTTCAATAATGAATAATCGAAAATGGTTGCGTGGGCATGAGCAATGTACAATGTGCGGCTTTCAAATATTGAGACTTCCCGAACGTCACACTTGTATCCATTGTTCGTTTGAGAGCAATAGCGATGGGTGGGTCGGCAGTACGCATAAGTAGCGCCGCACGCTTCCGGAATATAACTGAAGCGATTATTTTTTTTCTTTATTATTAATTTTTTTTTATTTTTCTGCTTATCTGGTAGTACATACGCAGCATATATAGTTTAGTGTGAGGATATAGAAGAACCTTTCACGTTATTTGATACCACGAATATTTTCAAATTAATTTTGATTAAGTTTTACTCGGTATTAAAAAACTGAATAATTTGGAAATACAATAAAGCGAAATTGTATAATAAATTCTTTTATTCTGGTACATTATTAAAATATTATACTTTATATTTCACGTAATATTATTACTTTATATTTTATATTATAAAGAAACTTTGTAAGTTGTTTAATATATTTTTCGAACATAATACATGTATAATATATATATTATAGTTTTATATTAAATGAAACTGTGTATATAAAGTTATATTTTGTATTAATATAAAATTTGTTATACTTACAACTTTATAATTTTTATATCGTGTATTATATGATTATGCTCTACTTTATAATTTAAAGAATGCGTATTTTCACAAAATGTTATTTTGGTAAAATAAATTAACTTAATTTAAGTAAATACTCTTTACATTTTATCAATTAACATCCATGGAAGAAAATTCATTTTATTTAAGAAATTTTTAAGTTCTTCATTTTTTATATTGTTAATTACTTTATTTTTAATAATTAATGAATATTTTTATATTTCGTGAAAAAATTATTATATAAAATAACAGAGTGTGTTTAGATTATGTAGGTTTTTGTTTAAATATACTTTCTAAATATACTTAAAAGTATTTTATATGAGTTGAAAATGAATTATAATACTTGGTAAAAACTATTTTTTAGTTAAAAAAAAATAATCGATTTAAATTTCTTTTTAGTTAAATAAGTTATCAAATTTTATTCGATATAGTAACTAGCTAAATGAGAACAGAAATGATAGCGATTTATTTATAAATCTTACTGAATTATTTTCAACAGAACTCTATAACAGCATTATAATTTTATTGTAAGTAAATATTTTATTAAATTGATATCATACATTTTAAAATTGTTTTATAAAAAAATTTTTTTTTTAATTCAAAATTAAAATTATTATTGATTTCATTGTAAATTTTTATAAATTTTTTCGTTAAAAACTATAATATTAATATTTAATCTATATATGTATAATTATGATACTTACAAAATAATTGTTGTGAAACTAATGAATTACAGAAAAATACATCCTTACAATAAACGTTCTTTATAAATAAATTTGTAATATACACAATAAAATTTTTAATATAATTTTACATATGTGTAATAATGATTCTGATTACAATATTCATTACTTTCTAAATTGTTTAACGGCTACTTTCGGTTTTTATTGTACATCTCTTAATAAATGTGTCAAAGAATCTTTTCATTTCTTTATTTAGATTTTCTAGTTTTTTAACTGAATATTATTTTATTATGCGACTAGTTTTATCTAAATAAAAATCATAAATAATAAATATTTTGATAAATGATAAAAAAATGAAAATATCTACATCGTAAAATGCGCTGACATAAACAGAATTATTATTTTGGATATTTGGTTTATTTGTCTAAAAGTACTAATAATTTTCTATAATTGTAAAATATTATGATTTTTTCAGATAAAATTTATGACATTAGTTTAGAGAAGATTTTTTAAACGTTTCCAGCATTTCGGTAATAAGCTTTTTAATAAAAAACTTACATAGCATTTTTCTTTTTAATGGTAAAACATATTTTTTCCAAATTTTTCGAATAGTTTTGGCTGTCCTTGAAATTTTAAAAAACTTCAGTAAAAAATAAATTTAAATTAATATCTGAATTATTTGTATCGATTTATTCTTACATTATTAATTTTTCATGTACTTTTATACAGGATTTTTTATTAATAATTATATACTGTAAATTTTATATTTTAGCATCTGATACTTGGTAATAAATTGTACAATACACGTCATTCGTTACGGGCTACAGGTATCATAGGTTTAAAATGTGAAGCCGAATACATGGAGGTATGCGATTATTTATGATACTAGGTGACTAAATGCGATGAGTAGTAAATTCACGACGGTAACAGCTTCTTAAGTACGAACAGATATTAGGATGATCATACATGTGGATGTGTCTTGATTGCAAACTCTTAATCAATGTAGAATTATTTTAAGGTAGTCTTGCGGTAAAATAAGAAACAATTTAATATTATCTTTTATCAATCTTGGATTTAATGAGTTTAATATACAATGATATACAATTGATTTATTAATAATCAGTGAAATTATTTAATATATATTATATATAATATATATTAAATTATTAAATATATAATAAATAGAAAAACATTTAATTAATAATGGTATTCATTCTTATGATGCTTATGTTCTCAAAAAGAAGATTGACTAGCTTAATAAAATTTAAGTGAAAATACGTGAAGTAATTGTATTTAAGTTTTATGAATATTATTTAAAAATTCTATTATAAATATCTGAATACATAAGAAACATGTACATGATTATATTATAATTATTTTATATAATTTCTTATATTTTTATTGAATTATTAAATTATTAAGTAATATAAAATTAATTAGATTAATAAATATTTCAAAAAGTATTTTGAATACTTTAATTACTACTAGAAATATGTATTTTTATACTTAATCATACGAATGTATGATCTTCAAAAACCTTATTTGAAAAACGATTCAAATTTTAATTAATAGATTTTATTTTTAACTATTAAAGTAAACATTCTGTGTTAAAGATGTTAATTGAAGAAACTTAATTTTTAAAATAAAAAAATATAGAATACCATACATGAAGGGTAAATAAATCACATTAAAGTAAGGTTCGTTTTGCATTATTTCATTTAAATGATTCCTTATTATAAGTGGCGATGCAGTAAAGATAAGTTTTTTCACCTTTATATTATAGGAATTACTTGATGACGACGATGTTTTACTAAATTAAATTAATTATCAATGTAGCTTCAAAAAGTAAACTTCAAAGCTGACTCCATAAGTTTTTTTTAATAAAATTAAACTAACACTCTTAATAATTTTAACACTCTTAACATTTTTTAATTATTTATAAATCTTCTGTATAATTCCTTTTATAAACAACATCAAGGCATATGTTGGGTAGAATCATATTTTATGGGAACAAGTTAATATTTATTTGCTTCAATAAATAATAAGAAATTGAAAATATTTAATATAATAGAAATTATTTAATTTTTGTGTTTAATAAAACATTTTCATTAAAAATATTATAATTAAATAATTTAATATAAAAAATATATGATTAAAATTATTGCAAGAACTATCGGTACTTTATTTACTTGAATGAATTTAAATTATTTACTATTTATTTTTATTAAGCTGCATATATAAATAATTATACATAAAATAAAAAGTATAATTTCTTTAATATATCAGTTATGTAAAATATATTTTATAGTATAATAGAAAAATTTTAAATTAATAACAATTTAATTTTTTATTTCATACACTTTTTGTATATAAAATATTAGAAAATATTATTTTAATATTTAATTAAAAAAAAATCACATTTATAGTTTTAAACTACTCAAATTATTAAAAATCGGAATATATATTTTAAGATCCTAGAAACTATTCGATTATTTTAAAATTAATACTGGTGTATACGAAGTAATATATCAATAACTATATTTTTTACATTTATAAAACTGAATAAGTAATACACGCGTGCGCGCGTACGTATACACAGATTTTAATTATATAAATATAAAAAATTTATAGTGTACATTATTTTCAAAAATATTTTAATTATTTATAAAAGCTAACCTTCTAATGAATTTATAATAAATAGTAATTATAATACTAATAAATAGAATTCTTAAATGGAAAACGATTAAGAACAAACAAATACCTTTTTACCAAAAATCTCATAAAATTTAATATCAGATTTTTAAACCAAAACTCTTTGTGAAATTAAATTTCAAGAAACAGATGAGTACATAGTTTGTATTCAAATTGAAGAAGATAAAAAATATAATATAATTTTGGAATTGTTAAATTTAAGGTTCTAAAATTTTATTTAAATTTTAGTAAGTATATATAATTTATACTTAATTTTGATAAGATTATTACAATTTTTTATTATTATTCATTTATACTCAACCTATTGATAAAATTTAATGTATGCACAATTTTACATTATATTAAATGTAAATACAAAGAAGTGTTTAACAAAAATATTATTAGAAACTATATTACTCGGTAGAATATAATTCTAAATTATTTTTTTAGGAAAATACATATAATTTTTTTGTAATCGTGATTTAAATAAATTTTCTTATTTAGAAACATATAAACTTTTAAATTATCTATAAAGAAATATAACTTCAATTAAAAGATAAAAAAATACATTTTTATCAAAATTAAAATATTTGCTAATTTTATGGAATTTAATATACGTTACGATATTTTGTCGTAATTCATTTCAGTCGTACAGTAAAAATAAAATTCATAATATACAAGTAAGAAGATTTCTAACTGAAGCCTCAACTTTTTTTACAGATTTTTTAACTTACAACCTTATGATTACAATCTTCATGATTTTATATTTTTTCTTTAAATGTTCAATAATTTTATCAATCTTGTATTCTATATATTAATAAATAACACTATTCATTTACGAGACCAAGTAGTAAAAATTACTCGATTATTTTTATGAGATATCGAATTAAGATTAATTTACCTGGCTGTATGTCCATGGAAGTAATTCCTCTTTTTTGCACTTTACTCCAGTCCATATTCTTGGTGATCTGGTTATTTCATTCATTCAGTACAACTGCAATCATGTCTCTTTCTACCTTAGCTTTTTAATTCTGTGACAGAATTTAATAAATCACTTTATCCAACTGCATTTCATTAATCGCACCATTTTATCAATATTTTCGTTCAAAAGTTCTTTTAGATCACGTATGAGAAAATTATGTCACATATTAATAATCGATTTCAAAATTTTAAAGTCACTTATTAAAAACAAGTCGCTTGATATATTTGATATATAAACTGGTCATTTTCAATTAATTTCTCAGAACACTAGTGAGTTAATTAACATCTCCTTAACATCTTTCTGAAATCATAAATCGAGTTAACGCCAATACTCTGATCTAGGAATTCTAGTTCTCGATAGAGATCGATATAAAGCAACCTATAAATCATTACAAAAATCTGTTCTTCGGATGTTCGAGTACTCCTTTGGTCCAAAAATGCAACGGTAACTGAAGCTGTATTAGTTTCTTTGACAAAATAAAGAATTCGTAGTAATGGCGTTAGAAATGTATTCGGATTCCGTTTGCAACTGACTTTTGTATAATGGAGGAAGAGGGAAGTGCACGCGCTACTTTGCTCCACTCCACTACTGACTGACTCGTAGCTGTGGCGGCTATTCTCCACTCCATCAACTCCCTCGTACTATCTTAAGTCCGCCCATACACATGCGTCTTATTTCTTTCTTTTTCTCTCATATTTTCAGATACGCTACTATCTTGAGCGTGCTTTCTCTTTCTCTTTTACGATCTCCCTCTCTCTTAGTTATACATTTATCTTGATATATCTTGTACATTTTCTCTCTCTCTTATCTTTCTTTCGTTCTTTCATAACATAATGGGTACGCAAATACATGAACCGTAAGGGTGCTTCGGCACAGTGTAAACAATCTGTGGGGCCATATGAAATTTTGAGTTAAGTAATCACAACGCTACGTTTTTCAAGTTAAAAACAGTGTCAGTTTGAGTGATAGACTTCAAAGTGATGCTGCTATAGGTTTACCGCTTCTTTTATTAAACTTACACAAATAACAAATGTTTCAAACTTTCATTGTAAAGAATAATATTATATAAAATAAAGATTTTTAATTTTTTGAAATTTCTTAAAATTTTATAATTTAAATTTTATGATGAAATTTTTTAATTATTAAATTTAGCAAAACTGTTACATGTAAATAAAATAATTTATTGTGCGAATTGATTAATTTTCAATGAAATGCGTTAATTTTCAATGAAATGCGTTAATTTAAAAAACTGTTCTAAAACAGCTATTAACTAAAAATGGTTGATTTATTATCATTGATACCATAATTATTTTATTCTTATATTATATAATTATTTAATTTTATTTAACTTATATTTCTTTCTATTATATATTTATATATTCTATTTCAGTGTTTGTGAATATGAATACACGTGTGATATAAATAAATATTAAACATTTACTTGGTTTCTTATTTTTATTTTTATTTTTTTTTATTAATCATATTATAATATTATTAAAATTTGTATGAAATTCATAATAACTATAAATAGGTAAATAAAATCGATACTTAACAGAATCTATTATTGGTCGAATATTACATTGAAGAAATAGTATGTGTGATAGAAATATGTAACTATAGAACTATATTTACTTAACTATCGAAGAATACTTTAATACAAACATAAAAACAAAGTGGATCAATTGATTAATAATAATTTAACAATACAATTACAATAGCGGAAATTTTTATTCAGATGTATGAACGCGTAGAAGAAAACGATCAAGTGATATTTAATTTTTATTAGTTTAAATTATTTTAGTGTTTTATATTTATATTTATACATGTAAGTTTATACACTTATAATTATATGTATAAGTATAAAATTAAGAATAAAAGTAATACCAGTAAGGGTCGAGAAGAGAAAGAAAATCAAAGATTAGTGTACACGATCGAATATGTGTATATATGAGAGATAGTGTATAATCAACCACATGCTTCATACCGGCTACTATACACTTACCCGGCTTTACCACGCTGGTAAAGGAACAGTAAACACATTATCAGCGCTGAGTATTCCTTACGTCGCGTATCCACGGATTTTTAATCAGCGACAGACATGAGAGTACAAAAGTTCAGCCTTTTCCAAGCGTATGATGCTGCGTAATCGTAAGAGAAAAAGAGAGAGAGAGATAGCAAGAAAGAAGGAGAACATATGTTGATGGTCACGTTCGAATACATCTGCAAGAGGGCGCATACTCGCATAAAAACATACACATTTAAAGTTAAGAATTCAGTATTTGATGAGATCATGAATGGATCTATCGTTATTTATCAGCCACATAGAAAGATGACGATAAGGGCAAGCAAAAAACCATATGTATTTTTGAAGTTATTAGATTTTATTATTAAACGTGATTTTGGATTTTAAAATCATCACATAAGCTATTGTCCTGTTGTCAATATTATTGTCATAGCCTTGCATTTTTGAATCTATTGTTCGTATAATTTTATTATTAATGAACATATTAAAACCTGCAAAATAAATAAAAGGATGAAAATTTTTTTGACAAATTAAATAAGTAATAGTCTATCTAGATATATAAATATTTCTATGTAATAGATTAATTAAATTGTTGTAAATGAATACTGTATTTTGTACAATTATGATTCGTTTTATGATGAAAAAGGTCAATATTTTTTATTACATATGCATGTAAATATACATAATATATATATAATACATAAATATATATTTTTAAATTAAATGCATTCTAATTTTAATAGCATAATAAATTTTCTATTTTGTGATTTATTTATCTGTTAATTTATTTCATTTTTTAGTAATTATATTTAAAGTGTTAAAATTTCTAACGTTGTAGCTGAAAAAATAAATATAAAAAGATACATTGAAAAAATGAGATTTCAGAAAATAAAGATAAAAGTGATTATCTTCTGTAAATTTTTAATTATAAAAGTAAAAAAAATAAAAATTAGGTCATAGATTTAAGGTTGTATCTCATAAACATTTTTTTTAATTTTCATAGCCAACAAATAAATATTGAAAGATAAATTAAGTAAAAAATTTTTATACTATGTTAAAGTTAATACATGTAAAATTTATATAAAAGATTAAAAAATAAAAAATATAATTTAGTTATATTTTTATGTGTAATATTTATGATGAAATATTATACATTATTTTGTTGTTCATATTTTATGTTATTTACTTTGTATTGGATTTTTTTCTTATTAATATTATGTTATTATTTTCCATTAAAATTTTTTACTTTAAGAAAAATTATTTCAGGTTCTACTATTTTTTTATATTTTAAGTTTTAACAAAAATTACATAAATTTATTATTATTACATTAATGTTGTTTATTGTTATTACATAAATTTGTATAAAAATTTTATTTTTTATTTATTATTATGAAATTATCTTAATATTATTTATCATTAAATTTTTATTATTTAAAAAAAATTTTATTTGGAAATCTAATGAAGTTTTTAAATATAAACTGTACATAAATAACTAATGAAAAGAATTTATACTAGTTGATTCTTTTTTTCTGTTTCTACTTATCTATGTATGAGAAAATTTAATAAAATAATTATATAATTGAATAATTAGAAAAAATCTATGTTAATGCTCTTGAAAGATTATATTCTTAAAACTTTGGTGATAAAATATCCATTTTTAATTATATTAAAATTTTTTAATAATAATAATAATGAAATAAAATTTTGCTGTTAAATCACAAAAATTAGTTTTATATTCAATTAACAGGATTCTCTACTTAGTTTATAAAGACCAAATTTTGAGATGAGAAAAAAAAATATTTCAATACTCTTCTTACACAACTCTTACATGCTATCAAAAGAATCAAAATAAATCAAGAAGTTGTCGAAGAAATAGAAGAAAAATTATTAAACAGTTACTTTAAACTAAGTAACGAAAGTCTGTTAATACGTTAATTGAAAACATGCTTTCGTTGTAGGATTTTGTACAATTATGCAAATTTACATTTTTCCGTATATAAATGAGAATAGTTCTGAGTATTATTTAACAAAAATGTTTGTTAATACTGTTAATACCGATGTGTGAATACTAAAATAGACTCTTGTATCCGGAAAATCTTAACAAAAAACTCATAAATTTCGTTTTACATACAATATTTGAAAAATTTGAAATAGTATACAAGAGCAAAAATAATAAGTGAAATATAATAAGTAACATATTATAATTTATAAGAATTTCTACGCATTTTTTTTATTCATTCTTAAAACTATCTCATTTAAATTTTTATTTATTATTTTTTGTTCATTTATATTTAGATTATTTAGAATGATATATATATATATATATATATATATATATATATATATATATATAAATTAATTTTAAAAAATATTGAACGAAAATGATTTAAACGAATTGAAATATGAATGAAAATATAACATAGTATGATATATATTATTTTGTTTGTAAACAAATTTCACTGTCTTTAAATAGGAATCCAGCAAAAGTATTTCTGATTTTTTCCTTTAATCTAATGAAGATATATAATACATATTGTATATATTGTAATATGTATTTATACTTATTAAAAATTAATATATTAATATATTATTAATTAATATATTATTAAAAAATTCATTTTGGTATTAAATAAAAAATTATAAAATATAATTTAAATCGATATTGACGATTATACCAAGAATATATTTGATAACAAAAAAATCAAGACTTATTTTAAAAAAAATGCACTTATAAAGTGTAGTCTTTACTTTTGTATGACAAAGAAAATATTCAGGATTGCAAACGAATACTTTAAATTTATTCTTGACTAAATATTTTTAATAAATTCTGTTTTAAAAATTAATAAAAATATTATATTTAGGATAAAAATTATTTATTATCTTTTTTAATAACAGCTATTTCAGAATTATAACTGATATATTATTTTCATAGAATATTTTCTTAATAATGTAATAATTACTAGCTCTAAAACTTTATTAACGTATTTAGATGAACAAAATTTAATTGTTTTCAAGTCTGTATAATTTCTCATTTTACTTTTTAGATTTGATTTTATACAGTTTTATGTAACCGAGTGAAATTTTATGATGATTCTGAGCACATTATTATATGTGACATTTTATAAATATATATTCATATAATATCTTTTTTTTGAGTAAATACAAATTTCTCGCTTGCAATAATGTAGCAGCGTTTGTACAACAAATATAATTTAAAAAAATGAAAAATTTAGATTTAGCAATTAAAATTTATTTTTAATTTAAATATGTAATAATTAAGCAATACTAATGAACATATATATCACCGCTCATATCCTTCAAATTTGTAGACTTTGCATCTGTAATCCTTTAAAAAAAATGATATAACGCAAAAATCATGCATGTGAAACAAGGTATAAAATTATATTTAAAAAAGCAATAAAAGCCTAGAAGGAATAAAACCTTCTATTTTAGAAAATTCGGTTTAGTATAGTAGCAAAATATTTAGAAAACAGTATTGATGCTTGAAGTTGGTCGCTAAATATCTATATCTTGAGCAGATGAGCAGATACCCAATCCACTGTTGTACATTAAAATAATAAAGTTTGTCGCCCGTAAGTCTATTCTTCCGATATGTGTTCCTATTTCTATAGATACTCATAAGATTTTGTATACTGACTGTTCATTAGAAGTAAGATAAGCTTCAGCAAGAGAAAAGAAGAGACGAGAAAAGAAGAGAAGAGAACGAGAGAAAGTGAGATTAACAGGACCTCCCAAAGAATAAGCACAGCTGTGTGGCCTCGTAAATCCTTGAGAAAACAATTTCTTGTATTTCTATAAGACAGATTTTCTTAATTTTGAAAAAAATATTTACAAACGGTATTCATATAAAAATTACATATCTCTCTCTCTTAATATACAATTATTACATTCAAAACTTCTTGATTCAAAAAATTATTTAGAATCCGATTAAAAATATTATTTTGATGTTTTAAGAATATTATGTTTGTTTTGAAGTCTTTATTTAGAAATCACTTTTCTTGTTGTTATTTGAAGTAATATTGTTTCAAAATATAAACAATTATGTTACGACAAAATAGATATATAATTTTTTAATAAATGTAGACGCATATTTTTTAATATTATGCAAATAATAAACGATCAATTAGTATCAATTTAAATTAATTATATAACTGGGATATTTAATATTTTTGAAATATTAACATATTTATATTTGAAATTCATTACAAATTTTTATTTATACTACAATTAAAATATTATTGCACGATTTTTTACTTTTATTTAAAAGCATTCTTAGTTTTCTAATAAAATATGTAATATAAGAACAATAAAGTATCATTTCAATATGATGTTGATATAAATTCATATTGTGGTAAGTCTAGTGCGTAACAACAGTAAAAATGTTTTACGATTTAATTTAAAAAAGTTGTTATAGACATAAGTTAACTCAAATGAAATAGGAATAAATATAAGGAATATAAAGAACTAAGGAACGATAAATCATTAAAAGCTTTTTCTTAATTAATTAACAAATACATAAAAGAAATATATATCGAAAGAAGAGTGGCGGAATATTTATTTAAAAAATTAAGTATTACTAAACATGGAAAAAACAGGAACAAATAGGCAGAATAGAACATAGAAGAAATATAAAAACAGAAGAGAAATAAATAAAAGAGATAGGAGAAAAAGAAATGCAACAAATAATAAATAAAATGAAAATGAAAAAAATTTCATAAGTAAATGTAATTTCAAATAAAATTGTGAATTATGGAGAAAAAACTAATACAAGACATGTTAAGAATTGCAATTTTTTAAAAGGATCGAAAAATTCAAAAGCAACGACAAGTGGTAGTACCAATAATAAAATAATAAATACAGAATAAAATAAAAGTTTTAAAGATATTACTTTATTGAGTCAAAATATAAAATAAAAATAGAAATAATTTTCAAAATCACTATGGAGAAGCTCTTGAAAAACAATAAATTAATTTAATAATCATTATATGTCGTTAAATAATCTACGATCTTGCACAGGTAATAACAGCTTTCCATCACTTGATTTAAGAAGTTATCATTCCAGAGTTTGAATTGTATACTTTTTCATATCTGAACGATATTGTGACCAATATAGAAACATTTGGAAAATATCTGCATTGGCTTTATCACATTATGTAGTGAATTAACGACGTAGGATTTACAATAACCTTTTTAAAGTCATGAAATATATTACTAAAACCAATCAGTGTGTACTCAGAGTCATAAATTAAATATTTGAAAAGAATCCTCGATATCAGATTGTGATACAAGAATTTGTTATCAGGCAAAATCACTTTTATAACAGATAATAAAATGTATTCGTTTAAAGTATAAAAGTTCTGAATATCTTCAATGTTACAGTATGTGGTTAAAAATAAGGAAAGTTATAAAGCTTTCCAATTCAATTTTTAGTTTTTTTAAATCAATTAAAACAGTAACGGAAAGAAGTCAACACTTCGAGACTGTCTATTTCCACGAGTTGACCGATCAAAGTAGTTGAAAGTGGATGAAAATATTGCAATAATCATAATTCCGATTAGCCTAATAGACTTTACAACTAAAATCCTGAAAAATTTACGGTACAACATCAAAAATCTATTTGGATTACAAATAGATTATCCCATCAAGAATATTCAGGACTCTAATAAATGTTAAGATTTATCGAAATTACCTTTACAGAGAAAATCATTCGTGGTAATACAAGAAGTTAATAGATGAGGTGAAAATTCACTTTAAAAAATTATCAAGGTTTAAGCTTTTCGGAGAAAAATTGTAAAACTAAACCTTCTCGAAAGTCGAAAAGAGGACGAAGATATCTGAAAACTACATACGCCAAATTATTAATTATCATGGATTTGGAGAAAGCACATTGCGTAGTCAGATAAATGTGACAAACTGTGGTGTTTTAAATTTCTTGCATTATACACGAAGGTATAATTTCCGGATATATTTTGTGGTATGATGGTTCAGAAATTATTTATTTTTTAATTATATATTATATTCCCGAATAGCTTCGAAAAGGATATGTTTGAAACAAAAAATTTGAAGAAAAAATTGTAATACGGGAATGTGAGTGAAGTTATTGAAGAAGGTTTGGTTTTATTATTTCGTTTTATTTGTTTTATTTGCGCAACTGCTATATAGGTATCGATGGTACCTTAATTATCAATAATAAATCTCACTATTTAAAGTCAATAGTGTTTATTAAATGTAAAGACGTCATGATTTCGGTGATAAGTTGCCTTAGTAAGCAGGGAAAAAGTTATATAATGATCGAATATTTAAGAAAATTTGCATAGCCCACTCTTATACTATTATACTAGTATACAAGTGCGTGGTAAGAAAACAAGTTATAACTCGAGAAAAGGAAAGTATTGATAATCTCTTTTGGATGATATTATGTGTAATTATTGCCATTATGATCATTTTGCTATTGTACAATTTTATATTCTTATTTGTATTTTTTTGCTTCAACGTATACTATTATAAATGAAATGAAATAGATCTTATTGCTTTTTAATCGACAATGCAGAACTCTATAGGTACATTAAACAAGATAACTGATAACATCTATAAGGATTGCTGGAAATCGAAGATAAATATGAATTGCGGTGGTAAATCGATTATTTACTTCTTGATATATGTAGTTCGTAGATTTTCTGATGTATACGTTCGACTTAGTGTATGTTCATTTCTGATTAATTTATAAGTTTTTCTATTGATTGTTGTAATTCAAAATCAGAATGCATTTAGATTCGATTTTGATATTAACAATTTTTTTCTTTCATGGACCCGGTTTCCTCCGTGAACCATTTAATTATTTTAAATAGAAAATGCTTCTTTATTATTTCTCACGACGAATAATAGGTGATATAATGAATAAAAAAATAATAAACTTCGGATAGGATCGAGAAGTATTTTTTATTTAATAAACCTAACTCCATGTATATACAACAAATATTATTAGATATTATATTAAAATATGAATGTTTTTCTAAGACTTATTTAAAATATGTTCACACGTTCATAATTCAATTGTCATGATAATTTTTCTTATAATATTAAATATTAATATCTTCTATAATATTATAATTTTAATATTAAATAAAATATATAACATATCACGTATTATTTATAATCTCTTTATATTAATAATGAACAAATTTTATATACATAATTTTGAGTTTTTAAGATTAAATATTAATAAAATATATTAATAGATGACAATGAAATTTTATTGATTTAGGAAACATAAATCTCGTGCAAATAATTGAATTTATAATTAAGTTATTAAAATATATATTCATATTGAGTATGACAGTTAAAAAGACACAATAAAAATTATCAAATAAATGCATATTTTTATTTAAGATTTTTCAAATTCTTCAAATAATTTATTTATCTATTATTATACTTGAAAAAGTTCTTGATTTCATGAAAATTACACATTCAGTATCTTTTTTCATTTTATTTATTTTTAAATAATAAACTTTTTTGTAACATATTAGCGTGTTATTTTCGTTCTGCGATCATGTTATTATATCAACTTTACTTTTAAATTTTAATTAACCGGATATAAGGCGCTGTAAACTTCAATTTTACTTTTCCATTGTAATTTATTTATTTATATGTTTTTAAATTTATATCATTTTTTACATAAGTGATAAATTATTTAAAAATTAATATTGCAATAATAGATAATACACTTTTGAGTTCGATTCATTTGAGAAATCTATGGATCGCGTAATTTTTTTTTAATCAAGTTATACCTATTAGTTAAAAATTAAATTCTTTACACATGTATAAATATTAAATTTTATTTCACTTTATAGTTCTTTGTGGTCCCTCTAAAACTAATCATTAAAAATATATTTATGACATTATTTAGTCTTAATATTAGTATAGTGTCATAAATTTAATTAATTGATAAAGCCATTTTTTAACTAATTCAAATTAAATTATCGATTGAAAATCTTAAATGTTTATACATTTTTTAAAAATCAAATAGTGAAAATAAATACGATATGAAATATAATTAAATATGAATTGTAAAATTCTCGAGTTTTTACTTTTATATTTTAAAGTTTCGATATTTTTTGACATAATTATATTATTGATATACGCATAATTTTCATTATTTTTCATTTTTTATATATCTTACAATCATGTTTTAAATGATATTATAACTTGCTTCTGTTGCAATATACTAGGCAAAATTCATTGAGTACTTTATTATTTTCATGTGATGGTTAAGAAAAATTGTTTGTACCACAACTTTTGCCTTTAAATTTATACATTATTTGCAATATATTGATTATAATGTTGTTAGGAAAATGGATTAAAATAATAATGTAAGTGTAATACATGAATATTCTGAATACTCTGAATGAAGCGTAAAGTTTAAAAAAATTATTTTTACTATAATTAATTACAGTAGTATAATAGTAAACTAATTTACTATAATTATTTTAGTGATCATTTACCTAATATTACATCAATTGTTTAAACGCAAGTGAAATTAAAAAGAATATAGAATTAATTAATTAATTGCTGTAACGAAAATATAAATATTGCAATAAAAATATCTTTATTTCTAAGCATATATTTTTTTGTATGTTTGAAAAATGTGAAAAATAAATGTGATATTTATAATGTATTTGTAAAATTAAGAGAGTTGTAATAATTTGATATCCTTTTTTAAAAAAATTGACAATACACAAATGATTTAGAAACTATAAAGAGTACATATTAGAGCAATACATTTAGCCATTTAAATTATGTTTATTTGATATTTTCGAAATTTGTATAGAATAAATCTAGATTGAAAAATTCAGATATTGTAGTTAAATTTTGTATAATTATCGCAAAATTTCAAACATGCATACATATATACATGCATAAACATGTATATAAAGTGTATATATATACATATTAACATACATCCAAGCGTACAAGGGGATCCTCATTTATATATTTGTGTATGCACGTACATTTATATATACACTATGTATTTATGTATATATATATATATATTTATAAGCGTATTTATTGGGCCCTAAGTTAAATTTTATTGTAAGTATGTTCATGTTTGTATTTTCAATTACATGTTCCAAATATAGAAAATTATAGAAGTATATCACTATTAATTTTATGTATCAACTTTAATACATACACAAAAGCGGTTAATTATAATCCTTTTTAATTTCGGCGATAGCATCTAATCTTTCGTAAGGTCTTTCATAAACTTACATAATAATCTTACATATATTTTTCATCTTTTTTATTACAAAGTAAATCGACAGAGAGAAAAAGCTATATTATATAAGCAAATATATATTTAATACGATTTATATAAAAAAGTTTTTATATATAAAATAATTCTTTTTGTAATAATTTTTTACACATAACATGTTAAGTTTGCTGATATTATTAATATATTACTTAAAAAAATTATTTAATGACCTTTACATTGCTTAATTATCAACATCCTCAAATTTTACCATTTATTGTATAATATTTGACATTGAAATTTTCTTATCATCAAACCTTATACAAACATCATACGTTATTGCATTAATCTGAGGTTGGTTTCTGACTAATCTGAGGTTCTCTTTTGCATAGATATATGCAACAAAATTATTTATAATTTTATTAATGTAAATAATAATCGTAAATTCAGAATTTCAATTAATTAAATGATAATTACAAGTACTTGATTAACAATCGAAATCATGGTTTTAGTTATTTATTTTAAATATAAAATTAATTTTTGAAGAGCATTCAGAATATATTATGCAATTTAAAAATATATAATATACAAATTAACTGAGCAATCGTTAGAACAATTTATATAAATTTTTTCAATACAATATTTTCATTAAATCATCAATATCAATTTAATATTTTTAAATATATTATCAACAATATGAAAAATTTAAGATATTTTAAAAAAATTAATATTTAAATTATCGTATGTAATTTATTTTTATTTAAATCATAAAAAATTTTCTATAATATTATTTATAATATTTCATGTAAATTTCTTATAGAAGTGCTCAAAAACTGTATATATTTATTTTTAACGAATTATTACTTATATTGTGCGTAAATACTTCTATGTTATCAAACATGAGATGATGGAATGATTATTTTTATTTGCATATTTGCTACTTGCAAGTTTGAAATGGCTAAAATTTATACACCGCACTTTTTCTAACATTATTTAATAACCGTATTTTGTCTAATTTTTGTATTAATAAACGATATCATTTTAATAATGTAATTTATTTATACATTTATATATAATTAAAACAATAATTAGTTAAAAGAAGCAATATAATTTCTAAACTTAATATCATTAGAATATAAAAAATTAATCCAAGTACATAAATAACCAGTACTTGAAAATTAACTCAAAACATATTTTTAATTAACCTAATTTTTCTACCTATTAGTCACAAATATAATATTTATGAATTTAGATTTTTAATGAAACAAAATTAAGTTAATAAATTATTTATATATTTATTAATTTCAATTAATAATTTATAATTATATTAATATAGTATATATAATATGTAAATTCATAATCTGTACTATTCATTTTATGATTCTTTGTTAGGTTTAAGAAATTATAAAACGCGATAATGTTTTTTAATAGAAAACTATTTGCTGAAATGTTACTTAAATGCAAAGAAAAATTAAATTAAATTATAAAAAATTTTAGAAAAATGTATAAAAAAATTACAAAATTTTGTCAAAATCGGTATGTTTCAATTACATTTTAATTTATATAAACAAAATATATATATATATTAAAAATCTCCTATATATTTATGAAATTTGTAGGAATTATTTATAATAACTATCTTTCAAGGTATGCTTGTATATGTTTAAAGCTATTAATAAATATTCATATACAAATTTTATATTGTATTTTTAAATTTCAAATCTTTACAAAGGTATGTTACATCTACCTATAATTTAATTATAAACCCTTTTTTTATTTATTATATTCTTTATTTATATAGTAATTTTATATTTAAATTTTATTATAATTATAAACAATATTAAAAATGTAAGCTTTATTTTCAATATCATTGTTTTAATGTCTTCTAACTAATTAATATGCATGAAATTGATCGTAATATCTCTTTTTATGAATATAATATAACAAGCATTTAAAAATTTTTATCAGTTTTCTAATTTAAATATGACAGTAGAAGTAAATATAAGCAAAGTAGATATAAATAAAAAATTTTAATTTTGATTATTCATATATGACTAATGATTTAAAATAATATAAAATTATTTTAATATTTGTTTCTATATTTTCGATAATATGTGCAAAGCAGTTATCATATATTTAATTTATGTATAATGATTTTAATTTTTCTATTTAAAAAAAGTTGTGAATCAATTATTAAATAATGAAGTTTCATAGTAGATGTAGAAATTTTTACTATTTGTCATTGTGTTTATTTAAAACACTTAAAATATGTTATGATATTTAATCCTAAACATCTATTATACATTTTTCCAATAAATGATGAATAAACATTGATAAGGTTTTAAGTTTTGATCAAATAAACAGATTTATATAATTTTATTCAATTTATTTTATAGTTTAAAAAAAAAATTCTTTGAAAATATAATGCATTGATAAAATATTTAAGTAAAAATGTTGAATTTAAACAAATAGAAATATTATTTAAATATATATTTGGAAGTATAATCTTATATCATTTTATAAGATGTTTTTTTACTTTATATTTATAAATTTATATGATTTATATTATTTCATTATTAAAAAAGAAATTAAAAAATTTAAGAATATTATAATTAATATAATATATTTAATATATATACATTAAATATCAACTGCTTCAATATTTCTTTAATTTAATGTTAACGGATATAGAAATTTTATTAAAAAACCATATAATAAATGTGATAAATATGAAAGTATTCGTTTGATTAATATAATAAAAATAATCAGATGTTTTGTATCCAAAAATAAAACTTATCAACATTGATTCTTTTACATAATATTATATAGCTTTTCAAAGCCAAAAGGATTAAACCTTTTCAACAGTTCCATAATTATAGATTAGAATATAAATAACACTCGTGTAAAACCTGGATTTCTTATCGTCCATGTGGTCGTTTTAATACATTAGGCACATGTCGACTTAGAAGCTTTCTTTTATTTATGTTCATACTGATGTCATATTTTTTATTTAATTTTTATAATATACTGAGAAAAAATTTTGTTTATCGAAAAGAAGTTCACAAGATTTCTTGTAATTATATTTGAACAGAATAATATGAAGTAATTAAATTGCGGTAGATTATTAACATTTAAATAAAACTTCTATAAAAATTCTTAGTTTTAACATTTTTAACGAATACATTTAATATATAAATTAAATGGTTAAATAATTTCATCAATTTTTTTATAAAATATTTGAAATATCTACTTGTGGTAAATAAATATTAAAAAGGATTTTAATGAATAAATAAACAATTTATAATTATTTAAAAAATGTAATGATAATAATTCAATAAGAGTTTCAATAATTTTAAAATAAATAATTTTAACTTTTTTTTACATTAAATTTATACATTTTATTTATAATATATATTATAATTTTATAGGTTTATAAAATAAATGTTCATTTTGATGTCAATTTTCAATGTTATCTCATTTTTTAATTTGTTAAGAAGTTATTTGCAATAATAAATATAAAAGATCTCCAAGAAACATTTTTTCAATAAAAAAAAGAAATAAAAATATGTTGTTTTAGTAGTTTTTTTATTATAATACTTTAGGTAATAAAGCGAAATAATTTATTTAATATTTCTAAAATATTTATAACATCTTTGATTTATTTATTTTTTTATATATTTCTAACATCTTTTATTGTACGGAATCAAAATTAATTTTCAAAAACTTTCTTTTAATTTTATTCAGATAATTAATGAATCAATGTAAGTAAAAATGAAATTAATAAATTTTTACTTATTGAATTAAATTGCTTAATTATAGATTAAGATTATATTGAAATCTTTCATCTATAAAAATTTAATTAATAGATCCACAAGTTAAAAAAAATATACTGAATTTATCAGAGTGTATGCAAAGGACACTTAATAGTTGAAGCGAATTTATTCGTCTAATCACAGTATGTAAGATTATGCCATATTTAGTTCAATTTCGATTATTTCTTGGAAAATAGAATAAAGAAATACAGAGAGAAATATAATCTTTTCTCAGTAAATAAACTTATTGTTTTCATTGCTTGTGCATTATTAGGAATGAGACTGAGCATGATCATATTCTTGAGCTTTCGAGGAGTTATCACATGTGATTTGCACGGAGCCCAAATTTGGGGTCACAATAATCTGAGTCCGAGCAGTCGTTATGCCAAGAAGCGCTGTATTCTCACATGAAGTTTCTTCTTCCTCCTCCTCATATTCAGGCTCACGTTCTTCTTCATCCTCTTCTTCCTCCTCAAGAACTTCCTCATCCTCTATGTCTTCTCCTTCTGCTTCATCTTCTTCCTCTTCAGAATTTGTCACTGAATTTAGCATTTCGTGGCCATCAATTTGATCTGAAATCATCCGTTAAACTTCGATAAGTTCATCATTTTATTTGGCTCTTCTTTTTTTCTAAGTTTATTTATTTCTTAGATCAATGATAAAGCTTAAATATAATTATAAGTAAAATAATTTATTATTTTATAATAAAAATATATTCAATAATTGGATAGTATCTAATGAACTGTAAATAATCATTTGATTAAAAATGATTTAAAATAGTTTTAATGATTTATTGAAAACAAATTATATTAATACATCAACAAATTATAACACTATTTGTATATATTATTTAAAATAATTGTAACTTTGATGTTTATAAATTTTGCGAATAATTAGATAAAAATTCTTAGTAATGTGAATAAAAGTCTAAATAACACTTTCATCTTTTAAAATTATTTTAGAGTTAGATTTAATTATTATTAATGAAATTTGTTGCTTTTGTTATAAATTTTAGTATAGAGAATTTTAAATCAATAATTCATTAATAGTTTTTTCATTATAATTTTAGTGTTATATCAATATTAGTCTTATATCACGAATTTAACTTTTAAGTGAAATAATCTTCAAGTTCTTCTAATATAATTCAGATAATAATTTAAATTCAATTAATATGTATTTTAATAGCTCTAATAAAGTAATAAAAAAACCTATATTTTTTAATATATTTATATTAAAATACGTTTGTATATATATATTTTTGAATATATTTTTTAAATTATTGCTCAAATAAATAAAATTTAAACTATAACTAGAAGAAAAAACGTAATTTTTTTATACCCCTATCGAATAAGAGCAGAAGAAATAAAAAAATATAACAATACAAAAAATTAAAAATTTTAATGTAATTAACAAATCGTCATATTATGTACTAGATATTGAATAAAATAATTCAAAGTCTTAATTTGATTATACACATGTATAACTTTCAAGATTTTTTGCATGTAATTAAAAAAAAGTAATCTATTTATGAAGCTTTTTTAATTGTTTTCATAGTTTCATAAAAATAAAATAAACTTTTAGTATAGTCAATATTTAATTTTTGAAACTTTAGAATAACATATGTAAAAATGATTTTTATTCTATAGAATTTTTGTTACAATGTTTCTATAAGTTAATATTTTCTTTGAAATTTCCTGTAAAATTTTAATTAACAGCTATAAATGACTCAAAAAATAAAAAACAATTTTTATCGTGCACTACAATTCTAAAACTATTAAATATCAATTTTTAAATTTATCTTTTATAGTATTCAAAGTGTTGATTTTGATAAATATAAATAATTAAATTAAAAATTAAAATGTTTAAAAATTCTCAATCATTATACTACAACTATTTTTCATTAAATAATACACACATTTTTAATATTCCAATAATGAGAATTTCAAAATTAGAGAAATTAAAAAGTTAATTATTTAACAATATTAATCAATTAAATAAAAAATTGAAGAAAATTACGAAAATTATGCTTCATTTTCGTAAAATTTAAATTTTCCATTTAATTATATATTTTTATGGTAAAATATACTTAAATATCAAACATTGTAATTGTTACTGAAAAAATATCATTAAAATAAAATATTGATAAAATAAACAAAATTCAAATATATTAAGTTTGAAAATTTATCTACAATTAAATATAAAAATTTTTTATTATTTGAGAAATTTTTATTTATTTATAGCAAATATTCAAATAGAAATAATTTCATTAAAATATTTTTTTTTCCTCCGCTTAAAATTACTACCAAAGAAGAATATATATTTATATATAGGTAATCATTATTAATATACTAGATAATAACTTTAGTACTATTACAGGTCTTGTTTTTCAATTATAAATGAATAAAATTTTTAATTAATATTATTAATTGCATATTGTATATTCTTTCATTTTTATTTATACGTATTTTTCTAATTCTAGATTTTATTCTTGCCCATTGAAAGCAGTATATAACTAGAATCATTTTCACAAATTTCATAAAATATTCAAAATTTTCTTTAATTCTATTAAAATTTAATCTACTTAAAATTTTTTTAAATAATAATCTTAAAAATATTAGTGGAATTTATATAAAATTTTCAATTAAGTTCAAATCAACGTGTTACTTGATATATTAATAACTGTAATGTATGATATATTAATGTGTAATCAAATGAATTTATGAAGTCTTATTAAATAAATGAAAATATTTTTTAAATTACAATTTATTTAACAAAATTTACGTTTTTCGAAAACATAGATAATTTTTTATTTATTAATCTTTGATAGAATTTTTTCATTAAATATAAAAATCATAGAATAAATAATCTATGCTATTATTATAAATTTTGTGGAATTTGTAGTAAAAGTAAAATAAATTAATAAGCATAAATTATATGAGAACATATAAATATATTTTATAAAAAATTATATAAAATACATATCGATATGTATAATACAAAACAAATATCGGCTATAGGCCAGAAAATTATAGGAGTAATTTTATATTTTTGTTAATATATTGAAATTAGTTTTTATATTATATCTTATTTTATATAAATTGAGTTGACTGTTTGTAATACTCTATTATTTATTTTCTTCAAAATCTAAATGTTTTTAATTTCTGAAAATCTACTATAATTTCTAAATTTTATAGATATATGAAATGAAAAAATTTACCTCATACTCATTTGAGTTCGCATAATAAGAATATAAATAGATATTTAATTAGCTCCGTTATAGAGGATGTGATGAATTTTATGAAGAATATCTACTAAAATGATGTGGTAGTTGAGCGATAATGCTCAGTAACACTTTAAGACGCAAATAGATATTTTTGGCAAGTTCAAGTAGATGAAAAACAAGAAGCGAAATACATTTGAAAATGAGTGCATGCACACACAAATGTATCAATTTAAATTACCTATATGTATGAAATCCTTGCATTTCTCCCTTTTAAATTTTTCTTTTTGGTTTTTACATATATACATACATTTTATTAGATAGTATCGTAAGAAAAAGTATTTTTCACAAATTATTAATTGTTGTATTGTAATTAACATTTTTATATTCGATTAATACATTTTTTACATTTTATAAGTAAAATCAAAGTTTTGTATTCAAGGTTTTAATCAGAAGCTTTTTATTTTATCTAATCAGTTATATTACTATTTAAATTAAAAACAAAAATTAAACCGATATATATTTATATCAAAGTATAATATATTTAAAGATCGAATATACATAAAATTTTATTTAATATCTTGAAAATTTTGTTAACTCGAGGATATGAAAAAACTAATATATTGAGGATATAATGAAATTCGGAATGAAAAACAAAATAATATATTTGAAATTTATAATAATTATCTTTGATAGCTGTATTAAGATGGAGGAACGAAAGTGAAATACGAGAATATTACAAGATAAATACTTTGCGAATATTTTTGTACTAAAATGTCACTAAATCTGAAATTCGGGAAAAATTTGATACCGATTTTGACAGAGGTACTTAGGTATAAAGAACTGATATACATTTAATCTTATGCATAATTTAAATATCTAATTGATGTAAAAAATTCATTATCCGTTTTCTATCGCGACAACATAAAACTGTGAAATCTGAAATAGTAAAACTCATATCGTATTATTGCCCACATTTTATCTCTATCAACAGAAAAAAAACTAATATTTAGCAAAATATAATATAATAAAATGAGTATCAACGTACTAAAAATTTCTAATGAGGTAATTTTTTAAATAAAATTAATTCTATTTTATGAAAACATTTAAATAAATATTATTGAAACTCCATTATTACTTCCATTCAGTTATTCAAAAAATTATTTTTCTTTTTTATATTTGATTAAATTTTATTAAAAGTAGTTTTGACGTATATTAATACCGTTATGTTTTTAAATCAATTTATAACAATTCTAAATTCAGAAGTTAACAACTAGATATTTAAGTAATGTTTGAACATGTTTCAAGGTTTCAAATGAATCCATAGTAAATTATGATACATGCAACAGAGTTAATGAATCGTTGATCTCTAAAATTTAAGGTGTCGTCAATATTTATCGCAAATGTATGTATCATGAGGTAATCAATAGGATTGCTTAATGAAATATAATAATGCTTTTGCTTGTTGATTCTATTCAAATATTTTTGTAGATAATAAAACTAATAAAAGCGTATAAAAATATGCATAATTTTCAAATATTCAAGATATTTTGTTTTAATAACAAAAAAGTACTTATATATGATTTAAATAAAATCAGTTATTTTTGATATATTTTATTTTTTATTGTTAAAATTAATTCACTTAGATATAGAATAAACGCTAATTTATATTATAAAAAAAAAAAATTAACTTAAAATTAACTGAAAAAAATTCAAGTTAAATTTAAGGATTAATATCTCTATTTTATAGTTACAAAACAAGAGGCGTAAATATATGTTCTAAGGTGAACCTCAAAAAATTAATTTAAGCAAATTCGAGTTTAGAAAATTTTAATACATTAATTCTTAGCAACATGAAAGATAAAAATAGAGAAATAGGAGTCGGGGAGAAAAAGAGAAGGAGAGACAAAAGAGACAAATAAATATTAATAGAAAAAGAGTGTTAGAAAAAGAAAGAAAGAAAAAGATAAAAATTTATAATATTACACTTACTAGAGGATTCCTTACAATTGTGTGCCAATTCTTTAGTGTTGGTAATATTGGACAAAAATGTTGAAGAGTAAACTTCATTTTGGAAGTCCTTGGAGTATTTGGTTTCCAAATTAGAACTAAAAAAAGGAGGCACCATTATAACAACATCACCCTGACGTGTTGTTATCGCTGATGAACAAGTTTTAACTCTTCGTGATGTAGGTAGACATGGTGGCTTTTCAGCTAAGACCTTCGATTTTGCCGGAAGCATCGAATGCGAAGGTATGGAACTCTGGACATCAAGCATTGTAAGATCAGACTGTATCGTATTCGTCGTTGCACATTCTAATTGTAAATACCTGCTAAAAAGAAGAAAGGTACAGAATTTTTCTAAAATATTATTTAAGAACTCAAATTCAAAATGTATAATAATTATGTATATAAATTCATGAATTATTTATAAGTGAATATTTTCTAAAATACTTATTTCAATACGTAATATTTAATAGTAAAAATTATTATAATTTAGATTTATATTTTTTAGACTTAGTAGTTAAATTACTCATGTCAAAGGAAATCATATGAATTTAAGAGAAAGTAACTTTTTTTAAAGTAAATTAAATTATTTTCATATTTGTTAGAGATTATTAGATTCAATGCTTATATAATTTTCTATTATATAAGATAACATATGAAAGCTTTCAGATTTATAATGGAATATTTAAAAATTGGAGTATACTTGTGTTTAATAAGAAAAATATATTTAAAATATTTTATTTTCTTAATTCATGTATCATTAGTAATATTGAAAAAAATACAAATAAGAAATGCACCTTAAAGTAACTCGTTTTTTGACACGTCTCGCTAGATCTGAGTGACCTCGGTGCATCTGTTTATGTTTGTTATGATGGTAGTGATGGTGGTTTTTTTCACTCTCTTGGAAATTTCCGGTTGTCGGTGAATTTGGTTCAGATTGTTGTTTATCTACAAGAATTGGTTTCAGTACAAAATTGCAGTTGTCGGAATCCACGATTCCTGCTGATAACGGTGCTTCTGGAGTACCATTTTCCCCTCCGTCATCACTACCTGGATTAGCACCCCTGGTTTCTGGCATTGGCAGTGCCATTAATCGTTTCCGATCTTCCATGTAGAGTTCAATAAACTGATCGAATTTTATTTCGATATCATCGACCTATTAAGCATAAAAATTATAATTTTATTAAATTTAAAAATTAAACATACGCTATTTTTTTCAAACTAATTATAGGAATTGGAGCTATACTCGTAGCTTAAAATAATTATGCAGAACATAAATCAAGTAAGAACTAAGCAAGTTTTTTAACAATTTTATATATTTTACATAATTTTCTACACTTGTAATTAAATTTATTATTCTTAAAAACTTACATATATTTTATTATTTTATTTTATCGCTATTATAACTATTTAGCAATAGTTATAATTTTATGTCGAAAAAGTATTAAAAAGTATTTACATTAATATGTAATAATAATAATAATTGGTGTAATATTTATTATTATCATAAATCTTTTAAATTTATCATTTTATGATTTATTATTTGTTAAACACTCTTAAACTACAATGATATTATAATATTATTTACATGGTATAGTTTAATGGTATTCCTTGTCGTATATTTATATTCTTAATTATATATATAAATTTTTAAAAGTGAAAAAAATTTACTATGGATATGTATATGAATATCCTTTAAATAATTTACCTATATTATTATACATTGCTTTAAAGATTTAAAATTTGATTGAAAGAACGATAGATACTTACAGAATTTTTATGTGAATTCTTAAATTATTTTTTTTTATATTATTTTCATAATTTATTTTCCATTTTTTATTTTTAAGAATTAAAAGATTACTACTTTGAATATCTTATATCAATTGATCTGATCAGTTGATTTGAATATCTTATATAAAAGCAAAATAATAAGAAACACAAAATGTTTCATTTATTTTTTACAATTTATTGTTAGTTTACAAATAACTTTAAAAAAACTTTTTTTTAAAAAAAATCTTAAAAAATAGAATAAAAAGAGTATTAAAATATATAACATAAAATGTTCGTATATTTCTATTCATATATTATTAAAATCCTAAAACAAAATGAAAAATTTAAAAAATAAAATTTATGGAAAGAGTTTTCTTTTTATAGTATATTCAGATTACCAATTGATTTATATCAATTTTTTAAAATAATGTATATATTGTCTTTTTATATTTGAAATCTAAAAATAATATGTTATATAATTTGTTTTAATTTTTAGTTTAATTTTAATATGTTGTATAATATAATTTTTATTTAGCTCCATCTATGGATAGTTATTTTTTTTTTTTTTTTTATAATAGACGATGTTTCATATTTAAATGTTCTAAATTAAATGATTTATAAACAAAAATAAAATAAAATTTTATTTATGTATGATAAAAAATTCTAATTTTAATCAAACGTAAAAAAATATTTTTTTAAAAATATATAATTTTAAAAATATATAAATATAAAAACGTATAAAAAACTCTATTTTAGTTACCTTTAATTTAAAAAGTAAATAACCTAGTAAATACATATTTTCTTAAAATTTTGTAATATTTTTAATTTAATTTGCTTACATTTATTCAAATGTTTTAAAAAACTGATTTCAAAATCTCACCTGTCTTTCAACCTTCACAATTCTCGATGCTAAACTAATTTTAGAAGCATACACATCTCTTGCTTTAGAACCTTGTTTACCCAAAATTTGGTCTAATCTGTTTAATAAATAATATATTAGTATTAAATTATACAACTGAAAATATAAATAAAATAAGGATCATGCGATTCAAGTTATTGAATAATACAACATCAACATTTTAAAAAAATATAAATATTAACGCAGCTGCAAAATTTTTTTAATAATATCATATATGTTAATAAATTTTTTATAAATATAAATAGCTTAAAAATTAACATGCGATTACCAATAGTATATACATTATAATATTTATAAAAAGAAAAGGTGCTATAAGTTTTTAGAAATTTAAATTTAATGATAAAACAAGTATTTTAAATAATAAAGAGTTTTACAAATTATTGCCTTAATAAGTATTTGACATATATCTATATTTTAATTTTTCTAATTTTGCAACTAAAAAACTGAAAGCAATAAATTTAGCAAGTAAGATGGGTAACATACAATATTAATAAAAGGAATATTTTAAAATGAATGGATATTGTCCTTTCATACATATGTAATCCTTTTCAAAATCTTCTTTCAGGTAGCACTACTAATAAATAAATAAATAATCAAATTATTTGAGAACACGTATAAAACAATCTAGCGATGTATTAAGTTAACTGTGTGATAAAAATTTCTCTATTTTACATGTTTACAAAAAAAGCGTATTAAAATATTATGAAATTCATATTGGTAGTAAAAATAATAAGATGTGATCTTTTATTTAATTTAAATCGTTATATAATTACTTATGTGATTTTTAATTTATCTGAATGTTACAATTATAATTCAGTTTAATGATAATAATCAGGTATTTATGTTTTGAAAAATGAAAGATATAAAGTTACTTCATTTTCATAGACTATAAAAATCATTGATACTCTTAAAATGTTCATTACTATAATCGTATTACTAAAAATATAGTAATTATTATCATGATTAATTTTATATAATTTAATATTTTATGCAACTCTACGATTAGGCTTTTATATATAAAGATCTTAATGAACATAAAATTTTTTTAAAATTAAGTTAATTTATTAATAAAACAAATTAAAATATTGTTTATAACTTTATACAATATAAACTTATTTTAGTTAATCATATTAAAATTGAAATATAAAATCCATAATTTTTTAAATAACAATAAATCATAATGAAAGAAATACCTAATAAACAATAAACATTGTAAATATTATAGTTGTAGCAGTATAATTCATAATTAAATATAGGTTACTAATTGATTATATATATTTTTAAATTTTACTGTATTTTCCTCACGATCTCAGCTTACTATTTTTCCTATCTATTTATAAATTGAATTGAATACTTATATAAATAACGAGCGTCTCGTTATTTATTACCAAGATTTGTATATTTATATTTATTCGATAATTAGTGATATTGAGTAGATATTTTTATATAGTATGTTTGCATCTGCGAGGTATCTATACCTGAAGTGCAAATTTCGTACACGATTTAGTAGATCAGCGTGGCCAGAGCTGTATTGTTCAATCACGTCCTTGACGTCGTAGGGTTTTAGGGCTTCTCTGAACTTCTTGCGGGCCACGAAGTATTTCAGCTGTGATCACACCCCCACGATTTCCAGACAAATCATCATATAGTTTACGCTGATATTTTAGTTTTTTGTTTGTTTTATGTTAGATTAATTCTATAGGAATTTTTTATTTTATACACTTTCATTTACCTTTCAATGTATACAGATTATTGACAATCATGTACTAATCAAATTTTTAATACATCGCTTTTTAATAAAAATTTTCTTTTTCATATAATTGTAATATATAAATCAATATTTTCATGGAAGAATTTCTAAAATTTTTATATATTAAAAATTATATTTTATAATAAATATAAATTTGCTAATAATATTTATCTGAACTTATTTTAAAAAAAAAAAATAAAATTATTTTTGAAAAATATGTTCAAAAAATATTTAAATTGTTTAATATTAATATCAATTAATTAATATTACTGTACATAATTAACAAATAATTTATAAATAATCTATATTGCACAATTTACTGTTATTAAAACAGGATGTTAAATCTTTAAAGATTATTGCTCAAACTTAAAAGAAATCTATTATTGATTAATGTTATTATTATTATTATTAAAAATAAAAGTAAATTAGAACAAAAAGTTGAGTACTCGTTTGATGTCAGGTTATAAAGTTCACTATTTATACGTAAATAGTGTGTATAGTTCACTATTTATAGTAAATTACGTATGAATATTAGGAATCTTCTGCATTAAAAAATAATATAACTTTTCATAAGTTCTAGTAAAAAATCTAATTTACATTATGTAGTTTAATTAAAATAGTTTAATTTGTCTTCTTAAGTTTGCTTTGATATTTTTTCGAATATTTCTTGCGAAAATTTTTACGTGTTGAAGTTTAAAATTGTAATTTATGTAGCAAAGTAAAAATGTATGTTCAGTTACATTTAAATTTTTTTTTAATTAATGATTTCAATATATCTATTTACGAATTTTTTAAAATTTATTTAGATTCATTTATTTAAAGCAGGTGTGAAATTAATGTTTCATTGCAACTGTGCAAGTCAAAAGAAAATCTCTTACAAGAAAATATCCGTTAGAAATTTTAAACAATATTATTATTAAAAATTAGCTTTTATCACTATTCTTATTGTTTTTTACTATTATTTTAACTTTGGTGTATATTTTATACAGAAATACAGAAATACAAATTACCAAACACGTATTTTGTTTTATACAATAAAAATGATTATTATAGATTATTTAAGGTTTAGAGATTAAACACAATAACAATATTATTTTTTATAACGTAGTGTTATTACTATTACTTAAAATATTATTTAATTTTGGATATATTTTTAGTATAAGACTTATTACAATTATTACATTTAGCTTTAATAATACTTTAAATATTTTACAATAATTAAAGTTACATGTAACATTACCTTTCAGTATTTGGTTTTTCTGTTTTAATAAAATCTGTGTTGGTAATAATATTAATATAATAAATTAATGTAGTTCAACTATAAAAATAAGTAAATATAAATTAATATCATATATTATGACGAGCTATTTGTTAATGACTTTGTACAGCTGCTCTATATTCATTAGGATTTGATCATATATTTTGTATTAATTATATTACACCAAGATTCTTCATTCAAAAAATATCTGACACCATATGAAAGAAGATATTAACATCTATCTATTTATCGATGTTTAATTTAAATACATCGAAAGAATAAAAAGGTATATGATAAACTCTAAGAAAAATTACTTGTGTATGGAAATGGACATTATATGTACGAAATTATAATATGAAATATCATTCCAAATGTAAAAAGGAAATTTTATAATCAGAAATTATCAATTTACTTAAGAAAATATACCAATGATCGAAACAATTGTCAAGAATTCGCTGAAAGATAGTGCGATAGAATTTGCTTAAAACTCTCACTATAGATAATAGATAAGAATAGGGATAATGATCAAGCAATGTAAGAATCAAAGCTAAAAAATAATTTAAATAGTGCAATTCTCGGTTTTTTACCATAATACTCAACTGAGAATAAATAAAAGGCTCTGTACTAGTATTAAGTGAGTTAATTATTTTTTTGAATTTATCTTCACATTTTATTGAATTGATTTATTCAGAGATAGAATAATCATACTAGTCTATAATAACTATTCGCGTATTAATATTATCCAATCGAAGAGTACTAAATATATTTTATAACAATAAAGGACTAAGCTAGAAAGTAATAATACTCAAAAATCGCTTTACAATCTTTAAATATCGTGTTTATGTATAGTTTATACTTTATACTTATATAATAGCAGTGAATTTTTAACAAAAAATTTCACTTTACCGAAAAATCTATATTTTATACTGTTTAATAATTTATAAAAACTCTTTTATTAAAAATGATGTAAAGATCGAAATTAAGAAAAGCTAAAGAAAGATACATATGAAGTTTTAGGTTTTTTTATTGCATTCATCTTAATATTAAATAATTTTTTTAAGTTTAATTTAATTTTTAATTTTTTTAGAGACAATTTATAAAGAATAGTTCTATAGATTTTTGCTATAAGCATGTTCAATATTTAAAATTATGCATTTATTATATAACTATTATTATATTAGATGTTATTCTTATACTTTATAGTTATATCAATTTAATAATTCATGTTTCAAAACGTTGTTAATATTTGATAGACTTTTATAATTATAGTATTATATTTTATTTAAGCTCACACTCTACATTCAAAACTGCCCTAGATAAAAATTAAATAGAATAAAATTAAGTAGCAAAATTAAAATTATAATTTTATAAAAAAAACTATGTAGTTAAAATAAATTTAGATATTTGAAAATTTTTATTTTTTACTTTGTATTATAAAATTTTCATCTTGCAATTTTCAATATTTTAATTTAAATTGCCTTTTTAACTAAATTCAAGTAAACTATATTCATAAAACATGGAAATATTAAGGAATAAATAATCAAATATATCTGATGTACATCAATAAAATTGACTACAATTGCCAGAAGCTCAAGAAGATCATCAAAGGAAAGATAATTTGAATGACCAAAATCTTAGCCGTATAATTCAAGAAGGATTTGAATAAATGCGTATATTGGAATAAAAATTTCAAAATTTTCAGTTTTATCTTCAGTACTTTTAAATTTAATGTATAATAAATTTAATATTTGTAAAGCTTGCAGTTACTAAGATTTCTACTAATTTTTAAAAAAAATTTACGTTCATCCTAAACATTTTTATTTGAATTAGTTATGTACACCATATTCAATCATAATTGTGAGAAATCTCATTGTAAACGATGAAAATATTAAAAAATCTTTAAATAACGAAAATTGAAAAGATTTAAATAATCTATAAAAGTAGAAAATAAAATATAAAAAAGCTATAAAAGAAGAAAAAGAAAGTGCTAAATAAATGAAATCGGATAATTCAAACAAGTTGAATGATAAAAATGGTATATATAAATACAAATATATACATATTTATTCACTCATTTTTTAAGATGAAGAGATGAAATTAAAGAATATGTGTAATTGTAATATACATATATAGTGATTTATAAAATGAAAACCTAGATTTTCTAGATATTTTATAACTAGTATTTCATATTAAAAGAGTAAGAAACAATATTATACAATTATTTAAATAAATTAAATAAAAGAGTTAATATTTAAAAATAATAACATTTTTCAAATAACATATTAGAACCTATATAAATTATCATAATAATATGAATAAATTACAAATCGTTCTAATAAAAATTTTATATTCCTTAAAAATTTTATAGATAAATACTACTAAAAATACCACTGCCATGCTTTGAATTTATAAATGGAAATTAAAGAGATCAATTAATTTTGAATCTTAATGGAGACTCTAAATAATCCATACATTCGATTAAATGATTCTACATATCTCATAATAACTTATATTTATCAATACTAAAAAAAATTTCTAATTATATGTACATACTAATTAAATGACAAATTTAATTTAATAGTAATCATGAACTACCATGATTGAATTCACAAAGATTAAATCATGCAAAAGATAGAGTACATGGCGAAAGGAAATAGCTAATAGTGATATTCATCCATATTATAGTTGTACTAATGCAATACATTCCGAGTTTTCTTTTAATCGTCTTCGTCAGGATATAGAGATATACTATCTACGAGAAAATGAATATTTTACTGGTAACAAAAAAATAATGATAGGGGGAAAACATCTGAAATAAAGGACAGGAATAAAAAGATTGATTAAGTAAATAATTTTACTAATTAATTAAAATCAAAATAATGAGTATAAGAGAATGGATACAGAATGAATAAAATATATATAAATATATCAGAGAGAGAGAGAGAGAGAGAAAGTGAACGACAGAGTTATCGAGAGGATACCTAGTTTGAATATTTTTCACGCGACCAAGTAGATCAACATGACCAGCGCTGTATTGCTCAATTACGTCCTTAACATCATACGGTTTCAGTGCCTCTTTGAATTTGCGTCTCGCCACAAAGTACTTCATCTGGTACAAGTATGGATAATTCACTTGATTAAACTACAGCCTAACATATTTACTTGGTTTAAACATTAACCAATATACGTGTATATTGAAGCTAAACCTAAATATATGTAAGATTATATGAACATTTAAAATACATAATGATAAATAATCACTTATTTTTAAACTAAGAAAATTTAATGTACAAAAAAACTATAAAACCACTTCTGTATTCCTTATGTCAATAAAAAAATTTTTTTATTTTTTATATTATTATTAAATATATATTTACATATTTTATACTTTTAATTTAAGAATATTGTACAATAAAGAACTATAAAAGCACATCTGTATTCTTTATATTAATAAAAAATTTTCCAAATTTTTCAATATATTTCAAATAAGTATTTTTATTTTTTTATTTATATAATTATATGTATTTATAAAAATTATAATATAATAATTACGTTGTGTGTTAATATTATTACCATATTAATTTAGAATTAAGCAATTTCATTTGATGATTTAATTAATGTATGAAACATAAAAATAACTATGTATTGTATAGATTTAATTTTAACTACAATATTTGTAAACTAATATGTATTATTTGATAATATTAAATAAAAGTAATAATAAATAATGTACTTAATATAATATGAAGATTTAAACAATATATTACGTCAATTTTCATTAAAAGTATATATTTTTTACGTACAATATATTAATAAATCACTTCTGAATATAAGAATCAAGTTGGAATTAATATATCATTTTCTAAATAACGTATTTACAAAATTTTTATTTTTATAAATATTGTTCTATGTTTGATGCTCAGCGTTCTGTATCTGAATTATATTATTATTTATCAAAATTGATAAATAATGTGTTATAATTACAAAAATTCGTTAGACTTCTGAAAATTTTAAATTATTCTTGATAGTGAAAATAATCTTTTGATTTATTATAATAAATTATGGCTATAAAAATATTGAATTGTGCTGAAACAGAAGATTTATTAATATAAATATTTTACTTAGTGGTAATAATTATCATTCACATTATATTCTTACGATTAAATATTTATTTGAAAAATATACTAAATATATTTTTAAGGGATTATTTATTATTAGAAAGTCATAAATATCTTTAAATACGAGCAGTACATGTTAATTTAAGTAATATTAATCAATATATAAGTTTTAAAAACAATTCAATATTTATCGAGCATATATTATTAATTTCATCAGAAACTCCATAAGTTATAAGATCTTAAATCATATAATAATTTTAATGTAATGTCAACATCAAATCTTAAAATTAATGGTAACCTGATAGCAAAACGTGTTATCGATATTTTTTGAATATAATTTATCAATTTTGAAATAACGATAATAATAATATTGGAACTAAAATAAATAGAAGAAAAACATATTTATTATAACCGATATATAAAAACTACTTACCTTTCTTATTGCCCTTATTGCACCCTTGTGTTGACTGGTTAAATGCACACATCGAGGCTCCTCATCTTCATCTATAGACAAATTGCAAAAGAAACATTATTAAAAACCTTTTAATGTTCAATTTTATAACTACGAAATCGCGTGCAATAATTTTACTAATATTTGTTTATTATTCATTCGAATTATGATAATACATAAATACATAATATATTCGTGAAATCATTACATTTAACTTTCTTAAAACACAAAAACTAATACTTTTGTCTAGTATTTGAGGAGAATGTATTCTTGGTGCAAACAAGTAATTGTCTACATAAACAAATTGAATGCGCATAAAAACTTCAAACTATTTTGTTTTATTATCATTAAAATATCATCATTATGGGGTTTACACGTGCCATGCTTTAAGAAGTATAATAAATAAGAAATGTGATTTCATTGATATTCATGAAAATGGTATTTAACCATTAATATAACCAATTATTTTAAAGGTTCCAGTTTAAAACGATTTAATTAAAAAAGTAACTATAAATTTATCGATATTTATGAATTTATGAATTTTATTGATCAGTTAGAAATTTCAAAATAATTTTCTGTATTCATTCAAAAATAAATATAAATTCTTGAAATAAAAATTCTTTTAATAATGTTTATTTAATATTAATATTTACAAAATTAATTAATAAAACGTATATTCTTTAGTACAAATGAAATTACACTATCCTTGATAAACCTCAATTTATTAGTAATGAGAAAAGAATTATTATCATGTTTCTTTTATATCATTAAATTATTAGTATTCACGAAAAGAAAATTTTGCCAATGATAGTGTATAACCATCGTACATACATTATATAGGTAATTTTTCGATTTATATTAATGTTTCATTTTTTAATTATTCATCTTTAATATTTGTCATTACGTATATATATTAATATCATATATTATATTATATGCGATTTACATGACGAACTTTTTTAAATATTTATACGGTACATAATAATTATTCATTTGTTATAATATTTTTAAACCTAGTTTAAAAATTTAGTGATTGCATAGGGAAATAAAAGCAATCATTAAATGTAAACTTTTTACTTTATAATAATTATTTTATTTTCTGATTTATACACACTATAGTCCTCGAAGCCAAAATGATTTGGGACATTTAACTAAGGCAAAATATGACTTAAGAACTAGTATATGTAATTAATTAATTTCTAATAATTTACAATCTAATAATAATAAGTATTTTTAATGTGTACGCAAAAAATTATTTAAGCAATTCAAGCTGAAATTTCTAACAATGATATTGTTGTCTACAAGAAGGGTTTAATAATTTTATAAGATTTATAAAAGTTTGAAAAAAATTAACTTATTTTATGAGTGTTACATTAATATTATAAGAATTTTTGAAACTAACGATTCTTACGAACTAAATTATGATTTTTTTAAATCATAACTAGATTCTTACGAACTAAATTATGATTTATCATATATATTATAAATTTACCATATGTATATTTTAAAAAATTTTTATATTTTAAAAATAGAAAAATGATTTTTTAATGAATGTTAATGAATGTTTATTTAAGGAATGTTTTAACTATTTTTTTTTAAAACAATTAGTTTAATAATAAATTTCTTCTACAATAATAACTAATAATTATAGTCAATTTCATGTGACATAGAGATTTTCTAATGTTTTTGAGATTTAATAAAATTTTATTAACAAAAATAATTATGAATAATTTAAAAAAATATGTATTAGGATATAATTTTAATAATTTTACTATATCTTATTATAAATCATTCGAATAATAAAAAATTTGTATTAATACAGATTATAGTGTATTAGATATAATTCTAAACTCTTTATCTATTTCGTTACTGTTTTACGTTTCTAATTTGTAAAATTTATTATAATTTAATACATATATAAATCCTAGAAAATAAATAAACAAATATAGTTTGAATTAAAACAAATAAAGTACATTAATAAACTTTTATTAATTTTTTTAAAATAGTGAATCTTCATTTAAAAAAAAAATGTCTATTTATTTAATGAACAATATTTTATAAATATAAAAAAATAAATAATAAAATATTTAAAATAATATCAATAATAGTGTATCAATAAAATAAAATATCACAATACAAAGATAAAATATAGACGTATATTTTTTAATAGTTTAAAGGATCTATTTATATGTCATTTCTGAATTTTAATTGTTTTTCTCTTTAAAACTCTTTATTAAAATATTTAACAAAGTTCTCATTCATAAAATATTGGATAATAAATGAGAAAATAAACGAAGTTTCCAGTAAATTTATTCTAGTAAATATTTTAATCAACTTTTGCAAAAGTTTAATAATAAATGAAATTTACTGCTACCTTAAGATACCTACCAGAATCCAACTTATATATGAGCTAATTATATCCAATTTATATCTCATAGCTAAATAAAAATCTTAAATAAAAAATAATCACGCAAAATATTCGTACGTATCTTTGAAATTTCACTTGCATAAGTTCATATAGTCACCGACGTTCATCTTCTGGTATAGTAATGTAGCATACATATTTGCATTTTTATATTATTTTCAATGCATTGCGGCATTATGGCATATCAAATTAGCTTATCAAATGGCATAGGCAAATCAAATAATGATATTTCTCAGGAAGTCACTGTAATATATTTACTGTATTTTTTCTCGTAAATCTCATAAAAAAAAATGCCCATGAGACTCTAATTAATTAAATTTGTAACTATAAGGGCCGTAAAATGATGCGTTAATAAATTAATTAATTAATTTTAAAAATTTGAATTGATTTCAAAACAATGTTGCATTGATGAAATTATTATTTTATGACTATATTACTTTCATATTTTTTAAGTAGTAATTAAACATAATTGTTTAATGTTCAAAATTAGTATTTATAATTTAATTATTTAAATGAATTTGAGTGTCTTACCTAGTATTGATTTATTGAAAATTATATTATTATTTTCCTTTATCTAATCATAAGCGCAAAGAAACAATGGTTGTTACATAAATTCATAATTTTGATAGCCTTACGTAATTGAATACAAATATTTTATGACAGAATACTAAGAGAGATATTATGTATATTATGGTGTGTTTATTGATTAAAAAATCTGTATGAAAATGCTTGTAGAAAAATTTAATAAACAAAATATAAATACAATCGATATTATTATACTACAATGGTTGTCAATACAATAGTTGGTAAAAGGAATTTGGATGATAATATTTTAAGTAAACTATAATACATTAAATTTTATTTTTTAAATAAAAAATATTAAACAAAATTATTAAATGTCTTAAAAAATGAAAGCATAATTTGAATGAAAATCAAAGAAAATAAAAAAATAAAAAGGGTTGATCAAGGATATTAAGAATTGGAAATGTATACAAGTAAATTAATGCATGTTTTAAAATGATCTTTTATAGACAAGAATTATTAATAACAATATATATTTTATATAGGAATATAAAAATATAATCCCTAAATGAATACAAAAAACAAATGAACGGCATAAAATAAATTAAAGTTTATGTATAGGTGAAAATAAAAATCGAATTTTGTCCTCATTTGGAAGCTGCTATATTGATCATATAAAATTTTCAACTCAAATTATTTTTAATTAATATTTTTCAATATGTTAAAAAAAAAGAAATAAATAGCTTATTTTATAAAAAAAAGTAAACACTCTGTTTAAAAAAAAATTTTAATACATTTAAAATAATTTTTATTTTGAGTTAGCTATAAATAATATTTTTTATTTTACTAACAATTAATTAGGTACAAAAAGTAGAAATAACTTTAAATACCAAATAGTTAGATAGACAAAAATATTTAAAGGTTAAATTGGATAATATGTAAAGAGAGAGAAAGGGAGAATAATAGAGAAAAAAGAGAGAGAGAGAGAGATTGGTTTAAAAATGTGTGAGAGAAAAAAGAAACAAGCTTGCTCGCAATAGATCGTACTCTTCTCGGAGTTCGGAGACGCGTTCGGGGATGTCGGAGATCCAAGAAGTTCTGGCAGCGGGGGAAGTGGGGAGGCAAGACCCGCGAGAGCAAGTGGCAGAGTCGACGAGGTCTCACCAAGCCGTCCGATTAGCCCGTCGATGCGCAGCTCACGTAGCTCTAGGGTCGACGACGATCTGCCGATCCTATACTTCACAGCTAGATGCCGCAGGATCCAAGAAAAACGTTAAACTCAGTCGTTCTTGTAGTTCTCCTCAATCCCGCGACAATAAGTGTGGATCGAGTAACATGTGTCACTCGAAGAAAAGTGACTTTATTTCAACTAATCATTATCATTTGCGCAGAAAATTTTATATTTTGTTGATTTATCAATTAAAAAGATTTTAAAACCTGTAAATACACTTTCAACTATTATGCATAGTTTTAATATGAAATAATTTCTAAAACATTGTTTTTTAATTATTAATTTATTATTTTATTTATTTCGGTAATTTTGTATTTATATAATTTTCAATATAGCAACAGAATACATAAATGTATACATATTTTCTAATGTTTAGTAGTAATAAGATATTTAAAATAGATGTCAATAAGAATATACATTAAAGAAAATTATTTTAAAATGTGTATATTCCAAAAAACTTGTATTCATTTTATATTCTACTAATAATAGATTTTTTGATAATTTTTTGATAATAGTTATTTCAAAAAAGTGTTTTTGTATCTTTTAACGATAAATTATTAAAAAGCATTTTTAAATCGTTTTGTTAATTAATCCTTACTTTTTATTTTTCGTTTCAGTTCCCAGACAAAATTCCTACTATACTACTATAATAGCATTCATATATTCTATCTAAATTTTGATAATTATTTTTTTGTTTATTTATTTATATAATTAATTTACACACACACGCGCGGGCGCGTGCGCATATACATGCAAATAGATTTTAAAGTAAATTAAAGAAATTTATATAAATATACGGTATAAATTATTTTTTGTATTTGGTTTTAATATAATATATGAGGACGGTCTATATGTAAATATATTTAAATATGCGTATTAATTATACTTTAAGAGTTTTCATGGTTGGATAAATCATTATTACATATTAAGTGCACATACAAAAATAAAAATTTTGCGAAAAGTATAAGTATAAAATAATTAACATACAAACTACTTAAGTAAAGTCCTAAAACTACAAGTCTAAAAAATATAATTTAATATATTAATATATATTATTAATATATAGTTTCAATGTATGAAATAGCTGATTTATTATTCAACTGATTATTTTTTTTATATATTTAAAAAAAAATTTATAATGAAAAACTTTTATACGGAGGATAGTGTGTTAACAGAAATTAACAATAAATTATTTATCCTAAAAATGCTGTATATATATATATATATATATATATATATATACATACCCGTAAATACACATATGTAACACAAAGTTGGAAGCCATAAGTTTTAGTATTTTATAAAATTGTATGGTATTGTAAAAAGAATATGTTTATGTTATAATAAAATAATATTAAATCTATAAAATGTTATTATTTGAAGAGAAAATAGAAAAGAATTTTTTAAGATAAAACAATAATAATATTGTGAAAAAATGTTAAGTAAGGGAGAAAGTAAAAATCAAAGAAAAAAATTGTAATGTATATCTATCCCAGTAATTAAAAACTCAACTGATTCTGTCAAACTGAAAGTGTATTTAAGAAATCTGGTTTAAATGTTGAAATGTTTAAATTGAAAAAAGTGTTGATGAAATAAGGATTATTGGACTATTTACCATCAGAATTTCTTTTTGATAATGCTGTTTCTGTTACGGAATCCTCTGAGTAACTAGCATTTAATTGTCTATTGACGATACCCGAAGCACCACTGAAACCACCGCCACTTGATTCGTTGTTATTAATATTGTTTCCATTATTATTGTTGTTACTAGTAACCTGACTACCTGAAATTAAAAATTGTTTATAAATGTTATAATAAATATACATATATAAATCATTCCTATATTTTATAACCAATTAGATATAAGTTTTTGATTAATTTTTAAGAAATTTTTATAGAGAAATATTTATTTTGAAAAATTATTCTGATGGGCTCTTAAAGATTTTGAATTTGATATATGTGAAATTAAAACTATATATATACTGAATTTATTTCAAGTTATTAGAAATATATTCATATTTCAAAAACTATCAGGGTCTCAAATATTTTAGTTTTGTATGAATGAATAAATATAGCAGAACTATTTCAAAATTATTTAATTCATATCTCAACTAAACATAATGTTGAACAATATGTTTGTAATAATTAAATTAGCCTAAATTATAAAAAGTGAGAAGTTTTAAATAAATTTCTATTTGACAGTTTGGGATAAATTATACATCGCTTTCAGTTAATTAACAATTTATTGTAAATTAATATTTTTTTAAGAATGCATAAATAATTTTTTTTGAATTGATACATTTTATTCAGTTTTTTTCAATTTATAAATTGAGACTCTTAAAATAACAATGAATTAGAAATTTTATTTTTACAAAGAAAATTTTTTAAATTATATGTTGATATTTATAGAATTTCAAATTATTTTATAAAGATTAAATATGATAAATCTACCCAAATTCTCAGTTGAAGAGATGAGATCTCCAAAGCCTCGGGTTACGTTTCCACGTTGACTTTGGTATCCCTGATGAACAAGTTTGTGAAGGCTAGGACTATGTAGAGATGTACTCTTATGCCGGCGAATAGTTGGCAGCCGGCTGACAAATGACGCATTGTGCTTAAAGCTAGAAGAAGGTCGGCTACTAAAATATTGAAAAAATAGTCGCCTTTAACAATGATCATTTCTTCTTTAGTTTGTGACATCTTCATTGTTATTTTTTCAAAGATTTATCTACCACACTAGTTTAAACAAAAATTTTCCTCTAATTATTAAGATAAATTAAAAATTCAAATTTCATTATAAAAAATAAAACATTAATTAAATGATAGTAATCTTGATATATTAAGAAAATGAAAATAAAGATGCTTACTTAAACGCAGTAACGTATTAAATATAAAAAACAGAAGAGAAATTTATTAAAATGCCCACACCTGGGCGGACTTGGCAATGGAACTTGATGAATCTTCCAAGTTGCAATACTCATACTGTGCTCGTCAGCTGCGTAGCACCTCCAAAGTGCTTGTATTAAACTAGCAGCTGGTTGTCTCCTACGTATCATATGTTTTTGGCGTTGTTGCTGTTGTACTTTTAGTGCAAATCCCGAACCCAGAATTCCCTGAGGTATTAATATTTATTATTACATTTTAGTATTTATTCTTCTTTTATAGAGTATGATTGAATATTATAGACTGTTATCTATTAAATAGAGAATTTGTCTACAGACTTATGATTGTTTAAAAAACTTGTTTATTGAACACATTTAACATTATAAAAATATTTCATCCTTTGTAATTGATTTATAATATTACACTTTATATATATATATATATCGCAAATTTAATATAAAATTTATATTCGTAATCATTCTTTTTTATTCTTATATATAAAAAAACCTTATTATATTACTCTTAATTAAAGTTAAATTATATTAAGAAATGTATGATTAATTTTGTTATTTAGCTATATTTATTCAATTTTATAAAATATTATTGTATAATAAATACTTGTTATATATACTTAAGATTATTAATATCTATGAATATAACATTATGGCATATTATATAAAATTATAGTGTAAGATTACGAAAAATTATATGCATGAATGCATAAATTATTTTTAACAAAATAACCAGGATTTAATACCTGACATTAATTATGAATTTTAAATTAAAACTTAATAATTAAATTTGAAACAACATTTTAATAATTATTTAATAAAAAATTAAACATTGAATAAACTACAGAATAAGCAGGTATTGGTAAATATAATCAGTCGATGAAATCGATTCTATGTTGAAACGTTAAAGATCTTTAAAAATGTTTAAAAATACATTTTTTATTAAATCAACTTCTAATTAAGTACCAATTACTTGTAAACTAAAAAAAAAGTTTTAAAGAGATTTAAACTTTATCTAATAGTGTATCGAACAATGCCTTTCATTATGTTAGTTGCGTGTATTTTTTAATAATTGTAATATAGTAAGTAAGTCATGATATATTATTCAAGTATTATATATTACAGTGATTAATAATTAATATTGCTGTTCATATATTAACATTAGATTATATTGCTATAATAATTTTCAATAAACTGATGCATTGAAAGTGAAACTAGCTAAACAAATTTACAAAAATTAATAGAGATTAAAATACGATTAGCAGACCAGTTTATCAGTTTTTATTAGTTTATCATTTTATATATGAATCTTTAAAACATAATTCTACAGAGAAAAAGAAAAAGAGTTTTATTTTGGCTTATTACAACAATTTTCATTATATTTTAATTTAAATTTTCTTTTTTATTGAAATGCATATTATTTCTACTAAAAAGAATATTTTTAAAATATCTTAATACATTTTGGAATATCTGGTTTAGAATGATAACAAATATTTTTTGTTATTACCTATTAAATTACAAAATTGAAAATGTTTTAAAATTTAAAAAAATTTATATTTTCATATAAGCTAATATCTTGTCAATTTAACAAAAAATGTTTAAAAAAACTATTTGTAAATAACACGTTACATATTTCATGTAAACAGTATTATAAAATTAAATTATTAATTTTTTTTCTTGAACTATTACACCGTTCTAACCTGATAAATAATAAATTATAATTACAATATATAATTCAAGTAAAGAAATATTTTAATAAAATAATAGCAAAATTTATAAATATCTTACAGCTGGTAAGGCAAAGAAGGATATTCCTAGGAGGGCACAAAAAGAAGCAATAACCTTGCCTTGCCAAGTTTTAGGCACAGCATCACCATAACCCACAGTACAAAGTGTTATCTAAAACAATAAATAGGAAGATAAGGAAAATATATCTAATGTAAAATAATCATAATAATGTAAAATAAACATTAAATTAAATAAATTTTCGTTCTGAAATTTTTTTTATTTTACATTTTCAAGCTGATACTTGTTTACAAATCTTGAAAAATATAATGATTATTAATTTAATTTAATTTACAAGGAATTGATTACTATATATTTTTTTTAATTTACAAATTTCTTGGACTATCAATGGATTATATTTTTAAAAAACTAAAACAAATTATTCTACATACTTTGATATTTTACAACAAAAATTGTTAAACTGCATTGAAGTCAATTTTGAATTTATTGAAAAATATAAGTTTTTTAAGAAATCACATTATGTATTATTTTTTTATATTTATAATAATGAGAGTAATTATTGATAATATTCCACATAATACAATATTTTAAAAAATTTTCAAATATAAGTTAATTTAAATAAATTTTTAAATTGAAAATTTCTACTTCTTAAAGAATTTTCAGTATCATTTATTCTTAGTTAATAATATCTTTATAGCATAATATTGAAAGTATATTTTTTAATGAAATTATAAATAAATTTATTGTTACTAAAGTATAACATATAATTTATAAGTACTATTCTTATTTTAAAATATTTAGATATTTTTTATTTATTTCAAATAGGATGTTTTAATAAAGGCTTGTTTTATCTAATTTAATTTTTTTATTTTTTATGAATATACTTTCATGAATATACTTTATTTAATTATTACTAGAAATTATAATATATCGTCTATCCTTTGATATAAATAATAATAATAAATAATATGGTTGCAACGTGTTGGAAAACGATATTATAATTTATAAATATCTTAAAATCGAGTTTGAATTATATTATACTCAATTGAAATATAAAATAAAAATAGTAAAATAGTGACAGAAGTTTATTTTGATAGAATTATTGTCGCATATATAATAATTATAATTTAAATAATGATTCATTCTTAGATTAATTTTTTCAAATATATTTGTTTTAGCATTTATGTCATGATATATACAATAACATATATTTGATGGTTAAAATCTTAATATTTTACAATTTAATAAACTTATAAACAAATTTATGTATATTACATTGCATGTTTCCATACAACAAAATGCACGACACTGTTTGACAAAAAAAAAAAATATAAAGTTTAATTTATTTCCCCTTTCATTTTATATTATAGACAGTACGATTATTTACCCCGTTTGTACTTAATGGAATTAAGTATTAATAAAAAATATTAATATTCATTTTATCAAAATAAATTGTTTCTTGAAATTATAAATATTTATAATAATGAATACTGTAATTAATTTATGAAGAAAAAAACAAAAAGGGCTTTTAATAATACCTAACATAAATTAAGGGAGAAAATACATTTTTTACTAAGCTATATAAAATTCAAAAGGTAAATGAATATTTATTTTATATATCAAAAGGTGAAAAAAATTTTTTCAATAAACATTAAATATTTTTGATAGTTATAATCTATAATAGTTGTAACGTACATAACAGTTAAGATAGATCTATGGCTATACATTTGCAGTATTACATACAGTATTACAGTAGCGTTAAATTGCCGTAGTAATATTATTTCTTTTAATAACTTTAACACTTTTCACTTAATAAAGTATTTAAGTATTAAATAAATTATGGTTATTCATAATTTCGAAATCAACACATTAGGTTTCGATGAATCAAACGTAATGCTTAAATGATTAACTTTATTTTCACTAGATGGTATCTTTATTTTGATAAATTTTACAAGAACTTTACAAAATTCTAATAAAAATCAAATTAAAATTAATGTATACTTAAAAATATGTTTATGTAAGCTATTTTTAGTCTATATATGATAAAAAAACAAGTGAAACAATAAATAAAAGAATTCAGTGATTTTCTTAGAACAGAGAAGTAGAACGACAATTATCTGTTTATTACTATGCTAGAATAATTTATTCAATCAATGATTGAATTTAAAATATATATATATATATATTATATATATAACCACTTACCACTCCCACCATAGAGCTTTGGCAAAATTATTAAAGTGCTCATCGTCTTTTTCGCAGGTATACTAAGAAACTGGCAAATATCAAACCTAAGAAACCTATATACAGCGTTGTAATAAGTTCCTGAAACATAAATTTATTATACTTTCGTATTTGAAATTGTTTGCTTACTTATATTTTTATATTATGCTTATAAATTTATAATTTATTTAGAGAAATGGAAGTTTTAAGACTAAGATAGAACAAAGACTATCATTGTAAAATAGAAATTCATTTAATTTTAATTAAAAATTTGACACACAAAATAATTATGCAATAAAATTATTATATAAAATAAAAATTTAAAGATCTTTTGTATTTCATTTCTTTTTAATGGCTTTGATTTGTCTTAATAAGATGAATATCAAGTATAATTATAATAATTTATAACTAGAATATTATAAAAATAAACTGGTTCGTGTTTAAATTTAATAGAAAATAACTTTTTAATTGATTTTAAGTTATATAATTTCTTTACTTGTTCATTTCAAATAAACAATTAATTCTAGATTATATTATTATAACAATATATATATAAAAACATTACAGTAAAGTAACATAAATAACTTAAATAAAATAAATGTAAATTCTTGAAAAAAATTTTTTGATGATGTGTAATTATATAAATTGAAACCTACAAAGCAAATCATATAAAATATATTTTATCTTTATAAATAAGTTAAAAATGAAATGAACAATTTTTGGAATATTAATTGATGCAACTTTAAAATAAGATTAACTTTATATAATTTTTTTGAAATTTAAATATACATTGTATTAAGGTATTTAATTTATATTTATAATATAATGCGTAAAAAATTAATTTTTTAACATAAGTTTTCTGAGATACATGAAAAAAATAAAAATCATTAAATAATTAATTCGACACATTACAATCTACTTTGAAAATAAAATTTTAATTTTAATTTCGTATTGTATTATTTATTTTAATATATATATATATAAAATTAATAACGTTAATTAACATTAAAGAATGGTTTTCTTTTCAACTAAATTAAACTAAATAGAAGTTTATACTGAAATCCGAAATATTTTTAAGTTATTTAGATTAATTTTTTATCTATTTTTTTTATATTTTAATCAATTTATTTTAGTTAAAGTATTATTTTTTATAACTGAGCTACAAGTACTCATTACTATGAAATAATAAATAGATTTTCCAATTATTTTTTCAATACATATCATCGGAACTTTCATTAAAAAATACGAAAATAACAAAATGCATAGTTAACTATGATAGAAGTTCAGATAATTGAATTGTTGAACGAAGTGTTAAAAAAAAATTGCGTGAGTTAATTTATATAGTTATTTGCATTAAATAGACGGTTTTAGGGTGATGATGCAATACTTGCATCATGAATCAAGTCGCGTGCAAATATAGATATTGAGAAATTGTAAATATTCAAAAAGGACTAAACCTGCAATGAATATAATAATAGGAATTTTTATATAAAAATTTTATTGAAAATTGACATGGTAAATCTTTATTAATAAGTCATTATCAGTGATTATTGTATAGAAAATAATGTTTAGCAAAATTTTAATTTACGAAATTTATTTGATTAAATAAATAAATTTTTAATTGTGTACATAAATTAAAAAAAAATTTTTTATTAATATCAAAATTTCCAAAATTTATACTTTCAAAATCATTTCATTCCATTATCAAATCAAAAATAAAATATCAAGAGAATTATTGAGATTTTTTAAAAACATATCACGCAACTTTTTTACATTTACAGAACATAAGGCTTTTTGGAATATTAGCCCGCATCTATGAAAAGGAATGACTTCTTTTTTAAGGATTACTTTTTTATGATTTAAAAGAATAGTCTCGACTATCATTAAATGTAAATTGATCAAAGGATGAAAGCACAAAGACTCCAGAAGGGACTCGACAACGCGATATTTTAATTTACATTTATATGTACAATTTCTCAAAATAAGAAAAATTTTCTTCCTAGAAAAAGTAAACGTCCTCAATATGCGCATCAGTCGTATTGGGTTCTAAGAATAGGACATCATAGGTTTTCAAAACGACTAACTCCTTCTTTTTATTCGAAGCTACCCCAGATAAAAGCAATTTCCGCGACATCAGAATTCTGTGTTCATGCCGAGTCAAGATACAGAATTTGAAGCCCACAATTGTGAACCAGATATTGTAAATTATATTTCGGAAGTTAAATTTCTATGTACTCAATTTTATAGACTAATCGAAGTAATATGATATAAATATTTAATATTTATATAAATATTTGTTATAATATGTTAAAAATTCAAACCTTTATATTAATTAAGTTAAATTTTTAACTGACTTAAAATTTTTTCTAAATTTTCACATCTACAAAGAATTTAAAAATTTTTTATTTATATTATACTTACTGTTAATTAAAGAAATTTTCTCAATAAAAAATTGATATTACCAACATTAAACTCTTAATACAGATCAAAATTTTCAATTTTAATATATTTTATATTTTTACTATACTATTTTAGAATAAAGAAAAAAGTAGCGCGTAAATTCAGCCTACTTTTGGCAATGGACAAATAACAAGATATCAGTGTTTAAAATTTTATTGACTCTCCCTAAAAGAATTACAAAAAAATTTCGATACAAAAAATACGAGTATAATTTTTCAAAAATAATCGAATAATTAAAAAAAAAGAAATTTCATATCCAAAAAATAAAATAAGAAATTTTAGAGTAATTATCAACTTTATGTATATTTCTTAAAAGTTATCTTTGAATTAAAGAATAAAAATTTATTAAGAGTATTTAAATTTTAGATTTATAAATAATAAAATATAATTATTACAATGAAAATACTGTATAAGTCTTGTGTTTTACTTATTCTTTGTTAAAAAATTTGATAGAATCTTGTTTTGAGTAGGTTATATGTTTTAAGTTTCAAAAAATTAATATAATATGTATGAATATATATAGTTATTCGCAAATGCATAATTCAAAATATAATATTTTGTAATATTTATAAAATAATTTTTTAAAAATATTTGACATTTTTATGATATTTAATTTATTTCCTCTTATTTATTACTGTATAAATCAATTAAAGGAAATTCTAATATTTCCTTATATGCAATGAAATCAATATTAGTGTTTTTATAATACATATTACAGAATACATTCACATTGGAAGCCTAAATTTTAATCTCTTTAACAAAATTTTTTTAGAAAAAATGTAACTTAATAAAGAAAAAACTAATATAGTACTTCAGATGTTATTGCAAAATTTAAAAAAATGATATACTTGTCGATGTGCGTATACGACACTGCCCAAAAGCTTCCAAGTTCCGCCACGCCGGTCCATTCGCACCATTCTAAGTATCTGGAAGAATCGAAGCCCCCGAAGTGCGCTCGCTGCGAACACTTGACCACTGCTTCTCATCGCAAGTACTACCACACTTGCAATTATTGTTATTACATCTGAAAATGAACCAAAAGTCTTATTTCATTCTTTTAAATATCTTATACATTTCATATTGATTACACGGTAATTTCTATTTGTTTTGATTATTTATTTTTTTATATTTTAACCAATAAAATGTAATATTTTAATCTTCTAAAATCTATTGAATTTATACTAAGTGTATATGATATTTAGATTGATCTTTTTTATGAGTTACTCATAGTTTTATTACTGGAGTAATACAAAAAATATTAAAAGTTTTAAAATCAACTTATAAATGTTCGCAAAGAAATATAAATTTTTTACATGTACTATTTCTCATACAGTAATTATGGTATTATAATATTTCATAAAAGAAGAAAATATTATTTTCTATTGTAGTTAATTATGCTCTAAAAAGAATCAGTTTTTCAATTGTTGTAAATGAGTTATCATAATTCCATTATAAATCATATACGATAATTTATTTTATATTTAATATTGGATTTATTTATTATAAAGTTTGCAATTAATCATCAAAAGATTATTGAATCAAAATAATATATATATACTTAAAATAATGTAAAAAAATATGACAAAAAAGAGAGGAGGATTAACCGAAAACTACCAAGAGAGAAAAATAAAATAATTATACAATATTAGATATAATATATAATAATATGTCATATAATATAATAATACAATTGTTTATTGATATATATATTTAAAATATTATAATACATTAATATATTCTCTGATACATTTTCATATTCTACATTTTCTGAACATATTTAAACTCATTTTAAAAATTATGCATGGATAGTTTCTGTACTCTACATTTATACTTTCATCATTTTTTACTTATTTTTATCACTTGGAAACAATCTTAATCATTAAATACAGATTTTTTTCTTCATCTTGTCTTATATTTCTTTTTCAAACACTTGTTGTTTAATTGCACCTTTTTCTTATTATAATTATCTATTGCACTTCTTGCTTTTTCCTCTATCTCTCTTTCTTTCTTCCGGTGCACTTTTTAGAGAAGATTTATATCTTTTTTACTCATTTTATATTCCTGAGTATGAGTCTACTAAATAAGCTCGCACAATACTGATGACATAGGTAAATATTTTTTTTAATTCTTGGCATTCCTTTTTCTTTATTTCCTTCGATACTATAAACGCTCACTCCATCTCTATTACTGTCTCATCTTTTCGGATACGTTTTTTAATCCATTATTCTGTTGTTTAATTTTCTTTCTTCTCTTGTAGATTTCTAGGTGTTTGTATTTTTTTATTAATTTTTTTTTATTTTACTTATTTATCTATTCTTCGTTGTTTCAAATTTTTCTTTCACTTTTGCCTACACCATGCGTTCTTTGTGAGCCCACCTAATCGACCCTTAATATTTATATAATAAATAAATAAGTAAATATATATATATATATATATATATATATATATAAGTATAAGTCTAAAAATAAGAGAAAGTGAAAGGAATATGAGACATAAATATCTGTAAAAATAAAAATAGTGTAAATGAAGATGAAAATTAAGGTTAAACGGAAAAGTTAATCACTGATAAAGTGTGATCAACAAAAAGGTAGTTGGCTTAGAAATAGTATGTACGTGGGGGGAAAATAAAAAAAAATTTGCCAAATTTTCGTCCGAGACGAAGCTCTAGGTTTCCAACGTCCAACCTTATAGAGATGTCCCTTTAAGAAATCTGGGTCGAAGTTTAGCGAGACCATAGCGTCTTGTACACGAAACAGTGCGTACAGAGAATCCGGCTTGAATGACTGCTTAGCAGTCTAGGTTGATGTCGGGATAGAGAAGCGTTAGCGGTCGCCTAGTGGATCAGAGTTTGACGCCTACTGTCTTTGCAGCCTAGGTTGATCTCAGAATGGATGCACGCTAAATCAATCATAACGGTAGTTTGGCTAACCACCATGGTAGCTTGGAACAGAGTTTAGAGGAAGTCGATGGACTTCTTTATTTGTGCGATGGAGGATTGCGAGAAGCAACGACAGCTGTAGGAGAAATCTTCTAGAGTGGCGATATAATACGTAACTTGTTTAGAAATCGATATTTGCGAAAAGTAACTCGTATAAATCGGTAATTTTAAATTTAAATAGTTTTTACCCTTTGTCGTGATCCAAAGAGGATTTTCAAGCTAGATTTAGGCTTAATTTAAGGAGACATTTAATTAAGAGGAAAACCATAAAACAAAAAATAAATAGATGAATCTCAGAATTAAAACAAATGTAAAATATAAGTTTATAATAAAATATCATTAAAATAAAACGTAAGGAAATTAGTTTAAAACTAAATATCGTTCTAATTAAAAAATATATAAATAAAATAAATATAATACATAAGCGTTATTAATAATAACAGCATGCATTTTTACTAAAACGAATTGTCGATCAAGGAAAGAGAGGAATGACAGGAAAATATATAAATAAATCAGAAAAATAAAAACATGGGCATATTTTCGGCTTAGTTTGCGAGTATTTAATTAAATCGGATTGCCGTCAACTTTCTCTTCCATCGATGAAGTGCTACATAGTTATAAAAATATAAATAATATATAAAAATTTCAAAACAAAAAAAGTTAATAATTCACCACTTCCAAGATTCCTTGATATTTTAAAACACTTCTATATCGGTAATCAACATTTAGTATTTTACAAATATTGAAACATGGGGCGAAAGAAAAAAAGATAAAAGAATCTTTGTATAAAAATGGGCTGAGGTATGCTCAAAAAGCAAAAATTACATTGGAAAAATTAAAATATAGAGCTAAATTTATTAAAAAAAAAAAAACAAATTAGAAACAAGAATAGAAAGGAAATACTTAAAAAAATAGAACCAGAAAAGGAATAGAGAAAGCAAGACAAAAAATAGCAGGGAAAAAGTTTTGGGAGATAATAATCAAAAACCAATCAAAAAACGAGAAAACGAAGAAAACGGAGAAAGGAGTATATTGGAAGAAGAATGGTGGCTGCATTATCAAGATAAAATAGATAGGAATAAAAGAGATGACGATGAAACGAAGTAACAATAGAAATATAAAAGTACATCGATCAATAGATTAATAATAAGAAAAAAACTGCTAAGGAATGAAGAGTTGTGTATCCGTCCCAATGTTCAAAAATGATATAAAAAGAATACAAGTAACTACATATAGCTTTCATTTAAGACATTAGAATACAAGGTCTAAATGAAAATTATAATGGTAGAGAAATTCATGAAGAATAATAAAAAAAATTTTACTTTGCAGACACAAGCTTATAAAAAAAGTAAGAACAAAAATTATGAGTCCAACGTTCATTTAGTTGCAGATTTCACCATAAATCTAGAAGTAGAATTAAAAAAAACCATTACAAAAAATCCAAATATATGCAAATGTAACATTTGCAATTAAATTAGAAATAGTTAAATAATTCACATATTAGGGGTATATAGATTTAAAGAAAATAAAGGAGACTAAATACACCAAACAAATATTTCATTAGAGCATTATGTAGTATTACAAAAAGATGGATTACACAGAACTTTAAAATAAATGTATTTATTCGACGAGCTAATAAAAAATGTATTACTATTGGCGGATAAAGTCTGGAGTAACAAAAGTTGAGGAAAGCAAAAAACTACAAAAAAAAAAAAAATATAAAATGAATGTTTAACTTAGATAAAAATACGTTAAATCACATTACAATGATAGTAATAGAAAAAGGCAGTAAGGAGAGTAATTAGATTTAATAACAGAAACTTCAAAATTGTCAAATAGTACGTAAAAATAATAATTTTTAAAAAAATATTTTGGAAAAGTTTTTGAAATCGAGGCAACGAAGAATGAAAAAGAGAGAAAAATTATGAGGCAAAATGGACAAATTTCTAGCAAAATATTGGATGGTCTTGTTGCTACTAGAGGGAGAAATTCTAAAGAAAAGAAATAATATGAGAAAAAGAGGCAACAAAAGTAGGCCAACAATAGCAAATAACAATAATATTTAGATAATTTAATAATTTAATAAAAATAATATTTAGATAAAAACCACAAAAATAATAATGTGTAGGGGGATTTAATAAATTAATGTAAAAAGATAAAAATACGCATGTGATAAGAAAGAGAGAGAAAAAAGACAAAATGAAATGAATATTTCAAATTTAAACTGGGTAATGATATAAGAGAGAACGAACGCTGGTTAATAAATAGAAAAAATTTGTAGGTTATAGAATAAATAAAAGAAATAATGAAGCACATTATGGAAGATTTAATGTGATAAGATCCAAATAAATAAAGTTGAAAACTATTAGGAAGGTTATAATATATATATATAATATATATATTATAGTTAATTATATAACATGAAAGATATAAAATAACTGTACATAATTCATTGGAAAGGAGGGAGAAGAAAAAAGGAAACAGAAATGTAATGTTGTAAAGCAATATGTAGAGTACGAATAAAAAAGATTAATCAAAATAAATTTTAAACACATAAACGTGAAATTATATCATAGGATTAATTTTAACAGTATAAAAATTGTTAATGAATAAATAAATATTACATCATATTATTACACAAAGTATTTTTGAGCTTCTGAGTAATTCATACTTGCTACAATTGTAAAGAATAAATAAAATACAATATGATTAAAAGAAAATTGAAAATTGATTCTGCTTATCTCAAATTTAAATAAGAAATTTCATTTACAGATTTATAAGATACAGATGATTGATCATAGTAAAATAATCTGAACGGATTTCTATTGGCAATATATTATATTATATATAATATATTATTATCATTATCAAGTATCGTAATAATATTTATTTTTAATAATATTGAAATAATTTGTTTCCTTTACATTTCTGAAATACAAATTTACTTTTTCTTCCTGTATGAAAATTTACTATATAATTAAATTTAAAGTTAAAGTATAAATTACAAAGTTACCTTCATATTTAACCTAATATTTGTGTAGTAATTTTAGCATTAGTACATATAAAATGTGTTTTTCAATGAAAGGTGGTAAAACTGATATTTAAATGTATTTAAAAAAAATTTTTTTCTAACTTTATTTTTTTTCTATTATTAAATAAAACAGACAGGTATTAATAATAAAAATAAGGAAAAACCAATATAAAGGTTCTGAAATGACCTATTTTTTTTTTTGTTTTAAATAGTTAGAAATTTTCTAAAAAGAACGAAAAATTAGAAAAAAAAAATATATATATATGCAATATTGTCTCTATTCTCTATATACCAACGTGAATTGATCTTTAATTTCATGTTTTCAACATTATTTTAATTAATTATAACAGCAATAAAAAGTTAAAAAATTTAATATCTAAAAATAATTTATTTATAGAATATTTATTTCTTTTATAAATAGGTAATATATTTGCATTAATAATGTTTAAACAAAATAAAATACTAAATACACCTATTCTATAAAATGAATATTTTAACATATTTATGAAATTATTTTTATACCGTGTATAATTTTTGTTAATATAATAATATATAATAAGTTAAATTTTAGTGCAAATATACATACAATTTTTACATATTTTTATCGTGAAAAAAATTACATTAATTTATATTGTTGGATTTTTAAACATTTATTCATTTTCGATATTATGAAGTTACCTTTCCATTATGTTTTATTAGAATAATAGCATATTTCAAATTCTTTACCGTTGATATTAAAAAGTTTTTTAAAGATTATAAATACTATTTTTTTATTTAATACTAGAAAACTATAAAATGATATTTACATGTAACAAGTATTCATTTTTAAAAACGAAATGATTCAATATTAAAAATAGTATAATCATTATAAATTTAAACAGAAATAAGTTTAAAATTATAAAAAAATACGATATTAAACATTTTATCTTGATTAATTTATCTAAAACCATTAAAATTATGTACAACATTACTTGTATTATCTTAACATACTTTTATTAATTATTTGGTAAGCTAAAGTTTAAGTGAAATTGATTCAATAACATTTTATGTATCTGATTCAAGAAAATTTTGCAATTATATTTTTTTTACTAATAACATATACAAATAAAGTTTATTTAAAAAAGTATAATAATATCGTTCATTTTAATTTTTACAATTATTTATTATATTATTTATATAATAAAATTAAAAATTTTTTAAAATACGATTAAATATTGGTATATGTTAGTTGCGAATGTAACGGAATATAATCTTATATAATAAGTTAAATAAAAGTTTTATTATAAATATTATATATAAAATATTGGCACAAAAATTATAAGAAATAGAGTAGAAGAGCAAGAGGAAGAAAATAAATAATATAATAATATTCAGATTGGCTTAGAATAAAGGAGGTACGCTTAACGCAATTTACGCACTAAAAACAATATAACTGAAAAGCTTAAAAAAGAAAAGGAAGAAACATTCGTTTGCTTCGTAAATATAAAAGCAACATACAATCAAATAAATGGAGAAGATATTTGAAAATAGATTTAAAACATCAGGAACAAAAAATAATTGATTAATATATATAATAATATAGGCATTACAGTTGAAAATCAAGATTAAAGAATAATAATTTATAATTAAAAACGGAGATGAGTGACAAAAGGATGTCCAATAAGCCCTACAATTTTTAATTCTAGATTTAAGAAATTACATAATGTAAATAACAATGTATGAATTATTCATATAAAAAATAAAGAAAAAATGTAGTAAAAATACTATTTATCGTCTGATATGTATTTATCATCTAATATATATTTAATAATTTAATATATTAAATGATTAATATAATAATAATATATTTAATAACGTAACTATAGCTAGGTGAAAAGTATTATATTTTTTATTCGATGATTAATATATTTATCGATAGAAAAAAACTTTGTAATATATTTCATTTTATGTACACACAATACTTATATTAATGCTACAGTTTAGTTCCAAATTATACTGGTTTCTTAAACATTCTTTCTAATTGATATCTTTATTTATTAAGTTTATTGGTTAAAGTTAGTTTTTAATAATATATTAATGATATATTTAATTTCTAATATTAATTAATACTAAAAAAGAAAATATGAATATTATTAAATAAAGTATTACAACTGAAAATCTTTATTAATAAATAATAATTAATAAAGATATGTTTCAAGTGAGTTAGTAAGTAAATTAATATTAAAAAATATAATTTAAAACGTAATTTAAAAGTTACCTATTATACAAAATGGTCTTCTCAGAAATTTTAGCCGACCGGTCGCAGTTTGATACCTTGAGCGACATCCTGAAGACCATAACCTGAAAATAAAAAACTCATTATAAAGATATTAACAAACAATAATGAAACTAAATATTTAAGTAAATTTTTATATTATTTGCATAAATACCTAAAAAAGAATTCAGTAGTGAACCAAACAACAACAACCATTTCCATATAAAAAAGTAGAACTCCAGCCTCTTTTTCATATTCGTCTATTGTACTGAATACTGAGAGTACTAGGCACGTAAAGACCATACAAAATCTGAACGAAAAAATAGAATATAAAACCAATTTAAGAAATGTATGTACATATTATAGTACAAAAATTGTTTCCTGGATTTCATGATTCGCGGAGTCGACAAATGTAAAATTAACTTATATAATTTTGTATAAATATTACTGTTTTCAATTTAATCTTCTGTTTAGAAGATTTTTCTTTCAACTGAATCTTTCCTTACACGTGAAAATATATTTTATGAAGCAAAATTTTTAAAAATGATCTATTTAATAGCATAAAGTATTTTATTTAATTTTATGCAAAAATTTTATTTTAAACATATATATTGGCTAAAAGTAAACACTAATTTTCACTTATCTTAGCTCTTTAAACTATATTTAAGAAAATAAAAAATATGAATGTATTTTACTTATCAATATTTTTTTCTTTACGTATTATGCCATGAAAAAATTTTTTTTATAATATCTCAATATTTTATTTCTAATATCTTTTCATAATTACTATTATTTCACTATTTTTTAAGAGAGAAGCCTGAGTGAGACACATATCGAGGTCATACTGTGTGGAAAATTTTTAATATAGTGAAGTTTTATGTGAAGTATAAATTTTGAAAAATGAATTAAAATGATTAATAAGATTTAATTTTGTCGAATGAATGAAGGTGAGCAAAGGAAAAGTTTTATAATAGAGTAAATTGAGAAAATAGTGAAAGTTTTAAAAGTTATGGTTAGGTTACCACTTAACAGAAAGTAGTGAAAGTCTTGGCGTATACGTTTAAAATGCAAAGAATAGATAAAAGAGGTAAGATTTTGAAAATCAACGAGAATTGGTGAAGAGGAATTAAGAACATCGATGATCCAACAAACAAGGATATATAAAAGAGATGTTAGAAAAGAAAGGCATGAATAAGAGGATGAAAAGCATGGAGGAAGAAACAGAAGATTGAAGGTGTTAAAAGAGAAAGTGTGCCTCGAATGATTGCATAATATGTGAAGTAATCTTCAGAAGGAGATAAAAAACCTCATAACGGAAGGTGTGTTAGTTAAAATAAAAGAGAAAATTTACGGAATAATGAATGAAAATTTTGAGAAAAAAATACTTGATTTAATGAATGATCAATTTAATAAAAAATACATGATTTCATGAATAAAAAAATAAGGAAACATGATGAAAAATTAAAGAATTGCAACAAAAATTGAAAAGTTGGAATCGGAATTTAAGAATTATAAGAAAATGACATGTGGTAGGAAAAATAATTTGTTAGAAACTGTAGAGAATCGAAAGAAGAGGTTGGTGAGTGGTTTTCTTCGACGCCCGAGGAAATACTCTATAGATACACTTGAAAAAATGCTTAATAGAAACACACGTGTATATTAATTTGCATTTTTAATGCCTTTTAGACCTTCAAATAAGAAAATTAATTTATATGAATATATAAATATATATTTGTGCCTATATGTACAGTTTTATAAGACATTATTCCATATTCAATTGAAGTCTAATGATTGTGAAAGCCTGTTCAGCTCTTGTTATCAATTTCTTACATAGTTAATTCTCGTATTTATTACAATATAAAATATATTTAGTTCAGTATTTTTAATCATGCATTATAATAATTTTAGAATATATATATTTAACGTTAACACACTTTTAAAAGGGATGATTATTAATAATATTATTATCAAGATATTTCCGTATTTATATTTTTACATCAGGTGTGAAAGAATATCTATGCGTTTACGAAAATAAAAATATAATTTAAGATTTGATTATAATATTCAATATTTGTTTAGTTCATTTGATTACAGTGTTAATTTATAGAATTTCTATTTCATGTTGTTTATTATAATATTATAGAATTTTTAATAATTTTTTTTATGAAAAAATATGTAACTTATAAAAATATCTTAGTATACGTTTTGTAATTTCTAATAATTTATTAATCCATTATTTTAAAGGTTTTTTACAGAATTTTTATATAGTTTTAAATAATTTATAGTTTCATAAATTAACGAATATTATTCTATGAAATATTTTTACATATTTACATTTTATCACAACGATTAATATTACTTTGAAAAATAAGTGTAAATCTGCGATTCTATCTTTTTTATTTATTATCTTTGTTCTTAGAATTTATTTGATTTAGTTCCAAATTATGGAAACCTTAATTAGTTGAACGATGAAAATCTTGACAAATTCTTTAATATTAAAAATTTTTAAAGTTTTTTGTAAATTTTTAAAGTTCAAAAAGAGGCAAAAAATGAGAATAAAATGAACATGTTTAAAATTTAAAAAAATTTTAGTAATATCGTTATTTATTTAAACAAATATAGCTAAGATATATGGCCGAATTAAATTGAAGGAAGAACAAACATTCTAAAAAGAATATTATAGAGCAACAAAGAAAGGAAATTCCAATTGAAATTTGTCAGTTAAATATATTGAAACATGTCACCACAATTTCTGTATTTACTTTTCTTGTTATACACTGTTTAAAATAATAAGCTTATATAATCAGGAAACACCTCTATTCACTTGGAATCACGTTAATAAGCAAGAATTTTTAGATAAAAAATCTCAAATAATTTTATATACATTAGCAAACTTACGGATTATTTATTTCATACTGTTTCTGAATTTCATCTAAGAAAATTTTATCTTGTCGATCTATGGACTTGAAAACTGAAAAAGATACATAGTTGTTGGAAGTGATTTTCTTATTTAAAGAGTAATAAATTTTGCGATGCGTTATTTTTTTACGATGTATAAATATATTATAATTTATAAGAATATACATTAATCACATAATTTTACTTTTTTACTGTTATATCTTTTTATGTTCCTTCAGCTTTATGTTGCTGCAATTGGTTAATTGTTGCTGATTGTAAATGGTAATATTAGGCATGGAAATAAATTTTTGCTCATGCTTTAAAATGGAATTACTTTTACATATTTAAAAAATTATTTATAAACTATCGTTCTCATTTCAAGTAAGCTTTTCCTAAACATTAATCTATCAATGTTTAATTCATAAGATAAATTCTTCATTTGGCATTAATTATGTCAAGTAGTTAATATATCCTTTACTTTTTTAATCTCCCTTTTATTCTTAGTTGTTTATATCAAAATAACAATTTTTAATCTCCTATGGCTTTCATTGCGGATAATACTCAGTGTGGCTTTGTTATACTAGATTTTTATGAATAAAAATGTTTTATCACAATTTTCTATCAAAATGAGATATAGAACTTCTTGAAAATAATAAACTATATGTTTCTTTTACTTTTAATAAAAATTCCCAGTATTCGATTATCAGTTTAACCAAATTATAAGTATCGGAATATTTTTTATGATTAAGATTAATAAAGATTTATTTCAAATAAATTGGAATCAATTTATAGAAAATGTAAATAGAATAATAAGTGTCGAAACTATTTAGATTTTTAAATAGACTTATTTTGGAATAACGTCAAGATAAGGGAGCTCACGATAGTTGTTACATCATGGTAACGTAGAAGTAAAGAATATAAAATTATAGAAAAGTGAGTGTTTGTAATAGCTGATAATCAATGATTTGGTACCACAAAAAAAGACAATAGTTTGAGCTGGTTTAATATATTTTATACAAAAAAGGAAGTTAATTAATTTACGTAGAAATAGTATTTTTCATATGTATATGTATATGTTATGGGTATATATATAGATATATATATATATATATATGTAAACTCACACGATCATGTGGTATGTGATAGCGTAACCACCACGAGGCCGCTCCAAGAAATTATAGACGCGGGCTTGGAGTCGCCGGTAACGGGCATCGCGACGAGTCGCCCGATAGTTTACCGGGCGTCCCAGTAGTGACATCCGTGGAGCTGCTAAACGTCTACCTGTGTCGCCACTTCTAAAATAATACAATAATCATGTAGATAACCATTAAACGTACATCGGAAAATCTATGAAGTGTGTGTATTACACTCGAATCTCTTTGTAATATAAATCAATAATGATGCAATTGCAAATTTTGTGGAAAAATGGTTACTTTTTAATTCGTTTTTTAATTTCATGTTATACTTTTTATTATTAATTCCTATAATTTATTAGGTATTTTTTAAAATCATACTTCTCTCAAGTAAACAGTAAAACTATTAAATACTATTTTGTTATACTTAAATTTCTTTAGCATATCATTAATAAAAAGGGGTAATATTCAATTTTGCATCTAGGCTTGTAAAAAATTGATATTTTAGTTTTTTTGTAGGAGACTATGTTTACCATTTGACAATAAATTAATTATATATTAAAGATATAAAAATGAAAATCAACAATAACTGTATATTATTATTATAACTAATATTTGTATAAAAAATTTTAATTTTAATTTACAAAAATTGTTAAAATTTTAAAGCTAAATCGTATAATAAATTATTTCATGTTAATAATAAATAATATTTAAAACACAATTAATTACACATTATCATTTTGTAAATTATTATCTCCTATATATGAGAAACAAATATAAACTGTTAAAAAATTAAACAAAATATAAATAAATTCTCAATAATAAGAGTGAAGTGCTAAAGTATATTATATATATATATTATATAGTGTATATATTAATAACAAACTTGTAGATATTAATAACAAATATGTCGACGTATCAACGTGCATATTTTTAAATTAATATATTTTAGTTTATTTATTTAATTCTTACTCAATTTTTTATTTAATTAAAATTTATAAATTTACGTATTTACTAATCAACACTTCTAATTTAATTAACAATGTTACTATATAATACTTGCTCAATATTGAAATCAGTATTGACCGTATTTTCATAATGCGTAAATAAAAAAAACTTATCGAATCTATCTACATATTTACATATCACAAGAATGGAATACATTTTTGAAGGAAAAAAAAGAAACTTTATGTAATGTTTATTATGTTGTATACATACATACATACATACATACATACATACATACATACATACATACATACATACATACATCTGTAATAAATGTAATAATTTCATCGCTATTCTAAGTATTTTATCCTTACAGTTGAGATTGATTTTATTATTAGAAACTTTTTCTAAAAGTATTAATAATTACTTGAAAGAGATTTAAATCTTTTAAATATGATGATATTTATTAAATAAAGAGTATAATTTAATCATGAAAAATTTCATTTGTGTTATTTATGATAAATATTATTTCACTTTTCTGAAGAATCTTTTCATGTTATTTCAAACTAAAATATAATATTGTATTTCATTACAATATTATGTTGAATTTTCTCGCTTGAAAGAAATAATATAGATATATTTAATTATATTATAAAAAAATTATGTAATCAACTTTATATAGATGACTACAGTATGAATAGAGAAACAATATATAAAATACCTTACCGAAACAGTAAGTATACAATTGAACTAGAATATGAAAGTAAATGTAGTTAAAAAAAAAAAAAAGAATAAAAACAAAATAAAAAATTAATGTAGAATTGTGTAAATAAATAATGTTAAATCTTAAAAATGTTAATGTTAGTCTTGTTGTTTAATGTTAGAATCCCTTTTTTCACTTGAATAATGTTACTTATAGTAACATAATTATTATTATCGGTAATAATTAGTGCTTTTGTGTATATATTTAAAAAATTCGCATGTACCAAACAAATAAAACGAAAGTTTTTATAATATTTTTATCTCTATCTATATTTTTATATTAATAATATATTTTGTATTATTTTTATATTTATTTATAAAAAAAATGAATTATTTGTTACAAAAAATTTGTTTCAATAGGTTTCTTATAATTACTAAAAATGAGAAATTTACGTAGTGATTATATGAAATCATTTAAAATTGAATTTAGGAAACTTTTGAATATTATCCAATTATAAAAATTCGAACAACTTATTTTTACACGTATTTACTTCTCAAAATAATGTATATATATATAGAATAAGTTTATTAATATATATATACTAATAAACTTATTCTATAAATTATTGTAAAACATACAATGATTATAAACAACAACTTTATAAACAATTAATATAAAGCTGTCTCTGAATTATATAATACTTTTGAGAAATTTAAAATTATAAATTCATATGTTTATAAAACAAATATTCGTAAATAATGATTATGGTATTAATATTCGACAGGCACAATCACGTACGCGTGCATGCACATTAATAATTAGTATTAGATATTTAAAGTAATCTTTAGAATTACGGGGATAATGAAAACGATATTTACAAAAGTTTATTCTGTAAAGCAATAAATTTCAAAGGAAAGTGAATAAAATAAACAACGTTTTAATTAAATAGAAATTACAAAAAGGCGAAAAAAAAATTCTTCGTATAATTATAATTATACAATATTATATATTTTAAATTCCTTAATTACGAAGAAATAATTGTATTGTAGAAATGTAAAAGCATTGCTTAAATAATTGTTATTTCTACATAATTTTATTCGCATCACAATTGTCAAATGACTGTTATTAATTATAGAGACGAAAGTTATTACCAATAATTAAATAATATGGTATTTTCATATTTTATTTCGTAGATTTTTATTTTTGTTTTACAAAAATACTTATACAGGAAGATAAGATATCTAAAAAAATATTCATTTATTTTTATCTTATTAGGGTAGATTTTAGTTTTCAGTTTTCAAATTAGTTTTTAGTATTAAATTAAAAACATTTAAAATTTATTTATTCATTTTAAAAATATTTTATAGACAAATTTATTTATAGGAAAATCTTTGTGCTGATTGTAAAAAAGTAATGTATTATTTGATATTGAAAATAATTAACATTACATGAAATTGTAATATTTTATAATTTTTATTCTAATTTAAGTTGAATAAAATATTATACTTTTTATTAAATGAAAATATAATGTAATTTTTTTTTTAACAATCTATTTTTATAAATTAAAATGAAATATAAATTGTTTATGTCATCATCCATTTATAAAGTACATAGAGTTTTTTAGAAGTATTTATTTATTTCAATGTTCACATGCGGTGGGCTAATGTGATTGGATGTTTATATATTTTCTTTGAACGATTTGTACATCCATGAGATAGATGAAAAATGGGACATGTTAAAATAAAAAATGGTTAACTTTGAGCTTGAGAAAGATGAGAATTAATATCATTGATACAACGATAATGCTATTGCTTTTACTCTCTGTATATCTTTCCTGCAGTGTGACTTTGCCGACACTAACTCTAACTCCAGAAGGTCCTATTACAATGAAATAGTAGGTTCTTATTTTAATTACTGTATTACAACTTATTTGACATTGTTTTTATATCATATTAGCATAAATTCTGGATTATCTCAATGTAAATGAATTAAAAGTAAAATTATTATTTATTGAAATAATGATTATAGTATTTAAGATAAGATATATTGATTGAATCTAATATAAGATATATTAACAACATTTTTTGATAATAACAAACATTATAAGTAAATATATCTTATGTTAAAAATATATGTTAAAGTGGTTTTAATATTTAATTAATTTCACATTTTAAAAATATATACATAATTGATGTATATGTCTTTAACAGAATTTTTTATTTAATGTGCTTAAAAAGATAATAATGAAATACTTTTATTTTTGTGTTTTTAAAAAGTTTATCTCTGTTATTTCTTTCATATATTTTAAGGATCTATCTTCGTTGAAATTATCTTCAGTAAAATCTTGTCTTACTATTAGCTAAAAGGTGTATTTTCTGATAAACCATCTATTATGTCACTAAATCGCCAGAAGAATAAGATTATTATCGTCTTTACTAATATTTAAACTGAATAGCAAGTTTCATTACCCCTAAATTAAACGAATAATTATATTTGTTATTTAGAAAGAAAGTATTTCTATAATTGTAAATCTTATTTGAATACAAATATTTTTTTCTTAAATTGATATAAATATTTTAATGAAACTTATTTTTGGATGAATAGAGCCATGCAAATCAATTGAAGGAGGTTGTGGAAATATATTATTTTTATTTCGTGATGCAATGTATAAATATAAGAATTAAAACTTCATATAATTTAATTATAAGAAAATTAAAATCTTTTCTGCTTATGTTTAATATTATTTAATTTAAGTAAGATTTTAATTTAGTTTAAGTTAGATTATTTCATTAGCATAAATACTAAAGAAATAATCTTGCAAATAAAAAATGTTGAGTATACTTTTTGCTAAGATAGACAAACACTACGATGATACGTATAATATTAAAGGAAGAAGAAAAACAGTAACTGGATGTATAAATATACTTATTTATAACTTTCAGATTGCAATGAGTCCAGATGTACATGCGGTCGCTCTAGGGAAAAAGCGTTAGAAAAGTAATGTGCTAGGAAAACAGAAATATAAAGGGATGTCACAGAATGAAAGAGAGTTATGTTTCACGTGCATTTAATATAGTTTGGTGTGGCTAGCTGTAAACTGATTGCTCCTTTATCCATTTTCCATAATTTTGATTTTCTCCATATCTAACGAGTTGTTCGCTATGCTTTTAAATTAAATTTTATATTATTAATACTTACAGCTACTAAAAGTTTTGTAAAAACGTAGAACATCACAATTTGGATTTCGTATGAAAACTAAAGATAAGATCACGTGTGAACTCAGATAAAAGTTAATTTACATATATTTCAAAGATTAGATAGACTTAATATAAGTCCAAGAGGTTATTATATCAGATAATTTTTTAATTAAATAATTCACATAAAGAATATTGAGTATTTTAAGTAATTGGATTTTTTATTATTTTAAACAACCTAATGTTTTCAAAGTTTATTTGTAAAAGAAAATATATTTATTTATAATTATTTATTTTTTTCAAAAAATGTTATATATAAATATATCCTATCTAAAGCACTACATTTTTTATTCAAGAATTATTTTGTTTTATTTTTATATCTAAACATATATCAATGTATTAGAAGTATTTTATAATATAAGGATATGAATTATAAATTTTTTACTTAGCAGTAGTTTAGCATTACAGCTAAAAATATAATAGCGGTTATTAATTTTGCAAATATTTCATTTTTGAAAATGCATAAAAAATTAAGTAAGTTAATTAAACATTAAAAGAATACTATGATGTTTAAAAATATATTTCTAGGTAATATATATTAACAATATATAGAATTTAACTTTGTATGTATATATGTATATCTATATCTATATATATATTTCATAGAACGTAATGAAACCAGCTATTAAAATTGTAAAAAAATATCAACAAAATTTTTATTTCCATTCATACTAAAGATATTTACTCCAAACATTGTAAAGGTAAAATGAACACAAGTAGTGAACATTTGCTTGTGTATAATAAAATCATTATCTAATCAATATATATTCACATAATAAATCTGTATTAAATTGACAGATGTAATCGAGTCTATTGCAACTGAATATAATAAAAAAATTATAAAATCAGTTCTTCGTTGATGAAATTGTTTTAAGAAATGTAAATATATATGGAATGTCTTCTATGTAAATGTTCCATATATATGGAATTCTACTGAATCGCTCATTCGCTATTCAGTAGAAATTAAGGTATAATTATATATATTTTAATTATTTTAATTAATCTTTTTCTGGTAATTCGTCTGCATTTTTAACTAAAATTTTTTTATTAAAGATAGTTGTTAGTATTTCTAACCAGTTAATACATATATATATATGTGTATGTATATTTATTAAGTTAATTTTTTTATTTATAATAAATATTAGGTAACTTTATTTTAAAATAAAAATATTTAGAAACTATAATGATTTAGTCTTATAATATACTCTACATGTAAATTCAATTGATAGTTACATCAATCGATATATTTCATCTTTGTCTCTCATTAAACAAAGTTATCTTTTTTCTAATCATTAGAAATTTTGCGTTCAAAATACATAATATGATTATAAAATAAATATTTAGTAATAACATAGTTTTTTAATATATATATAGGTCAATGAAATCTTTTTTTAATTTTTATTACAAAAATTACTTTTTCTTTTTTTTATTGTCTATAATATATTTTAATAATAAGGATTTACTTAATTTGTAATTAAATACTTTTATTATGTAACAAGTACCTGTGATAGAAAATAAAATATAATTGAAAGTTGATTAATGAATAGAAATTATAATATAAATTGAGATAAATTTCTATGTTCTTATTTTAAAATATTATAAAAGTAAAAGTTTTTATCTAAAAAATGGTAAAAAATATTTCTGTTTTGAAATGAAATTTCATCCATGAATTTGGGTCAGAACAACCCTAAACAAATACAAACCTAACTGTTCATAATATGAATCAATAATTTTTTTTTAAATTTTAGTTTTTATAATACGGGTTTTAATGGATACGTTTTAAGAAACACGATCTTTTAATACATCATTGTAAAATAATGTGATAAAAAAATTATTAGTTTACCTAACATCAAAATATTTTTAATTAAATATAAATTTCAATAAACAGTTAGTATATTTATAGAATATTATTACAGTACTAATAATACAGTATATTAGTAATCAATTACTGAATTCTAAATAATAACTTACTTATAATTATTTTTAAATTTTGTTAAAGCAAGAAACTCATAGTCGATATAAAAAAAATATTACCGCTTGTATAAAAATATATTACATACAATTAATCGCTTAAATTATTTAATGTTCAAAAATTAATTTATATATTTCTGAAATTTTTTAAATATTTCATAATTTTAAATTAATTTTTTTTTTTTTTTTGAAGAACGTGAATAAAATAGAATAAATTTTTGAATGTGTTATTATTATATAAAATGAAATGAAATTAATTTAATTTCATTGTTTATCGATTTTATATTATCGTATATTATGAAAAGTAAAAACATAAATTCGCTTTTACAATATTTTCGCAATAAATTATAATTAGAAAATTAGTAAGGTGTATTAATATCACTCTTATTTCGCATATATATATTTCTTTGTCATGAACTTCGTTTTATCAAGTCATGTACTTAAGCAATGTACTTTAGTAAATAATTTACATTAAACTCTGGAAATTATCAGAATTTTCAGTTTATACTGAAAATTTTTAAATTCAAAAGTGGTTTTTCAAGGAATTCATTCTGTTCTTAATATCTTTATGGTTGACCTGTATTGTCATAATAGAGACTAAAAAAAAACGCATCTAAAAAGGAAGCAAATCAGGAAGAAGATTATCAACGAAGGAGGACTATCCCACAATCGATCGATGATGGTTGTATTCGCACAGCGCCCTGACTGGATTAGTGCTTTTATCTGTACACTGGTGCATGATCAGCGAATTAATTCCGGAAATACCACAGGCCCCTCATTAACGTCAAGCAAACGCTTGATGGTGTGCTAGAATTTTCTCCGTTTCAATTTATTTGCTCTATACCAGAGTAGATCAGATTGTGTCTTATTTTAGTCACAAATCAAGCCATGTATACTTAAAATTAAAGCTTTCAAATTTTTATCTACAAAAAAAAAATAATTTACTTTAAGCAATTCAATTCATTATATAGTTCGTTATCTAATGATATGATTTAAGACTTTGAACGATCCATCATTTAATGTTAATTTTATCACAGTAGAAGCTTTTGATTCATTAAAATGTTTTTATTAAAATTCTATTTTTTAGAATAGGGATAGTAAATATAATTTCAGAAAAATTTTTTTCTGAACTAATTTAGAAAGGCACAAGGGGCATAATATAATAAATTTACATATTTATAATATAATATTATATTTTGAAATACAAAGAATTTTTTTTTGTATGTAGAAGATTCAATAGGGAAAGCATTTTATCAATTACTATTTATTTAAAAAAATATTTTGAATACTAATTAGAAAATAGTTACATAAATTATACATAATATAATATTGTATGTCATAAATTAAAGACTATTTACTTTAATTAAATTAAGTTCTCATTGAATATGTTTTACATTAAATCGTAAAATTTACGATTTAAACTAAAATACAATTATTTAATATATTCAAAAGAAAAATCAATGTAAATTTTGTTTAAAAACTGAATATAGAAAAGGGTACAACGATTAAATGTAATGAAAATTTATTTCAAGAAAAAATAAATTTTTTATATTTAAATGTTTGACGAAATTTTTAGGTATAAAATTATTTACCTATAAAAAAATAATATTAATTAATAATGGTTATGTATCAATAAAAATATAAATTATATTCTAAGCAATGACTTTAATATAAGATATATTAAAACTAAGAGAAATAAATACAAATATATTTTATTATTATTCCGATTAATTTTCTCAAAATATTCAATTTAATAAATATAAAGTATTCAATTTTCAATGAAATTTCTCGTAGCTGTTAGTATTTTATTTGCATAACATTAAATTAAAAGAACTTGAATATGAATGAATCTCTTGTTATTAAATAATTCTACATTAGGTCCCTTGTTTTAAGATAATGTTTTTTGTACGAAAATCTAAAAATACAATATTCGATTAATGTTTATAAGTATTCAAGCGGGTCATACTTTTATGCATATCCTGTTCATGTTGTATTTAGGTATGTATAGCTTCAAAACGGGTGAAAAAAATAATATCTATGACATTATGCTTTCACGGTAACAAGATTTATTTTTTTTTTACTCGCGAATGTTAAAATTTGTCTAAAGACTATAATAATTTTGTTATCAAATAAAATTGTAATGTATATATATAATATACATTATTTTTATTATTTTATCAATACTAAATTTTAAAGAATATTTAAAAATTATTTTTGAAAAATTACTTATATAACAATAGTAAAAAAAGTTTATTTATCAGACTTTAATTTTTATTCGAAAATAATGTCTGATTAAAACTATTATATTCGATCAGTTTTTCATAAATTTTTATTATAAATATTACTATTTTATTGAACTTATTTTAATTACATCTTTTTAATTAGACATTTTTATTAGTTTTAACATATTTTATTTTTTCATATTTTTATATTTTTTCATACTTCATATTGTTATATACATTTATTATTTAGATAATAATATTTTTATAATAGCAATGCTTTTATTATTTACAATTAACATCAAGATATCTATATTCTAATATTGATGATGAAAGGTATTTAATTTTAAAAAGTAACGCACTATATGAATGATTTAGTATTTTGAATTAATTTTAAAAGTAGAAGAAACTTTATCCAGATATAAACTTATTATATAAATATGAAACTTATCGTTCAATATATTTTAATAGTAAATGAATAAAAATATACGTAAAATATTAGTTTCAGATTGCATTTGTGATTAAAACCTTTGTGAATGAAATTTTTGCAAAAAAATAATTTATTAATATTTCTTTAATAATTCATATTTAATAATATTTGATAAAAATAAAATACTTTTTGACATCTTCATCTTTTCTTATTAACATAATTTTTAATATAATGTACTCGATTGTATTTTTATTATTTAAATTTTAAACTAAAATACATAATTATTAAAAATTTTAAGTAAAAATTAAATTACATTTTATTACGTTTTAAAAGTTTCATTTTTTTATTAATTCAATTTATGGCATTTAATAAAGAAGTAATTTGTTTCCCCGGTTATGTATTGTATACATATGTATATACATTTATGTATATACATAATTTTATTACAATACACGGGACCTCCTTAAATAGGACTTAACTCTTTAAGTAACATTTTACCTACCCTTATGATTAATACTTCATTGAAGTTACAGTCTTGATATGTTTCAGCTATTTGCACACAGCAATTGCCTTTGTTGCTTCTTTATTTTTCTCACGATTCAATGTAAGTATTTTTTCACCATAATAGATAATATAGTTTACAAATTTTATAAATTAATTCTTACAATTCAATGTAACTGTACTTCTCACGATTCAATGTAAGTATTTTTTCACCATAATAGATAATATAGTTTACAAATTTTATAAATTAATTCTTACATATTTATAAAATTAAAAGAAAAAGCTAATTATGATATATTATATTAATTTTGTAGTTAATATTTTTTCCAAGTCACGCATAATAGATTAGTATAAGTGGTATTTATAATTATTTCGTTAAAGTAAGTTTTTATTGTTAAAATTCTGGGTACTACGTTCTATTTTAAAAAGATGAAACATTTTAAACATGTGTCATTTTGAAGAAAATTAATTTCAACTATGTATTACAACCGAAATATTATGAATATCAAAATCGAGAAATAAGTATACAATTAGGTACACGTTATAAGTACACAATCTACAATTTATTATGGAACATATATCAAATAAGTTTTTAATAGTCTTGATTTTTATCTTTTATCATTATTTTTTATTTTTTTTATTTTTTATATTATAATAAAATTGATTCTTAATATAATAATATTGATATATTTCATAGTTTCTGCATTATAAATCTTTAATATTATCACATTGATACTTAATAAGTTTCAATATACATCATACTTATAATTTCTTTGAATAAAATACTAATCTTCAATCGTAATTTTAAAATTGAAGTTCAGCATATTTTAAAAAAATGTTATGGCGTCTTTCATTTTATACATAATTTATTACTAACAAAAGAATTGATAAAAAAAATAATAAAAGAAAATAGCAACCAGAATCTCATTAAATCCTTGAGCTAAGTATGCTATTACATAAGCAACGTTAAATATCCATAGAAAAAAAAACCATCAATTATTAATATACAAACAAGTTTGATTAAAAACCAGATCCTAATGTCAAACTTAATTATAAATATATAAAAGAAGCTCCAGATTATCAAATTCAAGAGTTTTTCACAGCACTTAACTAAAAATTGGATGATAGCGAATTATGGATTTCAAGAAATTTGACCGGTCAGTCAGATTTCATCGTCATAAGAGAAGTTCCTAACGTATGTGGCGTTCCAGACACTATCACTGCATAAACTTGTGCGATTCAGCGGTTGTGTACGCGTCGCCTAGATCACGTCGGGACTCTACTCAGCGCTGGAATTGACGAAGGTTTAAAAAATATGAAAGCAATAGGCGAGCGTGGCGCCGCGCCGCCGCGAGCGTCGGTGTGGACACCAACGCCAACGCCGACGTCGACACCGACGCCACTGTTGCGGCAATGTTGAAATTTTCTAACTTTACGATTTTTAACAGAAAACTATTGTAGCATTTCTCGCAAAAATCTTTTACATCAAGAATACAAGAGTACGTTGAGCCATCTTTTTTCTTATATTTTTTGTTGATAAAGATCTGTTTTATATACTTTTGATACTGATTTTGTGTTTATGTGAGTTTTCATTTTCTCGATTTTTCAACAGAAGTAATTCTATACATTTTTAAATCTATGTAATATTTTTTATTATTCTATTTCTTATTCAAATTAAAAGTATATAAAATTATAACAAAAGATTAGAAGTTTAAAGAAGAACATATATAAAATTAAGAAAAAAATATTTTTTAAAAAGAGCAAGTAAGTGTTTATATACTTTTACATAGTTGAAATTTATATTATTCATTTCAAGTAATTTTTTTAAGAAAATTTATCTTTAAAAAAAGTTGTATTAAATTTTTTGTGATAGAAAAGAAAAATTTAAATAAGTTTCATCTTTTGTCAGAGTTTGATTTTAATAAAAAATAATATATTTATTTAAAATATGAATTATAACATGTATAACATAATGTAAATAATATAGTTTTTAAATATTCTGAAAATACATTAAATCGATTTTATTAGATATCTTAGAGTAACATTATTTATCGATGTCCTTTGTAATTATATATTGAAATAAAAATATCATTCCTTTATTAAAACAATCATTATGTATATTAACTTAAAAATCTAGATTTAATAGAATTACTTAGCTAAGAATTGAATGTTAAATTATAATAAATGAAATTAATCTGTTTAAGGAAATATATATAACTTATAAAATTGTTATACAATTTTTGAATTTCAATAGTAAGAAAAAGTATCTCCATATTGAATAACTTTCTTTATCCTTTACTTTAAGTATAAAATTTTATTCATTTTCCTTTGTGAAAGTAATTAATGTTACAAACATTTAATATATAATGATTTTTTTTAAATTAGTCTGAATTTTATAAAATTAGTTATTGTATTTATAATTTTATTCATAATTTTTTAATTATCATACAAATTTTATTAAAAAAAAAATGTTGATTTCTCATTTCCTTGGAAATTGAAGCTCCATATTCTCATCATCGGGTATTTATAGAATCATCATATGATCGTTTAGAATACTTTTTCTGTATTCAATTCAATATTGTCTATTTTAGTTGAATAAAAAAAAATAAGAAACAAAGTTTTATAAAGAGTAATTAGTTACTAAATGATTTAAAGAAATATTATGAGAAATGTTTCTACTTTCATTTTTAACTGATTAAAAGCTCAAAAATATTGAAATATATATATGTATTCGTTTATCGAAAATATTTCAGTTGCCTAATAATTTATATATCTTGTATTTTTATACATATTTTAAAAGAAATTTACAGAAATATAAATGTGCACACTTATTAACTTTATTTAAAAAAATATTTTTAAAATGCTTTCAAATTAAAGTAATTTATTAAAAAACAATACAAATCAAATATTTTAAATACAAAATTACTATTATATATAATAAATTACTCATAACTTTATTGACAATTTAAAACAAATTAATTATATTATACTAATAGAATTTTTCAATTTGAAGGAAAATTATACTTTTAAATTTTACTTCTTAATTAATATGTTTTATATTTTATTTTTTATGTATATAAAATATTTATTATTTTGTTTTACCATTATTTTTTAGTGTACAGAAATAGAAAGTATGAAATCTCAGAAATTAATTTAATTATTGTTCATAGATTAAAAAATTATTGAAAAAGCTGTTACAAAATACTATTAAATTACAAACATTTTTCAAATATTAGAAGTTAAAATTTTATTAATTAAAATTTGTTGTAAAAAAACATATTTTTTATGTCATATACGTAGTAGTATATTTTATTATAAATAATATATTAAAAATGTGTATAAATTATAAATTAATATATATTAATATATAATTTTAATTAATATATAATTATATTTATTAAAACTAATATATTTATATAAATATATTTTTTTACATAAGATTATACTATTGAATGATACAAACGAATACGCGTAATTTTTACTTACAACTTTAATCACAATTATGAAATCCATATTCGATAATAAATCTTTTTATCTAATTTTATTTTAAAATAGAAATATTTAGCAAATAATTTTTAATATAATAAAGTTTATTAAAAATATTTAATTTTTGAAATGACCAAACCAATTAGAATAAATTAATATTATATAATTTAATAAAAAAACGTGCATCTGTTACAATTTTCTTCTATATATTCATTCAAAAATAATTAAAAAATTATTTTTAATTCACGTGAAATTTTAAGTATTATATTCTTATATCATGAAATTTACAAGAATCTTATAATTTATTTTTCCAGATATTAGTTTTTTTCTTTATTAAATTTCGAATATATTACATTTATAGAAAAATTATGTTTGAATATAATTCATGTATATTTTGATATTATTATTATTATTACTATTATCATTAACACAATAATTAATATATATATATATTTTCTATAATTCTTATTTAAAATTTGAATTGTCTTAAAATTGTTATAATTTCTTTTTCGTATTTAATCTCTCAAATCTTTTAAAAAGCACAGTTAATTTATTTAGTTCGTGTACTATTATTTGTGTATTAACTATTATTTATTACATAACTATTATACAGTAAATATATTAATTGTAATATATGTGCTCGAGTAAAAACTTGTCATAATATCCAAAAACTTATTAATTCTCTTTTAGTTATTTATTTAAATTTTTTGAAAATCAGTTTATATACATTTTAATACCCTCATAATAGACTTACTTTTTTTAAATTTCAAGTAACAAGAATATACATACTTACTTATGATTTTGTTTTTCTTTAAATCTTATTCTTTCAAATAATACTTTTCGAAATCTGTTTCAGAATGTATTACATTCAAGAATACTACTTAAAAAATTTCCATGTATTTTTTCTGCTGTGATTAGACACAAAGCTTTTTATATTTTAAAAATTTTTCACTTATGTTCAGAATAAGTCTTAGTTTAATCTCTGTTCAGAATGTTCATGAATTTAAAAAAGAATCAATTTTTTTTTAATCTTTAAAATAGATTTTAATTGATTTTATAAAATAACAAAATTTTCTTAAATTTAGAGAATATAATATTACACTGTGGTACATAATTGAGTACATTTCATGAGTATGCTCCTGTATATTTTAAATATTAACAGTCGTATAGATAATAATAAATTATTTTAAAAAAATAAACTTTCTAAAGAAATGTATTGCAATATTACTAATTATAATAAGAAACTGTAATGAAACTATTATGACTATTACTAATTATAATAAAAAACTGTAATGAAACTATTATGACTATTCGTCACTTTTTTTTTATAAAAATCAACTTATTGAAGAATTTTAAAAAACTCAATGTGAATGAAACTATTTATTATTGGAGTTTTGAAATAAAAAAAAGTCAGAAACTGATTACAAATATGAAAAATGTTATTTGAGATAGATTATACAATAAAATACTGCAATTTTCACGATAAAAATATAATTAGAGAAATTTCTGCATAGGATTGCATAATATTATATTTAATAGATATTTTTTATCAGAAATATTTATTAAAACATAATACATACAGAGATAGTTGTAATATTTTACATATTACAATTATTATTTTACATATATGAATTATTTATTATCTTGAAAATAAAGCTAAAAGATTATATCATTAAGAGATACTTATGATATTTTTATTTATAAAATATTTCAATAATTCCAGAAATATTTGGATAAATACTTTAAATATAGTTGTTACATTAAAACAAAATCTTTTAAATTTTATAGTTAAATCACTTCATTGTGAAAAAAACAAAAATATATTATCATATGTGTAAATATTGAAACTTTCTTTTATCTGTACTTAGGAAAAGTAAATCAAAGTCTATATTTTTCAAAGGTAATTCAAATACATCCCATCACCGTGATATGTAGGAAAAATTAAGGTGTGACTACTGAAGAATTACGATGGCATCGATTAGTAATAATCTGCTAACACTGCACAAATCATTTTCATAGATAAGTAAAATTCATAAAAAATTATTTTTATTTAGAAACCTTACTTATATTTCTTGTGATATTATTTATAATTTAACGATATTTTAAAAATTTTATTATTTATTATCGATCTACAGTATTTGTTTCTGTTAAATCAATTCATTCTTCTTTATGTATTGATTATTAAACTGATAATTTCATTAAATTATTGAACTATTTTAATCATTTGGTTACTTTTTCAACTTCAACACTTAAAATATTTAGGTTTTTATAATTAAATTTTTCAGAAATCATCTTTTAAACTATTAAGCGAATGCAAAAACAACATGATCTGAAATAAAAGAATTAACCTCTTACAACATGTATAAAAACCACAATAAGAATTAAATTCATTCCATTCATACAAGTAATTATGATTTAATAAATTAAAAAGATGGAATTAAAAATAGGAAAAATACTTTAAATTTATTTATTAGGTTAGAAATACATCAATACATCATTGCGAGTAGTCTTATTATATTTTAAGATTAATTATGTTAAGTAATAAAAAAATTTTAAATGCTACTTAGATAGAATACTAATGATTTCTATTAATATTGCAAAGAATAATAATTATAACTCTACATAGGTTTAGATCTCTAAAATTGAAATCCATGTTTTCATTATGCGTTAATAATTTTCCAAAATATCATTTAATAACATAATACATTCAAGATAAAATCTCAGAATAAAAATTTTATTTTAGGTAAACGATTAAAAATAATATGAAAAAAGAAGTAATTAATTATCGATACTCACCTAAGTGTTTTTTGGTCCATGTCGAGAGTGTGAAAGCTTACACTGGGTGGTGAGAAACGTGCGAGATTTGAGTCGGGATTCCGAATTGGTGCTGTAGTGGAAGAAGTAGTGATATCACCTCCTTTGCAAGCTATATTGTCGGAGTAAGCGGTTAATAGTGGCCGATGTAGCAGCCCCGGACTTTCAGCTGCTGATGATGTCTCAGACGTCATTATTGCTAAACAATACAATACTGCTAGGGCATAACAAGAAATAAAAAATAAAGAGATCACAAAAAAATGTACATATCGAATACCAATAAATGATCATAATTATTCTTGAAAAAGTACGTAATGTGTATTATAACAATAAAGAATTATTGTATCAACAGTATTTGTTCATCTATAATATAAAATTTTTTTGTAATTTTTGATTATTGTTATAGTTTTAGAATTAAATCTTTATGTCAATATTTGATATTTAATTAATAAATAACCTAGTAAATATATAAGTTTTAAAGACATCCATTGTATACGGGAATTAATTAAATATTCATTGCATGCAAATATTGTATTAAATATGTATTTAAAATCATAATTGAGTTATATTCTGTAAGGACTAGGTAATGAAAGTTCAAATATGACTAAATTCATTAGAACACCTATTACCATTATTAATATAAACAACTTACCACTTATTTGTCAGCTAGCTAACTGTTTTCGATTACTGTTAGACATTTCTCCAGCCAATTTAATTATCTGATATTAAATTATCGAACATCTAAAAAAGTCATAAAGATATTTTAATCGTTTATTAATTACTGTATATATATTCTAAATAAATAATTATTAAGAATTTCATAAACGTGAATTAGGAGTCATGTAAATTACAATATACAGAGAAATTTGCTTTTAAATAAAACTGCTATTGTAAAACTTCATAGTGTGTTATATTTATCTCCTATATAAATTGATCTTAAATAAATTACATAAATTCATACACAAATATAAATCTAATTTATTTCATGTAATTATGCTAATTTAATTGAAATTTAATTTAATGTATTATACATAAAAAAAGAAAGTGTTATTTTTATTGGAAATTTGTATGCATTATAATGTCGTTTATAAAAATGAAATAAATAATAGACTATCTTGATAAACTTATTATATATAACAATCTAAATTACAGAAAAATAATATCGCTATTTATAATAATAACGATTTTGCTTATCTGAAATTTTAAGAAGTTATTGTTTTACAATAGCTTATTGGATCTGTTTACATTGCATTTCTAGAAATCCACCTTTTTACGTGCAAAGAAAAATTTATATACCATTATTTTTACTTTTTGTTGAATTTTAATTATAATGCATGTACTTCATAAGAGGCATTATCATTTTATTATTGTAATTTAGTAAATTTTTTTAGATTTATATATAATTTTGTTGATTTATAATATTATTATTTTTAATATTTCGTATCCATATCTTTCCTTGTACTAGTTATTATAATTGGATGGATTCTATCTTTTTTGAAATTGCTTTTTAGTAACTATACGTTAAATAGCAAAGTGCAATTAAGAATTTAATAAATTCGTAACATAATTATTTATATTATTAAGTTTTCAAAAATTATACCCGAAAATATTTTAACTCAATAATTAATTTTTCTTCTTTATTCTTTTCTCATTTAAATATAATTAAATTTAAGGAGTTTAATATAGAATACTTTAAGGAATATAATTTTTTTATAGTATCGATTCCTTAAATAAGTGAAAAATGTTATAAACATGAAGAACGGAATATGTTGCTATTTTAAAATACTTCTTATATCATGAACGTGAAAAGAATAAAATACCGTTATCTGAAACTTTTAACTTGATATATATTTAACTGCGACCTTTTGATGTATTTTTTTATACAGTATGCATATATTTAGTTGCAGTCAAAACCTAATAAAATAATAATATTTGGAGTCTCAAAACATGCAGAAACAAAGGGATGATTCATTCACCTATGATTGTTTGCAACAAGTTCACTGGTAAATAGTCAACATCTTTATTGATTGGTTGCCAAGAATCTTTCATTGTGGATTTTATAAAATACGTTAATATTAGAGGGAGCTAGCTGATTTTCCGAATACTAATACACATACATCACCGGTATAAAATAAAGAAACGAATTGCAAAGAAATGATAACAAGAGCCAGAACAAAAGAATGTGTTTGCTCATGTGGATAACTAGTTTATACTTAGGTAAGTAAATGCTTGTATATTTGAATTCTTATTGAAACAAATGTTTGTATTTTTATCATTTAAATATTACCTACGTGTAGCATTTTATTTAAGATTTTTTATATTATGTAATTATAATATTTTAGAATTATATAATAAAATAAAAGTAGATATATCTTTTTTATTATATTTTCTGAAATGCTTTATAATTTTCTATTCTATCACTAATATGAAATAATTTATTGTGTTTTATTATAATTTTAAATAAATCTTTAAAAATATAATTTTTAAAATATTCTTTATTAAAAAAAAAATTTGAGGTACTACATGTCTACAAAGAAAAACATATACTTAAATACTCTTTACATTAAAAAATATAGGCAGAGCAATGATAAGATATTATTATATTATAGGATGGTGTATAAATTTAAAATGATAAAAATAATATTATGAATAAAATAGAATTTATTAAAAATTAGAAACTATTTTAAGCTTATGTTAAAATAATTAATAATCTCTTATTACGTTCGTTAATTATTTTTCCACAATATATATATAATGTTCAGTTCAGTTAATTTAAATTTTGGAAAAGTCTAGACATCATTTTTCTTTCAGAAATAATTTTTACAAATAAAATTTTTATTCTCTTATTCTTATTTAAATTAATATCTTTAAAATGGAACTGAAGAAAGAATTATTATTAAAGAATTATGATAATTATATTTTATTAATATTAATACATTACTTTAAAAAGAAATAATATAGTACATATATGATGAAATTTATCATTAGAGATTATTTTATGTATCATAGAATTGAATTAATATTAATGTAAGTAATAAATTTTATATTTTTATAATTATTCTTAGCGGAGATCAAGAAAGAATCGTAGGATTGGGTTGAATGATTTAAAAATGCAAATATTGTCTATTCTTTTGCTTGTTTAATGGCAGTAAATGATAAACTAATTTTCTTAAGAGAAAGGAAGGGTTATATTAAATTTACTTAAAATCAATGACCTACAATACGTCGGAAAGCAGAATCTGGTTGTTACTTCTGTATCGCGATTAAAAGAATTCGATATTCTCCTCTCTCTTCCCTTTCCTTGCTTCTTTACAATATTTTATTAAATTTTATTATTTGCAAATATTTATTGGCTCACAATTTATGATAATGTGATCAGGAATGTTCATTATCAGAGCCCTTCTATCTTTCACCCTCGACGCAATCCCTAATTGCTGCTAGTTTTCCGCAACATCATTGGCTTAAAAAACTTTCTACGTGCTAAACAGAAAGACAACGCCATCTTACATTCTTGAGACGCGGGTGGAAAATTTTGTTGCCTATATTAGTTCCATTTGCCATTAAGTTTAAAGATGAAATTTATCTACTTCCGCGCTTCAAAAACTCTCGCCCTCGGTCATAACAATCCAGTCACCACAGCCGGTGACTACAACGGTACCATATGTAGAAGTCGGGAGGTGACCAGCCCCCCGCGTATCGATGCATCGTCCTGGCATACTTTTAAATGCGAGGTAGGACCCTGTAGTTATCAACGCCCTATAAATCGAACATCTCCTTGTGATATTTACCGGTATTAAGAATTCAATAAAAATAATGCCAATAATAAAAAATCTGGAATATCTCTACTACACTAGCAACCAACGAAGCTGACGATGATCTTTTACATGAATATGTTTTATTCAAAAAGAATTTCTATTTCTACTAAATTCCGATTCAGGAAAGTCAAAAAAATCTTTTTTTTATCTGAAAATACCCACTGTGATTTGAAACATGAATCGTTTTAGAAAACTCGGACAAAATACGGTCTCTTTTTTCAGAATCGTTAATGTTAAATTTTTTGTGGTTTGCATTAAATACACACATAGTGATACTTTCTTAATTACGTTCAGTAAACTAGGTAAAGTATGGACTTCACTTTTAAAGTTAGTAAATCTCTTAAATATACTTACTCTGCTTTTTTCCAAGAAATGAATACCTTAAATTCAACCAGAATTCAATATCTGTTTCTTTACACTATTAAAAATCTTATATGGAGTTTTGGTCTACGATTTTACAGTCTTCACATAAGAAGACTTATTCACGGTAAAAATTTCCTTGTGCTTTATTCAGTATCACCCATACCATTATCTTGGTATCCCCTGATGACTTTACATTCGACCATATACTTTCGCTTGGTTACGGAATTTGTTTTAAAAGTAAATCTCCTGTATAAGTAAAATAAATATTCTCTTCCTATTATTGTATATATTACGAATGTTTGATTGAAAATGTATCAGAAAATCCAAGATGTAATGACTCTTCCTTAAATCATAAAAATTAATTTGTAGGTTAAATATTAAAATAATTAATTTTTTGAGAACTTTTATTTAATTTTCGTGTTATAAATCAGTAAAAATTTATTATTGATTTATTATAATTAAGAATTGCTTAATTGTTGTTTTTATGTTTAGTCAAAAAATACTAATGAAAAATGAAAAATGGATAAAAAAAGAAATGAAGACCATCACGAAAATAAAAAAGGCAAAGTTATTCAAAAGGTAACATACGATAAGGATACAATAGAAAAATTATAAAAAAAACAAACTTAATTTTTAAAACCATAATTTTGTAATTTTTATACATTTCTTTTCAAAACTGTACAATTGTAATGGATATTCTAAATATTTGAATAAATTTTTATTAGATTATTTCGAGATTTATATAAAAGTTTCATGTTTAATTAAATAAAGAAAACTGCAGAATGATTTCTAATAAAGAATAGCATTATAAATTGAAAACAATTTTATATCAATTCTTGTTTAAAAAATATTTTTTATTCTATTTCAAACAAAAATTTTTTTTAAATATCCCAGACTTTTCTTTGCATAATCTTATTTAGATAAAAAAAATAATTTTATTCAAGATTAATAATTAACAAATAAAAAAATATAATATAAGTTTATCTGCTAACACTTTGAAAAAAAATATTAAAAAAATTAATTAGTAAAGATGTTTTCTTAAAAAGTTATTGATTTATGTCTCATTTTTGAGCCACAGAGGTTTACCTCTTAGATACTCAACAGAATATAATTTTTGTAAAACTTATAATTGTTTATTATAATTATAATTCTTTATTATTAATAATTTTAAATTAAAAATATATGTACTAAAAGTTTGAGAAAATTGCTTTTAAAAAAATTTTAATTTATTAATTTATATGCTTAAGCATACATTCAAATTTATTAGTCCAACAAATTTTTACGTTTATACAGGCTTTATAATCGAATATATTGTAAGTACTTTCAAATAACAAACTAAGTTTGACATTTGAATATACTTAGCATATTAGTTTTTATATCTTTTTTATATATTTTTTTCATATTTTTATATAATTCGTTTTTTAAATATATTTTTTACATATTTTTATATTATTATGCTTTTTATATACTTTTTTATCTTTATGTTTTGTATATTCTATATTATTATTTATATCATTATGAGAAATATAATAAATCTATTACGTTTATTTTTTAATTATAAGCATTTATATTTTGTATTATAAAATTATACAATACTAACAGTATAGAAGATTAAGAGTTGAATTAAGGTTAGAACTAGTTTGCCATTTCAATTTGGGTGGCGGATATGTGAATTAAAAATATCGATTACATATTTTTGACATAAAATAAAAAGTGAAAAACAACATTGACCTGGAAAGGTCTTATTTTGTATTTTTAAATGTATTACACGTTAAAAATGTTTATAAATGTAAGTTATATATATTTTAAAGTGTCTTAAATAAAACTTAACTTTTTTATTTATTTCATTCCTGCTTAATTAAACGTATTGAAATTACATTCTAAATCAGTTATACACAAATTATTTAATTATTATTATTTATTATAAATAAATCCATAAATAAGCACGAATATTACGAAAAATTAATTTTCTAAAATATTTTTAAAAGATTGTAAAAGCAATAAGGTTATTACTATAGTTTGTTATTTGAGAATTAATATTTATTCTCTCTATTGTGGTTGTTTTTTTTTATATCCTATAAAATTGATATTATAATTATTTATAATTTGGGTTGAATATCAGTCTTCATTTTTTTCGTCATTTAACACTAAATTGAAAAAATATAAAAGTTCTGAATATTAAATTTTTTAAAAAAAATTTACATAAACGATTTTAACTTAAAAAATAATAATTTAATATTTAACTTGAGATGCCTTGTTGTATAATATTCTGAAACTAAGAATCTTTATTTTATTGTCGTTATTAAAATTATTAACATAAAATACTATTCAAAACGTTATTTCGAGATATTTTTATACATAAAATAAAATATTTTCTTGTAACTATATAATAGAATAAAAATAGCTTTAATTCAAAAAAGATTTGAACAATAAACTTATCTGCGTTTAAACTGAAATTGGTCATTTAAGGAAAGAAATATATTAAAAAAGATTATATTAAAAAAAAATACAAAAATGCATTTATAAATTTATAAATAACCATATAAAAGCAAAGAATGATAATTATAAATAAATTTGAAATGTAGAATAATATATACATATATATAGTGTATTTTTACAAATTTAGAAACAAAATGTAACAAAAATCTGTTAGCGTTTAACCTATACTATAAGTACAATACGAATCTTGCTGAGTGAGTCTTTCTGTTTATCTCTATAGATCAATGGATCACGTATGCATCATTTAAAATAACTAAATAGGTCATGTTTTTTATCTATAATCTTGAATATATGAGATAAAAAGTAGAAAATCCTAGTACTTACTAAGTAAGAATGAATGGAGATGATTTGATCATGAGATAAAGATCAGTAATTCATATTTATTTTCTAATTCGTAATAAAGTAAAAGAAATATTACAAAATATGTAGAAAAATCTATTTAAATTCGAAGAATATTAAAAATTTAACTTGAGTATAAGATGAGGCAGATACATATATAATATTTGTAATATCAATTAAATATTAAATTTTAACAAAAATACACATTTTTGTATAAATTTATTGATAAGATTTTTTTTTAATTGCACTTTTAAATATCCATGATTTTTAAAGCTAATTAATTTTTTTTTCTATTATAATTTAATCTAATTACATGAAATAGAATTTTTATCATAATTAAATAGATTAATTATTGAACAAATTATTTAACAAACATCTATTAGAATTTATTAGTTTTATTAGAATTTATTATTACTTTAATCTATTTTTATTTTACTATGCATTTAATAATTGTTATATTTACAAAGTCAAATAGCTGATGCAAAAGTATTATATCTAAGTAAGATTATAAGTATAATGGAAAAAATAAATAAAAAGAATAGGTAATAGTAAAATAAGACGATATTAAATAATAACTATGAGAAGTTAATAATGAGAATACTATTAGTATAAAATTGGTACTGTAAAAAAATTTCTTACATATTTGTAGTTGTCAACCGAATAGAAAAGGATTTTAAACTAAAATAAATCATCTTACTAAAAAAATTAATAAAATAGTGATAAATATAAACAAACGTAATTATAAATAGATTTCTTATTTAAAGTTATCCATGAATGTTATAATTTATAATAAATTAGTCAATATTTTTAATAATCTTGAATACTATACAGAAAAAATTAATTTTATTTTATAATATGTCTATCACTGTTAAAATAATTAAAGTATAAATTAGTAAACTAATGGATAAATAGATATAAAATTATAATTAAACATGCAGAAATATAATTCATATTACTTTTTGAAGTTTGTCGGAAAAATATGATATAAAAAAATTATAATAAGAAAATACTGAAAGTTTGTTATTTACATTCTTTTAAATATTAAAAAAAAACAAATTAAATTGTAACAGCTATCAAATGTTTATGAAAATATACATTTTATTAATTTATTTAAAATATTTTTCTATTAAATGAAATTCAAAAGTAATTTTTATTTTTTTCAAGTTGAAAAGTAATTATTATTTTATCTATAATTTAATAATACAAAAATAGTTGTTTTTGCTTATTAAAAAATTTATGACTATTCTATAATTAATTAAGTGATGAAAATGGAGATTCTATTGGCACAGTATATCCAAATGACTGTTTAACTATTATTAACAATTCAATATTTAGTTCCTTAGTACTTTTTATCATGTTCTTTTTATAGAAAGCTTTAATTATAATAATAAATAATTGAAATACTTTAATATATTCTGAATTATTTTAAAAGTTTTTATTATATACTTTTTATGTTATTATGATATTTTAGATAGGTTTTTAATGTATGAAATTAAAAATATATATTTTCGCAAAATTTTCAATAAAAAAAAATTTCTAAGTTCTTTTGTTCTTTTTTCTATTAAATATTATTTTCCATACATAATCATTATCTTCATGAAACTAACTCTATTTAAAACTGTTTTAATCATTTATGAAGTACGTAGGTATTAATATTTACACAAGTGCATGTATTCTTTTTGTGCTTGATTATAAAATATTTAGTTTATGTTAAGTAATACAATAATTATTAATGATGGAAAACATTATTATATATCAAGTTTTAGAGAATTAATTAATTAATTTTTAAGAATTTTTATAATACAGCTTTTTAAATTACATAAAAAGATTATAAGTAAAGATAAAAAAAGTAACTTCATTAAACTAATTGAGTATGTAACATTATTGTTAGTATATTTTAATGTTATTTTAAATATTTACTTTTATTTTATTTTTTTAAATATTTCTATAGTTTTTTTAAAATTATATGACTAAATAATATTTTTCCTTTTGTTATTTTAATTTTTTATTTAATATTTTGTCGTGCGCCGCCCGTCGGCGACAGGCCAATTAATTTTCCGCGAAAGTTAAAAAACCGTTGAAGTTCCCGATCTATAAAAACGGGAGGAAGGACTCGCGATCCATCCATTATCCCCGGGCCACGCTTACGTACCCTCCGTACCTCAATCCCGTACTCTTCGATATTTTTTTCCTATACCCCCCTCTTCCTTCATCCCTTGACACTCTCTAAGAACTAAGGTAAGAACTCGTCAATTTTAACTCTGGAATTGAAACTATTGATATATTAAAATGTTTTAGAAATTTACTCTTATTAAGCATTGTTATTTTTAGTTATAGATCACTGATTAAACATAATTATAGATTGAATAAAATAACGATGCATGAATAAAATAAAAATTAATTTAATATGCTTAGTTATTATCAAAAATATGGTTTATACATTTAGAATTAATATAGAAAAACTGATGAATAATGAATGTTTAATTCGCAATTTTCAGTACTATATTACAGTAACAATTAATGTTTACAGTTAATAAGTTTTTCATTATAAATATTATTCATAATATTAGTAATAAAAAATTCGAGAAAATTATTATTAAAAAAAAATTTTACTAATAATTTATAAATTCTAAAGAAAATTAAATCATTATATGCATTTTCCATGTATTCAATGAAAATTAATATTTATAAAGGATTTATGATGATTTTTTAATCAAATTCGAATAATTATTATTAATTATATAATAATGTTATTATCGGTAAAACTTGGTAATAAGTACCGGATTCAAAACCTAGAATCATAAAGATATTAATTATACGTCTTAAAAGTATAAACAATTCTAAGCTTATATTTTCCAGATATCATTTTCGATTGTTAAAAAAAAGTTGAACTGTACTTTATTAATTTTTATCTATTTATAAAATTTGTTATTTATATGTTTAAAAGCATAATAAATTTTTCAAACAAAAAAAAATTGAATATTAAACTATTATTTCATAACTTATAAAACTTATTACGTAATTTTAAAAAAATTTTATGTAAAGATACCATACCAAACTAACTTAATAAAATATCAATGATATATATATTAACCAACTTATATGTATATTGTCGAAAAATTAAATGTACTCTCAATAATTTAAAAGCAATTTAAATAAAAAATAATTTTCATATGGAATAAACTATTTATTATATAAATATAAAAATTTTTTAATAATCAATACTGATATGAAACATTCTAATGAAATTATTGCCTTATCATTATTGTAAAATTTTGAATAATATGAATTATTGTATTTTGTAATGACTTAAAAGAAAAAATATCCATATAATTATTCTACAGAGATTTTGTAATCTTCAAAAAAGTAAATAATAGTTATTTGATTAATTGTATAAACAATAAAAGAATTAATAAATAATAATTTTCTATATATTATATCATTTAATATTTGGGCCAAATTTATTATTGTCTAATACATAACCAAATATTTTAATCTAATCTAATCAAAAAAATGCAAATAGTACAGATGAACTTTATTAATTCAAAAGTCGATTGTAATTTATCCAGCTGAAATATGAGATTCAATGAATCAAAAAAGTCAATATGAATTTGAGAAATCCATGGTAGCATATTAATAATTATTAAAAAAATATAATTTTTTTTTAAGAAATATTTATCTAAAATCGCGTATCATTACTTCTATATAAGAACAGTATACATTTTTAAAGCATAGCTTAATTATTAAAGGAACAGTGCGAAATAGCTATTATGTCAAAAGTAATATTCCTTGTTCTTTTGGGATGCGTCTCTGTGCTTGTAAGTGTTATAATTTTACTATGAAAAGAAATACCTTAGCGTATAATATAAATAATAATTGATCTTAAATAGAAGTTTATTTTAGTAAAAATGTAAATATACATATGCTTTTCTCAAGTATTCAGAACTGATTAAAAACATACATTTAATCATAACTTATAATCATACATTTAAAATAATTATATTTCTAAATATTTTTTCAAAATATATCTTTAAATATAAAATTTAGTAAAATATTTATTCCAGATAAATTTTTCATTTGTACATATATATAATTAAATAATGTAATTTACAGACGTGATGATTTAATTTAATATTTATATATCACACTCAAATTGATGGATCAAAGAATGTATTTGTGTTTCTATCTCCGCGATACGAATAAGTATTGTGTTAATAAAGTTTGGTTATACAAATTTTAATAGATATATAAAATCGTAATAATAAATATAACAAAAGGATTTTTTTCAATGTTAGTACAGGAAAACATATAAAAATTTAATAAAATTTACTTGAATTAAATGAAATTTATTTTACATTTTCATTTATAAATAGTATTTATTATTATATGTAACAACTAATGAGAATTATTTGGATGTAAAACATAATATATAAATTCTATTAAAACCTACATAGGCATGGAAAGAAATTTTTTAAATATTTGTAATATTTAAAATGCATAAATAATAAAATCTTTACATTTTAATGTATTATAATTCTAAAATTAATTTTTCGTATATTTTTTTATTTTATTTATGAATAATAAATAAGGCAAAAATATTTTATTCGCTAACGCCAGTAATTTATATTTTTAATTTTTTTTTCTAGACAAGTCCCGTCAGCCATGAGAATACCGTTTCTACTGAACATATTTTGGAACTAAAAGTAAATAAAATTGATATTATATAATAAAGAAGTTGCATATCATTTAATAAAATCTATTAACAACAATTAGTAAAATTCACTTGAATTTTCTGCTTCATTAAAATTATTTTTATAAATTAGCATAAAATCTTAACTAATATACATTACAAGTATTTTTTTGTTTAAAAATTTTGTAAAACTCCAGTAACAGTTTTACGTATATAATTAAATTAAAATAATTTCCATATTAGTTAAAAGACAAAATTCTTCAACAAGTGGTATATACATTTGAAGCCAATAATGTATCATTTTATTTTTACGTTAATTCATTTATTAAAATTAAATTAATTATAATTTAATTATTGTATAATATTAATTAAGTTATACGTATATTGTATTTTGCATTTCGTAGAACTGGTATAAGGATATTAATACAAAAAATTTTATTTTTGAAAATATGTCATGCAATGGCAAATCCCAAAAATATTTAAATAATAAAGAAGTTTTAGAATTTATATTTATGTCAGAATTTATACAGTGAAATTATAAAAAATTCTTATTATAAATTATAAAAAATTTTTTATTAAATGCTTCCTTTTTTTATATAAAACATAATTGATACGTAAAAAAAATTGCAAAAGTTTTATATAAACAAATATGCATATTCTTTTAAATTAATGCAGTTAATTATTTTAATTGTATATATATAGAGCTTTAAAAATAATTCATACATTATTCTAATATTATTATTATTTTAGTTAATTAATTATAATATTATTTAAAAATTAAATGTGTTCAATAAAAATAAAAATGCTAAATTTATTTTTTTAATTTTAATTTTAAGGATTATTTTGCTATATATTTCACATACTAAAATTAATACTAGTTAAATTAATTAATTTTTTATGGTTAATTCTTTATAAGATTAAAACTTGTTAATTTTTCTTATAGACTACCTCTATAAGCAACATTCAAAACCAAGTAAGTACAGAATACGATGAAGTAAACACAGAAATTGATGGCAATGAGGAAGAGCAGGATTCTCAAATAGTTAATATTTACATATCTTCATTAATATATATATATATATATATATATATATATATGTTAAGTGTATGAGAATATATAAATAATTATGGTACAATATTTTTAAGGCTATTGAAATCATCCGAAAAGCAATCGAAGAAATTCTGAATAAAATTAATGATGCAATTAGTAACGACGAATTTGCTAGTATAGTAGATGAGCTCAATACTATAGTCGACAGAGTTTTCAGTAATAACACCCTGGAATCTAAATAGATGTATTTTTTCATCATATTGTAAGTTTGGTTATAAGTATTTTAGTATTTATTCTTATATATATACACACACACACACAATAGTACTCTATAAACTGTTCATGGCGCAGTTAGTTTTTTGATTGAAACTATTATACTGGAATGAAGAAAAAAGTTCACTTAATTAAATTAAATTAAAAAAATAATTACCTAAATTTTACAAAAAGTATGTAAACTTTTTAATATCTCTGATATCTAATAATTAAATTTTATAATTCTTAATATTTAATTCACGCAATTAAAGTATAATGTAAATTAAATTAAAAATGAAAATATGAACTTCGTAATCAAGTATTAGGTTCTATCTCATTAATGTAAATAATATTTAATTGTATTCTATGATGTATTCTACATTGCAGATTATTTATATGGATCAAAATTATGAGTTAACTTACATCGGTAACAAATAAACACCATATTTATTGGAGGAATCAACAGCTGATAACTTATTCTAAATAATGTAGATTCCATTAGACTAAGTATAATTTATGTAGATATATTGCCGATAATGATTACACTTTAAAAAAATTTAAAGATATTATAAATAGTGTAATATGAAATTGTAATTAAATTGAAGGAAAAAAACTTCCTTTTTAAATGACGGAAAGTGCAATATGAAAGATGGAGATGATCGAATTTATAGTTATACGTATTCATATAACCTTCTATGAATTTAAAGGAGGCTGTCAATGTCGTTTAGTACTGCTTTGATACTTAATTCATTATTTATCATTCACCTCTTTTTTCTCCACAATCCTTGATATTATTCATTTTTAAGAACTCACCCGCAAATAAGATTACGAAATTGAAAAAGTATAGCAAGAAAATGACATGCTTAAGTCAGAATAGGTTGAAGTAACAAATGGTACCAAATTTTAATTTATGTTATTAATATTATAATATAATATTATAATAACATGCTTATCATAGATCTGTCTCAGAAAATTGATGTTACTACTTATGAAAATCTAAAGCAAGTTAAAGGAAAGTTTATGAACTGTGTAGCAAACAGAATATAACTCAAAAAATCGTGATGCTCAGATCGAAGTGTAAATTTTTGGTCCAACATTGGTATAATAACTAGCCGAGGAGTATTGAGTAAATATCTCACATATAGTTATAAAGATTATTTGAATTGGTATATTTATATTTTTGCAAGGTATAAGGGTGAAAATTTCGTTAATATGTGCATTCGAAAATATAAAAATGTAACTAGCATGCAAAAGAAAATACGCGTCTTGGTAGTCAGTTATAGGATTATGAATTAGCAAAAGAAATTTAGAGTGGAAAATTTTCGATCCGATGAGAAAGATGTGAGAAAAACAAAATTACTTGACGTAACTAGATTTTCTCGGTGATCACCAATGGAGCAACTACAGGAATGGACAGCACTTACTTTTCAGAAAGGTGGAGAGTATAAAAATAAATGTCATAAAAAATCAAAATAAACCTGTATGTATTGAGACTCATAGGAATTGTTTGTACGGGAATAAATAGATTGCTAATGTTTAAGTACCACGTCAAGAATTATCTATTTATTTTATCTTCTTTTCTTCCAAAATCCTTGATATCTCACATAAGAATTTTTATAAATTATAGTAAAGAAGTTTGTTTATAAAATTTTGATAATAACAATATATATAGCACTATATAGATTTATTTAAGTTTATTATTACCAATAGATACCATAAAAAATATTTATTATAATTCTTTTTGAAGTACAACTCAAATTAAATTTAATTAATCAAATAAATAAAAATCAAATTTTAGAAGGAAGAAGGAAGAAGGAAGAAAAAATGGATTTTAGATAGTAAGGATTAAAAATGAAAATAATTAATAAAGTTATATATGTAGGATAAAAATTGAAAGAAAATAATTAAAATAAAGTATTTACAAAATTCATGTCTAAAAAAATAAATACGGTAATTCATTTAGTACGTATTACATAATATATCGATATTATTTTCTAAATTATATTGAATTATTTTTGTAGTGAATAGTACATATTATTTAAATTATATTTTTTTAAACAGAAAAGTAGTAATTTACATATAACAATATTTATGTATTGTATATTAACTTTTCTAAATATTTTATTGATTTATGATATATAATTACAATTGAATACTTGAAATATGTCTATTATACAATTATATATTAAATTGTTATAGTTGTCTATTAGAATTATTAATAAATTAGAATTATATAAATGTTTATAAATAGTAGTTTCAACCGTTTGTAGAATACTTGCAAATAGAACAATATTTACAATAATAATACTTTCTTAGAAAATAAATTATTTGTACGATTTATATTTTATATCTAGATTATTTACTCAATTTTGACTAATTTTAACTTTTTTTTTAAATATCTATTATATAAAGTACTATATATCAATTATTCATTATATAACAGTTCAATTTTAATTCTACAATAATATAATTAATTAATTTTCTAAAGAGTTTTTAAATTTATGTAAATAAAATTTATTTTTTTGAACATTATTTATATTAGTTTTAATCAAGCACCACTTTCTTATATAAATTTATGTATTAATTCATCTATGCATAATATTGTAAAATGATTAAATGTAGAACTTTCAAACTTTCTTATTTGAGTGCCAAATACAAAATTCAGTTAGTTGTCATATATATTTTATGCAACAATTTTAATATAGTTAGTATTAACTATTTTTAAACAAAACTTAGTATTCGTTAATGTGATTATTTTATTGATATCAGTTCTATATATATCAAAATTATTATTTAACATGTTAAATAAATAAACCAATGTTAATTTTAATAAGAAAAAGCATTTTTAATTGTATTTTAAATATTACAAATTTACTCGTCTGTCAAAATTTTATCATATATACAAATATAATTCTTATATATTTGCTACATTAAAAAGTTAGATAAATGAAGAAAAAATGAAATTGATTTTCAAATATGTATTGAATGTTAAAAAAATTGAATATATACACACAATTATTATTCCTAAATAAAATAACATTTAATAAATTTTCTATATCTTTTTTAATTGAAATTTATTAAAATAACATTGTATGATACGTATAGAATGTTTCATTAGAATTTTTTGTTTTGAATATTTTAAAATGAGAAAATTGTATTTTATTTTTATGAAAATTTATGACTTTATATCAATATATATAAATTATTTTAAATAGAATGTAAACTACTAATGCAAAATAAAAAATGTTACTGTAGCCGGTGCTGTGCTTACTCGGAAGGGGATCACTGTAAACTCTTACCGACCGTTTACCGTCACAAATATCAGATATTTTGATTTCTCATTGTTGGGTAAATAAATTAATTTTTTTCCTGAGTGTCCTATATAATATTACCTTGATTGCTTTTACTTTTTTGAATATTTGAATATTTTAATGCCAAACATTCTAGTTGCAGTTGCTCTATCATAAGTAGAAATAAAAGTATAATAAATAATAAAAGCAAAATACTATTAAAAAATTTACTATTTGTTGATTATTGAAGAATACAACATTTTTGTGTCCAGTTCTAGTAAATATATCTGCACAACACTTGATAAGCTACAATTTTAAAAGGCCTCCGTATGTTAGTTATTTACAAGAAAATTTTGTCCATCTATATACAATTACTAATTTTTGCCGCAATCTGTATATTTATTCTTGTACCATATTGTAAACCTTCAAGACCATCAACCATATAATCAAAACTTACGGGATTCTCATTTAGGGAGTTTCAAGATTTATTTTGCTGTGATGTACCTATTACTTTAATTATTCCTTTTTACCCTTTAGACTTATTCTTAATATTCATATATTGTGAGAAACTTATATAAAAACATTTATTGACTGATCCAAATGGTTGGCCTGTAATCTCCGCACTTCCATCTAGTATTACACTAATACAGTCATTCCACCATTAGTAATGTATTTCCTCAAATTCTTTGATTTAATTTGGAGATCTTCTTATTACTTAAATAGCTAAATTACACTCTCACCTTGAATGTAAGATCTCTTGGGCTAACTCCACTGTTGCACCCTATAGCCCTCTTCTTAAGTTAAATTTAATCTTCATTTCCTTTTTACTTCTGCCCTCGTACTATTTTTACTAGTGTATATTTCAAAATTAGTAATTCTTGATCTTTTTCCCTCACATTCCTTTTGATAATAAAGTCTTTATTGATAGAGAAGTTCCCGCAATAATACAAAACTTTCATTTCGTATCCTTTTGTATATTCCATTCAATAATTTTTGAAGATCTTTCCTTGTGTGGTATTCTTTCCTTTCTTTATTAATTTTCTCCAACTTTTTTTAATAAAAAAACTCCCGAAGGATATACATCTACAGGCTTTACATTATTGAAATGAATCATAACATCCAAGCAATTCGATACATTCAGTCTTAGATATTTCTAACCATGGTTATTACCTTTATTTCTATCCTTTACTTTAATCGAGATATAGTCATATCACTACGACCGATCAATTTCTGAAGCATATTATCTTACTTCAATAATGCCTCGACTTAAAGGTTCTTAAGTGCTTTTGTCGCAAACTCATCACATTTACAAATATGTTTTAAATTGTTTATTTTACGAGAATAATCGTACAAGCCAAAGTTATTTGAGTTTTCTAATTAATAATACAGAATTAATTGCCCATTTTTGTAGAACTTTAATAACTTTTTTTTTCTTCATATAATAATTTTTCGATTTATACTTTATTTTTAAACTTAATATAATATTTTATTTATTTATTCCATATGTAATAAAAAATAATGCTTTAAAATTAGTTGGAAATTTTGAGTGTATAAATATCAAATCCTAAAATAAATAAATTTAAATTATACATAATTTTATGAGATCTATCAAAAATGAAATTCGTGCTTTAATTAATACTTGACTATTTAAAAAAAATATTAATTTTCATATATAACTTAAAGTAATTCTTCAATAAAATTTATTTTACAGATAATAATTATTAAAAACCCATCATTAAAATAAGTCTTTTTCAGTTTCTAATATACTCTTATGTACTTGTGTAAGTATTAGCGGATACCAATGATATTATAATAAAGATATTATTATAAAGAAAGTGATTTTTAAATAATGGACGAGCTCGTGAATAAATATTTTTTTAGGTTAAAGTATGAATGTAATAAATATATTACTTCGAAGAGGGCACCCACGAACTTTTAAATATTACTTTTTAGCATGTGCATATGGAGGATGCTGTTTTAACCCTGTCATAGAAAATCTAATAATAAAACAATGTAGAAAGATTTCCGTTAAATGAAATGACTCCAATAATACCTCTATCAACCCTATTAAATATTCATATCATTTTTATTGTAATTTTAGTTGTCATTGTTGTTGTTTATTAATATTATTATTATTATAATTATCATTATCATTATTATTAGCATTTAAATTTATTTATATAATTTCTTTAACGTTCAGTGTTTAAGTATCTAGGAATAGAAACTTTACAATGAATATACTTTAAAATAAACGGAATAATTAAAAAATATTGATTTTATAAAGAAAGTTAATAATGTATTTTATATAATATAGATGTGTGTGTGTGTGTGTGTGTTGTGTGTGTGAAACATAATATTTATACTCGAAAACTGTGTTGAGGTAAATTAGATAGTCGTAGACATTGATTCTATTCTTACAGATAATTTTATATATATAATAGTAATTATTTAAAGAACATATTTTTATTTTATCACATAATACAATATGGTTTATTGAAATTAATCTTTTTATTATCAGAATCTTTCAACGGCATTTATGAATAATTTTTAAATTAAATATATTTTTTATATAGTTAAATATTGAGTTATATAGATATTATAATTATTATAGAATAAAAAAAATTATATAATTATATTATTCATAAATCTATATTTATATTAATATTATACTTGTCTCCATTAAAAAAATATGATGAGTCAAATTTTAAATAATACAGTAATAATAATACATAATAATACACGATTATGGTTATTATTATGAAATTAGTTGTAAAAAATTTTTTTGTGAATGATATAAATAAAATTAAAACATTATATAGTAAATCTTGTGCACAATAATTTTTAGAGAACTATTTTATTAATAGTATAGAATATTCTTAAAAACAATATGAATTTGAATTGTATATCTTGTTAATTAAAATTCATTGTTAATTGTTAAATTCATTGTTAAATTTTCCAATAAAAAATGTTATATGTATTTATATACATATACTTAAATTTATTGTTTTATCTTACATTCAAGGTAATATAAAAAAAATTTATTCCAACTTCGTGTTAGTATTAATGAGTAAATTAATTAAGTATTTTTATTTTTCACTCATTAAGAAAAAAATTGAATTTATACCAATAATTAATATTACGATTTTTAATGTTTATGTTTCTGAATATTTTTTACTTTAACCTACGTTAAAATAATTATATAGCTGCTCTGTTAGAAATACAACGCTAAAACTTTTAGAAAGTTATTTTTAGCATTTTATAAGATTCAAATTATTACTGCTTTTAACCTGAACCAATTTTTTATATCTACATTACTTTCCTTCATTATAACAGTGTCTTTGAAATAACTTAATTAGATACTTAATTACAAGCTGCTAATATATTTAAAGCGCTGGATTTGCTTTTTAATCCAACTTAAGTTCTTTGTAAATTGATTGTTCTTAATTCTACTAAAATATTAGAATATTTCCAGATCTTCTAATAAAATAGCATCTTCAAGTACCTTCTCTGCCCATACACACTCTGCTTTATCTAGAGTAATTAAAATTCAACAACAATATGCCCCACTTCTGCATCTGCAGTACTACCTTGCTTTTGTGTAATAATACGCACGCCGCAAAGTTCTAATTTCATTCGTTGTTAATATCCTCATCCACTAGAATCTGAATCATGTACAGAGCAGTATAAAAAATTATTTAAAAAAAGCAAACAAGTACGTAAATAATTATTAGAGTAATTTGAATATATTTTGATTATTTTCCTTAATTTAAAGAATAAGTAATACTTTTTCTAAAGCAATTTTCATAAATTTTTGGAAATTGTTTGGAACCTATTTATACAGGTACACGTACACACATGTACCCATATATGCATGCATGCGTTTAAACATATATCAATAAATACATATGTATAGAGATAAATAGAAACATCCATTTACTATGTAATTTCAATTCTAATTTTATACTAACTAGTACATCAAATTAGAAATAGTTAATAATATTCATATTTTAATCGAAATATTTTACTTCATAAAAATATACTAACAAAGCTTCTTTAACCTTGATATTATTAATAATTGCTCACATAATATAACGATGTTTATTTTTGGTCTATGTAGAAAAGCAATGAAATCTGTAACAATATAAATTACATGAACGTATGGTGTTCTAGAAACACTCGTTTTAAAAATAGTTTTCAATTTTTAATTTAAATCATATAAATTCTCGATTAATTAGTAAATAAAACAAAATTCGTTTATATAAGTGAAACATATATTTATAAATTAGTAATAATACTTAAGATTTTTACAGCTAAATTTAATGTTCATTTATATTCGTATTTTTTAATAGTTTATATATTTATAAAATATATTACTGATAAAATTAATGAAATTAATTTTTCTATATTTTATAACTACATTTTAAAGTTCAAAAGATCAAAATTGTGCATTTATATATAAATTTTTTATATACAATATAAATAAGTTCAGAAAAATATATATATTTTGAAACTGATCAAGAACAAGGTTGAAATTTTTTTTAAATTTAATGATATACTTCTTAAAAAAAAATTTATAACATATTAGAAATATTAATTTGTATTTCTTAATGTTTATATTGTACAATATTAAGAAAAGCAATAATAAGTTTACAACTAAAACTTATTTTTTTAAAGCAATCTCAACGACAATCTCTTAGTCGTTGACACTTATTATTTATTTCATGGTTTACACTGTTACTGGCGAGCTGTACAAGATTCCTATTTATCATCATTATCTTGATCAAATTTAAAAAAAAAACTTATTATATAATATAATTTTTACAAAATTAAAAAACTTATGCAGATATATTTATTCTATATAATAAAGAATATTCTATCTAATATCTAATATTATATACCTATATATAAATATTGTATATAATACTAGTACTTAACTCAAAATTCAATTAATTCAGTTACACAATCCATTTCTTGATCAAATTCTAATATTGTGTATGAATTTAAAACATTGAAGATTATACAAGAGTTAATTTCATTTCAACGTTATTCAAATTTTTCTTTTTTACTCTAAAAAAAATTAATTTATAAAATACAATAACCACTATACGATACAAAAATGGCATTTTTTAACTGTAGATATAAAATACGCATTATATAATTCAATATGAAACTATTATATAGCATAAAAGTATTTATTTTAAATTATTTTATAAATATTGATTATAATTTAATAATAAAGATAATTATCTAAAATTGAGAGTGAAATAATTTAAAAAAAACTTTTAATTGATAAATTAATAAAAATAAATCAATATTTACAAATTATATAGAATTATTTACTTTTTAAAAATGTATTATTAATGTATTACAAATCGGCATTTACAAAACCAAGATAAAAACTTTCCTGTTAAAGAAATTGGAAACACTATAATTAAAAAAATGTATACACTAGAATAAAAGAAAATATATGATATAGATTATTTTAACAGTAATGACAATATGATTTCATGTATTAAACAAAAAAAATTGAAATGATAACAAATAAAAATTAAAAGAAGCTGATGAGGTATTATAACTGAAAAATTAAGATATAAAAATGTGGGAAAAACGATCTTATGAATTAATGTATCAATTTATCTAAAAGAAAGTTTTTAATATAATTATTAAAAAATGAATATATAATCAAAGAAAATCATAATTCGTCTTATTTTATTTTAGTATTTCAATGGAAAATAACAATTAATATGGTTTAAATTTAATTAATATGAAAATAATTTAAAATATCGAATTTCATTATTACATTTTATTATACATATTATTTAATACTATTTCTTCTTTTAGGTTTAGTATCAAAATATAATCGGATCGTCTTAAAATATACCATATAAATATTTATTCTATAACTTCATTATAATACGTATTTTGACATATTAAAAAATATAAAGAATAATACCTAATGTATAAAAAACTGGAAATTAAAGAAAGAGTATGTAAAAGCGTATTGTAACTAAACTTAATAAAGTAATAATAAGAATAATATTCCTGTATTATAGCTTTTAGCTTCAAACACCTATCAAATATTATATGTACATCATTTATTTCGTAGAATATATATATTTCAATAAAAACTCATAATAATTCAATTTTAGAATAAATTTCAATTGAAAAATGAAACTGAAATCCATTTTTTTTTTTTTTTTTTTTTTTTTTTTTTTTTGAAAATAAATATAATGTAATATAAATATTGTTATTTCAATAGGAGTATTATTCTTAAATTCAGAAACGTCTATTATACCTATACATGCATATCAACACAGTGTGAGAAGAAGAAAATTAGAGAAGAAAAATAAATGCTAGTATTATTTTTATATAAATATTATAATTATTTTATACTAAAGCCGAAAAAAATTAACTATGCACTAGAATGCTGACAAATCTACAAAAAATAATTTAGTTTCACGGATCATCCTAATAACATAATGAAAGACTGATTGAGTTTCTACATTAGGGAATTACAAAAATTAAGTAATCCAAGGTTAAATACGAAGTGGAACAGGAGTCAATTTAAGCACGGAAAACACAACCAAAACTTCAGTGAATTCTACAGAGGTTGGTATGACAAGCCGACAGGGCGCCATGCATACATTGTGTCCCCTCCGCCGATAACATGCAAAAATACAAACGTCACTTTGACGTCAAATGACCTACGCACAAGCGCGCGTGCGCTGTTATATTAGACCGGCGCATCTGCATCATCATGCCTCGTTAAATTAAGTATGAAAAACATGTGAAATCAAGCTGTACTATGGCACGCCGTTCACATGAACGAAAGAAAAAATCAAAGAGATAAAACTAGATTTTTGTTTAATCTGATGAATATCACTATTTAATATTTTTCATTCAAGATCTTTTATTAATTCTAAGAATATAATAATAATTATATTCTAACGTTTTACTCAATGTTACAATTTGAACTAACAATAATTTTCTATGACAAATAAAATAATTTTTTAACAATAATAAATTATCCATAAATTTTCTACGAAAAAAAATTATGTAATAATTAAATTAAAATATTATAATTTTTTTTTCAATTAAATTATAATTGAAGAAACTTTCAATTTTGACAACATTGAGATACATAATACATAAAAACGAAATTTTAGTAAATTAAATTTATTAATATTAGCCTAACATAAATTATTACCACAACAGTTTTTCTAAAAATAAATATTTTTCAAAGATGATAATTTTTAGATTTAACTTAATTGAAAATGAATTACACATTTACTTTATATTTTATATTAAAATAAAGATATGTTTAAGACTATATTATTATCTTGAGTCATATATTCTACTCACTATAACATATTATTATTAGTATCATTATTACTTTAATTGTTATTTTTGTTAAAGTGTTTAAAACTATCATTTTAATTATTATTATCATATTTTATTTTTAAATGTACTACGATATCATGATACATTTATAAAGCTCATACTATTGTAATTATCAATATAAAATAAATCATTTTTTAATCTATGTTTTTTTCATTTTAAATATGTTTTACGATAACCAATAATATGCAACTTAATTTTGAATTATGAAATTTATTATCTATTAATAGAATATAATTCTACCTAATTAATTTTTTATTTTATTAAAATTTCTTATCTTCAATAATAATAAATTTCGAATAAATCAAAATTAATAAAATATTATTGAATAGTAAAGTAAAAATCGATGAAAAAATTTACTACTATATTATAGTGCATAAAAAAATTCTATAGATCCTTTAATAAAACGATTATACTTCTAATTTATTTAATATTTCTTTATGTACTTTAAAAAATTTTTTAATATTATATATTTAAAGTAAAAAAAGAGATTGTAATAACAAATATTTTATTACTTTATATTAATTACTAAAAGTAGATAACTTCCAAGGTACATTTTGATTATTTATTAAACTGTTAAAATGCTAAATATGATGATGTAAATAAATCTTTTATAAGTATTAATAAAGTACATAGACTGAAAATTACATAATTAAATCGAGAAAAATATACATTATGAAAAAAATAATTTTAATAAAATATAAAATGTTTGAAGTTTGAGGTGACAAGCTTAATTTGTAATTATTTGCAAATTTTCATTATTTAATCAAGTGATTTTCGTAAATAATAATTATGTTTTAAAAAAGAAATTCTTTAATATAAAATTTAATATTATTGGTTTTAAAGTTTATTTACAAATAAATTTAAAAATCACAATAAGAGAAATTAAATGAAATGTAGTTTACAATAATTTTTTTTTAAGAAATAATTTGTACTTGAAGGTTTAGATCGATTAATGACCTACTATTTTTATATTCGAACTACCAATTCATTGTTAGTACTAAATATTGAATAAAAATAATAATTAAGATGTAAATATTTTGATTAAATGATTTGTTATTTTAAAATTAATATACAAGTAAAAAGAATTTACTTCTAATTAAAACTGTTGTCTTTTTCCATAAAAACTACAGTACATATGTCTATCTACTACGAATAAAATTGGTGAAGCAGATTATTCAAGCTTGAAAATGAAATTCATATTTTATAACTAATTTCTAATCATCCGAAAAGTTATACATCATGAAATATATTTTTGTCATTTATTAAACAACTAATTACATTAAATAAAAATTTCACCTATTTATTGACTCTAAAAAAAATATGAAATACATTGAATTTTTTCTATTGCATCTTTAAAAATTGGCAGATAAAATTTGTCATCGTAAATTTTTTCATAAAATATTATACAATAATTGCACAAAATTACTTCAAGATTAAAAAAAAAGAAATAAATCAACGAAAATGTTTAAAAAAACTCACATTAAGGAATATGTGTATTGATTTCGACCAAAAATAATGCATAAAAATATAATTTACATAGCATAGCTTTCATCTGCATGCTGAAGGGATGCAATAGAGCTTACAATAGTACGCGAAATGAAAATGATTTATGCAACGTCTCTATTGCAAACATTCGTGATGTATTTATGTAGCGTCAGGGATGATACGCGGTTTATTACTTATACGACATTGGCCAATGAAACGGTGACGAAAAAATACAAGAATCTTGTATTCACCTCTCGAATGACGTTCAAAAAAGAAATGGTGTATAAAATATAAATCTTACTATATGGTAAATTTACTTGCCTTTTATTTTTCGTGATAATATTTTAATTGATCTTTAAAAAATTTTAAAGTATCTTACTAACGCTTTTGATCTTTAATCAATTTTTGTCTTGCTCTAACGTCAATCAATCCTTAATAAATTTTCAAGTTAATTTAAAGTACAAAGTAATTCACATATTACATGTAATATTGAATTGTTCTAATAAAAAATTAAACAAAAATACTTGTAATTACAATAAATAAGATATCACGATCCAAATAATTTGCACGAAAATTTATTGATTAATTAAGTTGCGCAAATTAATTATTTTATTAAATTACTAAAATTTCTATCAAGCATTACATAATAGAATTATTTAATTTATTTTTTCCTAAACATATTTTTATTCAATTTTATATCCTACTTTTTAATTTTATAAACAAAATTTAATAAAATTAAATTTTAAATATTAATCTATCAAATCTGATTCAAATAAAAATTTTAAGGATTACAATATGAGTTATACTTTATCTAAACAATTTTCTAATTTAGATAAATTACTACCAAATATTTTGGAACTACTATCTAATAGATATAATTTTACACCAAATTTCTTATGTAATTAATAAAAAGTATATATTTGTAAATTAAAAGTTTTTCAAAAAATATGAACATTTTGAGCTATTTAAAAATTATATTTAAAATTTTTTAAATTTCAATATTTATTCTAAACATTGATTACGATAGAATTTGTCAATTGTTTATACTTTGATATCATTACACGACTATGATATTAATTTTCAATACATTACAAGACAATGATCGTAAAATCATCTTATATCGATATTAAATTATAAACTAATAATATTTCATCTATTAAAATTACTTAAGAAAGTTATATAAAGTAAATTATGCTTTAATAGAATTAAAATCGTACACATACAGAATTAAATTATTTAATCTTAATTTCGAGGCCTAACATACATTCAAATTTATATCATAATTAAAAAAATTAAATCTCAAATCGTTTAAGATTTCTGAAGTTCACAGATGCATTACTAAATATTATTTTAACTTCAAAAATATAATAATTTAAGAAAATTTGAATCTATACCAGTTTAATAAATTTCAATTAATACAATACAATTTTTAATTATTTTATAAAACGTTTTTATTGATGTAAAACTTACAAATATCACAAATAAAATCGACATCAAATTATATTTTATTTTTCAAAAATAAATTATGATTTATCACTAACACTATTATTAGACTTGAAATATATAAAACTCTTCAACAATAAGAAAATTGTTTATAGATATATATATATATATATATTATTGAATACATTTAGTATTTAATTCTGATAATTTATTCACATTATTTCTAACAAAGATGTAAAGATGTTTGGTTTAATTTCAAAGTAGTCACACGATTTGAACTAACTTTTCTGAATTTATTATTAATCAAATAATAATCATGTTTGAATCGAATATAAATTCAACAGTCAATCAATTACAATATTAAATTCAATGGGCGTGTCGTAGCAGTGATGCGATTTAATATGTTGATTAAACAAAGTAGAGTTTATTATATTTTCATTTTTAATTGACTGTATAATGTAAAAAAAAATTATTAGATCTGATGATCAACAAAAAAAAATTATTAGATCTGATGATCAACAAAAAAAAATTATTAGATCTGATGATCAACAAAAAAAAATTATTAGATCTGATGATCAACAAAAAAAAATTAAATTTGATTAAAATAGAAAAATGAAATACATAAAAGTTAACTACAAACAAAAAATTTTTTAATTAAAAAAATTTTGATAAAAGAGAGTTGTACCCCAGAAAAGTTGTACAAGACCCGTTGCATTCTCGATCGAATGAAACTCATGATATAACTGAAGATGTATCAAAGTAAAAAGTATATCCAAGTATCACATGCTATCAGCATCCCAATTGTGCTAAACAAGCCGCAACACTTTGTTTCTTCGTCGTCCTATTATTCTCTTTGGATACACTCAAACCAATTTGGAACTCCTTGACTCACTCACTCTCATCTATTGAATTCATATGTACACACGTTCAAAAGATATACAGCTGAAACGCCTCGGTGGCGCGCTGCCCTCTTCAGAGGAGAGCGAACGTACGTCCTCTTTGCTGCCGGTACATAGACTGAAGCGTGGTTGCTGTAGTAACCATCCATTTGCAGCATCTACCATCCGCGCAAGCTCCTTCGTATCTGTGTATCTATCTTACGTTTTCTCACACACTTCAAATTAAATTCATCATTTTTTTTTTATACCTTTTTCATAAATCAATTATTATTAGGACTTTGCCTTATTTTTATCGCAAATCGATATTAAGATTATTTATATTCTCTAACCATAAAATTTAATCATCAAATATTATATAATATCTTATAATTTATCGATCCTCTGTAATTACTATTTTAATTTTTCAATGGAACAAAATTTCCATTACCCAAGGTTTCAACCAACTAACATTTACTAATATCATTCTAATTTTTTAGTCTATACATGTTTTTAAATTCATCCCATAAATTAAATATAAAAATTATAAATTCTATTAATATTTAGATAATATTTTATATCTCTGTCTTATACTGTATCCCTTCTCAATTAATTTCTACTCTTTTAAATTTATGTATGTATATAATAGCTAAAATAATAAGTTAAGAAGCTCAAGAAAAAAGACAAAAAAGAGACTGGTTATATATATACCTTCGTTATTCAAAGGTATACATGATTTAAAAAAAATAAGATTTAATGTCTGGACTAGAGGTCTTTATTTTTTATATGCTCCTCTCTTCTTTCAATTATTAGACTCAACAACTTCAGACTATTTACTCTTTCTTAATTAAAAAATTTGCTATCAAAAAAATTAACTTTTAATAAATTTTGAAACGATTTAAAAAAAAATTAAATTATTATTGAATTTGTAACAAAGATACGACAATTAAAGGACACAAGATAAATATTTTTTTTTCATAGAATTATCAGTAGTAAAATTTAATATTAAAACTTCTTATGATGAAAGTAAACTATATTTATAAAGTGTATTTTCTATATTCTCAATTTTTATACTTGATTAAATTTTATTATGTATAATATTCTAAATATTTTAAATTTAAATATAAGTATATAATTAAAATATATTATTTGTATTAATAAGAACCATATAAATAAAAAATAATAAAATAATTTGTCTCAAATATAGTAGTATTTACAAACAATATAGAGTAAAAATGAGTAAAATTCAAATGGTTAAAAACAATATATAGATTTAAATTTTTTTAATTATCTTACTAATTTTATTATATCATCAATATTTTTTATATTATTCTTTTCATTAATAATACTGTTGTAAAAATAAGTTGACACACCCTAACATTCGAATAACGTTTTTCAGGACATGTCCTCGTTTATGCGTGCCGAGTTGTTTGACGTCACTCTATTTATCTTTATTTCAAAGAGTCCTCAAAAACTTTGTTTTACTTATTTATTATAAAGTTTACTATGTTATAAATTTCATGAATCAAAAGTAATATTTATGTATATGTATATGAGACAATAAAGTTATATAAAACTTTATAATAAATAAGTAAAACAAAGTTTATATATAATAACTATTTTTACGATAAGAAATATACAAATCATCTTTTAATTATTACATGTCTTATAAATTTTTTCTGAGGTTATTTTGTCTCAAATATCAATATTTTAAATATTAAAAATATGTTTTATTATTCTTTGATGTCTTTTATAAAAGTTGAAAAAATTACACATAATACTTAAGAAGAAAAAAATAATTTTATTTTAAGAAATAATATTAATAGTCCGTAAAAGAATTTTATTTTAGAAATAATATTAATAGTTCGTTAAAGAATTTTATTTTTTCTATTTCATAATATTTATATGATTTATAAATCAGTTAAAATATCAGATAATATATATTTAAAATGTACAAGCTGTCGAAAACAACAAAGAAAAACCACCTGAGGGAAGAAAAAAGCGCATTGCACCTGAATCGGACGATCGTGAGGCCATCTTCAGAGAAAAAAGATAGTAAGGAAAGGAAAAACACATAATCAATCAATTTTTGATTATATAAGAAATACTTATTATTATTTTAACTATTATTATAATCATTATAATTATTACCTCTTTTATTCGATTTATGTATGATCAGTGTCCCAAATAATTATATTATATCAAAGCTGAACCATTTTAAATGTTCAGTGTTTATTTTATTCATTCTTGAATACGAGTAAAAATTTAAGAATGTAAATCAACTTACTCATTTTATGATATACTTAGTGAGCACGTTCAGACCCCCTATGCATGTGACTGAAAATGAAACATTGTCTAACTTATTAACTATTTTTTAATTAAACTCATGTATACATGAATTTAATTTTCATTCTTTATTTTTTTTTTTTTGCTTCCCAAAACACAACTGCTTCCCCAGCCACATCGATATCTTTGTAACACGTAACATAAGCAACTGAAGCACTGCAGCATAATTGTAGAGTACACACCCAGCTATAATACTATTTATTGTTGATATTTAAAATAAATGGATGTATTTCAAAAGATGTAATAATAAATACATTCATTGTTAGCAGATGAATTTTAATAAAAACAATTAATATAAAAATAAATAAAACTTTTCTTATTAAAGTTTATTCTTTTCAAAACGGATTCATTGTTGGTAAATTTAGTATCTATTTCTTTTCTAGTTTTATCAAATATAAATGTTTATTTAAGCTACAATATAGCTATTGTTATTAGCTATTATAGCTAGAATATGAAAAGTTATTGGAAATTCTCAATAATTTAATTATTAATTTTTTACTTTCTTTTTTAATCATCAAATCTATTTTTAATTTAATATTTTTAATAGATATTAAATCGGTGAAATATAATTGTTTTCACTAAGGCTTTAGTCAAATTTTTATATTTGATTTATATTACTCAGATAATTAGTAAACCCTTAAATTCAAAGCATACGTTTTCAGTTTAAGATTTATCAAATAAATTTAAACAATTGACATGGTCGGCTGTTCCGGGAGCCACTGTCAAAGGAAGGATGGGGGTGATAAGGTGAAATCCAAAACAAAGTTCAGCAGGTTTTTAAATGGCACAATATAAATCGCATCGCCAAGGTTATTTTCGCGGATAATCTTTATTGCTCGTCGGCGGACTTTTATCACCGTTGCGCTGCTGAGGAGCATCCATTCTCTCGCGCTGAGGGCCTCCGATCGTCCTGATGCTTATTCTACTTACTGAGGGCTCCCGCTCGTCAGCTACTTTCTGGATCTGCAAGCGAGTGCCCCGTCGAGAGCTCCGTACGTTGACGACTTCTGTGGTGGTGCCGAGGCTTTTGCTTGTCGGCAAACTTCTGCTACTACTGCTTCACCAAGGGCCTCGGTCCGTCAGCGAGGTTAGGGTGTTCGTGGCCTTCTGCGGCTGCTTCTGTTTGTCGGCCGTTTTTGCTGAGTAAATGCTGCTTTTATAAATTCTTCTGTTGCTTTTATTATCTCGATTGCTCTTCATGAATATACCAACGACAATTGAAGTTTCCCAAATCATTTCTTTATTCACAAGTATTATACATTCTATTTTTTAGATAAAGGAGTTATTAAATAAAGAATTAAAATTTTTTTAGTATATATACAATATCCAATATTGCAATAAAATATTTTTTTAATCATTTTATGCGATTAATTTTTTTGACATTTTATTTTCAAATGATTAAAAATGAAAAAGATTTATTTAAATATATTATATAATATGGTAATCTTAAAATCTTTTAAGATCTAAATCGTAATCACTTTTGAGGAAATATTTTTAAAAAATTAAAAATTTATTGTAATATGCTTGTTGCTTTTAATAAATATTTGATATTTTCTCACATAATTTTTTTACCATAATTTTTAATTTCTATCGTTTGTAGGATTGTGTCACTTAATCCCATTTACATTGGATAAATCTTTACTTAGAAACTTTAGTTGTACGTGAAAAATCTGGGGAAAAATCCATTATATTTTAATTTGTATGAAACTGTTTACTAGTATGATATTTGTCTATTGTCAGATATATAATGAAAAAAATAAAATTATTGTCATTCCTTGAATAAAAACTATAGGCTAAGTCTAAAAATAAATGTTTGATGTCTCTTATATCACATTAATTAATCTTAATAATTATTTATATTTCAAATATTAATTATGTTTGATCATTTAATTATGAATTAAAATTCCTTATTGCATCCTTGATTTATTTTCCCCTGCTTTTCTATCGCTCCCAACTGAAATAAATGTATTCTACTGCTTTACCAGTTATTCAATATCACAATGATATAATATCTTCAATGAAGTTACTTTAAATCAAATATATAAATTTTAAATCGTTTAACTTATTTATATATAAACAACTTTGTATATTAAAAATATTACAAGCTTTTTACTAACTTTGATTCCCATTTTTATGTAAATATAATTTATTAATATATTTATTAAAAAACATAATTTTATTTTTAACAGTTTGTAATATTATATGATTATTTTATGCTATTTTAAACCTAAATAATAGTTAAAAATTTTTTAATGGGATTTTTAAATAAGATTTGAAAACTCAATTTTTTAAATTAAACGAAATAATATATTTTATTATATATTATTCAAAAGAATTTACTACTTTGACATTATTATTAAGAGATAACAAAATATGTTCCAATACAATATAGTAAAATAAATGATAATCTAATTTAGTTAATTTATAAATAATTCTTATAAATTCTTATTAACCAATTGTTACGTTATATACCATGTTATAATAGGGATACTTTATAATGTGTCATAATAATTAAGTAATTAAGTATTTATATTCTACGTAATTAATAACATCTCTATTATTAAAAAAAGATGTTAATATTCTTTATTAAAAGTATTTAGATTTCTTTAATAAAAGATTACTGTATTTATAATTTTCAGATACATTCTAAAACTTAAATTTGTGTAATATATTTATGTAAACAATAAATAATTAAATAATCAAATGGAAAGCATTTTTTGAAATTTTTTTTAAGGAAATATAAACACTTGCTATCTACAAGGATAGTTATATTCCCATAGTAATGGGTGAAAGTAAAAAATTATCGCAATCAATTTTTAAAAATCCTATTTTTTTGCCCCTTAAAGGTAAATGTGGAAAAAAATATATTTACAGCATATTATTTATAATGTATTATAATACTTTATAAAAACTTGAATACAAGGAAAAGGAGAAAAAAATTAAATTTATTTCGTTGTTAGATATAAAGCGTTTTTTCTTCTCTTGAAGTCGTGAAGTAATCTATATATAGAAAATTTGTGAACAAATAAGAAAAAATTGCAATTTCAATTTTTTTTTAAATGTAAAATCATATTTTTGTTCTTTATTCCTCTCCTTTCGATGACCATATTTCTTTCTAAAATCTTGCGATTCACCAATAGAAAAACTCTTATATTCCAAATAAAGTAAGTTTATCGACATATCTATAAAAATTCTATAAAATCGACATTTTTTATTAAAACAAGCTTATTATTGAAATATGCAACTTAAAATTTCAAATAGAAGTGAAGCTCTAGCGATAATTAATAACTTCGGTAGAATGTGCACTGATGACTCGTTAACAAAGCCATTTCTATAAAATTTCTACTAAGCTAATTCCGTGCTCCATTATTTTACTCGAATTTCAAAGCCTCTTTTAGAGCATTGGTAGATACACCATCTCGCAGTTAAACTCTAACACACTGATAATATTGAATTTTTTTAATAACTGATGAAGAAAATAGATAAATTCATCGCTATCACAATAATCTCTACAATTATATTGAGCAAAAATTTACAAAATATTGTACACACACTATAAATTTAAAATTTTGAATAGTAGTTATATAAAATAGTATAAAGATTAATATAGCTGCGCTCGTAAAATCGATGAGATATTTTATTCTTTGGTATTCTATACGACTTTTTTTATTGCATTATAGTGTTATGTTAAACTAAGTTTACAGCTATTAGATTATAAAAGCCCTCAATAAAAATTTCAGTATCAAACTTTGACACTTATAAGATATTCACGATGTCGTAGTACTTAATGTCTATGTCTAAGTCTTATACACAAAGTCACAAAAGAACTTATTAAATATTTAAGAGGTTACATTCTTTTATTTCGACTCAAGGTATGAATCTAATTATTCTTTGAAATAATTTTTTTTCCCTTAGTTATTATAGAATTTATTTACTTATTTGAGAGTATCAATTTATCCATAATTTATATTTTTATTTTTTAATCAATTTTATCAAGTTACCAAATTACTTTTGATTTATTATTTAAGAAAACTACAAATTATTGTTAGTAATAATTTAGGTTCCTCATTTTTTATTTATTCCGATTATATTTAAGTAAAAGTAAACAGTTAAACATCGGGAATATTAATTTTATTAAAATAGCACAAATATTATTAATTATTAATTAATTAATAATATAATTTTAATTTATATTAAAACAATTAAATATAATAATATAAATGTTAATTTATAAAAACAAAAGTCGAAATATATATTTTACAACGAACATAATCTCTAACAAATAAAAATATGTTAATTACCGTTCTCTTAATAAAATTAGTAATTTATTAAAAATAACAAGATCCAAATGATTTTATTAAAAAAAATTTGGAATCAGAAGTTTTCAAAAGATAATTTGTCAACAAAAGGTTTCTATTTTTTTTCTATACATTGAAGGTGGTCGAATAATCAATACTGACATAAAGCTATGAGAACTTATGTGATATAATTTCCAGTTTACAGTTACATTTTTGTGATATTAAAATAAATTTCATATATGAGAAGCATAATTATTTACAATATTGGTTGTCGAAAAATACTAATATTCAAAATTGGAAAATCTAATTTTACACAGGTAATAAAAAAGTATAGTTTTGTCTCAAATAATAACAACAATAACAACAGCAAAAACAATAATAATATTAATAATTATAAATATTCTAATTATATTTTCAAGAGAATAACATTACTTTCATTTACCTGACTTTTCCCAAAAATGCTTTAATTTCGACAATTAATCTTAATTTACTCCTATTAATTTTTGAGTAATAAAAGTAGATAAGTTCCTATTTAAGTTTGAAAAATGTATTATTTTTAATTGTTTGTTTAAGTTTCACCAGTAAAAATATTATAAAGTCAGTCTTGTGTATTTACTCACCCTTTTCCCCTTAACAAATTCTTTTGATAATTCTCAGTAATATATAAATAGTGAATCTCTATATACTATAATCATTGCAATGTGGGTTGTCAGGTCAGTTACTATGTTTTCATCGAGTGATTATGTGTATTTGATTTATCTCTTCTTAAGTGGAACACTGTTTATTTAACACGTATATTGTACAAAAGAACGGCTGCAATAATGCTCGACCTTCATTTTTCCTTGTGTATTCGCAACTTTACTCATCTAAAAGTATTTGCTTTCATTTATGTATGGCGTACATTTTTGGCACGTTTTTTTTTGAACGAGACGACTTGCAGAATAATTGGATAACATTATTATATGAGTTATAAATTTTGTTTAAAAAATAGCAACTAATATATATTATATTCAATATTTTTATTAAGTTATGTAGATTCAATGTTTGAATTCGAATAATAAAATTATGTCTAGTTATTATTATTTATATTAAATATTATTTTTATGTAAGGTATTATTTTATGGTATAAGGGATTTTTTTTCATATGATTCACTCGGAAACATTTATTGCGAATTATAAAAAATCAATAATTGCAAATAAAAAGAAAATATATTCCAATTTTTAACGAACTGAGTTATTTAATTTTTTTTCATAGTATTGCTTCGTCTGTTTCATATGTAGATACTTGTTTAAAAGAATATATTTACATTTAATTAATTTATTATATTATAATTTATTATTGCAAGTGTAAAATATGATAATTAATGAGAGAGAGAGAGAGAGAGAGAGAGAGAAAGAGACAGAGTACGGTTGTGATTGCTTGTCCAGCGTGTATGCAATATAACGACAGGTAACTTTTCTAGAGAGTACCGACATGCTGACTGCGGAGATGAAAAACATCTCTTTCCCTAATAAAGACAGTGACCAACGACTTGGGAGATACGAGATTGAGGTGTCGATTAACAACGATATATTCTATTGTACATAAAGTATTATAATCTGGTTATTAAATAATTGATTATTAAATCAAAATGACACTCGTATTTTTAGTTATTTTTTACTCTTTTGTCCACACAATTATTGCAATCCTTCAATAATATTTTTGTGTCTTTGAGAACTTCAAATCTATACTATGATAATTATATTATAAATATTAATGTCAAAATTAAGATAAGCAAATTATAAATACACTAAGCTACAATAAATTTAGTTTATGGAAATTTATCTACTGAATTATAATTTATAATGCATTAAAGCTCGACCGCATTATTTTCATATAACGACCCATCTGCATTCACAATGTGCTTCACTTGTAGTTACAAGAAACCAAGCAAGGTACCAAACTATTTTCCCTCAATTACTTTACGAACCAACTTCTGGAAAAAAGCTTGATAGCGTTTGGAGAACATATTTTAAGGTAAATTAAAGTATATAATAAAAAATTGATTTCTTTATGATTTTTATGAAATATTATTTATATATTTATAAAAACAATCCTTTAAAAATGGTAGTTTTGTTAAAGGATACACCTACTATTTAAGTACTTTAAACAAGCTGTGTAATTTTTTTTAAAAAATAAAAAATGTATTAAGCTGTACGTTTTTACATACATATTCTTATAACAAAATTAATTTTACACAATTATTCCAAATCATTTCATATCAAAGCAAAATAAAATTAAATTGATGCATTACCATCTATTTTATTCAACATAAATTTACAATATATCATAAATCTCATGTCTAAGAAAGAAAGGGACAAATATTTCTTGGAATAATGTGTTTAAATTATTCCAAGAGTAGTTTTTAAAATTTATAATTTAGGTCATTTTATATTTTTTAGAAAATACAACAAATTATATTTATAAATTCAGTTAAAATAGATTATAGTCAGATATTCAATATAATTCAGACCTCATAAAAAATATTAAATCATACAAGTTTAAAAATAAAAATAAAAATTATTTTATGAGAATAGCTAAATATTAATTGAAATTTATTAAAAATTATATAAATTTAAATATATGTACACTAATAATTACATTAATGAAAGTAAAAGTACAACTACAAAAAAATTTAATATATGTATTTTTAACAAAGAAGTAAGTAGGTTAAAGACGGTATAATCGATTTCTTCTTGAAAAATAAGATGTTGTTATTTTAGAAGTAATAGTTTCTAGCTAATAGCGAACAATTAAGAATATGCGGTATATTCAGAAAAAAACGAAGTCGATGTAGTCTAGATGAAAAAAGGGGAAAAAAAGCTTATATATTTAAATTGAAGTCCTTTTCAAGAGAGGTATTATTCTTCACTATTTAACACCATTTTTGAGAAGTTTCCATGGAAGATTTCTTTATTAGAACCTATTAACGAGGGAAGCCAGATATTCTCCACTGCCCTAGTGTTACGAATCAACAAACATTCGATCATCCGTATCAAATAGGAAATAAACTCAACCAATAGCACTAAAAAATTCAAGTCAGCAAACCCCAGGCACACTCGTTATTATAAGCAACAATGATATTGGACAAACATATGGTTAACTCAACCGTGCAAATCACATAATGGCAAATCGTAGTTTCCTGAATCAGCAGTTTTATTTTTTTCCTCAATACGGAAACAAACAAAGGATTCTAGTATTAATAAGTTACATCTTTAAAAAAGTTTAAATAAGGGTTAGGCATTGAATTAATCAAGAATTTTTCATTAGTGGTAAAATCTTACTTAAAGAAATAGGTATTAAATCAACGATTGCACTAATATTAATATTATATAGTTACATGTTGATCAATACATAAAACTCACTGTTCGCGTTTGCGCGAGGGTCAGATCGGGAAGGATAGATATGAAGTAGAAAAGTGTTGTTGATTACACTGAATGAATATATATATATATATACTTTATTTCGGTATTATTGTTTTCACTAAGCTAACTCACAAACGCGATATTATAAGGAAGGAAGTGTAATAGCGTAATGTCCGTATCTTGCGCCAATATAAAATCGAGAAGTGAAAAAATAATAAATCGCGCCAATATTATATTTGCTTTACTAAAATAAAAACATAAAAACAAATGTGTCGGAGCGACATTCTTTCCATTAGATATATTCTTAAAAACCAGATTTTTCCATTTTATGTTATATTCACATATTAACATAACATTCGATTTTAATACTTTTTTTTTAATTTTTGAAAATAGAAATATTGGGATTTTTATCGAAACTTACAAATAAAATTATAAATTTTTATTATAATATCAGTATAATCATGTTCTGATTATTATTTAACTATTTATAAGTGTAAAAGTAATAAATATTATAGAAATATTAAAAGTTTATTAATATCATTGTAAGTAATTTTAAAAGAAGGAATTGGTGTGTTTTGCAGAACTTATAATACCAATCCTTGTTCTGAATCGGGACTAAAATTTAAGTGGGAGGTCAGATTGTGTCTGATGACCACTGGATAAGATGGAATGGAGTGTAAAATTACTTCTTTAATGAAAGAAAAAAAAGTTAAGAAGATTGCAATTCTGGAGAAAAAATTTAAATTGATGAATTTCAAGTGTCGAAATTTATATGTAGTTTAAACATGTCTAGGTGATAAAAAGGCAGAAACCAATCGATATTCTCTAGTATGTGAGGAGTTATGACTAGACTAAATATTACAATTAGAAGTTAATGAATCCAAATAGAAGGTGATAAGACAACAGAGAATTAATAACGCTCTGAATGAAAAAAACTAAAATTCTATATAACAAAAATGTCTAAAATGCCTGGTATGAAGCTGATATGTTTCGAATTAAAAATGAGAGAGGAAACTTCTTCGATACAAAGGTTAAACAAATACATTTTTAAGTAGACAATGATCATGGAGATTAATGAAGGAGTAACCAAACTCGTTGAGTATAAGAAACCAAAATTTAAGGCCATGCAAGTATCCTAATGTTACGTAAGAACTACGAATGCACTTTGAGTAACATCCGTGCGAAGAAAATGTTGTGAACTCCTCGTGATTTTTTAAAACAAACCTTTCTAAAACAAAAATATATTTAAAAAAATATTATAAATTATTATATATATTTCAACCGACTCATCATTTTACATTCTTGAATTTGATAGCTTACTTGGAAGTTTGATAAACGTAATTTAAATATTAAATAATACCTAGTATAAATTACTTAAATTTGATATACATGAATATAAATCACGATGAAGATTTGAATTAAATACTGTCTATAATTGCAGTCGCCTATATTTAAAAAAAAATAAAGGGTTTATATAATGAAATCGATTTAATCTTATGTATTTAAAAAATAATATTATAAAATACTTATTTAAATGAAATATTAATTAAGCATTAACATTTATAAGTATTCTTATGTAAAAAATAAAAATGTTAATAGTTAAAAGTATGTTATTAATTTTTATTTAATAATGCAATTATTAAATTCTATAAAATAAATAAATAAAAAAACATTATAAAAAATATTACACTAGATAATTACCCTTATTATAATTTATTGTAACTCTGAAATTTATGTAGGTAAACAAAAAAAAATTAGTTTTATTTCGCCGTTTAACTAAAAGAGTTTATTATAGTTCATTCAAATGAGATACAGTAATTGTGAGTAGTAAGTAGTATTAATATACATATACTTATTATGTTTTAAAATATATTATATTGTATAACATACGTCTGTGATGTCTTCAAAGAGGTTTCATAGTTTATTTAAAAATTTTAATTCTCATGATGTTCAGTTCATATAATATACATTATATAATATTCAAAAACTATAAACTTTATTAAAATTATTAATTTTATTTAAAAATAATAACAAATTCTAAATTAAATTATTGGATACATGTAGTAAATTTTACGTTCACATCACAAATTCTACTAAGATAATGGTAATTTACCGACTTTTGGCAAAGAAGAAATTACAAATAGTTCTATTACAGTTTTTAATGTGTTTATATTGCATTGTGCTCTTATTTTTGCGGAAACAAACATAACCTTAACTTTTATATGAATATCTTTACATATTGAGTTTTTAAAATTGATTATTCATTAATTTATTAATTACCTTCATGATTTGTTTTTTGTAAATCTGTTATTTGAATATCGTGAAACTATTTTCATTTTACTTGTTCATAACTTAATTAATTTTAAGAACATGTCTAAACGTAAATTAAATGAATTTTTAGAGGTTTTAGATGGTATGAAACCTTCTTTTCAGAATTCTTTGGATTCTGATGAAGAGGATGATGAAGCAAAAGAAGAAAATTATGACATTATGCATGAAAATGATATTGAAGGTAAATTTTAAATATTTATATTTATATTTTTAAATCTATTTATAATATAATTGTGTCCCTAAATAATTTTAATTGCTAAGAACTTAAAATTTATGTAATCTTAAAAAGCAATTAATTTTAATTTAATACATTCACTGAATAAATTTAATACATTAATAATTTAATTAAAATAGATTAAAATTAAGGTGAATTAATTATTGCATTTCAAATAGGTGTAGAGGATGGGCCATCAGCACCAGAAACAAATATTGGATTCACTGCATTTAATATGAAAGAAGAATTAGAAGAAGGTCATTTTGACAAAGAAGGACATTACCATTGGAAAAAAGAAAAAGAAATACGTGATAATTGGTTAGATAATATCGATTGGCTTAAGGTTAATTAAAACTATTGTATTAAACACAATAACCACAAAAATAATCGTTAAATTTAAAGTAATATCAATTAAAATAATTAATATATGCAACTAATTAGGTAAAAGGTAAATCAAAAGATAATAATACTGATTCAATAAAAGAAAAAAATTCAGATGACGAGAGTGATGAAGAAAGTGATTTTATGTTTGATTCAATACCATTATATAAAAAAATTTTGGAATATTTAAAACCTGGTGAAACGGTTTCAAAAGCTTTATGTAGATTAGGTATTATTTAAATTTATATTATATGATAATATAATATAATATAATATAATATATTTATATGGCAATATTAGTTACTTTAATACTGTTTAAAATTTATTAAAAAAAATTATTGTATTATCTGATAGGAAAAGGGAAAAAAAAATTAACAACAGCTGAAAGATGGAAAAAGAAAAAAGATCCAAATGCGATAAAAGAAGATGAAAATTCTATCAATATTATAAATTTGACAGAAATAGCAAATGAGTTATTAACCAGAACAGGTAATATGGATATTTATCAAGAAAGTTATGAACAAATTGAAAAAAAGATTGCACTTGCTGATAAACATTCACATCCATCTAAAATTGAAGCAGAATTAGATATGTTTGCAGATGATTTTGATTCAAAAGAAAAAGATAAGATAATAGAAACAAAAGTATCAGGAGGTAAAATAATACATTAGATTATTTTCATTTAAACTTTAGTTGTACAGTCACAATAATTATGAAAAATTAAATTAATTTCTAAAAAGTACTTAAATTAATGTTTAAAAATTTTTTTAAACAGAATCAATGTCAAAGAATACTGAAGACATAACTGAAGAAAAATTGGTAAATGGAGAAGTATCTTGGGAAATAAAATGGTCACAAGAAGAGAAAGCAAAAATTCATGGACCACATAGTAGTGAACAAATGCATACATGGGCAAAAGAGGGCCGATTCAAAAATGGAGCATGGGTACGAAAAACAGGACAATATGGAGAATTTTATAATGCTTCTCGTATAGATTTCGAATTATATTTATAATTCTTAAATCATAATATTCATAGAAGCTTTTCATTTATACCATCATCAAAAATCTTATAATACAAGATTTGTTTATTAATGAGTAAATAGTTACTATATACAATTTAAATTCTTTTTTAATAATTCTGTACAAAGTTTACATTACTTGACTAAAAAATACATATTATTAATATTCAATGAATTTTTTTTTTATGTTTTTTTTTCGCTTTAAAGAATTTGGTAATAAAACTTTTCCGTAATTAGAATATGAACCCTCAGTATTGATCAGGGCTCTTCCACCATTTACGACTTTTGACCAATCACTTCCATAATTTTCATAGCTGCCATGATCCCACGGAATAGTAGTAGGATAACCTGTAAACAATAATTTGTATAATAAACTTCATTTTCAATAGTAATCTATTTTTATTGAAAAATATGAATAAATCATGGAATAATATAAATATACATATATAGATAATTGAATATGAATTAATAAATATTAAATTATAATTTATAATTAATTGAAATTTTGAAGGAACATAATATTTTATAGATTAAAAATATAAATTATGAAAAATATAGTAGTAAAACACATTTGATTGTATAGTAAATAATTTTCACATTAACTAACTCAACTGACTTAATCTTTAATTTCATTTAAGATGATGCTATATTCCATACTATGGTAAAAATAAATTTTTTATATAAATTGAGTATACACATTTGAAATTTTAATACTAAGCTAATATTAAAAAACATATTGACAATATGCTAAGTAATACTATTGAATAATAAAAAGAATTTCAACAAAAATATCCATAAATAATGTCTTGGCTTATATAAATCAATTAATATTTATTTTAATGTTACTATGAGTATCAAATTTTACTTAAAATTTTGTAAACAAGTTTAAATTATCATAATTTTCACAGATACTTTTTTAAACAAATCTAATAAAAAATTAAATTAAATACAGTTCTTATACTTATGTATTTAATTTTAAGAATAATATTTTAATAATTATGGTACTTAAATTATTAAAATTAAATATATCAATATATTAGTATAATACCTACTTGTAATGTATTGTAAACATTTCTAATGATATGGTATTTAATGTACATTATACTTAAGTTGTGGATTTATATTTTATAATATTAAATACAGAAATAAATACAAAATAAAACAAATATTTATAACTAAAATGAAAATAATTATGTGATTTTCATAAATTTATTTGTATACATATCTATAAATATCTTTATACTTTTGTAAAGATAGTATTAGTAAGATAATAACTAACTTTACATGTAAATATATATATATATTATAGTTTGATTCAATTTTTATCTATAAGATTTAGAATATTTGAACATAAATTTTTATTGTAAATTATACATTATACGTTCTAAAATTAATAAAAATCTGTATAAATTTAGTTTTTTCTTTTAAACAGTGTCATTAAATTAATTTGTTTTTAATATTAATGAACCGATTTTTTCAATTAAGATATTAATATTAAATACGAATTCTTTTATATATTATATGGATGATGTTTTCAATTTCAAATTAACTTAAAATTAATGTACTAAAATAAAATTTCATGTACAAAATTTAAATTTTAATTAAAAAAATATTGTTATAATTTGAAATACTTTCTAAAACTATTCAATAGTATTTATAGCGTACTATGTTGCAAAATTATAAGAAATTAAAATTATAGACTACAAAATATTAAATTTTTTAATGTATTAGTGTATTATAATAATAGAACAAAATTTAATATTTTGTGGTATATAATTAATTATTCATTTCAAAGATGAAGTATTAATTCAAAATTAATGTATCGATGTCTAAATTCTATATATATTAAAACTTTGATGTATAGTCAAAAGAATCACTAATTTGTATTCAATAATTTTTAATACATTATACATGTGTCGAAGAAACAGCTTTATAATTAAAAAAAAAATTAAACTTCGTTTTAACAAAATTAATTTTACGAAATGAAACCGTTAAATATTGTATTTTTATATTTAAAAAATTTTAAATAGTGAATATAAATAAAAATACTAAGTGCTAGTTTATACGTAAGAAAAGAAAAAGAAGTAAATTATGCGTTTATTTCCTTTTCCGTTCGTGAACAATTAAATAAATATAATAAATAGAAAGTTATTAAAAAGTTAAAAGAACTCATTTTTATACAAATCAGCTAAAAATTAGATAAAAATTTAGTATTTTACTAGATCAATACAATGTTAAATTACTGAAAGAATATAATACTGCTCATACACCAGAATGCAAAACATTTTTATTTACTGTATTAGATTTTGAATTATATGAAATCTAGATTTTAGAGAAATATCAAAATTAATTTTTTTTAAAAAAATATATATTTCCATATAGGTAATTTGAATGATTCTTGTTTATAAAAATTTTAAAACTAATAATTCAAGACATTATATATTATAAATTATATAATATATATATTGTGTATAATATTATGTTTAATAATGTATATTCACTGAATTTCTAAATTTATTAAAATAATTATTTAAATGTGTTAAAAAACTAATATTGACAAATATAAACATAAATAATAATGAATATTTAATCATCATACATTTATTATTAATTCTATATTATTTATTATAATTTTGTATATAGTGAGATAAATGGCTAAACCAACATATTGACATTTAAAAAAATTATTTTAATGTGTAAAACATATCATTGCATCAATTTCATTATGAAAAATTGTGCAAATTGCGTAAAATGATAAAACAATAATTATAGAATCAATTGGAAGAATTAAAAAATTATACAAATGATAAGTATCTTATTTTTACATATTAATATAAGAAATATGAAAAGTAGGTTTATCACAATATATGTTAATAATTTTTTAAAAATGATTTCATAAAAAGATTTAATAAAATATTTTGTAAAAGAACTAAAATCTTTATTTTTCACAATTTATTTAATATTTTTCAGATTTATTTTTCATCATTAATTAAAAGTATTTTTATAAAAAACTTTTAATTTTTGTAAAGATTATACCAATATAAATGAATAAACAGATTGCGTTATATTATCAAAGTTCTACAAAATTTATAAAACCAATTATTTTATAGAATATTATTTAATTATTCTATAAATTAATAAGCCATAATAAATTTACAATATTTTAAAAGAAAACTATATGGATTATTTTGTAAAATTATATTAGTGTACAATAAAAATATTTAAATCAGATTTATACACTAAATTTAAATATTTTAAAAGTATTATATATCAGTTTTAGAAACTTAAAAGATATAGTATATTTACAAAGAAATAAGCAAAAAATTGATAGGTTTAAAATTTTGATAGTCAAAATTTAATATCCGTTTCAAGAAACATGTAACATGTTTCAGATTTCAAATTTAACAAACAATAATAATTTATAGTGACTTACATGAATTCATTAGAAACAACGAGGGTATAATTAATTGTTTTTAACATAATTCACTCCTATATATCACAAAGTAGTATTATTAGTTTGGTTGGTGATCGGCGCGTAATCACTCGTCAGTGCAAGTCAGGGGATGTTACGAGCGTTATTACACGATGTGCCCCAATGATCTGCTGGATCCACTGACATGCAGCCGAAGGGTACCAACTTTTTCTCTGTGTGCATTTTGGTGCCTGCTGCACTGGGATGTCAGGAGAAAATAAAGGCACCAATAGAACCATCCTAGGAGGTGAAGCCTGCCGAAAAATAATGTGCGAAAGTTGAAGCCGCGAACCCGGTTCAATACACTAGTACGACGCCGCTGAAGCAAAAGAATTTGTGTTCGTTTTTTTTAATTCTTCTTTTCCCTTGACAAACGTTTTTTCGTATTTTGTCAGTATCTATAAAATCTTATGCATAATTAATAAAAAAATCTTATTCATAATTAATAAAAAAATTTTATGTATAATTAATAATAAAATGTTGTGTATAAATAATAATAGAACATTATTTATAATTAATAAATAAATCTTATGTATAATTAAAAATAAAATCTTATGTATATTGTATAAATCATCAAATTTATTGAATTAATAAGAATAATGAGAGATAATCAGTTAAAATCGCGATGCTTTTAAAAAAATATTAATTTAATATAAAAAACAAGTACATTAAACTAATTTGATAACTCATTTTCAAATAATCCAATAAAATCGCAGTTTTTAAACCAGTAACTAATTTTTTTTCTGCTTTACAAAATAAAAAATATTTTATACAAATTTTTATTAAAAAGTGATTTTCCTTTTAACATAATTTAGATTTTTTTTTAATTTTTAATTTAAATTTTATTCTTTTTTTTAATAGTTCTAAAATAGCGATAATTATAAGTTATTATTCTTCATTTTTCAAGGTATTACTTTAAACTTTTGATAAGATAAACAAAGAATTTTAAATATATTAAAACTTACTAATTTTTATAACATATATATTAACTTACCAATTTCTATAACTAATAACACATCGTTAATTTAATTAATATGTAGTATAGTTAAACGAAAAAACTTACTAATGAAAATAAAAATAGATATTATATCTAACAACTTTTAGTTTAGTGTTAGAAACTCATATATAAAAGTTTATTAATAATATATCTAAAACTTCAAATTTCTTTAAATTTATTATTTATTTGAATTTCAATTCTTTATCTTCAAATCTTAACTGTGGACTACGAATGTTGCGGGTTTCGCAATTTGAAATGGAAGTCTGCATGTGAAAATGACGGTATATTCGGCTAGTGCCACCCACAAAACTCGGAACTTGGTGAGCGTTCTCGACATGATCTAACTAAACCCAGCAAGAGGAGGCCCAGGAGCATTGGTGTTAAGATCTGGGTCCAACGGAATATCGGTAAGGAAACTTGAACCCGATGAGTGTTGTCGCAATGATCTAGATAAAGCAGGATTCCGAAAGGTCGCTGTCGCTACTCGGAATCCCAGAGTGAGCAGAACTTGAAAGCGCTGGAGATTGTGCCCCCCCCCCTCACTCAAGTTGTGATTGTTCAAATTGCCGTATCGTCGATAGCTGCTTTGCAAGAAACCTGGACCTAGCGAACGTTTTCGCTATGACCCAGGACGAGCGGGGTTTTTGTGTGTTACGTGCTATCCGAAATCTCGTACAGATGACGGCGGTGATCGCACACTCTCAGGTCTGGGAAATGGTAACAATTTTGGGGGGATATACTGCTTGAGATTAGCGTAATGCTTACTCCTGACGTAGATACTCGTGGAAATCGAAAAGTCAAAGCGGTTTTCTGCCTGTTTAGTATCACATGTGAAATAGCTCTTCTTTTATTCCGCACATAGGAGGTTTTTACATATCGTAGCAAGGAAGGAACTCGAACTAATGGAAACCTTGCTGCATTAGATATAATTTATTATTGTTTATTATTATTGTAAAAAGAGACGAAAGTCGAGAGGGAGATAGGATAGTTTATATGTAGTGGATTTATTTATATTGGTGAAAAGATTTAGTAAGATTCTGCACTCACTCAGAAACTGCAAATCCTCCCTTCCCCATTTAAAATTCAAAGATCGAATCCTATACACTGATGACGAGAAGGCAGAAGCCATCGTTTATTCCTTAAAATCAAAATGTTTTCCCTCTTCCAGTAATGGCTCAAACCTTTCTGTATATAAAATAGGTAATCACATTACATCAAACCTTAACTTTAATGCAGTTCACATTTGTTTCACTTCTGCAAAGAAAATAGCTTTCATAATTTGTAACATTACACTAACTCTGCTCTCACCCCTTTCTTTCCAGATGCTAAAAAATTCCAGTTAAATAATTGTGGTACATTTATCCTTTATCCTCTTTTCAAACTCTCTGGGAAATTTTAGACGGTCGGCGCCAATTATGGCGAATCAGATACTATCGTTAATAGCAGGATGACTTGCAAAGATCTCTCCAAAATTTCCGTGGTTATCAAATTAATGATTAATTTCGTCAGTACCAAAAAAAAATTAGAGTTAGTTTATACATTTTGCTCGGAGCAATTAGTTTTTGTTTAGTAGTTTTCTTGGAGTTATAGTTGTTGTCGTAATTTCAATATCAAGTTTATGATTATCATTCTAATTTTGGCGTGATTTAATTTTTACAGTATCCCATTTTGTCTGTACAGTGACGTCAATAACTAAAATAAAGTAGAAAGAAAGAAAAAACGATTTAATTATTATTATTTTGATCCTTCACTCTCTCTCCCCCTTCCTAATCCAGACATCATGATGGTAGCTGATCTGCCCAGCTATCAGCAACGTTAACATTATTTTACACGCAAATATTACTGCATTTATAAGATTTATGCTCAAACGTATTTTTAATTTCTCAATAAACTTCTGCTATACGGTAAAAAATTTATAATACACCATATAGAATATAATATAGAAATAAAATTAGAACGAAGATATTTCAAGTATTGGATATTGATTTTATTGATTTTCAGTAATGCTGAAAATTATGAGTTACAAATTTTTTCATATATAAAAAAATAAGTAAAATTGCAATAACTTTCTAATTTTTTAAGTTAAACGTTCGTTTAATAGCTCCATCTGTAAATATGAATATATATTAAGAGTCTGCTTTTTTGTTAAACATAATTAAAAGTTTTTTTACTAAAATTTTATAGTAAAGAAAAATAACAAAATATATTTGCAATAACGTAAAACGCTAAAAGAAGTTACTTTCTTCATTCTTATATTCATATATATACTATTTACTTCTATTAATAATTGATAATTTAAAAAAAAAAATTTATGAGCAAAAAAATTTGAATTTAATTTATATTTATGAAAGTTTTAGTGTACTGGATATTGAAATAATATTATATGTGCTTCTATTAAGTATGAATATCTATAATAAAAAAATCTAGGACTAATCTCTAAGACTATCTAAGACTAATATTAAACTATTATAGTATTCGAATGTACTTTTGAAAATTAAATCATCCATTATAAAAGTTATTTTGTTGAAAAGTTAGTTTGTTAAAACAAATTTGATAGAGTTAGACTTTAATAATAGTTTTTATTATCATCCTTTTTTATTTTTAATTTATGTTCGGCAATGTATATTTATATTAAATACAAACATTGATTATCCGACATTTATTTTACTTAAATCAAATATTTTTTAAATGAATATTTTGTATAGGTAAATTATAATAGTACAAAAAATTTAAATTCTACATTAAAATTTTTTATTTAAATGTAAAACAGAATTTTTTAATACATAAATCTCTAGTATGATAATTTTGTTACTCATTTATCTCATTTAAAACATATTTGCATACGTTCGCTCATGAGTAATCTTTAATTTGCTCGCACTTCATGTTTTAGTAAAGCACAAGTGTATAGAAGATGTTTAGATTTTAGAAAACTAGCTAAGTGTGCCTAAACAAAACATTAATAAATTTTTGTCTTCATTATCTTGAACAGTAAATAGCAATTCAAATTATTATATAATAAAAATAAAAACTGTGAGAAAAACTCAATTATTTTTTTAATAATTAAAAGCAGCAAGTAAAAACAGCAACATAATTTTAATAATTTTAGATATTAATTATTTTAGATATATATTAGGTATTTCATGCACACATGTTAATAAATTTTTTTTAAATGAATTAAAAGAATATACTTTTGTTTAACTGTTTAATTTGGTAAAATGCTTGATAAAATAAAACACTGAAAAAGGTCACAAATAGTTTATAGTTTAATTTATAGTTTAATCACATTTATTGATAGAAAAATAAAATAAAAAATACTTATATAATGTTTTCGTAGGTATATAGTGCAATATTATACTTTTTTAATAAGTAAGCATTAATAATAATGAATCGATACTAAAAAGGAATTTTATAATTACCATATATTTTAGTAATTATAATCAAATCATGTAGCGATACCTGTCAAATAATTATTATTATTATAATTTTTTCAAATATAATTTGAAATAAAATTTTAATTAAACACTTATCAAAGACTTCTACTACTTGTAAATGTATTCGCACAATTTTATCGATCTAAATAGTTTCTACCCATTTAAATTTTTTTAAAGCAAGAAAAGAAGATTTATGTACCTAAGACATCTTAAAGGATATTAATAAATCACAAAGAATTTAAATGAACAAGTTTTCGAATGTTCTGTACTTTTAAAAAGATGTCCGGAAAATTTGTTTATCTTATTTCCAAAGAATATTAGAAATTTACGTAAGAGTTATATGGACAATCTGTATCACTACTTTCCAATTGTTCCATTACCAAATTGTGGAATCGAGAATAAGTTTATAAGCAATTTCCTAAGACCTACCTTGACCATAAAATGGCTCATGTTGAATCGTTTGATACGGAATATGTTGCAAATTATGTGACTGTATGTTTTCCTTAAAGAGTAATCCTGGCAGATCATGCAGACCAGTTACAGCTCCTAGCAGATATTTCATTGTGACGACGATGAGGGCGAACAGTGCGGCCATCGCTACTATGATTTTCATTTTGATTAGGATAACTGTTGCTAGATTCTTAAGTCCCTCAATAACTAAGGAATATACAAGTTAATTATACATACACGAAATTTTAAAAAACTTATGTACTGCATTTTTCAAGTAAAGCATATATAAAACATAAAGAAATGTCGGTGGTTTTTTAGAAAATACACAATACACAAGTATTTAAAAAAGAACATTACATATATTATTTTTAATAGTTCCTCTCATATATTAAAAATAAATTTAATAAAGTCTTGTATTGTTTCGATAAATAGTGTCAAATAAATATTTATTTATTTACAAGTAAATTTAAAAATACAAAAAATAGTATATATCAATCTTCTTTTCAATTTTGAACTTTTGCAATATATATAATTTTTGACAAAAAAAAATATTAATAGAGAATTTTATGAAAATGTGCAAATGCAAATGTGTTTATGAATCCTGTATCATTAAATTATTTAAATATAAAATTTTTTTATCTTTTTAAGTATAAGCATTATATTTTTAACAATAGAATTTTTTTTTAATTATGTAGAATTTGTATTTTTATTAAAAAATCATTATTAGCAGTTTAAAATATACATGAAATCAAGTATTTTATAAAATTGATTATAAATATTATTCAACAATAGATTAATTAATCTTATTAAATTACAAAACAATTTTTAGTCACATGAAATTAAATTTAATATTAATTTGTCTAAACTATTTTGTAATTATTTATATTATAAGCTTTTTATATTTTAATGAGATTTCTTAGTCTCTTTCAATCAACTTCCAGGGAGAGAGGAAAACATAAATATCGAGAAAACGTGTTTAGGTCATGCTAAAAACAAGGAAATCTCAAAATATATCAGAGAGGGAAAAAACTTTTATTAAAGAGCTCTTAACATTGAGAAATATTTTGAGTAAACTATTTTATCTTGACGTTATTACAATATTTTTTATGTAATCTAAACAGTGAGAGTACTTTAGATTACTACTCCGAGTATGAATACGATATTCCTGTATGTTCTGTTTGCCGATTTATTTTATAATTGGTACAGGCAGAAAATAATACGTCAATAATTCTTCAATCATAACGATTTTTCTACTGTTATATTTATTATATTTACTAATATTAATTATGTTTAAAAATTGTAACGTTTTGACACAAGTGTTGATACAAAGTATACATATCTTATATTTATTCACAGTACGTAAATCTTTTATTTAAAAAGTATCGTCCAGTCGATAGTTAGGTATTTCTGTGGGCTATTGAGAAGATCTTATAAACGGATTTCCCAGAAAATACGCTTGGAAACTTGAACTATCCCAGGTATTACGGAAAAATGACAAGCGTTTTAATTTGCAATTCCAACTTCCAAGAAAAAATTATATTGTGCAAAATTGCATTATTAAGACACTTAAATCTCCATTATAAAATATAAAATTTAATTTTCAAATATAATAACTATAAATATTTGCAATAAAATTATAACGTTATGTCTTTATTAATAAAAGAAGATAATACAATTTAAAAAAATTTATACTACTGAATGTGAATACTACTGAAAATTGAAAGTAGAATAGAAATATATATAAAATATTTTATACGGTTGCATTTATTTATCTATTTGAAATTATATTATTTTAAAAATTCAATTTAGAATTTAAAACTATTTTAAAGCACATTCATTTAGTATGTGAAATAATCCTAATATATGTATACAAAGCTTTACGTGATTTGTCACATATCAACGATTAAATAAACACAAAAATTATATAACATGTAAATAAAATAATTATTTATTTTTTCTATTGTTATTTAAAATCAATTGGTTACACGACAGATCTTGTTTTACATTTAAATAGAATATATTCAGAAACTAAAATTTAAATTTAAAATGAAATAATCAAAAGATGTGGTGTTTGTTTATGCACTTCTATTAAAACGTATTTTATTTTATACTTTTTAAAGGAACATAATTAAACATTTATTTTCGTGATTTATTCTATATATTATTCATGTTCATCAAAAGCTTAAAGGAAATAATATAGATTTCTATCGTTAAAAAATTTCAATAAAGTGAAAAAATAAGATCTTGAAGAAAAAATATAATAAAAACATCAGAGCTCGGGAAAAACTAAGAAACAAAAAAAAAAATACATAAAAACAGATAGAGGGCAAGAGAGCAAGAAAACAAAGAGGAAGTTGGAACGTGTAGTAAAAGCCGACCGTTGCCAGTGCCACGCCTGGTAAAGGGTAGTATGCTAATGCAATTATGGAAATCGCGGTATGGAAAGCAGATAAGAGACGAGCGTTGTGCCCTCCTGTTTCTCTTCTTTCTCTCTTTCTCTCTATTTTTCTAATATTCCATGAGCTGGATAAAGAGTGAGAAAGAAACATACATAAATACTGTATCTACTGTAAAAAGAGCAAACAAACTGCACTGGTAAGCAATTCTCTACTCTCGGAATTATGTAAGTCAGCATGTTACAATAATCGTGAATATAATTATGGTAAAGAATGTATGAATAAAAGAAAAATAATGCTGAAACTAATTTTTCTCACTAAAATTACGTAGAGATTTTATTTTTTTAACAATTACTATATCATTTTTGTTATTCACGCTATACCTTCTATTTTTTATTTTTTGAAGCTACTATTCTTCATTGCTAACGTCTTCATTTACTCAATAAATTTTCCTTCACCCAATTTTCTCTCATTAGGCTCTTCTCTTGTACTATTACTATTTTCTGTTTTTATGATGTAATTTTATTATTTTGTAATCGCGAGGAAATTTTATATTTATATTTTTTATTTATATCATTAAAAACTTTTTAATTGGATTCAATAGAAAATTTTACAGCAATATGTAAAAATTTATTTATTTATTTAACGATTAACCTTAAAGATAAACATACCTATAATAAATTCCTATGAAAATAAAAATATGAGAGCAAAATTTTCAACTCAGAAAGTATTATTAATTATAAAATTATTTTTGCTTTCTTTTCAGTTACAAGAAAAAAAGGTTACTTGCAAATATATGTAATTAAAAAGTAGTTATACTTAAGTATGGTAATGATTAGAAAGAATATTCTACATCTTGACGCTTTCTATTCCCTATTTTAAGATTTTCAGTATAAAAAAGTGACTGTGCAAAGTTAAAAATTTCACACTTGCTAGCTAATATAATTTTATTTGAAACAAGATAGAAATCATTCTTAAATATATATATATATATATATATAGTATATATAAAATTTCGATATAGAAATTCAAGCTTCAAGAAAATATTTTTTATAAGTATCATAAGAAAGATGTTACGATCAAATTTACAATTTGTACATTCCTATTATATTATAATTGTGACATATATAATACCTTAAATAACCATACATAATAATAATAATAATCAAACATTAAAAATAAATTTTAAATGTTCTGTTCAGAATCGTAATATATAATAGTCAGTTCCTTTAATTAATATAAATACTCTACCTTCGTTTACATCTACATAAGCATACATTTTTTCATTATCAACGTTGCGTTCATATAAAAAGTAAGAGTACGCTAGCAAATCCTGAACCAAATACACTCATGGTAAAGAACCAATATCTTTTTCGGATATTATCACATTTGGATGTGCTCTATATTCAAGAGATAGATAAAGAGAGAGAGAGAGAGAAAGATTAAGAGAGATAGAAAGAAAAATGTTTAAAATATATGGAAGCATGTAACGCTAATCGTACTCACAAAGTAAAAAGTGTTGTTTGTGTTTACGCGATGGTGTGGACTGCCGCTGTGCGAGCCCGGGACATACGAACTGTAGCAAGACAAAGACGCACAATAAGAACAGCAGCGCGAACTGCGAACAACGCCTCATCCTCATAAACGACAAGAATCGCCCGCCGGACGCACGTCTTTATATCTCGTGGCGAAAATTACGCGCGACAGTAGGTGAGCGTAGAGTACAAACTCACGTGGCTCATAAATTCACAGAAAGAGGCCGTACAAGAAACAGAGAGAAATCCGCCTTTACGCAGAATTTTCGTTTACGAGGCAGACGCCAGGAACAAAATGTGAACGTCAGACTCCGTCACAAGAACATTGATTGTGTCTCTGAAAATAAATAGTTTATGAAAAGCTTCAGACATAACTTGATTTTATACTTTTGGATACAGATTTACTAACAAATTGCCTAATAAATATTCACGTATTAGGTAAAGTATCCAAGCTAATCAAATTATAAATTAAATAAAATTATATACTTCAGTTCAAAGATTTATTACATTTTACACTATTTCGCGTATTTTAGCAAGCAATAAGAAAGTTTAAGTCGTTTATTAAATCCATTTGATAATTTTCATTTTTTTACTAAAAAAATCTATTTGAATATTTATAATAAAAAATATATATAATGATGTAATTATAGATTTATTATCATAAAATCTAAAAAATTTAAACTTAAAAATTATCATAAATACATCAAATAATGTTTATTAATATGTGGATAAAAAAAAAATTTTTATAATATATTTTTGAGAACACTAACAGTTTTTCTAAAATATTTTTGAGAATCAAAAAGTTATGAAATAAAATTATATCTATTACTGTGAACTACTTTTCATTTATAAAATGGACTGAATAAAAATTAATGATTTAATGTCAAATGTAAATTTTGTGCGTGTATGCATCAACCAAGTTTTATTAGATTTATGAATTGATATACAATACGTCAATTATTGTATACTTTATTTATTGTCAAATTTAATCATTATAATAAAAATATAAATTTATTTTAAATTTCGTGTTGAAATAAGTATCAATAAATAAAATATTGTATAATAAAATATTTAACATTACATAAACAGAAGCTTTTATTGCACGAATTCTGAAGTAAAACTACAGAACAACCAAAACCATGCAAGTAAATAAAATAAAAAAATAAAATATCGAAAAAAATAATAAAAAACAAAAAATAAAATATAAACAAACAAAACAAAAATTTTTAATTTAAGTCATTAAATACGTTCGAAAATATGAAAAACGAAAAGTAAATTTTGTGTCTAAGGAAAAAGAAAAGAAAAAAAGAAGAGAAAATTAAAAGTGTACAGAAAAGAGGAATAATATAAATGAAAGCATATACAAGATAGTATATAAAGGAAAACTTACAGAAGTTGATTTAAATGTATACAAAAATAATAGTATATGTACAAGTAATAGATAAGTATTTTTTAAATACTTATACAAATATACAATAGTAAGGTACCATTGTCAGTATTAGTTTATGTAGTACCAACGGAAAAAGCTGATGAAATAATTAAAAACATAGAGTAAAAGAAAGAATAGAATCAAATAACTTATGAATTTAAACAAAGAAACATGAAGAAACGCGCAAAAGAGGAGAAATATTATGTTTCAAGTATATGAAAAAATTGAGTGATACAAAAAGACAGAGAAAAAGGATAAATACAAAAAATTAAATAAAAGAATGAAAGAAGTAGTAAGTGGAAAAGAAAGTAAAAAATAAAATAAGAATCAAAAAAATAATGAAGAACATTTAAAGATGATGAAATAAGAAGAGTTGAAAAAAGATAAAAAAATCATAAAAATCTATAAAAACTGAGGGGATCACCAAAAAGAATATGAAAGATAGAATATTTTGAAAAAAAAAGATATAGATGGTGAATAAAATAAAAAAACAAGATAAAGAGAGATTTACAAAATGGTAAAATAGAAAATGATAGGCATAAAAGAAATTTTAGAAAATAATTAACAGAGGTACAAAGGATAGATTAGATACAAATATAGAAAATATAAATAGAAATATTAAAATGAAAAAATAAATGGTGAACAAATTAAAGAAACAAAAAAATTAAAACTAGAAGAAATTTAAAATATTCTACGAGAACTCTGGAGAAATTAGAAATATTAAATAAAAAAATGTATTTAGAATTCAATATCTATTAATTAATCTAGATATTGCAAATAGATATTAATATCTATTTGTTTTATCATATTAAAGAGAATAATGTGAAGTAAGAGTGTGTAAAACACCTGATGAAGAGTACAAATATGAAGATATAGAAAACGTAAAGTATATAAAACAGGTGATTTAAATAAAATTTAAAAAGAAAATTTACAGTATTTGATGGATTGATACTGAAGGATAATGTAGTATAAAAATATATGGATGAAAATTACTAAAAGCCTATGAAAAGATAAGAAAGTACAAAGAATATATAAAAATGCAATATATAAGAATAGCTAAGAATATAAGTAATGTACAATGATCTTGGAAACGAGATGCAAGAGGATAAAAATCAAAGAAATAAAAGTACATGTAAGAGCTTTAAGAATAAGATTGGAAATTATGAGAAAATAGGAATACCAAAAATAAGATAGTCAAATATATATGGAAAGATAAATTTAATAGAGAATAAAACATTTAGAAAGAAGTAGAATACATAATAGATCAGTAGAAATATACATGGCTACATAATTTAAAAAAAAAAAATAAGACCCTAGAAGAGATAAAAAGAATACTTTAAAAAGTATAGAAAGAGTACAATATATTTATAAAAATAAAGAAAAGAATTATTCATAATAAAATTTTAATCAGACATAGAATAAATTATGGAAAAGGAGAAAATAGATACTGGATGTCTGAAAAAGAAAAAATGAAGATTATATAATGATAAGGACGATAAATTAAACTATATCTTAATAAATGATAAATATAACATAGAATGATACAATAGGTTGAAAAGAAGTTTTAAAAGGCGAAAAAATAATCATTATATGTTATAGTACATTGAACTTATTAAAAAACCAAAATTAAAGAAGAAAGAAAAAATATTAATAATAATTTTTCAGGAAGAGATAAGAAAAAGAATATTATAAATTAAATTATAACCTATAAATATATATATCATTGTGCTATAAATTTAAATAAAATTTTTATTTTATTCGTAAATAAATAATATTGATGATGATAATAATAATGCCAATGACAATGATAAATTAACGTAGATTCAACTGATTTTTTAAATAAATTACATTTATTTTATTATTCTTCAGCTCTCGAAATTTTCAATATTTTTTTTGTTACAAATTTTATTTATACAAGAAATATATTATCTAATAGAAATATTAAACCACATATGTGAAAATATTTAATATTTATAATTTATTACGTACAGCTTTTTAATACTAACATAAATATAAATTTATTTACTTCAAGAAATAAATAAGAATTTATTAAAAATTTGTCTTGTATTTATTAAAAAATAATATAATATATACCTAATTTAAATGTATTATTATTCTCTAAGTAAATAATATCTCTAATTAATTTTAATATTAAAGATATTTAATAAAAAATTCTAAATAGTTTAAATAAATCTGAAAATTACTACCTAATAAGAAGAGTATAAAAATAAACCTTTGACATAGAATTGAAAAAAGAAATTAAAATTAAAAATGTTATTTCTGAGTTGACATTTATAAAGACGCAAAAGATATTCTTAGTATTCGTCTCTATATGCATTTTTTTTCAATTAGATTACTCGTAAAGAACCATCAATATTTTACCAAAAAATTAATGAAAGCATACAATAGATACTTTACAAATAATAGTAAAAAAATAGTTTCAAAACTACAATTTGTTTAAATTAAATTTTCGAGAAAACAGTAGAAGTTTTTTAAAAAATATGATCAAGCATTAAATATCCAAAATTAGTTATTTTTTATTTAATTGTAGATGAGAATATTCAATATAAACTGTATTAATAATATTTACTTTATTTTAGTTATGTAAATAGCACACTTGTTAAAATTACACAGTTTAAATTCATTAAATTAATTTTTCACATACTCAAGAGCTAAAGAAATAAATTTAATAATTAATTATTATTCATAAATTTGTTTGTTATTATTATATCTTCTAAAGATTTAAAGATAGTTATAATTTAGTATATTATAAAATTTGAATGTAGGGTTTTATTGCAGACAAGTATCAATGAAATAAAAATTTAATCAAAAATTAATTTTATTTAACGATTATAACTACAGAGTTAATACAAATTTCATATATATATATTAAATCGAAAATATAATACAGATGCAAATAACATCAATGCAGCAATAGATTTAGGTGCAAATATGTAAAGTTAACTGATATAACATTTATCTTACTTGAAGCAATTCCTGAGTTGTTTATTTCAAAAGAACTCGTTGATAAGGTAAAACGTGCACTTGTTTACATTATATATTTGAACAATTTCAAATCTACATTATGACATTATTCAAATCTACCGATTGAACAAATTTCTCCTTTATTCAGAAACGATATGAATAATAATAGTCTTAATCACCAGTTTAATTTTTATTTATTTTTTAAATATTCAGACTTTGAAAAGATTAACATCTGAAATAAAGTAAAAATTTATCATCCGAGTTTATAATATTTATTTATTTATTTATTTATATAGTAATTAAATTTATTACGAATTTCAATTTATAGAGTTTTATATTATCAATATATAAATTTTTTGATTGACTGATTTAACTGAATTGAAGAATTTTTATAAAATTATGTATTATTCCGCCACATTTAATTATACTTAATCCTACTCATTAAGAATAAAAGTACATGACGAGATATGTCTATAAATGTATGCTTTAACTAAAATAGTCATCTTTACATTAAAAAATGCACTATTAAACTTTAAAACTTCAGTTTATCTACGAAAATATTCTAAAACAATTTATATATAAAAAATATCATGCCTTTAGTTTAACTTAATTTTTAAAACATTGTTCGAAAAAACTTGAATTTAAACCAAAATCTTTTTTTTAACAGTAGTTACATTTCTAATTTCAAAATGTACAAGTATCTTATGATAAATATGAAATATTTCCATTAAGAAATCTCACACAAATCTGTCACGAGTTTTATCGAAATATATTAATATTTAGTATAATTAATATTTATAATTTAACACATAAAATTAATTTAACTTTAAAGATTTTTTATGTAATATTCATACGTAGTAAATCCTACGATGACATAAAAAAAAGTTTATATGTAAGTGTGATTTATTTAAATATACAGTACAATATGTTAAATATTTGCTTTTTGAGTTATTTATACAAGAATTTTGAGAACATTAAAATTGTTAATGCTTATTACTAATATAGAATTATTATTTAAAATAATATATTTTATCATTTGAGTTAGTAGATTTGCTATAAGTTTGTTTCCTCATTATAAAAATGTTTATTTAAAATGTGAATATAATATTTTTTAAAGATTATTTTCAAGGTAAAAATTGATAAAATTAAAAAAAATTTTCTTGAGATCTATGTAACTATTTCTATAACAAACCATAATTTTTTTAATTCTTCAAATATAAAAAATTTAGATCTAATTAGTATATTAAGTATAAATTAAATGTTTACTTTACAACTTAGTAATTATTATTAAATGAATAAAATTAACGAAAAAAATTCTAATTAAAATACTTGATGATATAAATACATATTCATTAATTTTTAAATATTATAATAAATATTAAAAAAAAATCTTTTTAAGCGAACACAAAAAATTAAATTATTTTTATGTCTTTATTATTTAGGATTACAAAAAAATAAAGTATTTTGTTAAAATATAACACTTTTTTGGAAAACTGATATAGTATTTAAATGTACGTTTTTAAAATAATTTTAATAATTGCGTAAATAAACTTATTAGCTCACTTTGAAATTTTAAAATGGTAGAAAATAGTGGAATCGAAGCAGCAAAGAAGACTTTTATTGATTGCATATGAAATTTCTTTGTTTATGTACAAATTTTCAATAAAAAAAAGTGATGAAACATTAGGGAATAGAAAAAATAGACACGAGTTATAATACAATAGGTTACAGAATATATTTTAGGCAAACACGAAAAAAGCATATAAGTGTAAAATCAGACACATAGCATGCATAATTTTGTACGGTAGAGCTAAGAGACATTGAGGTACGACAATACATTTATAAATAGTGGTGAGTAGAAAGTAGGTGGGATAGAAAAAAAGACTGAATCCAGCGTGGAACGAAAGTGGGTATAGAACATTAAAAGTAGTATAATGCAAAGTAAAGACTCACAAATTGGTGTAACGGATAGAAAAGCAGCTGGACTGTTTAATTAATAATAGCCAATCCAGAGATTTAACCAATATAATAGTACCAATATATTGTATAGAATATAATACAGATAATATAATTTTATTATACATACAGCAAACAATTTTCTTATTAACTCTTCATCTACTCATTAGAGCTATTTACTTTCACACTTTATTTATTTTCTTTTTATCAATACATCCTTTCTTGCTTGTTTCGTTAATTTCTCCCTTTTGTAAGTCATCATATTCAAACATTACGACATTTGTATATTTTTTATTTATAATCGTGTCAGCTTTATTAGCATAAAATAACTTTTATTTTATTTTCGTTTATTCAACGCTATAGGACATGCATGAATGATATGCACCTATATATACAGTGTATTAAATTTATTACGTACATGGAAAAGTACGTGTCTCGTAGATCTTAATGCAAAATATACAATACAGTAACCACGGGATTGTAAAACGCTTTTGTAAAATATAGTTTAACAAAACATATTTTTTATTATTTGTCATGTCTCAAATAAATAATATTAAAATAGTTTTATTAAAATGTATTCGTCAATTTTTAATATACCTTTAATATACCTTTTCTATTAATCTTGAATAAAAAATAAAACTACTAACATTTTCGGTACTTAGATTCATTTCCACCTGTGAAATAAAACAATTATTTAAAATTTAACAATTTAAACAAATAAAAAATTTGAAAGAATTCATGAAACAGTTCTTCATCCAAATTAGATCTTATATAACGAGATAATTCTTATGCTAAATAAATAATAATGTCTAAATAACACCTTGTGCTAAATAAACGACTTAAATCAAAGGTTACGAAAAATTGAACTTTAAAAACTGAATCGTATTTCGGCTAACTTTTTAAGCGATCACAATTGAGAACTTGTGGAAAAAGATTAAAAAACACGGTTTATATTTTAAAATATTTAAGAACAAAAAAGAATCGAGAATATCTATACATTTTATTTATAATTGTTTATAAATAATTATTGATTTAATAAGACTTTTTCTTTAATTTTGAATTATTAATAGAAATGTTGTTTCGTTAATTTAAATACTATAAATTTAAAATTAAATAGCATAGAGCAATTTTTTAGATACTTTTATAAATTTTAAAATTAATTATTATTACTTATATTTATTCATAATAATTTAGTGATTTTAATTTAAGTTATAAGTAATTTAATTTCAAATTATTATGGTGAAAATTTAATAAATATTAAAATCTATAATTATCCAAGTAATTTTATGCGAGTTTCAAAATTTATTACATTATTAAATTTTGAAATAGAAAAATAAAACATTCTAATTTTTGTTATGATATCATATTATTTACAAGGATCTAAGAAATTAAATAAAATTATAATAAATACTATAATAATATATTATATTAATTTTAATAACTACATAATTATTTAGTTATGTTATTATTAACTAAAATTAAAATTCCTGAATTTCAATAATGTAGTTTGGTATTGAAATCAGAAAAATTAATTTAAATTGAGTTTAATTTTATATTTCATATTACGATATTAAACGTAAAACATTTTCGTTATTAAACAAAAGTTCTTAATGCAAATAATTTTTTTCTGGATAATTCAATTTTATAAAATGGGAGATGAATAATCGAATATAGAAATAATTTCAAAATGGTAACAGTAAAGTACATAAACACATAATAGATTAATTTAAACTATATAATTTAATCGATAGTGTTGGTAATTACAAAAAAAAATATTTTTAGAAGATAACGTAAGATAAATATATATAAAATAAACAAGAAGAAAATTATAGGAAGTCTTAAATAAAAATCGCTATTCTTATAACAATTCACATGAAAAAATAGATAGCAAAATATTTCTCGATTACTCGTGATGAATTATCGACAGGATCAAGTATAATTAGTAGAACGTATCAATAAAAATATATGGAGACAAACGAACAAGATGTCACAAAAATATTTTGGGGAAAGAAATTATGCGAACAAGCACAGAAATAAAAATATTTTCGAGCCATTTTAATTTCTACTATTTTTTAATTTCCTTTAATCCTATCAACTTAAAAATTTTTTTCATATTTTTAATTTGAATATAAACTCTACCGAGGCAGGCAGCAGTTAAACCAATGACAAAATTTGTGTTAGATATATGTTATTTTTATTGTTAGTTTTACATGACTGTAATAAATTGAGTTTCTTATTCTTATAAAAAGTATAATTTCATCTTTGTATAATCGAGTTGATTGATTACCTTGAAAATCAGCATATTATTAAGCTATTATGCTTTCCAATCAAATTTTATTTTAATGGGCAAAATTATAAATGAGAATTAACTGAAAAGTATTATTTACATAAATGTAAACAATAAAGAACTTTCTATTAAAAATATTTTTCAACTATTAAAAAATTATTCATAATTTAATTTTAAAAAACGAACAGAAAAAAATTTTTACTGAAAAGTTCAATTTAAGGGTAATTAAAAACATTATTTTTATGCTTCTTTCCATAAAAAAATAACACTTGGAAAGATCTGTAAAATTTTATGAAAATCCCATACATATATTCGAAAAGTCAAAATAAAAAAATCAATTCTATTAGAGCAATTGGAAGAAAATAAGAAAATCTGTAAAAATATAAAACAAAAAAAGGAAATATCGCCATGAAAGTGGTTGTAAAGCAAAGAATTAAAAATCATCACACCTTTCACAACGATGATCGGTAGCGTTATATGTTTTGATGAAGCAAAAAACTTTACCCCTTTTATGCTTCTCTTGTCAGACGTTGATTTGTGTATCGTTGTTGCATCACTAACTATCGTGACTAACGAACCGTGGGAGCTGTGGGCGAGAATCCTGAAGCCCTATGCTATTTTGTATAGCAACATAATTTCATGACTACAGTGAGAAAAGAAATGAAAAAATAAAAAAATAAAAAAAAAAATAGAATATATCGGCGTGTTCGAGATTATTGCTCAGTTCGATTAATCCGTCATACATCGGAAGACTATAACGTATTTTAGGTCCATTAAAGTATTTTACCTACTATTGTCATCATCATATTTTTGAGAACTTTTCTAGAATTTACAATTGCTATTAGTACTACGAACTCGATCGTTATTTGAATAAGCTTATGAACAACATTTATTAATTGTCATCTCTTTATGTAATTTTTTCTGGGACGAATACTTGTAAAAGCAAAAAGATTTAGTATAACAAAATTATCAAAAGTTTTTACATTAAATTAAGTACATTCTAAACTAATTTTTAATAATGTAGCTTTATTTTATTCAATAAGTTTTCCTTTTTGACACATACTTTAAGGTTGCGGTGCGTTTAATTTTTTGAATAATTTGAGAATAATTTTTAGTGATTATTTCATATCATTGAATACCACATGAACCCACGGAAAAAAGTAGAGTAACAGATTTTCTATAATTTAATTGATATTTGAAGTTCTAATGAAGATATTATTATTTATTTTATTAGATAAATTAAGCAAAAATTATATTAATTCAAATCTTTAAAATACATATCAAAATTTAATCATTTGTGTAAGCTTTGTAGTTACAATATCAATAAAAAAATCTTTAGTATCTGAAGTTAAATTTAATGAAATAAAAATTTGAAGAATAGGGTAATTAGTACAAAATTTCCTACAATTTTATCATTTATTCTTTGATTGCGAATATTTAGTATTCGTTATAATTACATATCGACAGCAGAAGATTGAAGTAAACTCAAAGAATAAGACACCACAGTGAGTAATAAAAATGCCAACTAATTAAACATAAACAGTTTATTCGCAAAAGAAAAAAAAATTGAATCACATAAAATGTTATTTATTTTAAGTTTTGTATTAAAGGCAGAAAAAATAAGTTAAGAAACAATAAGTTAGGCGCTATTAACGAAATGTGCGACCATTTTAACGACTCCTCAATATTGAAAATGTTACATAATGAATTACGCCTGAAAAATCGAATCGATCAATAATTAATCTTATTATTTCCGGATTAAAATTAGATAACTTTTCTCTTTGAAACTGTGAATGAGAAACGTTAATATATTTACTACACCCACAATTCGATTGGAGTTCGGAGCTAGATGTTTGAATGTACTTAGTTGAAAGCATAATTAAAATGAACGTTCGCATTCTCATATAAATATACTTACAGTCAAGTAGTTGAAAAGAGTTCAAAGAAGGTTATTATTATATGTGTTGTCTTTAAATTATTTATTACTAAATATTTACACATTTGTCTTAATATTTCACAATTTAAAACATAACATTGTCATCGTTTTCCTTAAAGCGATAATCGCTACTATTTTCGTATATACAGAATATCATTATTAAATATTTATATATATATATATATATTTATATATATATATATTTATATTTATACTTATGTATAGTTTTTACGTCCTTACGAATTTATTTATATATTATTATCTTCTCTTCATTATTATTTTGTATTATATAATAGCTTTCATGTAATATAACCTAAAACTAGAATAAGTGCAAATGTATAATCTATGAGATTAAGTAAAACACGCGCAATCGTTAAACAAATTTCAGTTATTGCTTCATTTTAGTTATTTATTTTCAGTTATTTATTCATTATTGCTTAAATTTACAACTTTGGCGTAATGGAGATAATATTCATTAAGCCGCAGGCACTCGTTGCATCTATCTTTTTCCAACTTTCTTTTCTTATCTCTCGATGACTTTCGTCATTATATCTTATTTTATTTTTACTGTTTACATTTTCACGTGCGCCATATTTCAGTCGTTTTTTATTTAACTACATCTGAGAAAGGGCGAACAAGGCTTACCGACAAATCCTTTTAACAATCTTTCACATTTATTAAAAAGATAATAAACGTACAATGTTCTTCAAAATTTTCACACTTCAAATTATTTTAACTGTACTTTTTCATTGATCAAAATCCAAAGATTTTTCTTATATTCTTTGTATATTTGAAAATTTTTTATCTTATTGGATTGAAATTATTTTGTAATAGAAGTAAATGTTACTTTTGTACAAGTAAGCAATAATTTATTATTAAATTCTAATCACATTTCAAAAGCAAATCATTTGCAAAATTATATTTGTACAACAAATGATAGAATTCTTTCAAAACCTTTTGTCTTCCTTCTTAAGTTCAATGAAAATATTCTTATATATAAAAACTGGATTTCATAAATAAAATTTAAAAGAATGAATTTGTTTTGCAGTATTATGATAAAATCTTCATACAAAACAGTTTAACACAAGGAAAATGAATAAATTCCTAATAAGCTAATAATTAAAAATGGAAAGTGATATCATATAAGGATAATTATTATAAATCCTGATGAGAAAAATTTATCTTGAGTTAGTCAGATTTAATCATCATTAAATTGGCACTTTTTCAATCGGTAGTAATACAAAAAATACAGACACAATATATATGCAAATACACGTTTCACAATAATTATACTGTAGACTATCGACTGAGTCAATTAGTCAAAATTATGGAACGCAAAAAAATGAAAACATTGATCTAATTCAATGCGACTCTATTCATTTTTATCAAGAATGTAACTGTTGAAAATGCCGTTCATTTTCGAGGATGGGATGTTCTATTGCCTCAAGATGAACAAGAGACTAATTAGATATTTTTGATTTGATTGTATTTCCTTGATGAGAACGAGTATAGTGTTATCTCACTTAGTTTCTTATCGCTCGCACTTCGTATTTTTTTCGGCATTCCTTTATCTTGTGATCGGATTTTTTTCCACCCTTAGTTTTTCTTCTATTTTATATTTTCTTCTATTATTCCACTTGTAGGACACCATAATTATCTGTCATAAGATATTTTTATTTGTATATGTCTGCAACTTTAAGTAATATTCCCTTCATTTTATTTTCTTTCTTCCGCAGGAGTAAGGTCTCATACTCAGTTATTTTTTCATTTTTCATTTTGACTAAGGTTACTACTTTTTATCTATCTTTGTTATCTAATCGACGTTAATGATTCATAATGATGCTTATTTCTTTACGAATTGCTCTATCGCAAACATTATTAAGTCTTGTGACTAACGGTTTATAGATTTTTGTATTTTTTGCATTCGATTTCGTTAAAATTTGTTTTCGTTCAAGACAAAGTACCTTAATATTTCACAGTTTTTATTTTCATTTTTAAGTAATCTAGAAGTACTTTTAACTTTGCTGATTTATTGATTCATTCTTTAAGCTTAATACATTTAACAATAAAAAATCAAATATTTTATGAATTTATTAAGTGACTTTTTGATAATCAATTTTCTTAAAAACTTCCGTGTGTTAACTACAATATTTTATACAATCTTTATTAGTAAAATTAATTTCATTTAAAAATAAAAATAAAAATTTATTTTCTAGCTTTTAATAATTTATATACTTAAATTTGAAAAAAACAGTAGAAAAATCACAGCTTATGTAAATTCTCCATTGCGAAATATATTACTTATGCGTTTGAAATAGAGAGCTGAGCATTGAAAGTGCACTGGAAACGAGTATTGGAATGAGCATCCAATTTTGTATGTCTCCGCAGACAGCACTAATGATATTATTCCGACGTAACCTGCCATCATCGTCACGAGTGCCACGACAAATTTTAAATATTATTTATTTTATAATTATAACATTTGTAATACCCAATGTACACTAATGAGATCATGTGAAACTTTGCCTTTAAAGATTCGAGATATCTACCGAATTCGACTTTTCTATAATTTTGATAATTGCCTAATCTTTAATATGTAAGAAAGTAGCACTCAACGTGGTATCCGTCCTAAAGTCATAAGATCTTTCTTCAATTATATCTTTACTTTAATTTATTTATTGATTTTTTCATTATTTATATATTTATATATTTTCTTCTGATATTCTGAGAATTTTAGGTAAAAAACATTTATTCTCCATTCTACTAATATTCATTAAAAACTTTCCCAGCATTTGAATTCAATAGAAATTAATATAAAATTGCGTCAGATTGAAAAGTTCTTTATAAAAATAAAAAAGGCATTTCTAATTCTTTAATAAGGCGAAATTTATTTATGCTAGAACGATAAATTTAAGAGTTTTGTAGAAAAATTCTTGCAATATCTTATTATGTATGGACATTAACTATATAGAATTAATATATTAATGTTTAAAGAAATGTTTCATAAATTTTACATATAATACTTACAATTGTACCATATTTTTTCCTAATAAATATATATTTATTTATTATAAATTAATTAAAAAAACAACTATAACTTAAATATAGTATAGAGTATCTGACTGAGAACTAGTATTTACGCTTTTTTGAACTTTTTAAAAACTGGTAATATTACACATTTTTTAATAGCCTCATTTTTACTATCTCACATATTATTTATATTTATAAATATAAGTACTTATTTTTTATAATTATTGTACTTGATCAAATGACTATTTAAGCTATTTAAGATACATGGTAGTTTCGGTACGTTGAATCAATACAAAACAGTTTGATTATGTAAAATATTTACGAAAATGTTTCTTTTTTTTCTCTTACAATTATTTTTTTACTTGCATTCAAATAATACGTTCTACTTTTATAATACTTAACATGTGAATAAAATCTAAATCCTTAAAATAATTCTTAAAATAATAATATACAAGTTACATAAGCAATTGAATTATAAATTTAACGAATAGATTCTAAAAAATACTGAAAGAATCTTAGGATTATTACATTTCATTACTTGATACCAGAAGTATCTATTATAAAAATAGTTTGATTGAACCTATATTATATAAACATTCTCGTTTAAATGAAGAGAAATAAATGAGTTCTATTTAATTTTATAAACTGAATTATGATTATGTGTTTAATCAATACATAAAGAATAAATCAAGTATACGACTGATAAACCGCTAAAAGAATTAACGAGTTCCACGATATCTGTCAGTATATTTATCAACTGTGATAATCGATCATTTAATTAAAAAATTTGTGTATAAATGATCAACAAACATAATAAAGTACTCATTATTCGTATGTTCATAGTTACACAAGTAAACTGCAAAAGAACAAAAAATTAAGTAAATTTTGAATCATAAGTTAAAGGAATAATGTTCGAATGCATAGATGATAAATGGTACGCGTAATGAGGCACATCCGGGCCTTGGTTTCTTTAGACGAAAACAACGTGCGGCTTTTGCGGACGTAACGGTGAATCGTAGTCGTATTCATACTCATGGTTCGTAAGTTCCTCAGACTGATGATGGTGGTCTATGTTGTGCATTCGGTAATGCGAAAAGAGCTCCGCACCCGGTTGATCATGCCTCGAACTGGTTACGTCCGCAACCGGGTAGACGCCCTCCTGAGCTTCAGTCGAAAATGCCTTGGATACCAATTGACAGTCAAACTGTTGACTGGATAGTGCCGGTGGTGATGGAGTCTGTTGCTGATCATAAAACAGGCCGAAACTCTGGTCACTGTCGTGACGACCTGGTCGAGAATACCGAGGCGTCTCATATACGTTCGTCTCGCGTGACTCTGGCGACTCGCTGCCAGATTTCTGCCTCGAATGATGATAATCTGTAAAAATTCAGAATAATTTAGCCACCTTTATATTTATAATTAGATACAGGATGTTTCTGGATATTATAGTTAGATAATTCTTAAGTATCAGAATTTATTTTCTGTTTTATTAATAATAATTCGTAAAAATTATATTCACTATTATTACTATGTACTTCAAAATATTTGGAAAATTTATTGTTCATAGTCTTAAAAATAGCAGTTAATGTATAAAATCCTCATACAAAATTTTAAAAAATGTTAAAGTTAATACCGTAAACTAGTTATAACGCATATATACATTGAATCGAATATATAATTTTCAAAAGAGCAATTTTATATCAAATACTGGGTTTCGAAATATTTATAAAACCTTGATTTCCAGCTTCATAAACAAGATCCTCGGTTCTAGATATGAGTCTACGATTATAAGACTCTTGGTGTTTACCAGCCAGCTCATCATCGGCTCGGCCCACATACACTAGAAGTTCTGGCCTAGTGGGCGTTGTGTAGGTAGGCATTCGCTTTCTTCTCTTGATCCTTGTAAAATGTGCTACAAGACCCAGAATAGCTGCAGTCGCAGTCAGACATCCAGCAGCCGAAAGTGCCAAATACAATGAACTTAATCGACACCGCAATGAACCCTCGGGAAGATTCATCAGGGTCTTGCCTGCGAACTCTTCATCCACACAAACAATCTCTTGACTGTCGAGCTCAAGCTGAGTTCCATTACTTCGTTCCTCAGCACGCAATACATTCCACAGCCAGTGCACAGAACAGTTACACACGAGAGGATTGCCACCTACTCGCAGCGACGCCAGTCCATCCACGGGGAACTGCGTGGGCTGAAGACTGGCCAAGTTACATCGTCGCAACGAAACCCATCTAAGAACGAATTTTTTCATTATGATGAGTAACTTTTAAGAGTATTTTAATTATTAAATTTTATGAAATTAAAAAATAGCACCAAATTTACTTGTTAAAAATAGGTAATATATTAAGATAAAAGTATACACTAAACAATGCATTGGAAATTTTTAACTCATATACTATTTTTAAGATTTTTACAGAAAAATTTTAAAACAATTGAATAAATATTTTGCTTGAAAATTTTAACAATAGATGTTTTACTTATATATTATAAGTGCATATTAAAAATTATCAATATAGCATCTAAATAAATAAGAATTTTAATATAAAAATAAGTTTGAACAAATTTCATCTGCGTAAATTTTACACATTTTTAAACAATAATTTTTATATTTATTTTTAAAATATAATTCGTAATTAAATATTTATGTAAAATATAACGCCATGATGGTTGGTCAAATTTTTATGCACAAAATTTCTTTCTATGATTTCCTAAAATATTTAAAAAAAAAACTATAAATAGCTAATTTTATGCTTCTTTTTAGTATGAAAAGTTCCATTATGTAAGATTTAAAAAATCATAAATTTTCATTAAATAATATTAAGTTTATTTAAATTCAATGATATTAGTTTAAAAAAAGTTAATAAAACTATGTAACTTTTTATAATTTTTATTATTTAAAAAATAATGTATTATATTAGTACATACATATAAAGCGACTATTCATATTTATATTCTTATGTTTTATTACTGTAATATATATAATAAAATTATTATAATAAATAGTTATATATATGAAATATTTTTATAATTTTTAGTAATTAATATAAACTGATTTTGAATTATAAGAATCAGTTATAAAACAAAATTTTATTCTACATTATTTAACTGGAGCACAACAGTGGAATCATGCTTACGAGACATCGTTATTAAAATTTATCATTCTTTGATTTAGGGACTTACAGTAAGTATACCTTAAAGCATCAGTACATCCATCCAATGCGTCATTATTTTATTATACTGATAATTTTTTATTTTTTGACTCAAATTTCAGTAAAATACGTACAGATACTAAATATTTAATTCAGAAAATTTCAATGAAAGGTATTTGATAAGTACTTAACTTAGAATAAAATTGAATAAAATTATGTGCGTTGTAATTTACTTTCTATTTTCTCATATGTTAATGCTAAGATATTGTAATATTTAAATTATAATAACATTTATTGGCAGTAGTATTTATTATTTGATACATTTGGTTAAATTGAATCACGGATACATACATGAAAATAAACGTAAATGTTTTAAAAGTTCAATGAAATTTCTTTCTGAATTTTAAGCTTTATAATCATTCATAATTTATTTTAAAATATTGGGAAATACATAAATAAAAATCTTACCTTAAATTACCCGCCGCATAAAGCAATCTGGAAGGTAATTCCGTTAGATCCCGATTACCCTCCATCGAGATTCTCTCCAAATTTACGTTGTCGGCAAAGGCTCGACTGTCAACACGCGCAATTATGCACTCATTGAGCTCAAGTGTGCGTAATTCAAAAAGATTACGAAAAGCCAGGTCACGTAACTCTCCCAAAGGGTTCCGACTGAGTGCCAATACCCCCAGCATGGTGAGCCGTGACAACGCCCTACTTGGCACTGAAGTTAGATTGTTGCCCGACAGGTCAAGGCTCTGAAGTCCAGGTGTGTGCTCAAATGCTTCATCAGCAACATTGCGTAACACGTTATTGGCAAGGTCGATTCGTGTAAGGGCTGGCAGAGAGGGTAGCGAGACCCGGCCTAATTCTTGAACGAGATTATCCGCGAGATCTAACTGCTCAAGGCTTGGAACGAGAGCTAGGTTCGAAGCTGGTGCATCCAGCAAAGAATTACCCCGTAGCACGAGGCTTCGGATACGATGAAGATTGCGCAACAAACCCGCAGGAAGACTTGTGATGCCATTGTGGCTCAAATCTAGACACTCAAGCTCGCTAGTGTAGCGAAATGCCTGCTCGTCGACTTCGGTGATGTTGTTTAAAGAAAGGTCAAGGATGCGTAACATTGCGAGGCCGTGAAATGCCGTCTTGGCGAGAACTCTTATAGCATTACCACTGAGATTAAGATTGAGCAGTCGTTGCTGTAATCGGAAGTTGTTAGAGCCAAGAGTATGGATAAGATTTGAGCTGAGATCAAGACTCTCAAGGCTGCCATAAAAGTCGAAAGCCATGTGAACACCGACAATGCGGTTGCCGGAAAGATCTAGATGTTGAATTTCGGGGTTCAGTTGAATGGGGACAACATCAAGACCCCCATAAGCACAACTCGAACGCAACGAATCATCATCGCAGCGACAGCGAACCGGGCACAGACCAGCATCAGCAGAACCCATACCGAAAAGCAGTACGCCCAAGCTCAGGACAAAGCTTGCCAGGCACCGCTGTCCATCACCCGGTGAGACGCAGATCGCCATTCCATATGCGCCCCCCCGAGACCGGTACTAGCCTGAAACAAGAGGGAAGCAAATTTATTAGACCAATAACCTTTTTTATTTTTTAATTAGAATTTGATCACGCCATCACTCTTTTATCTTTGTCAATATTTCACCCGACTCCTTGTGTTACATCAACCAGGTCAATCCAGGTATATCTTTACAATAGTCTTAAACCTTATAAGATTTTATAATTTTTCATATTTTTAATCTTTTGAAATACACAAGAAAAGCATGAAATGATTTTTATGGTTGCGAAGTTAAGGGTTTATTTCTCTATAAAAATTCCAGAATTACAAACTAATTTGCGATTAAATTTCTTCATAAACTTCACAATAGACACATTCTAAGCAAAATATAAAATGATTTTACAATATTATATATAAAATAAGTATCGAAATCTTTAATTTATATTATTCTGTTTATTAAATACATTTTTAATACTGTAAAATGTTTATAAATTCAGTAGTATTCTGCATACATAATTTTTTACAATTTTTCGAATACTGATTTGAATTATTTTATTATTATATATTTAAAATTTTAAAAATAGTATTATTCATACTTTATATTCAAAAAACTGTATATATGTTTCGAGTAACAAGGAGTGTTTTCGTTATCATTATATGTTGTTGCTGTGTTAGGCCCAAATGATAGTCAATGAATCTCAATTTCTATGTAAGGTCTTTTCGAAACTTGCTTGTATATGCACTGAAAAACTAAGTCAGAAGCCGGAAACACAAACTTAACTTTTGAACCAATCTCTAAATTTCATAAGCTTATCGTGATAGTAATAGTTTATCGCAATTGCAGATACTTCATCTGAAACCTACAAAAAACTCCGTGAAACATCTGTGAAGATCATACCTTATACCTATTTTACAATTAAAACTCAACTCTCGCTGACTCATATAAATATCCATAGTATTGTTAATTATCGCTGCGTCTTCTATCTCCGCCATTTAATAAATAAAATATCTTAATTGATTATTATTATTTCAAGTTCATATAAAAAACAATTAAAAACGAATTTTTATAAATTAGGAATTCGTAATATAATGAAGTATAAATTGAGTGAAACTATTTTATATCAGTATTTTAATTGAATTTGATTAAAAATGTATATCTATTTTCTATTTCAAATGTAAAATTGTATATTTTTAAACTGAGGTAGCTACATTCAGAAACGTTTATTATAATTTTTCTAATTGTTGATTTTATAATCACATAAAATATACGAAAAACTTTTGTATTAACAATATATATATATTGGGAAAAAGTATTAAAAATTATTTAATCCTTTTTACACAAAATTAGATATTACAATCTAACATGATAAAGTTTCTAAATTTAAATATTTTATGATGATACTTTGTCAGGTCATTGTACATGTAATAATATGACACAATGTTTGAAAATTACAAAGATGTATTAAATTTATTTTAATATTTATATTTATAAACTTTATTTTTAATATGAGCTTTTATAATTATTTATGAAATTAAAAAAATGTATTTGTCTCGAATTATTCATAGTTAAAAACATGTAGATCAAATGCTTCAGAGTTTTTGCTTTTATAATAATCATCATTGAAGCATTATTGAAGCTTTTGTTTTTTTTATATTCTTACAGAAAATAAATTGAAATAACTAATGTATACATAAGATTATCTTTGTTATTTTTTAAAAGACAAAAAAAATTCTTTAAAAAATCCTTTCTAATTCAAAGAAAAACAGAATTGTACATTAGTATAGATAAATATATTTCGCAATGCGGTATTAAGTAGGATCTATAATAATAGAAATATTGAGCAAACAATCGCTATTCCTTAATTTTGTCAATAATTACAAAATGTAAGAAATGGGATCGTATAAAAAACAAAGGAAATAGGTAATAACTTAATAAGGATATACGAATACAGTTATGATTCATCGCTAAAATGTCACCTAATCTTCGACTCTACAACACTATTTTCCATAATTACCATACGGAATATAAATTTGATTTCTCTTATCACTTTTCCTTTTACCCCAATATCTTTCAGTCTTCAAAGCATGTAAAATTGTAGAAAACCAGAGGGACTGGTCATATATTTGTTCTTCTTCAACTTCGACTGATTAATCTTTACAATGCGTTTAGCGTTAACGGAAAATGAACGTATGGACGGACACAAAAGGCCCTTGATTGATTGGCAGAACTAAATCTTCCGTTATTGTTTGGCATAAGATCCGTCAAAAAATTTTGATAAATAATGTAATTACAAATGAGATCAAAGTCGTCGCAAGAAATACATTTTTTAAATGATTATCTAATAATTAATAATTTATTGTATTCAATTATTTCGTATTTTAAATAAAATAATGTTTAAAAATATTTATTTTATTAAAATATACAAAATTAAAAAGCTAAAAATATATATAAATTCGGCAGTTTTAACAATACAATAAATTACATTTTAATAACTTTTGTTTTCATATATTTAAATTATTAAAGTCAATCAATATTAATTATTATCAATTATTATTTATTATCTATCTAATATTAAAATCTTAATTTGTAAATGGTATTCAAATGCTTAAATATAATCTGATAGGTTTTCATTATTTTAAATTAAATAAACATAAATATAAAAGGAATAAATTCATTGATTAAAATGTATTCATTTATTAAAAGAATTATTTTTTACAGTAATAATTATTTCAAAATAATTATTTCAATTTAACTTAATGATAATATCCAATCAATTAATTATGTTCCGAAGCTACCATTAGTATAAATACTTTAAATATAATCAAAATCTTAAAATATAAATTTAATTATTTTAATAAAAAATGTATAATTAAAAACATAATAATTTTCTTATTTATCTAAATTTTATTTATCTACCTAAAATATTTTGTTTTAGTATTTACACTAATAATTTTATTATTTAACATTTTTTTTTCTATTAAAAAATTTAATGAACAGCAAAAATGTGACTAATGACATATATCAAATTATATTGTTTCAAAAAGGTTTAGTGATTTACTTTAGAAGTGAAATGATTAAATTATAGTATAAATACATTATTAAATTATTGTTTTACATAAAAATTCTATAAACATTATAGAATTTCTAATATAATCATTTGAAATCTGATTTAACAACCAATATAAAATATTAAATATTAAAAAATAGGACTATCAGAATAATAAATTATAACTAATTTTTAATAAACGTGAGAGTTACTCATACTTAAATAAAAATATTGTTTATATTTAATATAATATAGATTTTAAATTATTATATATTTATAAAATGAATAATTAATCCAAAATATAAAAATTTAAATGAGAAAGTTCAATATTACGCTTATTTGCAACTGTATAATAATTATGTTACAGAAATCATGTTATTCTATTATTTTAATTATAATACCAAAACATATTTTATATTTTATCAATACTTTCAAGTAAGGTAAACAAATAAAAAGTGATAGAGGAAAGAATAAAATAATAAAATAGTAATTGAGAATGAGAAAAGTAATTTAAGTATACAATATATAAGGGTTGTAATATAAACAATAGAATAGAGTTAATTAATTATTAAGATCTTTATAGTTATAAATTTTCTGTATATAAAAATTACTATAAATGAATAACTGTCGGATCATTAAAATTATATACATAATTAATAATAAAAGTTCAAAACAACTTTTCGATAGTTATTGTTATATCCAATAATTATATTATTTAATATTATTAAATTCTATCATATTGATTACAATAAGATTGGCATTATAAATACATTTCAATATTTATAATAATTGGAGTTATTACATGATATTTCAATTTTAGATAATTATAACAGTTTTTCTTAATAATTTAAACGAGAGCCATTTTCCTATATCTTTTTAATCATTTAGAATGATTTTTGAATTTTATATTCTGTTCAATTTACAAATGAAGTTTTATGTAGTAAATTAACTTTATTATCCGATTTAATTGTTAGTGTTTATATTTTGTTGAAGCATATTAAAAAAATATATTTTTTACTTAAATTTAGAAGCGAGATAAGAATTTCACACTAAGTAAACTCCATTTAGTCTTCATTTCTTTAATCAACACCCTTTAATCTTGTTAATTTTTTTCTACGCGCTGTTGATTATTAAAAAAGTAATCATCAAAAGTACATGTATCAATATGGGGAAAAAGTAAGATATAAAAAAAATTAATAACGAGGAGATAAAAACATAAGTTTAAACGTGGTAACAGCGACTGCATCATTACAATACCAGTAATACATTTAATTGCAAATAATGGTATTACTTAAGTAATGAACCGACAGCTTGTCACTAAAGAGGGATAGATTTTAAAATTACGACAAAACTCAAACAGAAGTTGGAAGAAGGGAGCGAGCATACATGACGGGTTTGTAAGAGTAATGAAAATTGATGTCTGTAAGAGACAACGAAGAAGAGGTAGAGAAATAATATTAAGTTCGCAAGATGCATGTGTATAGTTCTACTAAGAAAGGATTATTATTTAAATATCCAGATGACCGAAATAAGAAAAGATAAGAAACCGGCGATATAATAATTCAAAGATTGGAAGAACAAAAAAGAGAAAGTATTGTGCAAAGAAAATGGAGATTAATCATTTATATTCCATTAATCAAAAATAATTAGTAAAATAAAATATTTTTCACCTTATTTTAACACAATTTTATGCTTAAGAATTGTATCAGTAATACTTCGCTATCAATTGTATTAAGCTTTAGATTAATACTGAAGAATTTCAACTTAGTTTTATACTCATATACCTAAACAATTATCAATAAATATAAATATTATTCAGCTTTTTTATTTAAATTAAAGATTATTGATACCTATCCATAAATTTAATCATTTAAGTGTAAAATATTTACTTTAACATACAACGAGAAATTAAAAAAAAACTGATTAATCTATACAAGCTAACAATAATTAAAGAATTTCTTAAAATATCTACTTATTACTTATTATAATATCAAAATTTATATTTTCTCATGATTTTATAATTCATTTGGATAATTATAAGTTCGAATCATAAAATTTTCAAACATATCATTCTAAATATTTTGGAAATATTCTATGATTTTCAAAGGTAATATTATTGGATTCATTTCATTTGTAATTCTTTTAATATTCATTTTAAAATCCAAAATAATTAAGTTTTTATATATAAAACATATCTTGAATTAATACTTATGCAAAATAAGAACTATGAAAACAAATTAATTTAATTTACACCTTAATATATATTTATTAATTAAACAAGAAAGTAATTTATAAAATTAAAAACAAATAAAATTAAATATAATTTTGTATTCAGAATCAAAAAAGAAATTCATTTTTTTAAATGTTTCTTTATAATTTTATTTAAGTATAAATAATATAAATTTTAAGTATAAATAAGTATAAATAATAAAATAATATTTTTATTTACAAAGAATTTAATTCTGTAAATATTATGAAATCAAAAAGTTCATAGAGTTCGGAACATGAAAACTATAATATAAATTCGTTCCACATATATTTTCTATTTACCTGATTCTATTTCTAGAATTATTTGTAATAATGACATTAATATAGTAGTACATCATTATAATTATTTGTATTTTCAATATGTTTATATTATTGTATATTAATATATTAATATTTTTAGGATTTTTAGGTTTTATTTATGAAAATTATTAATATGAGTTTCAGTATTTTTTTAAATAAACATTTTTCAGAAATTTTGCTTTATCACTTACGAAAATAGTTTCAAAGTTCATGAATTTAAGCTAAAAAAACAATTATGATATTTATGTAGCTTCAAATTTAAAAACTATTCAAATTATATTGCAATTATCTTGCATTATCTAAGTATTAAAAATTTTTTTTTAAGATTTATGTTAATTTGAAGACAGCTTAATTTAAATTATATTATGAATTAAATTAAAATTATGTTATGAATTAAATTAAAATTATGTTATGAATTAAATTTAAATTAAATATTTGATTTATGTAAAATAATATTTTTCAAGTGGAATTACAATGTTTATTGAATGTAAACTATATATGTCAAAAGCTTAACCAAAGAAAAATCAACCTAAAAGATTCTTTTAAAAAAAATGTTTTTTTATTTTAAAGATATTGTATGCAATATCTTTTAGCTATTATTTATTAAAAGAACCATATTTTATAATTTAATTTAAAAATATAGTATTTATTAAAATATAAAAAAATTAGCAGTAAAATTAATATTTTTATTTTATAAATCATAGATACATAAAAATTTAGTGTAACTATTTATAACTGCTAATAGTTTAATTACAATATTTATCAATTACGTAAAATTAATTTTCCAAATTTTTTTTCGATATATTCTAATATTAATATTTTACTATTAATGTTAACTCTAAAGTTAATTAATTGTCTGTAAAAAATATGAGTATATAAAACGCAGATAATAATCGTAACTTCACACTTATAACTATGAACGGAATGCAGACCCATATATCCATAACAAACGATTGATTAACTTAAGCAAAACACGAACTTCCACAGCATCATTCTTGGAAAGTTTTCATAGCCACAAAATTTGTAAATGATCAAAGATGAACTTACGGACTTTTTCCATTATATTCTCAGTTCCATAACTTTCACATCACTTCTGTAAATTTACGAATAGGTTGAATATCTTTTTAATAACTATTAAAAATCATCGAAGTCTTATCGGCCTTCGTACAGTTACACTTTATGAAAAAAGCACTGAAGAGTATCTCCAATATGCCTTTGAGTATATAGTACTATACGAAATATAGTTGAGTATGAGACACTGGAAAAATTCAAGATGATTGAATAACTTTCAAACAGACAATAAGTTGATAAAGTTTGATAATTCTATTTTACAAGTTTAAGTATATATAATAGACAACATTGCTAAGGAAATACATCATTTTTATAAATAATCATACATTACAGTAGTTTCCCTAAAGTAAGGATTATCCATACTGACTTAATTATCGCCTTTGATTAAACTGACATTTAAAAGGTTTTTAGTGTCTAAATGGAAAAGGAAATATTTACTTAGATGTTTTTAAACGATGCGTTTAGATTTGAAGTTCGATGCAATCATCTGGAAAACGAGACTCCAATGAGAATAAAGAATGCCTTGAACTCAGAAGAAAGTAATGAGAAAGTAATAAGAAAGTAGGAGAATAATTTAAAAGAAAAACGAACGAAATATACAATAAAAAACACAAAACACCATATTGGAAAAACGGCAGCCAGATGAAGCGTTGAAGAAAAATCGCGGGAGGATGGTTGAGTATAATAGTAGAAACACGCTGTGAACCCACAGAACCAGACAAGTAGTAAAAAAGCTAAACTAATTGGTCAACTAACTATTTACTGAATAAATCTCAAACAATGTATGGATCTTAAAATCATATATTCAGTGCACAAATGTAAAGGTCGCGAAAAATGTGCTGATATTTGAATTATCCAAGTGAATTAATATGAGCCACAGCATCTGTTTGAATTATTAACTACCAAGCTACAGCTTCATGCTTAACGCATACTTTCAACATAACTTGTCTAGTTTCAAATGAAAATGTTCAAAATTTATCGTTTCTTATATTATATTAAACTTCACAAATTAAACTGTTAAAAATTAATATAGAAAAATTTTGCTTTTTCGCACTATCAATGATAGAAAAATAATAATAAATAATTCTATTTTTTAAGAAATAATTTTAGAAAAACGAATCATTCATATTTAGATTAAATATTTTTCTCTTTATCTGTTTCATTAAAGAAAAGTGAATAAAATTATATATTACATAAATTTAATATTTCTAAGTTAATTTTAAGTTATTTATTCCTCATACACAAGTTATGAGAAATTTTAGTTTTGTAAAAAATACGACAATTTAAAAAACAAAATTTCATCGTTTTAATCTCTCAAATTTGTAAACATTAAGATAATCGTACTATTTGCTAAGGCCAAGTGTAACAAAATTTATTTAGAGTCTTTAACGGAAAAATAAATATGGATAAAGCAGAGTAAAGAAAGAGTGGGAAAGCAGTCTAACAATTAACTATACTATAAACCATTTGTAGATATTTAAATTTTATGCACATAGTCTAGTTTTAAGATCATTCCCAATTACATCAATTACTGTTCTTTCGCTAATTATAAACTTTTGTCGTTCGATTGTCAACAAAATGTGATTGAATTTTTTTCGAAATGAATAAACAATTGTTGTTTTAAAAGTAAAGGACAGACAAATACACGACACCATTTACAAAAAAATTAAAAAATTCGAATTTCAATAAATTTCATCGCAGACTGAATAAATAATATTTCATTAAAAATAATTAAAATATAAATTTAATATAATTCAATAAAGTTTAATAGAAAATAATACTTAACGAACTGAAATATTAAAGATTCTACATATAAAATTTCAATATTTCAAAAATTTATTTAGATTATCGAAGAGCATTTTTTATATAATTATAATATAATTTTTAGGTATTTTAATTAAATTATTTGTAAAGAAATTTTTAAATATTTGCTGAACTTTTTATGAAGAACTAAACTAATTCTTAAATTCATAAATTAAAGATTATTGCTAATTGTATGAAATATTATAATAGATAATTGCTATGAAATGAAACGATAGTCTTAATTGATTAGATTTTAAATAAATCAAATAATCTTTATGTCTTTTCAAAGCTATTTTATGAAAAAAACTTCAAATATATCTGATAAATTATCTATTGGTGCTTATAAGATTCAACTTTCGTAATTTTTCCATTGTTCCATTTTCAATCAGCTGTACATATCCTAACGCATGACACATCATAAATATTTGATTTCTCCTTTATAATCATACATAGTAGTGATTTCTCTTTAATTAATTTGCTTCAAAAAAGATATAAAAATTGTTAAATGAGAAAGTACATAAGATGTTTTATTTAGTGAAATATACATGAAGTACGACACTTCATATGCAGAAAAAGCGTATGGGCAAATATGTTCGATCTTTGAGTATAAACACAGAGAAAGCTAACATTTTATAAATAAGGAATATTTCCACATTTCTAGAACAAATCATGAACTTCTGTTGTTTTCTTTCTTTCACGTATAAACAGTTATATATATGCTTTTCCTTCCTGCGCCACTCAATTATATATAAATATAATATATAATAATTAATTATAAATATGCATTATATTGAAAAATAGAGAGAAAAACGACGATACTAGTAGTAAATTCGCGATAATAAGAAGTATAATAATGACTTATAAAAAAATGAAAACATATGACTTATTAATAGTGAAAAAGAGAAAAATTACAGCAGACAAAAAGAACGAGAAGGTTGAACGATGTGAATAAAAAACTAAGCAAAAGAGATAGAACAAAAAGAAGCTGAAAGTACAAAAATATTCTGTTTTCTTTAAATGGCTATGGAAAATAAGGATAATTAAATAAATAAAGATAATAGAAATAAAGAAGATAATAGAAATAAATAAAATAGGACAGTGACGAAAAGAAAGAAAACAGAAACGAGAGAGATACTTCAAACGTCATCTTGAAATCTTTTTGTACTAATTCGTACTTATTAGTAACGTTTAGTTGTAGTAACGTTTTGTTTTCATTAATTATAAGAATAAGAAAAGCTAAAGTTTGTATTTCCGTGCTGTCTTCATAGATTTGTATAAGTGAAATTGCAAAAATTGTTAAATCTTTGAATATATAAAGCCAATATATATATAGAATATTTTATATTTGTAATTATTGAAGTTTAACAAATCTGAATACTTTTTGAAAAATACAGAAATCTATATCTTCATTTGTTTATATATATTAATAAGATAAAATAGTATTTTTATTTTAAGACAAGTTATAAATCTAGTTAACAAATAGTAATTTAACAACTTTATTTTTAATGTTTTCATTAAATTATTTATAATTTTATTATTAATTATATATTACTTACTCAATTACTTATCTAGTTTTTACTCAAGAAAATTGTAAATTTTTCAAATCGAATATTCAAATATTTTGCATAATCCGAAAAACCTTCTCATTTCATGTGAGATACAATATTTTAAAATAAATTATTAGAATTAAAATGCTTTAAATTAAAAATTATTTCTTCTAAAACTAACCGAATTGTATTATGTTAAAATCCAGGAAAAATTTTGACTAGTAGTTCATCTATTATCACCCATTCCAGTATATAATTATTATTTTACTATACGATAAAAAAATTATATAGATGAAAGGGAAAAATCTGTTAACCACTTCAAAGAAAATTAAAAATCAATCAATAGAACCAAAAACAAGATATCAGAAAAAGAGAGAGGGAGAGAGAAAAGTTACAATATAGAATATACAATATACAATATATAAGACAAGATATTAAAAGGATTGGAACAAGAAAAGAAAGGAATATAAATTCTGAATTTACAAAACTTTAATTGAACTCGAAGATGACCGAGCGTACTCCAGATTTGGTGAATCAAATATCTCCAAACAAACGAAGCGTATTAATTCAAGTGCTTGTGACTTAAATAAATGAGAATAGAAGACTATACGAATTAATTGCCTTCGATGCAACTTCCTCTTTTTTCGACCTGGAACTCGACGGAACATCGCGCTTCTTCTGAACACTCCATAAAATGTAAACTCATGAATTTTCGATCATCAAACTTAAATAAATAATTCTTTAATATAATAAGACAAATCTTAAGAGATTATAGAATACTTACGATATTTTTTATTTTTATCACGAAGTTTTACGGATAGCATGCCTTAATAATGAAGATAAGGAAACGGAGGTGAAATACGTAAATTCAGTTTTATTTTAACTCAAACAAGCCTCATTTCAGCCACTTTTAAATTTCAATAACTTCAAAACAAAATGAAAATATATACGGCTTATTATGAAGCTTGTCATATTTTTCCTATTATAAAATAGTTTTTTATATTAATTAATGTCATTTATAAATTAATATGATTTTTTGATTTCCAAATCTGTACTTATGGTTATTCACATTTATATTTTTTACTTTATTATTATTTTTATTGTAATCTATATTTAATATTTTCAACACATTTATAAATATAAAATTTGCTGAAAATCAATAGTTGCAGACTAGTTAAATTTTTATTTCACAAAAAGTGATTGTTTGTTGACTACTTCTTGACAAAATAGTATCTATATATCAGTATAACATACAATATACCCATATATATATGATATTGAAGAAAGGGAAAAAATAAGTCTTTAATAAATATCCGCTAATTACAATCATGTAATAGTATGTTAATTTTTATTTTGCAGAAAATGAGCAAAAACCGCTTCTTTTTACTTACTTATCAATAGAGATTAATTATTAAGCAAAATAGTCGAATGATCTTTCCATCATTGAAATGAAATCGCATTAACGATTTTATAATTTTTATTGACTATATACTGTTTTTACAAACTTTTATATTTAATAAATATTCACTATTCTAACTACACGAATATATGCATAAACTATTTAATGCAAACAATGAAGTGACATTGAAATTTAATTTCAGCATTTTATGAATTATATTATGAATTATATCTTTGTACTGGAAAAAAACGTATATACTATTTCGATTTAAATTATTTTTCATAAAATTTTATAAAAAAGGTTTAAATCAAATTTCTCTTCATTTTAAATTAAGAAATAAACAACTATTGGAAGTTTACTATACGGAATTTCGTAATGCAGTTTTTGGATATTTAAGATTACATTTAATAATCAGTTAAAATTATTTAAAATATATATTTTTGTTATAGATACACAATTAATGTATACTGTGTTTTATTTATTTGCGACTAAAAATAAATAGTAAAGATTTGAGTGCAGTGAAAAAAAAGTACTTTACTTACTTAAATGGGAAAATCTGGGACAAAGTATGTATTGAAGTAAAGTGCACATTCGCATTCCTTTTTGGTAAATTAAACCTGAAATAAAAATTTATATAAATACATATTATATCATTAAGTTAATAAGTTTTCATATCAAGCAATATGGAAAATATAATTTTTACTTAATTATAAGAATATTAAAGGTTACACGTTCAATATATAAACAAAATAAATATTGTTTATCTAATTATTCTTTTAATCAATATTTATCAATAATTAAGGGTAATATATATTTCAATACGTTATACAATTTTTATAATAAATTATAATCTATAATTTCAACTAATACGTTAAGTATTTAAACATTAAAAATTTATAATACATGACCAAGAATCTAAATTGGATATTCATCCACGTATCAAGTCAGAATAATATACGAATAATATACATTAAATGAACTGTTAGCCAATACGCATTATATTTATATCCTATAACGTCCTACTTCTCCATATAATGGTAACAATGTAATTCCGAAGTTTTAAAAAAGATAGTGGGCAGCTAAGAAGGCAGATCTTCTACAGTCTGACCATGAGATTAGCAAATCAAGAACAGCAAGATGAAACTAGAGCCGAGTAGTTCCATTGCACTTATTCAGATTGTTACTATTATAGTAGGCTACTATTATAGCTGGCTTACGCCAACAAATAAACTTGAATGATTTTCGAGATAAGCATATAATGCTAAACTGCATCAGCGTCAAGATAAGAAGGAAAAAGGTAAGCAGTGAGAAAGAGTAAAAAAGAAGAACAAATGTATGTAGTTTGTTAGAAGTCTGATACACGAGAATATTCATAAAATCGAAAAGATAAAGCTCATTCTTACTTAAAATTCTAGATACTTTAATTTTATTTTTTTAATTACAAAACTACTATTTAAAATAAAATTTTAATAATGGGAAGAGATTTGTACGATTATCAACTGTGGATGAATAAAATAAAATATATTTATATCTTAGTTAATAATACGTTTGTACTCATTCATTGCATTTTTATACACTATAAAAGATGTATTGTAAAGTGAGGAATTAAACGGTATAGATAAACAGAGATAAAAGAGGTAAAAGACACGAGAAAGCGTAAATTGTGAATCTTTTTAAAGCCTGGTAAATACGGATAGGAAAAAAGGGAATAGATGACGGGATAAAGAAAGAAAAATTGAGAAAATATGTTAAGGAAATACATTTTCAAAAAAAGAGAAACAGACTAAAGATGAAGAACAAAAAGAGAAAGAGGGTGTAAAAGTAATAGTAATAGAATAAGTGAGAGAAAAAGAGATTCGAAAAATTATATAGAAAATGAAACTAAAAAAGATTATAGCTGAGTACAAAATAACTAATAAAAGGTGGAAGTACGGATGCAAGACGGTGGTGAAGAGAATGGCCAAAATAGTAAACAAAATTATTAGAAGTAAAATGCTGGATGAATGAAGAAGTAGGATTATGGTGCCAATATTAAAAAGGATTAATACTAAAATGTACAGGGAAATTTCGCTATTGGATACACGTCACAAAATTTATGAAAGAAAACCAAATATGTGAATGAATCTAAATGGCAAAAAAGTAGTGTTTATTGATGTTATTATGTATTCTAAGTTGTATGTGGCACCATCGACTTATGTCTGTAGGAATTTCTACAATTTCCTCTGTTTTACAATAGCTCTTCCAAAATCAGTTAGAGTATTTAGGTATGATTTTACTTTATCATTGTGTTTTTTAAAATTTTTACTTTTTCCCATATATCTGCTCTTATTATGCATTTTTCTGCTACTGTATCTAATATTACTTTTTTATTATACATCCAAATACAATATTTTTTACATTCGACTATCTCGGTTATTATTATTTTCTTATTTTTTTTTTCATTAAATTTATTGAAGTTGATTTACATGCTCTTGATACATGACGTGTTTATTTATATTTATAACATTTAGGACCTCCTTCACTTAGCGGGCATTCATTTTTCTTGTGTCCAATAGCTCCGCAATTAAAACATTTTTCTTTATTTAAAAATTTATTTTCATTTTTAGTATTTTTATTATGAATTGTTTGATTATCTGAATAATTCCTGGGAAATAAATTTTTGCCATTACAACTTTCGTTTGAAATTTTCCAAGCATTATAATATGTTGCAGTAATATCTAATAATTTTAAAAAGTCGGTACATTGATATAAGAATAATTTATTAACAGCGTCCTCTGGTAATTCGTCAACTGCATATTGAATTATCAAAGTATTAAAAAATCCACCTTGTTCTAGATTTTTCATTCGCAATAAATATTTGGTCCAATTTTCATTTTTGTTTCTGGATGTCCTTTTCGCATAGTTTGCGCTCTTTATCACTAATTCTTCTTTTAAATGCAGCTTTTAATGAATCTTGAAGTTGATGCCGTATAGTTATATTTTTATTTTTAATAGTTTCTGTTAAAGCTCTCTTCACTGCTGTATATGTCATGAAATCATTCTACTCAGGTATTTTAGCACTTTCTTCTACTATGTCTACCCATAATTCTATTGGTTAGGTTTCATCTAACTTTAAAAAAAAAATAATCTGCTAATTATTTACACTTCGTTTACAAGGAAAATTTTTCTTCCACTGCTCACTTAAGCTTTTGTGTCAAGCAATATATTACTATCTTGTTATTTCCTCAGACCGTTTTATTAAAAAAAAAAATAATTTAAATATTTTAATTAATTTATCACTTTTTCATTTGTATCTCGGCTATGAGCCTCCAAAAATTTAATATTTTAAAAAATGTTTCAAATAAATTCATTTTGAAATAATAAATTGACTTTTAAATTACAAATACAATTAATTTATACGTCTTGACTCTCCCAAACCTCTTTGAAGAATAATACCTGTTTTCATGCCGTTTTGGTATTATTCTTGTTTAACTTGTGATTCATTTGTTTAACAAGTGAGAAGCTTGTTAAACAAGGGATAGACTTATTAGACAAACGAGAGGCTTATTAAATAAGTTAGCCTCTCACTTTCCCACATATATATATACATAATATATATACAATGTATATACACATAATATATATACAATGTACATACGCATAATATATACGTAAATACATACATAATATGTATACAAGCTTCTCGCTTGTTAAACAAGCGATAGATTTATTAGACAAGCGAGAGGCTTATTAAACAAAGTAGCCTCTCACTTTCCCACACACACACACACACATATATATATAAGATATAACTTCGTATTTGGGAATATACATATAATTATACACGAAGCAGATCAATTCAATTTATATTTTCTAAAATGAATGATATTTAAAATAATGAAAAATAAATATAAATAGAATAAAAATTTAAGAATTTGGAAGTTACTTAATTTTAAAAGTAATAGCTTAAAAACATATTTTTCGAAAATTTTCGTAAAAAACTCAGAAATTATACCCTAGAAATTATATCGTTAATATATATATATTAACATATTTTACTTTTATCCCATCAATATAAATGTTCTTAATATTTGAAATTAAATTGATTAATTAAACGTTTGAGATTAGTTCTATTTTGTATAATGTATTCATTCATGACTTTGAAAAATTGAGTGAAATGTATGAAATATACATAAAAACTAAGATATTTTGTACAAAAAAAGTAAACACAATGTTAGATAAATTATAAAGATGATAATTGAAAATCATAAGTTTATTGAACCTAAAGTATTTTATAGTGTTCATTACGAATGAAACACGATTTTTCAAACTTAATAAAAAAATCTAACTTGAACTATAAGTCATATAATAAAATGAGTATTCCAAGTGAAATATCGAACATCATCGATTCCCGAGATAGACTATTCAGAATAATTTTTGGAAAAGCGCAGTGATGCGTAATGAAAGTGACCACGTCATGAAGGATCAAAGGGAGATTTCATAAATTTTTTAAAAGATGTTCCGTCCTTTACGACCATCATTTTTTATTCTTGACGTGGGGTGTTTTCCTGATCGAGACAGCCTCCGGCGCCAGACGATTCCATACTATCATTCTTTTTTGGACATCTGCCCAAGTTTTTCACCTGGTCATTCTCTCTCTCTCTCTCTCTCTCTCTCTCTCTCTCTCTCTCTCCAATATAGTCTTATAAAGATCAACGATAAACATAAAATCCAACTGATGTACGGAAGGACTAAACAGATGGCCGCGTGATTCCAATGAGACGTAGGAGGAGCCCATTTCAAAATGTATGCGCAAGCTTTGCTCTTTCTTTTTTGACATCTACTAATTAAACGGACTTTCAATAGCTTATTTGTAATTCTTTCAGTATGCATTCAAGACAAATTTTAACAGTAGATTCTTGTATAGGGCTTCAAGCAAATTGATTATTAATAAACTTAGTATGAAATTTTTTAAATTTCAGATCATATAACTAACGAATGAATTTGATAAGCATTATCGATTGTAATAAATCTTTTATGATCGAAATTGTTTCAAGAAGCATCAATTATTGAAAGATTTGAAAAGGTGACGAACAATCTGTTAAAACGCGAATAATGTGCAAACTTTTTACAGGAAGGATAATTATGCAGAAATTTATTTAAACCGATATTTTATGAATCTAATAATTCGAAAAATTAAAAATAATGCAAAGAGAATTTTTTAACAATAATAATTTATATCACTATGATAACTTTCAAGCTTTATTTACACAAATAAAAATAAACTTAAGTATAATTATGATTAAAAAATAATGAAAACTGCAACTTATTAATAAAATTATCTATTACATTACTATTTCAATTTTATAAATATATGATAAATTTCTGATTGAGCCAAATAAATAATTTTTTAAATAAATTAAATACAAATCTTTATAAATATTGTATATACATTACGAAAAAATTAAACATAACAGTGGTCAGACGAATGAAAATTTGTTGTTTCAGGGAGTATTAATTACACTAAAACTTTTCTTTTTAAAAACATGTTTATTTCAACAAGAAAATCAACAAAAACTCGATCAAGTAAATGAGCGAGGACAATGCTACTCTATCAGTTAATTATACATACACCACTGGCGCATCTAATTCAATTCGTGGTTTATTTGTCATCGCACAAGTCATACACAAAATTCTTTTCCCGTATTTCCCCCTTTAAACGCCGTTCTCTACTTTTCCCCTAATTTGGTCCCCTTTATCTCCTTTTCCGAATTATCTTTTCTCTTTCCTTTTTCTCCATCCGTCCTTTTATTTTCCTTCAATTTCGGCTAGTTTTCAGCTCTAATATCATCGAGCAAGAAAATATTTGGAATAATCCTTCATAAAATAATTGTTAGCTTCTTATACGTAGGATTCAATTCATCTACTAAAAAATCTTTCACTAATTAACACATATAAGGCTATAAGAGATTATTTATTTTATTGATTTTTATTTTTACATAATAATTTTATTGTATATCGAAATATTTATTAATTACATGTAGCCTCGAATCTAATTATAAATCACAAGTATTAAATAATATTAGAATATATTTTTACCTTAATAAATCAACAAAAAATTGATTATTTAATTTTAAAAAATGATGTTTTTTCTTATAAATAGATAATAGAAGAAATATACATAGAAATTCATAAAAGTAAAAAATCGTATAAGCTAATTTACTTAAACAAACATTAAAAAAAATTATTATGTATAAAATTTTCGATGCACTAGTTTAATAAATTAAATAAAATAATCAATACATAGCGAAATTAAAAATGTAATAACAGATTAAAATTTTTATTGAAGTGACAGATCAAATGAAGAGTTATTATACAAGATATTAAAAAAAATTTTAAACATGAACAAATTATAATCTCACTCCATATAATTATATAATGTAATACATATAAAACTAGTGTTAATTATTTTATGAAATTCAAATCTTATTATCTCTTAAGACAAAAAATTTGCAATTAGTCATTTTTAAACCATTTTCAGAATATTAAATTTGTATCTAATTATATAGAAAAATAGACACATATATATATATTATAAGAATAACTTCTAAATTAAAAACACCCATTGTAAGCAGCTCTGAAATAATTAACCAGTAACTGAATACTAACAAGGGAGAATCGCACTTTCAACCCAAAACTAGATTCTAACTAATTTTTATATAGATTTACTCAGCAGAGGGAAAAAAATGAAGCGGTTACATTCGAAAGAGTACTGTCAATTACTGGCGAGGGTTATACTGATTGATTGCTCAGGTTTAAATGAGCTGCCAAGTAACAAATGTACTACGCAATTACTACTAGATCCCGTGCTACATATTTTAGACCTTAATTTTCTTGCCCCATTTATCCATCCAGTTCTCTTCATACAGCACCTGGTCTTCAAACACCCACACAGTTAGGAAAATTCTAAATATCGGTTCATCGGGAAACAGTAAAATGAGAGGGCACAGTGAACTCGTATCCGTAAGAACGAGATTGTATAGAAAAGAGAGAGAAGAAAGAAAGAAGAAAGGAAAGAAGAAAGGACATAAAAACGACAGGAAGCTTGAATGGTCGTTAGTAGCTCTCTGTACTGCGTCAACCTGAATGTTTGTAGCTGCCTAATGTGTAGTTAATCTACCAGACGCAGACCCTCATGGATACTTTGATGGAAGTTCCGATAATCTTTTAAATGACAGTAGATTCTTTTAATTATTTTTTACTGCAAGAGGCTAAGTTAAAAGAAGTTTTTTTTAATGTATTGATTATCTTGCTGGGCTGCAGCTGAGAATTAAGGATTTCTGAAATCCTACGATGTGCTCCCTATTTGACATTCTTGATTTTGATAATGCAAACTATGTATCTCGTGAATAATAGCTCAATAGAATAATAGACAGACGCGATTAAATGCATAATTATCACTTTTTTAACATAAGATTTATACAAATATATACAACCTGCGTAGAAATAGAAATTTATGTATTTACATTTATTTGCTTATATCATTTCATTTCTATTTCGATATTTCGTATCGTGACTTCTTTTTTATCTTAATTGCATATTTTTAATTTAATTAATTATTTTCACAAAAATTTTATAAAGGACATGTACAAGTAGCAAATTTGAATTGCTAAAGAGTTTATATAAGTTATAATAAAAAACATAATGAATTGTATTTTCTATATTTAATAGTTATATAGTGTAAGAAATAATTGTTATATACATGTGATCATATACATATAATTCAACACCCTTATTAATCAAAAGCTACTTTTTCTCTTCTTTATTTTTCATTTAATTGTTAAGTAATTTGTTTCTATTATTTAGTAAAAATTAATTAAGCATTTAAAACTTTATTATTCCAATTTCTTGCTTAAATTTTTTGAAAGACAGTCTCTATTTTTTATAACGAGTTACTCGGAATATTAGCAAATTGATTTCAAATTGACTCTAACTGATTCCTTATTCACATCGATTAGTACTACTAGAATTAAATTTGTTGTTTCTTTTATGCATATAATTTTTTTAAATATTTCATTGATAATTAATTATTTGCAATAATACTAGTTAAGCGTTTTACATAAAAAAATAGAATTTTTAACTTCTTCTTCTTCTTCTTTTAATAGATCTAAAAAGCTGATGTCATATTTTTAAAACTACCGAGTCTTAATACTCGGTTTTTACAAGGTAAATTTTAAAATAATAATAATTAAGCGTACAAAGTATAAAACTTCTTTGAAACACTGATCTGACATTAATGACTTATGCATATGATATTTCATACATCTCTTTTATGGATATTTTAATTTTAATAAGATGTATTAAATAAATTTAAATATAATAAACTTAAATTTGTAAATAAATATTTATTTGACATATTTACGATGAGGTTAAATCGATATTACAAAATATTTACAATGCTCATATCAGATATTATAATATAGTGGACAATAAATGAAAGAATTATAATTGAAAGACTACAGCTATTAAATTAATCAATTTAAAATTCTTATAATTATAATTCTTTTATACTATTTAACATCCAAAGTTATTTTTCATATCCTAAAAAAAATTAATTTTAAACTTATTTCATATTTGATGAAAAAAATTTAGATAAACACTATTAATAACATACATAATAATTTTTTTTTATGTATTAAAAACTAGTGTGCTTTTCTATATAAAAATTTAAATTATTTCGTACTAATTTTTGTATCAGCATACTAAGTTATTTTATTTTTTCACATAATTCCAATAGATTTACAAATTTATAGAGAATTTTAAATATGAAGCTGTTTTAATTTCAGATGATATAATATTATTTAAAAAATGTTATCGTAACCATTATGTTTAACAATAAACTTACATCTTCCAAATATTCAAAATCTTTTTACCTAAGTTACACGAAGAATAGCCCTACACTAAGAATATTCTAAATAGGCTTTTTGTAATGAAAAATAAAAAAAGCGACAGGAAAATAGACGAAAGCATAAAAAAGCATTTATTTTTATTTTTTACCGATTCGCCAAGATTTTCTAAGAAAGACTCTTTAGGGTACTTTTAAGAGTAAAGGTAAAGCGAACACGCGTCTGTACGCACATACATGAAAAAAAGGAGAAATAAAAATAAAATAATATACAACAAAGAACAGAAAGTTTAGCGAAAGCTGAAAGTTTGACAAGAATAGGGGTAAACTCGAAAAAGAGCGATAGATATAAATAGAGATAGTCAACGAGAGGGGATTGAATCTCGTGAAAGAAAGCGACAGCAAAAACTGAAAAAAGGCGCTGGTTAAAGGGCACAGTGGGAAGAAGTGAAAAGTAAAAAAGCTAAAAGTTTTCTATGATCCTCTATAAATATATTCATATATATATATGAATATATGTTTCTACAACGAATGAAAGTGAACATTAAAGAGAGAGAGAGAGAGAGAGAGAGAGAGAGAGACAGACAGAATTGCTGAAAGCAAGTTGAGTACACTTTCATACAAATGACGAATAAATTTAAATAAGTAGTTTTTAAGCATCAAGTTATTTAAGCATTTTTAAGCATCAAGCATTAAGAATTAAAATGAAAAAAGAAAATTTATTAGACTACAATAATTTTTATTTACTTTTTGAATATTCAATAAAATCTTTTATAACTAAGTAAAATTAGACATAGCATATAATTTATGTTATAAACTGAAATTATTCATAAATACAATACACAATAAAAATTGAATGAGAAAATTTTTTGAAGACAAAAAACGATAAGAAATATAATTCATAAGAATTCCAAAACTAAAATTTACGTGAGAAGTTGAGATGCAGTAAAATCACTGGGAATGATGAGAGTCTGGACATGTGGAAATACATGCATAGTGTTTAATAAAAAATTAGAACAAGAGAAAATGATGATCCGGCGAAAAATATGACAAAAAAGAACATGAAGATAAAATACATTGTTAATAGTTGATGGAATACGCTTACATGATAAAATATCGCTAATAAAAAGTACTAGAATTATCCGCACAGATCTCGCAAAATTTCACCGTACGCATTTTTTGCGAAAATTTTGTTTTACGCGGGTTTTAAAAAACCTCGCGCAAAGTTAGCCCTTTTCTTTCATTTTACAGTATCTCATGTCTTCTTTTTTCAGGTTCCTTTTTGAACAGTAGGAGATTTAAAAATTAAATAATTCGTCGGGATTTTCTCTAAGCCGCCAAATAATAAAGCTGAAAGTACCTAATTATACAAGGCATGTTTGCTTTTCATTGTTATACTACTAATTGCATTAACTTAAAAACTCTGTAATTTCTATCAATATTTTACACAAAATATTATTTAGTATTACAACTTCAGTGATGCCTTTAATACACTTGATGTTTTATTTCTCACAATAAGTAAAACTATGAAAATATTTTTATAGCATAACGTCAATCGTATATGGAATTGAATATTATTAATCGAATTTTTTAGCATGTCAACACAAAATTTCAGCGAATTCATATTTTACTTCATATTTTCATTATAATGAAATGATAATTCACGAATAATATAAATAAATGCAGTATAAATTTTGCAAACTAAAAAGACAAATTATACACATATAAAATCATAAAATAAATCATTAAGATATCTGTAAGAAATTTCAATGATTTTCAAAGTTTATAAGTTATGTTTATATATTCGAAATGATAATCTTTCTTAATGCTTAAATATTTTCTTATTAGAAATATATTTCATCTAGTTACAATTTTAAATGAATAGTTTTGAAAAGATGTTATATTTATTGTAGTATCAAAGATAAATAATGGTATATGTGTTACATAAGTTATTGTTAAGTGCCTAAATAAAAAAATCTCCAATATTAGTCTTACACATATAATAAAATTCATTTTTTTAAAGAGTGAATAAGATTTCCAGCATCTATTTCGGATAATTAATAACTCGTTATTTATTTATTTGAACTCATGTTTGCTAAATATATCGTAATATTTATTTTATTAAAATATATACACTGTTGCAATAATTATTTTTCAATTGATTTGAAAAAAATATCATGATAAAAATATAAAAAAAAATCAGAATAAAGTGATTGCTATTTATCAAACATAGGAATGTTTCTTGAGAATACGTATTTGCAAGAATTTTTTTTATGTTCTATTAAGCTTAATCAAAATACATTAAAAAATTAGTAGAAATAATTCTTTTGTAGTTCTTGCAAATATTATTATTTATATTAGTACAATATTGAATTTATCTCAAAAACTTAATAAATATGTAACGGTATAAAGATTTAAGTAACTATTAATACCTATAGACGATGTAGCAGCCTATTTTGGAAATGTATTAAATTTGGATTAAATGTATTATAGAAATATATTTGCTTAGATATTTAATACTCTACCACCACAGTAATAAATATACTTTAACAATTCTAATATATCCAAACTTTTGTCTTATTAAGATATGACCAACCAAAAAGTAACCAACCAAGAATTGTAAAAAATATTAAAAATATTAAACAGGTGTACGTAAAATTATAATATTCTATTATCAACAAAATTAAAAGAAATCAAATGTACAAATTGTTAATTGTTACTTTGGAGTACATTTTGTTAAAATAAGTACTTATATTATTATTATTATAAAAAATTGACGACTATATAATTTTATAAATTTAATAAATAAAATCAATATTCTGTTAAAATCGCAAACCGAGTTTATCAGAAAAATAAACTATTTTATATTTTATATTATAAAAAGGTGAATAAGTTTTTATTTTGTATTTAAAAATATTTCTATCATTTTTTAAAACATTTTTGCAACATAGGCAAATGTTTTTATAAAATTTTAATTGATTACACTTTTATTGAAAATATTCTATTGTTGTAAATTAATACATAAAACTAAAAAATCCTCATCTGTATCTTTAATATTCACTCATTATATTTAGAGCCCCTTTTTATTTTTAAATAATTATATTGGTAATTTGTTATATCTTAAAATTTATAAAAATTTCGCTACTTTGTTAATTATTAGATTAATATTCTTGAAACTATTTAATTAAGAATATATAAAAAGATTTATTTCATTTGTTAAGTTTTAATTAAGAAAAGAATAAATCAATCTGTTACTAGTCTCATTAATTAGACGATTCTCTTAATAACAGTTTGATTCAATTCACAGATTAAACTATTGTTTGATTATTTTATTGTATACGTAAACCAAATATGCTATAAATTAATTTTAATTTTTTGATTAAATTTAAAAATATGATTCAGAAAGTTTAATATTTTTAATTTATCAAAGCTCAGTATACATCTCATTATTACATATTTTATTAAGTAAAATTAATTTTTATTATCCAAACAGTTTTTTTATATTAAATTGCATAAAAATGTAAACTAATTCAGCTTAAAGTTTATTTAGCTATTCAAAACTTTAATAGTATTCATAATTTTAATTTACAAATATAAGACGTATATAATAGGATACAAGTAATTATATACACGTTATAATTGCATCAAATTATTTTTATTAAATAATTTTAATTTTTTTGAATTTATCTGATATTTATTTTATATAACATAAGAATCATGAATACATGAAATAAGTAATAATATATTATTTTAATAATAATATGTTTTAAATAAAAATTATAAAATAATATGGGTTAAATAATAAAAATCATATGCATTGCAAAAATAAGGTAATGCTTATTAAAACTCGTGTAAATTATAAGGTAATAAAATTATTATTAATAATATCGATGAACTTAAAATAAAAGTCTTAAATTTAATTACTATAATTTGTAAATTATAACCTTATCAAGCATTTATGTAATGCCTCGATTTTCGATTTAAAGAAATTCTCTCTCCTTCTCTTTCTATCTATCTACCTATCTCTTTCTATCTGTATTCTTTTTTTCATACAACTCTTTGTAAATTCAATATTCTACATAACTTAATAAAGAAATTTAACTCTCATTTCATCTTTCTGTCGGCATAATAAGCAGTCCTGCTCTCTGAAAAGCTGCTCTTTTTGTTCCCGCTACATGCAAGAATCATTGAAAAAAACAACAGCTTTACGTTATTACTGCGCTATGGGAAATCTTAAGAAAGAAGACAAAATAAGGATAAAAACATAAGGGCTATTATGAAATATGTGCTTAATTTTGCGTTTTTTAAATATAATATAAAATAGTATTTCTTAGTTACCCGTCCATATCTATGATTTTTAGACTTTTATCCAGCTTTTGTTTTACTTTATTCGATTTGTTTTGCTTTTTATTTTAAAAATAAATTTTATACCCATTCCTCAATATTTTCCAATAAGTACATATTTTTGTTAAAATTTTTAAATAATACATTGCTTAAAAATTTAGTTTAATTTATTCATTTTAACTTTCCCCTCTGTTATTATAATGAATCAGCTTCGTATAATTATTTCTCATATTTTATATTGAAATGAATTAATGATAAAAGCCTCATAGGTAGTTTTTGAAATTCCCTCACAATTAACATTTATAGTGTATTTTATTTTATTGGAAAAAGATACGATAAAAATTAATTTATCCTTTAATCTCGTTGTATCTTCTCTTAATTGCGTCGATGATGTCGCTTGGTCACGTAGAACTCACCGAGATTTAAAAATTGGAAGATTTTGAAGTGCGAGAGTCATTTTGAAGAGAAGTTTTTTTTATAAAACTAGCTTTGATGTATAGGGATATTTCGGTTTCTTAATCCTCATGTACTCATCCTTGGACATTGGCCATTTACCAACAAACTCATCGATCGAGAACGTATCGGATAGAGGCAAGTAAAACATTAATTTATTTGTTTATAACTTTGTATCATCATTGCTCAATACTAAAGTATTGATCCAAATAAGATAGGTATGGACCTTGTTTGGATATATTTTAGATGAGAAATATCTTCAAATATAACTAATGTCATAAAATTTAATAAACATTTATTATTAAATTGACATATTAAATTTAGTTATTATATTAAAAAATATATTCTAAAAAAAAATTATTAAATAGATTATAAAACTAGTCTTAATAAAAAATTTGAACTATCATTTCTAAAAAATAAAAAACGAGATAACGTCTACTGTGCTTCACAAATATATTTTAAGTATTATCATTATTTTGCAACTATTAATCGTGATGCAAGAACAAAAATTAAATTATTCTTACTCAATTGAAAATTACCTTAGTCATATACATTAAATTAATTAGTATGACATAATTCATAACTTTATTATAATATAAAAAGTATATGTTCTCAATCATTTTAATTAGCTCGAAAAAGAAGTATTATCGGTTAAATTTATATATTTCATATCAATCTATAACTTTAATATATTTTTTTGGGAAATTCGGATAGGAATGATTAATATTTTCAAAAATGTAAATAGTTTAACTCCATTGATTTAGAAGAGTAAATAAAATTTATGTTTATTAAAGATTAAAAAATTAATGTACAAGTGATATAAATTGGAGTTTTAACCTTTATTATGACGTTAATTTGAAAATAGAAAAAATAGAAACTAGTTTCAAAATATTTCCAGATTGAAATAAAATAGCAAAAAATATTCTTTTAAATAAGATCTTTGCAAACAACATTTTTGCAAGACATTTACAAATCTGAATTTAAAAAAAATTAATTTGATTAAATAAAAAATAGAATCATAATAAAAGTAAAATAATTTATATTATAGTTAGTCCTTCAATAATATTTTACGACATATTTATATGTCAAAATATTTTACAAAAAAAAATTTAAGGGAATCATCATTTTAAATATAAATATATTTTAGTTTTCATAAAACATAATTTTAACTTTAAACGCAAGGTACTTTATTTGGGTAGCGACAGCGTTTCCAACTACATTCTTTGTGTAATGTTTCATGAGACCAATAAGTTCTTAAAAATATAAAAGAATTGAAAGGAAAGACTTTCTCGATTGCTAGAATAAACTTTTTGCGCTTATATTCATAAATAATTTAATTCGCGTGTAAAGATAGGCATCAAAAGTTTGTAATGTTTTATTCGTGTAGAATGAGCAAGCAATTGATTGAGGACTGACAGATCAAAAAGATACTTTGCGAAAATAAATTTGCGAGAAAAGAAAATACACCTAAATAAAGGCAAGAAGTATCAAATCTTAAGTTAACTTCAGGTCGTTGAATCATCGAGATGACGAAACAGATATGCATGTAGTAAGGTATTGCGAATTCAGTCCACGCATAAATCATAACGAAACAGGTAACTTGACTAATGGAAAAACGCAATTAGTCGACTTGCAGAAGCAACATATTTTTTCCCAAAATATCAAGTATAAATATCATTTATAAATATCCATAAATCATAGTCCATAAATCTAGGTAATAAAAAATCATTGATATCTACCTCACAAATATCCATAGCTGATTTCAAAGCGCACATCTTAGTACACGGTTGCCCCGTGAAAATGAGAAAAACGATAATTTTTCATTCAATAAGACACCAATATTTTATTAAAATGAGATTGAGTCAATAATTTATTTAAAACACCGAAATAAAAATTATACATTTGTAGCTTTTGAGTTTTTTATTAAATTATAAACAAGGATAATTTAATAAAACAAGATTGATAATATTTATAATTAAACTTAATACTTATTAATTAATATCAATACAGAATAATTATTTCTTATTGTTTATTGGAAAAGTTAAAAAACAATAATCTTTATAATATAAATAATTTGTTTAAAAATCGAAGAATTAACTTGACAAACTATTAATATAAAAAACCTTTTAAATAAATAACTTCTCCGGAAACGTTTTAAAAAAAGAAGATTTAAAAATAGAAAAAATTTTCAGACTACTTTTCTATTTCATAATTTTACAAAATCTTAATATCTTGAACGTGAGTTTGTAATAAGTTTCTTCGTAAAGTTTTTAGTATATTTTACGAAACTAATTCGAATAAGAAAAATTATGGCTTGCGATTAAAGTGCTGTGAAATTAGTTGAAAGGAATTATTGTTTAAAAATAGATAAGCTCTCCAAATAAGGCAGAAAAGTCAAAAGTAAGTCAAAATTCGGGGCATCCTTTCACTCCTACATCAATCGCTCAACTCTTACCTATTGGTCGGCTATGAGTGCGACAGTGTTTCCACTTCCTTTTTCTCTAATAATTAGACGTACGCTTCTTAGAGCGAACGCACCCGAAGATAGAAAATCAAAGCCAAAGTACTAGTGTGCCTGCAAAAACTTTTTGCTTATGTAGTTATTCATGTTTAAGAGCTACGAAACAAAAAAGTAAAAAAGAGCTCGATGAGTATCTAAAACACTTCATCCAATACTCGCGGTTTCAGTCTTGGTAGGGCGAGGGGGAACTCTGGTAATTAAAATCGCGCATGTTTTATTTATTTAAATTAAATGTAATGTCATTTAAAGTATGCGTTAGAAATCAATTCTGAAATGAATATAAATCATTCCTGAGCTAAAATAAGAATTAAAGAATTAAATCAACACTAAAAATTAAATAATGAGTAATAGATAACTGAAAATTAACTGTGAGAAAGACAAGAAAGCAAAAAAAGGATCTGTATAAATCGAGCAAATAAAATACCCAAGGAAAGAATCGATCAATCCAAAAAGAATATCTAAAAAATCTATGTCAAAATTTAGTGCAAATATTGAAAAATCATTGAATTGATATAATTCATTTTTACAGTATAAAACATATGTATTGAATTATTAGGAAACTAATAATAATAAAAATATCAATTTTTATAATAAAAAACAATAAATAATAAATAAGTTAAGAAAAACTAGATAACTAAAATATTTAATTGCACTGAATTGTCACAAAGATTCAGTAAAATAATTAGTAATAAATAATTGTATGAATAATTTAAGACACGTTTGTTAATTTTATAAAATAATAGAAGTATCCCATACTATAAACTACTCGTATTTTAGTTAAATTATACATAAAAGGAAACAGACAAAATCCCAACTATAAAAAATACGTGGATAAAAGTAATTAAAAATAAAAAACAGAAATGGAAACTAAAAAAAACAAAATATTTAAAAAACAATTTATAGAATTAAGATATAGCCCTAAAAAATAAAAATTTCGTTTTTACTCAAATAATGTTATAAAAATAATATAATCTGCATTCTAAATAAATAAATAGATATTCTTTAATAATTATATTATCCTATTAATTATAATATTTAGTAAAAATTTAATTTTAATGTTTTATTAATTTAAAAGAAGTTGATATGCTCAAGAAACATCTTTAAATTATTTAAGTCAGCAGTCTGAAAAAATTTCTTCAATGGTACAATAGTAATTCATTTTATGATTAAATTCTGTATATATTATTTAGATTTAAATTTTAGAGAATCTATATTTCTATCTGGAAATTAATTTAAAAAATAATTTCTAAATAAATTACTACAATTTTTCACAGTGTATTATACAAAAATTACTATTGGTTTACAATTTCATAAAAGAAGGGTACATAAAAATAACAAGAATAATAACTAAAATATTTAACGAAGATTTACTTCACCCGTACTTGGTATTTCCTTGTATGAACATAATCTTAAATGAGACCTATATGATTTACACATCTCATATCTACGATCGATTTAAGCATCGTTTGACACAGATTATATATTTTACGTATAATATCTTTTACATGCAATCACAGAATCTCGTCTTGCAAACATTTTCAACTAATTTTTATAAGAGTTACGTATATTTGAAGCTAGACGTGAAATTTTATAATTTAATAAAAAAAAAAAAAATATTATCGACGACGTAAACGATATTATAAGTAAAAATCTGCCAAAAAAATTTATTTTGTTCAAGGATTTACAAATTTTTATTTTTGGTTAAGTCCGCGGTTCTAATCGATCCATAAAATAGTTTCATGTTAAACAAAAAGTTAAGAAAAATGTTGCTTTATAATTTTCATTAAAACTATAATTGAATAGAAGTAAAAAGTATCGGTGACTAGCGATGCATGCTAGTTTTAATGATTTCAATTCTAAAATCGTGTAGTAGAGCGTATACAACCGATTAAGCATTGGCTGCATGCGTACCTTGCCCTCCAGATAAATAAAATAAGTTTATAAATAACTGTACAAAACAAGAACGTAGAAGGCTTCAGTTGTAAAAGTATAAAGAAAGTAAATACTGGGAAACATGAAATTAAGGACATAGTTAGTGATTGTCCATGTTACAAGTACAAAGAGAGAGGAAGAAAGAGAAAGAGAACAATAGAAAGAGATAGAAAAAAATATATATTTATCAGGTAGTGGTCGAATCATTGTGGTGATTCTCAAGCTTACTACTTATTCTATCTCTATCTCTCTTCCTCTGTCTTTCCCTCTTTATTCGTACTTCTCTCTAACTGTTTATCTGTTTAACTTTCTTCATTTCTTTTTTTGAAGAAGGAAGAAAACTAAGCTATATATAAACAAGCTTTCCTTTCTTGGATGGAAAGTAGTTACGGCGCTGTATTGTGTATGCTCGTATTATATGCAGCAAAGAATAAATATTCATGAAGTTGGTCAAATTTCGCTAGTTCAAGGGTTTTACGAAACAAAATCAGCCTCGTTTGGCTCAAAGCTCAAGTTCAAGTATTTTAAAACTAATTTTATTAATTTTAACCTGACTCTCTTCTTCACTTCTTCTAAATACAAATTTTCTTACACCTGTTCGGAATGGTACTTTTCCCAGCTGACTGCTCCCTATTTGATATCTCAATCGAATTTCTTAATAAAAGATCACTGACCTTTTCCTAAATTTCAACTATTTAAATTAGAAACATGTAGATATTATATAATAAATACAACGATAAGGAATTTTTAATCCAAATAAATCAAATTATTGAAGATAAATTAAGATCTTATTAAAAGAATAAAAGATTAATAAAAACTTAATTTGATTTACACTGTAAAAAGTATTTAGCTAAGCGATGAATTCAGTGTAAAAAATAGTCTTCAAGAAAATAAACTAGCTTCGAGAGCACAATTTGAAGTTTTAATTCACATTTGCAAAGGTAGATGGAAAAAGTGCAATAGACCGCGTAATTCTCGAGTCAAATTTGATCTCAAAAACACGTAAAAACAAAAATAGTAAATAGAGAAAAATGAGAAAAGAATCAGGAGAAAATCCTTTTTATTCAACATATAAAAGTAAAAAGGCTCTTTTCCACGCAATACTTTAAAATCTGGAGAGAAAGAGAAAGAGAGATAGAGAGAGAACGGACAGAGAAAAAGAGAGAGAAAGAGAAAGAGAGAGAAGCGGAGGGTACGGGTAGTGAAAATAGGATTGCTTCTTGAATATATACGTATGTATGGAAAGAAAATTTTTCCCGCGCACAGATCAAATAGTGGTTTCACACCTGCCTGTTTCGGTCTCATTGGAGCCGCAGCCGCTTATACAAGACAATTGAATAAAACGTAGGGTCTACAACAGTGTGCAGCCACATAGTGGGTATAACTGATTGGTTCCATGCCATCAGCAGACGGACAGATGAAAAGGTATAGAAAAAAAAGTAGAGTAACAGTGAGAATGAAAAAAATAGGATAGAAGATCGCATGAAATAATCTTGGCTTTTTCTACGGTCGAATACTTTCTTTTGTATCGTTGTAGTCTTGTTCTTATTTTTTCTTTTCTATTCACTTTGTTTTTTTCATTAGATTTATTTCGATTCCAAACAAAAGGTTACAATTTCATAATTACTATATTTTGGTATCCTTTTTCATTTCAATCTAAAAATTTTTGGAAAAATAAACTAATAACCTCTACTGTATTTACCTCTTATAGTTGATATTGCATCGTATTAATGCTAATCTTGCTTTGAAAAAATAATAATCGGTGATGTTTAAATCATTAGAAGAAAAAACTATATTAACCTTACACTTAAAATTAAATGCAATAGAGGAAAATTAATTATTAAATTGATTCACTTGTAAAAACTTAAATTCATGCTTGTTTAAAAAAATATTATATATATTAAAATCTTTCCCAATTATAATATTTCCCAATTAAGAATGATCTTTAAAGAAAAAACTTATAATAAATAGCACATGTTTACTATTTACGCACATATATAAAATTTTTCTCAATGACTTTTGGTCATTTAGTGATTTAAATATATCGAAAGTTGATATGAAAATTGAAAAAGTATCAGAAAACTGTGAAACACGTGTACAATAAATAAGACAGAAAAATAAAACTAACAGCGTAGTTGATGCTCTAAGTCTACGATTAGGCCTTAGAAACTTTTTCATCGAAGTGACAGCCACCGCAAAATAATTTTGAAGTACCGCCCTCAACAGAATACAAATAGCCCGTCGTGTCCTACAAATTGCCCTTTTGAGGTACAGGACACGGACTGATACAAAGATCTTGAGAAACTCGCGAGTCCGTGATGGGAGGAAGAAGAGGCATATGAACCGTCCACTCGCCCGGGCAATTTCGGAAGCAGCTGCGCTACCGGGCGTGCGATTTTACGCACAGATACATATGGCAGATCGTGGAAAGATGAGTATCTCCGAAAATAGGATCTTTTACGCACTGTACCCTACGTTCTATTTTTATAGTTTCGTCGAAGGCGGTCCTCCCCTTTCATAATACGATTTTCGTAGCAGTGCGCATCTGATTCGTTTTCTTTTGTTCTTCTCGTATTCTTTTTTCAACCACGATTTCTTTTTTCCTCTTATAAATGTATTATTTCGTGGTCGCAAATGCCAACTGAAGCTGTACTTTTACTCCGCCCTTCGTGGTGTAAAACCTGGGAAAACCAAACTCATTTGTTAACTTCCGCTAAATTTTATATGTTATTTCGCTTTCTTTACTATTATACTATATTCTTTCTTATATTTAGTATATATGATAAGAGATATAAGATAAAAAATTTGTTATTGCACAATTGCATCTTTAAAATAAAAAACTTTTCTTTCTCTTATTGAGAAGATACTGCAATGCAGTTTTTGTTTGTGGAGGTACATATACAAGAGAAAAATGTTAAATTAAAATTAAATGAAAGTTAATCGCACAATAAACCAATATACTTCCTTTGCTCAAAAAATTTTCTTTTCGCGAAACAAATGTTTATTATAGGTGTTAAATGTTTGCGAATAAATACACAACAGTTTTAGTCACCATAAGATTAAGTACGATCCTACTTTCGTAAGTAATGTATTCTATAAATATGTATGCATTAAAGTTAAAATTTTAATAAAATCGTTATTTTTGAAAACTAAATATAATTTCTTTTAGATATAACTAAAGTAAAAAATGTGAGTATGAAAATAGCCTACACCATTTAAAAAATTAAGCAAATAATAAAGTTTATTTTAATAAAAAAAAAATTATAAAAAATATGTAAAGTTTTAATTAATTTATCAATTGTATAAAATATTATAATATTATGTTATTATAATTAATATTATACCTTTTGAATAAAAAATAAAATTAATGAAATTTAGTCTTTAAGATTTAAATAATTTTTCATACGTTAAATATAAACATAAATAATTATTAAACTAGATAAATATTTCAATATATAATAAAATTCACTTGATACAAATTTTTTTTTATAAATTTCACAATTAAAGATAATTTAAAAAATATGTAATATGCATCTGTGGTACATCTTAAGAGTATTGTCATTTTCAATACTTATGTTTATAACTTCCTTTGATATTGTAAATATTCAAAGAAACCAACAGTAGTAATTGCACGACATGCAGCTACGATTTGATTTTCTACATATATAAATGCCATTGGCTCAATCACTGCAGAATGTGTTGAATCGACAGTATATTAGAGCTATTCATTTTTCATATACATACTAGCAAATAAAATCTCTTGTGTTGAAATCTTTGTGTTTGAAATCTAAGTATAACATGACCAAAAAGGAATATGTTAACCATTGATTTTTATATTATACTTATATTTGGCATGATTTTTTGTAACTATAAATATTCCTCACATAATCTTCTTAAATAATTTGAATTATATTATTCATAACAATTTGTTTATATTATGAAGTATTTATTATTTTTAAATACTATTAAAATGTGAAAAGTAGATGCAATTAATTATTTTATGCAACAGATACTTTTTATAACTAATGTTTTAATAAATAAGAAAATTTTTTAATGTAAATTCAACAAAACTTTAAGCTGAAAACAAACTCATAAAACAAGAATTTAAAAACATTATAAAAAAAGAATCTGAAAACAGACTCATAATAAGAAAGATAGCTATTATTTATAAGAAGTTCAAATTAATTTTATGCTTAATTTCTGATTATAATCTAGACAGTGTTATTTACACAAAAAAGTAATGCTCTTACAGGAAAGTTAATCGATCGTGATGACAGCATTATGCAAATAATCGAAGTTTCATACTGTTTAGAGGTTCGGACAAACAGAAATACAATTAAAATTTTCTGGAGATGTTCAGAATTTAAGGCTTATAGCGTTATATTTTAATCAAGAATTAAATATATAATAAACTCAGGAAATAATCGCAAACTTTTAATTTTTACTTAGATATATAATTGCATTTCTTTTTCTGCGGTTTATTGTTTTCTTTCTCAGATTTACCATCAAGCTTTCACGATAGATTATTAAAGATAATTATTAAAGAATCAGTTGAACACAATAAAAATCTAACACTGAATTTCTAAATCTGCATTTTAATCCACAAGTGAGAAGTGAAATCAAACAGAATTATCGAACTAGCATAACAATGGTAAATATATTTATGACTCAATAAAAGAAGTACTCTTGATAAAAAAATAAGTTGGATACAATGCAGTTGGAAAAATGTTTATAGTTTAGTACGTGTAAGGAGATAAGATACAAGGTCAAGACTCGTTAATGAAACTAAGAATCGTTCTCTTTTACAAATGTAATAACTTCATTAAAAACTAATCATTTAGAATTTATAAGTACTTGTTAAATCATTTAGCTAAAATATAGTGTGTAGACAATTCATATTTTTAAAAAGATTAATGTTCATATTCTTTCTTTTAAATTTATTATCAACATAAAATATTATTTTAAAACTAATTATATGATAATAATATAATCCAATAAATTGAAAATAATAAGAAATTTAATAAATAAAATTACATATATTGATTTCAAGCTTTTTAAATATTTTTTAAGTACTTATCAATTTCTTAAGGTAAATACAAAACAAAAAATTTACTTAGCTATTTTAAGAAAAATATATTTTAACTATCAGCGTAATTTAAATAATTCGATAGATCCGAGAAATGCGAAAAATTTACCCGGTATTTTTTCGTAATTTAGAATCATTATGTATAATGAAGACTTACGTAAACTTACTAATTATTTTATAATAAGCAACTTCATCTTTCGAATTAAAAAACAAATTAATTCGCATAACAAGTGTAGTTATAGCTCATGTTACAAGTATAATTATGACTACTACCAAAATACAAATGAAAGATAAAAATGTTAGTAGGTTTCTTTATTCCTTTACTCTCTCGCTCACTTCTTTTAGAAACCTGGACATCGCGATATATATATCATCGAAAAAAAAGAAAATCGTAATAAAAATTCGTGCATGACAGCCACGATCTATTATATTTCCTTTTCCATAGTCATGTACATGAGCCCTGTGAGAATTCGCTGTACTCTGAAACATCTAACTAGGAAACGAGAGTTCCACACTAGTAACTATAAATTATGCGTACAGTTGGAATAACGTGATAATTCCATCACTATCTGCACGACCATGCATAACTTAATTTATTAGTATTATTAATGCATAAAAGGGTCGTTGTGGAAAGCTTATCTTAATACATATTTTTTATCATTATTATTATATATTTAAAATAAAATAAAAATTATACACGTATTCACACATTGATGTACAAATACAGAATCTCTAATTTTCTTGGTTGCAAATGTCGTCGACTCAAGTAAACACCGATACTTTGTACTTTGCACGAGCAATGGTATCATAAATAAAAATTGTTTTTATTGCAGTTTTTATTGAAAAATAAACATCCGGGATTTCGCTCCTTCTATTTCGCATCGTTTAAAATTTTCCACGATACTTTTCTTTCAACATCTATGCTACCACTAGTTATCAATACATAATACTTGTTTGTAATATGGAAAATTTCTTGCCGTTACCCATTAATCAAATATCGATAAATACATAATGAACTTTTTTCGTTCTAGGAAATTATAATCTAGTCCACTTATGTACAAAATAGCATAATGTGATGATTGAGTGATGGTACGATGAGAAACATTGCATAATTGTGAAATAAATCTAAGTAATAGTCGATAATATGTTATTACTACTAATATTTTAAACTGTTTTTGATTTCTCAAATGTATCATTTCATTTATATAGATATTCACAATTACTCAGTTCAAAGTATTGACTAATTAATCTAAATTCTGTTACTGAACTATGTTATTCCAAATACCAGGTATTAGTAGTATATTAATAGTAATAATTAGCAGTTATTTCAATCCATGCTCATATAAGTTCAAAAATATTAAATGTGTTACTTAAAGTTCAATTGTAATGAATTATGTAGTCGTTCAAACCTAACAATTTTCCTGCATAATCTAGGCTATTAATATTAATAAAATCTATAAAACATCGTGTCTATTACCTAAAATTTTAATAGAAAATTTCCTCTAGGATTACTTTAGATATAATATGAATTAAATACCTTTACATTTCACGATCATTGAGTTACATTCCATGAGATTATTGACAATAGAAAAAATAAGACGAAGTAAAAATCAAATCTCTTTATCATAGATAAATATATATCTTATATTCAAATAACTTATATTAGTTTGCACTCAAAAATATATTATACTCGTAATATTTTTATAAAAAATTAAATTTTTTTAAATAAATAGAAAATGAAGTAGTGTTCCAAGTATAGCAAGATAAATATAATATTTAAACTACTTTTTCCATTATTTTGTATGCCTAAATTCTACAAAGTATTATATATTAATCAAAGACTTGTTTAATTAATTAATACTCACTAAATAAATATGTTAAGAGTAGCATAAAAATTTTTATATATAAGAAATTGATAAATTAAATTTTTTTTTTTAGTAAAATTATTTCTGTTTTTGTTTGTCAAATGATAGGTGGTATCCCTTCCGTTTTTCTAATTACATATATTGTTCAAAAATATATTTCACGTATAGAATGCAAATGTGATAATATCAAACATTCAAAAGAATAAAATTTTTTTATTATATTTTTTTACAATAATCAGACAAAACAAAAAATTTTTATAAATAAAAACATAATTCAGCGTAACTGGAAACAAAAGAAACTGAGTACCAAATTCGAGAAATCGAATTTTGTAAATGTAACTTTGTTTTTAATTCACCATAAAATCAATATGGAAAGTATAAATAGCCTACCTAGACTTTTGAAACTTGTTCAATAAAACATAATCTCAGCAGAAAACTGTTAAAATCGTGTAAAAAATAAGATTCTAAGAAATCCAAGGAATGAGAACCGATAAGTATTAACTGATATTCCTTATGAAGTCGAGAATGCAGCACTTTATGGTAAAGGATGGATGCACGTGCGGTTGTGTAACTTATCAGTTTAGACGATCCCGAGGTCTTCCGTACCTGTTCCGAAGGACGAAATTGTTATCTCATTTTACAGTTGCTGTTTCGCCTCAATAATTTTTTTTCGGAAAATTGGATACAAAGTTTTCATGTAAAGAAAATACCGAAGCAATGATTTATTATACTGCGTTACTATAAAAATTAAATAATATAATTATAATTTCTGGTATAGGCTTATCTTTCATTTTCTCGAAAATATCCCACTTTATTGTAATATGCAATAAGATAATTCGAATTCGTGAAAATAATTTTATTCAACGCTTGTAAATAAAATTTAGCAAAAAATAATTATATATTAAATTACTTAAAAAATATTATTACACAAACATACATATTAAATAATAAAAATTATAATTCAATTTGATACCTAGCAACCTTTGTGTTCCCTAGAGGCAGACTGTTAATGATATAATAATTATTAGTTAGTAAGAATTTAGTTTTCACTATACCTGAAACCAGGAATTGCCACAAAATAAATATTTAACTGTATAAAAGAATCACTTGATTCACAGCTAATTCAATTTTTCAAGCATATTGTAGAACCAAATAAACAATGAATCCAAACGCATTATATTCAATATACAAAGTGACACGAAGGGGAAATTTTTTTAAAACATATAACACAAAGCTAGAAAGAGCAAAAAAGAGACAAAATAAAAAGAAGAGTGTGAATGAAAGAAAAAGTTTGAGATTGAAAGAAAAGAAAAAGACGTAAACGGGAGAAAAATTATGAATAGCATGAAAAAAATTAATCTTGCATAGCCAAAGAATCTTGCAAAGCAAGAGAACGGGTTATGTATGCTAAAGCTCGAAGGGAGAAGATAATGGAAGAGTGCAACAACGTTGGAATAGAATGGAAGAAACGTCATGAAAGTTTTCACTGCGTCTTGCTTTCTCGGCAATTCAAATAATCATATTCGAATTGATTTCCTGAAATTACATGACTTAAAATTGACTGAAATCACTACACCTCATGTCTAGGATTCACAAATTGCCATTTCTAGATATAAACTGAAATCTTTCAAAAGTTTCCAATAATCAGTGTTTAAATGCACTCACAATGCTCATTTAGAAATCGTGAAACAATAACAAACACAAATTATGTTAAATTTCATAAAATAGATTTGTGTTTAAGAGCAGTTTTTCATTTTTAAACTGAAAAAAATAATATAATCAAAATACGTTTTGTCGCAATATATTAATACTACCTATACTTGCTTCTGTAATTTTGTAAAAAACTACAAATATTTCAATTTTCATAATTTCAACAAAATACTCTCGTAAGTTTTGAGAAACTAACCCACGAAATTATAAATTATATCATTATTTATAATTGAATATGTTATTAGATATAAAAATATAGTTATTTATTAATAAATAATGATATAGTAAATTGAAAACCTGATGAATCAATGAGTTATTCATCAGGTTATGATTTTACTTTTCAACGAATTATATTCATATTATAACTATTCTTTATATCATATTATTAGCAATATTTTTTTAATTAGAAGTATCTACCATATTATTATATGAAAACCCAAATTATTATTATGGTCATTGTGTACAATTGAATTATGTATTTAAAATGAAATATTTTTACTAATTTAATTTACATAAATTGTTTTGAATTGAAGTTCCTTTAGAAGTTTAGTGTAATATTCAATAATATAATGTCCTCTGAGAGTCATGCATACATCTTATACTCTTACCATCTATACATACATATAATTCGACATAAGTATTTTTTTTACATATTATATTATATATATATATATATATATAAATTTGAGTGTACAAACACGCGCGCGGGCGGACATATATATATATATATTTTATACATATATCTTGTCCCAAGATAAATTTCTTTATCATTATTATTAATTACAAATTTTACCTGAACTTAATAAAAAAAAGATAAATATGAAATAAGTGTAAAAGATATGAAATAAAAAAAATGGATACAAACAATAGAATAAAAGATAGTAGGTGCAATGCTTTTAATATAGTACATAATTACATCAGAAAAAATTTTTTATTAAAAAAAAGAACGAATATCATTGATATAAATAAAAACATTAACACGCTCGAAATCATTGCCTATACAATCTTACTCGTATTACACTTTTTTTTAACGGACTCAGGTAAGGCAAGAAGATCTATAGGAGAAAACACATTAATTATTAATTATTATGATTAACGAGTTAAATGTCTCAGTGTACATATCGATCGCAAGAACCATCGTCAGTAAAAAGATAAATCATTTCTGGAGACAGAGAGAGGAAATGCAAAGAGTTACAATCACGAGACAAAGAAAAAGAACACTACACACGCATAATGGGATGATTAATGAAGAAAATTAATTGAAACCAAAAAGATAAAGCGAAAACAAGTTTTAATACCCATTTAGGCAGAGTTAAATCATTTTTATGTATATATAAAAAATATCAAAAAATATTTTCTGGTATTTTTTAATCAAGCATAAAAACCTTCTTCATTATTATGGTATTCAATAAAAACAAAGCAAAATCTGTCTAAAAAATAAATTAATTCGTTTATTATTTTGACCATTTAAAAGGAATAAAGCAATAAACAATGACACCTTAACAATTGTATCTAAGGGCAAGATGTAAAAATTCTCTACAATAAATATTCATAGTCACTGAATTTTTTAAATACGCAATTGATGCACCTATAATAAATCATACAATTATTATCAAAAACTATTTTATATTATCAAATTATACGTATAATTTAAAGCTCATCAACTGTCATAGTTTATACTACTCTACAATCTAGTTTTAAAATATTCTTTTTCGAAAGTTGATACCCACAGCGCGATTATTTCATATCAAAAGTAGTCATTTTTTATATTTTATTGTCAGAAAACTGTAAGTTGACGCATGAAACGAGGAGAAAAATAATAGGAGATGAAAAACAATAATAATTAAGATCAGAATTAATTTTTAAATAAGAATAAAATTTTAGCTAAAAAAAACTGGAAGATAAATCTAAGAATGACTTATAAACAGAATATTATCATTCTTATATACAAAATAACACATACATTCACTAAAAAGTTGATGATTACATTAATCATTTATTATAAAGTAATTTAACCACACAAAACAGAACCTTGGGAATCTGGAATAAAAGAATGAACGGTAAACGTGAATTATTTTCCTTTGAGATGACGCCGAGATTCTAAATGATTCCTTATGTACCTGAACGTAATAAACTTACATGTAAAGCGAACCAATAATGAGAACAATAGGGACAATAAGGCAAGTAACAATTGTCTGTTTATTTAATTCTGATTTCAAGATTTTTTAGTACTTTGCGACGCTTTTATCTGGGTATGATCCACATGTGATTTTTATTCATAAAGCTTTTAGAAAGTATTATTCAAGTATATATATATCTGCTCATAACGAATAAAAGAGATAAGGAATTTTGTTTAAATTTTGCATCTGAATGTTGAATTAAATCCAACAACAGGTCAATACTTATTCAAACTAAAAAAAATATCAATTCTTTTTCATATGATTATATAATCCGTGCTTGTATGTCTTCCACTTCAAGATACAAGAGAGGCATTATTTTTACTGCAAGCTCTTTCGATAAAAATGCAATACTTCTTGAAGAAATTTTAAATTAATGTCCATTAATATATCATCAAATAGAAATTTCAAAAAACCCCTCGAAATTCATACAAAAAGAATAATTTCATCTAATAACTTCATAGTTCACGATTTATTGATTTTAATTAATTTTTTAATCTTTTCCCAATTTGAATTAAAACTTGAAATAGGCACGAGTTAGAAATATTTATATTAAATTAGCATATATATATATATGATTTTTAGGGAAAAAATAAAAAAAAATAAGCTTGTTGTTTGTGTAATAACAAAGTAGATACAAAACAAAAACAGTCAATTTTAAACTCATGAAGTCTGCACATTTTTATGACTATTTGCTCTAAAAGTTACTTGAAATTTATTTAAAATTTTGAGTACTTGTATATTATGATTATGCATATCTTAATAATTTTATTTGATAAAAGCAATTTACGTACAATGTTAACAGTATCTGTAAATTAAAATCTAATATGTCACATTTTTTCATGTAATATAATATTTTTTTTCATATGCTGAATATAAATATTACTTTTACATAATCTTAATAATTACAAAATTAATATTGTAATTTTATTAAATATTAAATTAGATGATGTAATTGGTAAACATAATGCGATAAGCAGTTTTTCCTTTGTCCGATAATTGTTATTTATTTTGCATAAATTTTACAAAAAAATTTATAACTTTCTGAATGTATTTTATGATATAAATATTATAAGCGCAATTATAAATAAAGCGAATCCAAATATCTAAATGATTGAAAATTTATATTCTTATAACATTAGGTATTTTGCAATTTTATAGTGTTTAAAAAGCTTTTAAATAGAAGAATTTTCAGATATGCGTACAGTTATATAAAAAAATGGATGTACTTAATACAAGAAAGTAAAACATCAAATTTTATGTGATGGCTAATTTTAATATATCCAAGTTAGATAAATTTTTGATAAGTTAATATCGATTCAATTGAATAAATTCTCTAGTCCAAATAAATATTTTCAATGCTGAGAAAAAACGAATCTAGAAAAAGGACTAAGGAAGTAATAATAACTAATTAATACTTCACAAAAAGATTAAAGTACTGATTGTATAATCATTATACACAGTTGGCCATAAAAGAAAAAAATAAAAGTACCATTAAACATTAAATCATATTTATAAAGTAATTGTATAAAATTTTGTTTGAATACGTTGCAATAATGCATTTAATAATGAAATGTTTCGCAAAGAAATTCAGAGTAAAGTAGTTCAAATCGTTAAAAGCGTAGCGGTTTAATGTATTAGTGTCCAAAATTACTAAAAATAAAATAATTCAAAATATTATACTCATTTAGATAACCGTCATACTATTTACTTTATCAAAGAGCATCATCATATATTGAATGTCTATAAATAATTGCAATGAATCTATCTTAACACATTTTTTGTAACGTATTTGATAATTATTTTACTAGCATTTAGAAAATTTAAATTTACTTGCGATTTTTGAAGTCAATATTCTATTAAATTCTGCAATGGACCAATAGAATACCTTTTATATCCCTTCCATTTAAAATATTTTCCATTTTGTCTTTTTATACTCATTACCTTCGAACCTAAAAACGTGTTTCTTTTATTTTCAGCATTTCTACAAAATACTTATTGACTTACAGAAATCTTTGGGATAAGTTTGCTTTTTTTTATTTTACTTTTTTATAAATTTTTGTCCAATTTTCACACATTTGAATTCGAAAATCAGATATTTATTCGTATAATTTTTATAAGTGTTACGTACGTAGCCAACATACACTCTTGTTTACTGTATATTTATTTGCACATTGAGTTATGTTTGTGAATAAATAATATACTGAATAATTTAAAATAAATAATCAAACCGGCAATGTAAAAGATTTTTCCTGTGCAAAATAGACTTTTTTTACTATATATTCATTTCTTAACATCAGCACAAATATAAATTTACTATTTAATTATTTATAACTTTATTATAAATAATATTTATATTAATAACTATGAAATTTTATTTCTACATCAATAAAATAAATTTGCTTATTTATTTATTTGTTGATAATATTAATGAAATAAATTAAAAACTACAAATAAATTTTCAATCTTCGCTTAAAAGAATTCTCTTCTTGGCTCACATTTATAAAAATTCCTGAAAATTATTTCTCATCTGAAGAATCATTAAATCTTACCTTAAAAAAATATCAAGAATTCCTCTTTCTGTTTTTGAAACATTCGAAGATGAATTGCTATACTAAATATGTCTGTGTTTTATACAGAGTCACAGCAAGTCAATATTATTTTAAAAAACGTCATTGATCTGTTGAAATGTACATTTTTCACTAAAAATTAAATCACGTGAGACAAACAATTTCGGTTAATTAAAACTGTATTGTATCATAGTAAACACTGAGAAAAAAAGAATCCGCACGTAATATAGACAAACAATCCGCAGATAGATTATATCCTTAAGTAAGTATATTATCGAGAATCTATCGTTATGGTTTCAAGCATTCTACAAAATAGATAAAACCACAATTTTTAAACGTTTCACTTACCGTAGAGTAGAATTTTGAAGAACTATAGATTGTATTACAAGATTTTGACAGAAGCCATTTGATAAGAAAAAAACAAATAAAAGAGATGAATCGAAAACAAGTAACTGTGAGATTCATTCCGAACAAAGAAGACTTAGAAGAGGTCAATCCAAATATTCCAAGTGCAACAACAGTGTAGCATCAGCAACAACACACCGCACTCCACCGACATGAACGGAATATTCACACGTGATCGGCGTGGCTGAGGCACTCCCGTACTTCACTGGGTGCGTCCGGCTTTGGGCGCATCCCGCACCGGTCTCACCTCCTACGCACGTGGCTTCACGACGTACACTCCTCACGAACAAAATTCAACATACATGAATTCCACAAGCCATCACACGAGCGACTAACCGTCGTGGCGTTCAGTGGCGACAACGACCGCTACTATAGGGTGGGGATCGCCGTAGGGGCGTTGTAGGGGAAATGGCTGCCTTCCCTTGATGCTTGGCTTGCTCTCGTGGAGAATATAGACTGCAGGTATATGCGGAGCCACTCCTTTCAGGGAAGGAGAAGTGTTGGTGGTGGCCTCAACAAGGTCGGGGCGCGCATTCCGCACCGAACCGATGCATTACTTTTTCTTAGAAGTACCACATTTGTCGATCGGCATTGTGCGCTCGACTATTATATTGTACCAGGTAATTCATGCACTTCGTAACTTTTTTCCGTAGTTCTAATTTGACGTTTGCGTGAAACGTTTTGGTGAAATCACTAGTTCAATGTTACAAGGCATCGAAAACTCTCCATATTACCAGTGTATCTTTAAATATTCTATAAACATAATTTATTAATAATAAAATTTAAGAGAATGGACTTGTTACAACGTAGCTCAACGTAACATTAAACATTATTTATTAGCTGATATTTCATTTTAATCGATCGACTATTTTATTCAAATAAACATATAGAAACAATGACTTTTTTAAATTACGTTTTTATTATATATAATTTATTAATTTAATATAAAGAATGCAACTTTGATAGCTGACAGTGATGGTTATCTTATTGCTTAATATTATTTATTAATATCAAATTTTAAAACTTATTTTTATCTAATTAATTATTTACCCTAAAAAAAAGAAGAATGTGTTATAGAAATTTTTATGTGAAATATGCATGTAAATTGATTATACAAAATCTTAGAATCAAATCAAATAGAATCAAATCAGATATATCGAAAAATATGTTAATTAATTTTTATTCTGGTGAAATACGCAAGTACCAGTTAATATTACTAGTTGTTAAAGATACAGAAGTTTTCTATTGCATATAGTAATTTTACATTGTACTTTATATTTCGTATAAAAATTTATTACATTTTAAATTATATAACTATTTATAAGTTATCTAATATTTTATTTATCTTTTTAATATAACTTGAACTTTATGAATTTGAATGAATAGATGAATATAAACAAACGGATTAAAATGTAAATAAATATTGTTTAGAAAAATCTAATAGGCATTTAAAGAATGCAATAGTGACATTTGAAAGAGGCCTTTTAGATATACTTACCCAATGTATATGAAGACAGGTAACAGATAAGATCTATCGTAATAATTTTTTTGAAACATTCTTAAGCGGTAGTTTACACACATACACATGTACATACACATACGCATATACATGTAAATATGTTTTAACAATTTTATTCAAATGAAAAACTTCTACAATATATGTTCATAAAAATTAAAAAATTTCTAAGACTACTTACAACTTATGTAAAAATACATGTATATTAATATCTATATTTTTAAAATGTATGAACAAATACTATTATGCAATCAGTATCAACATCCTTTTCTATTGCATACTTTTAGTTTGATTATTTTGTGAAGAATGTGTTGTAAAGTTATAGGATTTCTAAACCCATAAAGACGTACAGGTATGTACATTTAGATTACATTAGGTATTCTAAAAGAAAGAACCTAATTTTTACCGGGTTCAATGTGCCTATAAGTCAGATACAGTGAAAGTAAATTAAGTTTAAATAAATAATTTTTAACTGTACATTCCAGTTAAATTTTACTAAAATATTTGAAAAAATACCGTTAATATAGTTAAAAACTTTTTAGTATTAAAATTACTAATCATAACATACTTTTTATTTAAGATTTAATCGAATTCCTCTCACTTCTGTAAAAACAAATTGGAATTAGAAGAGAGGATTGAAATTAAGAAATGATTTATTTCATATAAAAATAGATGGGACTACGCATTTTATTCATTCATTATTTTTTTCATTTGCATTTTAATAAAATAAAATAAAATGTCAAAATTTTTTTGGTTGAAATATTTGAAATTCTAAGCTGAATCACCGTTGTAAATTATATATTTAAAATTTTTATTTATGATTCAATGTACTTTTATTTCTATTCGAAATTTCAAAGTGTTTAATTAAAGATTACACAGCTGATTTTATTATTATTATTTTATGCCTTAGAAATAATGATCTAATTTTAAATTATAATTCTTATAATTTAATTTTTGCAATATTTTTACAATAATTTGTTATGTTTAGATACATTATAAAACAGTGTATAATATCAAAAATCAAATTAATAATCGACAAATCTTTTAACAAAATTTTGAAATATTTTCAATTTTTATGATAATTAATAATACAAATAAATTTGATCAAATTACATTTAACCAGATATTTTCATCACATCGTGTAAATATTTTCAAAGGTTTTAAATTATCATAATAATGATTCTTTTAAAAAAATGTAAGGTTTTGATCTGACATCTCTCTTATTACACACACACAACACACATGCACGCGCATGCCTGCACACACACGCTTGTACACACACTTGCGCGCACACTTGCACACACAAATATATATATACATGTGTGTGCGCGTGTGTATTAAATTTTAATTATGTAGCTTAATTTAAGTTCACATTCACGTATAAAGACAGAAACTTGATATTGAACTACGTCCAACGAAGAACAGATAGCTTCTTTTTTTCGCCTTTATTATGACTAGGATTTACTCTTTGTAACCTCCATACAAGATACCCATCATGTATACGCGCATGCGCAAATCATATATACCCGTGGGCAATGCGCTTATCCGTGTTGCCAATATATATCCGGTGTCGTGGAAACTTCGGTAGCTTACAAAATCTGTGAAATTCTATCTCATTTTCGACCCCTTCAGCGCGCTCTTTTGATCTTAAAAGGATATACCATCCCGTAAAGTTTCACTACTTCAACAGCCAAGTCGAAAATACAAAACAAAGAACTTTGTAAAGAACTGCCACTTAACAAAGCAAAGAATAAATAAGAAAATTATTGTAAAGTTACATTGTAAAGTGAAAAATATTGTTTACTCATGGACATATATATAATATATATAAACTATATGAGCGAATCAGATAAATTAAACATGTGTCGTATAAATTAAAATTAGAAAAAAATTCACAGATTAATTTATTCACCTTTTTATCATTTCATTATTAAGAAGAAAAACTATATCAATCATTCCTGTATTTAGTTTCCTAAAATCAACAAACTATTAAGATGTGCCATATTATACATTACATTATATTTATATAGTGTTTTAAAAAAACCTAAATTATTTACAAATCTACGCAGCCATAATCGCAAAATACCAATCACTTTCAATTACTTTATATCTCACATTAAATAATAAAACAGAAAACAAGCAAAAATAAACAAAGTAGTTTGCATATTATTTGATATTCTTTGCAAATTAATTCTTCGAGGTAGTATACTAATATAATATAATATAGTAGTAGTATAGTGTAGTAGTTTATTAAACAATATTACATTGTCATGATTCATTACATTGTTTGATGACACATTTTTATGGAATATAATATAATATAATACATTTTTCTTTTTTGTGATTTTAGAGTAACCTGATTTTTGAAGAAACAAAGAAAAAGCGAAAAAACAAACTATATACCTTCAGTATTTCTTCTTTCTCTGTCATTCTGGTACCAGCATCCAATATATTTTGAAACAAGACAAAGTCATTCTATAATAAACTACAAAAATAAAAAAGAAGGCGAAGAAAAACAAAAAGAAATAAAATCTAAAAGAAGAGATGCTCATGTGACAAGATAATTCAAATTATTAGGATATTCCACTATTCCGACAATTTATTACATCAAAAATTGTGATCGCTCTCAAAGCGAGCCACGGATCTCCACCAAGGCGTATAAACTGTTCTTGTGAACGCAGAAGAGAGGCATCGATGCATTTTATACCCCATGGGTTGTTTCATGTACGAGCAGCTAAAATAAAATGTAAGAGGGTAAGCTGGGTACTGCCATAACTTTTTCGTATCTAAGGGTATGTCTTGGTATTCATCTATCCCTTGTTTTTGTTTTTCTTTAGTTTCTTCACGTGTACTCAATAAAAGTAGCTGATTCGTAAAAACGCACACTTGTATATTTAAACAAACAATATTGTATTTGAATCGAGGTTACTTACCGTTTGACCATGGGTTGTTTATTGTATCGTACTTTAAAAATAAAAGAGATCCCAAACTTATCCTTTTATTTCCTGCTGCGGTCCGTGTGTCAATTTTCAATCCACTTTAAATTCAAACACTTTAATTACTATTACTTTCTTTGCTTAATTGGTAATCTGTATCAGTGATATAAATATAAAAAAATGTTAGTTAAACTATTTTTAAACACTTAAAGGTAAATGTTAAACTATATATGCATTGATTGAAAATGTGAATGATCTTCACTATAATTTCGGCATCATTATAAAGTTGCTGGAAATGAAAAAAATATACAGGAAATCATTGCAAGTATAAAACATGTTAATTTCTTGTTGCACATTGAATTAAAAGATTAACTTATTTATTTAGCAAATATTATAAAGAATATATTCATTACTTAAGAATAATTAGCTTAAATAATATGATAAAATTTAAATATTAAGTCTAGTGTTTATTATAAACTACAATATGAAAATTTAGATTGATTCAGAGTTTTCGAAGGTGTTAAAATAATAAATCTTATTTTCATAGTCAAAATATAGCATATAGCAAATAGCATTTATAAAACTTGTATAAATATATGTATGAGTACGTTAATAACGATTCGTATTAGCAACAATGACGCCAGCTTTTTACAAGTTCTTAAAATTTTTTTCACGTAATATTTCTTAAATCCTTAATTTTTTTTATTTGAAAAGTTACTGCAATAGTGTGCTGTGATTGTTTTTTATTTCTTCAATAATTTCACGTGGATCATTTCTTTAAAATCCCTCAAAATCATAACCCCGACATTTCCGAACATGAAATCGTATTTATCTTTTTAAACAGACTCAATTAAAAATATCTGTTTAATTTTTACTTTAAATTGATTTGTAGCTTATAATAATGGATGAAAGTATTATATACAATAACGATCCGAAAAAAAAACTACTACGAATTTTGCTATGAAAGAGATCTAAACAGAGCTATGAAGTAGAGAGTAATATTAGCTTGTTTTCCACAATATGCAATCGCTACATCCGCTACGGCAACAGCCTTCTCATTCCTAATTAATCTTGTACAATTTTTCAAAATGTTGATTACTGATCGGTACGATACACCTAGAATACTACTTATGAATTACTTACTACTTTACTTATCTTACTACTTTATGAATTTTCGTTAAGAATCATATATTAGTATTATATAAGAATTATATTAATTATTATATTCTACATTTATTCATTAATTTTCCATTACCACGTTTAAATTCATTTATTTAATATCTTATGGTTGTTATTGACGAAGTATCTTCTATACAGATTCAATTTCACTTTTATTTATTTGCTCGTTTTTCATTCCAAAATTAAAAAATCAATTACCGAACGATATTATTCTTTTTCTATTATATAAAATATTAAGTAAAAATTAATATATTAATTCATCGAAAGATATAACGCGTCATTTAAAAGGTATTATATGAAGTAATTAAATCAATTGTCTTGTCAACATGCCTTTCTTCAGATACAGGTCACTCGTAATCTAGTGACATGTAATCAAAATCATTCATAACGTAACTCTAATTATAAATATAACTTAATTATAAACTGCGTATCTAGATAGCTTATTTTAATATAAATTTTTTTAACTAACTATTGGTGTATTTTCAAAAGATCAAGAAAAAAGTAATTGTAAAATATTTAAAAACCTGGAATTAATTTACTTTTATTGCAAGAATATAACTTAATTTTAATATTTCTATACAATTAATATTTTAAACGGTTTTATTATTATTATTACTATTATTATTATCAATATTCTGCTTCTTTAACCGCAGACCTAGTAATATTTCTTCCTTCTTTCATTTGAAGGATAAAATTAAACAAAGAACTACCATTCTTACGGAATGTGATAAATAGATTAGAAAATAATTATAAACAAATTTTTTTTTTATTTAAATAAGAAATATTTATTAACAGAAAGAGAGTGGGAGAGAGTTAAAATAATACTAGTTGTATAACTCTTAATGGTATATCTAAATTATTTATAAATACTCAAAAATAATTGTACTACTATGACATTTTAATGTATAGTATGTAATTAATTTGAAAACTTTCCAAATAATTTTACATAAAAATTTAATAAATACTAAAAAATATATAGATAAATATATATGCTGGTAAAATATATATAAATAAATATACTGCTGGTTTGTAACAATTATCTCAGAAAAATATAATAAGCAAATGAATTTATGTAATTTTATATATTTAACTATATAGCATCAAGAACTTGATACTACAATGTCTTCTATATAAAATTATTTCATTAAAAATAAATATATTTATAAGTTAAGATGACAAGTAAATTGTCTCCATAATTCAAAAACGATTACATATTTTTATTTATTGAAAAAATTTCAGCAACAAATTAATTTTTATATAACATTGAGAATTTACAAATTTTGAGAAATATTATTTCCAATTTATATAACCAAAGTGTTTTGTTATAAAAAACCTTAACGCAATTTTATAATATTTTCATAATGTTTTTGTAAATTTATTTTAAAATATATGTAATATTAATTTAAACTCATACTTCTTAAAAATATTTTTAATTATATTTTTATTTTTTGAAATTAAAACTCTTACAGAACACTTCAATTTGAAGTAAATGAAATAACACTAATATTACCTTTTCTCAAATACAAATGATAAAATATTCTATAAATGAGTATATATAAAAACATAATATTATATAAAGGTTATTAGTAATACAGTATAATTAAAAAAATTGTAAATCTGCCTGAATTTTATACAAATGCACCGCTAATCAAAAAATACCATGAATACAAATTTCTCAACAGTTTTGCAATAAAGTATTAAGATTTCAACCCCGTACGCTTTTACTCTACGATATGTGAACCTAAATTATAGACTAAGCAAGTACAACATCCCTCAGCCGCAGAGTGCAGTGTCTTAAAAGAATGGCACGCGTTCTTGGAAATAGAAGATATAAATACGAGAAATTGTAAGTCGGTCTGCACTTCGCTACGGTGACAACGCCATACTAAAGGAGGAAGAAAATCTAACGACAGAGCACAAAGGCATAATTCGTGGTGCAACAAGAGAAGAAAAAAACCCTTAACGTCCGATGATGACTTTTCGCAATGAGCCAGGTCTAATAATAGCAGAGAATAATAGCAGCTGAGTTATATTAAAGCATATATATATCAAGAGGAAGTAAAATAAAATATGTACCAAAACGAAATAAAAGGTAAGGACCACAAGAGAAGCTCTGCTAATGAAACTTGAGATATTTTGAACAACAAACTTACAGATGCTGAAACTTAATGATGATACGTACATAGGTACTTCTTCCCACATCGATACCGATTGACACGGATGATAATTCATTCAGTAGTTTGTATGTCATCGTTCCATTACTTTCTTCATCGATAGGATGTTCATTCGGCATTACGTGTTATGACTACGAATAGAATTGATTCTCCACGTTAATAATAATCGCTGAAATCCATAAGAGAAATATGTGCCGGTAGTTACTTATAATTTAAAGCTTTCAAAGTTATGAGATAAAACTTTTGTCTAATTTTTTTGATAATTTTTTTCGCGTGGAATAGTTAATCTATCAAAATTTAAGGGTAAATAGTAATACAACTTTTTTACATACCTATTTCATAATTTTGAAATATAATTATTTACAAACATTATTTATTTTTTGGAAGTTTGTATCAGTATATTCTTAAAAAGCTAATATTTTTTGTATAAAAAGAACAATAAATATTAATAAATGTCTTTGATTTGAAAATTTATAATCAGTATTTGTAATAAATTCATAGAAAAATGAATTATCTTTTATGCATACGAAAATAATTATCAATAATTTAATAAAATGAAGTAAAATAAAAATTAAATAAAATTATTATATTATACGATTAACTATAAACAAACTTTGTTTTATAGTTTACTCATAAACAAAATAATATAGTTAAATTTGATAAGAAAATGTATGTTTTCATTTAATTAATTACATAATTAGATCATTAAAATAATAATAAAATATTCTTATGTGATCAAATTGAATTATAAATAAAATTAATTATATTATAATCGTTGAAAATAGTAATTTTAAATTAAATATATTTATGAATGTTATTATACTTAATTTTCTTAGATTGAAAGCTGGAAAAAAGGAGGACTGAAAAATACATACCATAAAAAAGAAAAATATAGGGAATTAATTAAGAGAAAAACAAAAAAACAAGAAATAGATGAAGCGATAAAAGACAAAACAAAGAGAATATTTTTTAATATAGTAAATAGAGGTAGAAAGGTAGTAGAAAAACTACAAATAATTTAACAGAAGATTGGTGGATAGATTTGAAAAATTTAAATAATACAGGAAATACAGAGGAAGAAAACCATGAAGAAGAAGGTTTGTACGAAGAATCAGAATAATAAAAGGAAAGTATTGAGAGGGTCGAAGCAGAGGAAGTGGTTCAGGAGATGTGCAGAATGAAATCAAGAAAAACCCGGAAAGGATTAACTAACAAATGAAATGTGGAAGTAAAGGAGTGATATTGATGTTTGCATGGTATACATAATATACGCAAAGTTTGTAAAAAATAAAATCTAGAATTATATAGAAGGAAACAGAAAATACAGCAACATCAAATTTTGATTTAGGAGGAGAAGAGGAACGACTGAATCAATCTATGTGCTAAAATCTGCCGTAAACGCAGTTAAGAAAGGAAAAAGAAGAAATATTTGTTTGTTTTAATTTTTAAAATCAGCTTTTGATAGGATAAAAAGAAAAGAAATATGGGGAAAAATGAGTTAAGCAGGTATCAGAAAATACTTAATAAATTGCATAGAAGATACATACAAAGAAATAAATTCTAAAATCAAAATTAATAACTAATAATAAGAGAAATGGAAAGAAATAGAAAGGAAATGGAATATAAGATAGGGATCCACTCTGGGCACTACTATTCAACACAGGAGTTGCAGACCTATGGAAGGAGTCAAAAACGTAAGAAGCTCTTGGATTCAAATTAGAAGGTAATGATAATATCTATTACGTATGCCAAGAACACATTATTGATGACAAACAATATTGAACAGCCAAACGATGGAAACGACAAAAAAATTCGTAAAAATAAAAATAGAAGACTTATTTAAAAAAGGCGAATTATATAAAAACAATTGAGTAACAAATAAAAAAGAAAAAGAAAATTATACAACACAAAGGAATTGCAACAAAACACTGTATAGTCATTATGTACGTTGAGAGATAAAGCTGAAAATATGGAGGCTTTGTTATATTAGGTATAGGAAAGAATAATAGGTGAAAGCGAATAAATACTGATTGACGAAGAAAAAAAAGGGTGTAGAATATGTAATAAACAGAAAGAAACAATAAGACATACCATGGAAGAGTATAGTGAAATAAAATTAAATAGAAGTAACAGGAAAAGTAGTATGAAAGAGAGCAGAAAATATATAAATTTTTTATATAAAATACATTGGAAGGGAGAGAGAGAGAGAGAGAGAGAGAGAGAGAGAGAGAGAGAGAGAGAGAAACAAGAAGATAAACGAATAGAAAGTGAAAACTATGTGCAAATTTAATTTGAAGCATTAAGTGCAAGATCATATGCACAACAAGGAAAATGTAAGATTAAGTGTATATACTTAGCAAAACTATAGATAATAATAAGAAATTGTTACCAAATGTGTTAATATTATGTAAAAAGTGATTGTAGAGAAAGTATAAGAAAAAGTGCAAAAATAATGTATTCGTAGTATGGAAAATGCGATTAAATATATACAGGTTAATGTGAAAAAATGTATAAATATTCAAATGTATAAATGAATCTTGAATGTATTATAACGATGTAATATATTTTTATAATTAATACTTAATATTCTTTTAAATTTCTCAAATTATAATTTTAATTATAATTAATAAAAAATAACATTATATAAGAATATAAAAAATGTATACAAATTCATTTTTTAATTAAAATAAACAATATTTATTAAATGATATATAAAGTAAATAATAATAACTTAGATAAATAAATTTTTAAATATTAATTCGTTATATGATCAATTGACTTATATAGAAGAATAGGCCAATCATAAACATCCGACTGAGTTTATTTTGTATGCACTATGCCTTTTATTGTGGCCAAAGAGTAAGTTCTTGATTGAATTTAAATTTAATTGAATTTGAAGCATTTGCCGTAGTGAATAGCATGTACTAAATCTTTCACATTATTCCATGAAAAATTGAGAGGATAAATATTCGGCAATTTGACTCTGAGGATAGTACTAAATGAAAATTCTTATTACTACAAATGATAATTTTGATATAATAGTGACCTTCAGTGACCAGAGTCAATATATCACCAACCTTAACCTGCTTCTTTTTAACATTTTTATCATGTATTAGTAGTAAGAGCAGTAAACAAAAAATATTTTTTTAATTGTCTAAATTCTTTAACTTCTTGTTATTTATAAAGTATTTCGTAGAAGGGCTACTCTGTATAAATATAAAAGAGCTGCTGTATATAAATGTACTTTTACGAAATCTTATATATATATTTTTTAAATCATTTAAATTTAACACTGAATTATTATAGACAAAAGACAAAATAATGCTGAATCATATAAATTTTTAATAAGTCAACCGTTTGAAGCATTGTAATAATTCTGTATTATAACTTTAAACTTTGCACTGCTTTTTTAATGAACCTTGATATCAGAATAATACTATTAACTGGATGTAAAAGTATATAAACAACTCATGTTTTTGCAATTGACGCTTTATACGTATTGTACATAAAACACGTAACGTATTTTAACGGTATTAATGATAAAAGTTGAAGTAGCGAACTACTTGAATGACGAATGGGTTGCAAATTAATAATAAATAATCGATGATAATTATCGTAAATAATTCTTTTGTAACCGCTTTATTTGCAATATCTAATTACATTTTCTTCTAAATTTCATTTTAAAAAATTGATATAAACATTAATAAATGCTAGTAACTTAATTTTTAAATATATTAAAATATTCATTTTAAACTTAATATACATAATGTCCAATGTATAATATTTCTTTTTATTATATATATATATACTAAAAAAATTAATTAATTTAATTAATTATTTATGTAATTAATTATATAATTTTATTAATTTTCACTGAAACTACAATCAAAATAAAATAATGCGAAATGCATAAATTTTAAGTTATAACAGAATTTTTAATTTTGACGCACTTTAAAATGAATATTAATAACTCATATTACATGGTCACAAAAATTATATACGCCCATTGTATCTACCATATTAAATATTTTTAATTATTATTTATTTATGAACAATTCATATGTTGCTATTTATATTTATGTACATCTTTTACATCTTAATTGCTTTTTCTATATGTTCATATTATATATTTACGAAAAATCCATATATTGTTATTTACATTTGTGTATATTTCTTACATCTTAGCTGCTTTTTACATATATTTATATTATTTAATATTATATACTTTTAAATTTATATTTATTATTTTTTTATTTATTCTTTTCTTTTTTCCTCGTCTCTTCTAATTCTTCCTTGCTCAGATGTCACTCTTTCACTGTGCTAGATTTTTTTCTTTCCATTCCAATTAATCTTATACAATTTGTTTATATCTTTCGTATCACTTCTCGTAATTAATTGTACTATCTATTTGTTCTTTTCTCTTATATTAAATAGTGTTTATTATTTTATTGCGAATGTTTCAGTACTCATTCTAAATCCTGGTAATAGTAACCTCTGGAGAATTTTCTCTAATGCCTTAAATATCTCCATCTTTTTATTGAAATTGTCCTTGAACTATTTTTTTGCTATACTCTATAATTTTCGCAATTCAGTATCAACTCTTTTGTTTATGAGCTTTATATGTATCTTATTCTTGTTATTTTAACTGAATATGTATTCTAAATAAGCGAATCACTTAATTTTTTTTATTTTGCACCCTTTCGACCTGTACTCCATTTTGCTTTCTTAAACTTCATTATTTTTGTTTTTTCTATACATTGTTTTAGGCCTTTTCTTTCAAGGTTATTATTAAAAATTCTTACAAAAAAAACACAAATTCTAATTCAACTCTGCGACTATTAATCTTTTCCTTGGAATGTCTATTTTCCCTTTTTGAAATTCAGTATTAATTTTTCGTTTATTTACTTTTACATTTTTGCTCCCCTTATTATTTATATACTGTCTCTATTATTTCCTTTACCACCATCTTTTTTTCATGTGTTCATATTTCTCGGATCTCTCCGAGTTCTTTCTTATATTCATTTTCATTATCATCTTTTGTATCTCTTCTTTTCTTGCCACTTATACCTTCCATGGTCCTCTCTTTCTTTTTCTCTTCGTCTTCTGTTTCTCCAATTTGTTTCCTGCATATATCTCTTCAAAGAGTGTACTCTATTTTTCTTTCTCGATTTAATATTTATCATTTTACTTTTATTACTTCCTGTATTAACCATTCTCCAAAAGGCTTTCATTCATCAATTCTAAAATTTTTCTCTCCAAGACTTTTGTTTTTTTTACTCTAGTATTTCTCTACATATTTTTTCTTTTCTATGTATTTCTCTGTATCTTCTCTACTCGAGTCTTTCCACCTTTTGTACTTTCCCATAAAATTTTCCTTATCTTTCCAACACAGTTCTTTTTTTTCTCTTACAGTTCTCTTGATTTTCTTCTTCAGCTCTTCTCATGATTCTATTTCTCTTCCTTCTCTTATTTTCTTCTCATACTTGTTAGCTGTCAAAAATACTCTTGTATTTTTCTTTCCTCTTTTCTATTCCTGTTCTATTTACTTGTAAATTTCTTTCCATAGAATTTAATTCTATTCACCCTTTATATTTCCACACTCAATGGATTAAGTATCACATAGTAAATCACTGATGCTCATTTTATATTGTATAAGTTTATTTCTCTTATCCGTAAAAAATATATTACGATTATAAATTTTTTCCCCATATAATGTTATTTAATTTATTTTTTGTTGAATTATAACAGTTCAAACTATGTAATAACTTTAATTAATATCAACCTTAATAATTCTCTTAATATTGAAAATCAGCTTATAATATAATTTTTTTGGAAAGTTGGTTAAGAATTTTACTCTGTATTTAAGATTTCTTACGAATCAAACTCAGAGCTTAAACAAAAAATAAAATTTTTTTCAAACTTTTTTGTTCTCTTTTTAAATATTTATTTATTTTTACATTTAAAATGTTTGTTTTATTTAATAAATAAAAAATGTGTTGATAAAATAAAGTTAGAAAATTTTGATAAGGTTTAATATTGAATTAATAAATAAAAATTCTTGTTATATATTTAATAATTTACGATACTATAAATATTGATAAAAGGTTAAAGATCATAGATTTTCTGAATTGTAAATTATCACTATCAAGTTTCTTAGTATACTTGTCTCTCTCTCTCTCTCTCTCTCTCTCACTCTCTTTCTCTGTTTCTCTTATTTTTTCAGATTTAAAAAAAGAACATATGATAATTAATATAAGTGTTAGAATGTGATATCGTGTTATATATAATCCTTATTGATATTCGAAAACAAATCGAGGCTTGAAAAATAAGTCAATCTAAATTCCTGTTGCGACGCTTATTAAGGATCAATGCACTGCTCTGCCCAAATAGCAATAAAGTACTTCCTTGTCTGTACGATTTAAGTCCTTATCTAGTCCACTGTACAAGTCAACTGCACTTATATTGGAATCTTATCCGATTATCATCCTCTTTCTTACTATACTCGTACACCACTCTTCAGTCGCAATCAGTATAAATAAAAAGTAAACTTCTGTGTCTTTGTATTTTCTTATTTATTGCTAAACCCTATTGCTTTATTGGGTAATGGTGCAACAAAATTTAAGTAGTCTTTATGACAAGAGTTACAAAGAGCAATGTTTTCCCTATGCTCAAATTTATCAAGAAGATACGTAGAATCAACCCTTTTTGATTAACAAGAAGTTAATGAAAAGACTCTATTTATAAACTTTTAGCTTCGAAAAAATATTTGTGATTAACGTGGTAGTTAGAATTTCTGTGAAAGTACGTTCTATCTATTGTGTAAAATTTATTAATACTTTATAATCAAGATATTTTAAAATTATTTTAATTTATTTTAAAAATATGTGCTTTTAGTCAATATAGTATTTGTATTAAATATTACTACTTATCATTACATTAAATACAATAAATTATTTTTCTCGTTATTAGAAATTAATGAAATGCTTTTCATGTTACTAATTTATAATTTTATATGGGTTGGATTTTAATTTTTTAATACTCTATGGCGTTTATTAAGTTTAATAAACAATCGATAGTAAGACCATCATGTTATTTATTTTTATAATATTTATAATTCATTTTGAAGTATAAATTAAATTGAATAGCACAGCTATGAAATCTTAGACTAAAAAAAAATTTAAGTAATAATAACTGAATAAATCCAATATATTCAAATTATTTTGAATTAAAAATTATATTATAAATATTTGTGATATATTTATTTTGTTAATTTGATTAATTAACTGAAGTAGCATATATATACAAATTTTAATTACTTATTAAAATTTATTTTTTGTCCAAAAACATTCTACTTTAGATTATGTATTTAAATTAATTTAAATATAATAATTATTGGTTAATTACTACATAATAATTATTTTTATTGTATAGGTTTTATTATTTTTTAAGAGTATTATTATAAAAAAATTTATGAAAAATATGAAAACTCTTAATTTGTCTAAAATTAAATTGATATTTCCATATTTCTTGTTATGTGATTCAAACGTCATTCCACAATAAGAAATAACTGAATTATTGTTTCAGCTATAAATTAAATATGTGCATAAAAAAACAAATTTAAATAAATAAAAATTAAAAAATATTATAGTTGATTAGAAAGGAAAGCTAATAAAATGTTTAACAGCTTCTTTGTTAATACGAGGCTTTGTGCATCCTCTGTATAAATATACAGAGGACATATACATATAAATATAAATAAGTTACTTTGAGTTGAAAAGAATCTACCAATCAAATCTTGATGTTCTTATTTCCAGTATAAAAAAGTCTCTGTTTGAAGATGTCTTTATTTTATCATAATATAATTTTAAAGTCACTTATTAATTAAAACATCTTTTTTACAAGGAATTTTAATAAACCAGAGATACTCTTTTTAATGAATTATTCGCAATTCTAGTACGCAAGCGGCTAACCACGAATAAGTACAGCCTCGGAACATCTTCGATCGCAACATGTCTATATATACATACATTGTACGTGCAAAATACAAATAAGTATATCAAACGAGTGAGACTTTAAAATAAAGGGTAAGTCGGTGTAAGGAAGAGAGAATGGGAAGAAAACAAACTGAGACGCATGCGCGTGTTAGCTGCCATTGGTCAAGAGACTGAATATCAAATTCGCGAGTATATGCGACGGTGCAACACTGAACTGTAAAAAAATAATAAAATTACAAAGCTGAAATGATAGAAACGCCACTAATTCTTTTTCGCGCTAAACTAGATAATTATAATTGCTATAAAAGTTTGTAATCCGTTGAAAAGTGGAGATTGATAAATCAGCTGCTTTGAAGTATATAACGATCACGAACGTAAGTACGTAGTGGGTGTATATCAATGTTTGAAGGGAAAAGTATTTGAGAGGTTAGAATAGTTTTGTTGGATACAATTACTATTATAACTCAATAGCAACGTCAAAATAGATAAAACTCGTAAAAGTTGAATAAATATTTTGAAAAACTCTAGATAAATAAAAATTCATACTTAGTATAAATATTCATTCAACTTTTAATTAATTTATCATTTAGAAACAAAATTAAAAATCTGCTAATAAATAAGATTTGTGTAATTTTAATAACATTTTCAAAGAGTATTACATGAATTTTAATAAATTTAAAATTCTACAATTCCTATATCTTTTTTCAATTATGTATTTATCATTTTTTATATAAATTATTTTACAAGTATTAACTTGCTAATAAGTCAGATGTTAGTTTTCATAAATTTATTACAGTAATTAATTTATAACAGTGATCATTTTTTTAACGCTTTTTTGAAAAAAACATAATTTTGATTTTCGTTTTTATACTTTCTTACATTTCAATACATTTTTATTGATACAAATTTTAAACGTACTATACATTTTTTTAATAAAATTTTTAATTTAAAAAGTTTTTAAATTTTTATTTTATTTTGGTGAAATTTTTTTTCAAAAATTTATATTATTGTCTATATTATCGAAAAATTCATATTTGAAGAGATTTTCAATAAATGTTAGAATTCCTTCATTTGGTCAGTTATAATGTATGTTTAATATAAAAAATAAATTAAAAGATATTATGATATAAAGGATATTATGTTTAATGAATTTTTCTGCATGAAAAATATATATTAATTTAATTACTTTCAATTATTATTAAATGGTATAGTAAAATATGTTTATAATAAAAACTCTTAAGTTAATATCATACAAATTTTCAATTACAATTTGCTCTCAAAGTTTTATAATAACGCTCATTGATAATTTTAATTGCAGTCGTAACAATTATTTATACGGAATATATACTATTATATATAGGGAATATTTTTTTTTAATAAACATATAAAATAAAATTTAAAAGAAAGATTTACATCCAGTAATAAAAAATAAAATCTAACAATTGTAATTTTATTAAAGCTTAACTTTACAATAATAATATTTTAATTAAACGATAAAATTTGATATTTAAATACAAATATTTAATCCGTCATTATCAATTTCTTACATTAAATTACGTATAATAAATATAATAATTTTTTAAAAAAGAAACTAATGTATCAGGTTAAATTATTTTAAATTATTATTGAATTATTGTTAATTTTGACATTAAAACCGAAAAATATATGTTTCCCATCCATTTTGTTTCAATTTTAATAGCAAATGTTATTTTTCATTTTTCTATTAAGTATATTGTTATATGCGTTATATTTATTAATAATTATACTAATTATATAATAATCTAATTAATAAATTAACCGATTACGTATACAAAATTTATGATTTTATAATTTTTTGTAGAATATTGTTGAATAATATTTTTAAAAACGTAATGACAATCATTAAAATCTATTTTCGAAAAGTTGAATATTCAATATTGAAGCATATATGCAATCAGTTCAAAGAAATTGATAAAATTTGTGAGAAAAAATAACGTCCAAATTAAGTATTAAAATTCATTTAATTGCGTTTTAATAAAATATGTCAATCAAGATTACGATAATGCATTAGCATAAATAAAAAATACTTTTTGAACAATTTATAATATTTATGTAAAGTTTGTTATCTCGTAAAAGAATCAGAATTAAGGCAGTACAGGATCGAAATTTACAAGTTAAAATTTGTTCTAGAAATTATTTAAGGATTGGCAGAATATGCCATGAGCCCATTTTATTGGAAATATATATCTTACTTCATAAGAAGAGGAAATTATTGTATAATAATAACCCAGCATAATTGTCGGATGAATAAATATTGTATGAACTTTTTTTAATAAAAGTTCAATATAAAAATTTTTAAAGAAATAAAAACTAAAATTTGTAATTAATGAGAATTTTTTAAATTCCAACTGAGTTCAAAAATACAATCTTAAGATAATTTAGTAGCATGGATTATCCATTTAATGAATATACATGGATCACAACTGTAAAAAAAATACAAAACTGAAGGATTATCTCTAGAAAAAAACGAGTGTCAATCTATACGTCTGCATTAACATTCAGTACAAGCCTAAATGAACGCATCCGTGAGACTTTCTTTTACTGGTTGCAGCGGCTCCGGCAAAAATCGATGAGTGGGAGGCGAGTGGATCGGCTGTCGTGGAGGTGGTGATGAATCGAATGGGCCGCGATTTTTATTTAGTTGGCCGTGCGACACCGCGAGAGAACGACCGAGAACCGAGCGGGACAACTGCTACGTGCTGGCCGAAGTACGAGGATCGATAAGACCGGTAGGTGCGAAACGGCTCACGCAATCTCGCTTTATTGAGTGCTGAGGCTACTCTCAATTGTCTTTTTATGGCTGAGCCAGTGGCAAGACGAGCAAAGACGATTCCCTCACTCGAGGAATTCCCGCCAAGCGATATATCCAAAACCATGTCGACGCATAAGGAGGAGTTCAACTCCAATATTTCCATTCCCTACTCGTCGTTATTGAACTATCAACAGCCTTCTTATTAATAGCTTACTTAATACATACAATGTAATAGTCTTATACGAGCAATCAATCAACCAGCTTTGAGAAATTACTTGCTTACCTTCCCAACCTGAACAACGAAGCTGTGAAAGTGCTTGAAGTTTTTGGAAAAGCAGAATTACGTTCTTCAGATAATTCGATGATTTCACTATTTATCTATATTGTATTCGAAATTCGTCTTCGAAAGATAACTATTATTCAGTCATTTTTGTTCGTCTGAAAAATCAGTGTTTCTCTTTAAAAGACATTATCATTAAAACAACGCGATTTATAATTAAACAGTAAATAGGAATTAATAGTTACTGCACATTTCGATAGTATATGCAAGTAATATTGACGTATATGTAAGTAAAGGTCAGCCAGTGACCCAATGTATTCATTTTTTTTTTCATAATACTTTTTAAACTTATATATGAACGTTTACCTCGCTAATTCCAAGAAAAATTTCATGGTTAATCTTTTCTTTAAATACTTGCTGAGACACTCATTACAAGACTATTAACTATATGAATATTTTTTACACAAGTTAAAGCAAATTTAAAAATTTTTAGTTATCAAAAATATTCGTGCAACATTGTCAATTTTTCTAAAAATGATTCCTTAAAATATTGATAAATAATAACATATAACGATTAGTCTTTTAGTTCGTTTACAGTATTGACTGGCATTTTTTTGTTCTTTGTAGATTTATTTTATACGTAGAATATATAAGAAAAAGAATGTTACCTGAGAAAATTGATTTATGGAAGAGATTTATTGAATTGATACAATACATTTGTGTCTACATTTTATTATATTCTTAAAATTTATTATAAACTTATATATTGGAGATGTTTTTCGTATTTTCGTACAGAAACTGACTTTATTAAAACTATAGAGTAGTAATAAAAATAAAGTATTGTGAACATTATCAATGTTTATATTTCAAAATTTTCAAAATTAATATATTTATTTTTTAGTTTTGTATAAACAATGATCGGAATAAAATTGCATCAATATTATTTATATAAATTCATTTTCAAATTACTTTAGGTTGAAGGTTATATTCACGTCACAAATATGTTTTTAATATTACAGTATGTACGTACATATTAATTTACAATATACAAAAAATACCATATTTTTTATATTTATAATTTATGTTAAACTATATTTAGAACTTATAATTCAATGCTGTAACTGTAGGCATACAAATCTTATGAATTTAAAATCTTCCAGAAAAATTCTAACGTTATTCGTAATTTCGATAAAAAAATATTACCTAACACCATATTTTTAAACTCTTTTACTCATCCGGTATTTTGATCAAATATCCACAACATCGAGAAAAACGATGTGGATGATCTTTATGTCACCTTGTATTATTTTTCATGGTGTGAACCTAATAATGACATTTTACAAAAAAGCTTCTTGGAAACAGCGTGTATAATAACTGAGTATCGTTTATTATCCATATACTATACGGCTCAGGTGCCTAATCGACACGCTTTTTTGAAAAAACTGTAGTACGAAATTAGCCACGCGGCCTTGCTTCAGGTCACGCTCTTTTAAGATCGACCCTCTCTATCTGCACGATGAAAAATTCTTCACTACGATATTTATTTTTTAATTTCATATTATCTGAAAACTTAGATTTTTTGCTCTACTACTCAATGTTAAAAAACTTTTTTCCAATTTGTTTGGTCTTTCTCTTATTTATAAACATAAAAATTTTGGTTGTTTTCTAAATGCTTTTCCTTTGCGTTCATTCGATTCACAAATATTACGTTGATTTCTATTAGTTATTTCTAATAGTATTTCTACTATTATTCATTCTACTATTCTATATAATAGTATTTCTACTAATAAATTTGTAATTTATTTCATTTTCAATTGTTTCACATATAATGAATTTTATTATTTAAACTCACGCTTATTATTTTTTTAAATGTTTCTTCCTAAAGTAGATTCAATTGTAATTCATATTGTATATTCAATTTTAATTAATTTCTTTAACTTAGATATTTATGAATCTAATAAGTGTAAAATTCAGTTAATCGGAACAGATTCTCATTTAATGTAGTAGGTAATGTAATAAGTTAAGCGACTTAGTAGATTTCTTCAAACTTTAAATGTAATAATATACTGATCATTATGATTATTATGAATGCATTATTTAACAATGTGTATATTCAGTTAATAATTACATGCATGAACATATTCCATTTGCTACTTATAATTAATATAACCTTGATATTTATATTTTAGATTTTCAAAATATTTACGCCAATTAAATGTATTCATTAAGATATTTTTAATATTTTAATTATTGGTAATATTTATTCCATGCTTTAAATACTCTCGGCTAACTCTTAAGAGACAGAGTATCGAATATTGATAATTATATAAATATTGAAGAAATAAATGAAATCACTATCAAGGAATTAGGCTATCATTCAGGGAATTCCGTTGATTTAATTTTAATAAATTCTAGTAAATAGTTTTAATAAAAATCGTCAATATATAAAATTTACATCTTTGAAATTTAAAATATTGTAGAATTTTACTTATTTATTCTGCTTACTACAAATAATTTTCTTCCAAGATATCATTTAATGCACTATTGCCACAGATGAGCCACAAGTGTACACTAAGTGTTGTAAGGTATAAGTATTTAAATGATTAGACTTTGACATTAATATTTTAGGAAATCGTTCAACTTTAAATTTTCTTCTGGTTATATATATTTTAAAATATGTGGTTTATGTTACTTCTGAATAATGATCACTATTTTTTAATTTTTTTAAAGAGTGTTCTTAATTCATAAATGTAAACGTTTCAAGTCTCTTAATTTCATACGGTAAGTAGATGAACGGAAGAACCTTGAAGTTAAATTTCAGTTTAAAATCACGCAGCATTCGGCATATTCGTTTTCCTCCACATGACGTGATTCATTTATTGTTATTGTAGTCATTACCACGTACTCGCGCTCTCCCCCAATGACAGTCCAAAAGAATATTCTCTTTACGCGAGCACTTTGGGAAGTCACAACTTCAAACACAAAAAACGAATGGAGGATTAACCGACTCCAGTTAGCGTATAAAAAATTCAGCAATTGTTATACATACTGCTATGGGCAGAACGATACGTATCCACCATTGTCTTTTGTATAATTACTTTTTAGAGTTTGAGTTATTTCGACCAAGTAATTATTTTCGTTGGTCAGATACGAACAGACTAATGAATCAGTGGCACGAGCTATAAAGCTATTTTTTTTTTTAGATAAGCAACTCTTTAAGTTATTTTCGTATCATTTCTCCATAGTTAGCTCTTTTTGAATAATTTTAATTTTTTAGACTACTAGCTTCCTTTTTTGTTTATAGATTACACTTGATTAAATAAAAAGCCCAAAAAGCATGTTTTTACTTTTTCGATAAACTTTAGCAGCAAAATTGAATTATTGCATTATTTGATTTAAAAACTTTTTCAACGTATTTATTTAGAACCAATTTTATTTAAAAATTTGTAACTTGCTTTCGTATTAAAATTGAATTTGCAAAACGCAGACATCACTTCGACTTTTTGGAATTCATTTCATTTTCAACTATGCAAATAATATGCGCAAGAAAAAGTGAAATGAAAATGCGTAACGCAATTGCACTACTAATATGCTAATTGCGTCTTGTAAACGTGTGTTTTCTTCTCCTTTTTTTCCAAAAAGTTTTTACTACAGTTGTTTAGAAATGAATAAAATAGAACAAATACTTTGAATAGTCATAAATTTTTTTATTAAAAAATACGCGACAACTTGCGTAATTTTTCATTATGTTCGTGGTTACAAATTGCGATGATGCAAGAATTATAGAAATTTGTTATTACATAGCTAACTAATGCTCGACTATCGATAACTCGCTTTGTTAAAAATAATAAAAAGGATTCTTCATTTGTTGATAAGACATTAATAATTCGCGATACTTCTGTTTAATTGCAGGCCTGGTTTAACCATGTTGATTATTCAGATTTTTACTGCTTCGAAATACATTATTTTCTGTTTAGAAATACATTTTTTTAAGTATCTATAAAAGTTGTCTATTACACTCATATTGTAACATTTCTGTAACAAAGATCTAATTGCGCAAAAAATCATAGTTACGATTTTGAGTACACATAATCTTCTACTGATTGTCAGTGATATTTCCTCCTTGTCTAATAAAAATGAAAATATCCATAATAAGAAAGTCCATAGAAAAATTTTTTTATTGAAAAGATAGCTGCGCAAATCTGAATTAGCTATTGTTAAATGTAGTGAATGAGACGCAGTTATAGTAAGATGAATGGGTTCGTTGGTAACTCAGTAAAGTGACATGTCATTTTGAGTTTATTGATTAATTTTTAATAAGAATATCCTACAAAAAATAATGAAGTACTTGTGAAAAAAAAATTAATTATGCTCTTGATACATTTATGGTAATATGTCCTGCATATTTTTAATTTTTGATCTCATACTTTATTGCAATAATTGTTTCGTCAGGAATTGCATAAATTATGAAGTTAGTGGCAGACGAAGTTACTGGAATTAAATATTTTATTGCATAAATAGCCTGATATCAGAGAATAATTAATCATTTAATGAGAATTTCTTTTGTATTAGTCATTAGTTAATAGTTTTGTTTACAGAAGTCACACACATGTAAAATCTCTCGTTTTATCTATCCCCTCTTCAATAATACAAAATATCAATGAATACGTACAAAGTTCCCTTTTGGCCTCAATTGATTTTTTAAGTGACTTGATACTATTATTTGTAATTACATTAACGAAACAAATTTCTCGAATGTATTATCGTAATTTTGACGGATATTTTGACATCTGCCAACCGCATCCGCACTCTCAATCACTGTAAAATGTAAATTAAGCTTGTTTTAGCTGTTTATAATGGAATAGATGCTATAATCAATATTATGGTTGTTATGATTTATGTAAAACTTTTTTCAAATATAATTTTGTTATATAAGAATTGGTATTTTATAATTCATTATTTTAAATCATTTTTTAAAGCTAGTTCAGTAAATATAATTTTATTTTTTAAATAAAAATGGTATATAATCTTTCAATCATTGCTAAATTTTGTTTATAAATAATTAGAATTTTATAATTTATTCATTGTTTGTAATAAAAAATTATTTAAAAAAAGGAAATTAGGATTTGCTTCAATAAAGTTATTGATTTAAATAATTATTATACGTGACATTATAAATATTTTTATTTATCTTACAGTTTTATCTATATAAAAATAGTTAACACAATTTTTATAAAATCAATATTAATTTTGTTACCTTATCAATAAAATTTATAATATATGAATAGTAACACGTCATTCAAAATATTAATATACATTTAAATATATATTATATCATAACTTCAGTTTTAAATTTTTCAACTTTAAATTATTGATAAATAATTTTAATAGTATCTAACTGTGTAAAAAATCATTTTAGCGAAATTAGTACAAATTTTCCAAACATATTTATCTAATTTAGAATTTACTGATCCATAACAATATTTATTATTAAATACTGCGTTGTGCAAGAGAATTTTTCTTTTACAAATTTGTAGGTTTATCAAACACCAACTTGAATAGTAGAAAATTTATTAAAAAATTATTGATTGATCATAACTGATGTAACAATTATTATATTCAAATTTTAATTTAAAAAATAATACATGAAAAGTATCTATTCTTTAAATATTAAAAAATTTCTAAGTAATTTGTTTAAATATTTAATATAAACTAAATACTCAATCAAGATAATATAATTTAAGTTTAAAAAATTAATTAAGGAAGAAAAAGAATATTATTAACAAAAAATTTATAAATTAATTTATTTCAGAATGTAATATTAGAAACACATGATGTCAGTTGTTTTATAAGTAATATTTTTTCTCTATTTACTTACTTTATACATTGTATTATTTTAATTTCTCAATATAGTAAAAGTCATGTGCTATAGAATACAGAATAATAAATATATCATATTAAATAATATTGAGTAATTGAATACATTAAATTTACTCTTTTAGAAATATAAACTATATTATAAAACTAATAATAAAAATAATACACCATCTATAATAAATTAATTTTTTATAAGATTTTAAAATTATAATTTACATAAATTTACTTTAATATTGTTTTCTTTATTTCATAATTTTAAATTCTTTACAATGTTCTTTATAATAATTTTATTTTATCTTATATTTCATATTTTCATGTCTAAGCATCAACTGTTATAATTTTTATGGTTTTAATTCAGTTAAAGCTAAATTGCACGATAATTATAATTTAAAATAAACATAACTATCAAATATGTAAAATATGATAAAATACTTAATAGCTGATTTAACTGTTAAATATGATAAGTTAATACATTTTACAATATATTTAAATGTCTAATCTCATAAACTGCCAATAATCAAATTTATTTTGGTTTAACATAAATAAATAAAAGAAATAAGAAAAATACTTTTTACTTGAGAATATTAAAGAGGTAACATTGGTCATAATAAAGAAAGATTTTCAATTGATTATTTTGAAAAACATTTTTATTACACTTATTTACTTTTTTTAACATATTTATGTTTTTAATTTTATTTAAAAAATTTTATGAGTGCATTTATTTAATTTTGTGAATATTTTATTTTTTCTCCATTGTATTTTTAACTAGTTTAATTCTACTTCTCCTTCATTCAATTATTCAAACAATTAAAAATCATATAAAAATTTATTTATCATTTGAAAAAGGTATTTATAATAAAATTATAGATAATACAAAAATAACGTCTCATCAATGAAACATAATCATTTTTATAAATTTATTCAATTTAACGAGTTCATGTAAATAAAATAGTCTCTGTGGTATGAATAAATGGAAGAATAAACGAACAAATGAACGATGAATGAATGAATGAATGAATAAGTAAATCAGTACAATTACCGAATGAACCAATGAATGAAGCAGTTGAATAAATAAAAGGATTATTCTTAAAGACAACGTGTAAGTTTTAAGTGAAATCTATTCTTATAGTAGGAAAATATTTGGCACGCGACACTAGAAAAAGAAAAATTGAATATTACTTATATTAGAGCATATTTTTAATATTTATATATCTATTATATAATATTTTGAAAAATATTAAGAATATTGAATAATGTAAAGTTATTTTTTTGTGGATCTATTTTATTTATTTTTCTAATATTCAACATATGTTATACAATTTTTATCACAAATTATTTGCAATAAAATTTTTTATAATTAAATATGCAATTGTAACTATTTGAATACATGAAAATTAATATTATTATATTAAAAATAATTTTAATAATTTTAATTGAAAAAACCTTTATTTTTAATTGTTTATTATCTGTAACTCTTTGTTGTTTTAAATTTCTAAATTTTAATATAATTAGATAAACTATTTTATCCTTTACTTCTATATGAAAATTAGATATTAATATGAAAAATATATGATTTTTAAAAATAATTATTATTAGGCTTAAATTAAATTTTTGTTTACGTTTATATTATGTTGAATTGATGTTTAATAAAATGCCGAAGGCAAGGTTTATTATATGCTGTACTGATATTAATGTGTATATATAATAAATTATATGTGTAAAAAATTTTTATAATTAATTTTATAACTTTAGAAGTCAGTTATATACATCAAGTAATAAATGCATAATTTAAAAAAAAAATTTTTAATTTAATATTAAAACATAAATAATGTGACAAAATACGGTAAAATTATAAAAAAATTTATAATCTTTAGTAAACATCTACATATCAAGAAAAATTTTATCATCATGTGAAATTTTATAATCACGTGAAAAGGTGTCTAAAGGTAAGTTTATTATTGGACACATTATTGAATTATTCTTATTATAAGATCTTACTTTCATTTCTTCCACAGTCGGTAAAGTGTTTGAATATATAATCTGAACGATTTCGTAGTCACGAAAACTATATTACCAGATACTCAAGCTGAAAGGAAAACTTTGAGCAGTTAATATTTATCACCCGAGCTCCTGATGCGAGGTACTGTCACAAATCAGTAGACAGTAGGGACATTTAATACTCACTCTTCACCACTCCCAATAAAGGATACGCGTACATCATTTATATCCTGATTATATGAGCGTAGACAATATTGACTAAGCAAGTGCCAATAAAAATTTAAGATTCCAGCATTTCTCTACATGACTAGCATATGAATACCAAATTTTTTAATTTTCCATCTAATCACATTGTCGTATTAAAACACATGCTTTTGATATAAGAATTTCTATCAGTAATGAATTTTCAGAAGAGAATATTTCAACCAAAAATGCGAATAAAAGATTTTGATCATAGTAAAGAAACAATTGTCGGAACTATTTATTGGATCATTTCTGATGCTATTTCAGCCATACTTTTTATAATTTTTTTCTTATAATGAATAAATATCCTATTTAAGTATTTATAAAATTAAAATTATGATTATAATAAAAATGGCTTATAGAATATTTTTATAAATTTAATGAAAAATTTTAAAGTTAAATAAAACTTATAGAATAGTATTATATAATTTAATTAATTTACAATATTACTTATATATATTGTTTCATTTATAGGTAGTTTTTATTATAGTTCAGTTTTTAAAAGATTACTAAATATAATATCTAAATTTTTAATATTTAATTTCTTCGCAATATCATACATAGTGTCATACTTTCAGTAAATTAAAAATAAAAATTATTTACCATTATTTACAGAAAAATCAAAATATTCTATTTTAAAAATATTTTATATTTTAATAAATATTTCTATTTAATTATTTGATCAAATTTTTTACAAAAAAATTCCTTATAATGTATTCTGTAATATAAAAAAAAAATAATTGAAAATTTTTTTACTTTTGTAATTCATATTTTTTTTTAGAATAATTTTATTACAGCACCTTGTAATATCTTTTAATATTTCTCTTCATCAAAAGATATCAACTAATTTCTATTTTTATAACATCTCTATTTAATATAAATATTTTTCAACTGTTAAATAATCAGCATATTTCTCGACTGATTCTAATGAGTCTCTATTGAGAAGTTATTTCAATTTGAAATTTTAGAATTGTTTTTATAACAAAATCAAAGTTTTTGAATCATAGAAAAGTTTACGTTGTACTTGATGAATCATTGTTGTCTTAAACATGTATGAGCAAACAATATGTTTAAGTCAATATTTTATCTAAAAGGTAGTTATATAATAATAATAGAATTTTCTACAATTGCTGCTTCTTAGAATGGATTTTGAAAATTTCGACACTATAAATTAAATATTTATTTGGTTTAAAATAATTGTCCTCTATTGAATTTAAATGCTCTCAAATACTCCTTAAAAATATATACGTTTCGTTATCTAGCAAACAGCATGCTAGCTAAACGTTTTAGAAATGTACAGAAGCGTATTCAAAACTCCATAAATAAAATACTGAAAATATTTTGTTTCAAACAAAATAAATTTAAAAAATATTAATCCTAATTTAATATGAAAATAATAATATTAGCGTGTATATTTTTAAGTGTACATAAATTAAAATACAATTAAATTAATTTATTGTTTATAATATATTCTTTTTCTATAACAACAAAATTACATTCTCTAAAAATGTAATAATTTCAATAGTTTTCTCGAAGATGTAAATTATTTATATAGAAATATGCTCTTAAAGATTTGTCAAAGGAAAATGATTCGTCCATGGAAATGTATTTAAAACTTATTTTTAAAAAGTCAATTAGATTTTGATGTAATGTGAATTGACAAAATTATAAATTATTATAGAAAATTTCAAATTTTTTTATAAAAAATAGAATTTAGTTTTAAGTTGCAAAGATTTTCTAGGTCGTAAAAAATTTGATTAAATTTTTAATTTTACAATAACTACTAATAGGCAATGAAACAGTCACTTAATACCGATAACGATAATTTTTTCAATGTGAAACTTTTATTCTCGCGAGATGTAGAATGTCACAATGTGAAATAATACTATGCATATTATATTCGTCAATTTCTCTCTCTCTCCTCTCTCTCTCTTTCTCTATCTCTCTCTCTTTCTGTTTGTACTATTGGATCTATACATATTTGCTAGAACTATATATCCTAGCCTAGATATCTGAAATCTAGCAGTATTTATATGCCAACCCTTATCATGTGAACTTTTAGCTCTAAATTGTTTTCACTATTTGATAAAAAGAATAAATTAATATTATGTAGAAAAATATATATTTTTAAAATTATTTTGTCTTTTTTCATAAATTTGCTCATAACCAGTAAAATTTTAATGAAACACACCTTATATTGTATATTATGTTTCAAATTTCTCAAAACTTTTGATTACAATAGTAGTTCGTTAATTCGTGTGGGGTATAAAATTACATAAAAGAGATATAAAATAAGAAATGTATAATCAAATATATAAATTAGAAACTCTATAATAAAAAAAAATATAACGAAAAACATCGTTAATTCATGAATGTACATAAAGCTAAAAAGTTCTACAAAGTTAAATTATTATTATATTTTTTGTATAATCGTGACCATTTTGCAATTTAAAAAATTATGCCAATTTTTTTTTGTATTTTCAATATATTTTTTATTTAAAAAAATTATTGTATCTTTTATTTACACAAAAAAATTGGATTCTTTGAATAATTATTCCAAACTAATGAAATCTGATAAGTGCTATATTACGTATGAACTGTAATAAAAGACATCTAGATCTGTCTGTCAATAATTTTAGGATTTTTTTAATCTCTTAAACCTGTTGTCTTTATACCTAATGTTCTTTCGTATCATCGTATAGTTATTGTTTTATATTCAGAAAATTCAAAAGATAATTTATAAAATATTTGTTGAATAGCCTGCATTCTTACAGCTTAAATTTATAATTTGAAAAAGTTCTATATTTTGAAATTTCGGAAGATCTAAAGTTTTTCTGAAAAAAAATCATATAAATTATAATAATTTCTAAAAATTATATTAAGTCAACCTTCTATTGTATCTAATAACAAAATTACTTTTTTACAAAATTATTTTTTTTACTTTATAAATTTTTGTAAATATAAACAATTAGCCGTTTGTATTTTAGATACGTGATTATAAATAATTGTAAATTAAATTAATTTATTTAAAAATTCCTATGTACATAGTACTTATTTATCCATAAATAAATAATCGGACAATATCGATATTTAATATGAAAATTTAATGCTCAAAAAATCATTTTTGCTTATGTTATCTTACTACTAAAATTTAATATAGTATTTTGATATTTTTTATGTATAATTAATAAAATAAAATTCATTAAATTGGTAATATTACATATGGTTAAATATTTCTTCACAGTATAAAAAATCTTTACTTTTTAAATTTAACTACAACTACTATCTTGAATATATTTATTTAAGGTAATATATAAATATAATCTATAAATATAAATTTAGTCATATATACAATATTATCTCATTTTTAAAATTATATCTTACGGAAAATAATAATTTAAAGATAAGTGTAAAATTTACAAATATTTAAACATTTTAATGTCATTTTTTTGCATATTTTTTCACAAGGTTATATTATAACAGCATTATTAAATATTATAAATTATAATGTTTTAAAAAACTGTATTTTCTTATTGTTTCGAATATCCATCAAAAATGTTTTAATATGCATAGAAATATTAAAAAGCTATAGATATAGTTTAAATGATATTTTTTAAAGCTTTTATTTTTCTTAAATAATGAATATATTAACCAAAGAAATCTAAAGAAAAATTATTTTGGAAGATACAAAATATAATTTTTTTTATTATTAATAATAATATTCTATTTAGTAAATTTTATAAAATTGTAGTACTAATATTTTATAATATTAAAAATTTCAACAAATACATTGCCATTAATTTAAAATTCTTTATTGCAGTATTATATATAATAATTTATTGAAATTTCTTAAATTAAAAAGTAAATGCTCTCAATAAATAATTTATAATAATATTATTACTTGTAATTTCATATTTATCTATTTTATTATAAATTATAAATAAAAATTCCAAATATTAAAAAAAGTTTAAAAGGGAACTATTATTTTAACTCACGTTTTTTTAAAGTTAGTTCACATACTTAAATATTTAGATAATTTAATTCATGTTACTGATATATTTTGTTTTAGAACAAAAATGATTTAATAAATAAAATATTCTTAACCAATTCATTTTCACTAAATTAATTTTTTATGAAATATTAATAACATTTATATTTATATTTATATTTATATAATAATATATATTTTTCTTAGCGGAAAAACAATAAACAATAAACACATATATTAATAAACAATATATAAAACAATAACAATTCTATGAAACATGTGCTTGTTTTTGAATGTAAAATCCGTGTAAAAACTTTATTTATTATGAGATAATACTAATCTTCGTTTTTACAAATGAATCTTTTTTTTATGTTTACTTTCGTTTAATAACCTTTATATAGTGGCAATAATAATATATTTTAATAATAATTAATGATATATCTGCAGTAATCTTCTAAATACTTTAGATTCCGTAAAATTTATATTTATAATATTTTATTTATAAAATTGAAAGATTTATTTCAAATGAAAAAAAGTTTGAAACGAATCGCTAATCTTTTAATACATTCGTACCATATATAATCTAGAATTTTGCTAGAATTTTTTGATATAATATTCTTATTTCCATACTTTCAAATTCTTTAGTACATGAATTAATTCATATAAGTTTCTACAGCCACTATCACTTAAATAATTCGTATAATAGAATAGATAAATGTAAACACTATTAATTTAAAAAAGAAATAAAAAAATTACTTAAGAAGTAAAACGATTCGTTAGCTAGTTAATCTTTGCCTAGACATTATCTATGCAGAAAACTAATGAATTCTAATTTTTATTTAAGAAAACGTCATTTTTGCAAGCCTCTATAAAGTCGTAACGATAAAAAAGCATTTATAAGCAAAAAGGTAAATTGACAGTACCATGGGAGTATATAAATCGTATATGAAAAAAAAGAGAATTATGAAAGATAATACAAAAACATATGCTTCAAAGGCCTGTATATTTGACAAATTTGCACTGTTTTTTAATGTCCCAGAACAGTAATTTACATCGTGTTCGACTGACCCTAAATGCTTTCTTTGAATTTATAACTTCATTCATATTCGACTTTTTATGGTTTGAAAATAAAAAATTTCACTACATAATTCGACTACATAATTGATTCCGTGAAAATAAAAACTTGTAATTTTTTTTATTGAAAAGAGAGTTTTGGTTTTTTTCTTTCTTTTGCTTTCCATTCTAATAGAATTTTGTATTCCGTGAATTTTACTTTTTATTGCTGTAAAGAAAGAATATATTTAAAAATTAAAAAAAAAATGGAAATTTACAAATTTAAGTTCATTAATTAATTAAACGATGAATAACATGAAAAGTTAAATAATTTAATTTTGCTCAATGTATATATTGACATTTTACGTAATCGTATTTCGCGTTGTATTCACGAGGCTCATGGAAGTATCATATATCAGTATTCAACTGTGACTCTGATAAATGTATAATTGAAAACGATGGTTGTTCAGTTTTATCAATTTGCAAGCTGCTCATCAATTAATTACGATTGAAGTACGATATACATTTATGTATTTGATACTTTCCTGTATATATTTACATTTAAAAAAATCGTGTTAAAGTTGCTAAAAGAGGATTTTTTTTAATTTTTAAAAAATTTTGTTACAAAACCATTTTTTTATTTAAAAAAAAATTATGACTATTATATAATATTTTAAATATAAATATAGAAAACTTTTTAAATTTATATTTGCATTAAAAATATTTACTGAAAATAAGTAATGTTGGCTTAACATACTTTTTTAGTTCAATAATCAATTTTTAAATTATAGTTTCTTAAACTTAAACATAAATATTTAATTTAAAATATTATATTGTTTTAATTTTGAATTCGCTATTAAAATTGAATCATTGGTATTTATATTTCTACCTTTATTAAGGTGTAACAAACCTTAATTTAATTAATTATGATTGATAATAATTTTAATATAGACAACATGTGATTAATTGCATATTAACATGTAAATAAACAAAAATATTAAATAAAATATTAAATAAATATTTAAAAAATATCGAAATATATAAATATTAGAATACCTCTTGATTAAGATAATATAAAAAATTATATTTACTATTTTTTGTAATAATAGACACATATACTTATATATAACTTTACAAATCTTAAGTATTTCAATAAATTTTTTCATATGAACGAATTAAATTAATAAAAGTGTAATTAATTAATAAAAATAATTAATTTTGCTTACGTAATCATTCAATATTTAATAATTTAAAGTACTGATTTATATATTTTTTTAAGACTTCTGTGTCTTTTTACGTAATTTTTTTATAAATTCTCATTATATAAATATTCTTAATCAGTAATAAATAGTTACAATAATTATTAATCGTCCTTATCATAAACGGAGTTGAATTAAAATGATTATCAAAATAGGAATTCATTAAAAATTTTTAACACATCCAAGTAATGTTTTATTTGTTAAAATTAAAAAGCTTTGGTTATAAAAATTTGTATTTGAATAAAAATATGATATAATTTTGAAAAATATGACATTAATCAATTGATATATACGATATTCTGTTAATATATGCGTAAAAAATATATACTTAATAAATCCATTAACTTATATATAATAGTATTGTTTTCAATTCAAAATAAAAAATCACGTTTCAAAATTTTTTTCCATATTTCAATATTAAAACAGTTATTTTCATACTTAATAATAATATTTTTAATATTATTGTAGATTATAATAGAATAAAAGTCTTACTATAAAATTTTATAACATTATCCACGTTTTAAATTTTGAATAAATTTTTTCAATAAGTTTTTAAAATAAATATTAAATGAAATTTTTTTTTTATATTATTGAAATATATATAACTTTTATGATAAACTTGAAAGTGTTTTGTTAAATATTTTAAAATATTTTTTTCTGTTATACAGTTTCGTGGTTTTTTTATTATTAAACGCTGTTGTTTAGATTTTTATTTAATAAACTGCTGTTAATCTTATTATTAATTGACTCCTCGTTTATTGAGTGACGTTTATCAATCTAGTTATACTTAATAATGTGCATACGTATTTCTGAATTGATTTTTTATTTTTAGTAATTAATAAGAATTATAAATATATTGAACAATAAATATTGTAATAAGGTGATGCCATTTGTATTTGAAAAGTTATAGCTCGAGAATGAATAGAAGGAAATGAAATAGATCAATTTGTTTACTAATTTATTCAAAAATTTTGTAACTGCATACAAGCTATGAACACGAATAATAAAAAAATGTATTGAAAACCTAAATCATTAGTTTAGTAATAAAAATACTGCGTGAATTTATATAATTAAATTGAATTATAATTAAAGTCAAAAATGAATTTTCATTTTTGAACGTTAGCTATAGTGTTTCTGATACTATATTTCTATCATAATATCCCAAATAGATACTAATGATTATAAATTAATAAAATATTATAAATAAAACTTTTCGTGAAGTCAAATGACATACGATATTAGTAATGTAATATATGAATCTATGAGTTGCCACGATAATTATTATTATTTTCAACAACAAATAATTATTTACTTAAATAAAATTGGTTACCATATATTTCGAGAAAGACTAATTTAAAATTGAATGAAATAATTTTTATATAGTTCATAATCTTTCGTTTACTTTGAAAATTTTAGGTAATAGTAATTTTTTTAATAATTGTAAATTATCTTAGATATTTTCATAAAAATTGCAAATGTGAATGTGAAATAATACAAAAAAACTTTTGTAAAAAACAATATTTATAGTTTACTTCCAATTTACCCTTATTTTTTTAAGGTTTTTTAAATCAGGTAAAAATATATTTTATTGATTTTTTGTTAAACTCTTTATTGTTACTCTTGTTTTTAAATATTTTTCATCGTTTGCTTTTCTCTTTATCATTAATATTTAATAAGAGCATTTACACAATACTACATATTTGTTATTGATCATAAATAGAAAAAATAAAAAGAAAGATTGATTAATGTCTCATTATTCTATGAATATGAAAAATAATTATTATAGTACATCTGCAAATTATAATATAAAAATTTTTTATTAAACGAAGACAATTGTTTTAATTTAAAATTAAATTATTTTGTAGTTTTTAATATAATATCAAATATAAAAAAATTCTATACTGTAATTAATTTAAAACTTATATTAAACTTACAGAATGGAACTTTATAATTTTTTATTCACAATCTATTAATACATATTATATAAAAATATATTGATTATATTTAATATAAAAAATTATATTGATACATGTCTTTACTTATGTTATTATATCTTTACATATTTACATAAGCGTGTTGCAGAAAATAAATGTAGAATAAATTTTATTTAAAATTTTTCAAATATTTAAAAAATGAAAAATAATTAAAATATACGAAAAAGCAAACTGTTTCAAATTAAAAAAGATATTTGTTAATAGTTTTTCCCTATATTTTATAAAATTTAATTAGAATAATATATGTTAAAAACTTAACATACCCATATACTATTAATAAGGTCAATATTAATAATATTACATATTTAATATATAAATATATATATAATATATATAATATACTATTACAATATTAATACTTTTCGTAAAATTCAAAGCTCTATCATCAAGAAAAAGATGAGATTTAATCCATTAATACTTTTCCTAATTAATAATTAATAATATAAATTATTGCTAAAATAATTAACGCATTAATAATCTTACTGTAAATCTTGAGTAATGAAATTATTATTGATAATGCCCGTGATCGATAAGATAAAAAATTATAATAGCTTTAAAAAGTTCATGACATAAAATTTAGAATAATGACGCACTAATCATCTCTTTTTAAAATAATATTAATTTTTTTTTAGATAAATATTCCAATTATTATTTTCTCTTATTAATCATTAAGAAGCATGTAAAAACTTATTTTACAACTTCACTTTATTTAAATAATGTGATAGCTTAAAAGTTTTATATAATTGATGCAAGACGTGAAATTTTTTTAATTGCAAATGATTTTAAATTATATTAAAATAAATCTAATAAAATAGGATAATAATAAGAATAATACTATCAATTAATAAATGTTAATTATATCGATAGTATTAAATTTTATTTAAACATTAGAAATAAGTAATCGATATAATTAGCTTTATAATTATAATATTACTATCATATTAAAAAAGTTTTCTTTTGAATCCTATTTAAAAATTGTAGAACATTTTATAAATAATTACAAAAAAGCAAAAAACAAAAAATCATGTAATAAAAAGGATATAATTTAATAACGAAATATTTGAAAATACAATTAGTACGTAAAGAAGGAAGAAAATTTTTGATTCTTTTTATTTATTTGGAATGATAACTTCTGAGACTAAAGCATTTCATCAAACTGAAAAATATATTTTTGTTATCGAAAAGTGTCAACAATATTTGATTTTATTATTTAAAATAACTTTTTATTATAAATTATAATTAATTCTAGAGATATTTTCGCTAGTGAAATTTTGGTGAAATTTTTTTATATGTTTATAAGATTCATCAACACTTCCAGTTTAAATTTCTTCAAAATCAACTCTCATTTTATTTATAATTAAGATATTTATAACAAATTATTAACGTAATTCCTTATACTCTTTCCTTCTCTGTGTGTGCACGCATAGAAATGAAAAAGCGAGAAGAAAAAGAGATTTCCTAATAAAATAAATATAAAAAGAGACAAAGAATTAAAGAGAGGAACAATAAGAAATTAAAGAACCGAGGACCTAGGCTTATGATGTACTATCAATTCATACTGACCTTTTTTAAATTATTTCATTGAATTAATCATTCATTAATTAAATCAATAATAAGTTATCATATATATGCGTGCAATAAGAATAATTCAAGTAAAAATATTTTTCCTTTTCAACGTGTAAATTTAAAAATATCGAGATAACATTTTAATTTTGATGAATTATATAATAATATGATTATTTTATTGTATAAAATAAAAAAAAAATATTATTACTAAAATTTAATGAATCAAATTTATTTAAATTTTGCATTCTTTTTCTTATATGTGATTGCATTAATAAATTAAAATATAACATTAATGAATAAATTACTAGTTTCAAATCTATATTAATTTTGATTCATGTTGATTCATGTTTCATAAATCAATTCTATCAAATTGTTTTTACGATGCACGTTGATCAATCAAAAAGGTGTTTCGCATCATATAAAACTATCAATTTTGATTATATATATTATTTTGAACAGGTATTTAACTAATAGAACATAAAATAATAAATTTTGATAATCTTAAAATCACACTGCATATTTTGAAAAAAATAAAAAAAGGTGTGTAAGCCATTAATTTCTTATTTATTTATCTCATTAAATTAATTGAGTAGAAAAGTTTAGGAAAAGCAAAGTATTAAATAAAGTTCATGTTTTGCGTTGAGAATAATGTAACGAATAACTGACGAATGTAATTAATAACGTGACGAATGTCAAAATCAAAAGTGACTAGAATCGATCCAATCAATACTTCATCTGTTATTAATTTATAATTCCATAAACTTTTGGTGGAATTTATATAAGTTTCAATTATAGTTATATAACCTTGTCAAAGAAAGAAAAGTTCCTTTGGCTATCGTACCTAATTTCCAATTCTTGAGTTAGATCGTCTTTGCTCTCCTCCAGTGCAGCTTATTAAATCATTTTCTCTCCTAATTTCATCAATGCACTCAAAAAAATTTTCAACCATTTTTTGTTAATCTTTGCTTCTCACGTTCAATTTGTGAACTATTTACCAGATAAAAATTACGATATGTATTAAAACCACTCTATTAGCTCTTTAAAATCCTTTAAAGATTAAGATCCTTTGCTCCCTCTACACAAATTAAAGAAATTCAAAAGCTATCACTCGCATGCACATCAAACGGTGCGTTGCGGTACCGATCACCGTTTTTTGTTTTAGCCGCACAGACAATTGAATTTTGGAGATACTATTAACATCTATCTCTTACTTTGAACATACAATATCAGATGTTCTTATGATTTAACCATGGTGTGTAAGTTTCACACAATCGATACATGCATGAGTGGATTTCTTATAAATACCTATCTGCACTATCCTACGCTTCAGTTTTTACCCGATTTTCCGTATCGCGCTTTCTTATTATTGAATTTTTATCAATTTTATTTTAAAGCTGCTTTGGTTTGTTATCATTTTATATTTATTATTTTAACTTACAATACGAAACTTTAAATGAATCAAGATAAAAGATCTCGTATAACGCAAAAATTAATATTTTTACATGTTGAAAAAATGCGAGATGGGAATTTGTAGCCTAAAAGAGTAGTATTAATTTAAAAAAATTTAATTTTGTTATAACCTTACTAAATTTAATAAAATGAAACAATCTAATCGAGCATCGAATCTTGAAAATGTAAGTGAAATTATTGTAATGTTCATAGTTAATTTGGTAATATATATATGAAATACATAAATAACTTCAATATATTTAATTAGATTTGACATATATTCATGATATATAACAAAATTTTTCACTGTAATTAAGTATCGAAATTATTTCCAACTTTTTTATTTCTTTTTAGAAATATTTTAATGAAAAAAATTATTTTTTCAGATCAGTACACATGCTTTATATATATGTATGTATGTATTTCCGTGCAAAGCTTCATAAAATTCCTATTTTATTTATTAACCAAGTAAATTAGTTTTGATCTTTATTGTGTTGGTGGTTTTCAAATTCCTTTAGTTAAAGACAAATAGTGTAAAATGTTATAAGAAAGAGATCATTCTACAAACTACAAATTAAAACATAATATAAATAATTTATACTATAAAAACTTTATACTGAAACACTAGAATATTACTAACAACTAATATTGATTCCTCAAAAATCTATATTATATGATTTAATTTTATACTTAACATTAATGCATTCAGCATTAATTATTGATGAATAAAAACAATATAAAAGACATAATTTTTAAGTACTAAATATATTTCATCTGCAAAAAATAGTATTTTTATTATTTCATTCGCAAAATTAAATTAATACAACTTTTTCAATTTTTCTCAATAAATTTTTGTAATAATCTCCTAATATTTTAAATTCTTTTAATGTTACGCTAAAGTTCTCCTAAAAGTTTGTGCTCGTAGCGTTTATAAATATCAAATATCATCACTCATGCTTGCAATATTGAGATTAGATATTTACGAAACAATTATTTACTAGTAAATGAAATGAATTACATGTAAAATCTAAATATGAAAAAAACTTACTTTTATTATTTTTATTATCATTTTAAAAACTGTCACTTTTCAATTATTTTTGTGATAGATGCTTTAAAAGATTATGTACATGAAGTAATAGATATAAGCTTAAGCATTATAAAAAATATTTTAAAATTTTCTAAATTATGTCTATATTTATTTCTAAATTTTGTCGAAAACAAGATTTCATGTACATTTAAATAATTTGCACAACTCATAATTTTTTTAATAAATAATTTTTAATATTCGTAACTTAAATTCTCTCGGAAATTGATCAAAAATAGTATGAATATAAAATTTTTCATATAAGACAAATATATAAAAATTGCATAAATTTTATAATACAAGATTTTTATAGATTTAGAAAACACATAAAATTTTTGTAATTAAAATTAATTATAGGTATATAAGCATTAACATTGACTTTTTTAATATATATTTAATATACATCTAACCACGTTTTATATAAAATTAATTAAATACAAGTAATTATATATGTAATTATTTGATCATTGATATTTCAGATATCAATGATTATTTAAATGTATTCGTTCGTATTTTAAAAATTTAAATATGCCTTATACTAACATTAGAAGATCATTAATCCTAAAAAAGTTTGTCTAACGTTAACTAATGCTTTCCATGCTTTGCCCCTTAATTATCTTTAATGTAGCCATATTCTAAACAGGCATTAAAGAGCGATGTATAAATTTTTTTAGAATTTATGAATTCTTAAGTTTTCTTTTTTAGCAAAGTGATGAAACTTTTCAAATGAAATTGTTCTTGGTTTTCTTATTTGACCGATTTTACAAGTCGCTTACAGTTTTGATAACTTGCTGATTTGGAAAACCGAATTATGGATGATTCTTCGGGCCTATATATATTTCTTTATTAGAATATTTTATCAATAAATATAAATCGACAACTTTATGTTTGCTCGCATGCTTCTTTCTAAATATCTTTTTATTCACTTTTCATGGTACATACGTAATTGCGAATTTCGTTATATATATTCATGTTGGTAGGTGACAATAAAAGAAGAGGAGTAAAAATTGCATCAGCATTAAGATGGCGTCTAAATTAAAGATACCAACTACAAGCTTAGAAAATAAACTCACCGATTAATTTATTCCTGTTAGGTCATTCTCTTTTTGATTTTCTTGTCACTCTTAGCCTTTTATTTTTAGTTGATACATAGATTATGAAATGCCATGTACTCTTCGTGTATACCCACACATTACGCGAAATAACGTATAAGAATAGTAGAACCATTCATGCAATATATTATCATATAATTGCAAATCTGTATTTTGCACATCGTCTATTCTCTCTTTTTTTCTTTTCTCTCTATTCGTCTTTCTTTCTCTCCCTCCCTGTCTCTTTCAGTTTCTATTTTTATTAATGATGAAGTTAATTGCATAAATGGAATTCTTATTGAAAGAGAGAGAGAGAGAGATGTATAACACTCCTAGAGATATATAAAATTGTATGCTCAAAATATAAAATAGGTATTCCAAATCGCATATCTCTCATTATCGAAAAATCGAAGCATTTTTTATTAATCACTTGGAAATGGACTAAAAATACTAAGACGGCATAATGCGCTAGAAAGAGAAAGAGAAAGCGAAATTGTTAATCTATGGAATACTGATAAATTAAACGGTTTCATTTCTGTTTGCGCGTCAGATTCATTAAAATTTCATAACAAACTAAACTTAAAACATACAGCCACCAATCACTTGTATTAAAACTCATTAACTCATTATTTGTAGTTTAGATAATTTAATAGACAATTTAAAGCATTTAAGTAAATTTTTACACTTGCACGCATACATACGCATACATACGCATACATTTATTTGGACGTAATAAAGAATCATAGCATAATTAATGAATAATCTTAAATCACTGCATCTTATTGTTATAAAATGAATTTTTGAGCTGTATATGAAATCAAATTGTATCATTTTTTCAGTATTAAAATTCACTTTAACGTTTTAATATGTATATCGTCGTCGTTACTATAATTAATTGATTATCTATTAGCCGATCAATTTCTCTTTTTCTTGTAGTTCTTGCAATTTTCTTGTAAATCTTTCTTTTCCTCACTTTAAATTTTTAAAAACACTTTAAATTTCAAATCACAAATTTTAGATCATGAAAAATTTACTGATACACATTTTCAGACATTGATATTCATTTTATAAATATTCTAAATAAATTATATATGGCATTATTATATATACATCCGACAGATATAGTATATTAATTGAAAATTATTTTTTATCAAGTTTTTTATCAAAATTATATTTTATCAAATTTTTTATCAAAATTATTTTGTATCAAATGTATTAAAGTATTCGCGTATATGCGAAAACAATTTTTATGGAAGATCCACATAGAGGAAAACTGATGTTATTTTTCAACTCCATTTTTTTATAAAAAATTCACTCATGCAAAAATTATAACTATGAATTTGAATACAAAAATATTTGAATTAAAATGTTATACTGATTGAAAATAATAATGCGAATTCGAATAACTCAAAACAATGTAAGCTTATGATTTAAATGAAAATACGATTATAGTTGAAAAACTTATAAAAAATCTGTATATTAATTTATTAGTTAGTTTATTAAAAAATTCATTACATTGTTATGGTACGTTGCAATTTTCATTTTTACTTTTTTTTCATGTAATCATTTTTCATATCTATTCTCATCTTACAATTTACGCATATGCAATTTTTATACGAGTTTCGCTTAAATTATATTACTTTATCTTATATTTAATGTTTTGGTAACTATTTCTCTATAAATAGGTAAAGTTTTGGTATACATAAAAAAATATTTACAGTTTATTTGTTGCACTATGGCTTCACACTTAATGTTCAAATAAATTTGTATTGTACATAGTTTTCACTTTTTATTCATTTAATTTTTTTTCTCTGTTTAGTATTTTTGTACATTCAACTCTCTTTTTTCTTTCCCCTTTCATACTACTTTCCTTTTTTTACACAATTTATACACTTTTTCTTCTTCCGTCAACGAGTGTTTGTTTAGTAGCCACTATGCATCGTGCCAAAATTTTATTTTGGAATCTTATTCTTCCTCTTTTTTTCATATACGTATACTTTTTCTTTCATGCTTTCCATTATGAAAAGCTTAATCCTGCGTAGATTTTAATCTTTCTAAATGACTTATTCTTAATTACATCTGCTGTTCCTACTATTATTTTCTCTACTTCGTTCCATAACGCATCAATATCTTCTGTACACATACACGAAAACCATCCTATGCAATGCCAGAAACTTATTCTTTTTGTTATGTAGTTTTCTTTTTATTTTTTGTTTCTCAATTTACTCTTTATATGTTCTTTCTTCTTCTATCCTTACTAAATATAGTATTAAGTATTTATAAGGAATGGAAATAAATATTATTTTATTTAGAAAGGATGTAAGATAATGGAGATATATCAAGCTAATAATTCAATAAAAGATAGATATATTATAAATAAATAAAAGATATTCGAAGATAGATTTTGAAAAATATTTATTTCTGAATAAACTTATAAAATTAAAAATACTTTAGTTTATGCTTTTTAAAAATTATTTCAAATTTTCTGTTGTGTTCATATAAAATTTTATACAATATTTTCGCTTTTATAATTATTTTAATTTTTATATTGATTTTAATTTATTTTTTATAAAAATATCGTTAATTTACTTTTAAAAATCAAGACTTAAAATTTTTTACTTTAAAAGTTATTATAGTTATCGTAAAACTATGCAAGTTCCTTTTGTAAAATAATTTAATTTGAATATTTATTTAATATATAATAATAAAAATATCTGTATATACATATTCAGCATTAAATATAAACTTCACAAAACAAATAAAACACATAGAAAAAAAGTGTAAATTTAAAAATAAAAATCCAACTCAACGAAATTAAATTTAATGAAAAAAAAGAATATTTAAAAATAAATAATGTATTAGTCTTTCAAATAATACAAGAAACTGGAATTTTAAAATATTATAAAACAATAACAACAGATATTTTAATTTTTTTACAATTCGATAATATTTATATATTCATTTAAAAAAGAAATTATCGTGTTAGAATAATATTCAAAACGAATCTTATCATTATCTAATGCGTAAATAAAGTTTAGCAAATTTAAAAGTGATAATAATTTTCAATTATTATTAATATTCAATTAAAGTAAAGAAAGCTTTCATATTAATTGATACATACAAATTTTTTTATTTATTTCTATATGAGGCAATATTGAACTTACGATGTAATCATTTTTTATAAATTTAAAAATTTTTAATTTAATTATTTAATTAGTTACACATATATATTTCTTGGATTGGGTTATAATAACAATATAAACATTTTATTATATAACACGATTGATTTATAAATGTAGAATCTATAAATCAAAATTTATGATTTCTATTTATATACAAAATTTTAATGTAAATATTTTTACACTCAATTGCGAATTTTCAAATATATAATTTTATTAAAAAATAAATAATTAATGTGAATATTGTATTGAAATTATATTAAAATCATATTGAAAGATAAGATAAAATGAATTAAAATTTTATCTATACATTTAACGACGTATAATGCACAATTTTAATAGACCAATGGTGAAGGTACAATTTATTTTCGTATAAAATAATATTTTATTAGTTTTAAAAAAAATTTTAAAGAATGACAGTAACACACAAAGTAAATAAAGATGACATAGAAAATAATTCAATTTTGAATAGAATTTAATAGTAATTTTTAAAACCAGAACAATTTCTTTTTAACGATTTAATAATTTTGAATATTAAGTTAAAATATAATATTTTTTTTATATCTTTTTGTATTTTTAAAATGATATAATACTTAAATCCACAAAAAATTGCTTTGAAAATTTTTAAATTTTAATAAAAAACATAAGAAGACTGAAGTTTGATAATATAGAAATAATTTGTCGATCGAATGATACGACATGATAATAATTTTATAAATTATACACATGTTTGTGAAATGATGATGAAATAATAGATTGAACATTTATAATTCAATCATCAATAGACGGTTAAATAAGTACATTAACGATGTAAAATTAAATTAAATGACTCATGATCTCTAATTTGTTTAATTTTCAAATATTCAAACATTTATGAAAAAATTAGTAACAAGAATAAAATATTTAATCTAATTTTTTTATTTAATCTAATCAACTCTTACATTAGTGGTTAAAGATTCTGTTGATAAAAGATGTACTTAATTATATACGCAAAATAAAAAAAGGTGAAGGAAAATAAATGATGTAAAATGATCTACATTATCTATGACATAAGAATAAGCAAAAGGGAGAACAGGAAAATAAGAGATGGGGGATGTAGGAAGAAAAGAGCAAAGCAAAAGAACAAACGCACTTTCGTAATACATAAATTTGTCGTTCAAGTCTGTTAGATATACTAAATGAAAATTATCTATGAATTATTATGTTAGCTATGGCACAAGTCAGCAATACAGCATCTGTAGTAAAAGTAATGGGCGGGAGGTCAGCGCAGGAATAGTTAAAGCGAGTTGAAGAACGAACAATAAGCTGATGCGCGTTCGAGTCTTGAAATTCTAATTCAGCTCGATGAGCTTTCAAGCACAAAGCCGTTGAAAAGAGACACAAGCGCCTACGTGAAAATTATTTCGACCGCCAATTGAAGCGCCAATTGCTATCCAACAATTAGTTACTTGGTGCGTCTGACCGTAGCTAGCTGTCGCTTATGCCTTCACGGATAATACGTTGTGAACGAGAAGAGGTCGCCCACGTGCACGCATACACGCGAAGTGTTGGAAGCGAGTGAGCTGGAATGAGAATTGAAGAGAATTAGAGATTTGCCGACGAAGTTAACGCACGCAAACGCTAGCTACGTATATACTTGGTAAGTGTGCACTCGAGAATCCTAAAATTCTGTTAGGACGCGCTATGAAAAAATTGCTATATTAATTTAAATTCTATTAATATAAATAAAATATATAATTTATTGCTACACTTTATATTATTGTTGTTACTTTGTGTTTACAATAAACTTGAGACCAAGTGACGGTTCACTTTTTAGGCATGACTTTCTTAATATTTTAAATTCCTTACAAATACATTTCATAAAAATCACGTTAAGAAATTCATTCGTTTAAAAATTTTTTTAACTTTATATAAAATTATAAATATAAAATACTATCCATTTTTACTCTATCGCTTGTTTCAAATATTGTCCAAGATATGTCATTATAAAGAAGACCTTTCGAGTTGAGTTAAATAAAAGACTAAAATTTCAATTAAAATAATTGTACTTTTTTTAATATAATACTTTTAGTCTTACGTTTATATAAATAGATAATCTTAGTTACCGTAACAACTATTGCATACATTTCAAGCAGTAAACTATTGACGAATTACATGATATATGAAAGTTAATTATGCATACATGAAACGATAAAAAATTAATATTTTGATAATCTTATTAAAGAACTCCATAGATATAATCTGACATACAGATAATCAATTATAAATATAGTTATATGATTGTAAGATTTATCTATGTAAAAACTTTGGTTACTCAACGTAAAAATTTTAAGTTTTATAAGTAAAATATATCTTTTAAATTTATGATGTCTAATTTTTTTTTAAATGCATAGTTCAACAAACTACAATCTAAGTAATAGAAATAAAAATGATTGTGCACTATTTTTATATACAATTATAAATTGAAGATAATCTTTTTAATTATCGTGTTAAGCGATTTTCTATTTTGATGTAAGTAATAATGTAATAATAATTAGTAGTTTTGACTTTGGTATAAATGATACTTTAAATTAAAATTCAGATCAGAGTAAACTATTTAAAATTATAAAAATATAATTCCATAAATACAAATTTTTTATAAAATAACTTGTGATACTGTGCTAACTCACCTCTCTCTCGCTAACTCGCATATTATTAAAAGCTATAATTTTCAATTTGTAAATTGAACTAACCAATCAAATATGTTTTTTAATATATTTATTAATTAAATATATTTGACAAAAAGCAATTTCATAAGCTCTTCTGATTGATCAAAACATAATATCATCATCAATAGATGAATTTATATATGTCTTTAAAAATTTTAGAATTTTCGAAATTACGAAATTAAAAAAATTGTTTAAATTTATTAATCATGAATTAAATTTTAATTCAATATTACAACGCTAAAAATATTTTAAAATAATAAAATTTATTGCACTTAATATATTAAAAATGTAAGATATACTATTTCTAAAAATATATGTTTAATTATTCAATTAATCTTTTAACTAAATAGAATGAATATGATTTATATGTATATAAAAGAGAAATCTGATAGAATTTTTAAATATTATTAAATTTTCTTAATTTTAATTTTTGATTTCTTTTGATTTAATCCTTTATTAATTAATGTTACACAAAAACCAAATATTTTCTGATTGTTTGAACTTTTAATATATTTTTTAAATTTTGTTATACGCTTCAATTTTTAATTCTGTTATTAAATTGAGAACAACGAATTAAAAATATTTATATTTTTGTAGTATACATATAATTTTAAGACATGACTTAAAATTTAGTATTTAACAATTTTATAACGGTTTTTCTACGATATTTAAAAATTTAAAAACATTTATTATTTTTAATTAACTAATTATTTGTTTTTAATACTTAAAAAGTTACAATTATATGTGTACGTATTATTTTATGTTTGTGATAAGTTTATTACGAATTACAATACGTAATAATATTCCTATTAATCAAAAAATTATACAGTTAAAAAGTTATTTTATTAAAATCAAAATTAAAAAAAAGATAGATATAAAGTATCTGCTTTCATATTTGTTACGAATATATATTAATTATAGTTAAATACTTAAGATGTGGGGCGCTTGGATAAAAAAGCTATGCATTATTATTAAAGAAACTGTTAATTTGTATTATATTCATTCATATATAACTTTATGAATAGTTAAGAATTGGTTATTAAACATGAGGTTAAGGTCAATAAAAAGCAATACTAATTTACAAATATATTGTTTATTCATATAAGAATTATTTTGAACAGACTGTAAAATTAATTGTACACATATAGACTCTTTATATTTTTAATTAATTATTAGAAAAATTTTTTAACAGTTGATATGAAAATCTTCAATTAACTTTATTTAAGATTTCGGTAATCTAATTCAAAATATTAAGTTTTTCTAATAATAATTAATAAAAAAATTATTAAAATACTAAAATTTTGATATATTTCAAAGTAAGAATATATTAAATAATTATTAAATAAGATACAAATATACGTTTAATATTGTGTATAAAAAGTGATTTAAATTTTAAAGTGAGGACAATTTAAAAAACTATGCTGGAATATATAATAATTATTAACAATTAAAAGTATACGCAAAATGAATGTAAATTTTTTTCATGAAAATTAAGACTTCACATTATGGACAATGTTAATTTTCTAATTAAGCTACTTATTTCAAAACTATTATAAATACAACTTTGATATATTCCAATTCGCATATTATTTTTTTATTTTTATAGGTTCTAATTAAATTCTCACAAGGAGAATCTATTATTATCTATTATAACAAAAAAAGCAGTATATGAATGGCTGAGCTCTAATTCTAATTTTGGGATAAATAAACATAAATATTAATAATCAATATTTAAATAGTACACATAATTTTCCACTAGTAGTTCGAACCAATCTCAAAATTGATTCGAATCAATCTCTCTTCATTCAGATTACACTTTTCAGTAAGTTAACCTTAAGGGTGTTTTTACATCCACGTGCCCGTTTACTAAATTTCCATATCAAAACCAGATTTCTTAGGTTTACAAGGTTTCACAGCTGTCGCTTTAAGTTCATTCTGAATTGATGCTGTTAAGAAATGAGCGTTCAAGGTTGGACTATCACCACTATAATTAGGCCCAATTTATAATTTAAAATTGGTTATTTCAATCGACTACATTTTCCGGTTCAACGTGCCCGTTTACTAAATTTCCATATCAAAACCAGATTTCTTAGGTTTACAAGGTTTCACAGCTGTCGCTTTAAGTTCATTCTGAATTGATGCTGTCAAGAAATGAGCGTTCAAGGTTGGACTATCACCACTATAATTAGGCCCAATTTATAATTTAAAATTGGTTATTTCAATCGACTACATTTTCCGGTTCAAACGGTATTAAGGTTTCACAAAATTGTCTTAATCATGCTTTCCCATATCACTAACATTAACATTCTTTAATTTTAAGATAGGAAAGTACGTAAGTTGCTTTGAAATTCAATTTGGAGTTGTCCACGATATAATTGGTGGTATTAGAAAAATTGTAAGAGAGTCGTTACTACTCCTACCGTTATTCTAATGAAGCTGAAGTAGCAACTGACAAGAAAATAAATCCTAGAAAATAATTGTAAATTTTATATTTACGATTTTATATTTACTTCAAAGTGTAACTAATATTTCTTATTACTTTCAATTTTTAATCAGCAAAGTAATTGAATTATCCAGTGCATCGTAAACAAAAACGTTCATAGTTTTTTATTGTACTTACAGATATCCGGGTTTTTATTCGCATTAATTATAATTTTTTAATTTAAATATGTTTACACTATAAGATTTTACCATAAAATATATTTATTTAAAATAAAAAAATATAAACTTACAACGAAATCTTTAATTTAATATATAATAATATATGTTATTTGTAAGGTAACTTTTTAACAAAGTAAATAATAATTACAATAATTTTCAATTGTATAATGTTACTGAAATTTAATCAAACAGACTATAGATCCTAAAATGAAATCTTAAATCTTTCCTGTTCACATCTTATCGTTTTTATTTCATATTTTTTTATCTTATTAAACCAAATACGGAACTTTGCAATAAATAAATCAAATTTATGAAATTTAATATTTCTAGATTAGTATTTTTAAATATTATAAATTAGTATTGGTAGCTATGTTTTTATGTTATTTAAAAAATCTGATTATTTATTCTTTGCATAAAATATAATATTACACATCTACAACTTTCTAAGTTACATTCTTCCTCGTGAAATTAATTTGGTAGAAAATTTTTTTAAGTACAGCTACAAATGAAGAAAAAATTTTCAAAGTCGATTTAACGCGATATGATTAAAAAATTAAAATAAAGGAGAATATCTTCATATATATATATATGAAATTCTAGAAAAAAAGTAACTACGGATAAAATAAAATTCTATCTTAATGCTATAATATGGCGTGAACCGTATTACAATATTAATACCAAGTAAAATTAAATTTTGAAAGCTATAGATTTATCAATTTTGATTTTTTGTAAATCCAACAATATAATTGTTAATACTAAAATTGTATTTTACAGCAATATAATTTTAACAACTTATTTTAAAATTATGACGTCTCTGTATTGATAAATCTTAAGTAAATGCATGCAAGGGCAAATTATAAAGTATTAAGAAAAAAATAATGTTTTTTTTTATAATAATATTATGACAAATATCTTAAAAATAAAATTATTTTCATATTGTACATAAACCTTTTTATTATAAAGGAAACAATTACTAAAGATAAATCATTTCTTAAAAATAAATATTATTTGCATTTATTAAATTAAGATACTAAAAAATTTAATATTTTTTATTATTTGTATAAAATGTTGTTATTTAATAAAAATGATCAATAAAAAATAACGTATTGATTATAATGTTTATATAAATATAACTTACTTAAAAACGAGATATATTGCAAAAATTTAAATATAATATATTTTTTAATGATAGAAATTAATTATAAAGAACCAAAATACGTTTATAATTATGATAAATGGACAAAAAATAATTATATAATCGTGTTTTTTATATAATAATCAAAAACGATAATAATGAAATATTTAAAAATGTGAAGTATAATTATAAAAAAATTTTCTTTGTCATTTTCAATTTATTTTTATTACTATAATATACACATTACGTACATATACATATTACGTAAAAATTATTTTAGAAGGATTGTTGAACAAAAATTTCAAATTGAAATATTTCACTGAAACATAACCTGTCTTGCCCATCATTTATTTATTTTTAATAACATCCTTAAGACTGTAATTATTCAAAAATTTAAAGTAAGCTAAGAAAAATTTGTAAAAAATATTGAGATAAAAGTTTTGTGTTTAGTATTATGTAAAAATGTATCTTAGAATAAATAATTTGTATGTTTGTATATAATTTGTATGTTCTATTAGGAATGAAAGTTATGATTATTATCTATTGGAATGAAAATTATGATTATTATCTATTAGAAATGAAAATTATGTTTTATATAATTTTTCGGTTAACTATTACAAGAACTTTTTTCAATTATTTTCAGAAATTTTTTAATTTTTAGTTAAAACTGTAAAGTTAATGGTATATATTTCATAAATAATCGATCGAAATAAATTCTACTTTAAGTTTAAATAATAATAGTTACAAAATGTCATAAATAATCAAAATTAAAAAAATTTTCTTATTTTATTCAATTCGTAAAGTATGCTTGATTATGGTTTCGCAAAAAGAGTTCAACTACTCCATTTTATATTTTAATAATAGTATAAGAAAAAAGATCATTCGTATCATCCTTAAATTTGTTTATAAACATTTTTTAAATAGTAAAATTAAAATAGCTTTATATTTAATAAATGTAATACAGACTTATCGCTCGAAAATTTAGTAATGGTAATTAAAAATTATTTCTTATGAATTTATCAATTTGTAATTATTTATATTTTAATTAGTTTATTAAAAAAATGTATTTAAAAATATATATAAAATTAATCGTAAACTTTTTCGTAAATGAAATCAATGAATTGAGCGAAAAAATATTTTAAAAGCAATAGTAATATTAATAATAATAAAAATATATATACTGTAATAAAATATTAACAAGTCAGAATCTAAATATTATTTTCTCTTCATACAATTTTACGAATTTATTATTAGTGAATTTTTTATTTTATTGAAATAAATAATAGAGCATTAGTAATGAAATTTATACTTCTTAATTAAAATTTTTAATTTGATATAAATTGATGAATATTTATAAAGTTAAAGAGATTTTTAGATGGAGAAAAATACTAGAATTTGTGTCTATCATATGTTAATGATCACACATCGGTTTTACTAGATAGAACACGTTTGTCTAAAATCGATTAAAAAAGTTTGCGTTGAACATTGCAGAAAACCACTAAAGTTGGAGAGACGTGAAGTCTTAAAACAAGCAAGAATGAGTTGCATTGCAACGGTCCGTGTGGCACTCATAATCTTTCTTGCCGGCGCAGCCCTTGGTCTCAATGGCGAACTCGTCGAACAAGAATGTCCGGTCGACTGCCATTGTCACTATTTCCGCATCAATTGGGTGACGGACTGCTCAGAAAGTAACCTCACGGCGATACCGCATGAGGGCCTTAGTCAAAACGTCTACGTGCTAGACGTTAACGGCAATAACGTGAAGCATATTATACCCTTTCCCAGGGACATCAAATTACGTAGACTACAAATGGCCCACAATCATCTCACGGAGCTCGAGTACAAATCCTTTGCTGGACTCACTTACCTTCTGGATGCTGATTTCTCCTACAATGCTATTAGCAAGGTCGATCCAGAAGTATTTCGGTAAGACTTTCTTCATATTCACCTTATGTTTTGAAACTTTAAGCTATCTTGAAAAATCGCTTTCTTTTTTCTTGTGACGACTTTTCGCAAAGATACACTTTTTTCTATTTTTACAAGTGTGCTGCTCTATAATCTTAAATTTTTACTTTATAACGAGTAATAGTATTTGTTTAGTAGAATTGGAAAATTTACTTAAAAATAAAAAATTTAGTTACCTTTTATTTAAATAAAATTGTTGTCATAATCATATTACATATTACATATATCAATTTTTTTTTAAACTGTATGAAACGAAAGATGATACTATTTAATAATAAGAGTCACTGTCTTTATTATACAATGTATTTGATATACCTAAAAAAGATTAGAAATATTTTCAAATACTTAATTTGAAAACTTATTTAACTACGTTAGCTATAATTTAGTATTTATATAAACAAGCTTTTATTAAGAATTTCCTAGTAAATTAATTGTTACAATTTCATTTGTAATTTAAAAAATATGATAAAAAGTAAATAATTTTTTTATTTATTTATAAAATTCTGATAAAATATATTATTAAAATTATGAATAAAAAATCAAGTAGTATTGAATTAATTATGATTCTAACGTTTCAAGGTATATTTTTTTTTTAATATTAATGGTAGCATTAGAGAAGGAAAAGAAAGAAATATTATTTTATACATTCTTGTAAATTTTTTTAAAAAACTTCTCTAAATATTTTGGTCTTTAACTATACGTAATAATCATAATATAATTATATTTATTTTTACGAAGTTTATGATTAAGTATTTTTATATATACTATTCAATATGTATTATATATATTATAATGAATATGTTTTTTTTTTTAATGTATACTTGTTGATATTAAATTTACGCTGTTCATTTTACTTTCGTGTCTTTCTTTGTCTCTTTTTTATTATACAATTTTTTTCATAAAATATAAACTATAAGTATCTGAAGTGTAAAATACTTGTAATACCCAACTATAATATATTGTAATTCTATAAACATATTTGTAAATATTAATAAAATAATTATGAATTAGAAACACATTTTATGATATAATAAGGTTTGTTAAATCGAATAAATAAATAATATATATTTTAAGTATATCAGTTATTAACCAAGTACTGAGTACACAATATTCAAACAGATATATTTGATTATAAAAGGTGTATAATAGTAACGTTTACGCTGTGAATACATAAAAAAATTTCAATTTTTAAAAAAATCTGAATTTAAAAAATTTTGAATATTACAGAGACAGCCCAGGATTAATCACACTTGAACTCCAACACAACCCACTACAGGAGATCCACGGTTATTTCCTTAATTGTCGACCATTACTCTATCTCGATCTTAATACTTGTGGTATCCGTAATCTTAATTCGAAATTTTTTCACAATACGACCAATCTCAACAAGCTTGATCTCTCACACAATCCCCTTGGACACATCAAACCTGGACCTTTCGACCACCTTACCAACCTCGAGTATCTTAAGTTATCTTCGTGTAATCTAACATACGTGTCCCCTGATACATTTTCTCACCTAGAAAATCTTCGAGAGTTAGAAATGGAAGACAACAATTTGAGTGCACTAGATTGGACAAATGTACTTGCACCACTGATTCGTCTCGAACATTTAAATATACGAAAAACTCGTATTACCAATTTGCCAGGTGACGCTTTCGCTAAAAATCTATATTTAAGACAGCTGGTGCTTGCGGACAATGAACTTCAACACCTAAATGTAGGCAGCACTTTAGGTCACAATTTACATAGTTTACAATCGCTTGATCTATCTAACTGCAATCTTCAAGACAGATTATCTGAGGAGGCATTCAGAAATGCTAGTAAACTGCGTGTCCTTAATCTCAGCGGCAATCCTATGTTTGCTGCAGATCTGACCGCTGTATTACGCCATCTACCTAAACTTCACAAGCTATCATTGAGCAATTGTAGCTTCCGAAGGTTACCCGAAGCTTTTGAAAATCTTGAGCATCTAGAAGAACTTGATGTTTCACACAATCCACTATCAGACGCATTCGTTCGCTTACTCAATCCTCTTAAATCACTGGAATATCTCGATATGTCCTACTGCAATCTGGGATACGTTGGAAACAATACCTTTACACTTATGACTTCGCTAAAAAAGCTTATAATGTCTGGAAATACATTACATACGCTTGAACAAGGACTATTTACCAATCTTACACGTCTAGAAAGCCTTGAATTAAACGACTGCGGATTAAAAAATCCCATTGATCCAAAGGTATTCGGTGATCGTATCTATACAAACATTATTGAGCTTAAGCTGAGCAAGAACCCACTTACTGTACCGGAAAATGGACCACTTTTACCAAAACAACTATCAGGCCTCGAGATCCTAGACTTAAGTCACTGTGATATATCGCGATTAAACGAGAACTTATTGTCACGTACCAAAAATCTTACCCATCTAAATTTGTCTCACAACCAGATTACTGGCATAGAGAACCTTGCTTCCTTAAAAAAGCTACGACTATTAGAATATTTAGACCTTAGCAGAAATAATCTCACTACTATCCACCCTAGAGTCTTTAAAGCGAATCCACGATTATTATCCGTCAACCTCATTGGTAATCCATTTGTTTGTAATTGTTCCATTGTCGACATGTGGGACTGGGCTTTACAGGTGAAAAATGATCTGGATGTTTTGGTGGGCAGCCAACCTTCACAGTTCACCACTGGTGCTGTTAAATTACGCAAAACTCTTTCATGCTCTTACAATCTTGAAACCTATAATTACATTTTAGAACAAAGTCGTGTTGCAACTAGCGATAGACGGCCCTTCTTACGCAAGGGTGACTTAACACCTAATAGAACATGGGCCAAATATATTCGAGAGTCTCAGTGTGGTAGACACTCATGATATACATCAACTATATTACAAGACTATATGCAGATAAATATACAGCACAATTGTTATAAGCTAAAAATTGAGCTTTAAATAATAATTAATAGATCAGTTTGCCTATGTGACGAAACACATGGGTTTACCATCGAGTAAGGCATTATAGAAAAATGGTATAGTCAAGTTATACGGTTTATTATAAACTTATTGAACTTCAGTTTTATATTTTATTTAAAGTTCTAATTATTTACTAATAAAGTATATTTTTTATTTTTAATATGAAATAAATAATTTATATTGAAAAAAAGCAATAGTAAAATATCTTAGTAATCTAATGATGGACTAACTGATAACGTGCTTTTATTTGTAAAATTACTTTTAAAAAGTCTCTAACTACTCACAGTGAGTAGTTTTATAGTATAAAAAAGCAAATAATCAAACTTTCAATTGAACATTTTTGGATAAAAAGAGTGAGACAATATGATAGTCGTTTATATTTCAATCATTAAAATAAGATATTTTCTTAAATTATATGTAAACATTAAATACATACCAGTCACTATAAATCAATTAAACTTATTTGTATTTAATAATTGTCATATCGAGACTACTTAAAATTACTTTAAATTTAATGTCATTTCCACGATTTAGTTGTAATTTACTGTCATTTTCTTAGTTTTATTATTCGATTAATAAAAATTCTGCATGTTTGTAAAATCTTTACAGCTCTAAATAGAATTTCTTAGATAATAAATAAAGAAGTGTGCCCAATTAAATTAACACCCTATATTTAGTAATGAACACTTTTATCGATGCAAACCTATTTATGAGATAAGAAAAATATTATTAAAAAATAAGAGATTATTGTTTTAAAATAGATTTAAACATTCTTATATGAATGAAGATAGCCAAACTTTAATTATTAAAACTGATATAAAGAAAAAAATTTTCTATTAGACAAATAATTAAATTAATTAGATCACGGTCTGAAAAAACCAGATTTACGTTGCTGTTAAAATAGTGAATTTACCTATCAAAATATATATATATATATAATTATAAATTTATGGCTTGTGTATAGTATGTATATATACAATCCGTTGTTGAATTGTATTAAGTAAAATTTAACTATCTATGTATTTGGAGACATCCAATTTACACTTCACTTGAAAATTTGATCTGATATCAATAGATAGCAATATTTTAGTCAAATAAAAATGTCAAATTTAAGTGTTTAATTATAAGTTTCTACTAAATAAATAAAAAAATCATAATATCGTGAACGTTTATTAACAAAATGTATTTAGCCAGGTAAAAAATCAAGCATATAATCACAATAGAATTGTTTGTAAAAAGAATAAATAACGATACGTGAAACTTTTATAACAATCATGAGATAGTATAATTCTTCTGTATTCATGCGTCTAAACATGTAAAAGACTGTATTTAATAAATGCGCCATATTCTTCTTATATATAAATATACCTATTGTTGTTTGACCTATCCAATTTATACATGCAACGATTAGAATAATCTTACTTATATTTTGCAATCTTGATTCTAAGTTTTATAAAATTTACATATTTTAAATATTAAAATATTTCTTTAATAAGGAATATTTTTTGTAACAAAACATATTCTATTATAAAAAATTTGATATTTATTATAAAAAATTTTTGTATTCGTTAAAAATTTGTTTAATCGCTATAGAACTTATTTTAAAAAAATACATTTTGTATGATAAAACGAATTTATATGCATACATATGCTTAAATAAATTATTATTATTAAATACTTCTCTTTCTTTCTAATGATAAATAAAAGTATTATGCTATTTATACTAACGGTAAAGATTCAAATGTTTAAATCAGAAACAAAATAAATAAATACTCATTTTTTACTTTAACATTGATATCGAAACAGTGTATAATCGAAAGCTTTTATAAAGTTATATTATATAAGTAATATATTAAATAAAAAAATATTTGCGTTTCCATCAAATTTTTTAGCAAAATAATTGCGAATTAAAAATGTATGGAATCACCTTTATATTCCTAAGCAGGATCTATATATATACTTACTTTTAAGAGACTTTAGCGTCTTTTAAAATTTATGAACAATATTAATTTTTTAATTTTATTTTCGTTTCTAATATTAACTGCTTTAATGATTTAATATAATTAATATTAATTTTAAACTTTTATTTATAAAAAATGAGTAAAAAGCGGTTATTTTCTATTTATATTTTATTAATATTCTTGTATTACTTTGGTATACCAGTTGTTCTAAAATATTAATAGTAAATTCAAAATATTCTGAATTCACAATAATTGAATTGGGAAATTGGTTCTTTACAGTAATCGTCATACAATACTATTAAAATCCTATTTGATAACTTGAAATAGAAACAATAAAATTAAATCAACTATGAAGTAATCGATTATCGAAGTTTATATATGATAGTTGAATGAAAATATTGTCAAAAAAATTTTTTTAATCTATTTAATTTTTGTCACTAAAAACTTTAATTAAAATTTTTCTTATTATATATTTAATTGAAAAATTCTTATTGTCTTTCTAATCATTTTATATCATATAAGTGAGATTCTTAATAACAATAAGAAAGAATAAAAATAGACTAAAATGTCGTAAATATAAACGTTAGTATTTTTATATTGGTGAAATTTAAATATTTTAGTATTAATTAATGTAACAAAAAATATTTATTACATTAAAATTTTGCTTTCAATATTATATAAATACTGTATAAAATATTATATTATAAAATACAAATAATGTTGATAAAATAATAAAATAATAATAAGCAATGACAAATTTAATTCTTGTGAAAATATTTAGTTTCTTAAATAAAAATAAAATATTATTTCAATCAATTTTAAAGCAAGTATATTCTTCTTTGTTAAAAAATTAGTGAACCAATAAAAAAACTTTTTGAAGAATAAAAATTAATAAATTGAATTATTAAAAATAAAAGTAATAATTATAAATGTATTCAATAATATAACGTAAGAAATTTACTAAAATATTTACTTATACAATATACAAACTTTGAAAACGAGCACTAAAATTTCTTTTATATTTATAATAAATAATTAAATAATTTATAATAAATTTATAGATGAGAAAATATAGATAAATTTGTATAATTGTTACACTTGTATAAATAATGTCATTAAAAATTCTATTATAATTTATGTTTACCTTATATTTATTAATTTGTATTTAAAATTAATTTTAAATAAGAATATTTTGTGTATAAATATTCTAAAATAAACATTATAAAATTATATCGTTTTTATTTATCTATATTTAGCAATTTATAAAATATAATTTTGATAAATACACTAAATATCTTAAAATTCGTAGAAAGTTTTAATAATTATATTAAATACTAAGCGTTTATAATATTAAATTTCAAATCCAGAATGATGAATAAGATGAAAATTAAATTTTTTAAATTAATTGATTTAAAGTATTCAGTTACATATCTAATATTATTATTCTTAAAATTGTACAGAAAATACTTAACCCGACGTATTGACATATTTTTATTTAAAGTATATGAATTACATAAAATACTTATATAAATTTTCAATTAATTTAAAGTGTTTAATTACACATCTAAAATTATTACTGTTAAAATTGTAAAGAAAATACTTAACCCGACGAACTAATATATTTTTATTTACAGTATATAAATTAAAGTATATAAAACAATTATATAAAATATTTAAAGAAATTATATTTTTTATTGAGAAATAATTCTTACTTTTTTCAAATTTTATAAAAAATGTCTTAACTATTTTTACTTTTATTAATCTAAAATAAAAAATAAGTTCTAAATTAAATTAAAAAATAATTCGGGCTCAATTTACATATTCTATTTACTGAAAAAAACCATAGAATTTTTTACTCTTCTTTATAATTTTTTAACATTTTGAAAAATGTCAATATTTAAAAGTATACACGATGTTGTCGATTTCTAAATATTTATAAAATAATTTTTATATATTTTATAAAATGATGTTTCGTAAATTCATATTATATTTATTAAAAAAATTATTTTCTTCAAATAAGAACATTTTGATTTATATAACAAAATCTATATAAATTTTTTCAATTTAAAAAAATTCTCTTGCATGCTTTTCAGCAAAGTTTATAAATTTACAATATGCATATTAAAAATTAGAAATTTTTTAAGAAAATTTTTATTTTTTGATAAAATATGTTTACGAAATACAAATCGTTTTAATGTAAAAAAATGATTAATTTTAAAAATAAAAAGAACATACATATTAATGATAATATCAACTTATTTAAATTGGTTATCATAAATACTATAAATAATGTATCGTGTATATAAATAATCAATTGTACAGCTTTTATATGTAAAAAAAAATAAAATGTTTGTTTTAAAAAATACTTATTTAAATTGGTTATCATAAATACTATAAATAATGTATCGTGTATATAAATAATCAATTGTACAGCTTTTATATGTAAAAAAAATAAAATGTTTGTTTTAAAAAATACATATGATTATTATTGGTTATTTTTTTAAATATCTTTTTTAATATTAATTTAATAATTATAATATCTAATGAAAAAAGATATTAAAAGTTATATTTTGAAAAAAATATTTTATAATAATATTTAGCATACAAAATATGATGACATTAATTAATATACTTATGATTATTTTAATAGATTCATTTATAAGTGACATTATTATTACTTTTTATAACAATAAATTATTAAAACAATAAAATTTTTAAAACATTTACTGTAACTGCTCTTAAAACTCTAGAGTAAGTTTAGTGTTGTAGTTAAAAATTACAGCTTGAAATATAAGTATTATATATTTTATAAATTTTAATTGTTTAATAATAATTTTAATACATTTATACTGTAAAATATATCTGAATAAATATAAATAAAACTACTTTTCATTCTTATTTAAATTTGAACGTGGTAAACACATGATACATAATTTATAAAATAAATAACGAAGCAATATTTCATACTCATTCTAGCGATTGTCGTTTAGTACAAAAAGTTAATAATAGTGTACGAAGATGATATTAACAATAATAATACTAACAATAATAATAATAATAATAATAATAATAATAAGAACAATAATAATAATAATAATAATAATAGTAATCAAACATTAATATTTTCATCGATTTCTTATTTTAATTATAAATCGTTTTTATGACTTTATATGATAACTGAAGATTCATGCATTAGGATGCAATAGTAGATAAAATGACAATTTATTAAAATATACGAAGTAGAGCAAATTGAGGAAAGTCTTAGTTAAACGACCGACTACTAAGTAGTTGAGATAAAGAGCAAGAATCTTCTTCGTCTTTGGGAATCGCCAAAGAAGGCGAACATGCCATACTTTGAAACAAGTGAAGATCAATCTAAACGCGCAAGCGCGTCGATATTACATAAGATAGTGCGACACGTGACCGCGTCATCACCCCTGCCACTGGGCTACTGTCTATAGTGGTTAAAGCCTCAGTCATCAAACGTGGTATGAGCTACGTGTTCGAACCTGTGAATTCATCGTCACCTACGACCCGTTCAAATGTGTCGCATCGATTTAAGAATATCCTTGCTCAAGAATGCCCTCTATGTGCCCAAACTGTACTATGTCACATTCGTCGGTTTCGGATTCTGCGCGTATTATCTTTGCAAGGTTGTCAAGGTAAGCTACGACGAAACACAGGGCGTCGGCGTTTTCATTCACTCACGCCAACGTCAACGACGTTGGCACCACGATCGATATGTGCGATTACACATACAACCATCGAAACAGACATTATTGACGCACTTATCGGTGCATTACAAGCACGAGACTCATTTGAAAATGCAATTTAACTTCTATTTTAACACATGTATCACGCACACATCCCTAATTCTTTCTGTCCATCTTAATTATTTCTGTCATTTATATCTAGTATTTCTTCACTTACAGAATGCATAATTCATCTCAAAGAAATGCTTTTGCAATGCCAATATTGCTTATAAATATTATAAATTATAAATATAATAAACGAATCGTTTAAATGCATTTTCAAGAGATAATCCAATCTTACGTTTAAGATTGTTCGCTCTAAGCACTTCATTCTTATACCGTAATAAAAGTTTAACGCTTAATTGTTCATAAAAATAATAATTTTTTATACATAAATTTTCAAGTAACAAATAATAATTTTCAAATTTTTATTTATAATTTTGTTCAACTACTATTTAATATATTTTAATATTATTTAATAATATTATTTAATAATAAAGTTTAAATATTTAGTTTAAAAAATTTTTAAAAAAAGCTAATAAATTTATTAAAAAACACTAATATTAGAATTCATTACTCCCGCTTATAATACAAAATTACATAATTAATGTAAATAAGAATCTGAAATGGTTTTGATTTTTAAAATACCTCTCTTTAAAATTATATTTGTATGAAATCGATAGACTTATTTGATTGGACAATTTTTTAAATTAATACTAGTTTTAAAACAATAACATTATAATGTTAAAATATATTTTATAAATTATATATGAATTAATTGTCTAACTTTATGTATAATCAGCTCATAATATATAAATATAATTTATTTAAATCATGTATAATATATGAAAATTAAAAATAAAATAATCGTTTAGAAAAGTAAGTATACATAATACAATAGTAGTATAGATAATTAAAAAATAAGTAAATAAATAATAAATAAAGAAATACTATATAAACAATATAATGAACAATATACTTATTACAATCTAGAAAAAACGTAAATTATATAACTATGTTTAGAATTATTTATGATTAATAAACTCAATATACAAATTTTATAGTTAATAAAAGTTAACAATGTTAAAATTATAACATTAATAACATTGGTATTTTATATAAGCTATTAAAATCAATTTAATAACTTATGAGTAAAAATATCATTTATTATAAAACTATATTTTAAAAACTATTCAATTAAGTAACGAAGCTTTTATATTTGTAAAGTTTTTCATAACATTTGTTTTCTTTTATTGTAATGTAAGATATAAAATATAATGTCTTAAAGTATTTTTATTTTTTCAAATATTAATTATACTATAATTATGTATCAATAATTATTTTATAATCAATTTGTATGAAAAAATCCAAATGTTGATTTTATCTTTAATACATGAATAACAATATTTTTTATTTTTTAAGATTTCTTGTAAGACATAAAATATAATATATATATATATGTCTTAAAATTAAAGTATTTTTATTTTTTCGAATATTAATTATAATATAATTATGAATCAATAATTATTTTATAATTAATTTGTATTAAAAATCCAAATGTTGATTTTATTTTTAATACAGGAATAACAATATTTTTATCTTTACCTATGTTAAAATTTCTATCCAACTATATCTTTATTTATTCACAAGTCCTTTGCCGTTTATTTTACCTCTTGAAATAAAATATTTCTCTTTTGTTTACTATTTGTCTTATATTGCCAATATATTTTGTGTAGTAACTGTTACGAGTTTTCTCATTTTTACACAACGACGTCTGCTATAGAAATCTTCTAATTATTTTTGATATTAGGTATTTGATTTTATGTATTAGCTTCTTTTCTAACTCTTTTCTAACACAAAAAACATTGTTTTCAAATAATCTACATTATTTATTTTATATTCTTTTCTAATTTATACTAAATTATCAAGATACTATTATTTTATAAATACGAAATTTTTTAATTTCACTTAAGACAGATATAATTTAAAGATTTTTTAGAATCTATAATTTAGATAAAAATAAAAGTAAAAGAAGAATATATATAAAAAGGGGCAAATTTCAGACATAAAATTCAGATAGTTAAGTTGCTATTGGAAGAAAAAATTCGAAAGAATAGTAATAATTTAGTACATATGAAAGGAAAAACGGAGAGAAGAAGAATTTTAACGAATAACGAGATTTAGGATCAGTAACGAAAAGATAGGAAATAAACATTGATTATTTAAAAAGGTAACAATTTTGGATTGTGTGAAAATGAAAAAGAAACAATGAAACACTTTTGAAATCAATATAAACAAGTGCGGATTATAATTATTGAAGAAAAGAAAGATATTAAAATAGTATACAAGATCTCTTGGATTAGACGGAAGAAAGAGAGAGAGAGAGATAGAGAGAAATTATAGAATAAGAAAGACAAGGAGAAACATCGTAAGAAGAAGAAAAAAATATAATCTAAATCCAAATAAATGTTCTGTGTGCCCACGCGCCCAGGTGTGTAAGTCTATAAAAGCTTAAATTTCTGTATTTCGTGGAAAATGATCTTAGATTTAAAATTTAAAATTTTAAACTGCTAGTAAAAAAACATGTACTTCGTAAATAAATAAATAAATAAATAATAATATTATTGATAAGAGAAAGTATTTCTAAAAAGTTAAAATTAAGTAGTGTACAACCATTAGTAAAAATGTTTTTAAGAAAATACAGATAATTTAATGACAGAGAAAAATTATAGATAATATACACATTATATAATAATAATATGTAAATTTAAAAATGTAGAATAAAGAACAATTGCAATCGGAAGAAAAAACAATTATTTGATGTAATGTGTTTATTAACAGCTGCAATAAGAAAGAAAATAGAAAAGAGATTTTGCTTGTTTTTCATGCATAAAGCTCTTTGTTATAGTAAATAAGTTAGAAATATGAAAATGTACAGAAAACATGTGCAAAAATAAATAAAAAAAAAATGTGTGTTAAAATATATATTGTAAAACAGTAACAAATTAAGAATCAATTTGTTTTCATCATGTGTTTATATATGTGAATGTTCTTAATCTAATGTTTTTTAACATAGCATGAAGAATAACAGACATAGAAGAAAAAAATGTCTAGAATATAATATACTGAAATAAAAATAAGTAACAAGTGAATCAGACACATACAGTATATTTTAATAGAAAATGAAAAAATTATAAAACGCGCTATTACAGTTGTAAAAATTCTTAAAAAGAAAATAAAAAAAAACTGAAAAAAATAAATATAAAAATAATGAGATTCTTATGCGATATAATGAAAAATATAAAAAAATAAATAATAATAAAAATTAAAAAAAAATTTTATAAATTAAAATTAAAAAAATCACAAAAAGATACGTATATATTAAAAGAATCTTGGATACATATTAAAAGAAAAAAAAATATGATAATTACATTAAATATATTTTCAAGAAAAAAAAGAAAACATATTATATAGTGATAGAAAGAGAATGGCGGGGGGAGAAACGTATTTTAAAGAGAACTAGGAAAAATATAAATATTTGAATAATTGGTGAAAAAATAAAAAAGAAGACCCATATAGTTTAATTGATACACGACAATGTTTCTCAATATGACAGTAACTAAATTTTTGTTGTGCACATTATATAATATAAAAATAATTTTAAATGAATAATATTTACCAATAATTTTTAATAATTTCCATAAAACAAATATTTTAATATTAATCAATTGTCTACATATAAGTTTGTAACAAATTTTATAAAACTTGTATATTAAATCTTGTATTCAAGTAAATTACTGTCAGAAATCCATCGTAAATAAATTTTACCTGTGGCATATATTCAACCCATTTGTGAACCTTAGTAATACCATATAAAAAATTTATGTATTTCCTATTTTTAATCTTATTAAAGCACTATAAAAATTTTATATTACTAAACAGAATTACTTCTACATTATATTTATATAAAAATAACACGATTTAGTAACATTGTATGTTTCACTAAATTTTTATTTTTTTTTTATTTTGTAAGTAATATTTTTTTCAAAAATTTTGTTTTTATTACTTTCAAATAAAATATTTGAAATATATTCATTTCATATGTGATTATGTTATCCAAGAATTCAGTAAAAAATATATAATAATACGAGCAAAATTATGAGCAGAAAAAAAACTAAAAAAAAAATGTTATTGGAATTGTAGTTGAAAATATTTTTTTCTATACATTATTATTATTTACACTATTATATGCGATGCAATTTAATTATATTTTTAAGTATGAAATCGGACTTCTTAATCAATATTATATTAAAATCATTTTCTTATAAAATATGAACGGAGATTTTTTATTAGTTTAAATTTATATATTAATTGAAAAGAAATTTTTAAAAAATTCGTAAATTTTTCATCTACTAGCTGCCAAGAATAAGCAGCAGCTTTTTATAAATCTGTTAATAAATATTCCTATATCTTATTGATTTAATATTTTTCTCTTAAAATGTATTTTTTAATGAATAAATTAAATCTAAACTAAAAAATACTGGTACTATAATTATAAAAACACTGTACACAAAATTATAATAATAAAAAATATCATAGATTTTTATTAACTTATTCTTCGATTGTAAAAAAGATGTGCAAGATTTCAAAATACACGAAATTACTAAAATATAGTTGTATTATTCATATTATAATATTAAACTCACTTATTCATAAATTATTATTTTAGCTAAAATATCGTAAATTTTTGTATTTTGTAATATAAAAAATATATAATCACATATATAAAATCCATCAGAAATTTTAAAATTAATATAAATTTTATGATTTAAGAAAAAATATACTTGATTTTTATTTTATAATTATTACTAATATTTATTGATATCACACCACACCCATCGGTTTTGGTTCTGTATTAAACTTCTCAGCTTTTTCATGAATGTAAATACCAATTACATACCTGATTATAATATATACATTTTAAAAAAGATATATAACAATACTAAAAAAAAAATAAAGAATAGTACAGTCGAAAAATAAGTAGAAGAAGAAGAGAACGATGATTTAATAGAAAAATACATCAAAATATCGAGAAAAAGATGAAGACTCATTTCAAAGACATGTACAAAGATAGAGAAAAAATTTTGATAAGGATAAATTATAGGAAGAAAGATGCGAAAAGAAGCAAAAATAATTAAAAAAATGAAAATACAAATAATTAATAAGAAATTAATAGATTTAGAGCACACACCCGAAATTATAAATAAAATAGAAAAAACACATGGAAATCATATTATAATAGTCGATTCGATTTTGAAATAATCCGAAAGAGAAAGAGTCAGTTAAAGAGTATATGTAATTATATATTAAAGACTAAAGTAGAAAAACAGTTGAAGAAATAATATATTATATAATATAATACAGAAAGACTACAAGAAACATGTTCATATGTAAATAGAATAAAATAAGTTAGAAGCAATCTATAAATTTATCAATTACAACATCTAAATTGTTCTTAAATATACTATAAACGATAATAAATCTTTAAAAGTAAAATATATAAAATTTCATTGATTATAAAATATAATTTTAATGGTTTCTACTTAAATTTAACAAAAATATATACAAATTATCGTATTAATTATATCTATTATTTATAACAAATAAAATTTTAAAATACGGTATAAATAATACAGAATTTACTTAAATTGTATATGTCAATCAAATTAAAATTAAAAACAAAATAAGTTTAATGGAAATTAAAGTTAGAAAGTAAAGTAAACTAAATTTTAGTAAATCAAATAAAAATAAACTTTAATAAGGTAAAGCTAGTTAATGAAATATAGCTATATTTACCGAATTCAAAATTCTTCAGGAGTTAAAATGAGTCGAGTAATAATAAAAGTAAAGTTAAGTGTATACCTTATAGATAAATAGAAAAAAAATAAAAAAAGAAGATGGCTTTTTCTTTAAACGCGGAGAATAAATTTACGAATAAGAGAAAGCTGTGAAAGGTGGGATTAGAACTAAAGAAAGATCTTAATACTATTTGGAAGATCGCTGATGTTAAACAGGAGGATTTCAGAAAATGGTTGAGAAAATAATTGAGAATTTTCAGAATTACTTTGAGCAAAGTGAATGCTCTGGAAGGTTCATTAATAAAGGGAAAGCATAGCAATGCTGAAAAAGTGAAAATACAAAAAAGAAAAAGCAGATTTAGATAAAAGGTAGAAAAGTAATAGGAGTACTAATATTCACAGATAATTGGCTTCTAAAAAAGAAGGAAAAAAGAAAAAAGGCAAAACAATATGACGATTGAAGGACTAGAACAGAGTAAAGTATGTAATGAAGAAAAAGTGAAGAGGTAGTTCGAAAAAGTGCTAAAGGTATAAAGATGTACCCAAGACAAGCAGATAACACATATTGGTTGGAGCTTAATGTGAAAAATGAAGATAATCAAAAAACGATCATCAATAGAAAAAATTTATCAAAGGGATAAAAAATTTACATTAACAAACTTACATAAAAATACAAAATAGAAGTTGATAAATATGAAGAATTGAAGGAAAAGCATTAGATCTGATGGTATAAGGATAATAAAAGAATGGGGGGAATTATTACATGGATTTATACGGAGAATAATAAAAAGTGATTCTACAGAAAAAATCATAAAGGGAAAAAGAAATGAAATTTCAAAGATATAAAAGTATACAAAATAATAAATATACAAAGTGGTTGAACTTTGAATATAAAAATAAATGTTTGGTAGATTATAACAATGTATATGATGGTCAATAAATTATCTAACTATTTACTAGCTAATTCATTTAAAATTTGTTAATACAGTTAAAATAATATTATAACATATTTTTCTTATACCTTAATAATTAATTATCTTTTAATTTACAGACACCATTATTAGTTTGTGCAAAAGGACCATTTCATGATTTTCTAGACCACAATATGCCGATTCTTAAACATAAATTTTGGCCTACAGTTTGGTGTTTTGAATCGAGAGCACAAACTATTCTCGCATCCTTTTTAAGAGCATCATTATGGACATCCATACATTATCGCAGGTTAGTAAAATATGTATCTAAGTACTTCAAATTCAAATTTTTTTAATCTAGAACTTATTTAACAAATATATAACAAATATAAATTCAATTTATATTATTTATAGATAAATATTTTTATCTATTATTATATATATAAAAATTTATCTATTTATAGATAATTTTTTTAATTCACTATAAAGCTTTATATATATAATTTATATAATTTTATTCATGCCTTTGAAATATCAAGTTATTAAAAAATAAATATTTTATAGTTCAAAACAAATTTTGTAACTAAAACTACAGTTTGTAAGATTTACATTCTAAAATGCAATAATTAAAATTAAAGAATTATGATTTCAATTAATGAATTCGTCTGAATTCCTAAGTACATAAATCTTAAAAATAATAATTTTAAATACAGTATCAATCTAAATAAAATTTAAAAATAATACCTGTTATTTTTATTAAAACTTTTTAATTACTATCAGTTGTACATATTAAATAGAGATAAAATTATAAAGTTTGGGAAATAAAGAATTAATGAAAATTGAGAATGTTTTGATTTATTTGAGTTACGAATTAATTAGTTTTTACTTAGTTAATTGCCTAATTTTTTTTTTTCAATTCATTTTTTAAATTACAAAATCAAAAACAAAATTAAATTAATAAATATCGCAGATGAATTAAATAAAAAAATAAATATTAATATTAAGAATTATTATAAACATATTTCTTTTGATAGAAAAATGAAGGTATTGAATTAAATTCAATATTATTGACTTCAAAAACTGAAAAAATATATATAAATACATAAAAATACAAGCGCTCAAACAATATACACCTCATACGTATTTTTTGTCATTATAATGTTTTTTACGTTTAAAATCTTTTACTAGACACTGTAAAAATCTTCAATGTTTACTTAATATTTGATACTACCACATAGATAGTGATATTACATCATATATTTAATAGTGACGACCGCATCATATTCAATATTTCATTAATTAGTTTTTATTAAATATATATTATGACTTAAAATTTAAAAACATGTAAGAATAGTTAATTAAATAAAAAAAAATATATAATTTATTTACTTTTACAAGTTATTACATATTTTTTTAAATTAATGAGGGAACGACCGAGTTATAAAGGAGACGATCTAAACTCAAATAGTTAAAAAAAAACATACATTGAAACAAACAAACAATTATATCTAGTAATATAAAAAATCTAGGAATATTTCTTTTAATGCATTTACCATTATATCTAATCAATGTAAATAGGTTTACCAATATATATAATTATTTCAAGATAAATTAAAATTATAGTGTTAACATTAAGCAAAAATGAAATCAAGAGAATTATTATTCTGTTTAAAATAATATTTAAAAACTCAATGTTAATTAATGTTTCAGAGTTTTGACTTAAAAAAAAAATAGGTCTATAAATATAATTTTTGCAGTAAAAGATAATAAAATTTGAAATAATAATTATTCAAAGTATAAATTTATTATATTACTTACTTTTGTTAGATTAATTAAAATTTTTTTTAACATTTTATGGACTTATAAAAATATTATTAAATGATTTTAATGAAAACACAAGATATTTAATTAAGACTACGAAACATTTTTTTTTTAAATATTATACTGTTAATCATAAAAAAATCGATTAAATTCATCAAAAACTTTTTTTAACTCACGTATTTGTTCTATTTTTTTACATGCAATGTATTTTTATAAAATTTTTCGCTTATAAATAACGTTAAAATAATTCTTTATTGAATCCTTGACTTGATTACTACTAATTTTTAAAAACTATTGCTTTTTGTTAATTGTTAATATTTAATTTTAATAAAATTTAGAAATGTTATAACATTAATTAATGTATTTTATTTTTTACACGTGATTAAGCTAAAGCATCTAATTGTATTATCACAACTAAATTATTCAGTAAAATTATTTTTATTTCAAGTAAATGCCAAAATAACAGTGAATTTTTAATGTTTCAACGTGAAAATTATCTTGAATGATTTTAAAGAAACAAAATGAAAAAATTTTCATTAATTTTGTAGAGAAATGTTAAAATTAGTAGATGGTGGAGAAATTGCTTTAGACTGGGCAGAACATAATTGTTGCTCCACATCACCGATAGTTATAATCTTGCCCGGATTGACAGGAGCTAGTAATGCTGAATATATAAAGTGCCTTGTCTATGCAGCACAAAATGTTGGCATTAAATGTGTAATATTTAATAATAGAGGCATGGGTAATGTAAAATTAAAGGTATGAATATAACATTCAATTTTAAATATATGTTTTAAAATATAATTATGTCATTAATTTTTTTAATCAGTTTTTACACTACACATACAACACTACTAATTTAATAAAATATTAATATTATATTTCACTTTTATTATATGTAATCAGTCATTATTAGATTTCTTATATTTTCTCTTTTAAATTATTCATTTTATACTTAAATTATTTGTAATATAATTTATTGATTAATATGATACGATACAAAAATTAAACTATAAAATTTTATTAAAGACGTATAAAAGTGTAAATTTGAAAAACTTATAAATTACGTATAATAAAGAAAGAAATATTGAATATATAGGACAAACATTTTTATGTAATATGTAAAAAAATTATATGCTGTCTTATATTGTCTATATATATATTTCACTTATATAAATAATAAAAATTAATATTGAATAAATTAATATGAATTAAAAACTGTCTTTATTTATTACTGATGAATCTTATTTCAAATTAATTTAATAATAATTACTAACATCTTAAATTTTTTTAAATATTTTTGAAAAAACTATACAATATTAGAAATAAAAAAATATAAATTAGCTTAAGTATTATAATTTAAAAAATTTTCAATACGCATTTGGTTAATAGTTACTAAAATAATTATTTTAAATACAGGGTAAAATGTTTTGAAATCTTTTTAAATTAGAATAGTGGAAAAATAAATCTATTGTTAAGTTATAGTTACAGTTTACGAGTATTTAAGATTATTACTGTTGAAGATAATTTAATAGTTTTAATAAACTGAGTTTAAAAACTCAGTTACTGACTTAAAAACATAATTCACATAGAAAAAAATAAATACCTTTCTGAAATAAGTTTCATTGCTTTGATTTCATGCGATTTTATAGACGCCAAAATTATATTGCGCTTCAAACTGTGAGGATCTAGTTGAAGTTATCGACCACGTAATACGACTTCATCCGAACGTGCCTATTGGAGCAACTGGAATTTCAATGGGCGGGTACGTTATTCTATTTTATATAAATTCTGTCGGTGATTGACCAAAATATTTGAATTTTCATCTCAAATCTTGATATTAATACTATGTGTTGCAATATGTGTATGTGTATACATATAATATGTATATTTGTACATATCTTTAGGTATCTGTGTTTTTATTTGAAATTAACTAAAGCTTCAAATAATTATATTTATATTATAAAATAATATCCATAACTTTTTATTTTTTTTTATATAATTTCTATTAAAAGAAATTTTTTAAATTCTTAGTAATTTTATTAAAATTTGACTTTTTGTATTAAAATTAAACTTTTTCTATTATTTTAAAACCTTCGTCTCATTTTTCTTTAAAATTTTGAAGTTTAAATTAGAAAGCTGTCTTAGCAGATAATAGTTTATTTAAGTTACTTTACTAGTTTCATTTAAATGACTTAAGAGTAGCATTTATTATCTTAATATTATATTATTTTTATTTTAGAAGTGATAATTTATCGTGGATTGAATATATGTATGTCGGATCATATAAAAGAAATGGAAGAATAGTTGGATACTTGTCCAAATAAATGTATATGATCTAATCACTAGGTTAATAACTACAACGTTGCTTGAATACACGGTATATATCTATACGGCTATATGCCAGAGTCAGGCAGGCCTCCCCTAGACTTATGGGCCCGCTGGGGGTCAGCTTGCGGGGGCGGGGGGGGGGGAGCGTCACTTCGCTCACTGGGCACTCTCCTCTCTCTCTCTCTCTCTTATTCTCTCTTACTCTTTTTCTCACCCCCACATGTATATTTTTAATTTAATTTTTTTATTGATGTATCTTCTCAGTTTATTATAAATATTTTTTTTAATTTAAGAGTATTAGTAATTAAAAAAAAGTTTTCATGTGAGTGGATTTGAAAATATCTCACGCCAATAGAATACGGGGAAGGTTACATAAAAAATTAACACTCCTTTTGACTTACAGTGACATCACTATGGTGCAAAATCGCAGCGCGGATCCCGGAGCTACCTCTTCTTTATCTTGTCTCTGCTCTTTTTTCGTCACTGTAAGGATTTAGATGATGCCATAGAGTGAGACAATCTTCAAAAAACTACCTGTAGATATTAATATCGGATTTGCGGTCGAGAGCATTTACAGAATAAAACCTCCCTGTAGATAGGAGAATAGAAATGAGCGTGGTGTACATGGGAAAAAGAAGGTGGTCCACAAAACTGGAATGTTCTAAGCCTCAAAAGGAGTGACAGTAGGAGTAAGGAATAAGAATAAGAAATAAAATCAATAGTGCTATCATGCTAGAGGGATACACTATACGATGCCAGATGCGAACCTGCGAATCAGGTTAATCTAAAAAGGAAAAAGGCCTAATGGTAACATCGTTTTTGCGAGAGAGGTAAATTTTGAGGGCCTGCACCAAGTAATTGTAGTGATATCCTAAAGCGCAGATTAACGGCTACCCTTGATACAATCGTAAAGGAACTCTAATACGGCTTCTCGCAAAATTTGATTGTTCCGGATTAACCAGGCTAGAGAGGGAGCTTCTGACAATTCTGGAGTATGTACCTTAAAGCCGCCTCATTATATAGTATAAGGAATACCCCCGAATGGGGTGTTCATAGGGAACTATTTTATAATAACCTTTTTTATTGTAGACTTTATATATTTAATTAAGGAGAATATTCGCCGGTTTCTAAAGATGGGAAGGAGGTTGAAGTAGGCACCCATGATCTTACTTCCGGTAATTGTCATGTAGAGGCGCCCCACGTCAACCTCCTATCAAAGAGAAGGTCAAAGTACTTAACTATTACTGGAAACCGATAGCTTGAACCGAAATGAATAGCTTGCGTGTCGGAATGATAAATCGTACCAACTATTTCGGAGACAGTCCAGTATGTATGGCATGAATTTGACTAGTCAAGAAGGGGAGATTTTCTAGTAACGAGTGTAATCAATAACAAATGATAGCAATATAAGCAATGCATTGTGCTCTGGGATTTGAAGTAGTCTATAGTAGAATATCATCGACCAATATATTCAAAAGAAAGGAACCAAGTTTGAAACCCCAGAAAAATTAGAAACGAGTTGTAGAAGAGCGTACCAAACTCTAAACCCGCGGGAGTAGCTGAAAAGGTAGGAGTAGATGATTCTTAATAGGTAAGGCGAAATTGAAGAGGAGTCCCTGATACCAAACCCAATCAAAGACTTGGTTTGTTAACTGAAGCCTCGATTAAGTCTATCCAAAACATATTCAGTGACACAGCGCAACTGTTTATTGGACCTGGAGGGACTGAAAACCGATTTGGAAGAAGGGAAGTATATTGTTCTTAAAGACAATATCAGAAATAAGTTTTAGGAGAACAGCCTTTTCTTTCTTACTGATTGAGGAGAGAGTACTAATTGATAGACTTGTAGCTAGTGGGATCTGAGAAGGACTTACCAACTTTAGAAAAATAAATCATAGTGACGAATTTTCAAAATGAAAAGTAGTGGAATCGCATCATGGAGTTGTTGATATTGGTGAGGGATACTAAATATTTATGTGGGAGGATTTTAAGAACCCTGTTGAAGATTCCATTAAGCCGTAGGCACTTTCAGAGAAATAAGATTGTGGATGATCTTCATGATCTCCAGAACGGACGTACGATAGATGTCGATTACCTGATATCACAATAGGATGCTCTGGGTCAGCCAGAGTGATGGGCGCACGCGTAACAACATGTCGACACATTTGAGGATTCTCAGGAATCGTTCGAAAAAAGTGCGTGTAATACCTACTGTGCAATTATTACCCCTTCAAGATGCGCAAAGATCCAATCATACAATATAAACATGCCCCGACGCTTTAAACAATAAATCGGTACAAGCTAATTAATTTTATCTTGATAGTAAATGAAATATTTAAACTTATGAGACAAAAATTTAACATAATAGAACATAATTTAATCTCTCTTTTATTCGACAGATTAATTCTCGGCAATTACTTCAGCCAGTACGGAAAATCTGCAATAGAAAAAATAAAAGCCGGATTTATGATTTCTGTACCTTGGAATATTTTTGAAGCAACAAAAAGTATGGAGAAACCCTACATGAATTTAATGTTAAATAAATATCTTTGCCATAATCTTCGGCGAAATTTGAGATATCATTTTGGCAAAACAGAAAACATTGAAGAATTGAATTTTGATTTGGCTAATGCTTTAAAGGTAAGTCCATATAAAATATAGAAAATTTAAATATTTATTAGAGTATGTGAAATAAAAAATAATGCGTTCACGTAATAAATCTAACTAGGAAAACAATAAGTCAAATTAAAAACTAAAATTATCGCTATTGATTTCTTAATCATTATTCGTATTTCAAAATTATAAAATAGTAAATAAATACAAAAAACGCTATTTTTTTATAAAAATAATTATATTAACCGTAGTAATTTATAAACTTAAACCTTTATGTTTACATAAATTTATTAAAACTTTTTTTTCATATTGTACTAATGATTTTAATTTTGTTTTATTCAGTATTTGGTACCTCTATTAACATAAACATATTTTCAACTGATTAAAAATTTGGATTATTAAAAAATTGTATATAGATTTAAGTTTCTGGTAATAATTCATAAGAATATTATTTTTTTTAATACTCGTTTTTTCTACCCTAATAATTTCAATGTCTTTTTTTAACTTACAGATTTTAAAAAAATCTATCTCAAACTTTTACATATAAATTGAAAGAAATTAACCCTCAATTCAAGATTAACATAACAACTTCTTTAGACAAATCTTAAAAAATTACTTTATTTTTTTTAAATTAGAAAAAAAATTTTATATAACAATTTACATAAAATATATATTTTATAGTTTATATATGAGTATTAGTTTTAATAGCTTTTTCTATTTGAAATTTAATAACATGTCTACTGTTTCATTTATAAGAATAAGCGTAGCTTGGAAAATAAATTAAACTAAAATGTTATATTTTTATTTATAATAAATTCAAATTATAATCTATTAATTGTTATTGCTTCATGATATTTGCTATTTTATAAAATTATGGAACAAGAAAAGAAAGAAGAAAATATAATTCTTATAAAAAAATAGGAAAAATATATAGCAAATACAAATGGAAGCATGGAAGAGATAAATTTCAAAATGAATTCATTTAAAATCAGTAATAATCGAAAATAGAGTGAATAAATTAGAAGTAAAAATAAAAAGTAAAAAGAGTAAATAGTGATAAAATAGTGAAAAAATATATAAACATTAAAAAGAGCTAAGAATGAAGAAAGGGTAGAATAGTTCAGTAGCAGAGGAAGAAAAAATAAAGAAAGGTTCGATAAAAAAAGAATAAATAAAATGGAGATAAAAATTTGAAGTATATGAAACAATATTGATGTGATGTATATTGTATCAGTTTGAATAGAAAAATAATAATGAAAAAAAAATAGTTATACTACATGTAGAAAAAGAGAAAATAGAATGACTATTCAAGAAATTTAAAACATCAACAATTTGAAAAAAACACAATTTTTAATATAATATAATAATAAAAGAGGATATGATCATTATCAGACGAGCGAAACACGTGCTTTAAATAAAATAAACAATTAAGAAATATACACAAGAAAAACTTTAAACTGTAAAAAAAGAAAAATCAGAACAAAATATTATTATAATTCTGTAAATCATTGCAGAATTAGAAAGAATGAATATAAAAGAATAAAAGTTTGTATTAAATGATATAAAATAATAAATAATACTAATCAAATAAACATGGATAGAAAAAAAAGAAAAAATTAATGAAGAAAATTGAAAGTTATGAAACATAATTTAATATATGATTGATGTATAAGAGCCACAAGAAAGGTAGAATCAGGAAGAAGTATAACTGGTAATACAGAAAATAAAAAAATTATAATGGAAGATATTTAAATGAAATTCAAGGCGATGTAAAAGAAAACTTGAAATAAAAAAATGGACATAGTAGCTAAATTTGGAATAAACAGATTTTAAAAAGTGACGCAGAAAATACATACAGAATCTATGAAAAAAAAACAATGTAGTCTACATACATAATAATTGAAATACTTAAAAAAAAACTAATTAAAAAGAAAAGGTTAGAAACAGGAACACTATATGAAAACAATAGATTAAATGATAAAAAAAAAAATTAAATTACATGACATAAAGAATAAATATCTGGCAAGAATTTTAATGCTTGTAGAACAACAGATACAATCATGGCTCAGTCGCTTATAATTAGAAACATTCAAATGAACAAAGGGATATAAGAACAACATAATAGAGAGTATCAAAGATGAAAATTCAAGCAAGCTCTAGGATGGATAATGAGAGGAGAGGAAACAAACACTAGTAGACAGAAAAAGAAAAAGTGTCATAGATTGTGTATAACAGAGAAAGAATCGATTACGCACATCGTGGTAAGTGCAGTGAAATAAAGTTCAGAAGAAGTAACTAGCAAAATAGTATACAAGAGGTCATAAAAAATATAAATTTTTTATACAAAATTTTTTGAAAAAAAGAGAGAAAGAAACAAGAAGAAAATAAATGATAAAGAAGTGAAAAATATGTGCAAGTCTAATTTATTGAAATAGTAAACATAAAATCCAAATTGCAAAAAGCAAGCATAAGATTAAATGTATATACCGAGTAAAATTATATTTAATAATAAGTAAAAAGTGATGAAATTTTAAGTTTAAAATTAAAATTTTACAAAAACAAAAACTTACAAATTTTACAAGTACAAAACTATATATGCATCGTATGCAAGATGTGATTATATATATAAAGCTTTATATGAAAAGAAAATGTATAAATGAATCATTTAATACAGTATAATAAACTGATATATTTTTCAATTAACTAAATAACAATTAAATTATATAAATGACAAATTGTACAGACTTTGAGATTTTCATTGAAGAACTTTTTGTATACAGAATACTTTTGTATTAAACCAATATTTAGCATATTTCCATATAGGCTTCACAGATTTAATTTAATATATTTTCGGGAAAAAATTTTTTTTAATTATCAATAAAAATATAATTTATTGTTAGTGTTAGTGTTTGTTAGTTATTTTTAACGTTATATTTTAATAACAATAATAAAATCATTATTTTCATACATAAGTTAAATATTTAGCATACATTGTTCGTATAATAAAAAGCATGGAATTGCAAAAATAATGAATTAATATATATTCTTTTATTTAGAGTCGAACAATTCGTGAATTCGATAACTATGCCACATCGAAGCATTTCGGATACAAAAATCTTGAAGATTATTATTCAAGTGCAACTCTTCATAATAAATTACATCAAATAAAGGTTCCCTTACTTTGCCTATGTGCCGCAGATGACCCATTTCAACCAGTAGAAGGTAATAAGAACTTAAAAAAACATTGAAAATAAATAATTTAAACGAACGATAAAGATGCAAAATTTTTATAAATAGATTTGCAATACTAACCTATAATATGAGGCCTAGTGTATTGATGCATATAATATCAGTGATGTTCTACAATTTAATAAAATATATTCTTGTAAATATTCTGACCAAATGTATAAATGATATTATTTAAAGTCATTTCAAAACAAAATATTTATTTTATTAAAAGAACTGAAAATTTCATTTTTAATAAATTTTTAACTTCTTATTCACATAAATTCTATATAATCTTATATTATTATAAAATGAAAAACTAATATATTTTACGAAATCTAATCCTTAAACGTTTTTTAAATAAAATTAGATCAAATAAATATATTTATTATTGAAAGTTATTATATGTTTAAGAATATATTCTTTATTATCTTATGGCTATTTGAATATTATTTAAATTAAATCAAATTTTATATCTGTCGTATGATTTAACATATTTTAAGAATTTTTGAAGCATTTATTTTAATTATTTTTTGAACTTCTAGAATATTTTAATCCAATAAAAAATTATTTTAAAATAAAAAAATATTGGAGTACTGAATTCACTTTATAATTTTTTAAAAATAAATTCACACTGTTATGTCTATTTTTTCTATAATAGTAAAATTATATATTTAAAATGTATCTTCTTTTTATTTGTAATACATATAATTAAAAGATTATATTAAATTGCTTATTTCGTATTATAATGACTTAATAATACGAATAATAATAAAAATATATAATATTCAGTTAAAATTATAAAAGAAAAATAATCTGATAACAAATTTTTTTAGCAATACCTTTACAAGAAGTCATCAAAACAAAACACATAGCAATGATAGTGACCTCACGAGGTGGTCATATTGGTTTTCTGGAGGTATTTGGCCAGTAAAGAAGGAACAATATTGGGCAAAATTTTTCACAATATTTTTATTGCAATTTTTCAAAAAGATTAAAAGATTAAATGTGTATAAAACCGGTTTAAAAATTAATTGGTAATTTAAAAACTACCATATATATATTATTATAAATATATAATAATATATAATATATAACTATTTTAACTTAATTTATAATAATTGTTTAATTTGAAACGTATTAAATTAATATATTTCATTAATTAAAAAAAATAGAAGTTATTTAAAATCAATACAGAATTTATTTTAACGATAAGATAAGCCTATATTGATTAGATGAACACACGTATATTATTATATATACGCTTATCATAATTGTATAATTTTATAATATTTGGTATTTATATAAAAATTTTTTAGTCAGATATAAGTATTTTTAAGTATTTCCGGCTTCCTCGATAATTGTATTTATTCGAAATATTTGTGAACTGTAATTACGATTTTTAACCTATTGTTAAAATTTAAAAAAAAAATGCGTGAGGTGTAAATATTGTACTTTAAATTTTTTCTGTATTATATTGATAAAATTATTTTATAATATTCTTATAATAAAAACTATTATGTAACGCAGATTTGAATTTTCATTATTTATATTGCAAAAAACAGAAATAATACAAAATTCAAAAAAGCCCTTTCATAAAAATTTACGTATAAATGGAAAACAGCTTTTCTGGAAATCACATTGCAATTCCATATAAAGTGACACATCTAAAATATGATACAACCAAACGTAACATATTCGGTGATATCGCAAAACGTTAAGCAGCAAATATTTATAAATTTTTTTTTTGGTTCTTGTTACAATTTTTTATGAATTTTAAAATAACTTAAGTTAAACTGTTAACACAGTACATGCATAATTTAACGCGTTAATCAAAAATCTCTTTTATACAAATATATTTTACTATATAAAATGGTTATTTACTATTTCGTTTTCTGAAAACGAAACAATATTTCTAAGTGAACATATTAATGAATAAGTAATATTCAATAATATTAAAGGTGATTATATAGCTTAATTTTTTTAGGCCACTCTTGGCGTACTACAGTTTTGTTGAGGAGCTTATTTAGATCTTGTATATTCTGCCTTTATTTCTTGAAAATATTTAAGATTATTTGCTCAATAAAATAAATTAATATAAATAAAATAATATAATAAAAATAAATTTTATTGAAAAAGGTTGAATATAATGTGGAATAATAATAAGGGAAGTGATATTTTAATAGGGCATTTTAATGAGAACAAAATGAAGAAAAGGATGAACATATAGAGAAAGGAACGGAAAAACACCTCAGGATAAGTTGTAAAAAAAGATCAGGAAGCGTTTTTAGATTGGAATGAAGAGAAATTTTGTTAATAATTATTTGAGATTATTTATTTAAAATGTTAAAAGGACAAAGTGAAAAGTATTAAAAGTAAAAGAAGACAGGTATTGTATCTTCAATTGCAAGTCTAAACCAACTGCTTAAAGTACACAATTGTGAACGAAAAGATTGAGCAAAGAATAAAAAGCTTAAAAGTAATAAAAAAGATAGAATTTGATCAATTTGATTTGATTTAATAGAAAATATTAAAGAAAAAGAAAAGGAAAAAGAACTGTGAAAAATAAGAATTGTATGATCGGCAAAAGTAATAAAAAAATATAAGGATAAAATGAAAGGCATAAATAAGTTAAAATCATGGACTGAATTGAAAGAGAATATAAAAAATACAATCACAATAAAAGATACATACGAATCGGAAACATAGTGGGAAGAAGATTGTTGTGACAGTGAGAAAACAATAATAGACGTCTATAGAAAATTCAACGATCAAAATAGAAAAGAGGATAGAAGAAAATCCATTGAAGAAAAAAACAAATTCATAGAAATTTTAAAAAATGAGAGAATAAAAGAAAAAAAAGGAAATAGAAGAAGTAACAAGAGATAACACAGAATAAAATGATGAATAGAAAAAGAAAGGAAAAAAGAACACAGTAAGTGTGGAGAATGAAAAAAAAGTTTAAAAGATTACTATGGGGATAATGAAGAAATGATCGAACAAGTTAAAAAGGAAGAAGTACTTGTAATAGTGAAAAAAATAAAATGGAGATCGCAATGAAATGTGGAAATATGGAGGTTTCAATACACATGACGAAAATGATTTAATAATTTAATAAATGGATAGCGAATGCAGGAAGACTAAAATGCGATTATGCCAGTATTCAAAATATTTATAAAGTAAGAAAGATGTAAATAATTGTAAGAGAATAATCTTAATAGATACTGGTTACAAAATATAAGCGGAGTTCATAAAGAAAAAAACTGAACCGATATATGTGTTAAAAAAGAAAAGGGGAAAAAGGCGGTATTAGAAAGTATTAAAAGAGAGAAAATCTTTGAAATTTATGAAGAAGGTAAGCATAAAAGAAAATTTCATGGACTGAACAAATGAGATTTATAAAGAAATAAAAATAAAAATAAAAATTGATCTAGATATAATTGTAGAAATATAAACAAAGAGGGGATTAAAACAAGATTGTCCGATGAGCACAACATTTTTCAAAATTGTGATGGAAGGTAAAAAGATCAAGAAAGTCAAGTGTACAAATAGAAAGATTAAGAATAGATACTTCAATTGTAACTGAGCTTTGAATATATAAAAGAATGTGAAATAAGTATAAATAAAATAATTGTATAGTTAGAATATATATATAAGAATAAATAATTACAGAAAAATTTATATTTTATAAGTAAACATTTATTCATAAGAAAATAATTTTAAAAAATGTAAAAGCCTTTAATATAAACAATAGTATCATTCATCATCATCATCATATATCATTATTATTATTGTTATTATTCTATTGTTATTGTTATTATTATCATTATTATTATTATTATTCTTATTATTATTATTATTATTATCAAAAATTAATATATTGTTCGATAAAAAAGTAAATACAAAAAATCCAAGAAGAAAATTAAAAAAAGAATGAAAATTCATACTAGATAGAGTGAAAGTATAGCGAAAATAAACAGGTTTAGAAGTTACAAAAAAATGCAAAATATCTGGAAAAGGTAAAATAATGTAACGTTTTAGTTTTACATGACATATACCATGATTAATTGTACACAGAAATAAAAAATAAAATTAAATTGGATATAAGGTTATATAATGGTAACGGCCTCATACCTCCCGGAACGAGCAACAGTTAGTTTAATTGCAGGTATACGCGCAAATTCCAGGCACGTAAAAAAATAAACGATATATAAAAGATAAAAATTAAAATAAATGAAATAGAAAATAGATATAAATTCATAGTATTTGAAATACAACTTACCAAAAATAATATAAAGAATTGTAATGAATTATGTGTCGTAACTAAAGAAAACTGAGGAAATGTTTGTTAATATGATTGTTAGATGTGAATTATTCATTAATTTTTCAAATCAATTAGCTTATTACGCAGTAATTATTTAAATCAGTTAAGTGTAAAAATAATTGAAAAATTAAAAACAACCTTAGTTATTTTGGCACAAATAAATATTTTAGGAGCAACGAAAAACATTAAAACACTACACTTGAACCTAATATTAAATAAATATCTTTATAACCATATACAAAGAATATTAAAATCTTATCTTGTTGATAATTATTGCCCTTAATTGAAATTAGAAAAGATGTGTAAGGCAATTTTTTTTAAGTAAACATCAAAATCTGCTATTTACATGACATATGGTAGATATCTATCAACGCTCTGTATCAACGTTCATAGCCTAAAACTATTTAAGAAAAAAAAATTAAAATTAAATAAAAAAAATTTTATTTTATAATATTTCAGCTACAAAAACGTAAAATATTGTTCTATACTAATATTCGCAATAAATTACATCTTGTTAAAGTACCTTAACTATATTTAAGTGCAGCGATGATTTAGTTCAACCTTTTCAAAGAATAAAAAAAATAATTGGATTTGTATACAAAATTTAATCTTACAAATAATATTTTTTCTTTTAGATCGTAAGCTTAATTAATATTTGACTATACTTTTAAAACAAAGAAAGAACACTTATAAACTTATTATGGTTATAACGCCGAGAAAGTCATATCGGGATTTTAGAAGAATTTTTGACCTGTAAAAGAGGAAAAATCATAGACAAAATTTCAATACTTCACGGACGTCTTTATTATGGGAAAGAATCATTTAATATTTTTAATAAATAAAATATGAGTGAATGAAAATAAATGAAATCTTTAATTATAATAATTGAAAATCTTCATTTAGCCTTATTATTAATTTTGTGATTGTCGTGTATAGCATATTTAATTTTACTTAAATGATGAATTTCAATAATTAATCTAATTTGAATAATAAAGTACTATGTATGAATCTAAAAATACATATTTTACGTATAAACTAGAATTCATTTTATTTTAGATTTATTTTAGATATGAATTTAGATTGATTTTATTTCTAATCTTTTTAAGACAACAAAAATAAAACATAAATTTTAATTATTTAATCTGTAAAATTGAATTTTTGTCTTAAACTATTATAAATAATTTTTATTTAACATTTTATATTTTATAAATTATATTAACAAAAACATTTGTAGAATAAGCAAACAATTTTACAAAAATTTTAAAAAGGATATTTATTTATTTATCTATTATGTTATAAAAGTATTAAAAAAAACATATTCTAATATATTTAATATATTTAATATTTAACTTAATAAAACTTCATTAACTTATATAAATAACTTGGTATGTAACAGTTAGGTAGCATATAATAATAATATTATTCAATAAGTGCTAAGTTGTTAAGAACTATTAAAAATAGTATGTAAGATACTATAATTGTAACTAAACTTTATATTACTTTACTTAAAACTTATATTACTTTACTTTAAACTTTATATTACTAACTTATATATAAAAGAACGCAAAATAAGTATAATTAAAATAATTGTATAGTTAGAATATATGTAAGAATAAATAATCATAGAAAAAATTTATATTTATAAATTAAGAATCTATTCATAAGAAAATAATTTTAAAAAATGTAAAAGTATTATATATTTATAATGATTAATGACAACGTATTATATTGTTCGATAAACTAATTTGAATTTGAAATAGATAGTACACAAAATAAAAATAAAAAAATCACATATCTAAGATATGAATTTATAAAAAATTACATGGATTGGAAACATAAAAATCCATATTTAAAAAAAAAGAATACATAATTATGTTGGAGATAAAAAAAAATAAAATAGAAGTAAAGGCATCGGAAAGAAAATTAGATTTGAGAATAAAATCAAAAACACTGAAGAGATTGGAATTTTTAAAGAGTAAAAATAAAAACAAGAGTATGTCTATGCAAAATCAATAGAAATAAAAATCATGAGATACAAAATAAAAAGAATAAATTTCTGGCAAAGTATTGGATGTTCAAACTACTACTGTAGAGAGCAGTTTTAGTGAAAAACAGTCGCATTAATCACCAATGGAAAAGGAAGCAACCGTGCTAATTTCCATTTCATGGGGTGGATTGGTCGATCTATTTAATATGGTTAGAGCTGGATTTTCTACTGCCACGGTGTGTTCATCGGCGATTTTTATTAGCGCCGGCCGGCTAAGTCGACGCGAAGCTGGATAATGTTCCGTAATGTGTAGGTAACACTTGAGGCAACAATTGCGAGAAGAAAAGGAAAACATACTTCGGCTTGTTTTGGTAAAGTCCACGCATGTCAGTTTAAAAAGGGACAAATAATAAGAAGCTATAGAGACAAAAACAAAAATAGATCAATTATCTTGATAAATCCAAATATGAACTAAAAATAAAAGAAAAGAAAAGAAAAATATGAGATATATATATTAGCAAGATTTAAAACAAATAATGAGACAAGAGAAATAATAATATAATATAATTTAGAATCAAAATGTAAATAACTATGTATAAATTGTTTATAAATAGTTAATAATAACTTAACTGGTAGTCGAAATAATGTTTAGAATTGGTTTATAAAAACTATGTGTCGTATACTAAACAAGCTTCTGCAAATGAGAGAAACTAAGAAAAATAGAGAGAGAGAGAGAGAGACAAAGACACGTACGTTGTCACGGGGATTCGTATTGTAGAATGTACCAGAAAATAGTATACTACAATCATTGTTGAATAAAAAGAAGTAGTCTCATTATTGTAGAAAACCTTTATTTTATCGTCAAAAGATAAGTTCACTTTTAATAAGTTAACCATGAATCACAATTTCATTTAATGTATCAATAATACACTGTGCTACAAAAAGAATATTAAACATATTATGTAAAAATAATTAAAATGTCTAATTCTTATGGTAATACTTACTACAGTGAAGCTTATAATAATAAAGAACTGCAACAAAATCTTAAATACCGTAAAAAATACAATAAACTAAAAAAATTGATAAAAAATACAGTTGTTGTACGTTTATTAATAATTATAAATACTTTATTAATTAACAAATGAAAAAAGTTAATTGTTTGATATTTAATATGTAGGAAAATGCAGCACTTTGTGATCAAGTTGCACAAATGCAAGAAAACCTCATTATTGTAAAAGACGAAAGACTTATGCTGTTAAGAAAACTATGTCAGTTACAGGGGGAAATAGATCCAGCGACGTTTTTGGCAAAATCTCAAATGGGTATCACTAACTCCTCGGTACAAAATTCTGATACATTTACTCCTAAGAAAAGTATTAAAAAACGGAATAGTATTGAAATATCTGGTAAATATTATTTAAGTTATATTATACATTATGAAAATACTGGTCTTCACTAAACAAATAAGTTAATTTTTTAGATAATAAAATCAAACCAAAAAGATGTATTAAAACTGCTCGTAAAGTAGTACAATTAATACCACTAGATGTTCATGGAAGACCCATATTTCCAATATCATTAGGAGATTTAACTGTATATTCCCTTGGTGATGTAGTTGCTGATCGAGTAGGTTACCACACAGAAGATCTTATATATCCTGTAGGTTATTGTAGTACTAGAGTTTATGCTAGCTTAAAGGATGCACGAATGAAAAGCTTGTTCACTTGTAAGATTTTAGATGGTGGGCCCAAACCTCGGTAAATAAATACATTTTTAATTTTATTGATAATTCTTTTTTTATTTGATACACAATATTTACAAGTTTTTATTACTTTTTTTACATATAGCAAATTAAAAATATAATTAATATATTTAAATTAATAAATGTATTATACCTCAATTATTTGAATTATTTTTACTATGATTTAGATTATTCATTATACAATTATTTTTTATTCATGATTCATGTAGTTTCATATTATTAAAAATTTTTTAAATTGAGATTTAATATTGTAAGATTTTTACTACATTATTCAACAATTTGTTTTATAAAATAAAGTATTTATGTAAATCAAAATATGAATATAAAAATGCAAGTTTAAATTTGTTTGTATTAAATACCAATACAGTTAATTTTATTTTTATGATAAACATAAAATATTTTTTATTTATATTATAGTTAAAATAATGTTTCATTTATTATATTATAAGGTTTGAAATAGTCTCCGATACTGAACTTGATCAGCCATTAGTTGGATCTAGTCCTGATGAATGTCATTCTCGTTTGCTAACAGCTATATCTCTTAGTTTGAGTTCAATCATACCAAAAGGTGCAGATTTCTTTGGAATATCACATCCAACTATACAAAATCTCATACAGAGCTCTCCTGGTACACGTAAACTTTCTATTTACAAGCCACAAAAATTCGAGGTATTTTAAAACATTTAAAAAAAATTTTTTCTTTCAAATATTAGATATTTTAAAAATTAATAATGCGTAGTACTATTAGTTTTTTCTGCATAAAATTCAAATGATATTCAAATCAACTAACAAATTTATTTCTTAATATTTAAATTAAAACTATTATTTTTATGTATAATTAGAATAAAAAATTTTAATTATGTATAAAAATATTTTTCAATATATGTTAATTAACATTTTTAATAATATAATCAAATCTTTAGTATTTAAGAATTTGTTTTAAACTATATTGAATTATTAAATAGAGTTTCTTAAAAACATACTAAATATATTTTCATAAATCATGTATTAAATTATTTTTAATTTAAATTTTTTCTGTTATTTAATTTTTATTTTATTTTTAGATTAGTAAACATTCTGCAGATAAAGATAGTACCCCAATCCCAGAAGAAGAAAATGATCCTGGTCTAGGATTTGCAGCACTTCACAGGCATTATGCACTTTCCTCTACATATGGAATTAAACAAGAGCCAACAAATCATAAACTTTTAAATTTTCAAGAATTACTTTCATAATTTCATAGTAAAAATATTATGTCGGTTTCAACAACTATTTATATCTTTGAACATTGTTTTTATGTAAAGGAATAAAATTAAAAATACTCAATTTAAATACACAAATGATAAGTTTATAAAACATTAATTTTATTATAGTATTATTTATCTTAATAATATTTACAATTAGTCAATAATAAAAACAATCACTTAAGAAAAACTTCATAATACGACTTATTTATTTTTACAGTTCATAAATAATTCCAGCTTTTAACTGTAAAATGAAGTTATTTAATAAAAAATGTATCTACAAACAGCCATTTATTACCAACTAATTAAAAATTCCTATCACATATTTCAAGTACTATTTTAAATTGTATTCTCACATAAAAAATTAGGCATGAGAGATATATCATCATTGTAGTAGAACTTGCCATATTTAGCCATTAATTATAAATTTATTATATTTTAATTTACAAGTTCATTATATATGTACAAAAATTCAATTATACTATAAATCATGTCATTCTATACTTGCAAAATTAATAGAAAATAAGTCTTGATATGACAAAATGTAACGACAAAATTTTCAAAAAATTTGTTTATAATTATAGAATATTATAATTTACAAATGTATATACATAACTAAAATAATTTATTAATTATAAACAATTAAATTTTCATTTTATTATGTAATCTGTATTCCTTTTTATTATATTTAAAAAATTTTAATAATTATTAAATAATATCTTTCAATAATTCAGATAATTAGTCAATAAACATATTGTTTTTTAAACTTATTGATGTTTTAAAATAAAACTAACCATTAATTGACTAGTTAAACAGTTATGAGATAACAATTAATTAATATTATATGAAGAATGTAGTTTAAAAAATAAAATTTTAAATAAAAAATTTTTAAATATAAATATACCAATAACTTCATGAATTGAAGTTATTCCTATAATATTTCTAGAACATACCCTGAATATACAATTAATGTTATTCAAAGTATTCAAATTGTCATTGTATAATTATAATTACATAGGAAATTATATTTATAATGCACTTCATAGTGCAAGTTAAATTTAAGTTTACCTGTTACATAAGTTATATTAAAATTTTCTGATATTACATATTCACACTGTTCTTAAGTGCATAATACAAGCCAAATTTGATCAATCTTGTCCCTTTTATTATATAAAATTTTACCATTATCTACAAAACGCAGTGCTTGTATAAAAAAATTCGATGAATTTTCAATCTTATTAATTAAAATTTTAATTATCGATATTTTTGTGCAAAAAATTTAAAATACTCTTTTGTCACCGTCTCTTTACAGGGCCTATAGTTTTATTAAATAAAGTATTAGCTATTGCAACTACTGGTGAGAATAACTTCAATGGACAATCACTATAAAAATATACAATAATTAATAAATTAAATTAAAACAAGAAATATTATTTATAAAATAATTTATTCTTACCAAACATCTGTAACAGGTTCAGCTTCATTTCCACTCACAATAAACAGTGGAAAAAGAATAGAAAAAACACATCCACTAAAAATAATTGATGCATAAATGTGTATATATATAATGAAATAAAAAAAAAATATATATATAACAAAGTTCAAAAATATATTGTTTAAATTTATATTTTTACAATGTTTTATAAAAAACGTTTGTTGTTAATTAGAAAACATTGCCCAATAATTTGAATTATAATTAATCAAAATATAAAATACATTATAAAATATTAATTAAAAATTATCCTAAATTATTAATTTAAAAATAAAAAGCAAAAATGATCAAAGTGATTTTAATATAAATATTTAAACTGAGAACAATTCAATTTCTTTATTATTGATATTTCTAAAAAATTAATTTTTTCTTATTATAAAATTTAATGTAATTTTAAAATTAAAAAAATGTAAACAATATATCTTTAATAAATTAGATTATGAGATAAATTATAAAAAATTTACATTATGATCCATTGCTCAATTAAATATATTTATAAAAAGTATAATATAGTTTATTATTATAAAATTGTTTATATTAAAATGTTACCTTATGACATATGAGTTTGCTAATTGTGTTGAAACTGCCAGAGGTAATCCAAAACCAACAAAATATGGCCAATTACATTCAATAAATGTAAGCCGTCTGTGTAATTCCCAACCCATATTGAACCATTTATATTCAAAGGCATATAAGGCATACAAGAGGCACATATGAACAAGTGCAAGAACATCACCAATGGGTGGTAATGGCATTTTGGATACTAGAACTCCTTGTCCTAAGAACAAAGCTTGTACTAATACACTAAATAACATATCAGCAATGAGTTTACTAACACTAGACAAAAGCATAGGTCTTCCCTGGCGATATCTATATGCACTATCTGCTATATCCTAAAAAGTAATATAAATATATATGTTTCAATTAATTTATACCATATTGAATACAATTTTATTAAAATTTCTACAGAATTTAATTAAAGAATAAATAAAAAAATATCATTGTTATAATCATTCAGTTTTTAAATAACTTGTAAATCTTATATAACAAATTTTTTAAATTAAAGAATTTAACTTTGTAATTGAATTTATTTAATTATTTTAATAACTGTTAAAATATAAATTTAGGTTATGTTATGCTGATTATTTTTCTATTCAATTGCAAATTAATGTTTCAATAAATAAGTACATACCTGAAACCATAAACTATTGACGATTCTACTTAATAAAAAAAGTGGAAGTACCCATATTGTACTAAAAATAATTGTTAAGAATGGCTTTGTCCATGACCAAACAGTCATTCCCATACCTGGTGATTGTCCAAATATTATACTCAGCAAATACTTTAAAGATGGCAGTAAACCATACTCAAAAATAATTATGCTTGTCCAGCAAACACCTCCATTTAAAGCACAGCACTGAATTGTTCTTTTTAGCACTTTTGACTCCCTGAAACAAAATATTTCGTCTTTTTTATTTTTAAGTAAATAAAAGTAAATGCTTCAAATAAAATTAATAAAAAAAATTATACTTATTAATGTTACAATTATTAAAAAATATAACATTATTTATATTCTGAAAATAAAAGTTATATAATAAGCAGTTCAAGTTAAAAAATTATTGTGCATAAAAGAAACTTGCACTGGATTTTTACAGAAAGAATTCCAAGATGTTATAATTTTAGAATAATTCACAGCTTACCTATGATGCTTTACATACTTAGGTGGACTTTGTCCAACTGCGTTCTCTCTTCTACGAAAATCGACTTTTAATGGAGATTTTTTCAACTTTTCATTGATTTGCTTGTCCATGGAAAATAATACCACAGCTCCTCGTAGGCTATCTATAAAGCCTCGCCACATGGCAATTATGATTCCCTGTAATCACAAAATATAATAATTATTAAGTGGTATAAAGATATAGAAAATATTTATCTGGTAACAGTATGCAAGTAATTTGCTTGCCAATTGGACATGAACCAATGAAAAAGTGATTAGATTTATTTACTTAAATACTGTTAATTTCTAGAAAAAATAGAAGTGTTTATGGGTGGGAAAAATAAGAAGAAAAATATCAAAACTACACTTACCATAACGTTCATTTTTCAAAATTATTAACCTTAGGATAATTTACCGCACTTTTCCAACAGAATCTAAAATTGCACCTTGCAAGTGCTTCGACGGCTGCTGACGATACCGTAACAATAGCACCCACTGCGCATCTTCAACAAGAAAAGAAGCACACGTCCGTCTTTTTTCAAGTGCGCGATGAAACCACAGCGCTTGGATGATCATGAAAGTCTTCCTTACCGTGGAAAGTCAGTGACTCTCCTTGTTCACGACAATACGACCCTTTGACTCGTAGGCATGAATAAAAAAGCAAGTAATATATCTATTTCACCACCACTTTGTTATCGAAATCCCTATAACACATATTTTCTCGATTAAAAAATAATTGATCTTGCAACTCTCATGCAAATGTTCGAATATAACTTGCGATTGCACTTCATAGTATATCCTTAATTCGATTATCACCCATGCACTCTATTGTTCACATTAATTTAATTTGTAGTTTATGACAAATTATCGTTGTGCGTACACATACGTGATTAAGCAAATGTAAATCCCACCATTGTGTGCGTGCATGTACGTCACCAATTATGAGATTCTTAACTAAACACTCAACTATCAGTCCATGCACATATATATAATTAATTTTACTATATTTAACTACACGTGTATTTATTGAATATCATCTGTTAGATTTTAAATCGGTAGAGGTCACGACAATAGCTTTATCAGCTGATTTATAAAAGAATACGCTCGTCTTTCTTGAAATGCAGTGATATATCATTAATCTTTATTCATATATCAATAAAATTTAGTTAAAAATTGTATGAATAAAATGATATTAAAATGAAGTGGTTTAAAGGAATCATGAAAATCTTACATTTTTAAATATAAATATTATATATATGAAATCATGCCTATAATTTTTTTTTTATATTTAGATTATTGTACCGTTTAGATAATTAGATAAGATACCTTTTAATCTAACCTATACCGTTTAGATTAAAAATTACAAAGTTTAATTTTTTTTTTTTTTATTTAAACATCAAATTTTATTGAAACTAGCTTTAAGTAAAGACGTTTTACTGCATAAAAATCTTTTCACTATCACAATCTGTTTTAAACTAATATGTAAATTTGTTTTCTTAATTTTTAAATAAAAAGACGTTTTTGCGTTATGATAATTCGTAAATTCTATTTTAAATATTTAAAGTTAAAATTGGTATAAGTATATCTACGTATAAGTATATATTATCACATTTAGTATATTTGTAAGTACATATAATTATATCGATATATGAAGGAAAAATACAGAAAACAGGCAATATTATGTCATTCAACAAATTATAATATAATATTACTTAACTTTGCGTTCAATTGGACATTTTAAGAAAAAAATATTTACATTCGCATATTATTTCAAAATAATTTTTAATTAATTATTTCGTTTTTTTAAGAAATATAATAATTGGGTAAATTAATCATTCTTGATAGAAACAATTTGTATACATTTAGTTCCTCATTATTTTTATTAATATATTACATAGTTTAAATAACAGAAAATCTTTTTTTGTGTTGAAAAAGTCTATTTATTTTTTAAGATATCAAGTACATCTTCTTAATAAATAACGTAAAATTTAATGTAGAGACAATAATTTAACAATAAAGCATTTTATTTCAACATCTAATCAGGAGACTTCCACAAGACTTTTACAACACTGATGTATTGTGAAAAACCAGTTTAAATTATCCAAATACTTTGACCAACCATATTACCTTTTATTTACAACAAATTATAACAGTGTTGTGTATTATCAAAAATCTATTGTAATTATGAATACGCAATTTTTATAATATAATTGGAAATTCAACAATAATAATAAACTTATTTAATAAATAAAATATTTAGTATACAGGGAAAAGTATCTTTAGCAGTCTTAATACATTGAATGCAAAAGATGAACAGACAAGAAGCTTATTTATTGACGGTTTATAAGAAAAATTCTAAAAAATTTAAATTCGCGCAAGTTGGCATATGATAGAACGATCTTATTCTTACTTCGAAGATTAGAAAGTATGGAATAGACAAAAACTCTCGATACCGATTAGAATAATAATTAATTATTTAATTATTTAGAGCTACTGAAAAGGACATAAAGTGAAAAAATATAAATGAATTTATCATCAGAACAAGAAGTATAAAAGTACTTCGATTAAATCAACTTTGTTTATTGAACAAAATATACGTTGTTATATTATACATAAATTAATTTATATACAAATATTTACATATCGATTAAAATTTAGAGTTTTAAATAAATATTTACACAATGTGTAACATCGAAAATTCTAATGTGTCAAGTACCTGACTTATTGCTCCCTAACTAAACCTTTTTTATTACCGCTATTATTCTCTTACTATTGGTTCGTAATATATCTTTTTATCTTTCTTTTTCTTCTTGTTTCTTATCTTACTTTTTAATTCGTTTTTAATTTTGTATCTTTTTCTTTTTTGAATTATTTTATATTACTCATTAATGTTTTTTCTTTCCTTTTTTAAAGTTTTCTTCCAATCTTTTGCGACTGATCCAGTATATTTACAGTACTCTAAAATATATTTGTTTCCTCTGGAATATTATTGCAATTCTATTTATTTTCTCCTCCACCTGAAGCTACTGTTTGTTTGTTCTAACTTTATTTACCGTTATAAATTTTTCTAGAAATTTTGATGTTCTTTTTTCCCACTTCCTGATTTGTTCTCATAAATGCAGTGTACATCTTTTGGCTCTAATGAAAATTATCTTGATTTTTCCAAGTTAGCTATTTAGATTTGTATCTGATGAAGTTTCTTTATCTTTTTTACCTCATTCCAAATCTTCTACTATAAATTTTTTCTTTCAATAACAATGTAACCATACCATACTTTTCCAAAATTATATTCTTGTCTCTCCATATCCATCTTTCATATTGTTATCCCCCTCGCTAGTGTACTCCAATCTCTTCCCGACTTACTCATTCGTTCTTAAGTAACCTTTTAATAAATCTATATTGTTACCTCTTATGTTATATTCATATATTTTTGCTCTTTTCTACACTTAGATTTCTAAATCTAATGTTTGTAATTGCTGATATTTTCTTATTTTATTTAGTTTTTCCTAGTAGTCTTTTTTTTATATTTCTTTTTCAATACATGATCGTTCAATACTTTTTCATAATCCTGCTTTTGTTGTCGTTTATTTTTCTATTACATTTTGTTATCTATTTCTATTTTTTTATCATTTCTTGATTTTTTTCTTGTTTTTACATTTAAGTATTTTTTCTATCTCTGATTTTGAGTTTGTCATTTATTGTCTTTTTTGTCGTTCTTATATCTAATTTGTTTCATTTTATATTGCTTTTTATTACATAGTTTGATATGTTTTTATTTATCTCTATTACTCATTTTTTATTTTTTTATCCTTTTCAGTTCAGCTTCTTATATTTTATCTATTTCTTCTCCAACCTTTATTTCTGCAATCTCAAATAAAACTGAGTTTAAGGGACTTTTGTGGCTCACGCCACTTTCTATTTTACTTTCTTATTAGTTTATCGTTATTTTTTAACTTTCTCATTGGTATATTATACATTTTTACACTATGTATTGTTTGTTTACTTATGCTTGCTTTTTAAAATACTTTCAAATTTCTGTTGTATAATTAGTATACAATATAAGTATGTATAAAAAAGTTACAAAATTTTACTATTATTACTAAGGACACAAAAAATGTTTTTTTTTATTAGTGAATATTATCAGGGTAAGTTTTAATAAAAGTAAGCCTAAGGACAAGACAATAAACATTTATTTTAATTAACAGTATAAATGTGGATAAGGATTATATTTATATCAATAAGAAAGATGTATTAGAGATAAATGGTAAGAAAAAGAGAAAAATCGAGAAAGAGAGAGAGAGAAGAAATGATGGAGGTGGTTAACAGAGTGGAATCTGACCATCGAACACTACTAGAGGTACACGAAGATATAGAAAATGGATAGATCGGAGTAAAAAAGCATTGTTGGTATAGTCAGAAGCGAAAGTTGGCAGAATAAGGGGAAGTAGAAAACTAATATTGAGAGAGAAACTGATAAAGTGGGATCGAAGGAGGCAGAAGAGGTACTAGAAGATGAGATGCAAAAGATCTTAAACAAAATAAAATTAAGAAAATGGCTAGAGTTAGATGAAATAGAAATAGCAAATGAAATTATGAAAGAATTGATAATAGGGATGGTAAAAATAATAAATAAAATTATATGGAACGGGAAAATATCGAAGGAGTGGAGGACCAAAGTAGTAATTTTTGTTGAAATTTTTAAAAATAGAATTGATAATTTATATGGAAAAAAACTGAAAATATTACGTTTTACTCGGTTCGGTTGCAAAAAGAAAAAAGACACCGTCGACATAATTTGTGTTCTCAAAACTATAATATGTAGACGTTCAGTTAAAAATAAAGAAGGAAGAAATGTGTGGTTGCTTCGTCAACATAAAAATAGCATTTTATAAAATAGAAAGAAAGAAAATTTGAGAAAACATGCCGGAAACAAGAATAAAGTTGTTAGCAATGACACAGGTTCATAGTCGCGATTTGGTAAACAAAACAGATATCTTGAAAAGAAACGATTATATTCGCGAGGGACGAGCATAGGAGAATTTTAGGGAAGCTAAGAGCATCATGGATTACGTCATGTGCACACGTTCCGAATGTTTGTATTTAGAAAAATAAGTTACGCTTGGTACAGAGAATTGTAAGCATCGAGCAATATCATCAATACTCTTAGTTATATCATTAAAACCTAAAACTGATGTAGCTTTCTTCTACTCTCTATCTTTAGTGCTCTCTCCCTCTCTCTCTCTCTCTCTCATTCTCTCTAATTTCTCTCTTATACTATCGTCTTTTCTCGTTCTCTCTTCTTATCTATCTTAATGATCCTCTTTTTCTCTATCTAGCCGTAAGTCTCGTACGTCATAGGGCTTCATATGGGGCGGAGCTGTAGGACCCCAGTGTCACATCCTGTGGCAGGTGTTGCATCTAGAAATCTGGGCCGATGAGCTTGTTAGCCCAGCTTGATTAGGGGGGTCTCTTACGCGAAAACGTTCACCTACAAAATCGGACGCTGTGACAACATTCGTAGTCGTCCAAGTCGATCTGTGAAGTTTGGGATACGCAATGTCAACAAAGCGGTGACACAACTGAGGGGAGTTCAAAGAACTCCCAGAGTTCGTGCAACAGAGATTTGCGGGAATGAATGCGGGAGAAAACTCATGTCCTTCGATATAAATATGGGTAGGCGAGAAAAATACGGAAAACATATTATGTAATGGCTTTTCTTCTCTACTATACCATGCAAGGAGTTTTTATGACAGGGATCTGCGATCTAGTTACTCGAAAATTAAAATTAAAAAAAAAATTAAAACACTATGGATATCGTGCAATAATTCATCATAAAGCGAACATAATCCTAGTATATTAATAACTATTATTTCGAGTTAGTAATGAATATTAGTAACCGTCATTTTTTTGGCGCAAAATATTGTTAACGATCAATCGATTTGGTGCGAAATATTAATGACCGACTATTCTCTGAGTGAATAGAAAAAAAAAGATAGGGGTGGGAGAAATAGTGTATATAAACCGAGTTCAGGGTGCTCGTCAGCCTCTTGTATCTTATTAATTAAAGGAGATATGTATCATATATCTGTTTTTTATATTGTGAAGTTTCATTTGAGTAAAAGATAGATAGAATAAAAAAGTAAAAATTTACTCTTACACCACCTTATTATTTTCCACCCGATACGTTGTTAACAAAAGTATTGGATGGACTGCACCAAGATATTCAGTAGATTCCAAGGCTTAAAAAGAAAATGAAGAAGGACGTTATCTCAAGAATGAAAAAAAAAACAGATAAGTGAGGTAAGGATGTCCGATGAACTCTAAACTTTTTAATATTGTAATTGTAGATATGTAAGAGAAACTGAAAAATCTAAAAGATTTGGCATAAAAATAAAAAGAACATTAGATTGATAACATATGTAGACGATATAGTAATTGTAGTAAAAAGCGGCGCGGGGGAATTAAACAATATATTAAAATATATACACATTTTGCAGACTTCTTAGAAAGGAAAGGTTTAGATCTAAATACTGAAAAACAAAAATAATGAAGTTCAGACGAAAGAAAAAGCAGGAAAAAGTCGAACTCTGTTAGGAAGACAACATATTTAGGATACAGATTCAGAAAAAAATAATAATAAAAAAAAGAAATATATGCAAAGATATAAAAAGTAATGTAGATTTATGTATGAATTGTTTGTAAATAAATAATAATAACAATGATAATAATAATGGTATTAATACTATTGCTATAACGACAATTACTAATAACAATAATAATAAGTAATAAAAGAAATGTTTGTAATTTGTAATAAATTGTATTTACTGTTTCTCCAGATACAAACGCATGTATGCCATTAAAGTTTTTTCTAATTATCACTCAACTAAGAGATATCTTTTATAAATACTGATTTTTATGTCACATTAAAAATTGCTTTGTTAATCCTTACAATATAAGTATTGTATGTAAACATTTTATAATTTTATAGAATAAACATAAAAATTTAAGCTATTTGCTATATGTACTTTAATAGAAAATTAATTAAAACTTCAATGGAATTAATATCACAATTTAGAAATATTTCTCTTATATCCTTAAAATACATTATAGTTTATTTCATATCGTCATGCCTATTTAATAAAAAAAAACTATTATTTGATTTGCATAGAAAGCATTTTTTATATTGATAATGGAAATCTTTTAAGATCTAAAATTCAATACAAATCCTTTTAAGGAAGTTATTTTTATAACTCTCATCATTAATTAATCTAAAACAAATTATTGAAACAATTTTTATTTTTAAGAAAGTAACGAATAAGATTGTTAATTATTTCAATTTTGTTTGTATAGTGTAATTCTACAACTGATAATTAATTTAGTTTAAACGAATAAATAAAAACGTATTGAAAATTAATAAATAATTCTAGTAATATAAAAAAAGGCTTGTATCATAATGATTAATAAAAAGAACAATAAAAAAATACAATTAATAATTTGTTATTTAATTTTATAGAATTTTCTTCTAATGATGAATTTCTTAAAACATATGAATGCATTTTTTCATATATTCTGTCACACATATTTTTTTTCTGTTTCTATGTCTTTCTCCATCTCGTGCTTTCTCTTTTATCTCTTTCATAGAAATTTTGTTATTTCTTTTATTACGAAGTTTCCAATAAATTTGAAACAAAAATATATTTCCACAAATTCAATTATTTCATTTCAAATTTAATAATTAAAACAATACGAAAAAGTTAATCGTTTCTTTCGGCGAATTTATCACTAATTGCGCTAAATTATGCTCTTTACAAAGATTTCATGACACCACTTTGTAACTTCAGATATTAGTAAACTTAATAAAGTTTACTTAGATAAAGATTTTATTTTATTATCTATAATTAATAGTTATACATAGATTTTATTGATAAGAATTAAAAAAAAAATTGATAACGAATGTGGTACCGTATTTATTAATTTTTTGACTTTAAAAGATCTTAAATCAATGTAATCATTACCGACTACGAAATATCTAACTCTTGATAGTTCAATGTTACTATTAAAATGAATAATGTAAATTAGTACTATTTTTCAATTACCCTAATTTATTATTAATATGATGAATTCTTATTTTACATTTATTACATAATAAACATGTTAACGTACATAATAACTATTTTATACGTAAGTTTGCTTTCATTATTAATTTCGTTTATACATTTGTTTTACAAACGTTTAATTTACGAAAATTAATTAATTTTCATTATTAACGTAAGACTATATTATTTAAATTTAACAGACTGAATTTGAAAACGTGCAATAAGAATTCTTATGAATCTAAATGAAGTTGCAAAAAATCTATTAAAAATGACTGAGGTACAATACAAACATATTCAATGTTAAAGAAAATGTAAAAGATAGCTTTTATGTTCCTCAAAAAAATTCGTATATGATTAAATCAGCACTTTTGACCAACTTATTTAAGCGTAATATATAAAATCTAAAGCTACAACTCACAAATCAAGTTTATTTAATGAAAATATTTATACTTGTTTATTGAGTATTTGATTCAAATAGCAAGGTATCAGGAAACAAGCATAATCAGAAAAATGACCAGATTATCTTTATTACTTATTACATCAAGGCAATGTATACTTTTCAATAAGAAATTCTTCTCTTCGTCTCTTACATCTTAATCATTTGCAAATACCCCTTAAGCTTAACAAATATTGAGTCGATCACGCAACGCGAAATCTACATATTTAAAAATAAATTGTTTTTACTTATTGTTTGGTATCGATAATTCGATAATCGATAATTGATGTCTAGCATTTATGAATGATTAATTGATAATTTCCAAAATTTCTGATGATCAACGGTTTTTTCTTAACATTCATTTTATTTTACTTTTCAATATTTTTCAAAATTGAATAGATTCTTGATATTTATAATGAAAAATTTTTTTATTAAAAATTTGAAATTCAAATCTACATTTTTAATATGGTGGTGCAAGTCTCCTTTCGATTTAATTATTAACATAACTTTCAATATAATTCATTGTCATGAATAATATTTCGTTGTTCGCTCATTTCATATTAGTATTCATATTGTATTATAAAGATCTATGGTACGCTAAAATTCAAATTTTATTTTTGAATAGTTTTTTTTTAATTGATAATTTGATTTTGATAAATGTCATTTATTTATACTCGTATGAGAACGACGTAAATATTAATAATTTATTAATTATATACATTATTAAATTAATTATACATGTGATGAATCGTTAATTGTTTATTTTAATTTATATGGTTAATTTAATTTTTAGATTTAGAATCAGGTTACATTGTTTAATAATAATTTTATGACATGTCAATTTCGTAGCGTCGAAAAAAATATCTGAAGTACAGCGAAAAAAAGATAAAAAAAAGACAATCTTAGTTGTTCGTCACGTTAAGATTCGTTATCGACGTTGTCGTCGTCTCCATCATCAAGGATCGACTAGGGAAACGGAAAAAAGACGTTTAAGCGGATGCCCGGTAACATCGTCGCGTATATCAACTAAGTGTGAATGTCAATTGGATATTTAATTATTATCTTTGGCAATGAGGGACACAAAAGTAACCCACGAATTACATGACGGTACTCTACGCATCCATCGACGGCGCCCTGGTATTTGCCAGCCGAAAGACAGTCTCGGTCTTTCCTGCATATTACAAGGTATCTCTCTCCCTCTTACCTGTAACTTACTCTCTCCTGTACATTTTTTTCTACTCTTTGTCTAATCGATAAACATAAGTACTAAAGCTTTTATCTTTACCTATAAGCAAATACAATAATATAATTAAAAACATACAGTCTTTACTTTCTCTTAGGTAAATATTTGTAATTTAAATAAGATTTTATTTTCGAAATAGAAATATTATTTAAATTAAAAGATGTTTTAATTTTAATAAGTAGATCTTGTCTCAGTTTTTCGTAGAAAGTTAATTCTATGAAAGCATAGTGATTTTATATTTACATTAGCCTTGGGATCAACTTTTTTTTCATTCATAACCAGAACTTCTGTGAAGGTAAAATAAATGTTTAATTTTTAAGTATAAAATAATCCAATTAATCACATATGTTTCTCAATTTAATTATTTGTAATAAGCTTAGAATTCAATTATAAAATAAACTATTGAAAATAATTTATAAGTATTAATTCATCTAAATTTATGAATTTGTTTTTAGCAAATGATGCAGAAAAGAATCAGTCGTCATCGTCTCGAAGGAAAACATTGACGGTACCGAATGATAATATTGGAATTTCATGTTTACCTGCAAAAAAATCGAATTCTTTTCACGATATGACGCTGTTGGATGTCTCCACGCCAGAAGATACAAAAAATGTTACATTAAATTCTTGTCAAGTATGTTAATTTTAATATACGTGCTGATAATAATTATAAGTTAAAACAGCTTCATAAAATATTTAATTTGTTTAAAATTATTTCATGATAAATTGAGTATTTTAAATAATTTATTATATAAAAATTTTATCTTTCAAATATTATGTTCAAAACTATTTTAAGTAAAAGATAAATAAAAAATGTTATTGTATTTCTATAATTTTTGTAGATGAGATTTTCTCAAATTTTATTTTAAATTTTATTTTATTTCAGAATAAAACAATGAAAACAGGTAATAAAAATGTTTGTATAAATATAATTTGAAATACTTTTGTAATTAAATGTTTACTTCTTTACTTTACAGATGAATATAATATGACTCGATTGCGTGGAAGCGCCAACTGGAGTTCGATGTTAACTTCAGAAATTGGAAAACTTAATTGTATCCAACATTTATCATTAATAAATATTATTTTTATTACTTACGCTTTTTCTTTAATATTCATGTAATTTGTATTTCTTAGCGGATATGAGAAAACATGTTAAAGGACGGAAAAAAGAAGTACATGATATGGTTTGTAATAATTTATTAATTAAATGAAGTTTTTAATTTAATAATTTTTCTTATCTATGAGTTATTAATAAATATTAATGTAGATGAGTGATATTGGAATTAGCAATATACGAAGACCTAAAAGTGATAAGACAAAACCTCGAAAACCAATTCTACCGAAGGATAATATTGGATTATGCTGTAGACTCTTACGTAAGATTTGTATACAAATTTTATTTTATTAATTTAATAAGTTTTTCTATCTTTTATTTATAACCATAGAAAAGCCAACTATTTTAAAAGCAAGTATTTCAAATATGGAAAAGGTAAAAATTACAAAATAATTTTAATTTATTCATACAATACAATAAGTTTTTACACTAATTTACTTTCACAAATATTATTTAGAAAATTTTTGAAACGAATGAAAGACAACAGAGGGTAAAACAAAGTCAATCTACTCCCAATTTAAAAGGAAAACAGAGAAACGCTACTAATTCAAAAATCTAAAGTGAATATTAAAGTAAGAACTGATCAATTTTTTTAAATATTAATTTGAATACTTTTATACGAAGATTTGGTAATTATAAGAATTTAATGTATAAAATTTCTGATTACATATATTTTTATTTATAAAAGGATATGTTGTAATATCTAATTTCTTTTCAGAATCAGAAGGGAATTTAATTTGGAAATGAACATATATTACTATTGAAAGTTATGATTTTATAGAAATTTATATTGTATTTTAGAAAAGTATTAAAATTATTTTTAACCATTTAATTTAATGTTATTTTTTTGTGTTATTAATAAATACACGATTTAATATGATTATTTTTTATAATCGAAATATAAAATTTTTGCAATATTTCAAAAAATTAAAACTATAATTAACTTTGTAAAAATAAAACTTACAATCTCAACAACTTTGTAATATAAAAATGAATTATAATCTACTTAAATATAGATAAAAATAAATAAATCATTTTTTCAAGTATTATATAAAAGAGAATCATTTCTTTAAATTGATTATAAAATTTATTGATTATAATTATAATAATTATATAAAATACTTATATAATAATAATACAGGTAATTAATAATTAAATAATAAGAAAATAGTAATAAATTAAAAATGATAAAATTTATGAATATCACATAATGTTAATAATTATAATTTTTTGTAATTATACATTTATCAAAGAATTGTTTATTATTTAAACCTTTTAAACAAATGTAAATTAATTTTGTTTACAAAAGTACAGTCGTCAATTTTAGTAAATAAAAAAAAAATATAAATATAGTATTAATAAACATAGTATTGTTAAAATGTAACTTCGAGCGTATAAAAACGACTACTTTTCATGACCAAAAGCTGACATTAGCAAACATTAGCTACAGTTACAGAAATTTTTTCCGAACTCAAGTTACGTTGTTACTCTAAAATCATTGTAATTAACTAAAATTTATTAAATAATTGTTACGACTAAAGTGAAGTGAGTTAATTCAAGAAACCTCCAAATTGACACTCCTTACATGTAGGAGTCATTAATTCTTTAAGAAAGGTTTTTGATCCTTTTATCCTTGAATGTAGTCAACTTATTTAAAATTCGCGTTGAATAAAGATATTATTATCAGAAATTCACAAACAAACAAAAATAGAAGTTTCTTTTAATAAACATATTTTAGAATTGTGTATTTACTTGCACATATCTGTTTAGTATATTCACATCTCGTGAGTTTTTAGTTCAATCACTTCCAATATGTGAAACAGCCTGGAAGGTGTATATGACAAACGTGCCTAATCTTCTTGAAAAGACCTCCCTCCAAATGTAACTTAAAGGAACACTAAATCTCTTGCTGTGACGTTTCCTTTATTATGACCTATGATTATAAAACGTATACGCTGGATTTCTGCAAAAAATTCCAAAAAGCTTTTAGTCTTTTTGAAAACATTTTCACAAATATATCGCAATTAATTCTAATCAATCCCACTTCTAACACCAGTTGTAAGGAGTGTAGATTTGGAGGTTTCTTGCCCGCAAAATAACTGTAGCTTCATTTATTTATTTTCGTTAAACCATAACCTCATTTATAAAAAATTTTATTTTTTCTCTTCGCCTCTTTTCGCTTTAAAACGTTATTTTTTCTCCGCATTTTTCTTATTAATTTTTGAAAGTTGTTTTAATTTTTTCTCGTTTAAGGATTACCGTGTCATCAGCGTAAGAAATTGATCTTATTTTTTTTTTTACTTAGTTATATCTGTACCTACATAAATTAACCTTGTCTATACTAACCTTCCTCTTCTCCCTTTGTTAATAATACCCCAGAAAGCTTACACGGTCTTATCTTGATTCGCATTTTTTATTTTCTTCTTTTCCTTCATTTTTATTTTTTTAATTATTAATTGCTTCTAGATTAACTATTTGGTCAAGAATACTAAAACATTAAGTAGAACAAAAGTCTCTTTTTTCAAATAATGCTATTTATGAAATCAGTTTTATCACAAGAACCTAAAATGTATGCACAACAAAATTTGTTGCTTGGTTAAATTTTTCTAATATTTCTGACTCAATATTACAACAAAAATGTTGAGTTAATTAATTCTTTATTCAATTTCTCAATGAATTAATAATATTAATAAAAAAATTTTAAAATATACATTAACTAAAGTTAGAGTAAATATAGGTTTTACAAAACCTATTCTATTTTAGTATTACATTAAGGATTACGAATACATCGAATTCTTATACATTGAAGTTATTGAATCAATTTTATAGGATTCTAGTGCAGAAAATGACAATATATTTCAAATTTTTAATGAAAAAAGAAATCATTTGATAATTAATGATGAATTAACTTTAATTAATGAATCAACAACAAGACTTCAAAATTTATTAAATTCAGTAGAAAAGAATGCAAAAACCTTTGGATTAAAATTTAATATTGACAAATGTTCGACTCGACTGCAATATTTCATTTTGCAACTTTTCTACTTATTTACTTCAATTTTTATTTATTATTTCAATCTATGTTACTATACTGCATTATTTTGTATACTGTATATATTTTATATACTGCATTATTCTGTTTTTCTATCATTTTTTCTATATTTTTTTTCGACCATACCATACTTCTGACTTGCTTGTTTTCTATTTTTTCCCTCTGTATTTCCTCAATTAAACTTAGTTAATTATTACATTCCATTCTATTCACTATTTCCTTGTGTATCTCTTTCTATGCTCAATATCGCATAAATTAATCCGGATGCTTCTCCTTTGGTGTTGAGTGTGTAATCATTGAATATTCCCTCATTTTCTCAATAAAACCATAGGACAGAGGTTCTCCAAATATGTTTTATCAACTATTCCTTTTCTTTATTGATCTTATTATTCTTCGATTTATCAATATCTTTTAAACTTAATAATAAATTTTTATTCAATTTTTTTTTTCATATACTTTATTAATATTACTGATTTTAAGTTTATATATATATTTGAAATAAATATTTCAAGGTAAATTATTAATAATTACCGTATTATATATAATATTTTAACTTATTTTTTTTAGAACTTAATTTTTAAAGATAATTTTTAAATTTAATGTACTATTAAACTTTGATATTAAAAACTGAAATTTTTAATAGTTAATTAAATGCAAAATAAATAATTTATTATCTAAATTTATATAAATATAAAATATATGTAAAATTTAGCGAAATGCTTGGTTTTTAGAAAAATTTAATAAATTTATTTTTAATTTTAGCTGAGTAATTTTTTTTTAATTTACAAAGTATCATTTCTTTTTACATATTTATAATACAAATTTATAATATCTTACATAATACACGTATATTAATTTATTTTAATTAAAAATTTTTTAAATAATGAAAATTGAGTCAGAATCGACACTGAAAATACAAATAAATTGTATATACTTAGTATAAAGGAAAAAAAATATTCTACACCTCGAATCAAGTCATTCCGAGAACTAAGTAATGCTATATTTTTATAAAAGGTAATCAGTACACATAATTATTTTTCGACGTGTCAACATATATGAATGTATAAAAGAGTTTGAGAAATTGACGGAGTCGGATAAAATATTTGTACTTGAGTAATCTGAGAATACAGTAAAGAGGTATTTTTTAAATCAATTTCTATTTGTAATCATTAACTATGATATTTCTGAGAATACGTCGTTTACTATTATAATATCTTAAATATTATTAAATCAATGTGTCTCCTTTTACTTAATTTTTAAATACGAGTTTTTGCGTAGTACCTCAGAAAAATATGTAAGTCGAATTAAGATTAATTAAAATAAATTAATTTAAAGTAAACTGCTTGTAATTGCGTACATACTTGCTCCGTATAATCGTATTTTACGAGTGATTATTGGCATAAATAAACTTCTTTTTTCTTTCATCATTGATGTAAGTTTGAGTTTTAACAATAAAGTTTATTATTTTTTTAGTTCATATAAATAATTAATAAATGCCATTCATCAAATTAATTAAATGATTTGAAAAATTTTAATTTTATGAAAATAAAACATCAATTTTTTCATCTTTGTATAGTCATTTAGTCGATTCTGGTTAGGAATCGAAATCTATTTAATTATTCAATGGTAAAAATATATCAATATATGGTAATGAATGAAATGATACGCAATGAATTTTGAGATACCATAGGAATTATATTCGTTTTAATTCTTGCATAAAAAACAAATTATATTTTATGGTCAACAAATAAAACTAGTGTTATTAAAGTAAATGTGTATTTTATTAACATGCGAAGAATATTACCATATTTTAAAATTACATAATATTTATTTGTTCCTAATAAACGATCACATAAATTGCAATTTGTTATTTTAACGCGTCAGTTTTTTCTGAAATGTATTTTAATATAATAGTGTTTAGTATAGTAGTTACACTTTGTATAGAGTAACACATTTTCAAGAGCACAAATTTATTTAAAGAATAAATTAACCATGATGTAACAAAAAAAATTTTTAAATAAAATTTTTGACATCAGTTATCAAATAGCAATTATTCAATGAGAAGAACATTTAGTTCTGTTCACAATTTCGCTGGCACAAGGAAGTGGCAAATTTTGTTTATTACAGGGATTACTCGGGCCTTGTGTTTGGTCTTCTTCGTTACTTTCTAAATTTTCCTCTGGTTTTTGCCCTTCCTCAAGTACTTTTCCTTGCTCTTCTAATTGTTCTATATTTTCTAATGTAATTTCTATTGCTTCCTCTCCATCTGAATTCTCCTTTAAAGATTCTTCTGTATCGAAGTTCTGATCTTCACAACCACATGCCTCGCAAACAGAACCAAGTGAATCCTGCGAAAGCTACAGGATATATTCATTATTATAGACGTTAATCTCTATTCGTAATAATAATTATTCAGTAGTTCATTTACGCGACACAATCAAAATGAAGAGTTAACTTTGCAATAATAAATTTAAGAAAAATTAGATTTCTTAAGTATTTTGTTTAATTAATGAATAGTATATAAATAATTTATTTTGTACAACAACCATAGTTTGATAATATTATTATTTTTATTCCTTCAAATATAAGATTTAAAAAATTTTTAATTGCAATTTGAATAAATAAATTCGAAATAAAATAAATAATATACAATTTTAATAATTATTCAGTTTATTCTTAGGTATAAAATTATCAAAGTAATATGTTACGTATTTTCGAGAACTTGTGTTCGTGAATTTTTTATAATTTTCTTTTTCAATTGAAAATTGATAATTAATATTAAAAATGATAAAATTAATAAAATAAAAAATTTTGTTATTTTCTATTTTATCACTTTTTTATTTTTTTAAATTCGTAGATTACATATTAACGTATATTATATATTTCAGATGATACCAAATATAATGCATAAACTGTAAGCAGGAGTCCTTATTTAAACGCTCTTAGTGAAAATACGTTTCAAAAGTTCGAATCCATTTCAATTTAGAGAACAAAATAGAGAACAAAAATTCAATGAGAATCGGAAATAATGGCAAGCCATCCTCGTAAAGAAGTGATATCAACACTTTTTTGACAGTGCAACTATTTGACAAGTATTCATTAATCATCTACTGTACTAATTAAACTAATATCAATCTAATAAATAAAACTTTGTGTTATACTATTTCTTATTACTTTGAACACACGTGGCATGGTTTTTTTATTTTAATTTTTTCCACTCTAACCATTATAGAATAATATTTTAATATTATTTAAAATGCAATACCTAAATTAAAATCCTTGTTAATTACATTTATGAAACTATAAAATATGGCTGTAAGCATTTTTTAATACATTTTTAATTATTTTTCTTTTTCATAATAAAATATCACTATGGAAAAGAATTTTAAAATCATCATTTAATTAATTACCATTAATTAATAAATATTATTTATATTTGTAATTATAATTTAGTTTAATTTACTTATAGTTTTTATATAATATAGTTGTTAAAATAATTTAAAAAATCTTATTCGTGTTAAAATTAGAGCGATTTTGTATTTATTAAAGTATCCAACATATATAGTCTATATATTTTCATTAAAAAGTATATCCCAAAGATATAAAAAAAAGTATGTACAATATATTTTATCATTTTAAATTTACTGAATAATTATTCGTCAATACTACACGGCACAAAGTTAATTGAATAAATATTTATTAAACATAATCTTTTAAATATTATACATAAAATATACGATTACACTGATTATTTTAAACATAAGTTTCGTTCGGATAATGAAAAATCAGGAATTATTAAAAAGAAGAATAATAAATTGTAAAATAAAAAATTTATACTTTTTTTACATTATGCAACTCTCTTATTATTATTTTAATTTAGAAATTAATAAACTTTTACTAAAATTGTAATTTGAATCTTTATTGAATGTTCAGTTGCACGTAAGTATTAAAAACATTTTTTTTATTTTTTTTAAGACCTTAATATTATAATTTATTACTCGAAACTTATAGTACTATATATAAAGCAATTAAGCCTCTATATATAGTATCTGATATTGTAAAAGGATATTTATCTCCCAATGTAAATTGACATACAGTGTGTAACTCACATTGCATACATTATTGAATGTAGTTTTTAGTATAATAATACGTTAAATTTTTTATAGTATATATGCTTATAATTAATAATATATAATTGTTAATTTTAAAGATATTATTTCAAATAAAGATAATATAACTAAAATAAATATATATAATATTTGAGATTTCTTATGTATTAAAAATGATTTGTAATCCAAACACATATTTACTTATAACAACTGTTTACAGATAATTTTTAATTATTTGAAAATTTTTTATGAATAGATCATTTTGATAATGAAATTAAATAAAATATTATCAATTTTTAAAACTAGAAGGATAAATAATAATTAAAATTAACAAAAAAAAAAATCATTATTTTTTTTAAATGTATTGTTTCTAGAATTCTATACATTAATTTAAAACTCAATTTTTATGTAAAATAATAAAACTTAAAATAACTATAAATATTTTAATAAATAAACTTCTATAATATATATTATTGTTTAAATAATATGACATAATAAATTATTTATATATAAATAAATAAACTTCTAAATGATTTATGTTTTTAGATAAAGTTATTAATTTAAAATTGTGATTGTTTTAGCATTAAAAAATTTTAATAAAATATGCAAACAAGTTTATTGAAAGACGTCAAATACAAATTTTTAAAAAAGTTAATAATTTTTTATGTTCAGAAATATTTTTTAAGCAAATTTTATACTTATAATACAATTTTGCTGTTTTGACGAAAAAATATTTTTAAAGTGCTCACGTGATGTCGTGTAATTTCATTCAAATTATAGTGAAACTGGCTCCCTCCCCTAAATGACTCGGAGTCATTGCCAATTTTTGAAGAGATTTTTAAAGCTTAACTTTAAATATTGCTACTTTATATCTAATTTATTATACAATGAATTAGAATAATAAAAATAATTTGAACACTAATAAAAAATAATGTTAATATTGATAAAAATAAGAGTGATTATAATAGTTATAGAAATCAGTTTTCGCGAACGAATATATATTAAAAATAATCTTGATTTTTGTGTCCTGTAGTTGATGCAGGAGAGAATAAATTTCAAAGCTTGCGTATATCCCTTTGTATAAGACTAGATGCACGTGGCACGAGGTTCTAAGCATAGGGTAGGCGGAGCGGTCGGAGATACTTTTTACCATTTCTTGCGCGTAGTCGATAAAACATTGTTATTGTAACAATTTATAAGAAAAATATGTTTCATCGAAAATTTTTTTTCACGAGAAAGTAAACTAATCGAATATCTCATAAATATTAATTTTTTATAATAAATTTTGATATTTCTGATTCATTAAATATAATACTTTTTTTATTCAGATTAAATATGATCTACTACGTTTTAATTTTTGCCTAAAATTATATTCAGCAATGTTCCATGAAATATGAGAATAATCATACTGTTAGAAAAGGGAAAATTCCATTATTAAATTAAAAAAAAATTATTTTTTTGGTTTATAAAAATTAAATTTGTAATAATTAAACGACATATTTCATTATCACTAATTAAATAATTTTTGCTATCTCGAAAAACATAAAATTTGCCATAATTTTTTACATGCTCTAGTAAGTAATTGTTTACCAAATTATTAAGAAAATATTTATATATTTTAAAGTATAAATAGCCAAAATTTGATGAAAATTTAAAAAATGAAAAAACATACCGCTTCCTCTAATGGCATGGGCTCTGGTGGTAGCAAATCTGGATTATAAGCGGTAACGCAACGCGCTCGCCAAACCGAAACAAAACCCTTTTTTAGTGCCATCGGTTTTTGTTCTTGTAATTTTTGTTGGATCGGTTTATCGTTTGTATCCTCAACAACTAAATTCTGAGGTTCTAATCCATTCTTACCAGCTAAGGACTTACATAATGTTCAATATAAAATAACAGATCTTCGTATAAAACGACTTCCTAGTCTATTAATATTATAATATTAATAATCAGTAATTAAATATTAGAAATATTAAAATGACAAAAATTCATTATTTAAAAATTTTAAATCGCTTACAAACAATTAGAATTATTTGTTTTAAAGCAAAAAATAAAGAATAGGATTCATTTTTATATTTTCTTACAAATTTTAAAATTAAAAATGTTATTATTCGCCAGTATTATAGATTTGAGATAGTCAAATTAACGTTATGAAGGAGTTATATATATAATATTATTAGAATCATTAAAGTATTTAACTTATTGAAATATTACTTAATAATACTAATATTAATAAAATTTCATTTATTTTACACATTTTTTAATTAAATATAGATAAACAATTTTCATTCCCGTGAAAATATAACGTGATAATTAATCAATTTCAAAATTTGAAATAATTTAAAATAAATGTTTTAATGGATATAAATAAATTTATAATTTCGAAACGTAAAATATGATTTCATAATAGTGTACATGATTATAAAAATTTTAATTTAAAACGGTTGATAATTTTCAAAAAATAGCTAGCAGGTGTTATTTAACTGTGATTGAAGTGTAATAAAAATAAAATCATTGAACATTAACTCTAGAACCTGATTATATATGAAAATTAGGTTGTAAAAAAAATTATTATTTGTAAGTTGAAATTCCGGGTGTTTTACAAAAATGCTTCTTTGTCAAGTAATTTTTTTTTCTCATTCAAGGCGTATTAAAAAATTACATGGTTACCTCTGAAGATTCAATGTTGACTTCTTCCGAATTTTGAACCAGTGCATAGTACCCGTGCTGCATGCAGCCGTTTTCGAATATGTAGCAACCACGTCCTGAAGGCTATTTAACTTTAATTACTAATTTATAAGTAGTAATGGTCTCTATTTTAATAATAGCTTGCATAAAAATATACTACTAGAATATCTTATACAAATATAATTTCTATAATTTATTTATTTTTACTAAATTTTTTTTTATTTATTTATTTCTTAAAGTATATAATACCCTAATTATGTTTGAATTATTTTTCAATACACTTAATTACAAAATACTTAGATACAAATAATAATTTTATATTTATAAAAAAAATCTTGTATAACTTGAAGTAACATGCATAAACTTCGGGTTTTTTTTACAGATTTGTATTATTGAAGGACTAAAATATTTATTAAACTCCTTTAAAATTTGAACGATGAAAAAAGCAAATTATGATCAATAATTCAATATTGGTTCTGTAAGAAAAACTTTCAGTTTGTTTTGATGATTAAATTAAATATTTTATAACTAAGATTCTGATAATATTGATTATTTAAAAAAGTATGTGTGTTTATGATTCGATCATTAGAACTTTGGATTCACCAGATTTGTACTCCAATAGCCGTGGAAGCGGTGTCGGGAGTGCACAAGTTGTCCGGCACCTTGCATACGATCGACGATCCAGGTTCCGAAGAATCTGCTCCCAGTCATGCTGTACACATATGTACCCAAACCATGACGGAAGTCGTACCTCCAGTCGCCCTCATATACGTCACCATTACGGTAATAATATATTCCATACCCAGATTTGCGACCTTGTCTCCACTCGCCTGCATTCCTTAATCGTTTAAATGTTTCAAATTGGTCATTATGTTTAAAAATTCTTTTTTTTATATATTTATTTTAATCATTATTCGTTATATTGTAATTATGTGAGTTTAGATAATACTCATTTTTTTTTTAGTTTTTTGAAGCTAATAAAAATAACTAATCATAATTTTTTTTAATTTAATGTTGACTAAAAAAACTAAAATAATGTAAAAATAATTTAATTCTTTGAAATGAGAAAATTTTATTTTTTTTTACATAAATTTCATATATAAATCTTGCTTGTAAACTATTTTTTTGTATTACGTTTCGTAAAAATAAATTTTGATTGTACTTTGAATCAAATATATTTCCTGGAATAAAAAAAAATTATTCTGATACATATATTTAATTATATTTTTACTAATAAAAACGTATTATTTTTTTGGTCATTTAAAATTAAAAATATATTATATTTTTATATACTTAGAATTCAATAAAATCCTAAAACGAGATGAACAAGAAAATAGCATTCGAGAATACTACCTTTTTAAAACATGAAGATAATTTTTTTAGAAATAATTTCTTTAAAATGTACATATAACGAAAATTATTTTTATGTTATTTAGATTTTTCAGTAATTAATTTTTTATAGTAATAGCAGTTTGCAATGAAATACATTAATGTGCAAAATAATTATCGTGGACAAATCCAATAATAATATTAATTTTGATTATATTTCAATAGAAAAAAATACTTCGATTAGTGCCTCATTTTAAATAAAATGTACATTTACTATAAAGTACTTCATTAAATGGTATTATTATTTAATAATTTTTAATATAATAGATCAATTGAACATTTTTTAATTGAAATTGAAAAAAAGCGAATGTTTGTTTTTCAAAATAAACATTTTACGCATAAAAAAATACGTTTATTAATTTAGTTTATTTTAGAGCTGTTTTTTTTAATATTGACGTACGACCTTCGTAACGGGTGCCGTCAGGATAGAAAAAGACACCTTGTCCGTGCTTTTCACCTCGACGCCACTCGCCCTTATAACGCGAACCATCCTTAAAGACGTACGTTCCGCGGCCGTGGCGAAGCCCTTTTCGATACTCGCCGTCGAAGAAGTCGCCGTTTGGTAACAATGCTTTCCCGAGCCCATGACGCTCGCCAATCTCGTTTCTCTCACCCTTATAACGCTGAAAATAGGTACAGAAAGGTCATTTTTCTTTCGATAATGTAGTAATGTGTAGTATATCATGATTTATTTCATTGAAATTTGGTATATATTTTTATTTTCTTAAATATAATTATATGTACAGAACTCAAAATCATAGAAAAGATAAAAACAAACATTTCATTCATGATATAGCCTGATTTCAATATATAATAATTTATTTTATTTTGAATAGCAATGGGACATTTATCTACTAATAATAAAAAAGGCCTTTTTTAAAGAGAATAAACAGTAGATTCTTTTTTTAAAATGAAATTTTCTTATCCTACAAACTTTTGAATTAATTATCATTATTCTCAGTTTTGTAAAACAAATTTTTTTAATCGATAACATAAGAAATTTTTATTAATAGTTAGTTAGCTTATTGAACACTTATATTAACATTAACCAACATTATATTAGTATAATGGATTGTTATTATTACCTAAAACAATTTTATTGTTTGAAATTTATTTTTTTAATAAATTGATTTTACTATGTTTATAGTTTTATTTTTTATTAATAGAAAATTATCTTTTTGATAATGTATTATGGGTATCATTATAATTTTATTTTTACATTTATAATACTAATAAAAACAAGAACGTTCAAAATATGAATGTGTCATATTTTAATATATTTTTTATGTAATAATTAATTTTTGTTTTATGTATTTCTTGTAAATATTTATTTCAGTATATTATTAGGAAAAATTTATTTATAACAAATTTCATTATTCAAAAATCTTCAAATTTTTTTTTATTATTTGATATATTTTTTATAAATTATTTAAGTTCCAACATAATATTATTCATCACAACTACTTTTACTATTCCATTATTTATGGATTTATTCATTTTTTAAAATTTATCCTTAATTAATTAGTACTAAAATAAAAAAGTTGAAAACAATATCTTACATTACCATAAATACAATTTTTATTGAAATAAGTTAAATATAAATTGTGAACTTTAAAATAAAATGACACGTATAATATTTGTCGGTGTATTTTATGAGTGATTCAATCTAGTTCTAAATAAATATAAATTTTAATTCTATATAATAGTTTATTTACTTTTTAAATTTATTATAAATTTTTTTATCGCTCTGACTGTAAATTATTAAAACAAAAGTTTTTTATTGTAAATAATTCCAAAAGGTAAAATGGAATTTTTTAAAAATATATATGAGCTTTTGTAAATGTTTCAGATTTTATTTTATTTTCGATAGCAAATTTTACAAATTTTTGTATATTGTTAATTATACCTTTACGTAAATATTATAGAAGATTCAATTTAAAAAAAAAAATTTTATTGAACGACTAATTCATATAGTATTTACTTAAATTGATTAAAATCGTGTTATAACATAAAAAAAATAAAAATCAAATCCGATTCAAATGATATTCAATTGTAACTTTTAAAAATAATTATTAATAACAAATAAAACTTGTGTTAAACATTTATAGTAAAAATATTTAAGAATATAATATTGAATACTAAGAAAAAATAAATTAAAAATTAAAATACTTTTTGAAAAATAATCATGAAATTAATACGTATACGCACTTTATTTTTAAATTAGAAATAAGTGTTTATAGAATCTTTATTCAATCAAATGAATTTTATAAATTAATTTATTTGTTATCTTAATTCCTTGAACGTACATGCATTAATATTCTCTAAAATTGAACATATAGATAAGATTTGGAAAAAACTTCTATATATATGATTCAGTATCATTTTTATATATTATATACATCATTTAATATAAAATTTAAAATCTTCTCTTTTAAATGAATTTAACTATTTTATCTTTAATGTTACAATCAAATGTCTTAATATTTTATATTATGTGACACAAAACAGGTAAAAAAATTATAATATAATAATGTTAAGGAATATATTTCATATATATAAATACCTAGTTAAAAAATTGTTTTACAAAATATACATAAAATTTATAATCACTCAAATATATTTAGTTCATCAATTTTTCAAGGTAACTAAAATAATATTTTTATATCAAAACTATTATCTGTTTCTATCTATATGCTCCAATGAATGTTATAATATTCTTCCAATTCTTTCTATTGATCCCTGTATTATTGCATTCTTCTTTTGTGTTTTACTGTTTTTAAAAATAATCTCATTACATTATTTTATATGATTCCATACATTTTTATCTCATTTTCTATTTTTTTACTTTATTGGTAATATAACTTGCGAAAAGTATATTTTTAATCTCGTCATATCAATTAAAAATAACAGTATTAATAATAATATATTAGATTTTTGTATATAAGTATTTTCTTAGATAATCGCAAAATAATATTTTTGAATGAATTCTTCATGAGCTTTCATTATTTATTTTTAGATTTTAGTAATGAATTAATTTAAAAAATAATCTAATCTTTATTTGACTTACTAATTATAAAATATGTATTAAATGGGTATGAAATAATTAAGATGGACAATTTTTTTGGTATTAATATTTTATACAAATCTTTTGTTATGGCTATACTATTCTATTATTTATAAATATAAGAATATTTTTTAATAGCCATTATTTATGTATATGAATTTTATCATTATTTTATATTAAAAATTCTCTCGTTATAATTAAATAAGTAGGTAATGATAATAATAGTATTTGTGATTTGAATATTTGTTTGTTCAGATTATGACTACATTTTTTGATACACTGTGTGCATATAAATTTAATATAATGAAATTATATTAAATATGCTAAATAACTTGTATTATGAAACCATGTTAAAATCTATAACAATCTTTTTAAATGTAAAGATGTATATTTTAATAATTCAAATACAGACTTATAACGTATCCAAGATAAAAATTAATAAATTTATTATTAGATATCCACTATAACTTTTTAAAGTTTTATATTATTTTATAAGTTTATTATTCTTTTTAGAAATCAATTGTTATCATAGTTATTACAATTCTACAGTAACGACTAATAACAAGTTTAATAAATTTATTTAACCTCGTTTCTTTATCTATTTTGGTTATGTAATGCTAAATTAATAGAATATGTGGATTAAACTTTACCCCCAAAGGATTTTCATTTTCTTCTTCAGATTCACCTATATCTTCAAACGATCCGTCTTCGCTCATTATTCTGTCAAATATATTGCAACAAATCGTCTAACGCAAAATATCACAAAAGCTGATGTTGACATATAAACATGAAAAGATTTGACTATCGGTGGTAAAAATACATTCGATTTTAAATTAAAAGATGTATATACATATTGTTTAATGTAGTTATTGATTAATTATTATTAGTAAAGGAATAGAAATATACATATATAAATAAAAAGAAAAGAAGCCTTTATATGTATTATTATGCATTTCTAGTCTATCATAGTTATAAATTGAATAAAATGTTAAAGTTATATAATTACTTACAAATTTTATTTGAAATAAATGTTTTATAAGAAATTTTGTTAAGGTTTTGTTACACATTATTAATCAAATGGTATAAAAATACATAATTACATATAGATTTTCTTACATATTTATATCGACTAAGGTATAACATTCTCGTGAAATTGTAGAAAATCCTAAATTATTAGGAAGTTTGTGCATAATTCATGAGTTTTATTTTATTGTATTAGATTGTATCTTATCATATTGAAAATATGGAAATAAAATTGCTAATATTGCTTATTTTTGTTGGAAAAGAAATGTACAATAGAAGGAATAAATTCACAAAGATAATTATTTTACAAGATTACTTTATTTGAAATTATTAATATTTTATTAAAATTTACAAAAATTACGTATAATTTATTTAATCAATGCATTTTTAGTCAAAATTTTCTCTTCGATATTTTTCTATTAAAAAATTATTTTAAAAGTTAAAATCACTCATACATATGCTTCCTTATCTATACATGAATTTAATTAAATTATGTTGCTGCAATGATAACGACTTTTATACTGACTTTCGAGTAAGTTCACCTGATTCGAAGCAATTTCATAACTGTAATTGAAAAATGTTAATACCGTGATTGTAAAAAGTGAAGAAAAAACTATCCATGACGTAATCGATCTTTACTTGCTTGTTACACTTTCAACTATTTACATTTTTTTATCCTACTAATAACACTCTAAAATACATTTATAATTATCCATTTATACATGTGTAACATAGTCATTTAAATTCATATATATATATAGAATTTATATAATAATATTCGATCAATATGCCATAATTTTTTACAGAACTTCTTGACCTTACACATATATTTACTTATGATATTTATCTATCTATTTAAATAATTCTTACACAATTTATTACTTCATGGCAAATTTATCAATTAATTACAATATTTAGACGTCGATATTTCATTACTTACTTTAGTTAGCACACGATGGCTGTTTCATATCCATTACATTTTGCCCAAGTATGTACATAGACGTTATCATTATTTTCATCTTTTGATTTTTTCTGTAACATATAACCCTACAAAAAGTAATTGAGATAATCACTTAATTTTCGTATATAAAGTTTCATAATTTAACTCACTCAATGAAGCGTCTCAAATACTTTTATTAACAATAGATTTTGATAATCATAAAAAATAATTTTATTTTCATTTCATAGAAATTTTAATAACAAAGCCTAAAACATGAAAATTTCTCATTAATACAACCATTTTACGAAGATAAAACATTGCTAGTAATCAAATTCTTTTCATCCTTTTAAAAATTTCAATTTTATAGATATCGACTTTTAAAGCGAACTAATTAGTTTTTTTCTCATCTATAAAGATTATGATTCTAATATATAACTTGAATATTAAATTCGAGGCAATTGATAAATTTTTGTTATAGGTTAAAATATTACGGATGTAATCATAATAATTTGTTGATTTCAATTTATATTTATAGATAAATTTTTATCTTTTATATATTTAATTTATTTTATTTAACTTAACTCTATCTTCCTGTTAATAGACCAATTAAAGCCTGCTTTTCTTTTTCTTTCTTTCGTACAGAATCTAAATTACGTTGTTTCCAACTGCTTTTACGTAACTTAATTGGACGTGAACCAACATATCGCCCTGAAACAAAAAAATAATATTTTAAATCATGTAAGACAATTAACTCCTATGCTAATATATATAATATTTTTATCACATAAAAAATTCAAAATATTTCGACTACTTTAAACGGTTCTTTGCACTAATTAAGATTGATATTTAAAAAATAATTTAATTAAATATTGTAATACGAAGTTAAATTTTAATTTTTATGAAAATGCTTACGTAATATTAGCACATTATTAATAGTTTTATTGTATTCAACATCAAGTAGTATTCGTAATTTGTACAGAATATCTTACGAATAAATATATAAATACATAAATATAAAATTAAATACACAATGTATATAATCTTTCTCATAGTAATTTCTAAAAAATTATATATATTATTATTTATTTAGAACATCTATATATAATGAATTATAATTTTATACATTACTTCTATCTTATCTTATATTTCATAATTTATCACATTATATTATTTTAAATAAACTCGTGAACTTTTTCACAATTATTTATATTTCTTCTTCTTTACCATTAATAGACTGTTTTACATTATAACTCTTTCTTCAATCTGTTTTTATTTCTATGCTCCAACAAATATTGTATAACATCCTTTCAATTCTTTCTATTGACCCCTGTATTATTGCATTCTTATGTTGTGTTCAACTATTTTAAAAAAATGATCTCATTAGATTACTTTATATGATCTCATACATTTTTTATTTTATTTTCTCTTCTTCTGTATTAAAAATATAACTTTTTAATGGTTTATATTTTTCTTCTATCTTTCTTTTTCTACTTCAACGGATGTTTAAATATATTAAAATACACTATTAACAATATGTTTAAATCACTCCCCATTTATTCCTCTATTAATTTTTCCAATTGTTACACCCATATTTTAATTTTATTTATCTAAAATATATTTTATTTTTTTCTCATAATTATTGCGCAATCACCGTATCCTTCCTTTCTCTATCAACCAATGTTTATTCAATCTTGTGTCATTACCCATTCTATATCTTTCTAACACCCTCATTTCAATTCTTTTTTTACTTTCCTTTTTTCATTATTTATACATATACATATATATATATTTTTTAATATTCTTTTTTCCCTAAATATTTAAAAAAATTTTTATTAATTTTTGTGTCAATAAATTTTGTTGCTATTAATTTGCTTTATTATCTCTGTGTTCTTTCAAACCACTCTGTCCAGTATCAGTTTTACCATGTAATAATATGCCAAAAATTTATTCTTTTAGTTTCCTAATTACCTTTCTCACTTCTAAATTTATTGTACTGCTTTCACATACATTTCTTTCTTCTATTCATATTTTTTTCTTGGGTGCTTTGTTTTCAAATTCAATTTTCTTTTCATTCTCTTTACTTCTATTCTGTTTACTTTTGTTTTCAGTATGATTATGTATTCAAGAGTATTTTTTTCTAAACTTAGTATCCTTTTTATGTATTTTTGTCGTGTTTGTTTTCTATTTCTATGCTGTACAATAATGTAATAAATCCTAATTTATATTCATATGAATTTTTAAAGCTATTTTTCCGTTGTACTTAACGCTTTTCTCTTGTCTTATTTGTCCTGTTAAACACCAATATTTTTTGTTCTTTGTACCTGTTATTTTCTTTCATTTATCTTAAACTAAAAATATTTAAGCATACAAATTTTTAAATGTTTATATTTTGATTCCTTTCTGTCTAAAATCTATCTTTTTCTTCTTTTCTCCCATTTTTATAAATTTTATTATTTTTATTTATTCAATATTTACTTCTAGTCTTTCTCTTGTTAAATTATTTAAAAAATATTTTTTATTCGTTTATGTAATCCTTCTTGGTATTTGACAATATTACTATGTCAAACATCTACAAATGCTAAAGATCACATTTTTGTTGCTATCTTTACAAAGTCCTATTTCTATTTTTGAATTTTTGAATTTTTCTAATTTCCTTCCTCCAAATCTACCGCCATTATATAACAAAATTAAAAAAATACTAAGTTAATTTAACATTCTTGCTTCTCTTTTTATTTTGATTAAACCAATTACTTTATTAGCTATTTAAGTTTTTTTTATTTTAACTTTTTTATTATGGCTTTTTTAATTTTCTTTTTTAATTTATCATACATTTTTCTCTGTCCCCCTTTTTCTATCATTTTTCTTCACTTCCAATTTCACATTTAAACTTACTATTATTATCGTATGATCTTATTTAAATGTGCCCATTTTTATTTCATCTGCTTTTCTACTTACTATTACGTATTAGGTGGATGATCCTATTATTCTATGTATCTATTTATCTTTATACATATCTATGAAATTCTTCAAAAAATTCTTTTAAATCTTCTTTTCTCATCTTTAATCTTTTATTTTTTTACCTTTTCACAATTTTCCATTTTCTACATTTTCAGAAGAGAAATTTACATTACTTTTTTCTTTTTTTTTAATTATTGAAATTATAAATTACCTAAAAATTTTTCTGAATCTGAGTTCTATTTCACGTTGCTTTGTTGTGATCAAACTAAGTTCCATAACATATGTTTATTATATTCTTAATTATTACTAAAAATACTTTTATTTAATATAATACAATGTACACAATTTGCTAAATTCCTACCTAGTGATACTACGTACAGAAGATTATTTAGACTGATATATCAAATATATTCGTACAAACTGTTTAATAAACTTTTAAATATATTATAAAATTTTTATAATACTAAATAATAAATAAATTTTAAATTCAATAGAATTAAATTATTAATTAAAAAATAAATTATATAATATTAACAAATAAGTTTTTTGTACATTGTTATAATAAATTAAGGTTAAGCAATCCAATCATAATAAATGTTTATATTTTTATCCAAAGTCTTTTTACAAACTATTGTTAATATAATATTATTTCTTATTAACATAATACATTTAATCATAATGTACATATTGACAAACTGATTCATCGATAAATTTTTTAATCGTTTTTCATGAAATCAATAATTCTGTAAATATAAAAAATATGTTGAAACAGATTTAAGGTTTTTTTATTTTAACAGTAATATTAACAAAAAAATTTAATGTATATTAGAAACAACTTTTTTTTATAATTAGCATCCGATTATAAATTAACAGTAACTATGATTTAATGTATGTATCATGAAATAAAAATTTCAAGAAAAAAGAATTATTCTTATGAATTGATTGAATTTTTTTCACTTAAACAATATTTTTCATTAACATTTTTTATGTTAATAATTAAACTTTTAAAAGTATCTTCTAAAGATTAAAAACTTAGAAAAATACAATTGATAAACGGTACTATAATTTAATAATATTAAAAATTAATTTTAATTTCGAAATTGAACCTATTTTTAAAGTAATATTAAAATATTTTCTAGGAATCTGATGATTTTTATTATTTACAAAGAATATTATTACTTGAAGTTATAAATATTATTTTAAACAAATTGTAAAGGTGATATAAATAAATAAATAATTATAAATTTTTATAAAAAATATAAACATTACGATTATTATCCAATACCAATACTTCAGGAAATTTTTTCAGTAAAGGTTATTCTCAAGTACAATGGGCAAGTTCAGAGAGAACATTATTCGTGCAACCTTTATGATAAGTAGATATTAGTTAGTGCTTTTAAAAGATATATATATAAGTTTTTTTAAATTAATTTTTATACATTATCGATTATTTACATGTATTAACATGTCTTACAAAACTGCAGTTTGTTTCAAAAGATACACTTAGAATAAAAATTAGTAAAAAATTAAAAACAATTACAATTATATCTAACATAAATATTATATTATAATAAAGTAAGTTTCTAAATAAATAATTAATAACTAATAATTTTCTAATAAATTAAATCTAATTATATTTAAACATAATTTTTGGGGGAGAAATTATACTTTGGTAATAAATAGCATCTGGTACTAGTGATTAGCAATTTCTAGAGTTTATCGGTTACGGGCATTAGCTTTGATTATTGATTATTAATGCAGTACTATATAAATAATTTAAAGTAGAGATCTACATTCAGTATATAAATTAATTAAAACTACAATTGTAATTTTTATAATTTTTTATTAAATTTTTAATGTTTACTGAATGTTTATTATTTTTAAAATCAAATAAAATTTATAATATTTTTTGACGGGATTAATTTAAAAGTATCGTATGTATTAAATTAATTATAGTTTAACTATTATTTCTTACATTGATGTGATACATTATTAATTTAAAGATAAAAAACGTTGAAAAATATTTATAAATAACAATCTTCTTTTATTATACATATTTTGCATAATATATTATTTCTATTATGAAACTAATTCTAAATCTAATTTAATTTATATGTTAAAAAATCGAGATTTAATAATGAAGTTATAAAAATTATTGAAAAAATTTATTTGTTATACGTACTCTTTTACCAGTAACATTATTGATGCATTAATGCATGAAAGTTTTAGAGTGACGATAAATCATTTCATATTTTCTTCTCTTATTCTATCGTGATTTCATCGTACAGTAGATATTCTGACACTACACAAAAGCTAAAGAAAAAATAAGAAAATTGAAACTAATAATAACGATTTAAATAGCGGTAATAAATAAATTTAAAACTGGACAGGATTTTTATAGAAAGATGTAACAAATATTTATCACTATTAGACAAATGTATCATAACACACATACGCGCGCGTGTTAAATAAAATAATGAAACAAAGATCATTATTTTGAATAGTGATATCGAGATATTCATAGCCTCCATCTATATTTCTAAACATAAAAAGTTTATGTATAGATGTTATTTATATTTGTAACAAACGTTTGAATTTAATTAGGTATTTAAATAAATAATATAATTATATTTTTAAATAAATAATATATATAAAAATATAAAATTACATTTTTTAGATAAAAATTTTCTATCCTATGCAACAATAAAATAATTCTTCGTATTAATAGAAGAATAGATAATTTATTTTGATACAATTTAATGAATTATAATTAATATTAATTAATTATCATTTGATTTTCGTGCCAAAAACCATTTGAAAGTAAGTGTTCTATTTAAGAAAAAAATTTATTTAATTCTTTTTGAAATTTTTAATATATAATTTTTAAATTATAAAAATAATTTATTTTTACATTATAATGTAAAAAAAATACGTCCCATCCTTATTAAAATTTTAAATTCAATTCATTTTTAGAGATATTAAACATTATTAATAAGCAAAAAAAAAATTATATAATTTCCTCTTAAATATCTATAATATATTGAGTGAAAAAGATATAACGAAACAAAAAAATACAGAAAAAATACATAAATTGAATATGAATAAATGAAAACAGAATAAATCTAGAAAAAACGTCGCATCATATTTTGATATTAGAAACAAAAAAAACAGAAAAGAAATAAATGCAGCTTAGAGGATAATAAAATTTTAAAATAATATAATAATAAATGCAGAAATATTTAAAGTATGCAGAAAACTAAGAATAGAAGGAAAAGTTTTTAAAAGAAATAGAAGTAAGGAAAAAAGAAAGAGAAAATTATGGGGTAAAAAGGATAAACATATGGTACAATATTAGATAGTCAAGCTACTTCTTCGGGAGAAAAAATAGAAAGCGGGAAATAAAATAGTAAGAAATAGATACATTAAAACTAGAACAGCAACAATAAGTTTGAATTAACTGGAAACTTCAATAAATTATACAGAATGTAAATACATTATATTAGAATAAATTTTGTAATTATATTTATAATTATTATGAAACGATACGATAAACAACCAACGGAAGAAGGAGGAACAGGCAGATTGTGCATTAAACAAAAAGAAATAAGGAAGTATATAGACGAGTGTAATGTCAGAAAATCAGAGACAATTTATATAAGATAGAATATTATGAAAGATGAAAGGAAAGATATAAGCATATTGTACAAGCTTGATTGGAATAAAGAGAGAAGAAAGTAGAAGAGTGAAAGAGAGGCATCGGTGTAACGTGGTATCAGAAGTAATAATATGTATAGATATAAGTGTAAAATTATATATCATGTAATATGAATATGTGTAAAAAATAATTTAGATTTAAGAAATATACAGAAATTTAAATAACGATATATGATGAATTGTTCGTAAATAAATAAATAATAAATATTTGTATAAATTTAGTTATTTTATAAAAAAATTCTTAAAAAATTTAAAATTGAATCTATACGTTTAAAGTTTATCATTAAATGATTATATAAATAATAATATTAATTATTATAATAATTATATATTTTTTCAATAATTCTAGAAAATTTTAGAATAAATATATCTTATTTTCTTAAATTTAAAAAATAAATTAATTTGTATTGAATTATTAGTTAAACTATATCACTTAGTATATTTTTAAAGAATAATTATGAACTACTTTAATGACATGATTTAATCCATAAACTAATAAATAAATCACCCAGAAGATAATCTATGCAGAATAGTTGCCATATAAATTTAAGACTGTAACAATTTTTGTTTCAATTTGCAAAAGAAAATTAACTTTAAAAAAAACAGTTTATTTTTTTTAAAGATCAATTAATAAGGAGTTAATGTTATTTATTTTATTTTCTTTCATCACAGTTAAAAAATTTAATACTTTGCCTAAATTAAAGAAAATAGTACTGTTAGTTTAAATTTAATGATTTAAAACGATTTAAATTCATTGTTAGATATCTCTTGTAATAAATAACTTTTGTCTCTTTTTATTTAATCTGCGTTGGGCTTTAAGAATATATTATTAAATTTAAAAGTTTTTTAACTTTATATATAAATAATTTTCTGTATACCGATCATAATGCAAATGAAATATATTTTTGGATGAACTTAATAAACTATATAACACACAATTTTTTACATAAGAAAATAAAATTTTTATAAGGAATTATCATTTCAATGATTAATACAAATATAATTTATCCAATAAGATTTTTTTAAATCTACGTTCTTATAACAATTGTTATAATAAGCAATCAATTGAAAATACTAAATTTATGTCTTTAATTATACTACCAAAATTACAAAATTGTATTATCCACAATTAAATCAACTATTATTATATTTTTCAAGTTATCAATATATTTTTCTTTAGACCTTTAACAATATTAAAGATACAAATGAAAATATTCTGATTGACAATTAATCTTAAATTTTTATTTTTTTAGAATATATATTCTCAGTAGAAACAAAAACACGATTTTCAATTTTTTTTTAATATGTCATATTAAAAATATTTTATATAAATTTGACAAACTTTTAAAAAATTATTTTTAAATTGTATTTGTAATTTGAAAAAAAATATTTTTCTCTAAAACATAAATCACTTTTAAAGAAGTGTTTACTAGACAAAGAATAAAATATTATATAAATTAAAAAGGGTATTTTACTTTTGAAATAAGCAGGGTAGGTACTTGATAGAATTTTAATTCTATAAATTTTTTTAATAAAAATATCAATATTTAATATAATAAATATCAATTATTTTTACGACAAAAATTAATTTTTATTTTAGATATTATATTCATGATAATTTTTACTCACTTTAACGTTTAAAAAAAATTGTATCTCGGAACTGACTTCACTTTTTAATATTTCTTATATAAAAATATAAAATATTTTATTATTAAATAGATTAATATTATATTATTATAAAATATTATATTTAAAAATAGATAAAATACATATCTTATAGTTTATTTATAAAAAAATTCTTTAAAATTTATTGTTTTTCAAGTTCTTGAGTGTATATAATCTACTACAATCACTTAAGTTTCACTATTGCAAGAACCATTAATAAAAATCTGTACTTAGACATTTATATTTGATTAGTGTCGATTGAGAACAAAAATAATGGGTTTAAAGTCGGATAAGAGTTAAAAAAGGCAATCGTTATTATTAACCGTCTGTATAAACTTAATTCGTTATAAAGAAAAATATTTATGCGTATAATTAGGTATGCGTATCGCGGATCAGGAGTGTGACTTTGATCACAGAGTGCAGCTCAGCGCCGAGGCTCAACCTTTGAAACACTTCAGTGGGTGCCTCGGGACTTGTGCTCGTCTCATATATCCGTTCGATGGTTCATCATTTCCACGATACTTCTGTTATACGATCCCTACCCTAATTCTGTCTTCAATTTTTTTATTTTTTTGTATTGTTAATTCCTTCTAAAATATGATAATTATTATGCATAATCTTAGCTTGCGAATACTTCAATAATTAATATTATTAAAAGACGATTCGTATAAAAGAACTTTTAATTTAATATACAATAATCTGACGACAATAATCTGAAAGAATTTATGCTAAATTTATCTTCAATTTAGTTTCATACATAAAATAATTCATTTTATTTAAACTGCTTTGTAAAACTAGAATAGTGATGTTTAATTTTATAAGTACAAAAAACTACATAAAATTGCTTCTACTATTTGAATCAGTAAATACATAAAAATATTATAGCAAAATGTCATATTTTTATTTATTTTTATTTCACTGCCATTTACTATATATAATTTTTAAAATATTGAGTTATTTACGTTATTATCTTAAAATTATGCAATTTTGATTAGTTATATATAATTTCGGCTATTAAAGAATTTTTGTATAAAATGTATAAGAATATTTTAAGATTAATTAATCTGGATTGTTTTATTATTGAAAATTTATAAATTTTAATCACATTAAATTAAAGTGAATAAAAGCAAATAGTATTATTATATTTGTAAGTGTTTTAATTTTCTACATAAGTTATAAAGTATACTTGCACGTTTGTTATAACTACTTATTACGGCAGACTAGTCAATGTTTATACTACTGACTATTTTCATTAATTTTACTTTTAAAAACAGTGACATAATTATGTTAATTTGTAATTTTTTATTAAAATGATTAAATATATATATATTTGAAACAGAATAAAAAATTTTTTCACTAAAAAATGGTAATAGTCTTATAATTTTTTCAAATTTTACAATCCTTTAAAACTTATGCATACCTTCTCATAGCGTCATGTTTTTTGTAATCCACTTTCATTTCACGTACTTTATTCTTTTTTATGATACATTCGAATTAATTATTTTTCCCCCATTCAGTGTCTATGCAAAAACTATATTTCATTCTAATAAAAATTATCCGATCCTATAATACGTTTGGTTGGGCTTTACTCGTCACTTAGGAATGATATTGTAATCTAAATTATTGAGCATACAAGCATAAAAAACGCCAATCTATTCATTTAATTATTTTTACTTCATTTATGTAAATTTCAATATAATAAAGATTGAAAAATATGAATAAAAATTTGTTTAAAAAATATTCAAGATATATTTTTCTAATGGAAGAACTACCACAAGTATGAGAACAAATTCATCTAAAACCGACTGTTGATTCTGTAAGAGGGTAAGCGTTGACTAGAAAACAGATGAAGGGTAGAAAAAATAAATGAAGTGTATTCTAAGCAAACGTTTATTTATAAGAATATCATCTCGTACAAGTATATTTATCCAAATTAGTCTATTATATTATTTTCTTTAAGAAATTAATTTGCGATAGTTACTTATATTTAAACTTATGTGTCCATATAAAGAATTAATTTGGAATATATTCTAAGTATTTTTTATATTTAATATATCTAAAAGCAACATTAAATAATTACTTTTCTTTTATCAACAAAACAATATTTAGTAAGCTACAAAATATCAATATACATAGAATATAAATTAAAAAAAATAAAATTTTGTTATTCTACAACATCGAAGAAAATTAAATTCTTCAAATAAAGTTGTAATTAAATACTTTTGTTATATTAATAATATATAAAATGAATAATTGTTTATTTGTTTCAATTAGAATATTAATTAATTAGTATGTATAAATATTCAAGTCTAATTTATTAGATTTCATTAGAGTATAAAAAGGATTATTAAAATAAAATGTAGTTTATTTTAAGAAAAATAATATATCATTTTTTAAATGTTTCTTATCATAATGACATTTATCAAACAATAAATGTATGTGCCAGAATCTTTTTTAGATATTTAATAAATTATTTTCAAAATTCTTATAGATACATATATGTATATAATATTTACATAAATTCTTTTTAAAATAACTAGTTAAAACTGTAGACATGAAAATTGAAACAATTATAAATTATTTATTAAATATTAAATATTTAATAATAATAATATCGAATAAACACTTAAATAAAATCTTACTAAATAATTTTATATTTAAAATTGAAATAATTTATGTATTTTAATGAAATGACTAAATAATTATTTTACTTGTAATAAATAAAAATAACACTTGTACAGTTAAGTATCCACATATACATGTTTCCATTCCTAAATTTAATCAATGCCTGAAGTCTTTTAGTCATTCATTCATTTATTTTCGATCTCTTCTTATACCCTATTTTTCTTCTTTCTCGCGATATTTTTTTAGCTTGCATACCATACGTCTACATAACCTTTTATGTGTGTTACTTTGATACATTTACAATAGTGTAGAGTTATTCGAAGCGTATGATTCATTGGGCTTTATAAAAATCTTAAAAAAGTATCTATATAAAAATAAAAAATAAATTAAGTTTCGAATGAAAGTATAATGTTTATGAAATTTAAAAAAGTCTAGTTGTTGAGTGGATCACTATTTTATTCAAAAATATTATAATTTAAGAATCTATTGGCAATTTTATCTACATTAAACCAAATAAAAATTAGATATAAGATTAGAAATTAGAATAAAAGATAATTTCATACGTTCAAACACACTATAAAAATTGAATATTATAATGTTTAAGTTTTAAAAAAATTTTTTATTTTTTTTTTTATTAATTGTGATCTGTTTCAATTGTCATAAACTTTTCTTATATTGATAATTTGAAATTTGATTTTAAATATTTATTAAAATCAATCTCTTATATGTGACAAAAAAAATTTTACATTATTTATCTGTCAATAAAAGCTTGTGGAAATTTATTAATCATTAAATATTAATCAATAAATAAAATTTTTAAAAAATATTAATGGATTATAAATGGTATAAGTCGAGAAAAATCATTATAAAAATATAAATTGTTTCGATAACTTGTACATACTCTTTAATATATATAATGTTACTAATTCATTTTAAAAATACTAAATAAATATTCAAACAATCAAATATTAATATCAATTTAAATTTACTCGAAGTTAATTGAATTAACAAACGTGATTTTGACAATAAAAGGTAAACAATTTATTATAACAAATTTAATGTATAATTTCTAAAGTTTTAAAGAATATTTTAGCAATTGTACTAAATTATTACCAAAATTATAAAAAATTTTAAAAAGTTTAATATGTTAATTTTTTAAATAGTCTTAAAATGCTCCTATACTTTTTAAATTTCAAAAAATAATTTTTGTACTGATTCAACAGATATTTTAAATTAAGAATGTATTACAAATATAAATTTTTAATTATATACACTAATACAAAATTAAAAACTTTCTTAAATTTAGTAATTTCAATTTTATTTATATGAACTAAAAAAATTTTACTTTACAAGTCTCAAAAATATCTAATAAATGGAAACTTTTATAAAATATTTTATTATCATATATGCACAAAATTAAACTCATAACGATGGCATGGACATAGTTGCAGAATTTGAGCTTATTATTAAATTTTTTTGTTACTATAGAATCCAAAAGTTAATTCACACATTGTGAATCTGTTTGTAATAGTATCATTAAAATTTCATTATAATATCAATTCATATTAATTATTAATTAATATTTATTAACATTATTCTACTTACTCTATGAATTAAATTAAAATAAATTTTAGATTATTAAATATAATTAATATTTTTATATTCTTTTAATAAGTCAAATATTATCAACAAAAAATGATTACAAATTGTAGAAAAGAAAAAAACGAATATAATATATTAATAATTAATACTATTTTCATTGCTCATTGTTATCCCGGAAATTTATGTTATAAATTTATAAATACATTATAATAATTGATTATTAAATTAAAAAATTCATAAATGGTATGTATTTCTTTTTTAATTATCTAAAAAATTAATGCTGTTTCCTGACGTATGTGCTTTTAAGTTCAATATATGCAATATGAACAGTTTTGTAATTTTTTTGTTTTTTTATTATATTAAAAATTAAATACAAATTAAAGTACAACTAAATTAATTATAAGTATAATGTAAATAATTTTAATAATTTTCATTCGAATATATATTCAAATAGAACTTTGTTACAATGATTATGTACGCGTAATAATTATTGGCACGAGATGATATTGATATAAATAATGTATATAATATATATTTGGCATCAGAATTGTGTATATCTGCAATATATTGCAATATTTTTGTATAATTAATGCAATTAGAAATATAAGAACATTTTTATAAATATATATTGTATCTTTTTTATAAGTATATATTGTTATAATTTTGTACCTTATTATTTCTTTTTTAAACTTTTTCATTAAAAATATTTATAAAAATATAGTGCTTCAATTAAAAAGATTTAAAAAATCAGACTATTTAACTTTAAAAACAAATTTTATTTATTTTATTTTTGTATTTTATTTCAATTTTGTGTTTACATAGTTCAATAAAACGGGATTAAATATACAAGGTTTTTTATTGGCTATATAAAAAATTAATATAAATCTAAGAAAAAATATCGAAGGTTCATCTTTGGTACTACTAAAATACTAAACTATATTAAAATAACAGAAGATAACCTGTAATTATGCATATTTTCTTTCCTATACAAGGTTAATAATTTAAGTGATTGTCGATGAATATATATTATATATCCATGAAGTATGTTTTCACAATAAAATTATATACATAAAAAGTCAAAGTAATAAACAAAAAATTACTAAATAATCAAATTAAAAATTAACAAGGAGATAATGTTTACGTTACTAACAATGAGCAGACTAAAAAAGTTAGTGTAATAAAATCCTTCAAGATTTTCAAACAATTTTATTGTGACATATTTCAGTAATATCAGATAGGTCACCGATAAAAAAGGATTGTCGCTAAAATTCAGCATGGAGTGTTAAGCATAGCATCCGCAAATTTTCATCACACTGCATTTAATGATTGATTGCACGACTTTCCACCCGATAACGACGGCCAGAGTTGATTATAAAGGCGACAATTTTCTCCTCTCCGGGGGCAAACCGTGGCCACAAGCTGATTGGTCTTGATTCGAGGTGAGGGAGGGAGGCTCTCCGTATACACGGTAGGGGGATCGTCGAACCAAGTATCGGGACGCACCTTACCGTGACGCACATCGTCGCAGGCGGCCCGACTCGGAAGTCGGCCCCGACATTGAAGCGGCTCTGACTCAGTAAACGAGTACCGGTCGGAGATTGTCCAGCGAGTGCACGTAAATACACACCACCACACGAACGAACAAACGAAGTCTCGCGAATCCACGTTTACACCAACTTGACATTCAGCAGATTTCGAAAGGCAAGGAAGCAAGCTTCTGATGTGCTTCAAACAAAGTCTGTTAAAGAGGTATTACGTTGATAGACTAACACTGATTAGTGATTTTCGGTCAATTTCCAAATAGTTACATTCATCCGGTTTAAGAATGCACTTTTTTGAAAGACAATGTTTTACTTCTGAGCTATACCCAATACTATGCGTACATTATCTTAAATTTAATCAACTTATCAACTTCTCTTAATAAGCTTATTTCTATTCTAAGAATATTTATTAAAAGCTCGAGTTTATTTTAACATTTCTTTGTATTTTATAAATTTTAATGGCTCGCTACAAACATTTTTTGCTACCCAACACTATCACTTTATTAAAAAGCATTATTAATTATTCTACATGATGGTAAATGAAATTTTTTAAATTTTTAATTTTTTTTTTATTCTTTTGAATTTTTTGGATTAATCTTCAGATTTTATATGATCTTAATAAATTTTTATCTATTAAAATAATAAATTTATAAAGTTTATAAATTTCTTATATGCTGCCATAATTTCTTATCATTTTCGTCAAAGTGAATGCTGTGCTTACTTATTATTAATAATATTTAGCATATAATATATTTTAAAACTAATCATTAATAATTTATTACATATTAATCGAATATGAAATAATATAAGGAATTTATTTAAGATGTTTTTTTAATGATTAATTACATTTTGGAAAAAATTTATTTAATTATTCAAAATAAATCACGATTAAACATATTGAACAATATAATGTTTTATATATTTTCATAAAATACAAACATAAAAATTTTATTTTTAATTTCAATTCTTAATTTATTTATAAAAGATAGTGGCGAAAAAGTTGCATTACTAATATTCTATAATTATACTTAACACTTGAAATTAAAGTATTTTTTATAAGGCAAACATTAATGAAAGAAACACGAATTTAAAAAAGGATTAAAAAAAATGAATTTATATTTGAGCGAATTACAAAGAAAATCAAAATTTATTAATCCATATTGTTTAACGAGAAATAAATCATTTCTTTTATTATTTTTCTGTAATATGATAAATAATTTTCTTTAAAAACTGATCATATTTCTCTTTAAAAAACTTTTATTAATTTAATTGTTAAATTACAAAAACATATATTAAAAAAATTTCTTTTTATTTAAAAAAAAATGTAAATAAATCGTGTATTGAAAAGTAATTGCTGAATTTAATTTTCTATCAACTCACATTTGAATTAATTTATTGTTAATATCTTTAATAAACTCTCTTCATAGAAATTAAACTATGGATTCATGTTATTATATAGTAGAACAAAAATATTAGCAAATTAATCAGTAAAGAAAATATTTAGTTTTACTTTAAAACATTGCTTAGTATTTCTATGCTTATTATATTACTTTAATAATATATTTTATATAATATATAATATAATATATTTTACTTAAAATTTGTAGTGATTGAAATAAAGGAAATATATATTTTATGATTTAAAATAAGCTATTAATGTATTTTATAATAATTATTTTCAAAATATTTAAAAAAAAATGAAAAAAATAAATATTTTTGAAAACTATTCACGTTAATTCCACCTCTTATGATAAACCATTGTAGCTTTTATGTTTATTTTGTTAAATGGCGCGCTTTTTCAATTACTGGTCACCATTTTAAACATACATTTAATATAATTTTATGTGAAAGATCGTCGTTTAACTTCAGATTTTACGAAATATGGATGGAAAAGAATATATTATAATTAAAACTAGATCTAATCATTATTAAAACTTATTTATTAAATAACGAAATATAGTGATGTTCTAGGAAATCGAATGGTGATTAAAACCATTATTATTACTATAACTGCATAGGTACTTGAATAAAATAATAATTTACTTTCGTAATTGAATTTTCAATAATTGATATATTACTTATTGAATTCATTTACTCAATTACTAAAATAATAATATAACAGTAATCGCATATTTATCGATTACATTTATTTATGTTTGAAAATTAGTAAACTTACGAAAGTCATAACAAAATATGTAAATAGTGTTAAAAAATTATTTTATATTTATTGGTTATAATAATATTTATTATATTAATAATAATAGTATTAAATAGTAAAAAACATTGGTGTTGGTAAGTAAAAACATATAAATATTGACCTAACTTTATCTTGCTATTTTGGTAATTTATAAGGTATCAATGAAGCATACATGATCATCAAACAAAAAGTAATTTCGTAATTAAATATTAAGTCCATGTTTAAAATATTTAGGTGCTCTTGTAGGCACGTGTTGAAGACTCTATATGCCTGTGATACATTTTTACGCTTAACTTATAAAGATAATCATTACATTGGGTATCACTGAGTTATCATTATCATGACGAGAGACAAAAATCTCTACGACTAAATTTTCACTTTCGGTTTGGACTTTCCTCGCTGCCCGCAACTCGCCCACAACGTTTAAATATAAGCTCAAAAATAGCGACACTCGCTCTTTAAGTGCCGGCTCATAAATTATAATCCGCGATTTTGCAATGGAGACAAATTACTGGGCTAGCACTAATCGTGAAAAAATACTTTAAGGAACGTATACATTCTGACTGCATGTAATCGTCATTTTAGAGTCAAGAAGAAATCCAGATCGAGATAGAGAGAGAGGGAGAGAGAGACAAGGGGAAAACAACGATTGGTAATTTTTTGCCGTATGGTTATAGGAAGAGTGTTTATCGTTCATCGGTAAAGTGTATGTTATCATTCATTGGTATCGTTATCGTTGTTTACGTTACCGGAACGTTTATAAAGTAATTAATTAATACATGCGAGTTTATAATTATTTGTTTTCCATTCTGAAAGAAATTTAAATTAAAATATAAATTTTCACTATAGTAAGAGTTCATTGGAATCAATGTTTTCAATGTACAACATCCTTATTTAATTATATATAAACATTAATTTAGAGAAGAACAAATTAGTTTAATAAGAACTAATATTTCAAAATAAATTATAATTATAATTATAAAACCTTACAATTTTATAAGTTTTTCTGTTTCAAGTAAATATTTCATTTTAATAATTTTCTACAAATTATAAATGTGTTAGTACAATCAATTTTATAATTTTATTAAAATAAATATAAATTAAATAAAAAATTAATAAAAATAACATTTAAGATACAATAAAAGAAATTTGTATTAATGACAGCGATCACTTATAATAATAATAAACATTCATTTATAATAATTATTTAAGCACCGGAAATCGTCATATTTATTACTTATTTTCGCTTTTAAGACTTATAACAAATTAAAATTAGTTTCATGTAATTTTGCTATAAAAATTTTGAAATTATTTAATTGAATAGAATTCAATTATATTCAGTTTACTAACTTACGGTAGAATTAGTTAAATAATAAATATACTACATATATAAATAATATATAATATATAATGATATACCACATATTCATGGTATAATAGTAACCAATGTGAGAATTATCTTTTGATATTTATTTTTTGGTATTTTTAATAATATTTTCTTTTAATATTTTTAATTTATAAATATCGCTAGTATATTCTAACATTTATTTTAGAACATTTTCTATCTCTCAAATTTCCATTAGAAATCTTTCATGATTCGAAAAGGCAATAGATCTTTTTGTGTGGTCAATGTTTTATTATATTTGATTTATTTAATATACATATGCAACCTAAATCTTTGTGTATAAACCGCAACAAATAAAAGTACTTAAATTAAATAATATAACAATTTATATTGATAATCAATTTTACTCAATATAGTTTTACTTCGAAAAATAGAATAATATAAATATAGTATACCAATTTTATTCCATTTTATATATTATGACCTTGTACAAAATATCAATTTATCATATAAAACTTAATTATAGTGATTATTTTCTTAAAATTTCAAACTTTATGGTATTCATTAAAAATATAAAAAATTACTTATTTCACTAATGTGCTAAAGTCTACTGAATTTATGTGGACCTATTTTACTAATATTACATTGGGGTGTAATAAAATACTTTATTCAAACTTCAAAAAGGTTAAAGTCCATCTATAATCCCTATTGAATAAGATATTATTTAGTGTCTTTACATTTTTTTAGAATTGAATAAAATTTTAAACATTTATAATATAAAATCAATAAAACAAAAGTATATAAAATTTTATAAAGTTTGAAAATTAAAAAAGAATTGTTATTTTACAAAATTATTTAATTGAAAATACAATGTAAAAAAATATTGTATAGATATTATTTAAAAATATAATTTATTTAAATACTCTAAAATAATGTGATTAATTTTAACAGACCATGTAACTAAAATATTTACAGTATTTCAATTATTGAAGTAAAAATTTTCTGCTAACATTAATTACCTGATTCATTATACTAATCTTTTATCAATAATAATTAAACTACTTTATTATCTTATCAATTATTTATATTCCCATTCACACATCGCAGAAATTACAATATATAATTATTTATACGTAAATTTAATACTTTCCTAAACTTTTTAATGAGAAAGACACAAGTTACTTAGAACAGTAAACATTTTCTTCACATAAATGAAAAGATGTAGTTAAAAAATTTCATTTTCATTGCTCTATTAAGATTTATATACTTGCAATAAACAATTATATGTGTCATACCTCGAACTAAAATATTAAAGAGCACAGAGAAAATTATAAAGTTTAAGTAAACATTTAAAAAAGTTTTTAAATTTACAAAAATTTTTTTTATAAATATTATTATTACATTACATAATATGCTAAATAAGTTGTAGGTAATAAAATAAACTGAATCTGAAAAAATTATGCTTGTGATGCTAACTGGGGAGTATAGTTGAGTTTTTGAAAGAGAAAAAATAAACAGATATATTATTTACAAAAACTTTAAAGTCTAGTCTTTCAAGATTTTAGAAAATAATTCATTTTTTAAATAAGAAATAATGATTGTATTTTTTAATTAAGAAATAATGATTGCATTTTTTAAATAAGAAATAATGAACGCTTGATAAAAATAAAAATATAAATTTTTATAACAAAAATCGTTAACTGTTTAAACATAAAATAGAGCATATAAATTGTGAACAGAAATTTGTTCATTAAAAATTAGAATATTATATTTAAAAAATAATTTTTTATTTTATGTTGATTACTAAGAAATTTTTCAAAATTCAAAAATTATTTAATATTTTTAAATTGAAACAGAATAATTTATTCGAGTTCACTGGAATTTTTTTTGTTTTTAAAACTATTCCTAAATAATTAATATATTTTTGGCAAAAATTATTCTTTTCTTACAATAGGCAATGTTACATTATCTATCAAACACAATCATTCTTCTCAGAAAATCTAAGTACATTCGGGTTACAGCTTATCTGTATAGGATTTCGAATAAAAAATTAAAATCCCACGATCATTATTCAAGCACTCGAATATGCTTTACAATGTTTTAAAACAATTACGGCACTCGATACTATTTTTTAATTCCATTAAGGTAAATCCTTACTACTTAAATTTTCATATAAAAACTTAACAGTTATTAAAATATATGCAGATAATGGTTATTACTTATAGTATATTATTATTTTATGGTTAAATGGATAATCCAATGAACTCCGTGTTTGTAATTTATTTTAGTACACTTCTAACGGAATCATAAATGAATAAATTCTTAAAATAAAGCATATACTTAGTATAAAATTGAAATAATTGTTTTTTTACAAAATAAACTAGAACTCTTCAATTAGAAATTTTAAATTATCATTTAAACTCAAATGTCTTCATTATCGAATCTTATACAAAATTCAGAAAATAAAAATTTATATAATTGTATTAATCATAAATTACTTACTACTTACTTGCACTTTTAATCACACATAATTTATCATTAGGTTTCCGAAAATTATCATATAAAACAAGAATCGAACGCTTTAATAATGAATAACACCAAGCCGTACAGAAAACCAAGAAAACTCATAGGACTATCGAACGTAATTGTTCTGTTGTCTATGCTCGTATCTATTTGTCAGTCTATCCCATTGGCCAATGGAAAGCCATCTTGGCACAATGATGAAGCTGTGCCCACGATTTTTACCACTTCCTGCGATCCAGTAACTGGGCAATGCCTCGAATGGCTACCGATAGTTGGTTCAGGTCTCGGCGAGTATGTCATCGAGCAAAATATGGAATTGAATAGGTGAGAACACGATTTATTTATCAATTTTTTTTCTTAAAATTCTCATTAAAACCTATATTTAATTTTATATATTTTTAAAATACATCATTTTACTTTTGTAATATTTCCTTTTTTCTAATTTTTTGATACATTATAACATTTAACTAATAGTTAAAAAAAATTTTATATTATCAATTAAAAATGTTTTGGTTAAAATTAATAAAAATTTATATTAAATTATAACTAAGAATCAGAAAATATATTGTATATTTAATTTATATATTTTTAAAATACATCATTCTACTTTTGTAATATTTCCTTTTTTCTAATTTTTTGATACGTTACAACATTTAACTAATAGTTAAAAAAAATTTTATATTATCAATTAAAAATGTTTTGGTTAAAATTAATAAAAGTTTATATTAAAGTATAACGAAGAATCAGAAATATATGAAAACAATTAATTTTTTAAGTACTTCATGTTATATTCCAAAACATTTTAATTCAATGCTGTAATAACTTAATTTCTCTTAACAATCAAAAAATATATTGTTTACAACTGTATTATTATATTATACTATATATTTTTTGAAAATTCTAATCTATTTTTGTATTATTATATTATTACATCAAATGATCTTTTTATAAATAATGTATAATTAAAAAATCTATTATTTATTTAAAAATTGAAATCTAGCTAAATGGAATGCGTGAGAGTCAATGTTCGATAATATCCCAAATAAAATTAATTTTTAAATATAAAATAAATATATATTTTAAATAATTTAATATAAATATTGTATTTTCAATTTATATGTTTAAGGTATATATTGATAAAATTTAAGATAAGCACATTTTCAAACATAATTTTGACAGAACCATTAATAAGACTGTAATATTAAAATAGCTATAATTAAAGCTTTAATTTAAAAAACATTAAAAGGTAGTCTTTGAATGCTCTAAGAGCATTAATTTATCAATGTACAAAATAGTTTAAAATAGTACGTACTAATTAACCCTTATTTATATCAGCTAGCATATGACAAAATGGGATTCAAATAAAACCATAAACCATGATGTTTCAGAGCTCAACCTATCCAAATGCGGGATATAGACAACGATTTAGATACATGGAGAGAAGAATCAGCCAAGGGTGTAGATGCCAGAAATCTTGGAAATCAAATGACATCTGCAAGACTCACCAAAAAGGATGTATTCATGTCGCGGGGGTGGGGTGCTGGTGGTATGCCCTTCTCTGTACTCTATATGAGTCCCCGACTCAATCATCCACCGCCTTCAGGTAGTGCACCCATATGAACTTAACCCATTATATAACTTTGATCAATATAACTATATTATAGATGAAGGGTAGGCAAATTTTCAACGTAGTTATCAATGAAAAAAAGAAATATTTATAGTGATTGCAAAATATATGATATAATTTTTTATTTAGTTACATACTAAAACTACATAAAAGAAATTGGAAAAAAATAGATTACTTGTACTACGAATTATTAAATTTTTATTTAAACTCTTTTCAGTAAATCTGATTATATTCATATTTACATTTAACAAAAAAATTTCGTTATTTTTTTTTTAAATCAAATAAATAAATTGTAAGTTATATATTTATTACTCTATTAATTATAACGTAAATTTTTTTATTCGTCAATTGATTCTTAATACATCATTTCGTATACTAAAATGAAAGTAATTGTAGAATGAACAAATATATTAAATATTTTTAAAGAACCATCGGCAATTTTTAGTTTAACTTCTACTTAACGGTTTAGAAATAAATAAAAACATTATGATAATTGCAGGTGCTACACAAGTAGAGAGTAGGAAAAGCGTAGAACCTGATAAAATAAATAGTCAATTATCCAGTGAACGACTTAATCAGCCTAATTATCGAGTAGCCCTGAGAAACAGCGGTTCCGCACAAACAAGACGACACTATTCCATCATACCCCAGCTTTTTATATCATATGGATGGGGACCGTCCGGAAAGTAAAAGCGGAAATGAAGAATTAAACAACATAAAATACAACAAATAAGACAACAATTACGATACAATTCAACAAGAAGAACTAGTTTCTCTCTATCTCTTTTTATAAATGAAAAACTTGAACATTGCAATGAAAAATTTATGTTAAAGGTTATAAATTTATAAATTTACTGAAAATGTGCTTTTTAAAGAAGGATTTCTTTACAAAAAGTTTTAAGATATTCCTATTCGTTGTAAGGAAAAATTCTATGAAACTTATCCTTATTGATTAGACGTATTTTTTTATAATAATAATTTTTTTAATATCTTTTAAATAGCAAATTTTTACGATAAATTATAAACACTCGTAGATTTCAAATCCACAGTAAGAAATAATATAATTGTAACCTGTAATTATCTTTTTAATTTATAATGGAATAATAATATTTTTAATTTAAGAATTGCATTAGCTGTTTTGGTTAATTAATATTAAGCATGTATTATTAAATATGTATAGATTAATTAATATATTAATCAAATAACGAGCTTATCTGTATTTTTTGTATGTAAGACAAAATGAATTTTTATCTTATTTTCATCTGCACGTTACTTTAATAATGAAAATAATAGAAAACTAGGTCTTCAAATAGTTTTTCAAAAATCCATGGATTTACAATTAAAATAATCAATATTTTTGTTGAACTTAAATTTGCAATTAAAGATAAATCTCTGATTTTAATAGTTTTGTTTTGAATAGTTAAGATTGTAATTAATTGATCAAAATAGATTAGACGATAAAAACTATAATATAAATAAACTATTTATAAGATTAATAGAAAACAATCAGTCTCTGGATAAATACTATTTTGAAGACTTTCATAAAACATTTAAATATGCGATTCGAAATATATAATTTAATGTTATTCGACTTATTAAGTAATAGATTATTAAAATTGGCGTATTTTTAAACATTTTAGAATTTTTTGCAATATCTTTTTTTCTTATCAGATAAATAAATTGTTATTAGTACATATAATCATATACACAAAAAATAAAATTTAAAAACTTTTATTTCAATAATAGAAAATAAAACTGATTTCATTTCATTTTATTTTCTTACATCAAATTTTTATCAAATACTTTCGTAGTACACAAAATTGAAAGATATATTTGTGTAAATTTTCATATAGTATTTTCTTTTTTTATTTCAACTATCAAAATTTTATTTTCGTTTTTTCGTATTTGTAAAAAATGCCTTTACCTGCATTTTTCACGTACAATATGCACGTGCAAAAATATACACTAAAAAATCTTATAAGCAAATAAATTCACTATTTATTGTCATAGCTTAATTATGTTAAAAAAATAGAAACTATATTATTTCTTTATTAAAGTGTCTTTCTCTTATATTAATTATTTTTTATCAACTGCTACAGTTAAATTAGTTTAATATTTTGAGCAATAAAAGTTAATCAATATAAATATCACTTTAATTATCACAAATGATTTTTTAATACTTCTACAAATTATAAAGTTTTAAGCATTTTTATTTCAGCTAATTATTTTAATTTAAATATGTACTTTATTGAAAAAAACAAACATCAATTTTTAACAGTTTGAAATTTAATTTGATATAAATAATATTTATAACTTCTTTTGTTTATAAGCTTTGACAAATTTCTGAAATAATCAAATTAGTAATCCGTAAATGTATAGATTATAAAAACATTAAATATTTTAATACAGCTACCAAATCAATTTGTAATACTAAGATTTAACAGAAATGTATATTCCAGTTAATTATTATAATTTTTTATAATATTGAAATGATACTTATATAAGTTTTGAAATTAAAATGCTTTCTTATAGAAATTAAAAAATCTTTATTGTATTTAAGTATGTAGTTTAAATTTACTCTAAAGTTATTTAAACACTAATTTTTTCATATTACAAAAAAAATGCGAATTTAAGATTTGAAAAAAATCAATTAAGTCGTACTTATAAAACTATTTTAATTAAATAATAAGTTTAATTCTTTTAAAAATTTATCACCTTAAAATTAATTTTAAAAACCGTTCTAAAAAGTTTATAAAAACGCTAATATCAATGAATATAATTGAATAATCCACTTGCTTAAGGATATTTCAAATTGAATTCATAAATAATTTTAAATTGTAACAATAAAAGTAATTTTACTAAATAACTTACCATTCATTTCCTTCATTGCCTTGATAAAGTCCTGAGGATCTTTGAAAGAAACAAACCCAAAACCTTTAGTTTTATTTGTTCGCTTGTCTCGAACAACCTTGGCTTTTTGGAAGCTGGAATACTTGCCAAAAACACGAACAAGCATTTCGTCGGTAACATCGTTACCCAAATCACCACAAAATATTCTAAAGTCATCTATAAAGGAATAGAAAAAATAGAATTTAGCAAATAAGTGAATTCTATATTAATATAAGTCTATTCTCCACTAAAATTTTATTTTTGTTAATGCTTAGTGAAGGAAAATTATAATCCCATTTTTTTTAGATTATTTAAGAAAATATATTATGTATAAGTCAAATTAATCTTATTATAATATATTATAATATTCAAATAGAGTTTAATAATTTACTTGGAAATATTTAGAAATTTTCAAAATACATTTTTTCATAATAAATAAATAAACTTATTTATTTCAAAAAAATTTTTATTGTAATGAATAATAAATCAATACGAAATAATTTTTATTAATAATTTCATGTGTAATAATAGTTTTAAAAAATTCATAATTAACAATAAAATTAATAAAAAAAAAGAAGTTGAAAAAGTGATAAAACTGTACTCATCTGTAAATCAAACTTAAAACCTTTAATACCTATTAATTTTTTTTTTATTCTTTTTATATTATAATAAAAAATAAAGATCTAATAAATACATTACAATAGAACAATAGTAAACTTATTTATAATATAAATTTTGTACTTATTTAATTTGTAAAATTAAATATTTTTAATAATGCTGATTTTTTAAAGTTTAAATCGTAGAATTATGAGGAATAAAATAGCTAATTAATAATAATAAATTAAAGAATATTAGTTATTTTCAATTCTATTAAGAAATATTTATAATGGAAATGATTTACATACATAAAGTAAAAAAATAATTCTACTGATAAAAAATATATTTTGTTTTTTCATTTTTTATTTTTTAACCTTATTTTCTAAATTTTATTGTGAAAAAACGATACGTTATTATTTTTATAAAAAAAAATTTGTTGGATATTATTTGTCATAACATCTAAATAATATTTAAGTACAAAATAAGACTTTAACATAAATTTTTAGGATTGGTTCACAAAATATAAAAATAATAGTATTTTTATGAAAATATATAATTAAAAATTTTCAAAGTATTTCTGAATAAATTATATAAAAAGAAGTAGCTAAAAGGACTAGTGTTTACTATTTACCACTTATCTAAAAGCTTAAATTTTACTAACCATCATCCCATTCTAATAATGAAGGATCTTCCCATGTTTGTCCACCTGCCATCCTAATTATTTTTTTATTTTTCTTTCCTTTTCCTTTCGGGTGTGATTCTTCAGCACTAGCATTAGCCATAATTGAACTAGCCTTTCCTTGGCTAATAGCTAACTCTGCTGCTGTGCTTACACCTTTTACCTTTGGCTTTTTTTTTGAGTCATCCTCTGGTATTTTTGTATTAATTATCTGTTCGATTATTTCTGGATGAATCAATGGTGTTGCAGGAGTTGGCTCATAATTTTTGGGTGTTGCACTTAATATTGGATCTACCATATTTGAAATGTAAGGAGTACTTATCTGTGCTGGAGAAGAATAAGTTGTTATAGGAACTGAATCTGTAAAAAAATTTTTGTTAATAATTAGTAACTTAAGATTTAATTTTACTTACTATTAATAAATATTTAAATGTTTTATCAAAGTGAGAGAAAATTAATTTCAAATACAATTTTACAATGATAAGCAAACGCATGTAATAATAAAATCAATATTAATTATATATATAAAAAATAATTTAAAATTTTTATAAATCACTGTTAAAAAGTTAAATTTTTATTTTGTTGAACATACTTTGTCTTGCAACTTGTGCTGGAATCATCAAAGGGGTTGGTGGTGGAGGTGGTGGTGGTGGTGGTGGAAAACCTATTATTGGTGGGAATGCCAATGATGCAGCTGCTGCAGCTACAACAGTAGATGGCATTTCATGTTGTTCAAGTTGCCTTGCTACTTGATTATACGTATTAGCACCAATAACTGTCCTTGTTATAGGGGCAACCATTTGACCTCCTATTTCAGCCTCAAAGCTGAAAATAAGAATTAAATATATTTAAAATAAATGATGAAACTTTATAATCAATTACTGCAAAATAAATATTTTAATAAAGCAATAATACTTATAAAGAACGTATGAATATTAAATAACATTTATTTAAAATTCACTTATGAATCTAATTTCATAACATAATTTACCAATCAAATATTTAGATAAATTTTTATTAAATGTGTACAAAAAATATAAATATTTATAATAAAATTATAAAATATTCTTTAAATTGTAATGTTGCAATAAAAATATATTAGATTAAATATATTTTATAATATTAATATGTATCCACATAAATAAACTATTGAAATTCACTAATTTAATAGTTGAATATCAAGTGATATAGTTTATATAGCGATAAAAATATTAAAATAGTATCATAAAATTAAAAAAATTCATTTGCGATAAAAATATTAAAATAGTATCATAAAATTAAAAAAATTCATCAAATCGTCAATTTAAAAATTAAATAATAAAACTTCAATGAAATCTTTATAAAGATTCATAGCAAGAAGTAAAATATTAAAATATGATAATATATATAAAAATTATTACAAAATTTTATAAAATATTTAGTTTAAATACAGTAATAATTTATTTATTTATAAAATATTATTTATAAAATATAAAATATATTTTATAAAATATAATTGTATATTTATTTATAAAATACATAAATAAAATTATTTATATAAAATTCTCCGGCAATATTTATAAATAAGGTTATGTTCTTACCGACTCATCTCGTCTTCCATTTGTCTTAGCTTTATGTTATCATCCATTGTGATAAATAAATTGAGCTAAAAACGTAATTTAAATTAAAAAATTGATTTAATATTTACAGATTTTATAATCCTGCATTGATAATGTAAAAAAATAAAACTTTCAACTCTAATCTCTCTTCCTCTTTTATATGCTTTCATATAAATAATATAATTATTTAGTTAGTTTCATTAATATACATAAAACTCTTATATTATTACAAAATCGAAAATTTAATTTAATACACCAATTACCTGTAGAAACTTTAATAAATAAATCACGAATTGTTATTTTAAGATTAAAAATAATGGAGAAGAGTTAACATGAACCACAAAATTTTAGATATTATCATGTTTATGGCATATAAAACGTACACTCTATTTGTGGCGTCATTGTATCAGGGTTACCAATAATATAAAAAAACTTGAATTAGTTATTAAATACAAATAAGTTATCTTTTATTCAATTACGTAAAATTATCACATTAAAAAAATATATATATATTTATATTTAAGGCTTTTGAAACAAAATGTAATTAATAAATTGAATAAATAGTAACAGAGAAAATTTTTCAAATTCAGCATGTCAAACTTAAAATTTTAAGGACTCACCAAAGTTCAATCGTCAGCTGATGAGCAGACGTGTTATTTTCTGTAATATGTATAACATAATGAAACAAACGCGATTTATTTTTGCAATTTTCATAATTCTGAGTTTATTTTCAAAACATATATTTGCAGAAAATGATGAAGATTCATCGACCGATCTTTATGTTATAGAAGGAAAAGTTTTTTCCTGGGAAAACACAGGTAATACTGCTTGGCAATTAATGACTCATGTGATGGCCAATGGTGGAGAGCATTATGGATTTCTTAGGTAAATATTAATTTTTTTTTTAGTTTTACAAAAAAAGGCAATGATTATGGAAAAAAATTTGTAAATGTATGTGATAATATTATATAGTTTTGTTTTATTATTAAACAAGTTTTAATAAATTTAATTCAGAACTACATTCTTTAATTATATGAATATGTATATTAAATTTATTTATATTTATATACTGAAAATTTTTTCTACGCATAATCAAAACAAAATTATACGAATTGTCTCTTAATAAAGTAAAACAAATAAAAAAATTTACTCTTATTATATATATTTTAATTTATATTATTAATACATTTATGAAATATAAAATTGAAGACAGTAAATTATATAAATAGAAAAATAGAAAAAAATTAAATCAAGATTTTTCTATTAAGCATGTAAAAGAAATTAATTATCTAGATCGAAATATTATTTGAATAAATTATTAAATAGAATTTATTAAAATATTATAATAAAATGTATTAATATTATTTATAGAGAAGATGGAACATTTACCATATCAAATGTACCCTTTGGATCATATGTAATAGAAGTAGTAAATCCAAATTATGCTTATGAACCAGTTAGAGTAGAAATAAATTCTAAAGGAAAGTTCAGAGCAAGAAAAGTTAATCTAATTCAAACTTCACAAGTTATTCAAGTGCCATATCCATTAAAATTAAGACCACTTACTTCATTTAGATATTTCCAAACCAGAGAACAATGGCGTGTCACTGATTTCCTTTTTAATCCTATGGTATGTTTTAAAAAGTCTTTATGAGTATTAAGTAACTTTTATTTATAAATACTGTAATAATTTGATTTTAGGTCTTTATGATGATATTACCACTTTTATTTATTTTAATTTTACCTAAAATTATGAATGATCCTGAAACAAAAAAGGTATATATTTATTATTAATTTAATTTTGAATTATAGTATTTAAAATTAATGTTATATACAAAAATTTATTAAAATAAAATTATTATAGGAAATTGAACAACTTAATAATCTTACAAGCTATAATATGCCAGAAATGTCTGAAGTTATAACATCATTTTTTTCAAGTGGAGAGAAACAGAAATCAAAATCAGTGAAAGCAATAAAAAAAAGGCAATGAAGTTAAATTCTGTTCTTTTATTTTAAGTTTTATGCTTGGTTGCAATTTATTATACAATATATATAATGCATTTATTTTGTATAATAAGCAGAATCTTTTTTATAACAAATATATTTACTTTCATAATAAATAATAGTAATAAAAATGTGAGAACATGTAAAAAAATGTAAAAACATTTTTATTATTCTATATTAAAATAACATAATTAAAGAATAAGTTTTTTGTAAATATACATCACATTTAGCAATGAATTCAAATAAGAAAGTTGTCGATTTGATTAGTTATTATATTTTTAATTATAATTATGGTTAATTAGTTAATTCATAAAGCACATCGACAGTACAAAATTATCTCTATAGTTGTGTTTATAGTATAGTAACTCTATAATTGTTATTATTATTTATCTCTTGTCTTATCAAATAGAATAAAAGTTGTCTTACTTTTAAAAAAATTGTATTAATTTTATTTCTTACTATAATTAACATTGGATTTTGTATAAAAAGAACATTTAGAATCTAAATTTCATAAAATTCATATTGCGAAATAGTCAAATAAAAATTTTATGAGTTTACCATGTGTATTACGTAGTATAAGTATAATAATATATTCTATATATTTGAATTTGATGCTTTGATTAAAATATTGATAATACTAAATAATAAATAGACAATAATTTTACACCTTAAAGAAATATTAGAATAATTTAATTTATATATTTAAAAAAAAAATTTTGGTCACATAATTAATAAAAACTTTTACATTGAAAACTAGTTTCTTTTTATGTAATAAATTATTGATTAATTATTTATTATAAGAAATTGATAATATTTTGATATGAATATTGTACTTATACAAACATTTGTTTACAATTAGTTGTATTTTTTACTAATTACAACGGAACAAAAGTATATGAGACTTTATCTTTACATATTTATAATTATTTACAATTATTAATAAATCTTCGTCATAATAAATATAAATAAAAATAATTTTAAAACAAAGCTAAAAATAACTAATATTTCCTGAAAAAACAACCAAAGCTTATAACGTTAATCATAATATTTCAAAATCAATCTTGAATTAATTATCAAAAACCGTAATTTAAAATTCAAACAAATTACTGTTTGTCATTTTAAGAATCGAGATTGCTTATAAAGGCCACTGAATTTAACTATACATAAAATACAAATTAGGAGGTCCACCGAGCTGGATCTTATAAATTAATTGTTATTTAGATTGGAATTAATCTCGACCTCTATCAGAAACAAGCTAAAATAGGAAACGCGATGTACAACGGGTAGATAGTTATAATCGTAAAAGTTGTTCTACGTACCGACTGGTGAAAGTCCATAGATTTATCTCCGAAGAAGCACTTCTCGTGCTTTATTTCATATTATATCTGATTTCATCCATTCACAAATAATGTCTTCTTTCTCATCACTTCACTGCTTTTTTAAAAGCATTATTAAAAGCATTATAATTTATTTATTCTTTATTTTTTACGCTAAAAATGTTCTAAAATTATCTCAAATTTTTAGACAAGCCCTTTTTAGTTGTAACATAAACTACCTACAGACTCATACTAAAAAAAGATAAATATTTTTTATATTTAAAAAAATGTTTAAATCAAAGAAATGTTTTATTATTTTAATCATAATTTCAAAAATATGTATAATATATTTTTTTATTATTATACAAAATATACGATTGAAAAATGTAAAAAAACATAAATATAATTTTTTACAATATAATTATAGGATCCTGTATTAAATAACATTTTATTTTGTGACATAAGTAAATAAATTAGATGCTAACACAAATAATTTTTCTTAATATTGCATAAAATATTCGATAATAAGTAAACTAAAGAAAAATGTTATAATAAATTGTTTTTATTTGTAGAGTTGTTATTTCAATTATCAAATATGGAATTATTTTAAACATTTAAATTATGCGAAAATTAAAAAAAATAGAAAAATTTCTCATTAAAATCATTTTCAATGGTCAGTGACGAATAATTATTGTACAAAATAAATGATTTCTGTGGGGTATTATATGATACAAAATATTTATTAAAAAATCTACCTTGTATCGGGTGTGTCATGAAAAATAGCGTCCATGTTTCAAAAATTACTTAGATATTATGATCTGTAAAAATTTTAGGAAATAGCTCAATAAAAATCTTGAAATATCTTTTCAACATATTTGTTGCTTAAATTTCCATCGATTTTAAAGAAATCGAATCGGTGATAAATAATAAGCAAAAGTCATTAATATAACGAACAAGAAAGGAAGAAACTCGCCAAATAACAAAAATTCATTACCTACATAATATACAAAACGCTTAAAACAATTTTAGTTTTGTAAATTAAAAATTGTAAATTATGAGAGATATTATGGTTACTTTGTAAACTGGAAAATCGACTTAATACATTCATTGAATAATCATTTCGTCGCTGCACTGAGATGTACCAAAGAAGGGTTTTATTTTTATTGTTTATTTAAAAACAGCTGAGTAAGGTTATTTTTCCGTACTTTTGATTGGTTAATTAAATTTTTTATCTTAAATTTTTAAAGAAGTTTCATTTACATTTATTGTACAAATGTTCTGTTTTTAATTTATAAATTTAAATTTTTTATCAGCGATATAAATTTTATAAAAAAACTATAAACTTTTTCTCGGACTAAATATTCAATATATAGATAAAATGTAAACAGTGTCTGTAAATTAAATTTTAAAGTAATTTTCTAACAAAGAATCTATCATCGGATTCAAATTGTTTGTTGTACTGTGTACAGTTGAATATAATAAATATATATGCAATTTCATTTGTAACAATCATCAGAATTACTATTAAAATCAAATTTTTTTATTTTTCTAAATCATCCACAATATTTCAACAAGTCGTATCAATATACTAGTAACCCCTATAAATTTTTTTCTTTTTTAAAATAAATAAACTTTTTATATCTTCTTCAAATAAAAAATTCTGTAGTAATTTTATTTTGTAATCATTTTATTTTTTATAAGCTATTGAACTTGTTCACATAAGTTAGAATTTAAACTAATTTAATTGAGTTCCATTAATCAACATTACAATTTGTTTAGTAAAAAGTTAGAATAATTTTTATTAAAATTACAACTCACATAAAATGTTTCTTATTTTGTATCAATATATATTTATAAGAATACAAGATTGTACAGGTTATCAAAAACCAGTATAAAATAAATAATATAAGCATCAGAAATATTTAAAATATATCTTTATTGTCACGTATATTCAAGTATTTTTGTAATACCTCTATGATATTTGTAAACACATAAATTAGAATAAAATGTTTATGATTAAATTATACCATGCAAATATATATTAATTAAGGGTGCTTTACAAGATTCAACTATGGTTATATGAAGTGAAAAATACGGATGTTCACGATTGTACGATCTGTATACGAAACATAAGGTTTTATTTTATCAAAGGAAATTACTAACGAAACAAAGAACTATAAATATATATTATAATAATATTATTAATATCAAATTAATTCATATATTTAAATAGATAAAACTTTTATTATGTATGTAACCATGGAATTACATTTGACCAATTTTTTTTACAGTCCGAAAAGAATTTATTTTATATTGAATTCTAAAGCATTTCTAATTCGAGATAATTATTGAGACATAACTTTATATGAGTTTTAATTAGAAGTCATGAATGATTGAAAAAATTATTATAAGAAAAGTAATGATTGTAATTAACAGGCATGTAAAACCATTTATTATATTATTTCTGGTAAATAATATTAATAAAAATAATCATAAATCATACAATTTTTAATGATATAAAATAAACTATATTTAAATGCAGTTTAATTGTACGAACTTCTTTTTTTGAAAGAATTAATAATTAAATATTAAAATGAATATAACTACTAATATGTGAATCTTTGAAATAAAAAAAATTAATATTAAGTCATTAATTATTAAAATTAAACTAATATTATAGATTATTAAATTTATACATATAAAATATTATACTTTATTACAAGTTTTTTTTGTAAATTAACAATGTTAATACTTAAATAATCAAATTCTTATGCGAGATAAACTTTCTGCTGCATTATTATTACACGTTTGTAATTAGATGTATTATTCAATTATGACGTAGATAAAAAATACAAAAATATTTACTTATGTAAATGGTAAAATAATAATATTTTTAATTTACTTACAATATTTAATAACAAACTTGTGTATAAAAGTTATTTTTGTGTATAAAAGTATTATGCAGAAAAATATGTTATAAAATGTCGAAAAAATATCTACACAGGATAATATTCGTGTTTAATCTGTTCAATTTCAAACGTTTAGACTAACAAAAATTTTTACATTAAAATTTTAGATTAATTAGCAAGTAATGTAAATGATTAATCATTTTAATTCAATTTTGAGTATAATTTTTTGTTTGCAATTATTGACTAATAATACTCTGAAATTTACAAAATTAATCTATGGAAATTTGAAATTCAATTTCAATTAAAATAATGATGTTTCTAAACATTAATATGAAATGCCAATATATACTGTAAATATTGAAAGGCATAAATTTTATTTTAACATTTACATAATTAATTTTTTATTTTTAACTTATTCGCTATAATATTGATAAATCATTGACAATAAAAAGTTTCGAATTAATTAAAGAAGAATTTTGTTCCTTATATGAATATAGATAGATTAATAGATTAGTAAAAAAATTATTGGTATCTAATAATTATAATTTTGAAAAATTATATATTAAGAAACTAGAAATATAAACAAATTCTAGCAAGTGATGAAAATGTAAGTAATCAAATTTTTTAAACAAAACTACTAATATAAAAAAGAAAAAAATAGTCGATATAAATATATATATAGAAAAAGCGGTATAATGAGGGTGGTTGAAGCTCAAAAAACTTTTTATATTATTTCGAGTTGAGTATGGCAAAAAAATATTCCAATGACTATAAATATATAATATGACACAAATGTGATAAAATCTCCAAATCTACAAATGATGCTATTATGATAAATAGATAAAAACACGATATTGCAATTTCAAAAAATAATAAATTATTTAAAATACATTCTAATTGTTATTTAACAGATAAAATTAAAAAAAATTTTTAAATCCATTGCAAAAATATTATAAGATATAATCTATAAGAAATAATATTGAAAAGAATGTGTATACAAATATAATATGTACATTACAGATGAAAATACTTTTACTAAAAAAGGAATTGAATCTTCAAATATAATTATATAAGCCTTTTAAATGTTTTATAATCTAAAGAAATCAAATATTAGCTTCTATACTATTTCTTCACGCAACAAGTGCTCGAAAGTCTTCACAATGACGAAAAGATCGAGTCTATCCCCACCGTATTGTGATATATAGACACACGCGCCCTCGCAAGTAATTCTGCTTAAGAATTTGTGAATGAACGAGACCATACACGTGGTCGCGTGCTGCAGGTGAATCATCATCTTGGTGGCTGTGTGCCAGTCAGCACCGGAACGCCATAACGTGTGTACGATATTAAAAGGATACGAACATTCGCCGGTATCTCAGGACGGAATTTGCATGACTGGAGGTTTACATTTGGTCAATGTTAAAACGTGAGAAGAAATTTTTTATTTTACGCATACAAAACTTACGTTTCTATTTTTAGTTGACTCGTGTGTAAAAACCTACACCTTAATATGTTTAATAACTATCAATATTGATGTAAAACATATGAAAACTTGTTTGCTTAGTAAAGGAGTACTTAAAATTGATTGTTACGTATGGAAATTTGTTAACAGCCGTTCAAAGTAAATTGTGCAATATCTTGATTAAACTTGTATATTCATTTTAGAATTTGCTTTATAAAGTTATAAATTTCTAATAATTAATTATATATATACTCGCTTTCTAGAATACAGCAATAAATTATAAAAAAAAACACTTTCTTTAAAAAATATGTAAAAATTATAAATAAAATTATTAATTATTGTTTTATTTACTTTATATTAAACTACTATGGAATCATTTTCAAACTCTTAGTCAACATTTAAAATTTTATAATTTACTAACTAAAGTAAAAAAGAAAATAATTTTTAACGGTTATTTTAATGTTCTTGGATAATTAAATTTTATAAGTTAATAACTAATAAATAACTTGTTTTTCGATTATTTCGATATTTTTTCAAAAACCTTTTCAATAAAAAATAAGAAAGTTACTTTTCTTTATATTTTTATAATTATTATAGCATTTTTTCTATAGTTTTACGTCCTTTTAATTTATAACATTAGTAATATTATTCTAGAACTCACGATCGTAAACTTTATATTTATTATTCTGATATATTAACATAAATCCAATCACAAAATTTAAACATAAGTTACGAATCACTTTGAAGCAAATTTTATCGATTGCATATTTAGTATAATCTATTAATTTCTATAGTAATAACAGTGTAATTTTCTTAAATTATATTACTTTAAATTATTCAAAAATGTTAAAGTTTCAATTTATATGATATACAGATATCAATAAATTACTTATTTATATAAATGTATAAATGTATGACATAATAAACAATGTACGCATAATAAAAAATGTTGTATACAGTTAAAATTAATCGAAAGAAGTTATTTTGTATTTTAATAATAAAAAAAAGAAGAAAGTAAGAAAGAAAGAAAGAAAGAAAGAAAGAAAGAAAGAAAGAAAGAAAGAAAGAAAGAAAGAAAATAAATAAATAGTATTTGACATTTAATTGCACTTTCATAATATACCTTCAAAAGGAAAGTTAAATACTTGTATTATTCTTAGAAAAATTAATTGTATATAGTAAATTACTAAAAATTTGAATTAGTAGAAACATATTTGCATATTTGAAAACATTCTTCTAAATTATTATTCTTAATTAATATTAAAAAATTCTTATTAAGCTTATAAAAATTTATTTTAAACAGTAGTTTTTTTAAAAAATAATTTAAAATAAAGTTTTTAGATGAAAAAACTGACTAAAACATGAAAATTATAATTTATTCGATAAATAAGATTACGTTTCTAGAATCATTTATAGAAAGCTAAAATCTAATCATAGTATGGCATCCAAATATTGTCATTTGAATTATCATCAACAGTACATAAAGTAAAACCATTGAAAATTTTTCTACAGCATAAAATCGTGCAGTATCTATTAAATTAAAGAGAAAATAATTTTTATCAATTGCAATAGTTTGATGATGTACGCAAAAGAAGGAAAAAATTGAATAAAAACTTCTTAACTGATAATATAATATGTGTTACATTGTTTTTGTATCAGCATATGAATTTACTAGGATACTAAAAATCGTGAATATAATAGAAAATTTAATAAATTTAATTTAATTTTTTAACAATCAATATCATTTTTTTTAATTAATATACAAATCTCAATACTCCATCGCTTTTATTTTCTCATTTTATAATTGGATTAATTCTAATAATTATTGATACCTCGAACTCGAACAAGATACTAGACTTCGAAAGTCTGTTTCCGCTATGGTTCGAGCTCATACTAAACATTACCATTACCCATGAGATGCGAGGATTTAATTAAAGCTTTGAGGTACGCCATGCTTGAGAATGATTCTGGTTCGGTGGGAAATGGAACCGGAAGTAGATGTGACTCTGTAAACTCGAAAGACGAAGACAACATCGAACGACAAGAACCAGTTATGGTACCGACGGGTGAGTTTATACCCAGGATTTACTCGAAGCTCGTTTCGATCACCTCATCGTTATATGTATCATTTCACCATATACAAATGTATCTCTTACACAGCAAATATTTTATAAAGAAAGTCTTCTATAGACAGTGTATGAAGCGGGTAGACATTTTAGAGGTATTTACTGATTCATAAAGGAAAGTAGGAGTTTATTATTCATGTTTTACTTCAGCAGGATAAGGGAACGGTCAGTGTAATCTTTTCATTTATTATACGAACATTTTTCTTAAATAAACAAATTTTATATATTTTTATTTTTTAAAAAACATTAATTGATTAGTTTGTTATACTACCGTTGATTATTAGTTTTATTATATTATATTAATTATTTTAGCATACATATTACAACAATAATAATTACAGAAAATAAAAAACAAATCAAATCGTAATTTAATTAAAATTACACAGACTTAATTTACGAATTTTGTTTATCTTTCCTTTGTGTCAAGCATATAATAAAAAACTTTAATTATTTCAATAAACTGTTTATAATTACTAAGTCTAATTATACTGTCTATTAAATATAACGATAGTTATAATAAAAAAAATTTTTTATTCATTAACGTTGCTTGCATTTTTTACATAAAATAATTTTAGTCATTTAATATTCAATAAATATAAAATTTAGTTGATCATATTAATTTTAGATAAATTATTGTGTTAAAAGAAAGCCAGAAAATCATAATTTAAAATGAAACAGCCAAACAAAATAAAGTTATTGTTAATAAAATTAACATATTGCTGCCATAATTTCAATACTAGATTAATTTTTCTTTTTATCCTCATATTATTTATAATATCTATTTATCACCACATCGGTATATAGTTATATCTATATATATAGTTCATCTTTACATATATAATATCAATAATATTTATAAATAATTTAAATAGAAACGCTTTTCAAATTTACAAAATTGTAAATAGTTTACGATTATACTTATAACAAGGAAATTCTTGAATGCAGGTAAATGAAAATTCATAATTATTTACAACTAAATATACTTAAGATGAATAGAATTAATTAAATATTTTGAATTATTTTACTGTTATTATAATTATATTGGTGATTTATATTACCATGTATTTGAATTTAAGTATATATCTCATCCAAAATCGTAATTCATTATTACACTTATGCATCATTGTTTCAAAAAATTTCAAAATGCTGTACCTACATTTTTTCATTGCAATATTAAAAAAAAAAACTATAAAAGGTCTAATTTACATAAATTTATTTAATCACTTAATTAAATTTTCTATAAATTTTTTGTTAATTTTTATTTTTAATAGTATATTTATATCAATACTTTATTTAAAAATTACTATGCTACGTATATTATAATATCTGTTTTAACAATCTTCATAATGCTTATTAATAGAATTTATTTATTAAATTTTTAAAACTTATTATTATATTTATTAATCTAATAATTTGTAACACATTATTTTAAGAGTTATCTGTAAAAAATATACGGATGTATGTTTATCAATTACATTAATACTAAATTTTAATGTTTTTTGTTTTTTAAAATATTATTGATTAAAAAAAATGATAATTCAATGTGAATTTAAATCTAAATATGATTATGCAGTAAAAAGTTTATTATATCGTATCCATTTGACTTGTGTTACAGTCAAATGTGTCTACAGTCTACAGCCATAGTGTCATTTATATATTTCTTTGTACATTTACGGAAGTTTTTACTATGGAAATTTTTTTGATTTAGGGTAAAAAATTAAAAATTTTTTAACTTTAATAATATAAAATGTACATTTTTTCTATTTAGTTTTCTATTTTTACCAATTATATAAAATTTGTTTCATAGAACTAGAATAATTATATATTTCTCTTAATAATAATACGAGCAAATAACTTTGTTGTAAAGTCAGTATCATCTTTAATAAATGAAGACAATTGATAAAAAATAGTCGTTAATCTAATTATTCAAAGTTTTCAATTTTTTACATTATTCTTTTTTTCTATAATTTCACTCATGATATTTATCATTATGATAAAAAAAAGTAAATTGGTAATAGATTATGTGAAGTTATCCTATTAATTCTTTTCACTGAGCTTTTCACATAATAGATAAAATAATATCTAACCTTATATGATTTAAAAATTTTTTTATTTTTTTAATTGATAACTTTTCTTTTAATATTACATATGTGTGTGTGTGTGTGTGTGTGCGTGTGTGTATTAATATTAAAAATATGGAATAATAACAATCTTTAATAACTTTTATAAAGCAATGTATTACTAAAAAATTCTATCAAGACACAAATATTATTAAAATAAAATATCAGTATTGAATTTATGAGTCCAAACAATACCTACTAACTTTTAATAATTTATTGCAGAGAAATAGTTGAATTAAACGTTTTTGTTTTCCGAATCTAATTGTTGTAACACTAAAAATATACAGTTCAAGGACTTTCAATAATAAATAAGCAAATGTGTACAAAAATTAATAATTTTCGTGAATAAAATCTACGCACATAAATGCAAACGACTAAAACTAGGTTTCTTCCCCTTCTTTCTTTCTGTCTTTTTGTAGATCCGTCCGAATGGAATTCCAGTCACGTCACCTCTTGGTTGTTATGGTGCACGAGAATCTTTTCTTTGAAACCTGTCCCAGATCCATTAACTCTCAACGCGACCACTGGTCGCGAGATCCTGCGTTGGAACTTAACCCAATGGCAGAAACGCGCACCCGGTTCTGGCCGCGTCCTAGCTAGGCATCTCGGCTACCTCAGTTTACAAGCCACTGGAATCTTTACCGAGGCTCTCCTTCAGGAAAAAAAATACACAGGTGAGTCAAACATATCATATACTCTCTCTCTCTTTTTTTCTCTTCATCATATTCGGTTGTTATACAGTCGTTTTTTTTATCATAAGCGCACCATTAGTATTCTTAAGTCTGCTATTTTTCTAGCATTCGAATGTAATCTGCGAACAATGTTATGGCTGAACAAGATTCATATGCAAAACAAACTAATACTGAAGTATTGTCAGGCAAATTTTAAGTATTATTTTAAATTATATCAATATATTTTTTTGAGATATGATTATGAAAATTTTATATACTAAGTCGTAGTGTATAGTCTATTTATATATATGAGATATTTTTATTTTATTAAGTTATCATTTCTAAATAATTGAAATTTTACAAAAATAAAACAAGCTGCCTTCTGTAGGTGTATATAAACAATAAAATATTATTAATATATTTTTAAATATAAAAATATATTATTAATAATTAAATATAAAAAAATGGTAGCTAATTTCCATGTATATTTTTTTTTTTTTTTAATATAATTATTTAATAAGTTGATTAGTAATATTAAAAAAAAAACATATAGATTCAATAATTTAAATTTATTTTAGAATAAAATCTATTACCGTTCAAATATATTTAAATTATCAACATTTGACAATTCAAAAGACAGAAAAAATTCTTGTAAAATCGTACAAACTATTACTATGAGACATATTTTAATCTATATGCTTACTCTTTTATAATATTATAACTTCTTTTACTCTTAGAACTAGAAAATTTCCATATTTTATTAAAAAATATTTTTATCAAGGATGCTATCTTTATAAAAAAACTTTCCTATAATATTTAACAATCTTAATTTAACATCATAAATTGAAATACATAATCCAAGTATCAATTTTTTCTAAATTATATAATTAATTAAATATTTTGATAGATGGTTCAATTTAATATACGTCTGCATTAAAATTTAGATAAAATATTTTTATTTTAATCATTTTTATTATTTTTAAAAAAAGTAAACAATACAAATTTTAAATAATTTAGAGTTTAAGTTCTATTGTTTTTGTAAGTAAATAATAAATAATTAATTTTTTTCTCTCTTGAACTCTTCACAGAGGAAATTTTTTAAATTATTCAATTTTATTTTCAAATCTCATCTGTAGAAAATCCCTAGCAAAGTGAAATAAAATTTTATCATAAAAATAAATATGTATTAAGAATAAACATTATGTAAAAAATACTTCTATTTGCTACTAAATTAGTGTAATTCAACCTCACATTCAAAATGTAGGTGCAGATATTTATTCGTAAAATTCTTTTTCGTTTCAACGATCAGAATGAATCATGTATGAATAATTAATTAATCGAATACTATACATATGCAAAAGTAACTTTTTTTAATTTATATAATGTTCACTGTGATCTCGGAAATTAATTTTTATTAATTCGAATTACGCTGATAATGTACAATATATTTAAGATATTTCTCAATGCTAATCAAAACTATAAATATGAGGTCGATAGGACAAATAATGCTCACAAATATATATTATATAAACACGAGGTAGAACAAAATTCAGATTTAATTCTTAATATATTGAATAAATATTTATTGTATAAATTTATATAATTATTATATTTATATAATTATTATATTATATAATTATATATTTATATAATTATTATATTTATATTAATTATTATATATATATATATATAATTTTATGCAATTGTAAATATTAGTATATTAATATTTTTTAAACGTGGTTCTGTTGGAAATAAAAATACTGGCGTGGACTAATAACGAGTCTGCAATGAATATGGGTGTTTTTCTCAAAAGCTACAAATAATAGATCTTGTATTAGGATATTCAACTTATTTCCTTATGAAGTTTAAAAGTGACTATGCATTTTCTTATTTTAGATTTGAGGTACATTAAAACGTTTTTAGCGATATTATTAATAATTAATCATAAAACATACGTACTTCTAAAAAAAATTAATTTAATTCACTTTTTAAATACAATGATATTTTTTATTATGATAATTTAATATATTTTTCAATAAACTACTAATACAATGATATATTTAATAAAGAATTGCTTATGAATATTTTTTACATAAATTAAATTATAATCATGAAAAAAGAGTTATAGTGCAAATAATTTTAATTAAATACAGCTAATATAATTCACATATCTAACTTAAAAGATTTTCCAAAATACAATTATAAAATATTATCGAAACCTATTAGTATTCTGAAAAGCTTCAAAAAATTAATTTTAATAACCTTATAAAAATATAATTATTTTCGTATTGTAAAGAGCTTTTTTATCAAATAAATATATTAAGTATTGATTATTATTTATAATGTTTTATAATTTTTGAAAAAACGAATTTAATTAGACTATAAATTTTAATTATATTTAGTTACGCTTTTTTTAGATTTTCTTTACTATATTAAAAAAAAATTTAATTATTGATTGAAAGATATAATTTTTGCCTTTTATTACCATGTACAATTTAATTAATATTTATTTATTTAAAATATAAATGTTGATTTTTATAACTACAATTAAAAATGAATATATTATTTATTAATTTTATCTTATTGTAAACATTTTTTTCAAATATTTAAATATTTTATTAAAGTTTAAAGTCATAGCATAAAATGTTTTTAAATTCTTAAATTAATGTATCTTATCACCGATAAATTAAAATGCACACAAATTATATACACAGTAATTTTATCACTACTCGTTACACATAATAAAATTCATATTCATAATCTTACAAAATATGGTGCATTAAATACATCGTAAAATCTATCAAAAATCTCTCGATAATTGTTATTATAACCCGTTGAGGTTTTGCTCAGGTCAATAATGAAATTAGTTACAAGGAAACAAGTTGAAATCAAGGGAAATTAGGCATAGCTTATCCTTTTGAGCTTAGTATACATATTATATGCAACAAGCTGTCAGAAAGCTTACAAAGCTTGGCGTCAGGATATCTGCAAGTGTCTGCGTTGGTACAGAAAAATTCTAATCCTATAAATATTCATTTGGTCAAAGCGGTGACCAACGTGAAAAAGCGATCCGTTGCCGCGAATTGTTACTCACAAGTGACCTGGTGAATCGTAATTCTAGTTCTCGAAACTTGACCAAGGGTGATCGCCCTTTATATACAGGTATAGCACCACGCAAAGATATTCGCCAGAGGTTAAGCGTGCCGTAGGGACTGGACCTCCATCCTGGAGAATTTAAACGTGCAAGACGCTGCCCAGTTGCCGATGTCCATTATCGATAAGACTACTTGGAAAATAAATGCCCAGTCGATAGTGATTTGATTGCCTATTGATGTTGAAAGAAGATTAATTTAATTTAACCTATCCCACCAAGTCACTTTTTCCATTCAATTCTACAAACCTTTATTATCTTCTGCTGGATTTAAAAATTTTTTCTCTCTTTTTATGTTACTTTTATTTCACCATAATTTCTAGTACTGTAATAATCATATATATCATTGAGATTTTATCAAGCAATGCCTAGAACTCAGAAATTCTTTTTTTAAAGCTATTTAAATAAGAAATCGTCTAAAAATATATAACTGTTATGTAAATATATATAACGTTTATTACACTAAGAAAATACAAAAACAAAATATAATATATTATTTTCTTGAATATTGTTCGTATATAATTAAATTGTAATGAAAAATGAAATGTAATTAAAATATTGTAGATAACAATATACTTTAGCATTATAATTATTTTTTAATTTGTTCTATTAGAAAGGTATAATCTTTATTAATCATTATAGAAAATATATTAAATATTTATAAAATATAATGCTGCATTGTATTAAATAATCAATGCTTCTATTGAAGCATTTGTTTTCATTAAAAATATCTTTATAGTCACTGTTCGATTTTAAATTGGCTTAATGTTTTAAATATGATTAAAATATTATACATATTATACATAATTATAAATATTATACATGATCATAACATAAAATTTTAAATTGAGTAAAACTGTATTTTATAATACTACTTAAATTAATGAATTACGAAAGGATTTAAATTTATACTTTGATATAATATAGAACTTCACTTATATAGTAATTGTAAAGAATGATAATGATGCCTAAAATACTAAATCTGTTATAATACAAATATTTTTTATAATTCTAGTACATTACTTAACCTATCTTGTGTAAATATTATCTCAAAAACGCTTTGTAATTTATATTTCAATTTTTATAAAATGTAATTATATCTTTTATATAGATTTTCTATAGATGAAAATATATATAGATTGCTGAGCTAAAAATTAAATAATTTTATTATTAATCTGTATTGATAAGAAATTTAAAAATGTTGTATTTAAAAATTTTTTCTTACTTTTTAATTGTTTATGCAATACAAAAATCTTATGTAGTAAAACGAAACAATGTTAAATAAATGTATAAATATTAATAAAGTAATAAGATTTTGTGAAGTCAATAAAAAATATTACGTCATTCACTTATATCGTTATCGTTTGAACCCTGAATAAAAGAGTAATCCAAGATTTCTTTTGTAATACTTTACCGACTTTTTAAGCTATTAGAATTTCAAATTTATTGCGTTTCATGTTCAAACTGAATGTATAGTACTTTGATTTATTTTTGTTATATTTATTCTTTCTAAGTATTTTTTTGTATTATAAGATATGTTTCGCCTATACTTACGTTACAATTAAATAATAATATATTTGATATAATCTTAATACAGTTAAAGAATAGAGTCATCAAGAGAGAAAAACTTTATTACATTGAATAAGTTAACATTTATGTAACTTAAATTTAAATAATAATTGTATGTACACATTTCGTTGAATCATAAATAAAATTTTCTTTTGTATATACACATACTTTTGGAAAGTGAAATAATTAATTTTTAAAACAGTATATTATAAATTATTTTTATAATTATAAAATATTTGGTTTTTTTAATGTTGAAAGTATAAAACAAATTGACAAACACAGCTTTAAACACATAGCAGGTGTCAATGAATATAATATCACGAAAGTAGCAGAATTTAGTTGAACACGAATAACTGCACCTTGAAGCACAAGTCGAGTAATTTTCAGACATAAAAAATGAAATTTCCCACGCGACAGGTCAGGTTATAAGTATCCAAGGTACAATTAAAAGGGTCTTGAATTTGCGAAAAGGGTCTATTGGTAAACCTTTGCACCGGTAGGGCCATAATTCCAGAAAATCTAGTGTGAATATCAGCCTGTCTTTCCTTGCACGTCTTGCACTGACCTTACCTTCGTCCGAATAATGTGAGCGCTTGGGGAATAAGACAGACGCGCGCATATAAAGAGATAAATTGCGAAAATATTCTGAGACGCTGTTTTTACACACCAGTGTATTTTTAATTTAACAGCAATTTCAGGTGCTGCAACTTTGAGTTTTCTTAATTTAATGGTATATTATAAATTTAACGATTGAAAAATTAAACTTAAAATAAATATTAATTTACTTGCAGTACATTAATAATGTAGGAATTTATAATTACAAAGCATAAGAATAATTACAAATAATAGTTTAATTAAGTTCCGTGTGAAGATATCATCGACTTTTAAAAATGCGTTTTTTTCATTTTGCACTATCGTTTTAATAAAATAATTCATACATGCTAATTAATAAAAAAAAGATTAATAAAAAAAAAGATTTTCTATGAAATTAATATTTTTAATATCTTCTTAATATTCTGGTTATTTAAATCATCCATCCACTTGTATAAGTCTTACTTAAATAATGGCATTAGTAATAAAAAATTGGAATATCGACTTCATCAATTTACCGGTCTGTAGGCTTGTAAAAGCTTGAGAAGTTGTGTTTAGAAAAGAGAGCGCAGGGAAAGGTACCGAAAAAAATGCGCAAGTAAAAAGGAAATAGAAAGGGATAGAGTTACGGGATGAGGGAGGTGCCGCTTGGCACGTTAAGCTCCGCGGAGATATATGCCAGGGCCGTTTAAATAAGACCTTATGCCTGGGTTCGTCCGCCTCCCCCTGACCGTTTATTAAGCGAATCAGCGTTATCGCGGCACGACGAGTCCTCATGAATAACGCATCGAGAGGCTCGCGTTGGGACGTTCCCTTGTTCTCGCTTGCGGGCCAAAGCCCACGCACCGCGGGGCGCGGATATATTGTTTTCCTGATGAGACAACGCACCCTCGTATTACGCCAGTTCCACGAGCGCTTTTCTGATCGACTGTTAAATCAAATGTGTAAGAAATACTTTAGTCAATACCATCGATTTGAGAGAGCTATGTGGTCCATTGCTTTGTTCGATCTCAATACTTACTAAAGTTCCAAGGGCATTATTTTTTCAAGTTCAAGAGGCTGTTTTTAAAAGTTCTTACTTAAACGCCAAAATTAGTACATAATCTTTATTTGGAATTACAATACGATCTATTGATGTAAATTCGAAGTGATATAAATATACATTCGGTATAAATATTTTATATAAATAAAAACACTAAACATTTTATTAGAATCATTATTTTGATTCAAATTTAATTCATCACTAGGAGTCAACTCATTTAACTTTCTAACTTAACTTTTATTTAAACTTGCTGCACTAAAAATTATGTATTTATTATTGTATTGTTTGTCATTATGCAGATTGTAGTTTCCTTAATGGTAATTAATCAGTAATTAATAATAATCAGTTAATAATAATCATAAAATTTATTTAGAATTCGATATATTCGATATATTATCCGATATATTTTCTAATTTACAGTACAATTCATTTTTTATTCAGTAGTCAAAAATAAATAACTGATATATTTTGACTCAGCTTATACTTATCTATTGTAATTAGTTGTATCAAATCATTCTTTACATTTATTGAAAGCTTACTTATACATAAGCTTTTATCTTTATTCATAATTAGCTATTATGTTGTTGCTAGTAGTATTATAATAAATCATAATAAGTCGTCACAAGGTTTATTTATTTATTAATGAAAAGTAACATGAATAAAAATAAAGGAATGTAAATAGGACATGGATGCAATTGGTTTTTAATAATTTTTATTAAAAATGCATTGATAATAATTGTTCGAAAAAAAATGACTTAGCCCTAAGATATGATACTGTCCAAGAGTTTGTAAATATTTACGTTGTAGAAAATATATTAAAAAAATTTATATATTAAAACATTTACCATTAAATAATTACAAATAAAATTTTCCTTTTGTTAATTAATAAAAAAAAGTTTTGATTGTGAATCTTAATGATCGATAATCTAATATTTTTGCTACGTCTTACACATGCGCTCTTTATCTCTAACAATTAAAAAAGAAAACACAAAATACAAGTCATATAAAAGAAAAATCTAGTGCTGAGCATGAAATTCATTCACCCCCTACTTGGAACTAAATAAATCCCCATTAAGTCAATTTACAGAAGTGATCAAGTAATCGTTTATCCAGTAGAGTGCGCGCGTGAAAGACATATATGAAAACATTAGAGGGAAAGAAAGCAAGTCCCTCGGTCTGGGCGAGGGGTTGAAGAACGGTGAAGAGGGAGCCGGGTACACGATAAGGTCTGAAATCATTCGGGGATAACGGTCGCTCAGTTACGTTCCGTCCACCAACTGGCTACAGGCGTGTTACACCTCTTAACTTCGCGCGACGTCAGCTGACGCTATTACTTTACCGATTTAAGTTGCACTTTTAATTTCTGGATAGCAATATCGCTCTTTCTTCAATTATTCTCTTTGGATTATTTATTATTATTTCTTTATTTTTTGACATAATTAAATTTAACGATTCTTTGTTTTTAATAAAAGTTAGAGCGCGAAATATCGTTACTTAAATAATTTATTAATTTGTCACGTACGATCGGTTAATCATTCTATTAAAAAATTTCGTAAATATTTAGAATAATAAATTAGTATAGTGTAAATTTAATGATAACAAATTGAGAGTGCATCTGTGTAACTAACTGACATTTTTAAATATGATTTCAACTCTTTATTATAATGTTAATACAGTAATCTAATTGATTTATCTTGAAGTAATAATGTAATTATATGTAAAATTATAATATTAAATAATATACTGTGACTTTTTAGTATTGATTATATACTAGAAGAATATTGAAAATGTCATATAAAAAAATTAATCGTTTATTAATATTTATTTATTTAATTTCTCTAAATAGCAAAAAAGAATCTTTAAGTCAAAGTGCCTTAATTATTAATGGATTAAATAAATCCTGTAATATTATGACTTTATCAAAAATACGGAAATTATTAAACGAAATAAAATAAATAATTAAATAATTAAAAATACACGTTTAGATTGAGCGCCGTTTTCTATTATGCACCACGTTATATCAGAATTTGCCTTTTGGTCTTATGAGGGTTACAATACGCAGGATTAGTCCTTTGAAACATGTGGAGAATTCAGACTCATCCGTTGCATCTTCAACAGGATACGCGGCTACATCCCACGGCAGCAGCTATACTTTATAATGGTAGTTTCTCGGTTTAAGCTTTTTATGTTTTAGTTTATTCCATTTTACAGAACTATATCCGAGTATAGAAACATTTACTGCATTAGTTGTTTTTAAAATATATAAGGATTATTCATTTTCTGTAAAAAGAAATGCTTACGTTACATTAATTATAATTTAAAAGAATATTCGATAAAATGCGAACAAATTAATTTTTATTTTATATATTTTTTCAATTCGTCATTAAACTCATTAATATCCAGCATTTCAAAGTGTACGTGTGTAAACATTTCAATTTACATGACTGTAGGTTCTTATGGATTCAGAAATCTATAGTGTTCTTGAAAGTATGCAATGTATGAAATCAAATTTCGATTCAAAATCAATTTTATTTGCACATTTTTGTTTAATTTATGTAAAAAATCTAAATATTTTGAATAACAATAAAAATTAATAATAAAATATTATTCAGTGAATATATTATTTCAGAATAATAAGCATGCCCACAAATAAATCGTTTATGTGTATAAAAATATCGAATCAAATATTTACAAAAAATTAATAAGAAATTTGAAAAACTCTTTTGGTGTTTAAAATTTAGTTAAATGTAACATACGAAGATATTGCTTAAATTTTTTGAAGCTAAAGTTAACGAAGACTCTAATCAAATAAATAATATAATAAAAAAGTTCTATAAGTTATAAATTAAAATTTGAGATATTGCGTTTCAAATTTATATAAACTAATGTTCTTTTTTGAAAATTTAATGTGCCGTTATATTATTTTTATACTGATACTATTAAATTATGTTTCACCAAAAAATTTCGTAAAAGCTTTTGTTGAAACTAAAATACTTAAATTACTACTAATAAAAGTATATATAATAAATCTTAATCAAAATAATGTAAAAAAATATTAAATTTTATTATATGTATTTATATCGTAATATATTGTTCAGAGTTTAGTTTTATAACATTTTTACAAAAACTTTGAAATACATTAAAATAATAAAAAAAATGTTAATAAGAATTTTAAATGGAATTGATAAATCTCACTCAAGAAGTCACTAAGCGTAGCAGACTTCGGGTATGTTATAGAAAAAACATGTCATTTTATTTTTGTCAATGGCGATGTATTTTCTAATTCATTACGGGACACTTATGATGTCACTATATCATCAATAATAATTGTATGTAAATGACCTATATAGACAGTGATTTGTTAATTATCTATAAAATTATAATAAAAAGTTAATTTTTAACACAAAGATATATTAATAATTTACAAAATATAGTGAAAAATTTATTGATATAACTATTTTACGTTGACATTCTACATTAATGTCAATTGTAAACCATTTTTTACCACATAATGTCAGCATTATACTTTTAATAAGTGTACATTAGTTTATAAAAATCTACTCTGCAGTATTCAAAATTTATAATCAATGCTTACATACATCAGTATCTACAAAGCTTTAAGCAATACTTCCATATACTTCATTTAATTAAATATGAAACACTGAAATAATCCTTCATATTTCATAAATTTTTTTTTTAATAATAATATGAATTAGGCTTTTTTAGTGCTACAAAGTATTTTTTTATTATTTTTTTTTAAATTATCAACTTTGGCTAAATGACGTTAAAATTTTTTAATGATTAATATATATTATCAATTTAATTTTACACACAAGCAAATACAAAGTTATAAATTTTATTAATTCAAAATTTGCAATAAGCATGGTAAATGAAATGATCAAACAAATAAAAATAAGTGAAATTTTAAGTATTATTTATTTATTGCATCATAATATCAAAATTTTTATGTGTACAAAATTTTTTATTGTAATTAAAATGAAAATAGTAGTCTAAATAAAAAATTGTGCATATTGAGATCAGTTTTATTAATAAAATTTCACTATAAAAGTTTATTGAATAATATCAAACTTTCGTTTTCTTAGTTATGTATTTTTTTAATTATCATTTTAACAATAACATTCATTATCATTGAAGATGAAAACACTTTCAGACGTACATTTATTGGCATCTTGAAAATCCATGAATAATTTTTGAAGAAAAATTTTCTGAAAAATATAATATTATACTCTAAATTTCTTTAATAAATTTACTTACAACTGCTTTTTATATTCCTAATTTTACAGATGACTTATTTGGCATTGTTTTAGTATAACCTATGTTTTAGTATAATTTTAGTATTGTTTTAGTATACCTAAAGATTTATATCAGCTGATGAATTCCAAACATAAATGTAAAGATAAATAGAAGAACTTCTTTAAATATATTATAGATAAATTAAATGTAAAATACCCAAATGGGTACTGAAATGTGTTGTACATATTAGAAAACGGTTATTTTTTAAAGAAGTTTTGATCGTGTATAACATGCGTGATTACCTTAAAAAATAGAATTTTTTATTCAGCTTATCTTCAGTGTAATAGTCCCATTTATTATAGTACAATTATTAATGTATAATATACAAAATAAAAGATAAAAGAAATTAAAATTTTTGAAAAATGTAATACTTCTCATATTAAAAGCTTTTAGTAATTAAGCGCTGATTTTTAACTATTTTCAGGAAAGTTTTTCTATATATTCAAGACAGATGATTGTTGAAAAAAAATTTTAGTGGTGGATGTAGTAGTATTGTTCAGTATTTTTATTTTATACTGGTTGCTCAAATTACTTTATGGTTTTTAAAAATGGTAAAATTATAGAAAGCTTTTCTACGAGTTCGTCGGATTTCGATTTTTTTAAAAAATGTTTGTACAGCAAATTAAAAATTGATATAAAATTTTCTTCTTGCACAATTAAAGTGCGATTGAGCAAAGGGCGAGATTAATTAGTTATTATAATCGGTTTTGCAAGAATCATTCGTCTAATAATCTATCTCATGCGATGTTTGAAACAACGATTATGGGTCTGTTTAGATAGGAAAACAACCTAAGCCGCGTAAAAAGGACGCAACGTAGGGAGATGGATTAGCAGATAGGTTTGTACACACACACACACATAAACGAACACACTCAAGCAGATACCTGTACACATGCGTACGTATTTGTTGCGTTATGTGCGTGTGTATGTAGCGCGCGCAAGTAACAGCGGCCATATCCCCGCTCTATCGAATTCCAGAAAGGTTCGGCCTCCTGCAGCAGACGTGCTCGCTGATTGGCGCAGCGGGCGGTATCGGAGGTGGCGCGGCGGGGGCGTCGGTTGGAGGTGGTCAAGTTCAGCTATGGCAGTTCCTTTTAGAGCTACTAGCCGATTCGTCCAACTCGACATGCATCGCGTGGGAGGGATCCAACGGAGAGTTCAAGCTCACCGATCCAGACGAGGTGGCGCGCAGATGGGGCGAGCGTAAGAGCAAGCCCAATATGAACTACGACAAGCTGTCTCGTGCTCTCAGGTAACGTGTCGGTTTCGCACCCACCTTTATCGATTTATATACGACTATAGATGACGCGCGCGAACCACTCGTCATAATCGTGCTTTTCTTTGGTTTGCTATCACTTATTGTCCCCCTCACTCGCAAGCTTAACTTTGCGATTGACCTTCCAATCTCACTATCTTCCAGTCCTTATCTTTGACCAATCTATTCTCTGCATTCTTCGTTACACTCTTCAGTTATAGGATAGGATTTAACATTTTACTGAATTTTTATTGAATTTTCAAATGCCCTTTTTCTTTTTTATTCAAATTCTTTAATAAATCATAAGTTACATAGTCTTCTTTTTCGATTTATCAAAAAAAGACATCCCATAAGTGCATTAAGGTGCATAAAGTATAGTTACTCGCACAAGGGCAATTAAATAGTGTTTTTTTACATTATTTTTTATCTGAAAACTACGAATGATCATGTAATAAAATTATTTTCTTACAACAATATTAATAATTTCTAAAGTTCAACGAACAAAATATTTAAAACAATGAGATAAACCTATTATTTAAATAAATTCTCAATCAACACCTAATAAAATAATTAGTTACCTAAATTAAGCTACATATTTAAGCTTGGTATAAGTCACTAGACCTTATGTATAGAAAACGTTGATAGGATAATAAACTAACTTCACTAAAATACTAGAATGCCAATATAAAATATTCACTACGTTCTATGTATAAATAAATATCGTATCAAATGATAGCAATTATATATATGCATTTTAAAAATTTATTGTGTATTACATAGATAATAATATTACAAAATATTTGACTAGAAAACAGCATTAATTAATATAATGAAAAGTAACCTAATATTTAGTATATATTGCTTTACTAATTATTTCGAAATATATTTAAAAAATATTTTCTAGTCGCCATAGATGCTTTGAAAACTTAAAATCTTATTAACTATTTATTTATGAATAATATATTTTTTCAACTTCTCATAATATTAAAATTTTAAAAATCAGAAAAAACATTTATTGAGACTCAAAGAACAATTTATAAATTGTATTCATTTATAAATTTTAATTTTAGATTTGAATAATAATCAAAATACACTATGAAAACATTTTTAAAAATTCAAAACGAATAAAATGAGTAAAAAATGTAATTTCTTAGATAAATATCAAATCAAATATTGATAAATGTCATACGTTTAGATTTAGTTAAATTTTATTACAAAAATTTTATTATTTATAATTTTGTCAATAATCTTGGAATAATTTACATTTGACTCCTATTAGAATTTTACGATTCATCTGATTAAAGTAAATAAAAACTTACAAGATCATGAATTAATTAATTATTAAGCTATTTCATTTTCATTAATATTTTATGATTTTATATTATTCAAATTTTGTATTAATATTTAAATGAATAAAAATTTTTTTACTAACATTTTGAATATAATTTAAGTGATTTTATTATTTATATTGAAAATTTTATTAATTTAAAGAGTAATATCTTATAAAACTAATTCTTTTAAAGAACTTACAAATAAGAGTAAATTATATTTTTAAATGTAAATTTAAAATTTTAGTATGATAAAATGAAACATAAATATTTAAGAAATTTTGAACAGTACAGCTATAAATTAAATAAATAACATAATGAAATTTTCATAAGGACCTATTTTATAATATTGACAAAATATTCAAATATAAATTTCTCCAATTAACACAATTAGTAAATTTTATTTAAAATTTCTTTTTTTCATAGGAATTAAAATAATAAGATTGTAATTTTAGTTTGCTTTCAAAACAAAAAAAAATAATTTCAATTTTCAAACAGTTTCTTATAATTTCACTGTAATAATGAAATAATATGCTTTGCACAATGTAGATTAAATAAATCAATTTAATAATTTCTTATAGAAAGTTGTTTTGCAGACAACAACGATCTGTTGCCGTATTTTTTAAACAAACTTTTAAACTGATTATATACAATAATTCTTTAACAAGTATAAATTTATTGGAATTTCATATCTCATTGGATATTTACCTATTTACTAAGAAAATTTTAGATTGAAATAAAATAATATCTGCAAATAAAGTAACTAAACATGAAAAGTACAAATGTTGGTACAAATTATTAGTGTTTCACATATTAATTTGCAAGTTCCAGATGGCAGTGAAATTGAAGAATCTTCTGTCTGACAGGTACTATTACGACAAGAACATTATGACGAAAGTGCACGGTAAACGCTATGCCTATAAATTCGACTTCCATGGGTTGATGACAGCTTGCCAAATGCAGGCGGGGCTGGCACCCGAGGTCAGCGGTTCCGGTGTCGCAGTCGGCCGTCCTGGTTATCATTCACACCAGCATCATCACTTCTACGCAACGGTGCATCAGCATCACTCGTCAACAGCGCCCGCGCCACCCCGTCCACCACCGCCACCGCCACCGCCACATTACTGTTGGCCTTACCGGTATTCGGCGCCAACATAATGTTCGCATCTCTTCACTGAATTACTCTTTATGGGTACATAATCACTCGATGTAGCTATATACTCTATCAGCTCGAATGATCGCAAAAGCAAATCCGTAAAGAAATTATCGATATACGTAAACTGCGTCCGAAATCGTAACGTGGTTTTACTAATATTCGAATGTCTGTGATAAATCACCTACTTTACTACGTATTTCACCCCATAGTTTAAATATATAATAAATATGTCTTATTATAGAATAATATTTACTCTTTTATATTGTATTTAGTATTATTTAGATGAATAATTTTCGTATAATAAAATAGATTTATGTGGTTAATGTGATACAATAATTATTTCATATAAAGAACATTTAATTTATGCTATAAAATTAAAGATATCAGTAATATATAAGCGATATTCTAATGAGATTTCTTTCACCTAACTGTTTCTTAAACTTGAAAACAAATAAATTTTCTTTATGAAAATTTTACCACGAGTGCGTAATAACAAAATCTTGAAGATAAAGATTATTATTTAAAAAAAAATAATATTTTAGTATAATATTTTTAAAAAATTTATTATAATTTTTTATATAACTATAAAAAATGAAATTACATTACTTTATAATACAGATTTCTTTATTTCTTATTACTTAAACACATCACATGTTTTAAATATTTTCGTTATTAGTATACAAAATAATATTACTAAATAATACAAAAAGATTAGTCTATTAGAAAAAGTAAACATTTATTTTATGAATGAATTATTATATGTATGAATAAATTTCTGTAAGTTATAAAAACTTTTATAGGTGTTAAAATCAATGTAGTTCGAATTGCAAGTAACACATCTTTAAAACTTTGTCAAAATAATAAAATTTTGTATTTTTAATTTCAGATAATATCTAATAATATATATTACTGATATTTTAAAAAATTATTTTATAATACAATAATATAAAAATGATGATATGAAAATATTAATAAATATAATAATCAATAATTATAGAGAGTTAATTATAAAAACATTATATATTAATATTATTAAAATTTTTTTTGTTTCAGTGTATTGTTAATTAAACAGATTTCATGATTTCTTTAACTACATTAATCATATAAAGATAGCATGTTTATATTGTCACTATTTTTCTATTCAATATATTAAAAATAAGAATGATAAGAATAAATTAATTACTAAAATATGTTTAGAGCAATAAACATAAATTAGATGTGAAATTTTACTTTATAATTTTTCAAAAAAACTTGTATGAATAACGAAAACAGAATTATCAACATATTTATAAAAAAAAAATTAAGCTTCTGTTTTTAAGTTCAATATAATAAGTTTTAAAATCTGCAGAAATTATAATGATTTATGAAAATAATATTATGGCAGAATTTATTTTATTTATATAAATTAAATAATTTATAAACGAGATAAGAAATGCGTAACTTAAAGAATTTTTAATTATAGTCAAAACTTTGAAATAATTTAATTAAAAATTAGAATAAGAATTTTTAATTTTTGTTTAGACTAATGAAATTTTTTATAGTTTAACTATGTTTTGTATCTCTTTTAGTATAAATTATATGTATAATTTTATAAAAAAAAAAAAAATGGTGGCAATGATCATAAATATTAAATTTATACAACTGAATATTTTTAAAATATTTCAATATAATATAAATTTAGTTAGAATATACAGAAATTGTTACTGTCTATAAACGTTTAAAAATTATTATAAAACTCTTGTCACTGAAGTACTTTATTTCTATACTTTTGTTTCTATAATCACTAAATAAAAAATTAATAGTATATAAACTAAAATAGTAATCGATTTTTATTGTATCAATAGATAAATAGTAATAATTCTTATCAAAATTATTCATAATAATATTAATTGTAATATTAACGTTAACTGAGAATTTTTCATTAAATAACCATTCTGCAAAATTTGATGAATAAATAAATAAATACGTGTATGATGATAAATATTTTAATTATTAACTATTATAATTTTCTTACATTTAATGTAATTTTAAATTTTAATTCAAATTGAAATATATTAACGAATTCATATGATAAAGCAAATCCTATCATATGTATAACTTAATAATAGTAATTTATTTTGACATAATACCTATAAAGATAAGTAGTAAATTTTTAATCTTTAAATTGTAGTTTAAACACCATATATTAATTATGATTAATTGTTAAAATTATGCTCAAATAAATATTTTATTTATCATTTATTTGTAACTGACAATTTCAATAATAAAATATTTAAAATTTATATTTTCATAGTAATAGAAATATTGGTAGTGTACGTATAAAATTAGGCTTTGTTATTACAAAAAATTATGCTATTTGAAATATAATATTTTATAATATCTACAATTTTATAATAGTTTGATGCATTAAAAAAATACAAAAAGGAAGTAAATGACTTTTTCTTTTAAGTTAAAAGAAAATAATATATAGAAGAATATAAAATGTTTTTAATGCACTTAGCTTTTTCAGTCTTTTTTTTATCTCTATCCTTTTCTAAGTTTTCAATTACCCTTGTTTTCTTTTTTATTTATACTTTTATTAAATCGTAGCTAATTTATTTCATATACTATAAATAATATACTAGTCAGAGCTTTTGCACAAGGATTTATGTATAGTATGTACAAGATTATTTAAAACTTTTCACTAAAAATTAGTGAAGTACATGACTACTTATATAATATGTACATGAATATTTCTTTAGGTACATCTCGATTCATATCTAAAAAGATCTATTCCAATTAAATAATTTTTAAATCAGTTTCTTATTTAAGAATTTAGTAAAAATATTAACGATTAAATAAATAATCTCATTTAATAAAAGTCATATTATAGATGTTAATATTAAAATATTTTAATCTATAAATTAAGAATGTAGAAACTAGTTAAACATAAAATATTATATTAAATTATAACCTGTTGTTAGTAAATAATATTCCTTTTTGAAGTCTGTTACTTTATGTTAGAAATTTTTCAAAGTATAAGAATTAAATTTAATAAAATTATTGGCAATATATTTCGATTTTATTTTATAATAAAAATAAAAATATAATAGAACAATAAAAATTAAAAACTATATTTAAGTATATTTAACAATTTTATGTAATATATATTACTATATAATAATTACTATATAATAAATACTATATATTAATAAACAAATTATACCGATTTGAATTTGTTTACAAAAATTTGAAAAAGTATTTTAAATCCCCTTTTTCTAATCTAAAGAAATTACAATCATCTATTCCGATTAATTTCAATTTATAAATTAATATAAATAAAATCAAAGCATTGTTTAATTTAACATATATTATAATTACTAATTTCAACAAAATAAAAAATAAATTAATGCAATTGTTAAAAATTAATCTTTAAATTCAATTTTTAATAAATGTAAAATATAAAATATGTGAATATGTATGTTAAATAAGCGAATATTGAATAAATAATATTGTGTAAATAAAATTTCGAAGTATAGATATAATGTTGAGATAAAATGAACTTTTGACATTTGTATTTGTTAAAAGCGTCAAGTATTTGTGAAATAAATTTTCTAATTATCTAAATCTCAAATAAAATGAAAAAGTTATATTAAAAACAAATAAACTTTTGAGTATTAAGAAAATTCAGTGTTAATAAAATATATTACCGATACTAACCATTGTATACACATCTTTAAATTTTTATAAATTCTATGTGTCATATGTAAATAAATCTGTGATATCTTGTTTCAATTGAAAAATTGAAGTCATTAAAAGAAGAAACTCATTTTAAAATACAATATATTTTTCTGACGCATTAAAACAGATAAATCATTTTTTTATTTTTTATTATTTTCTCGATTAGATGAATTAGAAACCTGTACATCTTATTAAAGTAAATAACGTGTTAAAAAAAAATTGGTTTAAGAAGAATTAGATAATAAAATATACGTGGTAGAAATTAAAATTATTTATTTAAAAACTTTCTTCGAATTTTATTCTCTAATTGACTTTTTATTATAAGATAATAATTTTATGTAAAGCTTATATGCGTTTAGCTATGAGTATAAAAACGTTCTAATATAGAAATCTTTTATATTTTCCTTTAATTTATTAGATTTTTTTGTTACAACTTAAATAATTCATTAAATAAAAAATATTATATATTATTATTAATATATATATATATATATATTATATGTGATAAATATTTATGTATACTACATATGTGGGTAATTTTATTAAATTAATTATAATTTATTACGATTGTGGTGATAAATAGAAAATTAATTAAACTAACTTAATTCTTTATTTGCAGGTTTGTCGCAAAAACTTTTAATTTAAAATTATATTATTATATTCAATAACTAAAAAAAAATGTTTAATTTCATGTTATAAATTATGTAACTAATATTATATAATTAATTAAATTATAGAATATTTTTTTAGAATTATAAAAAGAATTCAATCTTGTTATTTTATTTTTTCCTTTAACTAACACGAGTATTTTATAAATTTTAATCATAAAATTTTTATATAGTTAAGCTTCATCTTTTAAATTATAGATGAAATAAAGAAAAAAATTTTGTAAATGATAACTTGTTAAGAATCTTCTTAAAGAGACTAATTTTTAATATTAATAATTAAAAGTAATAACAATATTTTAGTTTTTTTTTATTATTGAATTTCTATTTTTTAAAATTTTTTAATATACTCCCGTGTGATGCAATACATCTAATTTTAGAAAAAATTCTTCAAAAAAATATTTTAACTAATTTATTTAAGTATTTTAGTTTTTTTAATTTCTAATAATTGTTAATAATTCAATGCCAGGCGATATTTTTCTCTGGACTGGATATTCCTGTAAAAATAAATTATGCGTAAGTTTTCGACTTCAGTAACTTAGCGTTAAAATAAATTACTTTTTCTTATTCATTTCTTACTCTTCTTTACTAGAATGTAGGCTAAGTACTCTCAATAAAGAAAACAATTTTAATTATTAATCCTTAATTTAAAATAATATTTGAATTCAAGTTTGAATATTCCTCACTTGTCTTTTTAAGATGATTCACCTAACTTTCGCACTTCACTCACTCATCTACAAAAATCTTTAGACATATCATGTATTAATTTACACACAAACACACATATTCTCTCTGTCTTTCTTTTTTTTACTGATTTATTTTTCGTTCTTTACTATGGTTATTATTATTTTATTTACCTTATCATCGTCATTGTTGTAGTTGTTATATATTTCATTTCTTTTTTTCGTTTTTCTTTATTTCTTCATAATTTTTTTCTTCTATTCGGTTTTCTACTCTTTTTCTTCTTTTTACCTCGACTCAATGCCTATATATATATTTTAATTTTTTTTCTACTTAAGTTTTATAGTTTTTATGATTTTTAGATTGATTTATTACTTTTTTTATTAATACTTTGAACTTCACTTTTCACGTATCATATCCCTTTTTTCCTTTTTCTAATCTCTTAGTGAACCCCACATATTTTCTCTATTTAATAACAATATCTTATTATTTTCTCTTTTCTCTTTATAAACTTTATATTTTTTTTAAGATTTTAAAAACATTTCTAACATTATATTTGTGTGTTTTTATATTTTAATTCATTATTAAAATAATAAATGGTTATCTTAGACTGCGTAAGGTAATGCGTCGCGTAGAAAGTATGAGACAAAGTTGAAGTTTTTTCCAGTATAAGGTTAGACAAAATGACAGAAGAAGAAATAAAGAGGAATATGAAGAAATGAGAAAGTACATTGAAAGTGATAAAGTGAAAAGAGTTTTTAAACTGAGTTATAGTGAAGTGTTTGAGTAAAAATTGAAGAGAAAAATAAAGTGATACTAGATGGGAGGGTGCAAGGGTTATAAAAGGAAAAAGAAGATTTTATTTTATCGCGAAATGAAGTAAAATTTAAAATTAATTTAAAAAAAGAAAATGTGGATAAAACTAAAAAGAATTTAGATATAAAAAAGTAATTAAATAAATTAAAACAATTATGTAAGAAATAAAGATAAAAGTGAAAGTAGAGAATGAGATTATTGGGGAAACGAGAATAAAAAGAGAAGTTGCATATACTTGTTTAATATACTAATGCTAGATTTAGAGAAAAAATTTAAAAAATTAGAAATTCGAAAATGAAGTCGTTACTGTGATTCTACAAAAGAATAAGGCAAAATTAAACTAATTATTAAGAACGTAATGTTACTTTCGTTCATAAGCACGAAAAAAGAATCGTACGTACGGAAATTGACCCTAACTGTAGATATAAGCGAGCGACTTGATCTTCTTCTTGACCTTTTCTTTAGAGAAAGATTTTTAAGCTTCCTTCTTTTGCTTACCATTGCTAAATCTTTCGATCTTATTTACTGTCTTTCTATTGGCTACTCTCTCGTAATCGTTCTCTGTACCTCCCTTTATACTTAAATCTATCGTTGTCGGAATCATTCGGGCTTTACCGCGATCTGTCCGCAATGTGATTGTAATTTGTCCCCGGTGAATTGTGATATTCTCATCAAGTTCAAGTTCTTGCGATCTTTTGCGCGCTGATCGCCGAATTTATTAATGACTCTTCGTGTCGCTTTTTATTTTCTTTACTTTCTCTATCTCCCCTCCTTCCACCCTCCCCCACATTGGATCGTAATAGCCTGCAATGAAGATGTACGATTCGCCTTTTTCGTTTATGTATTTGCAATTGAAAACCAGGGTCTGTCAGTGGAATCCGCTCTGCTAGAAAATTAGTGAGACGATGTATGATTTAAATAAGTTATATTGTTGTAGGATATATAACAAACCAAAATCTTAAAAGGTGCAAATACACAGATAAACACAGAGGCCGGTGATCTATTTAAGTTGTTTAAGAAAACTGTGGCCGTCGAAAGACATCTGAATTTGGTGGGGTGACAGTAGAACTAGATTCAAAAAAATCCGATTATCTTTGGTAGCGCAAGAATGCATACCAATGATAAGAAAAGTAAAACGTGTCGAGAAGATGATAATGGCTTTGCGAATTAAGTCAATATTTGTAAGTTCGTTATTGGTTGTGCTATTATTTCTCTTTAATATTACTTCAGAGGCGCATCACCTCTTTTAGTAGAAGTTTGTAGAATTGAGTTATAGTAATCAAACGAGTTTAAAGCTTTCATTAGAAAATAGAATATAACAGCTTTTCCTTTCCGTCAGTCAACGCGACAATTGTACTATGATTGTTATCAACGAATTGGGCGCTGGAGAAAATATATTTCTGAAAAGTGGAAAAAGAAATCTGATCGTGCCATAGTAAAAATATATATTAAACTAAAAATAAGTTATTCGCGAGTGACCCAACCGTTTCCGTAAAAGAATTATTAAAAAAAACCAATTATCTAAACAAATTACATGCAAGTAATCTGATCAATTTTGTAAGTATAAGTGTATAATAACTAAAATAATTTACAAATGACTTAACAGAAGTAATGCATAAAAAAAGAGTTTTAAACAGATTGTTCGTAAATAATAATAATAATACTAATAATGACAATATATATTTTTATTACAGTATATATTAAACTATAAAAGTCATTTTATATTCATACAAACTTCGGAATATTTTTAATAGAAGAATTACAAATACTTTTACTAAGATAATTTTTTGTAAATTAAATATTAATTTTAAAAAGTTTAATTCTCATTAATAAGAATACATAATAAAATATGCATTTAAACATTTTGGAAATTATAATTTCCTGTAATTAAACTTGAAAATTTCAAAAAATATCGAAACCTATTGCAACAAAATCTAACAATAATTGAACTTAATATATATAGATGGCGTACCAAGCAAATTTTAATTCTAGCATAGAATTATGGCAGTAGCAACAGAATAACGCCATTTCTCTTTCCTGATCAAGAAAAGGTAAAAGACACATGTTGGACGTAGTTGATATATAAATCAAAAATTTACAATGGCATCTTTATAATTATTGAATTAAAGAATTATAAAACGAAGTTGTAAATGTCTTTAATATAATCGTATTTATTTATTTTTAGTCGCAGAACCTTTTAATAAAAATGTCTGATGTGGATACGTAAGTAATTTGTTATAATTATTTTTACCCTTTTCCTTTAAGTATTAATTTTTTGATAATTGTAATTGTAAAAGAATGTAGTTTAGTGTAATTTAATGTTTAATTATAATAAAATGTATCCTGTGAAATGTATAGTTATAATTATTTGATAATTTTATAACCTATAAATTCAAGCATTAAGTTCATTTTCAAAGTTTTGGTAACTTCTTTCGTTTTTAGAGATGATGTGCCCTCCGCGGTAATAGGAGGTGGACAGATGGACGTGCATACAGCACTTCAAGATGTTCTTAAAAATGCCACAATTCATGATGGAGTTGTGCATGGACTTCATGAAGCAGCTAAAGTTCTTGATAAGTATGATTTATTTTTTTTTTCAGAGTAATCTTAGTATTATTAAATAATAAATTGATTAAATGATGATATTTAGGCTCCCTCTACTGAGTCGAACCCAAATTTAAAATTTATTGCTGAGAATATTGATGCCTTTCTGATTATATCAAATTAATAAACTTTAAATATATTATAAATATGTAATATTTATTAGAATTTTTGTTATTTTAGGAGACAAGCCATGCTATGCATTTTGGCGGAAAACTGTGACGAACCTATGTATAAAAAGCTTGTACAAGCTCTATGTAACGAGCATCAAATTCCCTTAATTAAAGTGGATAATAATAAGAAATTAGGTGAATGGGCTGGACTTTGTAAAATTGATAATGCAGGCAAAGCAAGAAAAGTTGTTGGTTGCTCATGTGTAGTTATTAAGGTAAAACATTTTTAAAAAATTAATAATTTATGAAATTATTTAACTGAGATATTATTATGATTATTTTTCTAAATTTTAAAATATAATATTTAAAGTCTGACATAAGTTCCTTAAATTTAAATTATTATTCAGTTATGTTATTCCAATACATATTTTTTCTTGTTTCAATAAAAATTATATAATACATTATTAAATAATGATGTGTAGGTTTGCTGTACCGAATTCACTTTAAGACAAATTTGTTTATTTTATTGATATTAAAAATTATTCATTAAATATTTTTGTTTCAGGATTTTGGAGAAGAAACTCCTGCTAAAGATGTCCTTATGGAGTATTTGAAACAAAGCTCTGTACATTAGGTATATTTTAATAAAATTAATTGAAAATAAACAAGTAATTTCATTTATTTCAAAAAGAAAATATGAATATAATTTTAATAGTATTCTCACATTTCGAATATTATCCCTTTCTTAATGCATTCGTTTATTTTATTTTGAAATATTTTCACAAATGTTTTTATGATTTATCCAATCCTTAACTTGACATTCTCTAAAAAAATTAAAAATATGTGTTATAATATATACATATATATATTTATAAAATACAACTATATTATTAAGAATTAGTATTTTAATTTTTTTTTTAAATTTATATCTAAATTACCTTCCACAATACCAAGCTTCTTTACATTTTGAACAGCGATGTTTAGCAACTTCTTTACATTGCAAACATTTTTTAGAATCCATGATGTCAAGTTTATCGAAATCATATGCTTCACTTAAAATTTGTGCCATACTTTTGATTTGTTCTACATCTACTGAAAATAAAGTTTTTGCCTGAATTTCTGCTAATGTTTTCCATTTTTTATAATATTTTTCTTTAATTGACAAACTTATCTAAAACAATTTAAAAACATTAATTACAGAATAGCTTAGTTTATAATTATATTATACCTGAGGAATTATTTCAACATTTATTGGTCTCTGAGAACTTGGAGTTTGTGAAGATATATTTAAGTAACTTAACCATTTTCGTAGATCAATTAATGGAGCTATTTGATCAAGAACATGTTCCTGCATATACTTTTGCAACTATAAAAATTTTATATGAAAATTTGATTAATTTTTTATAAAATTTGTATAAATTTGTATTAAACCTTTAATAATTGAGACATTCGAACTTCTGTAATATCATAATATGGTCCACATTTTGGATTTAACAAAAGTTCTCTGAGACCAAACCATACTTGACCCTCAAAATTACAAACTTTATCTTGATTTTCTAATTCTAATTTTTCCCATTTTCCATTGTAAATCATAGTTTCTCCTGCAAATAATTTTTTAATATAAATACATAAAATAATTTTATATTTAAAAATTCAAAGTATTTATATTGCCTTTATCATTCAGTTTTTTCCAAGGTTGTAATTCTATTAATTGAGCAAATAAATAAGGAACATCATTTGTGGTCAGTAGTCGCGAAAGTGCACAAAGAGGTAAATTATCTACAAATTCTGCTAAATAACGTAAAATAGAAATGCACCTCATTCCTATATCAAATTCTATTTGTAATTTTTTATCCATTAATTCTTCTAGGCATGTACTAAAATTAATTACTTATTATTTGTTTTCAAATAAAACTTGAAATTTGAACTGTACTTACTTAAAATCTTCACATATTTCATTTTTTTTTGAATACAGAAGCTTTGTAAGATAATTCACAGCATAGTCTATTAAATCAATAATTGAATCATCTACAGTTTCAGCACTGTCAGAATAATACAAAACATTTTCAAGGAGAGAAACTGCCATTCCTTCATGATAAAATACGCTAAATAAAAGAAATGTATTTGTTGGTTCTCCACATAATTCAATTAACAATGGAAAAACTTTCTTTTTCCATATCATTATTTGAATTGCTTCATAGATTAAAACAGGAATCTAAGATTTTAAATATCATAAATTAGTATCTTGTAAATTAAAGTAACTTAAAACTGAATTAAAATGTATTAACTTTTCTAAAGGTAATGAACCATTCCTTAACGCTTTCTTCTCGAAAACCATTTATTTCAAATATACTTTGTTGATTTAGAAGCATCAATTTTTTATGATATTCGAACCATCTATATAAAGGTGTGTAATTAAAAATATTTTAAAATCGGTTTTTTTAATGTAACAAGTTTATGCATACCCATTTGTTCCAATATTTTCAAGCTCTGTAGCTTGTAAATTTTCTATAAAAACTTCAACTTCCCAAGATGATAAAATATTTTCCGTACTATCTGTCATTCTTAATCAGAATTAAATTGATTGTAATTTGAACATTGAAATGTTACCATGTGTCCACCATTTGTAAACAAATTTTATAGTTCGATGACGACGACGCGCGCATTGAACACGGAAAAAATAAGGATTTTTAATAATTATATATACACATATAAATTAATTTACATTTTATTTAGATTAATAAGGTATTTTCTGTCTTATTTTTAAGTAAATAACAAATACTATGTCACAGAAGACAATAAATTCTAATCTAATTATTGTATATTATAATAAAATTATAATTGTTACACATGAGATGATTCATCTCCACTATCAATTGCCATGGCTTCACGATTTTCATATGCCCAAAAACAGTGAAATTCTATTAAAATACTAACCATGGTATCACCTTTACCACTAAAATTAAAAGTATTAAATCTTTTAAGTTAATATTACTAAACGGGTAAATAAGAAAAATTTAAATAAACAATTTACCAAGATAGAAGATCTTGTAGTGTAATTTTGTATGGATCAGCTGGCTTCACCATATCAAATATTTCATCTTTAACATCTTCAAAACTGACAGGTTCTTGTCCAAGTACAGTCATTTGCTCTTGAATTGCCTGTAAAATATAATACTTAGTATTCATTTAATTTTTATTTTATAGCTTAATAAAATTTTTCATAAATATATATTTTTATTAAAATACTTTATTCTGATGTTAAGAATTTCTTTTATTTCTTACCCTAAAAAAATAATTTAGACAAAATATATCTAGATAACCTCGATTATTGATATCTAAAATTCTAAATAAATAATGCAAACTTTGAGGTTCATGACGGTTATCTAATGCAAGAACAAAGTCAAGATAAGTTTTGTAATCCATTTCTCCTTCGTAAGTTAAACATTCTTGAAAAACTCTTTCAAGAAAAACTCCAGTTAATGTACTAGTACCATATCTATTAAATAACAATATATTTAAATAATAATAAAACACATACATTTATTAAAGTTTTTAAAATTAGATGTAAATTTTGTAAAAAAATTTTTAAATTACCCAGATAATTCTTCTTTATTAAGCATGCCATTGTGGTCTTTATCAAGATTTAAATATTGACCATACACTTTAAGTGCAGATGGTGCTGAAAACCAGTTTGCTTCTTGATGGTCTTTTGGTAAATCTTCGTCTCGTAATTCTAAAAGATCATCTAAAAAACTGCATGCTAAAATATCTTGTATTCTTACTCTTCCTGTTCTTAGAGGGTCAAGAAAGAAAAGAAACTTTCTAACTGCGGTACAAACATAAAATGAATGAAATGATTTTTCTAATCCTTCAAGTTGAGGAAGTGTTGGAATTAATTCTAAAATATAATTTTCTAAATCCTGTAAAATTTAAATTGTTTATTTAATAATTTAAACATTTTTATATAAAAGTAATTATAAATAATTGCTTTTATAAAAATTGATTTGTTCTGGAAATTATCTTAACCATTTATGTAATAAATGATTTCTCTTGTATAATTAAAAATTTCCTTTTAATTTAAAGAAATTCAAGATATAATTATATTTGAGTAAAAATTATATAATAATATTGGAAAATATATTTAATCAAATGAAACTATTAGTAAAGAAAAAACAGATTAAATCATTTAATTAATATTGTAATTACTGATTCACGTAGATATCCTTGTCCTGTAACATCATATAATGAAAGTCCTATTCGAGTTTGATGTAACCAAACTTTCCTCATGACATAGTTAAAAAGTGCCATAATACTAATTCTTCCATGTGGATCTCCTTGTTGTAATTTTGCAAATACAACAGCAGTAAAATACAAGTTATATTTTGGTCCAGCAAGTTTTCCAACCTTTCTAAAGTCTTCATAATTAATTAATTGCTCGTCACCCGATATAGGAGGACTATGGTGTTTATCCAATAGTGCCCACAAGGCTTTTAATTCATTATTATCCAATAGTTGTCGTGAGCGTCTTTGTAAAAATAGAGCTCTTGTTTCTTCTCTAAGTTTTTGTGGCAATATTTCATTCTCTTTGGGAATCTAAAACAATTAGACAAATAAAATAAAATAAAATAAAAAAATTCAAATATTTTGAGTCATTTTCACTGCACGTATAATCTTAAAATCACTTATTCATATAAGATTGTTGAAATTATGATTAAATTTATGTGTATATTTTACCTTAAAATAAAATTTGGGTATCACTTTATAAGTTATATCTGCATCTTTTGCATCAGCACCTTTCCATTTTCCATATACTTTTTGATAATGTTCATCCTCTTTCTTCACTTTTTCATTTTCATCTTCAGTAATATCATTAGAAACTAATAAAAATATTAAAAATTTAATTATAAATATATTAATGAAATAATGATAGCTACATATAGAAATACTAACGTTTTTTAGATGCAATATAATTACGAAGTAATGAAGCCAATTCCATTTTTTAAATATTTGAAGGTTAGAAAATTATAAACAATTCTAAACAATTTATAAATACAATTATAATTTATAAAATAAAAATATAGATTATTTCGGAAACTATGACTGAAAATAAATTAACATTATACTTCAATTATTTTTATTATTAATAATGAATCAAATGAAAAATTAAAAACTAAACCGCGCAGCATAGTTAATATCAACAGTATGTGTAATAATACACAATAATAAATGTATTTAAAAAAAAATAGTTAATCATTTATTTTAAAGTAAAAAATTCTAATGTATAACTTTCTTTTAGAAATAAATTAAATAAAAAATTGATCTTTAATTTAATAATTTTATTTTTATTAAAAAAAATGATATTTAAATTAAAATTTATATATTATTTAAACAAATCATTTAATGTTTTGCAAGCAAATATGTTAATAAATGTAAAATTTGATTTTTGACATTTAAGAATATTGTCGGAGATAAAACTTGAAATGTGTATTATTAATAAAAATGAAAATCAATCAAATATCGTGGCTATAAAAGCAAAATTTAAAGTATAAAATAATATTTAAAATATATGCAAGCATATGCTCATATAAAAATTAAATTCTTTAACTGTTGAATAACGAATCACAAAGGAGCATTTTAAATATTTTACTCGTTTCGATCTTCCTGCCTCCTGCAACGACAATTTGAATGCGACGTTGCCAAGTAATTGCTATTGAATTATATATTTAAAAAAACCAGTAAATACTTGCATGTCCTTAATTATATTTGCTGCTACTGCAGAAACTTAAATAATACCAGTCAATATTTTTATTATATCAATCATTTAATTTCATAAAAATACTATAAAATTTAATTAAAAGAAATCTGATGTAAAAACATTATTATGAAAACTATTTGCCATTAACATAATAAAATTACATCTGAATGAACATAAATTTTTAAACATATATTATACCTAAATTAATATTAGATTACTACGTTGAATTATTCAGTATTAAAAATTATGATTGTATTACACTAGATTAATTTATTTAATAAATTTAATATAATATCAAATCCAACATAAATTCTATTTAACAATATTAATTAGAATTCACATGATAGATGTAAATAATTAGTGACTTTACATATAAATTAAAATTAATAACGAATATAAGAAAGATAAAAAATAGGAGTATGCTCAAATATAATTTAAACAAATACGGATTTTAAAATAAATAAATTATATAATTTATAAAGTATAATTCATTTAATTTTTATATTAAAATATTTTTTGAGTCATTTAATTTTTAATATTAATTATATACTTCTAAGAAAAATTAAATAAACAAATACAAAATTCTTTAAACGTATAAAAATAAATTAATATATAAGCAAATTAAAAATATGAATTTAAAAATTCGAAAGTGGCGCTTATTTTTGTAAGTAATCTTAACACGACCGCGAGGGAAACGCGGTTGTCGTATTGCAGTTTAAAAAAATCGTGGCAACGTCGCATGTGGCTTGACGATTCGTTCAGTTTACGAGACTTTTGGTGGCGGTACGCGCGTATGACGCTACGAGTGTTTTTGAAGTTATTCTACGCATCTGCTCTTCATTTCGGAGTAATAAAAAAAAATTAAATTGTTTAAGCTCCCAACGACAAAATTTAAAACGATCATCGCAGGAGTCATGCATAAATAATGTTACGTGAGGTACATCACACAGAGAAGAGGATTGAAAATTAAATAAAGTGACGAGATTTGATTTCTTCTATCTGAGCGCTCGCATTTTGAACTCAACGGCTAAAAGTGTGGTGGGCACGTTCCTGTACACATACGCGAGTTTAAGGATTCGCGCTTATACAACTCCGGAAATTGTATTATAGTTTTACATCATTAATAAGCTCGACAAAGTAGTGAAACGAATCAAGTAACAACAATTGCGATACAAAAATTTTGATGAACCACAAAGATTTGCAAAGGAAGAAACGAAAATACGTATAGTAAGAGAAAAAGGAACAATGGACCCTTTTACACAGGTAAGATGTAATTGTTTTATTTCACTTTCCTACTGATTTATTGCCCCGTTGAGTGCCGGGGGCATGAGAAGGATTTTCTTCACCGTCAACGAAGGCGTGCGTTCGTCGTGTACCTGTCCTAAATCGGATTAAATATTTCGTTGACCAGGATTTTACAGTCTAAAATCCGTATACCTAGCTATAATATGTTTAGCCTTTATCTATTTCCTAAGTATTGGGTATCTTTCTCTTTCATCGAACCCCTTGTTGGTTTTTTTTGTTATATTATAATAAAATTATTATAATAACTATTATTATTATTAAACCAGTTTAAAAAATTATGTATATTTAATTATTTTTATTATTAAATATATATTATTATATTATTAAATAATGAAATTATTAAATATATATTATTATTTTTAAGTTTTAGAATATCGTGATTTATTTTTAATTGATTATGTACAATTATACTATTATTTATTTGGACACCTTCTTTATTTTAAAATTATTTTTTTTAGTTATTTTATTTTCACAAATATTAATATAATCTTATAATTTTTAATATTTATTTCTACACTATCTTAATCTTTCGAGTATTATATGTCAATAAAAAAATGTATAATTTATATAAATAAATAAATTTTTTATTGTAATGTTTACGTAATAGTTATTATTATTATACTGCTTAAGTATTATTTTTGTTTTTAAATACAATAAAAATTAATATACAAATAGATTATTAATCAGTTATATAATAAAATATTATAAATAAATTTTAAAATCTGAGGTTTTAATTATAAGTGTATATAATATGAAAATAAAAACAGAACTTATATATATTTTTTTTATTTTATTGTATATAAGCTTTGAAGAAAAATCAAGAGTTTAATCCATAATTTTTACTTTAATTTTAAAAAAAATTTGTCGAGATTAAAAACTGGAGATTATGTCTCATTATAAAAATGTGACTTAAAATGAACAAAAAATACTTTAAAAAGTTTTAAAAAAAAGCTATAATTTTATTGGTTTTTATAAAATTATTTTTATGATATAAATTAACATTTATGAAAATTGTATAATTTATATACGATTGTACAATAACAATAAAAAAAATTCTGTAATTAATCTAAAGTTAAAACCGATAATTGATTTTATTATCTTACAAAACTGCATGCATAGATAAATTTCGTATGAAACCGATTTTTCTTAGTGAACAAGTATAAATTATTTAAGAAAATACAAATTAAAAAGAAAATATTCGTAATAATCTGAGATTTTTATAATAATTTGAGAAAGTGGAATTTATAAAGCGTACATATCTATACATGTACATAAATAATTTAGAATTTATGAAATAATTTTAGCGTATGTTGGAGCGTGCAAGAGCAAGAAGAGAAAAATTAGATACACAATTGTCTAATGCTGGTCATGATGTTAAAAGAAGACGTAGCCCATTAAGAGATGCAAATGCTATTTTAACTCAAGCACCAGGTATTTATATTCCTAATAATTAATTAAATTTATGTTATAAATTTAATATAAGATGAATTGGAAAAGTATGCATGTGTATGTATTATGTATTACGTTTTGAATATAATTTCCAATACATCGAAATATTTAAATATTACAAATATCTGATTGCAAACTTATATACTCAATGAATTTGAAAAAGAATTTTTTTAAATTGAAACTGTTACTAGTACTAGTACTATAAAATTAAAATAAATATTATAAGGAATCAATTTTTGTTTATTACGATCTTCTTCAAGAGGCATCAGAATATTGTTTTAATAGCTCTGATAGCTTTATATTACATAATGAAAAAATTATTGAAATTTGATCGTTAATAAATTACTAACAAACAATAATAAAGAAGTTTTTAAAATGCATATAAAGAAGAAACATATAAATATGTGCAATTCATACAATTTTTAATTATCATTTTAAACAACGTTTTGTTATTAGTACTATCAAGTATATCAAAATATGCAGATTAGGATGTAACAGTTAATGATAGTTGAGTTTTTAAATGCCCGTTTTGAAACCCAGTAACTTCTAATTACTATTATCTTTATGATATATATATATATATATATATTTTTTAAAAAGAAATGATATTTAACGAAGTTTTCGGCTAAAAATTAATTGTAGCAAGATATTCTTTCAAAAATCTTTTTTGATATGTAAGTACAATATTTATTTTAAAGTATATTATTGAGATTTATCAATTATAGATCTATCAATTATAGAATACATTTTTATTAATTTTATTTATTTTTTATATATTTATTATTATTTTCATTAAATCAATTTGACTGTACTTATGCGGAAATTTCCATTATTCGAAATTTACAATTCACTGTATTAAATACAACTATTGAAGAAGAGTTTCATTAAAGTGATTAACAAAATTAATAAAGCTCAGATCAACGGAATGAACAATTGATTTTAATTTATCAACTATAGCAGTATATTATGTTGTGCGATAAAAGCAAAACTAAAAACAGATTCATTTAAAAAACTAAAGGTTTTTATTTAACCACTCGGTGATCTAATTTTTAAGCAATATTGATACCCAAAGCGCTGAGTTATAAGATTTTTAATTTCATTATTGTGTTCTATTTTATTAGTTGCTTACATTACAAATTTGTTTGGTTCAAATACTTTAAATTTAGACTCGAAAATTTAATTGATAAAAAAATTAATGTAAATAAATATGATGTAATAATATCTTAATTGTGCTAGTTAAAAGAAAATTTTAAATAATTTATTTATAATATGCTAATAATATGAAGCAAAATCAAATATATAAAAAGTAATTCTTTATAATTATTGTAAATATTGTTTATATTAAGTGATTACAGATTCAATTTTAAAAAAATCTCCGACCAAAGCCGTGGAAATCTCCCAATCTCCAAAAGCTAAAACTACAAGAAAGTTTTCTCCTTCTAAGACAGCGGAAAAAATTCTTAAAATTAATGATGAAATCAATAAAGAGAATGGTGATAGTGAAGCTAGAGGCGTCAAATCTAAGCTTCAAAGATTGGGAAAATTATATTCTAGTAAGATATATTTACTAATAGTATAAAGTTTCTATGTAGTATTGAGAATACCTGCACAAGTATTTTAAACTAATTTTGATTAAGTGCTTTTAGTTCTTCGATATAGGCTATAATTAATACAGAATAGCCTAAAAGTAAAAGATTATTCTCTACTTGAATCCTTTATTTACAAGCTAATTTTTTATTGAAACTTAAATCGCAATTATTACAATAATCAACAATTTTATCAAATTTAAATAAATTTAAAAAAAATAATTTTCGCTTCTTTGTTTATCAATATATTTTTAAAATTATTTAGTTTATTATAATATAATAATTATATTTATTTAATCAATCAAAAAAACAAAATTTTATATTTTGACGTTAATATTGCAAATAATCATGTTTGTAAATTACTATTAATTATTTTACGATGTGCTAATGTAATGTATTCATTTTGTTTATATCTAAATACTTATGTAATAAATTAATGGCTTAGATGATAATAGAGAGCTGAGCTCACCTATACATAGAACAGAAGAAAAGTTCGCAATAGAAGATACAAAAGATCAAAAATCTGCAAAACCCTGTGCAAGATTAAATAGATTGGCAGCTCTTGCTTCTGAAATTAATAATTGGGAAGATGATTTATCGCATCCGACATTGGTATATATAAATATATTATTTTAATAGCAAATAATAAAATTACGTTTTAAATACGTATATTATATTTTTTGAGGTAAAACCGACAGTTAGTAAAGCAGAAAGAGTACAAGCCAAATTTAATGAGCAAGTGAAAAATAGTTACGAGCCACAACCAAGTACAAGTGGGATGTGCAAAATTGGTAACGCCAATAAAAGTGGAAGTCCACTAAAGCCTGTAAAATGGGAGAGATCGGTTTTAGAAACTATTGTAAGAAAATAAAAATTTAATATTAAAATAATTAAAAATTAAAAATTAATACGCAGCTACTTGAATCTACATTAATGTTTTTTGAAATAATAAATGTTCAATATTTTAATCTATACGTTGCTAGATGAAAATATAAAAAAAATAAACATTCTTCATTCATAATTAACGTATCGTAATTCCAATACCTTGCAGGATAAAACGGCAGCGGAGAACAAGAGCACTTCATCAAGCCCGGCTACATCTTCGCGCAGCAATGATAGCAGCCAACATTCGAAAACTCCTGAAAAGTTGAAAAAGAACAGTGTCAATAGTGCCAGTTCACCAGCTGTTAGTAATGCGCGAATGAATTCAAAATTCGGTTATAACTGTTCACCTAAAAGTTCTCTCGTACAGTCACCAGGTTCGGTTCTGAGTAAAGCCTCAATGTTCGAATCGAAGGGCTCAGCAACAAAGATCAAAGATCCCGCGGAAATGACGCTATCTGAAAGGAAGGCACTCTTCGAGAGGAATAAGGGTGAAGCTCTTATTCCGAAAGCTCCTCTCACTATGTCTGTTCCTACGAAGATGTTACAGGACAAGGAGAAGCTTTCACCTAATCATAATACAGGTATATTGTGAATATTTTTTAATTTTTTAAAACTTAATAAGGACAATCAAATTTGATATGAAAATTAAAGCCTTTGTTTTAAAATCAAAAATTTGTAGAATGATTAAATAAAATTAGATAAATTAAACGGTTTATTAACAAAAATTAACAATTCATGTGAAAAGTTAAAATAAAAATTTATTATTACATTAATTGATTAATTTTATAAAAAATAAGTTACGCATAAAATAAAATATTTTAGTTGCTGTAAATTTCAAATTGATGTTGCTAGAATTGAATATTTGAATGGTAAATGAACGATCGAAAATTATTAATAAGTATTTAATGTCAAGAATAAGATTGAACTTTTTTTATTCGTTCAATAATATGTTATTTATAAATTTATGACGTTTTAAAAAAGAATTATTTTAAAATAAAATAGTTTATTTATGCAACAAAGCAGAGATTAGTAGGGCATTGGAAGTTCGCTCGATTTTCGAACAAGGTACTTGCACCCAAGAATTGCAAAATAACGTTTTGCAAAATGTTCAAGCCGAACGACAACGAGAATTACAAATGCTCCGTTCTCGATTTAATCGCAATCGCGACATTGTGCAGACAGCTGTTAGTTCTGGGTTGCGTACTAGCGAGAGCAGTGAAGGCAAACCCAACTCCCCTAAGAACTCACCAATATGCCCAGTTAAGCCAACACCTGCCCCTGTAAATATGCTTTTTTTGTTTTATACGCTATTGTTTTGAAGTCATTATTAAATTATTAAATAATTTGTCTTTTTTTCTTTTGAACCTAGGAACAACAACTACCACCACTTCCTCCTCCTATGCCGAGTATGCAGCATATTAAGCAGAACGGTTCTTTGTTCAATAATAAAAATTCACTAGCTAAAAGTAAGTTATTTTAATTCTTATGTAAAATTTGATAATAATAAAGTACTTCAAAAGCTAGAAATTTCAAGTGTTTTAAACTTGATTGATTAACATATCGACATATCGATACCAAAAATGTCTATAAAATTTACCGATTTCATTTAAAAATTTTGTCGTTTATTTAATTAAGAAAATGTCAAATCAAGTAAAGTATAGAATTATTAGGAGATAATAAAAATAAGAAAGTTGAATAATTGTTCTTTATTTTAAAAAATTTAGCGTTTCGTTAGGCCTTTAAAATTTAAATAAAAGTTAGATTCAATTGAAAAGTTGTAAAAGTTTATTCTTTTACATTTTTACTTATTTTAAAAAGAAAGTTAACCACATTAATTTTGAACCACATTCTAATATAATAACTTATTTTTCAAAATTTAAATTGTTTTGATTTAAATTGTTTTTTTAATTAAAATGCTAACGTTTGGTGGTTCATGAAAAATGAATTATCAATTAAAGATTTTTTGAAGGTAGATTTATTAAAATAATTCGCATTGATCAATTGTATTCGTTATCCTAATATTTTAGGCTCTTAAAGGATCTTCTATCACATTTGTGAGAATACCCATATATTTTCCTATTTTTCCACGTTAATGCTCAGGTATTTTGAAATTTCTAGACTAGCTGAAAATTATTTCGTTTATTTCGCTAAGCTTCCTTATCTTAATGAATATCAATTTACATTATTTTTAGTTACTTTAAGCATTATAATTTTTTTAACAGAAACTTTTGTGTTTAAACATTTTCTAATGATACTTTGATAAAAACGATTAAGTTGAGAAGTGAGATGAAATAATGTCTGAATTTTCAGCGGGATTTGAACAAGCACTAGTTTCAGAGCAGTCTTCTAACTTTAGGCAAACGCTTTCTCCACTAAAACCAGGAACCCCTAAAAAACTTGCGGATATAAAACGTATAAAAGTATCACCACCAAAGCCAGGTCATCTTTACCCAGACCTGACTAATATTGAATCCAGTTCAACGGAAACAGAAACAGAATTTACTCCTGGTAGTACAGAGGCTGAAACTGCTACGTTAGATGAACCTACTGATACTGAAATAGGAACTGAGGCAGAGTATTATATTCGTGTAAATAAGTGAATGATAAATTTTTTTTTCATAAACAATTCTATAAGTTTCAATAACTTTAACAATATTTTTAGAATGCGTATTCTGATCATGAAAGTAGTGACGAAAATGACGATGATATAGGAAATACAAGTCTTGGACGTAGTATTTTACAAGTTGTTAATCAACAAACTGCATTCAATAAAAAGGTACAATAATTAAAATTTGCGAAATAATTTTATTTTTATAATAACGATAGTATTTGTTTTATAAATATGGTATAAGTTGATAATTTAAAAGAAAATTGTAATGCAAACAATTTTTTATTTGTAGGATATTATTCAAAGAAAATAAATATTTTGATTATTATATTTACTATTTTTCTCAAAAAATTTAAAAAAATTGAAATTAATTGTATATTATAAAAACTTTATTATATATTTTCTTCGTAAATCTTCAAATAATAATCTAAGCCTAAATCTTTATATTTTAAAAAATTTCATCAAAATATTTTTATCGCAGTTTTAAAAGTAGATTACTTTATTTTAAATAATTAAATATTTAAATATATTCTTTTTTAATTAAAAAAAACAATTATTTTCATTTACAAATTAATAATAAACTAATATTAATTTTATATTTCAGAGATCAATAGATCCTGATCCAGATAGTACAACATCCGATATTTCGGTACTCGATGAAATGGATGAATATCTTGATGAGTGTTTAGCTCTTCAAGAAGTTGGTGAAGAAGGCCCAACACCAGCAAAACTTAATAGAGGTGGTAAAAGTCCTTCTGCTGCTTCTCATAGCTTTAAATATACACAAGGGTAAATATTTTAGAAATTATTTTAATTTTATTCATATTAAAAATAATTTTATACTCGATTTACCGTATACAATTCAGAAATTCTTACCGATCTCCAATAAAGATTATTTCTCCTGCAATGTCACCTAGAACAAATGATCAATACATTCTGGAAGGTGATAATTGTGTACCATTAATGCACAGTGTCAGTCTTTACAGAAAGCAACAGTCACAAGTATATTTACAATATTAAATGTACACATTATTTTTGTTAAAGTATAATTATTGATTAATATTTTTATTCTCTAGACTCCTAAGACGCCAACACGTGTAATTTCTCGAGTACCTAAAAGTGTCGATTCAGTACCTTATAATTTATCTGATAATAGAGAGGCTACTTTAGTCCAAGATAAAGTAAAAAATTTGCTTGATGACGTACAAAAACAACAAACAATCATTGGTCAAGCTAGTCAGGCTTTGAATCTATGTAATTCCACTATAGAATTTAGTGGTTCTCGAGAGCAAGTAGAGGGAGAAAGATTACTGTTGCTTGCAAGTGTGTATCATTAATATTTAATACTTTTTATATTTGAATGGATAATAAAGAATTATTATTTTTTAATCAAAAATACATTTAAATTTAAAACAATTATATGAAAAATGTAAAGTAATTAATATTTCTCCATAAAATTTTCTTTACTATGCTTACGTAGTCTAGATTTGTGTTTATGAACTAATTTTTTAATTTTATTGAATCCATATTGTAGTATAATTTAAAAAAACTATTGCATTATTAATTAGTATTTTAATAGCTCACAGAAGACAAGCTTCATTGAATGAAATTCAGCGTTTAATAGAAGTAGAAGGATCGTTAAAACCAGTAGTTCCAGGGGCTCCTGAAGTTCAAGAGAGTGGATCTCTTACTATTTCTGCAATTACTTTACCGCTTAAGCGAGATTTTTTCCGTCATGTAGAATCTGGTAAGTATTACAAACTAAAAACGTATAGTATATTTATATTTATAAATTTTCTGTTTATAATTAAATTTATCGACGTTTAATTCTCAGAAACATGTTTCCATTTCGTTTGCTTGGTTCACCATTTGGAGACAGTAATAGCGACTCCAGTTGTACAAGCGGAACCGGGTGATTCATGTTTACGCTTTCCTTCTACATTGAAAATACTAGACTTATTTAGTGATTTTAAGGTGACTATTGAAGTTTATTCTTTACAAACTCGAGCGGAAATTCTTCCTCATGAAATCAAATATCACATTCATAATAGCGGAAGTGGCTGCAGTAATTCTATTTCCAATAATAAGAAGGTGTATATTTAATTAACAATAAGAATAATTATTAATAGAGTATTATTTATATATATTAATTATAATATTGTTTATTAGAATGGAACAAAAACACCAAAAAAATTCTTGAAGCAGGAAAGTAAGTTGGTAATGCCAAATATTCAGAGTCCTGCTGGACCATCAGCTGTTCGAACAACATCTTTTTCACTCGCTGGATATGTAATTTTTAGTTTAAAAGAAGTACATAGGCAGCAATTTACTTTAAACAAGGTAAACTATTGATCTCTTTTAATTGTATTTCTATTGTTTGCTTTCTATTAAATTATTAATAGATATGAAAAGTTAAAAGCTTATTTAATGTTTGCTTTATTTTTTTAGGTTCCACTTTCGTCTCCTTTAGAAGGTCGTTTACAAATGCATGTGTCATGTGAACTAACTGTTTCCGTAGATCATCATGGATTTTTAACCATGTTTGAAGATATCTCTGGTTTTGGTGCGTGGCATAGAAGATGGTGTTTGTTAAAAGGAGCTACATTATCTTATTGGAAATATCCAGATGATGAGCGAAAGAAAACTCCTATTGGAAGCCTGGATTTACAGAGTAAAATTTTCTTTAGTTTTACTATGAAAAAATTGAATGATTTTTTTTATTGAAAAGATGTATTTACTTAATTTTAGGTGTAACTACTGCAAACGTAAATTTGGTTTCTCGGGACATTTGTGCAAGACCTCATACGTTTTTACTTGAAACTACGAGACCCGTTCAGTCGGGAGATACAGAAAGTCTAATTATGGTCAGAAACGGATCTTCAACAACAATAAGGTAAATATATTTTTTATAGCTATGATACTTAAATTACTAAAATAAGAATATAAGCTCTTATTAAGCTCCTATTAATTAATTTAAGCATTTATTATTATTTATTTAGGCATCTTTTATCAGCTGATACAAAAGAGGATAGGTTGGAATGGTGTGCAAAACTTAATAAGACTCTGCATTTAATTCGTGCTTGGGAAGGTACATCTACGTAATTATATTAAAATTAATATATATATGTGTGTATATATATATATATATATATATTATTAATATATATAAATTATGCAACATTTTAAATTTTTATAGAATTTTATAGCATTGACTGTTTATAAAATATTAATTTGTGAAATTCATAAATATTAATAATTTAAGTTATAAAATTAATTAATATTACCTAATTTTACAAGTTTTCAGTAGCTGTTTTACTATGACAGTTTTTCAATAATTAAAGTATCTAATATACTTAGAATTATATCAGATTCATTATTTTATAGAATATTTCATTTTATTTAACAAACTAAAAAATATCTTATAATTTAAATTTATGAGAACAAATTTATAGTAATTTCTAACTTCATTAGAAAATTTCATTTCATTAATACAAAGAGAATTTCTCGTTTCTCGACATTGAATATCCGCAATAAAAAATAGAAAATTTTGCAAACTTTTTCTAGATTATTACCATTTAATAATTGATTAATATTTAATTATGTAGATATACTAAATTAATTAGTATATTCTAACTGAATTATTGTAAATATTAAAATAATATTCTAATCCAATATATATTGTAATATTATATATAGATTTATATATCAATACAATATTCATACATACGCGTTTGTGTGTATTTATATGTGTCATTATAATTAAAAAACTCACTTTGTATGTTTTTATATGTTGTATTTGTTACTAATATTAGCATTGGTTTTCATCCATAACGTTTTTTATATATTTAAAATTTATACAAAAATACATACTTTAAAGTATTGTAAGATTTTTAATAAAAATACTAAGTAACGTAAAATTATTCTATTTTGTATTTATTATAATCCTAATATTTCTGAAATTACTTATTAAAATTTTAAACAATATCGCGTATTTAACTAATAGCTAATTTATAAGAATTATATTTATTATTATGATAAATTTAATGAAAATAAATATTAAAGAAAAAAATTAGTTTCTAGTTTATTACTAAATTTTTTCAATTTTGTAATTGTTCGAGACGTGTAGATGAGTCAATTGACAATATTCTATTATTTTAGACGTTGCTATGACATTTAATAAATGGTGGCTACTATACTTAGATATTTAGATGAGGATTATTGGGTAAGATGGTAAGATAGCCTATTTAATATAAATTTTATTTAATGAAGGATTAAATAATGTTACTTATATTCTTGACTTACAACCATTTTCATAAAAATTTCATCGATTTATAACACTCTGTATTTAGTATTTATTATTATTGCTATTAAATAATAATATTAAATAATTGAACCAAGATAAATTGAAAAATGATGATTTAGATATAAAATTCTTTTTATTAATATCTTTGCATTCTACATACAATTTATTGATCTTGTAATTTTAATGGTTCCACTCTGATTTTTTAGACCGTTGTTTGTTAAAATTTATGTAATAAAATTAGTAAGACGTTAAATCAAAGTAAAATTCAGTTTATAAAAATTATTAAAGACCTTGATATTTTACCGAAAAAGAAGTAAATTTTAATACTATTTCTAATAAGAATAAAACATTTGAAATGAAAAATTAATTTTATTTGTTCATCATACTCAATAGTTTGAAATTATATACTTTTCATGCTCTGGTTTTTATAAAAAAATTCTATTTTTAAAGCTTTGTATGATATCTCTGAGGATTTTTCGAATATTAGCGAGATCCATACTTTATTTTTGAGATTTTTTTCAAAAGTTAAGGCTCTCTGTATAGTTTTGATTCTATTTTATATATGATAAATAAATTTTTCGCGTATTAAAAATAGTGTGTAAAAGTTTACATTATGATAAACCTGTTCCGTAGTCATATTGATGAAGATTAAAAAACTATTTTCAAAAAAAAATAATAAAAAAAAATTTTCAAAATACCTTATTACAATGATTATTTTCACATAAGCTTACCATTTATGTTATGTATTGTACTCTTACTTTAACATCCTTTAAGTATTTCAAAGAAAATTTTAATGAATTCTGATAACATTTTAAGCTATTTTTTGTTTGAGGTTGGTTATACTAATAAATAATCTGTGATTATTTTAGTTAACAGAAGATTCGCCTTTCCTTGCTGTAGGATTTTAAAATTGTTATCAATTATTAATTTGAGATGAAAATTTTGGTGAGAATATCTCATCAATAGTTTTTTTCTTACTATATATATATATATATATATAATATATATACAATATACAAAATATGTAATATATACTCTATTTATATTCAGGTATTTATAGGTGTATAATATATATTCTATAATCAAAGATTTGTCAATACATACATATTTCATCTAATACTATGTCTTTCATGTTTTTTACTTACGAACATTCATGCATAGTTATTTACATTATTTTCTTTACATTTCTTAAATCATAATTACTTTTTACACGTATTCATATTACGTACTGTTATATACTTTTACACTTATATTTATACGTATTATTTATTTACTTAATTATTCTTCTTTCTTCGCTATTTCTGATATTACCTTCCATTGATACCTTCTTCCACTCTATTGGTTTCTTTTCTATGTGCTCCAATGAATCTTATGCATTGGTTTTTATGTTACTTATCACCGTACATAATACTCTCCTACTTTATTCCATTGAATCTCTATAATATTGTATTACTCCATAATGTGTTTTTTGTTTATTGTACAATCTGCAATTCTTCCTGGTTTTATTAACCAGTGCTTATTGTTTATCATTTTATTGTTTATTCTTAATCTCATTAAAAATTTTATTCCATGTTTTCTTTCTTTCTTTCTCCTTATCAATATTATTCTAAACATTTATCTTTTTTATTTCGTACTTTGTTTCTCTACTTTGTCCTACTTCTATACATTTAAAAAAATTTTTTTTCTATCTTTATTTTTATGCATTTTTAGAGATTTTCGCGTTTTCGTTGTTTATTATTTTAATTTTATACTTGATTTCTTTCTTAGCTGCCTTTATTTGTATTCTGTTTATTTTTGTTTCTAGCATCATAATGCGATTTGAAGTGTTTTTCTCTAGATTTAATATCCATTTTATGTACTTTTTTTCATTTCTTTTATCTGCTTGCAACTTTTCTATCTCCAGATTACTGTTAAGTGGATTAATATATTTTCTAAAAGTGTATCGAATAATTTCTTTGTGTTGAAGTCTTTTTTGAACCATCTTTCTATTATACATATACTTTATACTTTATACCCTTATGCAATATGAGCTGTTTGGATTATAAATTGAATGTATTCAATCTTGTTCTTATTGTTGTTACTGAATTTGTATTTTAAATATATCCATTGAATGTTTCTATTTGTTGCCTTTCTACTGGAACTCGTTATTTTAATTTTTTATTTTATTTTTTGTATTTAGCTTGAAGCTTTTTCTTTTCTAGTAGCTTCTGAAAATTCTTAGCAGTTGGTTTAATTTCTCAACAAAATTTTCTCAGTTTTCATTTTTGTAATAATCTTCTCTTTTGTGATTATAAAATTTATAAAATATTAATTTGTGAAAAACATAAATAATAATGATTTAAGTTTTAAAGAAGTCTATATCATTTATTATATACTCAAGTAAATTCTTTCATTGAAGTTGAGAGTAATTTAAAATATACAAAAAAAATTTTTTTTAATAATTTATGTATCATGTGTAATGCTTTCTATTACAATTACAATTAATTTACTTATGAGTAAACTTGAACAGCTCTGAAAACTAATATTAATAATTTGATATATAATATTAAATTAAAAAAATTAAAACAAAGGTTTTATTTCGCTAATTTTTTTCTCATTTATTTATATAAAACGTTCTAATAATAATTTAGAAGTTGAGCGTACTTTATGTAAACTATTTTTTTATATAGTTGATCTTTCTGTATTCGTATTTAACATTAATAAATTTATTGAAGCATAGTAACGTTTCTTGCAATTACTAGATTACCTTCATATTATTTGAGTACAGTCAATACGACTCCTTCGATTAAAAACATGTCTGACAAAAGTATTGAAATACTCCGCGCGTCATATTGTAAAATTATTAATTAGGCGAGATATTTCAGCGAGAAATGGATTACTAATAATAATTACATTTTGGAAATGCGGCTTCAACCAATACCAGAAATAAAACAATATGAAAAATTCCCGTCTAAAAAGTAAATATTTTTCGTAGGATAAAACGAAAATATGTCAGCATAAAAATGAAAGAAATATTATTTTAGCTGAGGTTTAAATGTATGCATGGAAATTTTACTTTATGGTAGTATTTTATAAGAAACTGATAGGAGTATAAATATGATACCGACATTTTAGTACAGTATTACGCAATAGTTAGATGAAAATTTTCACGCAATGAAACGATAGCAAAGTTTGGATTCTTGGGACAAACTACTAATAGTTGTACAATGCCTCTGCATCAATAGCGCATAAAGACGAGAGCAAGCAGTAAATAAAGATGAGGTACCGAAAGCCTATAGAAGCAGGATAGTGGATTGGAAGACACCCCTATTGGTTGCATATTTGATTCATTAAGTTTTTCTGGGTACCCATTTTCGTTAAAATTTCAATCTCTTCCTTCTTATGGCTACCACTCTGTTTGAAACTATAATGATAGCCACCGATACCGCTATTGTTGTTCTCTTTCTGCTTCGTGATCGTGATACTTTTATACTGAATATAACTGTCCAGCAGGGGTGTAATTGTACATGTCATCATCAAAAACGACAACACGATAATCTATCGACAAAAAATATCTGCAATTAACATTCTAATCTACACGAAAAAATTATTTCATATCTTTACGATTTCTTAATTATAAATGAAATTCATATGTTACGTATTGCTCATCAGTTAATGATATGGTAATATTTAATTGTTGATACTTATCACAGCCATTATTTTTATAAGTTTCTGGTTTAATAAATTTAAAAATTTTTTAAAGATTTTCAGAATAATAAAATTCCGAATTATTGGAATATATTTAATTTTTTATTATTTGATTTAAATTTTGTCACCACGTTTTCATTTTAAAATTTTTAATCGATGTATTCATATTTTTCACAGAGTTCTACAAATATATCTGTCTTGTTTTTAAAAATGTTATATTTATAAACCGTACAAAAATTTTACTGATATAATAAATTTTTTATCAAAGTAAGTAAAATAGAATATTTTATAATGAGATAAAATACTTATATATAATTTTCTTTTGAATGATCATATTTTAAAATTAAATTATTACATTTTACAATTCGACTATAACAGTTCTTTTTTACAACAGTATAAAAAATAAATATTATAAAAAACTAGTAAAATTACATAAAATATGAATTTTGATCTTAAAAAATAATCTAATTACTTTACACTAAAATTTCTTAAAAATTAAGTTACAAATGTAAGACCATAATTTTTAATCATATTATCTATAGTTTATAGATATTTTTATTGATGTAATAAGAATATCAATAACCGTATATTGATTCTTTACATTACTTTGAGTTATTTTATTACAGCTAAACAATTTGTATTGTGAAATATTGATATTTATTTTTGATTGAATCAAATTAACGAGAACTTTAGTCATAGTATATAATAAGATTTTAGTTATTAAAAAATATATCTAATAAATTATAATGAAATCTATACTGTATTTATATATTTACTACATCAAAAAATTCTATTTGATAAATTAGCATCATAATTTTTATTAACTATATTTATAAGTGAAATAAATGTATTACAAACTTCAAACTTAATAAATATTAATACATGTATAATAAAAATTATTAAATGCACAATGAAAGAATTACCGTTTGTAATAACAAATTAGTTTGTTATAAATAAATGCAAATTTTTATTTCTCTTAGTTTTATCTGCTTCATATCTCCAAAAATCATCATATAAAAAGTAAAAATTAGTTGAATTTAATTAATACTAATATTTAATTAATACTAATTTTATTTTTAAAGTATTATTATTAATTACCTATAAGTTCGACATTAAATATCATTATAAGTTTAGTTATAACATTTATATCAGTTGTTTAAAAAAAAATTATAATAATATTTCTTTTATGAGTAATTTTGTTTCAAAAAAGTTTTAATTAATCAATTAATTTGTATTACTTTACAAATAATAATATATTATAATTAATACATTTTTTTGTCTTTATACATAATGAAGTTAAAATGTTTGTATAGGTCTTTTGGCTTTTTCACAGAAAATAATATAAACATATCTGTGAATTAATTAATTTATTATAAACATTTTCAAAAAAATTGATTAAACAATCAAGATTCGGTCACCTTTTATATCTTATAAGAATTTTAATTTTGAAAAATGCGATTATTTTTTAAAACTTTTGATACTATTCAATGTTATGTTCCTCAAACTATTTTTATTTTATTCATGCATTTTTTTATAATACCTTAACAATTATTGTTAAAAGTTAATAATTATTAAGAATAATAGAATATTAATTCTTTTACTATATAAATATTGATAAAGTTGAAGAATTTACAAGCCTGCAATATTAGAGCATTGTAAATTACATTAAATTAAAAAGACTTTAAAAAATCAGTCATGTATATATATTTTATATATATCTTACAATATATGTTTTAAATTTGTATTTTTTTCCTACATTTTCTATTTAAGAGTCTACATAAATTTTAAATTGCTCAAGTTTTTATGGAAATAAAAAGTATTAAATTTCAAAATTTAATCAATATTGCGAAAAAAATAACAAAATAAGAACAAACCAATAAGAGATTTAAATTAAGTTAAAAAAAAAGTATAGTTAAAAAGTTTCTTTTTAACTATATATTTGACGTATTAAGGATGCATCAGCAGACTTGGCTTTGCATGACTGTTATATAGACTTACGTCTCCTTCCTATTTTGCTCCGAAAGTTTTTTCACTAAATCCCCATTTACGATAAATTTTAATCTTTGAGTTAAGATTTTCCCTTATCCTTGTAGAACACTGGGAAAATGCGGTTATATTATTACTTTCTCTTCATCCAAAATTAATCGTGCCTCATCTCTAATTGGATTTCTAATCAATATTTCTTCCGGAGCAGTGCTAACTGAGGTGATGATATATTCTAAGTTATATCTAAATCCGTCGATGTTTGTTGAAATTGTTACAAGCCCTTCTATATGTGTGAAAGCTTCTCATTAATCTCTCAAAATTGTAGGATCACTTAAATATTATTACAGATTTTATTGAAAGAGTCTAATAATTTTATATAACAATCAATTAAAATAATTATAATTTAATTTTTTAAATTTATAATTTAAATTTCAAGATATTTACTTTTCAAGGTGTTATTTGAGAATGAAAAAGCTGATGCTATTCATGGTATCATTGAAGTAAAACATTGATGAAACTTCTTCCTCTTTCCCACAATTGGCCATCTTGATGTTCGTCCATCCAGGACGATTATTGCTCTCGGGAAGATCTGTTATGTTCTATTATCTATTATTTGTTTGTCTATTATCCTCCTTGTCTATCATCTATCTATCTATCATCCTCGATGTCTATAACATCTTCGAAAACATTTTTTTTAACCGTCTCTGAACTCCCTATTGCCTTTGTTGGAAAAAGTCAAGTATATTTAGTAAAGGCGTCTACCAGGACTAGCATGTATTTGTATTTTTCACAGGCAGTGGTCCCGCGTGATTTGTGTAAATATTATCCATAAGAACAGCACCTTTTAGAATTGTATTCAATAATCCTTCTTGACGTCCTAACTTTCATACTCCTAAAATGCACATAAAACAATTTTGAATTATTTTCTCAACTCTTACATTGAGATTCTTGATAAAATAATCCTTTGATAATAGTGCAGAAGTTTTCCGAACTCCGAAGTACCGTACTTCATGTACTCTTTTTATAAGCTCTTGACTCGTACGATCTGGGATAACGAGCTTTTCTCCAGGTCCATCTTTATAGAACAGCACATTGCGTAAGGTGTAATCTTGGAATTCTTCATTCTTTAAACACAACTTGACAACTGCTAATCTGTCACCTTGATCCTGAGCTCTTACTATTCTTACTGTGAATTCATTTTTTATGACATTAATTGAATCTACTGGGCTAAAAGCATCGACGTGACGCATTCTTCTTTCCTCTCGATGCTCTATTTCTTTATCAAAAAAATAATATTTAATGAATCGTATATATATGTAAAACGGTAAAAATTTAAGTAATGTTAAGATGTTAAAAATATAAGTTAGAGATAAGCAATATATTATCAATAATTGTAACAATGTATAAATTCTTCGTAAATAAATCTTATACTTCGAAATCTCTCTTAATTTTAATGAATTATTATTTTTAATATGTCTCTTTTGATCATGTGTATGATTTAGCGATGTATGACTTGTAAATTTAGATATAATATTTAATTATGAAAAAAATTGTAATATTAAATTAATTTTTGTTTCTTTTTATTGTTCTTGCAAAGAAAAATAATGTATTTATTTATTTTTCTTCTTAGTATTATTATTTCTTATGTTATTAATTAGTAATATTTTTTTAGAATTTTTTCAGAGTTCTATTAATATTAAATAATTCCATGCTTCTAATGTATAATTTTATTATTTAATGCTTTTTAATGCTTTTAATGCAAAGTAATGGAACATAAAGTAACTTTCACTGTGGGTAAAGGTGAGCAACCTAACTTTCCTTCAGTCAACTTTTCATTTAGATCCGTTTCCCTCCCTTTCTGTGCGTGTTCCCTCTCTCTTACTCTTATTACTGCTCAATATGGATCTTGATTTAGTTCTCTTTTAACTGTTCAACTGCCTTTCTTTTTCTTTCTTACTATAATTCTTTTCTCTCTCTTTTTTTTAATCTATCTCACATTTTCTTTACTGACCCCAACTCTTTTTTCTTGCTACCTCTTTCTCTTTTGATATTTCTATTTTTTTTATCTCTCTCACTCAATTTTTTCTATCTTTATCTTTTTTATGTATTCAAGTACATCTGGCAAAGGTGCATTATTTGTTTTTTACGTGCATACTGAAGGCTTTGAGACATTCTACAATCTAAATTCAGCTTTATTAAAGTGAGAAGTTGTATGATCCAATAACTTTAATAACTTTAAGGCAAGAGTGAAAATCAAACACGAGTCTGGCCATCTTCATGAATTCTATAAGACCGAAGACTAAGTACATCATCAGCTGCCGGTGTATAAAAAATTTGGTATGCTGAAAGTCATAAGCTCTAATTTAACAGACTTCTGGAGTGTAAATACGCCGTGTGTTTTTAGTATTAAAAATAGTTTCTCATTAGTGACTTGAAAATCCACCGTTAAGTATCTTTCTCCAATCTTTCAAACTTTTACAGTTTTATTCTTTAATAAAATAAAAGTTATCAAAATAATTAAGGCAAATAAAGAAAATTATATTTTTGTATATTTTTTATTGAATTAGATATTACTAAATCTAATTTTATTTAGTGTATATATTAACTAAATATTTAATAATATTCTCTTCTTAGTTCTTTATTTACTTTCCTGAAATTTTTTTTTATATAAAAATGAAAATTAATAATCTGACATATTAATAATGTTCCTAAACGAAACGCCCATATAAATATATAATACTTACAAATAATAAACAATCTATAAATAATATTATAAAATTATTACATTAAACAATAATAATTTTCCTGATAATTAACTATTGTCATATTTTTTATGTATCTAAAAAGTTGTTTTGTGATCAATTATTGAGCTAGAGAAAATAACGTAAAATCAATTTTCTATCCAGAGACAATATTATTAGAGAACTTTCTTATTAAAATTTAATTATAATTAACATGAATTATCATCAATAATGCTAGTTCACATGATATAATAAACAACTGGGTGGTTGATAATAATTAATAATTAAATTAAAGAGGTTTGTCGTTTAAAAATCATGATTTGATTATTTTTCCGTTATTTTCGAGTATTTTGTAACCATTTATTTATAACGTAGCTTCAGCCAAGATTTCATTAAATAATGTGAATCGAATTCACCTTGCATGTAATTAATTAGTTAATTATACTGCTTTTTTATCAGATGCATTAATCATATGCTAATCGTATTAATTCAAATTATTTTTAACTGCTTATTTATTTATGTTCGTTATATTATTGACTTTCGATACAACAGATAATTTAATAAGAGCTAATATGTTAACTTAATTTAATAAGAACTAATAGCGAATATGTTAACTTGATATAATTAGTTAATATTATTATTATTTATTTATTTAAGAATAATGTATACATTCTTATTTATAATAGTATATTGTTTCTGATTTAAATACAAATATTGTCATTTAACTTAATTTTTATATAATTTCATACATATATTTTTCTATTTTTTTTTTTTAATATTTTACTATTGAGATTTTTCATTATTTCTTTCTTTTTCACTTTTTTAATCTTTTTTTAAATAAATAATTACAATAAATAATAAAAATTTGTTTTCTTTTTTTATTATTTTCTTCCTATTCTTTGTAATATACCGTAGTAACATTATATTCTTTTAATACAATTTCATTGTTTATTTACTATTTCCGTGGGGTTCGCTTGTGGATGATAAATAGGAGTCGTCCAAGGTTCCGCTCACCAGGATTTACACACGTTCGTCCAGGCGTTGCCTCGGAACTGAGGAGCGTTGTCCATCAATAGAGCCCGGGGAAATCCCCAACGCATAAAAATTTCCTTCTCCAGGAGCGGAGCGACGTTCTTTACCGTAGAATTCGACACGAGGAAGGCTTCGACCCACCGGGAAAATAAATCCCTGACGACCAGCAAGAATGTCTTTCCGCGGGTCGTCCTCGGATACGGTCCCATGAAGTCCAGGCCGATGACTTCCCACGGCGTTTGCGGTTGGCGGGATCTTCCATTTCTCTTTGCCAAAGGTTTGGCGGCCTTTACCAGGGCGCATGTCTTGCAGCTCGCGACGTATCTGCGTGAATCCGACGTGAGGCTGGGTCACGAAAAACGCTCGCCGATAGCTCGTGCTGTTTCTTTTCCTCCGAAGTGTCCCGCTAGGGCGTCCTCGTGGAAATACGACAGGATGGCTGCTCGTCGGTTCCGCGGCACGTATAGGCGCCCCTTCCAGTAAGCGCGCTCCTCTTTTTCCTGCAAGTTTTTCGTTTGTGTTCTCTGTGGCGGTCCAGCTCGGTGCTGCAACAACCATTCGTCCGTTGCTTGTGCCAGCCACTATGCTCGCCTCGAGTGTAACGGCCTCCGCGTACGTCAACGTGACAGGTCTCGTCTCAGCTGTTCGCTCCGGGGCAACAGGGCCTCGCCGTCGGCCGGGTCTTCTGCGAATTCTTCCACTCCGGGATATCGGGAAAGGGCGTCCGGCTGCTGGTTCTGGCGGCCCGGGACGTGCTGCACATCGAAGGAGAAACCACGCAGCAACATCGCCCAGCGCGCCAACTGACCGCGTTCGCCCTGTACCCGATCCAGCCAGGTGAGTGCGGCGTTGTCCGTATGGAGGAGGAACCGTTTGTCTTCCAGGAGCGTGCGGTATTTCTTTAACGCCCAGACCACCGCTAGGCATTCCTGTTCGTTGGAGTGGTATCGCTGTTCGCGTGGCGAAAATTTTGCGGAAGCGTATGATAACACGTCGCGGCCGCCTCCCTCAGTCTCGTAGTAAAGCACGGCGCCCATGCCGGTGCTGCACGCATCCGTCTGCAAGACGAAGATGCGGTCGGGATCCGGGCGGTGTAGCTCCAGGCTCCCGCGGAAAAGGTCCTTCACCTCCTCGAAGGCCCTGTTGAGGGTCGCGTTCCAGGTCCACGGCTTCTTGCTTAGGAACTCCGTGAGCGGCAAGGCCGTTGCATCAAAACCAGGGACTTACTCGCGGAGCCACCCGCATACGCCAAAGAAACCTTGCAGTTCCTTCCTGCTGCGAGGGGTGGGGGCTTCTAATATGGCTCGTACGTGTTCCGGTTTCGCCGCGTTCATTTTATTCCGGACAACATGCCCCAGGAATGGCAGTTCGCTGCGGCCGAATGCGCACATGTCCGTAGCGACTGTCAACCCGTAGGTTTCCAATCGCTCGAACACTAGTGCGAGGTGTTGGAGGTTCTCCGGCCAGTTCTGGAGTACACGCAGGTGTCGTCTAGGTAACATAGGCAGCAATCTCTGGTGAGGCCGGCCAACACTTCTTGGCTGACGAGCTGCGTGCACTTCCTCCCTACTCCCGGAAGCCCGAACGGCGTCACCCGGAAAGCGTATTGACCCCCGTCCGGGGTGACAAAAGCTGTATAACGTTTTGCCCGTTCGGTGAGCGGAATTTGCCAGTATCCGCTCCGCAGGTCGAGGGTGGAGAAGATAGTTGCTCCACCGAGGTCTTTGAAGACTTCGTGGATAACTGGCAGTGATTGCGCGGAATCCTCGGTGATGCTATTGAGGCGGCGGAAATCAACGCAGAAGTGAAATCTGCCGTCCTTCTTCGTTACCATGACAATGGGTGATGAGTATGGAGACGAAATAGCCTTGATTATTCCATCGGCCAACATTTCTCGTACCTGCTTTTGTATCGCCTTCTTCTTGTCGGCAGAGTAACGTTACGGAGGAACACGGAACGGTCTCTCATCCGTGAGTCGTAGTTCGTGTTCGATAAAACGTGTCTGTCTCAGCGGACCATATCCGTCGAATATACCCCGGTGTTGGACGACGAGTTCTCGGATCGTACCCTCGTGTTCGGCGGGGAAACTATGTTTCACTCTGGACTCTCGTCTTTGGGACGGGTTTCAGGTGCCAAGTGGCCGAGGAATATTTTTTTTCGATTCTTTGTTTCGATGTATATACATCCTTGGAGATGATCTTGGAAGACATGGTTCTCCTAGAGCCAGCCGCGGCCGAGGATGGCGTCGTGACGGAGTTCCCTAGCGAGCAGGAAGGTGGAACTTCCGCTTATACCACCGGCTTCCCAAGGGAGCTCGCACTCTCCTTCTATGCTGAGTTCCGCGCCCGCCTTTGCCAGGAGAGCCGTAGGTGTCCGTGACGGATGCGCAGAGATCTCCATGTCGATGAGGCCAATCTTCACGAAGTTGTCACTGGTTCCTGAATCTATCAGGGCCATAATCGTGTGGCCATGGACACGCAGCCTCAAGGTGGCCGTTTTCTGGTCGGGGTCTTCTAGCGCGGAGGCACTTATTGCGACGTTTTTTTCTCGGGGTAGGTCGTCGCAGTCCTTCCCGCGCGGTCGTTTCCCGGGTATTGCGTTTCGGGTTGAGCGCGCTGCTACTTCATTCCGGGACGTCGTTGGCTCTTGTGGGCCTGAGGGGATCGTTCTTCCCACTTCGGTCAGCGTCATTTCGGCGAGTCGGCGGTCCGCGTTTCCTTTTTTCTCGCTGCTACGGTTCTGTCCATCCTGTCTGCGACCTTGATTAGTTTGCTAATCGAGTCGAAGCTTCGTGTCTTGATGTGAAAGCGTAAGCCTGGGCGTAGCATTCCGATGATGAGCTCGATGAGTTCTTGCTCCGTGATTTCTGGTTCCAATCTCCGAGCCAGATCTCTTTTCTTAAGGATGAATATATCTGTCCTTTCGTCCTCTTGTTGCTTCTCGCTGCGTAATGCGAATCGCATTTCTCGAAGTGTGGATTCGTCAGTAGTATCCCCGAAATGGCCCGTATAGCGCACATGTGCTCGGGCGAGAAAATGGAGTATAGAGCCATGGCCCTAATCATCGACCTTATAGACGAATGCCGTGAAGTCAGGTTTACCCAACCCGCCGGGGTACAATATGCATGGGCTGCGCGTGAACTACCCGAGACCAGACATATTAGTGGTCACACTTTGGGAGAGTGGAGCTATGAGGCGATATTTATAAGTTCCGATTACTACGAAGCGTATCTACGCAACCATGGTCGAGTCCGTGTAGGTGGAGATTTGGCGCCCAGCGCGGGGACGTGGTCTTTAAGTGACCCCTCGATAATCTTAATTGCTATGAACAACAACCCTGACTCAACCGGCCTGGGCCTCCGGACATGGATCTTGTCCCATCTGACATACCCCTTAGCGTATACATTCGACGTATACCGGGTTGCCATCATCTTGGATGGGCAGGACGATGAACCCGTAGAGGAGGCATACATCCGTACAGCGTCACTCGTTGACATAGTGCGGCACCAGACCAAGATTATATTTTTATTCCCTGACAAGACCCGGGACCCTTGTTCCCTTGGTGGATTACGCCGTGAGCACCACAGACTACCCGTCAATAAGACTGCAACTATTCACGACGTTAGCACCGCTCTCGAGTGTATCCTCATGGATTGTCTCAAACAACCCGATCCCCTACGGGCCCGGAAGAGCCTGTAGTACACCGCATGGCAAGTGGCGTACTAGACCGCATCCGTCGCGGGCAATATTTGCGACGGGCCTTCGAGCAGATAAAACGGATCCTAGCAATTCAGGACTATGTAGTGTCGTCCCCGGAACAAGGCACGGCACATTCCCCTTCTGGGGCGAAGTCACTGACTTAATTATATGGTACCCCTGGATCAGGGCGGTTTTGATTCTTATCAGAGTTGGCTGAGCATCAGGGCAGTGATGGCCAGGGTCGGAGATTTCCTATGCGATAGAGTACATGAGAAGGATTTCCATCGAGTGTGGCCCCCTATGTGGGACTCTCTCTTTGTGTTGGGTGCAGGTGTTCATGTAGGGAGGCGTACGTTCCCTTGGCGGAACGGTTTACCATCCGGTTGGCGATGGACAGCACTGATGGACATACTACTCAATATATGTAGTTTTATGGTAGTGAAGAGGATAACGGAAATAAGACTCGGAACAGCCGGCGCTGTCACCAGCTTCTATGCGCAAGGTGATGACGTAATATTCGCTACCCCTTCGTTACCATTCGTCCAGTACATTATACACACATACACGGCTGAAGGCTATGAAGTAACGCCAATTAAGACATATATCGCCAAGCACAGGGGGGAGTTTCTCAGACGGTCGTACGAGATTGAAGGCATCATCGGGTATATAATGAGGAGTTTTGTCAATCTACGGTTTAGGAACCCAATTCAAGAATCGCCCATGACCCCGGGAGAGCGTGTATATAGGATATTATCACAATGGCATCTGCTTAGCCTACGATCAGCTTGAGCAGATAGATCAGCGTGGTTGGCACTGGATAAGTGGGCGAGTATGGGTATCGATAAAAGGAAGGTTGCTGCATACGCCCTGACCCTGAACCCCCCAATTCGGCGGGTGCGGCGGGCGTTGGCCCGGCTAGCTCCGTCGGTAGAGCATGAGACTCTTAATCTCAGAGTCGTGGGTTCGAGCCCCACGTTGGGTGCCAATTGATGTGTCCTCACCATGTTGGGAGGTGAGTGTCAAGGGAGGAAGAGGGGGCAGGAAAAAAAATTAAACAAAGAATATGGAAATTAGGCACGAGTCCTTCCTCCCGTTTTTATAGATCGAGAACCCCAACGGTTTTTTAACTTTCGCGGAAAGTTAAAAAACCGTTACATGTTACCTGATCTATATTATTGCGCGTGTGATTGTTTTATTTAACGCGCGCCGGCCTGTCGCCGGCGGACGGCGCACGACAATAGAAATAGAATAGAGTATATACTCATATATAATATATACTTTATAAGACATTATTTTATATTAAATTAGTAATTGTACTATCCGCATTTATGAAATATTTATTGTTGGTCATAAAATTTTTGCCAATAGAGATAAAATCTATCATTGTCCACTTTTATATTTAAATTTAATATTTTTTTTATTTTATTAGCTTCGTTAATGGTATGTTTATAAAATGGAAAAAAATAGTAGATAAAACTGGGCAGAGAAATTCTAAATAAGAAAATATATTATAATAGTGACAAATTTGAAGTTTAAGTCTAAGAAAGTTAAATACTAGATCCATTGTATGTATCATATTTAACTTACACAAAATCATGAATGAATATAATACCAAGTTTACCCAAAATATTTTTTAATCAAAAGGGAAATTATAGATGATATAAAAATCCTTGGTCATTACTTATAACAAGAATTTAATTTAACAAAAAATACACAAGAAATAGTATTAAATACACGAGAAAACTCGTATTTTATTGATTTATTTATTTACAAAATTAATTATTAAAAATAGTTTTATCATTTTATAAATTTTGATAACGAATATTTTATAAAAAATTATTTTAGATTATTTTATATATAATAATTATTATATTTGCTTAAATTTTAATTAATTTAAGCATTGTGTTTAAACTAATTATTATACAATTTAATTGAATTTTGCAACTGCAATAGAGAAAATTCGAGATAATGAACAAAACAATGAAATTAATTATACTAAATTTAGATTGAATAATATATATATTATCTCTATTTATGTACGTCCTGGTAAAATGAGTGAAAATAGAATAAAAAATGAATTTATCATCAATTTTAAAAAATGTTCTTCAAAGTATTTTTTGTTGCGAATAGTTCTGTCAGCTTATTTTCTATATATACATTTTATATATTTTTTATATATATATATGTTTATTTATAGATATATTTTTTAATATTACGTATAAATACAGAATGAATACTATTAGTAAAATATTCTTATGCTTAATCTGTCAGTAAAATTTTTTCTGGTAATTTCAGCAATTTATTCTCATAAAATAATGCGAATAGAAATTTTTTTAATAGATGGCTTAATAACTAAATAATCATGATTTTAGATACGAATGCCTCTTAAATATTAACTTTATAGATGCTTTAAAACCTTATCATTATTCAAATGCTTTCAATTATTATCTACAAAACTATCTATTCACTATAGCCAATATAAAATATGTAAAACTTCTCTCGAGCAATAAATTTTGCATTTATACTTAAATCAACGTGAAAAAGATTTCATAGTTATTCGTATTTTTAAGAGAGAATCATTGTAATTCACGATAATCTTTTTTACAGAAAATTTTTTTTAAACTTATTTTTTTTATTTTTTATTTATTTCTTCTTCAATAACTTTTATAAAATAAAACAAATTTTTAATTTTTAAGCTAATAATTGTCAACTTTTTTGTAAATAATGTTATCTATTTTTTTAATATATAGTATACTAACCATGGATTAATAGTTTTTAAAATAAAATAATTTATATACAAATATAACCAATCCATTTATTAATATACAGTCGATATCAAACGTATTTTTTTTTAAATTAAATACTTATTTAAAAAATTTTTAAATTAAAAAATATAGTTTCTCGATAATTTTTATCCACAAAATTAAATTTTTGTTTCATTAAAAAGAAATTAATAGAAATTTTATTGAGTTCAAATTAAAAAATAACAGAAAATTTTTAATTCTATTAAATTTATTTATTACCAATAAATTAGATGTATCATATTATAAATCACATACTATTATGTATCATAAATAAAATTGTTTGTAAAAATATTGTACAAACAGTTAAAAAAAAATTATATATTTCAAAATAATTTTAATTTTAAAAGAAAATATCTAAAATATAATTGCAATAAGTTATATAATTGATGAAGTCAATTATGAATATAACTTTCCTTTCACATTATTTAATCTATATATAAATATAATGTATTGAATGCACAGTTTAACCATATTTATCTTATATAATAATATTTAAAATTTGATTTTTAAATATTTTTTTTTCTTAAATACTTACAAGATTAAAACTTAAAACATTTTAGGTTAAAACAAGATTAGATTCTTAAATTTTACGGAACAATTAAAAATCGAAGATCTTATTAATTAAGAGTAATATTTTAATTAATATATTTAAAACATCATAATTTAAAAATGTAAATGCTTTTATTTAAAATTTATTACATGATTAATGTTTATTAATTTTACAATAAGTCACGTATGTATAGCATTTTATAATTAAATTTTGTTCCTAATATATTTAAAGAAATCTGAATTTTACAATAATTTATTAATTTTATAAATATTATAAATGATGAGTAAGACTAATTTTTTACTAAGACACAGAGAAAATTTATTAAAAATAAATAGTAAATATGACTTTGTTTTCCTTGCAACTAAAACCAATAATAGTTTAACAGTAATATATGCTTATATTTGATAAATTATATCTTTTACAGAAGGATAATCGAATATTTAAGAATATCAAAACAATATAAAAACAAGCCTATGATTGTAATAATGATATAGAAACATTAATATTTCAATTACTCAAAGAAAATTATTACAATGTATAATTTTTAACTAAAAAAGTGTTAAAACAAAAATAAATATATGAATCATATTGTGTATATTATAATCTTTATAACGAGTTTTTTTTTTTAATATTTTGACTTAAAGTGTTGACAAAAGGTCTAATAAATTAATGTAATATTGTCTAAAATTTATATAATAGTCAGAACAAAGAATTTGTTAATTATTAACCTAAAACAAAAAAAAATTTCTTAAGATTTTAAATAAAGTTATTGAATTTTTTAGTGAAGGTAGTTATTAAAATATAAATTTTTAAGAAATTCTATGCATTTAACATAAAAAGATTTAAAATAAAAATATAAGCTAAAATGCTTTATTTTGTAAAATTTTAGATAATTATAAATGTGCTACGTTTTCTTTATATATAATATATATAATATATAATAATGTTCTAAAGATTTCATTCTAATTTCAATTTAAACTGATAAAAATTTTTAGGAATTATATGAAACATTTTTTAATTATAAACTTCTGAAAAAATGTGTTTATGTTATTAAAAAATTTTTTAATTGTTTTATTTTATTTTCAGCCAAGATTTGTTTCATTGCATTGAAAAATATTTTTCAATTCAATGCTTTCATATTTAATTTCAAATGTAACAATTAAGTAATTTGTTAGTTTTCAAATCTTGAAAGACAAATTATTAATAGTTTTAAATAGAAGATTTTTTTAATGTAAACAATCTTTAAATTAATTTTCAGCTAACGTTTAGTAAAGCAGACCATGATTCAACGTACATTTAACAATCATATTTTATACTGCTTCTGTTGTTGTTTTTCGCGACTAAAAATTTTATAAAATAATGTAATTTAAATATTGTTTTTCATAATTTTTAATCAATTTTTATTTCTTTTTATGTTTAAATCACAATAGATGGTTTATTGTTAAGTTTAAAAAAATTTTTAATGAATCGTACGTCTTATTAAAATGTGATATCAATAGTATTATCTAACTTAAGTATTGTATTCCTTTTTTTAATAAGTATGAGTACTATTTATAAGTTTATTATTTAACAATAAGTAATCACTTACTTATGAAATTCAATTTCAATTATATAAAAATACAAATTACCAACATAATAAGATACATTTAACGGTCATATTACAGAGTAATGTTTAAATAAAAAAAATTTTTTTAATTCTACAATTGTATAACAAACTATATAATAAAATAAATATATATAATAAAATTAAAATTTTAGAATAATTTCACAATCAATAAAGTATTATTGAATCATTAACATTAAATACATATCGAACAATTAATTCAAAGATGAATACTATGAAAAATATGTCAAATATATTAAAGGAAGCTATAATTTTTTAAGCATAATAATTACATTTATTTTAATTTTATTTAATTGCAAAATAATTACAGTTATAAAATTTCAATTAAGTATGAAAGTAATTATTATTATTGAAAAGATATTATTTACAAATTATTTTATACATTTATTGAATAAATAAATAAAATAAATTATTATTAACCGAAAATTATGTAAGTATGGTACATGTTTATTTTATAATGTTCATGAAACAAATATACCAAACATTTCCACTGAATATTAGATAAATTTTACGATGTAGTATGATGAAATCTACTACGTAATTAATAGAATATTTTGAAATATCAACATTTCACACTAACTATTTTCATGGTAACTGGTAATGTGAATTTTATAATGGTACTTTAAAAAATTTTTTTTGTTAGTGTATACACTATTAGAGACAATTATTTATAGATTTTCATTAATAATAATGATATTATTTAATAATGAGATATTTGTTATGTAAAATTAGTAATGAAAAATATGTAATTTCATTCGCAATTATTGTTAATTATGTTAATCTTTATTACAAGCATATATATTGATACAATGTTATAACATAATACTTAACAAAGTTAGGTTAAGTATAAAATAAAAAGAACCAATAAATGATAAAGATCAATGTTTACAAGCGAATTGTTTAGAATAGCATACAATAAGTACCTACAAAAAATAAGAATAAGATAACCGATCTATAACATTTTTCATTGAAATGTTTTAAAATATCAAATTAAAAACTAAAATTAAAGCATATAGAATAGAGGATTATAAATGAATAATAATAAAAGGTAAAAACTTTAGAAGTCTAATTAATTTAGGAAAATTACAAACTTGTAGTTACTAATAAATGATTTTTTAAGTAAAAACTTTTTGTCAAATATTTAAAGAGCAAAAGAAAACAATGAGCAGAATAAAAAAAATCTGTAACAAATAAAGAACACTCATATTATTATTATAGAATACTTCATTCAAATATTCATATAATTAGTTATAATAGATTATTTTTATATACTTTATATTAGTTTTTATTTTTTTAAGTTGTTCATTCGATATATAATTTTGTATGAAATACATTCAATACAAATAAAATTATAAAATTTTAGCAAAGAGTTACAGATTATTAAATATTTTTGTACATCTTGACATGATTATATTTAATTCTTGAATTGATATTGTTGCTTTGATCTAAATATTTAATTATGGTAATTATTGAAGGCACCTTCAAGTGGAATCGTTCTCAACGTAAACAGGTACGCGCGTATATAACAACTATTCATATGTTATGTTCAATGTGAACACATTCCTTAGTGAATAAATTAGTCGAGATATTTCCGTAGAATATATTTATTTTGTAATTCAAATATCTCATATGTAATGGTCATGGAAAAAATTTTGTAATCGAATCTTTAAAAAATTGCGTATCAAAAAAATGGAGTTGTAATTTCGTTTTTGCAGAAAACGATTTCTAATGTCTTACAGATGTTATTACAGTATGAGTATATCTATTTATAAAACTATACTATTTTTATAATTATTTACATTGATTTTCATAGTTATGCAATCAATATTACGTCACATTTAAAAATATTTTGTTGATTTGTATTTAAATTAATATGAAAGTTAACCTCGATTAAAAGGTTGAATTAATTTTTCATGTAAATATAGTGTGGTTTGTCAATTTTTTTTTAATTGTATGATCTGGATAATGTAAATTCGAAATATATATAATTAAATTTTAAGTATATTAAATAATTCTTAATTATTTAATAAAAAATATTACTTTATAAAGTTTATATGTTGCGACTGGCTCTCTATTCGCGTGTGCGTATGTGCGGTGTCCGTGCGCGCGCGTAATTTTCTTAATTGTGCAAAGCTTATTTTTTTCTTTATTTAGATCATTTTTATGTAGTTTATGAAGTTCATAAAATTGAAATATTTTGATTGAATATATCATAAAATATATAAAGTTTTAATAAACTATGCATCTATTTTATTTATAAATTAAATCTATTCAATGTCTAATGTAGAAATAGATATACGGCAATTTTTATATTAATCTTTTACATTGAACAATTAAACATTTCTTAAAATATATATTTATATTTTAAACCTAATTACAGTTATGAATATTTTAATTTTGTATATCTACACAAATCTTATATTTATTTTAAGTTTAAAAAAGTAATAATATTTTTGCCTATAATTTTGGATTTAAAATAACTTTATCATATTATTTTCTGCAACTATCGAATATACTTATATTTGGCCTTACATCACTGCTTCTAAGAAATAATACAGAGAACATAGAATCTTTTTTCATAAACTAAACGTATAACCAAAGAATTTATAATAATAAAATAGTATGCAATTTTGAAGAAAATACATTTAAATTATTCCTGATTAAATTTCTATACAAAATAATATCTTTTTATTTGATTTATATACTATTAAAATAGATTTTTTAATTTTTAACTGCAATAGATAGTATTTATTTATATAATATTTGATTTATTTAACTATTATTTATATAATAGTAAATCGAAAACCAAAGCTTTAACATAAAAAAGTCTAGAACTTTCGGTATTTCATAATCTATAAAATTAATTACATAATGAATTACATCATTTTCTTAGTCTTACAGTATTATATAGTCAATATTTTCATAAAATGAATGTACTTTAAACGATATTTTACTTACGATACTTTAAACGACACAATGATATTTTAGAATATTTCATAAAAAATTTTTTTAATGAAATTTTAGAGTATTATAAAAAGATGATAAATACAAATTTAACTAATTTAAAATATAATGATTTAAATTATTTAATACTATAATATGTTCCTCTACTTTAAAGTTCTATCAAATAGCTGTTATTATTCACTATTTTATGATTTCCAGAACCAATAGGTATAACTACTTTATTTAAAACTAACCTTTTTGTGAGAATGTAACCATTCAAGTGACTTTTTTCAAGAGTAGATTTTAATATAAATAATAACAAAAAGTGTATTTTTTATTTATTTTATTAAGATTTTGAAATCATATATAAAATGTATTTGAACCGGAAAGCTATTTTCAATTAATTTGATATATAACCCATTCTAATCAAATAATTCCACAATACTTTATATTTAGTAATTACATTTTTTCGTAATTATTAGTTATTAAAAAAAAAAATGTTTTTTTATATCAAATTCAAATTCTTATATGTCGATTATTCAAACTATAATATGACGATAAGATTATTTGCAACAGTAGTTTTAATTTAAAGTTACTTCATATATTTTTATAGTTTAAACGTATAGTTTTAATAAATAGATAATATGTAAAAAAATATTTATTCTATATAGGAATTGTTAGGAAAATTAATAAGTACTTTATTCTGATTAAGATTATTAACATTATAAACATTAAAATACAATTGCATAAAATTATAACTCTTGGTTATACATTTCAATTAATAATTTAAACTAAAAGCATTAATTTATCAATCGTTATTGTCTTTATACTATTAGTTTCTTTATATAAACAAAAAGTTTCTTTATATAAGAAAAATTTTAAAAACCGTATTATTACGTACAAAATATCTTATAGTTATCTGAGAATGTTATAATGTTGATTTTTAATTTATCAAATTACAATGTGTAAATTCTATTTATATATTCCATTAAGAACTAAATAAATACTTATGCTTGCATTGTAAATTTAATTAATAGTATTTTCACGGGATAAATTTGTAATTCAATATTTTTACATATTGTTGTACACAATCAACATTAGCATTCAATAATTTGCTGAAATTTAATTATTTAACATAAATGTTTAGGATATATGTCATAAGTAATTTTCAATGCCTTGGGAAATAAATTCGAAGAATACAAGATAAAAGAAATTGATTAATGCCATTTTCAGAGTTAACACGTTGCGTTTTCCATTGTGTAGGAAATCGTGAGAAAAAACAAAGACCTATGCTGTCCTTGGTAGAATTATGACATTTACTTTCATCGCGATTCGAAGGAAAGTTCTCATAGAGATGATGACGTAAAAGGTTGCTCACGCCAACGACCTTGCCATTTGAAGATGCGCCGTATGTTGTGCGGAAAAATGCCATAAGCCCGGGGCTATGTCGATTACGTGAAAACAGGCGATAATCCAAACAGTGTTTTCTCTGTCTCCCTGTCTTTCTCTCTCTTTCTCTCTTTCTTTCCTTCTCACTCTATCTTTCTCTTTTTTTATCGATGTTTCTAGATAATTTAATGAAACATCTTTTTTCATTATTCATGCATTTTTGTAAGACTAATGTTGTTAAATACATATTTTACACTTATAATTTATTGTTTTTTAAAATGACATCATAAGTATAATGTTTAATTACTCTTCGATTTAACCTCATTTTATTATTTTAATTTCTTTAAAAAGATTTCTTGAGAAATAAAAATTAAGTTTACTAATAATGAAAGAGAATATTTTATTTATATTGAAAATTTTTTTATTAAAATTACAGATGTTTTCAATGTCAACAAAAAATGTTTTCTCTATAAATTTGGACTAATTTTAAATAATAAAAAAAATTGTTTGTTTCGTATTTTGAGAATCTGTGTAATCACCTTAATTAATTCTTCTAACTTATTGTTCATTTCTCTCCGTTTCCGTTCCATTTGTTCTCACTCACATTGTTACTTTTTTTGCTTTATCTCTATCGACTGCTGATCATAAGTGCCGACACTATGTATAAAATTAATCGGCTCATGTTTCGTAACTTAAAAGAACTGTCTAACCTAAAGGCTTCAATATGAAGAATTTACGTATTTTTCGCTGTATAATATAATATATAATGTATAATAAACTAAAATTTACAAATTTTTAAACATCTTCAAAATTTTATACAAAGTAATAATTTCTAAATTTCTATAAATACGAATCTTTTATTTTTTTTTTTTTAAATCATGATATATTGATTAACATTTTTTCCCCATTTTATTTTATTTAAGAAAAACACTGTTATTGATTTTGCTTTGAGAAGCTAAATGATACAATATTTTAGTATATGATACATCTAAATAGTTTGTTAGTTTCGTAACTAAATATAGATGAAAATATAAATAAAGAAGAATAATAAATAGTTTACTTATTTATCACAATTTTATAATAATAAATCCTTTTAATTAATATTAATTATTATCAGCTGCCAGAATAATGTTTATGAGCTTATTGACCTATAAGCTATTACGGTTAATGAGAATTCATACTAATTTTAGAAGAGTTTTATTACAATAATATTATCTCTAGACTAAAAAGATCTATTTTAGGTTCTTTTCGTTAACTTAATAATTGTTCAAAAAATTAATTTTATGAATACCTAGAAATCTGTGAATCATAATAAACAGTAAAATTCTTTGTTTATATACAAATATTTATAATATATAAATGAAATCATGAATTAGATATTAGAAAACCGAAAATAATTAATTTTTTATTAGTATAATATTCTTCAAAGGTACAGGAAATTTTTAATTTCAAATTTTATTCGTATAATAGTAAAGTATATTGATATCTATTAGATTCATTTTTTAATCAATTAAAGTTTGATTTTTCGTTTACAATATCATTATTTTTTGTTGAACGTTATGTACACTGTTATACTTTTTATATCATTAAACATAGCATTTATATTCTTAAGATTAACTAGTATTTCAGATAAAATAAATTGTTCATATATTTCTCTATCTTTTTCTATTCTTAAATTTCTTTTTATAGATAATAGATATAATATATATAAATAATATTTATTTATAACCTCTAATTTATACTGTAAATTTTTTAATAATTGTTTAGGTTTAATTTAGTAACGATTCTATATCTGTTTAATTATTTTATATTGTTTAAATTTTATAGTTTATTTCTTTGATATATCTTGCACATTATGATTATATAAAAGTTATTTACTTTTCTCTAATTTTCTGACATTTTTCAATTTTTGTTACTTCTGTGCAAGTCTTCTTATTTACCCTATTGTTATTTCTGTACATGTACGATTATTTAATATTCTCCAGGAACTATGTTCTTCTTTTTCTAAGAATATAGAAAAAATATAAAAATACAATATTTGTTGAGAGAGAAACGAGTAATGAAAAAAAAAGAAAAGAAGCTCCATCAAATTTATACTGGAACGATACCATAACTAACGTCAGTTCATTCATTCTCAAATCTTAGATGAATAAACATTTTGACGTTTATATTATAATTATATTAATTGATTGTTATATAAAATGATTAAACTCTTTTAATATATAAAAATAGATAATATTAAAAGTGTTGTAATGAAAAAAATCAATAACTGAAAATAAAAACGTTTAATAAGAAGCATTACTAAGGCAAACGGTACGGAGTGAAGTGTGCAGACGCGCAAGAATTTCTATGGAAAACGAGAGTAACGCGGAAGATATGAAGAAACACCTGGGAAAAAATTTTACGTTCAACAACAGAACTTGAAGCTACTGATGGTGTTAAGAAGATAAAACATTAAAACTGAAGTAAAGTCAGGACGCGACTAGTGTCACAGAAGCCGGAAAAGACAGGGAAAACAGTCTACTTTCATTAGAAGAGTACTCGTCAGGGTGACTGGGTGAGGATAGTACAGTAGAAAGCACCGAGCGTTAATATAAGTACGTCGGAAAAAAATATAATTTAAAAAAAAATTAATTTAGATAAAAAATATAAGCTTTTTTGAGTGCAATAAATTCTTTTCTTTGTTTTCTGGACTAATAATTTATATATTTTCGTAATAAATTACTTAAAGCTCTCGCTGTCCTAACATAATTGGACGAATTTTCAAAAATATTTTTAAAATAAAAAAAATTTTTAATATTTTACTATTGAGATTTTTCATTATTTCTTTCTTTTTCACTTTTGCTTATCTTTTTTTTATATAAATAATTACAATAAATAATAAAAATTTGTTTTCTTTTTTCATTATTTTCTTCCTATTCTTTATAATATACCGTAGTAACATTATATTCTTTTAATACAATTTCATTGCTTATTTACTATTTTTCATCGTTGATCGTTTCTTTATACATTGCTGAATTATTAAAATAAAATAGTTAATAGAAAATTATTTTTTATAGCTTACAACATTTTTATAAAGTAATATAAATATAACGTAAAATAAATAGTATATTAATTGAATAAGAATCTGAGTTATATATGCAAGTTTGATATATATATAAATACTCAGTTACGTAGTAAGTTTAATTGAAAATGCATAATTTTATTCTCACATTACAGTACATACATACTATAACATCATTGAGTGTAATGTCTTAATATTTTGGAATATTATTTTAGTCTATTAATATATATATATATATATTTAAATTATTATTAAAGAAATATATATATATTATATATATATATATATATATATATAAATTATTATAAAGAAAGTGTCGAAAATTCAACATAAAAGCGGTTACAAAGAGAATTTAATTAGATTGCTTGGTCGATATTCTTGTTATGAAAATATAAAAATTTTACAAAAGTTTGTGAAAATGTGTAATCGCTCAAATAAAATAAAAGTAAAGCAAGGATAATAAAATTCAATATTGTTTAACCATCTGTAGAAAAAAAAACTTATTTTCAAAAAACAATGATTTTGAAAAAGAAACATTAAGATTTTTTTATTGAACATAACTCCATCATTAATTATGGTGATAAAGTTGTTGGGCAATTCTACAATCAACCGAAAATTTTATAACCAGTGTGATTAAGTAGACTGCAACAAAATTGTGATTTATTTGCTATTCGTTTTTGTGGGCTAATTAAAATAATAGAATCTTTCATCGGTAGGAATAAGCATCAGGAGATTTCGACATACGTTTATGCCGAGAGTGAAAGCATCCATTTCGACGTTCTGCAATGTCTTTGACTTATTCAAATGACATGAACAACTTAGGCTTATAACCTTTTATCGCATACTCGACCCGTTGTAACTTTTTGTTTAAGCTCTTAACAATATCACATCTTTCTGTAACTCGGAACTTAGAACACTTAGAACATTTGAATTTACCGAAAACTAGATCCTCGGAAAAATCTTTTGAAACGGTTTGACTTACAGGAAAACAACTTGTTTGTAAAAAATATCTGTACATTTCTTGTATTTTTATTTCAAAAGAAAATTTTTATAAAATAAAATATATAAAAGTATAAATAAATTTTTCGTGTAACCAGGAATTGAATTAATGGAAATAAATCTACTACGGATGATAAAACACATAATAATTTTAATAAAAAAATCAAGATTTAGTGCTTTTTGTTATTGCTAAGTTAATATTTGAATAAACTACGAAACAAAAATAATACATAATAATTTCAAATATTAAACCAAATTTTTTATTTTATATTATTTTTAGTAATGTGCAATGAATAGTACTAGTATATTAAGCATATTTTAAATTAAAAACTTTCATTATGGTAATTTTAAGTTTATTTAAGTAAAATTAATTTATTACAAAATTTTATTAAACTGCGTAAATAAGAAAAATATTCAAGCCTTTCATTTTCATAGAAACCCTGTCCAGGGTTACATTTTGTTCAAATGATTTATAAAGAAAAACATTTATGCTTGTAAATTTTTACAATAAAAAATTCATGTTTTAAATTATATAGAATATTAAAAGCTCTATTAAAAGAATTCTAATAAAGCTATCAACATTTTTTAAAAAAATAATAAAAAACTTTATTATTTAAATGATATACATCAAAATAGTAATATTATCAATTAGTCATATAGGAAATAAAAAATGTCTTTTTGTACAGGAACTTTTATTAAATTTTTTAACAGTATAAATATGTATGTATAAAATATTATAACTATAAATATAAAATAAAGATAAAAGCTATTATTCTCAATAAAATATTTCGTTTATTATTTTTTAATTAAATAATCACATACAAATTTAAATTTTACAAATATTTTATATTTTATATAAAAGAGTATCACTTGGAAAATAAGATACGATGCTAAAAATTTTTATTATAATTTATAAATTTAGTAAATTCTAAAATCGAATGTATTACAAGACTCACAAAATAAGTCTTAATAATTATGATTAAAATTGAAGTTATAAAAATAAAATATTTTAATTTCACAATTGATAAAAAAGATGTTTAAAAGAATAATTTTATTTATATACATTATAACTATTCTTTTTACTTATTTTTTTAAAGAAATTCTTAGCTATAAAATATGTATCAATAGTCCTTATAATAAAAGTCTATTATTAGGCTATAATAAAAATTTAAAATTATCAATTAAGTTCTATTTTCTTGTTAAAAATCTATATATAATGGTGAATTATAGGAAATAATAAATTAACTAAATTAGTGTACAAATATTTATATTAAAACATTTTGATCAATTAATTGAGCAAAATTTTTTACAATATAAACTTCTTTGTTAAGAATAAATGAACATATAAATAATAATACAAGTAATAATGGGAAAGTGATTCAAAATAATGATTCAGATAACAATAACTTTACAATAAAAAAAGATTTTAACAAGAATATGAGTACTTTCGTAGTTTGATAGTATACTTGAACAATATTCGTGCGAAATAAATTATGTAATTAAAATAGTAATAATTTTTTGCTGAGTTTCAATTTCATTGGCTAATATTTATATAACCATGAACCAAATAAAAACTATTAGACTAGCTTATATTTACCGAAAAATGAAAAGCATTATGGTATAGATGAAAGCTACAATTAAGATGTATCATTTTTTTCTTCAACAATGAATGAGACACAAGTATGCCTGCCGCGTGGATTTTCTACACTGCTTGTTTAAACGTTACAATTGGATTTTTAATTCGATAAGTTTTCGACATAACCCATTCTCTTTCTAGTTAACAATTTATACGCAATATGTGAAATTAGATATATAAGTAAATAAAAATAGCTCATTTTCTTTTTGAAAAGCTTTTGATACACTTGTGTTTCGGAGGGAAAATGAAAAAATGGTTTTAAGTTTTTGGTTTTGGAAGACTATTAAAGAAGTAATAATTAAAAACATAATAATAACGTATAAAATAAATTATCATAATATGACAAATATTTTATTTATTACTTTTTTTTATAAAAATATAATTAACAATTCTTTATCCGCAACATATTTCAAAAACTTTTAAAATATTTAATAGCTAAATTTTGCGCAATGAAATATACTTTTAAATAATTTTAATGGGAGTAAAAAAATATGTCATTTTGCAGTGATACAACTATTTTTTTTATAAAATAAAGCAGCTATATATTATTTAACTACACTGCCAGATGTAACGAATAATGCACATGAAGGTGTATTTTACTTATGATTTTTATGCTTCTCTTTTTGTTACCTTTATCAAAAGAAAATCACAAGAACTAGAAGAGAAGAAGAACTAGAAATAATGTCCTATATCTTACGTACGTAGATACAAGATTTATACCGACATTATGTATTGAATTCTTGTAATGCATTTGGCACTTAAGAATTCTTAGTTTTTTCGTTACTTTCACTCGCTACTTTCTAATATATTAAATAGTGTTACACTGCATCTGCTTTTTTCTGTCCAAACAATTTTTAATTATACATAGTTTTAAATTAATTAATATTGCAATAACTATTTTTCAAGATTTTTTGTGAATAATTTATTCGATTTTTATAAATAATGTTTTTTTATTATTCTATTCAAAGTAATTTTTTATAATTAACTGTTTTCAATAATTAACCATATTATAAATGTTAATGAAATAAATTTTATTTAAATATAGTTAGTTAATTATGAAATGTAAAAAATCAAAATGTACAAACATGAAATTTATTAATACATAAGATTCTATCATAATATTTTATTAGCTATTTCTTCGTATTTAAATTAATATGCTCTACTTTTTCAATTAAAAAATAAGTTTTTAAAAAATGCCTTAATATTTATATTTATTTTTTATATCTGTTCTTTTAATTTTTTTTTAAATTACAAAATTTGTCATTTCAATTTTATTAGCTGTAATTTTTATATATATATTTTTTAATTTTATTCTATTGCATATTATACAAGTATATTTTTTAGTTACTGTTCTCTATACTAAAACACATATTATATAAATGAATTGTCAATATTCTTATATGATAATTGCGAAAATTTATTACTGCATTATAAGTATTTTTATTTCAGGATTAATTTTATTAAACATATTTTGTATTGTTTTTTTGAAAATTAAATAAATTCCGTATCTCTGATTTCAAATTTTTTAAAAGTAACGTAATTTATGAGTTGTGAAATTACGTCATTACAAATAAAAAAATAAAATTTTTATATATAAAAATAAATGGATAAAATATTATCTTAATTTAAACTTTTGAAATAACATATTTTTAAATTTATGCTAAAACTATGTTTAAGTTTCATTAATTTTTTTTTAATATACTCTATAATAGTAATAATATTGAAATTTTTGAATACTTAAATATTCAAATATTATATTTTTAATAAGGAGATAATTAATTTTAACAATAATTATATGAAATTTAAAAAAAATTCTAAACTCTTTCTAAAAAAATTCTTTGCAATTGAATACATTAATCTATAAAAATAAAAATAAAAAAATAAAAATAAAAATAAATATTTAAAATAAAAAGCTTGAAAGTAAGGAAATTTAAAGAATAGAATTATTAATAATTATAGTTTAATAAAAAAATTAATTTATACAAGGTATTTTTAAATTAAATCAAATAATTTTGCACGTAATTGTATTATCCATTTTTGAACATTACTGTAAGTATATTGATGCATATATTTTAAGGTATAATTTTATTTTTATACTTAATACATACAATTAAAAGTATTTAAATAATTTTTAATGTAGAGAAAAAGTGTGATGAATATAAAAAATTTAGAATATAATTATTGTAGTATTCAGTAAATAAAAATTAACAAGTAATTTTTTGAAATAAGACCAATTTTTTTTTTAATCTATTATTTTAATAAAATTTCCAAATTGTAAAAAACTTTTATACGGGATAAACAAAAAAATTATAAAGAAAATGATTAAATTCTAATTTTAATGAAAAAGAGTAAAAGGTAAGTGTTGAGTTACGCAAGATAAATGTTTCTTATATTATGTTTGTCTGAAGACAAACTCGCAAGCATAAAAAAGAATTTTAACGATCACTATTAAATATTGTCTTATTTTACTAGAATTGATTTCTGGAGACTGCATCATAAAATAAGAACGAGCATCCTTGGATTTAACCTGTGTATGCTCGTAATACAATAAGATCAGCGTGTAGAGTTAACAGAGCAAGTCTGTGTGTGTTGATTTAATCTGGAAAAAGTCCGCGGATCGAATAAATTGTCGGAAGAGAACCATACAAATAGACGATGTAAAGATGATACGAGCAAAAATGGCAATGGGATTTACTGAAAGAAAGTACTACAAGCATTAAATATCTCTTCTGAAAAATGATACTTTGCGCAATACCGCATGGTTTATTAAATCTTCTTATATCTCGCTTATAAAGAACGTCGATATTTGCAAGTAACTGTTACAAACCTTGTGATTTTTATATATACTATTATTAGTATTTTATAAATACTATTATAGTTAATTTTACTACTATTTATATATTTATAAATACTATAAATCAAAGACCTTTTAACTTACAATAAACCATTGTCAAAATAATTATTCAAAAATTAATTAACAATTTGTTGTAAATATTAATTCTAGAACTTCTAATTACGTTAATCATAATGATAATATTTTTCAAATTTAGATATTTTCTTTAAAAGTTTCAAAAATATGGAAATAGACTTTAAATTTGTAATTAACTAATAATAAAAAATTCTTTTAAAATTTTAATTTATACCTTACATTTTTTATAAAAAGCTAAATAAAAAAAATTATTAAATTTAAGGGGTGTTATAAAGGTATGACGATATTTATTTAACGTAAAATTCAAGAGTGCAATTATTTATTACATAAGACTATCTTTTAATTAATTAAAAATTTATACAGTTTTTTTCTAAAGAACAACGTCTATATTAATAAGTTTTTATTTAAAACATTTGGCTATAAAATAGCAAATACTTTTCAATATTTTTTTTATAATTAATATACATTGTTTTATAAAACATATAATTAGGGATAAAAAATTCAAGCTGGCCTTAGTAATGACTTGATATAGTACAAAATCTATTAATAATATATTCACACAAATGAATTTGAGCATTTACATTTTTAAGTTAAAATGATTGATTATTTTAAAAAAATTTTTAGTGCAATTTTATAATAAATATTATATTTACATACGCTTACATTTCTTAATATTATAATCTTTAATTACTATTAATAAATAATTAATAATTATTAATTAATTAATGATAAATTATTGATTCTTATTACCAAACTATATAATTAAATATAATTCATCTGCAATAATTTAAGTTAATTATCTACAGGATTTAAAAAAACTTATACTTAAAGCATTATATTAGCAAAATATTTAAAATATACAAAACTCTAGAAAAAAACAGAAAAAACCTATCATTATAATTTATTATGGTTTCAATGAAATACTATACAATAAATAAGTTGTAAAATAAGATAATTTATGATATAATTTATTATGGTTACACCGAAACACTATACAATAAATAAATTGTAAAATAAAAAAGAATAAATAACTTGTTGATTAAAATATGTATGAATCTAGCTAATATTTTTCATCATCCTCGTTTATTTTTTTTTTTAAATTAAATAATCATTAAAAAAGTAAAATAATAAAGAAAAGGAAATATTAAAGAAATTTCAATAAATGCATACTTTAATCGGTAAGCTATAAAATCAATAGCACTATAGACAAAAGAGTTAATATTAGAAAGGTTAAAAAGTATTAAATATTTTATAGAAATTTCGAAGTAATGAAAAAAAAGTCAGGTAGATTTATGATTTAAATAAAATCAAAGACAATAATGGTTGTTGTTTATGAAAAAAATTGTACATTATTATATAATTGTTTAGAAACAATAAAGCCAATTTTTAAAGATTATAAAAATATAGAATATCTATAGGCAAATATAAAAAGATCTTATAAAGGAAAAGATATAAAAGAAAGTCTACGAAATACATAAAACAAATCAGTAGTAAAGACAATAAAAACAAAAGATCTCTTAATAAACCTAACAAAAATTAAGTGAATTCCAGAACCTAAAAATATTGAGATACTAAAAGGAGCATAAGCAGAGCTAATATTCAATCCAAGTTTAAATTGAACTCGTAATAAAAATATTTTTTCAAGAAATATATATATATATATATATTATTCAATAAGCTAATTAATTAACTATTTAAAATATTTCCATATAGTTTCGATTAGTAATATAAGTCGGTTCTGTCTTTGAAAATTTTTTTGTTAAATTTGAAAAAAATGCAATAAGAATATAATTTAATTTTTATGATTGAATTTTTACAAAATTGCTTTGTAATAAAAAATTATACAACTGCAATATTATATGTTTCTTACATTTCGTTTTACAATTTGAAAGGTATCATATTCGTTAATAAATATTTATACGTAATTAAGAAAAAATACATTTTATAGAAATAAGAAAAAAATAATAGAGAATTCTTATAAAGTAGTATATGCATATTATTATACTTATTAGTAATTATAACTTAGGAATTATACTTCCTAAATTTATCTTTTTTTTTATTATTAATAGTAATTATTTTCATAATAAATCATCGTTATAATAAGATACATATTGTTTACATTCAATAAGTATTTTAAGATTTTTATTATGTTACATTTTTACGATATGATTAAATAAATATTTTAAGAGAAATATGCAGATTAAACACATATACAACAATAATAAGTTTATCCGTGATTAAAACCGATTATTTAATATTTTTTAAAATCTATTTTCCATTCTTGCCTGTATACTTTACTATATAGCATAAATATACAAAAACTAATGTGCTACAAATTTAATATTATTTATTCATTTATTTGCAAATAATTTTTTTATTGCTTAAATCTAAATTACATTTTATAAATACTCATATTACTTGAATTTATATACTTTAACACATTGATGTTTTTTTTCCTTTTTATTAACTATTGATATTAGTTTGCTACGTTGCGATTCTTCATTTTTCATGTATTCTTCTTTCTCTATCCAATGAGTCTTATATAACACACATGTAGTTTTCCTTTCTTCTTTTAATATATTCTTCCATTTGTTTACATTGGTGTCTATAAAATAACACTTCTATATAATGTGCTTCAATTCTATTTGGTTATTGCATAATATATATATTCTTTCTCTCAGCCAATGTTTATTAACTCTCATTTCGCTGTCCATTTGAACTCTCGCCGATAATTTTATTCCATTTTTTTTTTTCTCCCTATTTCTTTTCATATATACATTTTTTTACATTACTACTATAATGTGTTTAATTTTAATAGATATAAATAAAAAACAAATAATAAATATAAATAAGATATACAAACAATTATTAGCGACAAAAATAAAAAAATTGAAAGTAGATTTATTAACTTATATGTTAAGTATGTATAATTATTAGCTTATTATGTTAAAAAGAAGATAAGGTTTTTAATAAAATAAGAAAATACGAAAGAAAGATAAATAAGAAAAACAAATTTATTTTCTAACGTAATACAGAAGAAATAAAATAATGTCAATAATATATATTTAATAGAAACCATGAAGTAAAATAACTTGAAATTATTAATAAGTAGTCTCATAAGGTAAAGAATGAAAAACGTATATATTGTAGAACTAAAGCAAAAACTGAACGATTCATAAAAAATGATACAAAGTGACACTAGATTTAGTTTTATAAATAAAAAGGAGTAATTGACACAATACATATGTAAATGGAAAAAATTTCAGAAAAAAATTTAAAAAAAAATAGAAAATGAAATTTTCGTCGATTTTACAGACCTACAACCGGGTATACGTTTGCAATTAATAAATTGTGAAAAGTCATTATACTGTGAATCTGTGATGAAAGTGAAAATTCGTAAAATACTTGATTAATAATTTCGAATATTTTGCTATATTTAACAGTTTCTTTGAAGCTCACAATAATTATAAATAAGTTTTTATAATAATTTATTTCATTTACCTACAAAAAAAATTATATGAAACGGTAGTTACTTAACGAGATGTTACTTATAAAAAAAGATTTTATCAAGTATAAAAATATTCAAAACAAAACTTTTTTTTCTTCTGTTAAACTCGAAAAATTTAAACCATTAAACAACGATAATATTATTGATTTCTAAATGTTTTATAAAATGAGCACTGAATTTATCTGTTTTATATATTTAACACTAATATTTATATATTTCACTAGTTTGTCAATTATATTTTAAACTTAGGTTAAGATGTTTATTAATACATCATATTTTGAACTTATAGATTCTTAAAACTAAGTATTAGGATTAAAAAAATATTTATTTTTTTTTAGAAAAAACCAAGCTTTACCTTATATCAGTATATTATTTTATATTATTAATTTTTATACATTATTAAAATGAAAATCAAACCTTAGAAAATTAAAAAAAAACTTTATCATTTGTAAGAATAAAAAAAATATTTTCTTCAAAATTAAACGAATTCATAAAATATTTTTAATTCACAATTTTACTTGTATTTCTAAATTCTTACAAAATATTTTTGAGTTCTAGTGAAAAAAATTATTTAAAATTATAGTTATTATGTTCATATATTCATGTTAAAAAATCTAATATAATGAATAAAATTAATTTTGAAACGGGTAAATGTTTATAAATTTAAAAATAAAATTTTTGAAATATCAAATAACTGAAATAATTTCTATTTATTAAACTAACTTTATTTCTTTTGATAAAAAGCATTTTATTTACATACATTTTATAATTAAAATATATTTAATGACTAATTTTAAAATAAAAATTCAATATTTACAATTACATGCTATAATTTTAAAAATATATCGTAAAAGTTTTATACAATAAAAATTATTAAAAAAAAAACTAATATTTATTCATTATCCCTATTGATATATATATATATATATATATTATATATATTCTAAATTTATTATTATATTCTAAATCAAATTTTTTTCAACTTTATGACAGATTTTAATATTATAAAATTAATTAAATTTAATTTATTTAATTTTATTTATGATAAGTTGTATTACTAAAATATTAATTTTATAAATAATTAAAAATTAAAAATATCTTTCAATTATATTTTAAATAAGTAATATAAAGAGAAAATTTTTCATTAATCGATCTAATTACTTTAAATATTGTTTTTAATTTTTTAAAGAAATGTTATCCACGTGTATTAATAGATTTAGATATATAAATATACATACATATTTAATTTAAATAAATTCCTTAAAATTGTCTAAAAAGATGAAAAAGAGATTTGACATACATCAGAAATTATATGTATATTATTAAAAAAAATCTGTATAGCTCATCTATGATTATGACTTTTGTTGTAAATTAATTTTATAATTATATAATATTCCATGTATTATAATAAAATCATAAATAGGATGATTCACTTGCGAATTTGCATAAAGATTTTTTTAATATAAGTTTAAATGTTTAGAAATTAAATCTTATTCGAATATTAATTAGATTCTTATTAATCATAAAAATACAATTAATTTTTTCGCTTAGAAAGCAGTAAACCAGTATTAAGCGTCCTTGAAGCTATTTAACGATTCGCTTGAAAAAGTCTACAAGGTTGTTTGGTGCTTATAAAAACGAAAGTCACCCAAATGCAGTTACACAAGGAAGAAGAGCAAAGACTGAAAATTTTTTTCTATTTACTTTTGGCGTTTCCTCATATGTCAAAAATGTTTATTATCAATCTATTTTACCAAATTTATATTGGCTTGAATTTATAAATAACTGTGTATTCTATTTACAGTTCTTTCCTCATATTTTTTTCTATCTGCCTGATTTAATATATTAATATTTTAATATAAATCTCATTTTTATTTATATTTTGATTATTGAATCCAATTTATAATTATAATTATTTTCAACATATTATAATTTTATTAGCCTGTGTGATTTTATAATATTTTAAAACAGCACCATCAATGAAAAGGTACTACTAAATTGTTTCCTCAAACTTTACATTTAATTTAAATTTAAAGTAAATATAATTTTAATGTAAAAAGTTATATATCTTAATAAAATTAGTGTAAGATTAACAATTTTTTAATCTAAATTATTATTTTTAATACATGTAAAATAGAGAAAGTATTTCTATATAATTGTTTAAAAAATTATAAAATTTTAATTGTATTAATTTCCGAGGTTTCCTTTAACATCAATAAGAGACCTACCAACTATTTCTAATATTTTTTAAAGCATCTCGTGCTAAATTTGTACAATTGCAATGTCGTTAACATATGACAAATGAGTATTTTCGTAACATTTTCACTAATCATAACAGAAAGTATTTTTCACGTATTATTCTCGTGCCATTTTCACGATTCTTTTTTGTGATGCCAATTAATATTGCTTGGTTAGCATAATGAATAATAACTGTGTATAAGTGCGAAATATTTTACATGTATATCGCTTTTTAACTAGCAATCATTTTATTTTTTCTGATAAAATATAATCACTTGCATAATTATATATATATTTCATTTTTATATGACTTTATATTATGACAGTTACATATTAACAATTATAAAAATACAATTTAATATATATATTTGTATATAATACCAAAAATAAAAGATTTTTTGCTTATTTGCTATCGCGTATTATTTTATTTAATTATAGGTACAAATTATAGGTATACATATTTAATTTTATTTATATGCATTATGACTCACATCGAGAATTATTCATATAAAACAATAAAAAGTTTAAATCTTTTCTATTTTTATAAATATTTAATGAATTTAATCTTTACTAATTATGTTTTAATTGAAATTAATTTGAACTGTATACTCTTCATACTTTTATAAATTACGTATAAAGTTAACAAGTGATTATAAATACATACCACTTTCGTTACTATTGTTATATTTATAATAATTAATATCTGCTTGTGGCGTTATATAATACTAATCTATTGTATTAATTATTTAAATATTCAAGATAAATATTTAAATAAATTTAGTTTTTTTGTAAAATTTATTTTCTAAGTGTATTTTAAATAAAACTTCGTTGGATTACTATTTTATAAATTTATTTTAAGTAGTGGTCTAAATTTGAACGGAAAATATCTAAATAAACAGTATTAAATAATCATTAAAATTTTATGTACTATGTTAATATGTATTAAAATCGTATATGTTTTATTGTGATAATCTTTAGAATTATAAGTTTAAAAACTAGAAGTTTAGAAATCTATCAATGATATCTAATTTTTTATTTCTAATATAATCTTAATAAAATTTTAGAAAAGTGATATATATTCGATATACGTGCTTATTTTCTAATTTTTTTTTGTTCTATTTTCTTACTTTTTTCCACATATTAAATGTTTGTAATAAATTTCCAATTTAGTTTGGTTTTCAAAATAGTATTTTAATAGTTGCATAAACATTGATACAAAATATACTTTTCTGTAAATAGGATCATTAGAAAATAATTTGTTTTATAATAATAATTAATATGATACATTATTATTATTGTTGTTGATGTTATTGTTATTTTTATTTTTGTTGTTATATAAAATAGAGTAAGCTTATAACGATGAAAGTATTTGAGTAAAAAAATGTTGCAAACATTTGCAATTACAACTATTAAAAAAGCACATTATTAAATTATAAAATTCAAAAAAGTATAAAAACAATAATCAAGCCAATAATATCGAATTATATAAAGGATTATAATATTTACATTTGAACATCTAATACTGAAATCAGAAAGTTAAATAATAAAACTATAACTTATAATTATTTAAATTTATTCTGGATAAATGAAATAGGAATTTAAAAATTAGATATTTTAATATATTTTACAGTACAAAAATAATTGTAAATGAATTATAATATACATTTGTGAACAAGATAAACAATATAAATATGTTGAAAATAAAAAATTTTGTTATAAAACACGAAAGAAATATACAAAGAAATAATATTAACTGCCAGATTATTTTACCGTACGCCAGTTAAAAAATTTAACTGGAGACTTATCTATTTTTTAAAAAAGTAATTCATGTTGCTTACTTTTTTTCTGATACAAAAAAAATGTAACCATTTTCATTTTGAATTACAATAACAAATTTTTTGTAGATTGGAATTTCAATGATATATATATGTATATATATAGTATCGAACGTAACTGATTATAAATTAAATATTAAAGAAAGTGTATTGAAAAATATAAAAAAATTATTTTCATATCATATCTGATAGTATAATGTACCATTAATTTTCGGTACCGAATACGTATCAATCATAAAACGTAAGAAACTAAAAAATCAAACATCAAGAATCAATACAAATATAACAAAAGTAGCATTAAAAACAAAAGATTCAGTATAGCTATTTTCTTTGTTGTTAATAAATTAATAGAATACAGGTAACTCGTTAATTTTTCACATGTACCAAGAATTTATCACAAATCACCAATGTTTATCCACATGGTTCTTCTTCTTTTTCTTCATTTTTTTTTTGAGAACAAATCTCTTCCATTCATATGTGGCTCGATTGCGTTGACTACGTTTGCATTATGCAAGTTAATACGTAGCCATTATGCCTTTAGGCTTACTTTCCATTAGTAGTCATCTTCATGCAGATCATCATCGGCAACTCACTCTCTCTTTTTCGCGCGAAACTTATCACACGACTAATAAGTGATGCACTTGAGTCAGTAACAATTTCTATTTGCCGATTTTCTCTCTTTGTTTTATTTCATAAATTGTTTGGTATTGTGCATCCTGGCGTGTACGGAAAAAATGAAAAGAGCGTGTACTTTTAATCTTTTCTTGGGATTGGAAACTGTCTTTCTTGCTTACATTATTTAACTAAATTTTATACGAGATAAAAATACAAAATTTTTTTCAGAAATTTTATTTCTTACATCTGAATTGCTTTGATATTTCATTATATATATATATATATATATATATGATCATGGTGAATTACAAAAAATAATATAATATTATTTTTAATATATTTTGTAATTATACATATATATAAGTGTTTCGTATTTTCATGTGAAATAATCATATATCATTCATTTTTTATTTCAAAAGCACCTAAATTGGTTGAAAAATATTTAAAATATTCAAAAGCGATTAAATTAGTTACTGCATAGATGCACACACGATTCAAAATAAGGCATTTCTCTGAACCATAAACTAATCAAGAATTATAGGATAAAAATAAAACAGAAATATCAAAAAATTCAAATATTAAATCAAGAGAAAATGCATCTGATGCAAAGTATGTATCAATTAAAACTTGTTTATTACAACACAAACGAGTTCTTCATGGTGATGAGTAAGACATGTCGTGGGTCATTATGAGGTTTACTTTTAAGTATTTGCTTTAGAAAAAAATTAATTTTAATTATTTTTTTACGTATTTTTAAAATATTTAATCATTTTCAAATTTTCATATTTTTACATATGAAATATAAGATGTTTATAAGTTTTAATCCGTTTAAAAGCTATTCAGTATTTTCGATTCATCTATCTAATACGCTATTTTTAATTCTTCAGAAAATATATTTATTATAATGATTTTTAAATTAAAATTTTTCTAAACATGAAATTATACATAATGTAAAAATTAACAAATCTGAAATTTTATTTTAATGTCATTAATCAACAAATAGCTTCGTTTTCGTAAATATCGTTTATTATGTATGAAAGTTGGATCATTGGATAGATTTAAAATCAAAATAAATTTTAAAGAAATTAAAATTTTATTATGAATAATTAAAAAAATTTTAATTATTTATTAATTGAATTAATTAAAAAAAATTAAAATTAATTATGAATATGTTATTACTGATATTATTTGAAAGTATTTTCAACATTTTATTTCGTATCTTAACTATTACTTGTTTGAAATTTCAAAATCTTACAAGTATTGCAATACAATATCTAATAAATAGTACTTAAGCAAATTTAAAAAAATCACACATACGTTAAATATAAATTAAAAACATATAATAAAATACCAAATCATTAACACATTTATATAAAAATTTTATATTTATATTTTACAAATAGACTAGAAATAGAAATAGAAATAGAACTATATGTAGCATCCTTAGATATAAACTATACAATAAAAATATATAAATTTTAATTAAATTACTCCACGATTGAACAAATTATTTTTTAAAAAATAAATAATAATTCCATATTACTTACAACAACTTTTAATACATTTAAATCGAATTTAAAACATAATTTGAAATTTCTATTATTTCATTGCTACTCAAATTTTTATTCGGAAAATTACTATTGAGATTATACGTATCTTAAATGTATTCTACAAAAAATAATTTTAGATCAATAATTATTCACTAGCGCACTAATTTTACTAATATAATTTTTTTTCGCACGACTTCCTAATTTTTAATTTCTTATATTGAATTAATAAATATATTGACATTGAAAATTAAAGTTGGATTTATTTATTTATAAATCAATAAAAATACTTTATCGTTCAATGAAAACCATGTGAAAATATATTTGTCAAAAGTTAATACTGTAAATCTTACAGCAACATATTAAAAATTCAAACGTTATGTATAAATTAATTTTCATCAACATTAATCGAAAAAAATCATTCAAGAATGAGTTCTTTAAAAAGGCATGATTTTAATCATTCTAAAATTTTTTATTTTCGCAGCAGGCGTTCTTCAAAATGTATAGTATATACACATAGTTTTATATACATATTTTTTAATGAAATTCTTGTAATATAATTATACTAATAGAATCAAACTAGCTTATATCATATGGCTTCAAAATATCAAAAGAGGTATTTCTTGAATGTTACAGGTAAAACCAAGCATTTAGAAATATAACTTTAGATTAAATTTTAATTTACTAAAATTTACACAAAAAACTGAAGGAATATATAATAGAAATTTATATTGAATATTCAAAGTGGCATTATAATAAACTTAGAAATATATAATAAATCATTTTCTTTTAAAAAGTATTAAAAAATGGAAGAAAAATTAATTTACACAAATTTCGATTTTATAGTTAATACGTATAAAGTGTTTTCGTTTATCATCTAATTAATATCAATACTGTTATATTATGCTTTATAATAGCTTTAAATAAATTAATATTTTAATTACATATTTATTAGAAAAACTAATATGATTAATTTAAATTTTATAAATTATATTCAAATTAACAGAATAAAATTCTGAACTAAATTTCTTAAGTATCTGTAATGTATATTGATTAATAAACTAATATATTTTAAGATTATATTGGAAAATGTTAGATTTATATTATAAAAAGATAATAAATAAATGTTAAAATTTTATAAGTATTTATGTATTAAAAATAGTTAAAAATAGTTGTTTAAATATTTTCAGTAGATGAATTTTTTATGAAGTTTTTATAGTAAAAATAGTTTCTGCATTCGAAACACTAAACTTAAATTTGTATAAGTTTAAATATTTTAAAAAATTATTTTTTATTTCAAGTTTATCTATTTTGCGTTGTTATCGTACTTAAAATATTCTATGGGCATTTTTCAATAATCTTAAATATCTTTTAAATATTGAATTAATAATTTAACATCAACGCCACTAATATTGCAATATCAAGCAGACACATTTCTTATTATATGTAAATATTTACATTGTAAAATAGATATCGTCGATCTGAAAATACACATGTAATATTTTTGTTATAAATTGTAACCATGAGTGTGTAATATTTATCTTATAAGTCCAATAAGAGTCCAATAATATCCAATAAGAGTTATTTATTATTAATTTGTTCTGGGACATCCTATGCGCGAGGGAAAGAACAAAATGAATACACCAATGAAACAACAATAATAAAAAAGGAGTGCCAAATATGCATTGAGTCTGCGGTTCCATTCATCTGAACATAAATGCACGATCAATTTGCACAGCAAAAAAGCAAATCTTTCGCCTCAGGTAGTTATTAACGCATTCGGACATACGTGGTGAATTGCGCGCGAGCACGCGACAACCACGCGGAGTTGTACCAAGTCTAACTCGTTTGAAGGTCGGGAGCGTCAATGTGGGCGCGCATGCTTTAGTGGCGGATGGCCCAAAAGATGAGAGCGGTGAGATTTTTCGGCGGTAGGAGGCCCTGAGTATAAAACAAGGCAGGCCTGTTCATCACGACATTCAGTTCTTGTTCTCTCCTCTAGTTCGGATCGAGTCTGATCTTCACAAGTCTAAATCTCTTAAAAAAAAATGAAGACGGTACGTAAAATTAAGACTGTCTCCGTGCTCTTAACACACGCGTTATTTTTCTGTCCCCCCTCTCTTCTCTCTCTCTCTCTCTCTCCCTGTATCTTACTCTCACTCTTTATATGTAGGCATTATCGTTTAATTAGTTAGTTGCAAAGTATGCTTACTTTCGTTAATAGTTTAAATGTGCTTTATCAATTAGTACCTTATATTGTTTGTTGAGAGCGTGAAGACGAGAGTGTTTATTCAAAGTTACTAATTGGACGACGTTTATTTTACTAAATGAAGTTTTTCAAATTATATTTACTTAGGATATCACTATGGCATTTTAAGATTATAATTATTATATTCGAAAATTTAGTAAAGATAATGAAAAGTTTTAACTAATTAAATTATTATTTTTTGTATTATTTAAATTTCAAACGAGTTAGACTTGGTACAACTCCGCGTGGTTGTTGCGTGCTCGCGTGCAATTCACCACGTATGCGTTATAACTACTTGAGACGAAAAATTTGGTTTTGCCTGTGCAATTGAACGTGCATTTATGTTCAAATTTTTATTATAAATTTTATCATTTTAATCAGTATATTTCTCGTACAAAAAAAAAAAATAAAATAAGAAATTACTTTAATTTTACTCTCTAATCGTTTAACATATCATTTAATGTGCATAAAAACACGAGAAAAGATATAATTACCTTTTTAAATAAATCGTAGTCAATCAAATTAAAGTAGAATACGCATTAATCGAAATTTTAGTTATAAACTCTACAAAAATTTTCCATAAATGTAGATGTCTTGAATTAGTACTTCATACACAATTGCAGTTCGTAGTTTTTACTGCTTTCTTGGCTGTTGCTCTTGCTGCTCCCCAACGCAGAGCTGTAAGCCCCAACGAGGTCGTCCTTGTAAAGGAGACACCGTCTGATAATATTGGACTGGATGGCTACAAATTTGCGTATGAGCTGAGTGACGGATCAACGCGGGAAGAGTCCGCACAGGTTGAGACGCGCGGTGTCGAAGATGCAGTACTCCGGGTACGCGGTTCCTTCAGTTGGATTAATCCGGAGGATGGTCAGACCTACACCGTCACTTACATTGCTGATGAGAATGGATTCCAACCTCAGGGCGCCCACTTACCTGTGGCTTAAATCCACTATCTTAGTATCTAGTTCCTATAGCGTTAATTTTAATAAAAATACTTTTTTACCAAAGAAAAAATGCATATTTCAATTATTCACCTTTTTTATTTCTAACCAAAATCATAGAAGTCAATTGAATTTACAAAATATAATACAATTTCACTATGAAAATAAAAATAGAAATCCAATGTATATGAGACCATTAAATCTTTACTAAATACAATTTAGAAGTAAATACATTATTTTGCTTAAATAATTTTATTTGAACTTTATTCTAGAATAAATTTTTATAAGTATTACGTATAATTGAGATAATTATAACTTTTATACGAATTACAATTATTAAAATAATAATTATATATTAAAAAACAGTTATGTACTTTTAAATAGCAGCCTTATATTTGAATGTATATAAACTGTATTAACTAGTATTCAAATATTTTTAAACAGAAAAATTTCTTTATACTAAACATATATATGAAATAGAAGAATATTAATTTTTAGAATAGTAAATTACGAACCATTTAATTGCATAATTGATTAATAAAATAAATAAAATTTCATAATAACAGTTTCATTTTTAAGAGAATAAAAAAATTAAAATACTGTACATTAATTTATCTGTGAAAATATATTCAAATTTTTATTGTCTTTTAACTAAAAAATATCTTTTGCTGTTAGAAGTACAAAAATTTAATACATATTTAATTATTCGTTCTGTTCTATTGTATTATATATGGTTGGACTGTCAGCACTATTATTTTCATTGAATATTTCTTATAAAAAGAAAAATTCTTAAGCCTCTTAAAATAGGTATTTGAAAATATATTTTCTATACAATTTTTTTATTAAGTAATTATAAAATTTTAGCATCTTTCATGCTTTTTTCCATTACATATTCATGCATTAATTATTTTCCTTACAGTGTTCAACATGAACGAAAACTTGAAACATTTTTCTATTTAGTATATATTGCATCATACAGATTAATATTTCTTAAATCTTGTCATTTTTAATTAAAAAACTATGCTACTAATTATCAATAAGTATTAACGGATCATTCAAATATTATTGAAGATTTTATTTGATCGATCATTTATATATATTAAAATAAGCTATATTTTTTAAATATTTTATATATTTGTTTATAAAAATTTCAATTTTTCATTAATAATTATTAAAAAAATATGATTTTTACTTGTTATTTATTTATCATTCTCATCTTAATTTATAAAATATAAAAACTAAGTTAAAAATTCATCTTAAAAAAGCCCTAAATTATATTCTTTTAAATAATTCTCAGTGAACTATTTTATAATTATTAATTAAATCATATATAAAAGAAATTAGACTTAGATTAGAAAATGTGTTAGTGACATAAGGGTGACAGAAGAAAAGACTGTGGAACTTAGCGTGTCTTCGGTGATCTCTGATCGCAAGTATATGTCCGTGATTTAGTTATTAGTGTGTTCATAGATGTTTATTAGACTATGTTAATTACTTGATTAAAAATAATGTTGAAAAATCAACTTCTATATGTTCTTTCAAGTGTGAGCTTATTCGATAATTGATAGATCGTACGAGCACATCTTTCACTGTTTATGGCCCAAGATACGATCTGGTAAATCGCCGCTTCTTGCCACTAAGCATATCTTCACAGCGTTTACACTACCCCGTCATCCCAGAATTTCATAAGATGGATACGGCACACATCTTTACGTTCATCAGCGCTTGTGAACGACACCGTGTTCTTTGACGACTTGCACGTTAACACAAAATTGTAGGTAGATTTTGAATCTAGAGAATTGACTTATGAAGCCATAACTTTTTTCTTCCACTAATTTAGCAGAAAATTTTTATATCTTTATATTTTATTATAAATAAAATACAAAGTATATACTGTAATATAATAAATATATGCCTGTATTTAGCTTTCTGCACTTACTTCCTTTATGAAAGCAAAACTCGACTCAGTCATAAAACTATTTCAGATTATAATCAATGAAGTCGGCCTAATACGGTGGAATCTATAATTAAGAAATTATTGACTTTATGTATTTAAAGTTTAACTTCGAAAAAATAGATTGAATTTTAGAGTATTTTTTAACACTTTTATATCATAATAATTCAATCAATATTAATGTTTACCTATATTTGGAAGATATTGTCCAAACCCGTAGTTTTTACATAAGAATAGGTTCGAAAATGAATATAATTAAAAACCAAATATTTCTGACATTGTATATCATTTCTTTTGCAATTTCAGATTTTTTTAAATTTAATTTAATTATAATCTCAGATTTGTTCAAATTTTTTTTCTGAATTAATATTAAAATTGTACTTTTATATCACTATAAAACTTAATAAATATACAAATACCATGAATATTTACTAACAAAGATATTAATAATAATAATAATCTTAATACACTCAAGTAATTATATTTAATAATTTATTTTAATTTATAATTAATAGCTTCACATTTTATTAATATATTGTGGCAAACATTATTTATATATCTAAATCAGATTAACAAGAATATTTTTGTTAAAATTAAAAAAAAATATTTACCATTAATAACTATAAGAAATTATTGGATGGCAATTGACTCTGTTATTATTACTATTTATTGTGACCACTAGAAAATATGTACAAAACTTCTTAAGCCATTTACATTACGTGCATATATACATTAGAAAACTATCGTATAACATTACTTATATTTTAGTCTCAGTTTAAGATTCCAGAGACAATCATTTAGAGTATATGAATCGTTTGATACTAGTCAAAATATTATCCAATTATAATAAAAAAAATATATACACATTTATATATATAAATGTTAATAAGACATATCAACGATAAAGACACCGCCTAGCGTAGGAGTTGGAACCTAGAAGACTGTCATGTGAGCGGTTACGCAATCTTAATTAGTTTAATGCAATGACGTGTTCAAACATCAGTAAATATTTATCATAATCTATGATAAATAAAAAGTAACGACGAAAGTGTTAAATAGGGAAAAAAAATCAGGTACGTGTTGATGTGCGTTACTAGTAGATAGGGGGAATTCTAACATTTTCTCGAGCGGGATACATAAAATTTTTTATTATAAAATTCTTATATAAATTATAAAATTCTAAATAAAAATAATATTAAAATTTATTTGTGTAACTGTAATAATGAATATTAAAAAATATTTTATTTTATAAAAGTGTAGTTTTTAAATATAAACTAATTATTTTATAAGGAATATTATAATATCGTACATTATATAGTTTTAAATAAATCATAAATGTATTTAATTTATGTTTTTTTTATGCAAATTTTTTTTTTGCATATTTGCGAATTTTATGCAAAAATCATAAATATATACTTAATTAATAGTTAACAATATTATTAATTCATAATAATAAAAAACTGTATGTATATATATATGTATTTATATAATATGTACGTATATTACATTTGTTTTCCGAAACATAATTTTGATATTTTATTAATTATTTGATCAATTTACTTGCATTATTTTATTTTTATTGATAATAGTATTAATAAAATGTTCTAATTATTATTTTAAATATTGAAAAAATTGCAATTTAATTGCAGTTCATAGTTTGTACCACTATCATATACGGCTATTATTGCTTTTGCCACTCCTCAAAGCACAAAGCCGTGATGCTGAGACCATGCAACACCCAACGGTGCCGAGATCGTTCCGATATCGAAGCAAACATTGTAACGAAGTTTGAAATAAGTATCAGATTCACGTGAAACGATTTCATCTAAAGATCATAAAAAGATTCAGAATTAACAATATAAGACATCTGTTGCTGGATTAATCCGAAGGATGATCGAACCTTCACCATCAATATGATGTTGATAAAAATGGATTCCAGATTCAAAACGCCTATTTCCTAAGCTTGAATTTAGATTTAAGTCTGTGCTATATTTTTTATTTGAATATTTTTAATATGTAATACTTACATCAAAGATCTCTATCGATTATTTAATTTACTTCATATAAATCATGTTTCAAATAAAAAGTTTTATAAATCATAGATTACTGTATAAGTCGTTATTTTTTATATTATAGTCTAATTTTTAAACCATTAAAACATGAAAGTCTTCATAAATAATCAAATATGTGTTTTAAATCATATTTATTTTTAATATTTCAATTATAATATTCAAATTATTTACTTTTTTTGTAATTCATTTTCATATAAAATACTAATTATTTACTTAAATTACCTTTATGAATATTATAAAATTATAGGTTTATTTATAATGTTATAAACATTAATAATTTAATATTTAAATAAGTATTGAACTTTTGTGCACCTTTCATGTTTTATAAACAATCTAAATTGCTTGAATTGAGCAGGATTAAACAGACTACATTAGTATGTAACAGTTTGTTTACATTGACAATTAGAAAATATTATTAAAAACCAATCTTTTATAATAATGTAAATAAAATAAAAATATTAAAAGTATACGTAAATATATAACTATTACAGGTAAATTTAGAAATAGGAATATCAAAAGAATAAAGTAAAAAATTAAGCAAACAAAGAAACAAAGTAGAGAAATAATAATAGTAAGGTAAACAAATTACCAGATAAGAAATGAAAAAAAACATTTCACACCACATTAATTTTTCAACTTTTAAAAATTTGTATATACAATAGAATTTACTGAAAAATAATATTATCAAAATAATGAATAAAAAATTTACCTAACATATGTTTTATGCAATCGCCCATTATATAATAAAATAAAACTAAAGCACTGTAGTGTAGACACGATTAATTTAATTCGATTAGAATTATTAAAAGTGAAACTTTTTAATCTTAAAATTAATTGAATGGCTACAATAAGTAACAAATATTAATAAAAAAATTTCCATAGGAAAATATTTTTGTTTCATACATATATTAATTGGTTTCATATTTAACGCAGCTAACTGTCTTCTGTAGTTGGCTTTATTGACGATTTTCTAATCCTGATTCAATAATTCTTGAATATGTTTATCAAATATCATTTTCAAACATTCTTCCGTAAATGTATCAAATGAAATATATGTTATAAATAAATATTTCTTTTTATGATTTTCTATATGGAAAGAAACAAAATCCATTATGATACATTATTTTAATTGTTCAAAAATTAAAATTGCAAATTTAGAGTAATTATAAGCTTAAAGTTAGAAGTATTTTTTATTTACAACACATCAACACTAATCACAAACCCTAGGCCATGAAAATATGGAATACAATTATACTTACATTACAAACAATTTTTAAGTTACTAAGTAACTGGTGGTGAAATGAAAACAAATAACAGTTTAACCCTGTCATTGTTTTGCTAGCAATAGATATCGAATTCAACATATTTACTATAAAGATTTTACAAAAACAGATAATTAATTCTTTTTTTAACTTAATTAATTATAAACATATAATTAAATTTTTTACTACAAAAATTATCGTAAATATTGATTGAATAAAATTTTAAGTTTGTACTAACTACAACTTTTATTTTTTTTTTTAATTTATTTTAATATTTATATTTTAAGAAAATCTAAAAATAAACGTTCATGGGGATGTTAAAAAGTTTTGATTCGTGAAAACAACTCGTTTGATTACTCATAATTGTTTCATGTTTTTATAAAATTATTTTAATTTATATTGTCACACAAATGTTCATAATTATACATTAAGAAATATAAAAATATTCTACAAATTTATTATAATTTGCATATATGTTCGCATATATAATTATTTTCAATATTATTCTTATATTTTCATAGATTTAATAATTTTGAGTTAATTAGAATTGTAACGTATAATTTTATCTATATTGTCAATTTAAAATAAAATATTATTTTAAATCGCAGACATTTAATTCTAAAAAGTCAAATTTCAGAATACAAAAATAAACTTTTTTACTTGTATATAAAACAATTTTAATTTTACAATTTTTAATTGTAATTAAATTTGTATTTCTATAATCATCAATTTCAATTTTAAATTAAGGATTTAGATGTAATTTTCTTATAAATTAATTTTAATGATGTTTCATTTGTAACAATATATAACAGTTTCTAATTACGTTACTATATAAAATAAATTTATTTAGAAAATATAAAAAGCTAACTTTTTTGATAAAGTATTAGTTCTATAATATTATATTTCAATATTAATTTCATAAATATTTTACCGTAGAAGTTATATAAGTACATATATGCACGCAAGCAACACGTACCCGTGTATATACATGCATATGCACACAAGCATATATATATATAAACATTCACATATATGCATATACATGAATTCATACATAAATATTTAAATTAAAGAAATTTCATAGGCTTTCTCATAATCAAACTTTCATGAAATATTTATTACTTTCTTCACAATAAGCTCTAAAATAATAATTCGTATTCTCATATTTTAAAGCCTAAAATACCAAATAGTTTATTTGTATATTAAAAAAAGTTGTAAAAATCCTTGATGATTGAAATTTTGGTTGAATTAGACCGTGTATTATCCTTTACACCTTTAAGAAAATATAATTAATTAAATAGTTAAATGTTTGTTGCATTTAAAGTTTTAAATATAATTTTTTAAAAAAGAAAAATAGTTTTCAAAATAATAATAAATATATGTCTAGAATTACTTATTATTGTCACAATTAAATGTAAATATACATATTTCAAAATATAAATATTAAAATTAATTTTAAAAATAAAAATATTTTTTACTGTACTAGTGGTATTATCTTTAATAAAAATATATAAAAGTAATTGATTTAAAGAAATATTACTTTTCTAATTGTGATAATTTAATATAAATTATTTATATGTAAAATACATCGATATATTAATTATGACAACGACAAGACTTCAAAACTTACTAAATATTATAAAACTGATTGCTACAATAATAACAATAATTACACTAAAAATTCCACATGAAATAATATAAATAATTTTTAACAACTTCATTTTAAGTATTTAATAATTTGAATTTGAATTTTTTTAATTAAATATTTATTGCATTATACTACAAACTTAAAGTGATGTAAATAATTCCTTTTGTAAACTAACCGATTGATTTTTAAGTCTGATATTTAATATGTGATATGGTATAGAAATATTTTCATACCAATTATCGCATTACTGATAAAATTTATAAGTGTAAAAGTATCAAAAACGAGCGATTACAATATATCTTTCGCTACATTGGAACTTTATAATGTATTATTTTAAACTTAAACAAAATTTTTATGCATGAAATTCATATATATACAAATTATTTTAATATAAAGACATATTATTTTTTATATTATATATATAATTTTATATGTAATAATGTGTATATGTGTGTGTAAATAATAATAATTAGTTTTATATTGAGAAAAATTTTTAGTAACATTCTTATAATTTATTAAAATATAAATTATTTTTATAATAATCATCATAAATACTTTTATAAACAAAAAAATCATGAAATTATCTGAAAATTAATCAAAGCATTTTTAAGCATTAAAACGTAAAATTAAATTTACACAATTAAAGTTTTATTTGATTCATACTTTTACATTATTAAATATCTATTTATGTAAAAATACACCACAGAAAAATTCAAGTTAAACAAAAATATGATCTAGGTAAATAATATTTAAAATATTAAATGTCAAATAATATTTATCCGTAAATTAAACTTTAAGAAAAAATTTATTAAAGAAAAAATTTTAAAAATTTTATTAAAAAAAAAATAAATAAAACCTTTGAAACAAAGTTTAAAATAACTTCATAAGTTTTCATACTATACATTAGCTTAAAATTTAATTAACAATTTAATCGAAAAATTAAGATAAAAAAATTTGTACGTAACTTATTTCTTTTTTATTTATAATGAAAACATAATGAAATCAACAACCATTTACTGTAAATAAAGTTTTCCAATTAATAAAATTAAATAAAAAGTATACGAAAATATCATCAGCGATACGAAGATATATATTTTTAACAATGATCTTCAATTAGTCTTTAAATAATGAAGAGGACATGTAAATTCACTTTGGTGCCAAGTGACATTATTCTTTTATCTTAAATGTAAGACATCAACTGAAAGTATATAATAATATAGATAAATATTAATATTCAAATAATATTAATGCGTTTTATTAGAAGAGGTAAAATTACAGATAAAAATTTTTCGTTAAAATAACCTCCATTCATAAAGAAAATTAAAAGTAATAAAATTTCTAAAAAATTTATAGATTTTTAGTTGCAAATATTATTGCATTTAAAAAAATGTATTATAAGTAATTCAATTCTTATACTTATACTTATATTCAAAATTAATAAGGTTTATTCTTTGGAATACAAAAAACCTTTATATTCATTTTTTAAACGATAAAAATACGTAACACATAAAAAGTATTAAAAATAAAAAAATTATTAATTTTTTTAGCTATTATAAGGTTGATTATAATATAATATATTTAATAATATATTAAATTCAATTAAATTTATTAAATCATGGTATCGTAACACGGTATAAATACATCATTAAGTAATAATAAATATTTACAGCAAAAACAAATTGAACAAAAAATTTAATTTATAAAATTTTAATAAAAAATAATAATAATCGCGCTGCTTAAAAAAGTAAACACATTTTTATATTGCATATTTAATTATGTGTAAAAAATACAATAAATAATTTTATAATAATATATTAATAATAATATTTATTAATTTAATACTAATATAATATTATTTTCTCATTCTTATAAATTAAAAAAATTGAATAAATTAAAATAAAAAATTGTATTTCTCAATTAAAGTTATTAACATTTGATAATTGTAAATATGAATATTGTTATTCATAACGCATAAATGAAAGAAAAATTTCAGCGACTGTTGTGTACAATGAAAACTATTTCCAGAATATTAAATGTATTTACAGCAATATTATCACGAATAACCAAATCAATTCAAATATAACCTATTTTAGTTCCTCAAAGCTGGCTTCTTGCGAACTTACATCTGAATCAGTAAACAAAATGTGGCTGTGACTGTTTTTTTATAATAAAAAAATTTAAATTAAACCGAAACTTTAATTACTGATATTAATATAATTACTAGTACAAAATAGTTGTATAAAATTTTAGATACCTTATTTCATAAACATACATAAAAAATAATATATATATTTGCAACTTCGTTACAAAATAGAAATAAATAAATAAATATATATAATTAATATATTTATTCTAAATGTCCATATAATAAAAAATAAGTATAAAATGCAGGCCTTTATTATTATAAATTATTATAATTTTTTAAAATAATATTATTGCACGCTACGGATATTTATCACTACAGACACGCACGCGCGCGCACAAGGAGGTCTAGTATATACATAAAACAGAATAAAATGGAAAAATCTTCCTTGCGTACTGAATTTCATAATATCATAAATATTTTGGAATAAATTTAATTAATATTAAATAGTTTTACAATAACAATTATTTTGTAATTTTTTATACAATGCAATAATGTTCCATCTTATATAAATTTTCAAAAATTTATAATTAAATTAATAAGGAAATAGGTAAATTATGTAGAAAAAAATCATAATTATAATTAAAACATCAAAATCGAATGGTAAATATAATTTTTTTTTCATAATATAGTTAAATTTTAAGATATTCAAAAGTATTTATTAATACTAATATTTAAAAAAATTTTCTTAATAAAAATACCGCATTTCTTAATTGAAATTGAGTACAGTTGAATTAAGTCTATTCTATTTTTCTATTACTTTTATCTTTCATCAGTAGTTGTTTCAATAAAAACTAGGTCAGAATATAGTTTAATATAGTAACTCAGTACTAATTAACATTTTCCAAAATAAAAATTTAATTTCTTTTCTGGTTTAAATTATTTAATAATTATTTGAAATATAATTTTTTTAAATCTCTTAAGTATGATTAAATTTAAATTATTTTGAAAACTAAAATTTTTTTGTTACATAAAAGAAATAATTTTTTAAATTCAATTTTTTAAATTTTTATTGAAAGCCAACTAAATTTACTTTTATATTAATATAAGATATATATTTAATAATTTAAATGAAAAATTGTTTTAGTATGAAAAATTGAGGTTTATGTGTACGTACATAGTTTTTTCCATAAAACATGCCGTGATTTAATCCTGTTGAAATTATTTTTATAATAAAATTTAAATTAAATTTCATTAAAATTATTTTATCAATATAAATTTTTCATGTCATTTAAAAAATTTTTAAATTAAATAAATTTGATTTATAAATGTATTATTCATATAAAATTTTTACGGAATTTATTAATTTTATTAATTTTATTTATTAAATAAATAATATATTATTCATAAATAAATCAATTAAATTAAATAATAAATTAGTTATAATTTTATTTTACCTAAATAAATTATCTTGGTTCTTCATTCTTAAAAAAAATTTATGAATTTTCTGAAATGTATTAATAATTATTTATTTATATTTATCTATATTTTTGAATATGATATTTATCTATTTATTTAAAAATGATAATTTTTGCCATCTACTATCTGCTATACTTCTAAACTTACAGCTGACGCGTCAAGTATACTAACACATTATATATAATTGAAAACGTGAAGTACATTTTGAGTATTTGCAGAGTTTACAATATGTTTACATTTCAATTTTTTAATTAAAAAATAAAAATTTTCAAAGTTTAATAAAGAGGAAAGAACATGATTTATCTTCCTACACCATGGGTTTTTCTCAAAGAAGTAAAATCATTTATAAGTATTTAAATATTTCCGCTCAATAGTAAGGTTAAGTTTTTTCAAAAATGCATACCGTATTTTTATACTTATGTTTTAGGTTTTTTGTCAACTATTATAATAAAAAAATTAGCATTTAATTATAAAAATGCCACGATTAACTATGTTACCGCGAACTTCGCGTATTGTAGCACTGTGTTCTGCAGCAAATTTTATCAATGCTGCAGACAGAGTTATAATGCCAATTGCAATAGTTCCAATGACCGATGAGTTTAAGTGGAATCTCCATTGGCAAGGATGGATTTTATCTGCATTTGCTTTTGGTTATTTTACAAGTCAGGTAACTACTATTTTAAAAACAATATTAGATTATCTGACTGATCAATGTTTAAAAAAAACAATTTCTAGATCATTGGAGCAAGTACAGCTAATCGTTTTGGGTGTAAAACAGTTTTAATGGTGGCTGTTTTGCTTTGGTCCATTAGTACTGTCATAACACCACTTTTAGCACAATCTGTTCCATTACTTATAATAACTAGAGTCTTTCTTGGTCTTGGAGAGGGTCTAGGTAAAAATTTTATTAAAAAAATTAAAGAAATATAATTATAATGTGTATATAGAGTGACTAGTTGACTCTTTATTAATTTTTTGAAACAATAGCATTTTAAAAATTATTTTTTGTTATAGGTTTACCTGTCATATTTCACTTATTTGCTCACAGTGTACCAGTAGAAGAAAGATCTAGGGCCTTTGGTTATCTTGTTGCTGCTGGGTCTGTAGGACAAGTAGTAGCATCAATTGTAAAATAAAATATTGTCTCATTAAAAAAAATTAAAAAATATATATATATAAATATAGATTGCTTCTTAAATTTTAGTTATGTCCACATTTATTATGGCAAACTGGGTTTTATTTATTTGGATCGATTGGAATTTTATGGACTATATTGTGGTCTGTACTTTATAAAGAAATGAATTCGCAAGAAGAAATTCCAATATTTTTACCTAAGGTAACTTTCACATTTACTTATACAATATGAATTATACAGTATTTAAATTTTACTTGTACACTAGGTATCTCAGAATCGAGCTTTACGTTGGACTAAATTTATTGCTTATTGGCCTCTCTGGGCTTTATACATAGCTCATTTTGCTATGAATTGGAGCAATTATATCATTATGCAATGGTTACCTACATACCTTGCAAGGAACTTATCAGCTAATAAAGAAAGTATAAGCTTAACAGCACTGCCTTATGTTGTTAATTCACTAGTAGGTATTGGTAAGTATTCTAGATTAAATTTTTGTAAAAAGAATATTTCTTGTATGCAATTTCATTTATTAAAGTATTATTTTAATTAGTTGCTGGACATAGTGCTGACAATTTTATACAAAAAAGATGGTCAATACTATCCGTTCGACGATTAATGACCAATATTGGTTTAATTGGTCCTGGAGCATTTTTATTAGCTTTTTGTGCAGTTGATAATTTACTATTAGCAGTGATGTAAATAATATTAAATTTTATTTATTAAAGAATTTAATTTCATTGTACTTATAATAGAGTATTCTAATATCTGTTTTAGCTTTGTTTCAATATCTATGGGGTTATGTGCTTGTAACTCTTCTGGCCATCTTAGTAATCATGCAGATGTTGCACCAAATCATGCTGGTATAACATTTGCTGTTTCTAATACTTTAGTAAGTAACTTAATTGAATGTAAAAAAAAAATAATTTCTTAATTTTTTAATATAAATTTTTTTTAGGCAACGATTCCAGGAATTTTATGTGGACCACTTACAGCTGAATTAGTAACAGCATCAAATGGTCGATGGATGCCAGTATTTATTTTAGCAGCGGCAATTAATTTTACAGGAGCTATAATATACCAAAGTCATAGTTCAGCTCAACCAGTATTCGTAAACACAATTGGATTTGATGATTGATTTGTCGATTATATAAGTCTGATATTTACTGAATAAAAAAGAACTTCAAGTGTCTTATTTCAAAAATCGAATTTTAACACAAAAAATCTTTTGTACAAAAACGGAAAGAAATTTGTTAAGCATATCATAAAAAAAAGATTTTAGTGTTGTGTCGAATCTTGATGAAATCAAATACTTAATAAGTGAAATTTTATATCTTTTTTGCAGAAAACTTTTTTGTATATTCTGTGACAAAAATAATGTATATATAATATAAATTGTAATATCGTGATTTATAGTATCTAAAAAAAACTAACTTAAATGACTTTTGAGGTGCTATAACTTTTAATGTTATATCGGTTTTAAAAATAATATATAATTTCTGAAATATGCTAGAAATTTAATGTACAATAATTAATTTAAATTTTCTGAAATATTTCATTTAATTTTTTTGAAAGCTTTTCAAGATTGTAGTGTATTTTTGCTAAGAAATATAATAATGTAAATACATGCACCATATTTTATTAATCAAAACCACAAGATTTTCTCAAATATTTTGAATTGAATACTTTAGGAAGTATGTTATTAAAAACTGGGTATTTATTTATAAAATTAACTGGAACTGCTGTGTCAATCTGATTCGGAATAATACAAATTTCTTTTATTAATTCATTATCTTCTGAAGTATGAATTTCTTTATCATTGAGTGAACTTGTGTGCTGCATATTATTTGGTCCACTTATTATTTGTTCATCATTATTCATAAAAATATTTTCTTGAGAACTTGAGAAAGAATTTAGATTTACCATCATTTTAAATGTACTTTCAGAATTGGGATAAATTTTGTTCATTTTATCATTATAATTAGTTTCAAGATTTGATGAATATTTTACTAAACCATTGTTAGTTATTCTATTTTGTTCTGATTTTTTAAAATTTTTTGTATTTTTCAATTTGTCCTTTAGTTCATTATAATCAACATTATTAGAATAAACTTGTGATAAATCACAATCATTCCATTTAGTTATTTCACTATTATCTCCTGTACCAGAAGCAAGCTTAAAATTATTGCATTTTATATTGATTTGATTTTGAGAACTAAATTGATTATCTTTCAACGTATCTGCATTAGTAAAATATCGATAAAGAGATTCAACTTCTTCAGCTGTTCTTGCAAGAGTTTCACATAATTTTTTAACATTCGAAATATTATTACAGCTTAATTTTTTCATATTTGTTTTATCTCTCACTTCTTGCCAATTGTATTTTATAGTTCTCAAATCTTTAAAAATTAATTGATTAACTGTTTTTTTTTTAGACTGAATATTTTTCAATTGTTTGTCAATGGCTAATAAATACGAATCTTTAAAAGACGTATAACTTTCCGGACATTTCAAGAAATTTGTTTTTGTTTTTTTGTTCTTCAATTTCTCTCGAGAATTTCTGAAAACTAAACAAATAAAATAATTTAATAGTGTTTTCTTATTATATAAATAAAAAAATCTTTATTTATTACTTGAAAGAATTTTTACCATCAACATAATTATTATCTTGTTTTTTCTTAGTGTCCATTAAACTACATTCTATTTCACCAAATATGTAAATAAATTTTTGAGTAGCCGGAATTCTCGGAATCGCAGATCTCATAAGCTTTTGCTCATATTTTTCAATTAAAGCCTTCTCTCGTGACTGTAAAGGATTAGTAAATATTAGACTTCTTTAAAATTAACCACGTACACAATCGGAAAAACAATAATTTACTTTTTTATAAACTTGTTAAATACCAACACAAAATAGACATCAATTATAATATAAACAAATAAATTTAATATAAATAAAATAAGAAATTAGATAAATGTTTAACCTTGTGATCTTTTGAGCATATCATGCTACCAGATACATTTTTTAAACTCTTCGACATTCTTTGTACATTTAATTTAGTTTCATTTTTATCCCTTCGATTCTTTGGAACTGTTTCTGAAACCAATTCTGTGGATTTTTGTTTTACTCTGCATCTGAATAAACAGTAAAATTAAAGAAAAATGATATAGAATTATAAAAAATTAAAAAATCATTATAAAAAGTATTAATGTTTATCTAAAAAACAAGTAATAATTAAAAGATAGAAAATAAGCCTTTTATCAAAAATATTATTTAAGTTTGAATACATTAATAAGAAATACATTTATGTACATGAAATATTTACTTCTTTATGGTATCCTTATTAGTTGTACGTTCTTCTTTTGGATCAATTTTTATCTCGTCATTTTTTAAAAAAACCGTAAGAGCATTTATTCTTTTATAATTTTCAATTGAATCGTTAAATTTTATTGAGTTCCCCGATTTTCTGAGTTTGGATGTTAACGAAGACTTTTTACGATGAAAATTACTTCTACTCGTATCGTTAGCCAGTTTTAAAATTTAGCTTTTACTGTCGCACTTGACGAAAATGTCACGTTTTAAGAATTACAATAAAACAGTAAAATAAGACGGAAGTTGGTCAAAAAAACAACAAAAGTAAAAAATGTATATTATTCAAACTTCATATTAAACTATAATTACAAACTAATTTTATTTTAAAACTGTATTTGCTTTATTTATTTATTTTATTTTTATTTTAAAAATATACACTAGTATTTTAATTTTAAATAATAGATGTTAATAATAACTTTCTCTTTTATCATTTTATTATGCTATTATAATAGCGTAAATATTTATATACTTAAAATACTAAATAATATTTAAATACTAAAAAATTAATAATTTAGTTGTTCTTTTATAATTTATATATTTCATAATATTTAATAAAAAATAAATAAGAAAACATAAAAAAATTATAGTGAAATATTAAAGAATTAATATTAGATAAATTATTACTAACTAAATCAATTGGTAATTTAACCAAATAAAAATTTTTGTTTTTAAGAAAAATATTTAACATTTTATTCTTCTAATTTACCATGTAATATTACTTTAAAAGTTATATTTTTAATTAAAATATAAATTATATCAAGCATCAAAATTAAATAGATAATTAATTTTTATTGCAAAAAAATACATTTTTTATTATTCATTGTACAGTTGTTTTAAATTATATATATTTTAAATAAAGTTTAAAATCATTAAATACAATATGTTAATATTTATTCATATCTTCATCAAGTAATGTATCTTATATAAAAATAATTACATAAAATTAATACATAAATACTAATAAGTACATAAAATGTACATAATTTTATTAAATCTTGTAAATAGCTTGATAATATATATTTAATAGAAACATTTTTTCTTCATATTACATAATTACACAAGTTAGAAATTGGCTTATAAACGTTCAATACAATCATTCAATGAAAAATTAAATCTTAGAAACACAATTTTTGCATAAAATACTCTTTTATCGATAAATTAATTTTATTTTATGTTATAGAAGAAGAAAAACGGAATGAAACTTTAAATGTAAGTTTAAAAAATTTAGAATATTTCTAAAGTTATTTAATAGTAATTAAATGAAAAAGAATTAATAGAAAGCTACCATTGATAAAATTCCCTTCTCTGATTTAATAGAAACAATTTTAATAGAAACAATTTTAATAAGAGGTAATTATATAACTACCACAATGTAAAAGTTTAAATTATATTTTAATTTATTTTGCTTATACATAAGATAAAACTTATTTTACAAAAAAGTCAAATATCATTTATGAGTACCATCAAATAAGTATTTACAATTTTACTAATAAATTATAATTCAAACTATAATGAAATCGTAGTATTTATATTATACTTTTGTGTTTAATAAATTAAGATATTCAATTTTTTTACTAATTATAAATTAATTTTGTTGCAAAAAGTATTGTCGAACCCATTCATTTATAGCTTATTTTTTTATAATTTTTTCATCTATAGCTTAGTTTTTTAAAAATTGTTATTTTATAATAAATTAAATTTTTTATACTGTCAGTTTGATTTATAATATATTTTTTACGTTTAAATATTCTAATTTTTTCATAAATTTCATTTGTATAAAATTAAAGTAAATATTTTTTATGACAATAATTTTTATATTATTAATAGCATAAATTTAGAAAATCTTAAATTAGCAATGCCTATTGCAATAATATTTTTTACACACGTGCTTAAGCTAATGCTATAATATAATAAACAAGTCATATAATCTTAATATCTAATACACAAATATTAAAAATATAATATAAATATTTAATACTATAAGACTTAAATTTGAAATAAATAAATTAATTTATATAAAGTTTTAAAATCAATTTCAATATATTTTATATAATATGATACGAGAATTCTGATATAATCTATTAATTTAAACCATCGTTTCTAAAAATAAACGAATCAAAATAGATATTTAATAACTAATACACCATAAAGTACTAACCAAGTAATTATTAAAATACTTTAATTTATTCAAAATTATAATAAATTATAAAAAATTTAAGACTTGTCATTTTTTACGATATGAATTTATTATTTAGTCTCTTAAAATTAAAAAAAGTTAAGTTAAAATTAAATTAAAATATTTATATGTAATACATTTATTATATTATATATTATATATACTTATAAATAATAAATATATCATTTATATGTAATACATTTATAAATTTATATATATATAATTTTATATGTATTTTTAATCTGGAAGTTTTCAGTTCTTGTACTACATTTGTAGAAATTATTATCGCGTGTGTGTATGTGTCTGCGCGTGCCGGGGGATATGTGAGATTAATATCTCTCTGTGTGATATTTTATGTATACATCCAAAATAAACGTAAAAATCATTTTATGGAAAGATCTCATTTCTTTGTCGCCTTCAGGGTAAGGATAATTTCTTTGGTGAGGCAGAAAAGCAGACTAGACTCGATTTCATGCCACGATGAGACGGTTAACCGGTAAGAAGCCGGACACAGTTAGAGCCTAGATATTATGTTAGGTTGCGTAATATTTAACGTCAGGGAAGTTCGGGAAGAAAATAAATTGCTTGCGCATGCAGCGCTTCACCGTTGCCTCGCGAACAGTTATACACCTTGTAATTCAAATTACAGTAATCAACTGACTATTTTCTTGAAAAAATTTTATTATTGAAACTAAAAAGCTACATTGCTATTTGAGCTTGTACAATAGAACAAGTAAGTCAAAAATAAAGTTTAAAAAATTTATTGCTCTGTTCATAAAATACAATTATATGTATTATTTTATTTTTAAACTAATTTCGATAAAAGACATTTATAATCAATTCATAATTAGTAAGTTTTGCGACAATAATTAAAATTTTTTTTATTAAATAAAATAATTTATGAATTTATCACAAATTTAAATAAATATTCGTATTTTGTTTATTATTTTTTATTATTTATTATAGAAAATATTTAAAACTATGTATATGTATAATAAGTTTTAGTTATTTAAATCACGTATAATAATTTTCTGTGTAATAATTAAAACTTTATTATAAATAAACATTTTTTCTTCATTTAGAAATTAATTGTTTAGTTCTAAAAAACAATATAAATTTTTTTTTAATACCCAAAACATGTCTATTGACTTTTTATTTTTTACATTTAACGAGCTAGTAATGATAAAAAACCATTGTAAAATTTTAATTGTAATAAAGAGAATTCAATTAAAATTTTTATTTATACGTTTTTGATATAGTACATTTGTGGTAATATGAAGAATTTAATTTTGGATAAAATTTTGGAAAAAATTTAAATAGTTGATCTATGATAACTTACATTGTCAGGAATTAGCACATTAGTATTGGATTATAAGAAAATTTGTAACGAAAAGTATGTTTGTTAATAAAAGTTATTGGATGCAGTATTTGCTTAATCTACTAAATGCCTTATAATGTGTTATAAATGATAGAATTTGTTATTTTTTATATTACAATTATTAGAGAATATTAGATAAAGTTAAAAAGTTAAAAATTTTTTTCCTAATAATTTTAATATTAATAATAATGATGATTATACTTTGAATATAAGGTTTGTTAAAGACAATCTTTTTATACTATAATATACAGATGACCTATATTTTTATTAATATTTTTATCTTTTTATTGAGATTGATAAATTAATCTTTTCATGATATTTAATTCTTTAAATATTATTTTCAAATATAGGAAATGATATTAGTATAATATTTAAAATTATTGATATTTATGTGCAAGTAATTTAATTGAACGAGATTCAGGAATTACAAATTTTATTAATAGCTCCAGTAGAAAACAAAAATAATAAATAAAAAATGAAAGAAAAAACAAACACAAATGACATAGATATATTTGTTAAGAATTCGAACCAATAATAGTTCTGCCAGCGTTGAATAGAATTGTTGTTCTTCTTTCTCAGAAGAAGCTGCAAAACATAATTTTCTTACTTAAAAAATATCTAATTTAATATAAATAAAAAATTTGAGATAAAAATGTATAAATATCGGAAAATTAAACATAATTTACACACTACTGTACTGTGCGAGCGTGTACGAATATGATATTGTTAGTTTAAAGACTGCATACTCGGAAACCCATTAATACATTTTTCTTAATAATGCTCATATCTAATTAATTATTTGATGAAGAAGGACTTTCTCTGATAAAAAAATATTGCAAGAAAAATAACCTTTATTCAGAATAAACATTTATGTATAAAATTTTCGATAAAATTTGATTAAATTGTTATTTCAATAATAAAATGACCTCATTAATAAAAAATCTCCCTTGTTTCTTTCATATTAGTCTTGCTATATTATATCTAGTGCTAAAAAATTCAAGAGCGACAAGCATTGTTCATAATAAAAATAATTAAAAAGGAGTTCAAGATAAACACCTTAAGAAGCAAATCTACCTACTGCATCACGAAGCTAATGTAACGAGGAAAAAGCACCGCCATTGATAAATATGTGGAAAAAATAAGATTCTCGTTCAAGCACTTGTCAATGATCATCTGGATGAGCCTCCTACTAATGCGTAAGAAACGATTTTGTCGTCGAAATCCAGGGGTTCACAGATATACGTGTGCCATGCAACGCAGGGTGATATAACTATAAAACAGAATCATCGTCAACGTCAATTTTTTTGTATCTTGTTTAATTTTCATTTAATACTCAATGAGTGAAATGAAAGAGTTTATCAAGTTGCTTATTTTTGATAACGTAATTTTTATGTCCTATTGATTAAACAACACAATACTAGTTACTGCAACCGCTCAATTTTATCCACTACTACTATTCTCGCTAAAATCAAGCTTAAACGTTCACACCACTTTTTTAATTAAGAATAATAAACAATAATGAAATGCAAATGTTTATACAGAATAGAAGTATAATTAAAAATTATTACTTCAGAACAGCAAGTTCTCATTAGTATGCTTACGAAATATGATATAATAATTTATAACTTACAAGAGTTAATAAACAAAATTAATTATAATTCAAGAAATTCAGATTTTTTATATTTTTTCATTTTTACATTGTTATATATATAGCAAAGAAAGAATCAACTTTTATGAATCATTTGGAAATAAGAAAAGTTAACTAAATAAATGTGAGCAGAACATTTAATAGCATCTTAGTAAAAAAAATTGAATAACTAAATATTAATGGAATTTTTTGTACTCCATGTCTAAAATATTCCTTCTGCTATCCTTCTATTTGAAAGTATTTTCCCTCAATCGATACAACTTTTTTCCATAATCAATAGTCCTTCTATAGTGTAACCTTTGAAGGTTTAAACCGCTTGTAAGTTAAAAATAACTTGTCACGTGATTGAAATAGTGTCCAATAATAGCGAGAAAAGGAATAAAATATAAAAATCCTTGGATTATTATCCTGGAATTTGACCCATTTCAACAATACGACTACAGATCTGCCTTGTGCATTGAGGCATATTCGTTGAGTTCTCTAAAAACATTAGGGAACTTCAACTCATCCAAGTGTCTGTGGTTTATATGTAACAGCTAACTTGACTTGCTTAAAACTGACATTCGGACAATTTTCGCATAATATCGCGGCACGTTATTTCCTTTTTCCGCTGTCCTTCACCTGCAAGGAACTGCACCAATGTCGATCTGTTTATAAACGTCGTCTCCACCGCCGTTACTGGACTACGAAAGCTGATCAATACATAAGAGGGCACACAGCTTATCTTAAACACTGCCGGCAAATTCCAATTATCTCTGCAATTTCATTTTATTGCATTTCTCGGAGTCAGCTGTCAATTAATTTAAATTTACACAATTCACTTGGCCTTTAAAACATTGTGTTAGAAAACTACACAAGTTTTACTCGACTATTACTTTGTTAATATTTTTCACAAAGTCCAAAACATATCATTTGATTGTACAGACATGTAATTCTGTACAAAATATTCTTGATGTAAATACAGTACAACATTACTTTAACTTTATACATGTTTAAAGGATTACATTTAATAAGAATAGTTTTTGCAAAAATGGCAAAAATTATTGTTACTAAGTGCTGTTTTAATATTAATTAATTAATATCTATTCCACCCTTGCTTTCTCCGCAATAATTCTTAAATTTTACAACAATATTCACTATAGTTAAGTTAATAATATTACATATTAAATAAATTTTCTAATCCTGTATTTATATTTATTAGAATATTTATAATGCGTACTTAAACAATTTTTAAATAAATTGTGTGATAAATGGATCGGTTAAGCTCTCTGAACTGGAAAAACAATAAATATAACAATAATATAACTTTTCTTAAAATTAATATCACTTTACATTACTATAATAGTTTTTCATTGTTTTAAAGACAAATAGATAGGAGCGCAATCGTCAACGCAAGTATTTTATTTGCACGAATCATTTACTTTTAAAACCTTTAAAGTATTATATATAAATATATTTTAAATTCGTTTATATTAAAAATAGCCCGTCATCTCTAATAATATGTAAGTTAAATTTTAGTGAATTTTTTTAAAAATATAACAATTCATGCATTTAGAAAAAACAAAAATATAATTCAAAATGTCAAGCTTGGAATTAGGTTTTTTAATTTTTTTTTATTTAAAAAGATAAGATTTTTTTGTTAAATTTTTCGCTTAATATTTAATATTTTTGTTAATATTATTATGATATGTGATAATGTAAAGTGAAAATGGAGTAAGTCACGAAATGGAGAAAAGCGAAAAATTTAGAGAGAGAAAAGGTATGGTTTACTGTCGGAAAATAAATATCATGCAGAAATAATATTTTGAAGAAAATATTTCGAAATAAAGTGTAGACTAGTAATTTCAAAATATTATAATTTGATTACACCTTTCATTATGTTATATCTCACATTAACATTTGTGATTTTCTTGCATTAAATTTTTTACCGATATATTTATATTATTTTATCTTATTTAATTATTATGCGTATTAAATTCTTCAATAGATTATAAGGCTCTTTGCCTTGAATTATAAAACTTTGAATATAACACAATTAAAACTCATCTCTCAATAGACACTTATCTAAATTTACCACATTCTATCTTCTAAGCGTTTTAAAATAATACTTTTTAGGTAGACTAATTTATTATACATTTACAATTATTTATATTTGTTAAAATAATAAATATGTATTTAAAAATTCACAAATAAACTTTATAAATTTTTTAATTGATAATATTTGTTGTTATAAATAAATTTTGATAAAATTTCTTCAAATAGATTAAAGTTCACATAAAATAGTAATATTATTATTAAAATACTGATATAATTACATTAAAATAATAGATATTCGTTTATGAGATATACTAATCAGTATCTTCAATCATTCAAATTCAGTACTTAATTATTCTTTAAACTATTAGCTAAGTAAATAATGTCATAAATTTAAAAATTTTATAATCATTATATTGATAATGAAAATATTTTGTAAAGATTTACATTTTACATTCGGTGATATTATAATGATACTAGTTTGACACATTATAAATGTTTTTTTAATCACTTGCAAAGTCAGAACTGGTTTAATTATGATTCTTTGGCTGTTATGACTTCTATATCATTTTTAAGAATCGTAAAAGTATAAAAGAAACTACAGGCAGTAGCCATTTTTGTAGAATTTTATTAACCATTTTATAACATTAGGTAACAAAGTATCTTTATGATTCTGTTTCGTATTTATCTACTCTATTTATTATTTATTTACTCTATTTTATTATGACACCAGGTCATTCACACCTATTTTGTATTAGTTCCCTGAAAAAGTTTGAAACATATTTAGTTTTCAAATTGATTCCTTTGTTATGTTGTTATACAAAAAAAATAAATAGTATTAAAGAATCGGCGTAAATATTATCATGGTTTTATAACTATTTTAATCTTGATCTCTGCAATGAATACGATTTTTGACCACCAGGAAATATATCAATAAACTTAAAGATATATTAAAACTTTGGGAGTAAAAAAAACTTTTTTTTTACGGCAATGGCAATTTTAAAATATCCATCTATATATGTTTAAATTTTTAGATTATCTTTTAAAAATTCTTTATTTTGAACACGGGATACAATGTAAACGATGTTTACTTATTGCAAAAATAAAGTCTAATCTCTTTAACAAAAAATTTCTCTTTAACAATAACTATTTTAATCTTGATCTCTGCAATGAATACGATTTTTGACCACCAGGAAATATATCAATAAACTTAAAGATATATTAAAACTTTGGGAGTAAAAAAAAAGTTTTTTTTACGGCAATGGCAATTTTAAAATATCCATCTATATATGTTTAAATTTTTAGATTATCTTTTAAAATTTCTTAATAAGACTTATAGGTGTGTCATAATTTTTTATTTTGAACACGGGATACAATGTAAACAATGTTTACTTATTGCAAAAATAAAGTCTAATCTCTTTAACAAAAAATTTTTCTAAAAATAATAATTAATAATAAATTCTTATACCGTGTGGATTTAAAAAAAAATAATGAAACATTAAATATGAATCGGTGTAGTGGACTGTGTACATTTAGTCTAATTGTGTTTACTTTGTAAACGATCATGCATTTAAAAAAAATTACAATCAGATGCAAAAATAATAAATTTAATTCTGGACAAATATTTCTTAATGTTTTATTCATGAACGTCTTTGATTTAGTGTATTAATAAATGTTATTAAAAGAATCAAATTGTAGGTGCAAATATATTGCTAATTTTTTATTCAATAAAAACATTTAATATTCCTGATGCTTATACACTATATATTATAAAATTTTAAACTTTTACTGGATAAATGGTACATTTAATGACCAATCGATAAACGTTAAAATCGAAAAAGTACTTTTATGATGAGACAAAAATAGAATCCATTAAAATGAATATAAGACGACACGTATTGTTTTCTTTTTGTTAAAAAACTGTCTTGGATTGCATATTTGAACGAATGGATTAATTTTAATTCTTATTGAAGCTTCTTGTAATAAAATACGCTATTCTTATAATATTTATTGTCGGTACAATATTTAACGTTAAAGAAAATTTTCTTCATTTCTTTGCTGTATGTTTTTAACAACAAAAATTAATTTTTTGTTTTTAAAAACAAAATTTAAAAAAATTTTTGCACCATTAAATTAATTGAAATAAAAATTATAAAATTTACTGTTTAATACATACCTTTAATTCATGCTCCATAGATATTATAATTATCTATTTTAGCAATATTAATTTCATTAATCCTATTATGTAAAAAAATGTGAGGATATTTAAAATTTGATGGTAAAGAATTTCTTTTGAGTTATTTATTATTTAATCATACTAACCAAATATATCTTAATATATAAGTAGCAAAAAAGCATTATTAAACATCGTATAATACATGTAATCTATACAATCTGCTTACTATTATTGCTATTTGTTTATTTGTTTAAAAACAATTTATACATTCTTATTAGACTTTATGCCTATAGTTCGTTATTTTATCTAATTTTTTAAAATTGGAAATATATCATTTCTCAAGGTTTTTTTCTTTTTTATATTTATCTTTTCTCTTTCTGCTTCATTTGTTTTATCTATAGGTTTTTATTTACTTTTATTTCTTTAACATATCTTTTTTATCTTTTGTATTTTAAGCTTTTAGTATTTCATATTATTATCATCATTATTATTATTAGTATTATTATTATTTTATTATTTGTGTATGGTTATTATTATTATTTATTCAAAGCTATTCATATATTGTTATTTACATATCTATACCTATCTTAAATCTAAAATAAATAAATTGAGATTAAATTTTATATATATGCACGTTACTTAATTTCATTTACTCTTCCACTTATATTTATATATTTTATTTATTTATTCATTTTTTCTTATTTCTGGGTTCCACCTTTCTTCATTGCTATTCTTTTATCTAATTTTCGTCGTTATTTTTTTTTATCCTGATTCAATATATTTATATCTTTCTTATTATCTTTCATAATATTATTCCACTGTATTACTTTGAATTTTGTGACATTATACTTTTCCATAATGTGTTTTCTTGGTTCTTTTTTATTATTGCACAACGCTTTTGTCTTTAATTAATCAGTTTTTCTTTTAAAAAAAAAATTAAAATTAACGACGAAATAATTAAAGAAATGAAAATGAAAAAAAAGCAAGACAAGGTAGTTCTATAAATTAAATTCCTTTCAAGATAGGATAACGGATTTAGAAAAAGCGTTTTGTTAGTCTAGAAGCGTAGGTACAAATATATAGCAAAAAGATAATCGCAAAAAGTAAGGAAGATTTGAAAGAATTTTTAAGGAAAATTATGGATTATTTGAAGAGAAAAAGATTACAAAATTAAATGGAAGGTAATAATTAACGGAAATAGATAACTAATATATAAATAGATTATATATAAATTAACTAATATATAAATAAATAAATAGATGAATAAAAACATAAATAATTAACAGAAATAGTGATAATTAGTCAATTTATTTATTTACATATAAATACAAAGAAAATAAATAGGTATCAAGTATACAAAAATTCATAACCATAATAGCAAATATAGTATGGTGTATTATAAAAGGATGATTTAAGGAAGATTTCAAACTTAAAAATATATATATTTGATGTGTTAATAGAAAATATGCTATTATGCAAAGCACAAACTTGATGATGCAAAGCCACGTAGAAATTGAAAAGATATAAAAAAGATTTATACTTGGAGTTTTAAGTTGTAGAGATGTATCTGATTATATTATTATGATTAAAATAAAAAGAAATAGAATAAAGATAGATACTAGTAAAAAAAGGTAAAAAAGAAAGAAAATTACGGATTAAAAAACAAACATTTCTGGTAAGATATCGCATGGGTATATTAGGAAAAGGAGAAAGAAGATTCGAAATGAAAAGATTCTGGATGGATAATAAGGTAAAAGAAAACAAATACTGGTTTACAGAGAAAAAAGATTTATAGATAATATAACAAAGAGAAAGAAATAATGAAGCACATTATGAAAGAGTACAATATTAAACAAATTGATCAAGTAAGTGGAAAAATTAAGAAAAGAGATGTAAAGGAAACAAATTTGCTCTACAGAGTACACTGAAATAGAGAGAAAAAAACAAGGAAGTCGATAGATATCTTATATAACTTATACAATTATTTTTTTATTAAAAAATAATTATTATATTCCAAAAATCAATAAGTACATTAAAAGCTTATTTAAAAATTAAATGAAATGTGTTATAAGCACACCTAGAACTTTAAAAAAAATTATTTTGAAACTAAATAATTGAATATACATGCATATTTATATATAGTAAAATACAAAAATAAATACACTCATATAATTCAAAGTAATAATAGGCAAAATTATCAAAGTTAAAATACTTCGTAGACCTTCCACTGTCCGTGTTCAGGTTAAATCGATCCATTTTTGCCTCTGGCTTGAAACGATATTATGAACATATATATATATATATATATATATATATGTGTGTGTGTGTGTAATCTTTCCAAAGTATGTTATATACATAGTATTTCCAAATATACATAATTTTAACAAATGAAAAATTTAAACAAATACTTACCGAGATTTATCAGTATATCTAACACTTCCAGTTCAACGCATTTTTTCGAAGTAGGTGACTAATAATTGGATTCAAATGCCAACGTTGTATTTAAGAAAACGGTAACGTACAATGTCTTCGTCACAAAAAAAAAAAAAGTTTAATAAAAATAAACAATTTCGATAATAATTATTCTTTATCGGGTGAATTGTCAGGTTATACGTTAATCTACATACCAAAAAACAAATATATAAATAGACACTTTGAAGTTTATTGCAAACTAAAATGTAAGATAATAATTTTAATCGAAAACCCAAGATTTTAAAAAATATCTTAATAAATTAAAATTAAAAAGTCATTACTTCTTTTGTAATAACAGTAATCTAAGAACCATTCATAAGAATGCAAAAAAATTTTGCTTCTTTATATTCATAAGAAAATATATTTTTATTTAATATTTCTTATTACTAATTACGAAATAGTACGTTTAAATTAGTTTTAAAAAATTAAAAAATGCATTTCTATTTATTTATGAGAAAATATTTTGAAGACCATTAGCTAATTTACTTTTTTTATCGACAGTTTTTAATGCTATATTAATTTAGAATTGAATTACAATCACAAAATTTATTTATGGTAATTTTTTGACAAAAATTCTACTAAAATATTGATCTTTCAAAATAGAAACGTATGCAATAGTCATCTATAATACGTAGCACAGTATATGCATAGTAACATTTGAAACGACAAATTTGAAGTATGATTGTTAAGTATATAATTGTTTTATAAATAGTAAATACACTTAATTACTAAATAAAATTAATTATATTATGTTTATAAAAAAAATTTATAGTACATAGTATGCTTAAAATGAAGAAATTATTATTAAACGATAAAACTTATTTAAGAATTAAAATTAAAACTTAACATTGATTTTACAGTGAGTTATCGTTATAGATTAATCAATTAATTTCTAGACAGACTCATAAAAAATGCATTTATTTTACAATTTTTTTTTTTAATTATTAGCACGATTATTCAATATATTATTACACTTACTTTGATTCTTTCTAATTTGGATGGCAGATTGATCGAAATACCATAAAACTAAAGAAATACAATTTACACTAAACTTCGAAAAAAAGTTATAAGTATAAAAAATATTACAAAATCAGGAATACTTAAGATTGTATTCAATTGTGTTATTAAATTTACAAATATTTTTAACTCTATTTTAATAAAATTTAAAAAACATATACATACTTTATTCTTTTTAATGCCGTAGATTTTATTAAGGCAATTAAATATATTTTATATATAAATTTGTTGTAATATAAAAAATGTAAAGTATTTTTATTAATTAAATAAGAAATCGTAACAAAAATTAATTGTATTAATAACTATTCTAATTATTGGAAATATATTAAATATTTTTATCACACCAATAGTTAATATCAAATATTAATTCGATTATAGTATTAAAAAATTTTTATATAAGTGTAAGTACGTAAATATAACATTAAAAACATTTATAAAATTAAAACTATTAATAGAAATTAATAACAAATACTTTACTATATCTTAATAGGTTAGTTTTTTTTCCAATAAATTTATAAAAAATATTATTTCATAATTTATTTTCATTATGGTTTAATAAGTAATAATAAATAATATCTATACGTATACTATAAAAGTTTTATTACTTTTGTAGGTAATATATAAAATATCATTGAAGTTTAAAATATAGTTTTACAAGTGCTTGTAAATATATATGTATATTTACCATTTAAGTTATGTGCATGCCCGCCAACATGTACAAATATGAGTTTTTTCAATTGTATTTAAAAGATCTTTTTTATATATCGTATTTTTCTTCCATTTAAATATATAAAGTATTTAGCATTTTTTATTAAGAAAAAGTAGATAACTTTTTTACATAAGTATTAAAAACAATATGTACTTCTCCGTATAATATACTTTAAATAAATTAGTAAATGTGATGTATGAATAATAAATTTTGAATCTAATTTAATAAAATTCATGTTTACAGCAAACAGGATAGTAATTTTTTCAAATAAATTTATTAAAATAAATATCTGCATGTTATATTTAAATGATCATTTAAAAAATTCTTAAGATAACTTATAAAATTACTTTTTAAATTATTTCTTAATATATAAAAATGAATATATGATTATATATATATAGCTTTATATAGGGTCACAAAAAAACTTAAAAACTACGGATTTTATGGAATTGGTATCACACTCAAATACTTATTATTAATTTTATCAATTACAGTCATAATTGAAACAAATTATTTAATTATCATTTATTTTAAATATTTTTAAGCATTTAAATTTATACTTAAATTATTAAACAATGGCTTCTATTTTATTTAAAAGTTTTTACTAAAAATTCGTAGCATTTTTAATTGATTGATTATTAATATACCCTTAATTAGTTGAACCAAAAATAAAAAATTATTATTCTATAGATTATTAATTATTATGCGAAACTAAAATATAATATATCTAATAAATAGTTTCATAATACAATGCAAAATGAATAATAATAAACATATTAGAATATCTATCTCTTATTTACAATACGGATATTAAATATAACTTTACAATGATACAAAAAATAATATAAAATTATTTAAAATTATAAAGAATTATTAAGATCTAAATTGAATATTATTAAAAACAATAACACATCAAAGCTCATTTACATAGTTAAATGTAGCCAGCGTAAATATAAAAATTAGCGAACAGTTTTAATTCGCAATATTCACTATTACGAGGCACTTAAGTACAATAGTAGTAGAATCAATAAACCATACATAAAATCAAATATATAACAACATAAAACTATTTTATCTAATTAACAATCATACTAAACGCAACTTCACAAATGCAGGTTTATGTATCGGTATTTATAAAAAAAAAAACAAGCGGGAAAAATTGACTCAACGATGACTGTATCCTTCTTTTACGAACAATGTAATAATATTTTCTTGTATTCTATTTTGTAACGAAACAGAGGTCACATCTTTGCAGAATATAGACGCATTCTCAATATTTCAAATATATGAAAATCGTTTTTCAGTTCTTATGCAATACAACACAAAAGCAAGGCGAGTGGTATAATACACGCGTCATGTCTCGTGGTCATAGAAGTTGAATTATCGAGCGGCGATCACTATCTTTAATATTTAAATTACTTAAGTGCGTTATAATACAAAAAAGGGAACAACGTATATTTTTATTTCTTATTATTAATAATAACCCTCAAAATTTGTTATTTTCTGATATTATTCGTCGAGAATCACTTAATACCCAAATACTATTTTTTTCTCACTCTATTTAAAAATTCAATAAAAAACTTGAATTATGACTGGTCACATATTTGTGATAACATGTATATAACTTTTACTGTGTCTTATAACTTTCAAGTAGATTCATTACATACGAGATGAATTTCGTGAATTCTGTAATCTAATTATATGACGTTTTATGTATAACTGCAAGTAGACATAGGATTACAAGATATGTACGGAGATTATAAAAAACGAAGGTTACAAAAACACTTGACAATAATTAAAAAGTTAACAAGATACAATTTAGATTCAGAAGAAAAAGAGAAAAAATAGAGGAAATATATACTATAATATATACATACATACTGAAGACGACAGTTGATTGATGAACAGCTGAAGAAACAAAAAGGAGAAATCTTCATATTTTTTCAGATTAAAGAACAAATATAGTCCTAGGAAAGTATAATATTAGGTAGTGGAACATTACAAAAAGATTGTTTAAAGAAGATATCAATGTGAAAACGAAAATATTTGACAGATTATTAAAAAGTGTGATATTATATTGAAGAGAAATTAAATGGATGGAAAAACTGTGAAGAAATAGAAAAGACATCAAAAAATACATAAAATGGATACTTAATCTAGAAAAAAATCTCTGCGTATTGATAAGTGGACAATAATATTGAAAACAAATAAGATAAAAATAATGTCCGTGAAGACGGCAATTAATCTTAAAAGCAAATTCATAAATGGCAAATATGAAGGAATATTCTAAAAATGTGTAAAAATAAGGATAAAAAAGGAAACATATATTAAAACAATTAAAGTAGTTTAATAAAAACAGTTATGGATTAATGTCTACGTAAATCAAGATATGCAGTAGAATTTGAACATTAGAAACATTAAATTGTAAAATGTAAAAGTAAAAAGAAAAGTAAAGAAAAGTAGATTGTGTTTGGAGAAAAAACTGGTTGACAGAGAAGAAACAATTTTTTAGATTGTGCATTAACGAAAAAGAAACAACGAAGCATAATATGGAGAAATATAGGATTCAACGCAAATAAATGGGAGAATATTAGAGGAATTAACAAAGGTATGTATATATTATACAAGATTTGTTAAAGCAGTGAAAGACGAAAACAAGAAAGTAAAAAAGATACAACGTAAGAAGGAAACATTTGGGATAAATAAGAAATTAATGTTAAATATGTTTATATGATACTATAAAAAATTAAGTAAAGTAATAATAGTATAAAATGTAAATTATATGTAGACAAAGTGTAAACAACAATATTTAAATTGTTCCTAAATAAATAATGATAATATTGACAATTACAACAACAATAACAACAATAATAATAACAATAACAACAAAAACAATAATGACGATGATGATAATAATAATAATAATAATAATAAGTCGACAAAGTATTAAGAAATAAGGTTGAAATATTTCGTGTTTAACGTTAATTACTATCGTCTATTTATTCGAGTATAACTAACTATAACTAATCTTGAATTAATTTAGAATAATTATTAATTTTGCTACATCTTCTGGAATTAAGCCCATATTATCCTCATTTTGTTATATACAAAGACCTAGTTGACTGAATGAATATTTACGAGTATTAAGACGAAATATAAATTAAAAATAAACCAATGCCTATATTTCTAAGATTTTTATAATAAATTAAAAAAAACTAAATTTATAATAAAAAATATTTTAAACAAATTATTCTTATAATATAAACAATGTTAAATGAATTTTATCAAGAAAATTGTATTAAAATAGTAAAATCATTAAAATATTTACACAAGTATTTTAAATTAATTGAATATATAGATCATAAAAATGTGTATTTTATAATTTTAATTTAATCATCTTTAGTAATAAAATAAGAAATTTTTCATCATTGAATAATTCATATGATTTTTTAATTCAATTTACAATGATGATTTGCTTTTAATAAAAAAGTAATTAGATTTATTAAATAAATTCAAATAGATTTTTGAATATATTATAAAAAAAATTAAGAAAATATGCAATTCTATATTTGGTTACATTATGTTCTCAAATAACATATTTAAAAAATTATAAATATTATATTAATAGAAATATTAATAATATAAAATAAAAAATAATATAATTTAAAGCGTATAACTTCTAAAATGATCTAAATTGTAAAAATATTTATTCGCCCTTGTAAATAATATACATATTCTATTCTTGTGTTAATCAAATGTAAACAAGTCTCATCAAACAGTTACAATATCTTTTCTAATAAATTTTTTTTTCTGTGTATAGATTTTCTAAATTTTATAATATTTTAAAAATAATAATAGATAAAAGAAAGAAATTAAAATATTCTCAATCACTTGGCAAAAATGAACAAAACTTATTTTGAATAACAAAATAGTTCATATTTCGACATTTATTTCATTGACTGACGTTAGCTAGTTTAAATAGAGTTAACATAAAACTGAGCAAATAAAAACTCGATCAATAAAGCGAATTTCTAAATTTGTGGTACGAGGAATTTTTTATTAATAATAAACTTCTAAAAGTACTTATCTTAAATACAATAGAAATTGTTTTTTATAACTTATATGTAGAATTTTCGATTATTAATCAAAATACATACTAGAAGAATTAAGAATTATACATTAATTTAGGAGAGTAATTAATATTATATATTAATAATCAATTTTACTTTTTATTACAAATTTAAATAAAAATTCTAAGTTACATACATTAAATGACTGATTTTGATAAATACGAGCAAAATATAAAATTTAGACATTTTAGAAGCAATATTTTATAAAAATGTCCACAAATCTAGGAATTTTCTTTTAATTATAATAATATTATCAAATATAAATTGCTTATATTAATATTTTGTTTAACATTTAAACGAAAAAAGAAATGTTAGATCCTGTATTCAATAATTTTTGTTATCGATTATTATAATATCGTTAATTGTTGTTTCATTTTTTATGCTGTTTGCATAGAATAAATTTTATAATTGAAAATTTAAAATAAATAAACTAATTTTAAAATGTCTCTGAATATTCTTAAGTTAATAAGATTTGTTAAAAATATTTTAAATAGATTGATACTTTTATAAAGTAATATTTGAATTAAAATATTAAAGTTTTACTAATATAATACACCATTAGATAGATTGAGTGAATTTTTATTTATTTATCAGTTAAAAGTAATCCCATTTTTTCTTGCATTTTTATTGTATATTTTTTCATTTGATAAATTTGATCAGTTATTTATAGTTTTTATACTTTCATTAAATATGACTACATTTCTGTATTCAAAGTCATATCGTGAAGAAATTATATAGATTTTATCATGATATCTATCAACTGATTATATAAATATTGATAAAAAATGAAATATTATTTTAATTTTTTAGATAGGACAATACTACAATAAGATAAAACGCTTATGAAAGATCATAAAAACCATGAATTAAAAAAATACGAAAATAAAGTTCATACTCAAGATTTAATAAACTAATTATGATATTTTTTTAAATTTAATAATCTTTATATTTTACAGTTTTAAAAAATATATGCTTGCGAAATCTTAATTTTTTGAAAAAATATAAATAAGCATTGAATTGAATCTTTTATCTTTTATTTTGAATAAAATTTAATATTTTCAAATTTAAAAATTTATCAAACACTGTATTCAATTATATACTTTTTCAAGTGAATGTAAAAACTATACTTTGATAATGGAAAAAATGAATGCAATACTTAAACTAATTGATATAACATTAAAAATAAAGTTTATATTTCATACAGCAATATACATAAGTATGAACAGTATTAAATATAGTGAGATAACTGTAATGTTGTATTTTAATTTTAAATAAAATTATATTTTCATCATTTATAAAATTTAAATTTTATTAACTTAATTTAACAAAAAGTTTTTCATACTTTATAAATAATATAAGATATATATCATTAATATAACACGGATTGTTTCAGAAATTAGATAAACTATATACATTTTTCATAAAAAATTATATAATTTATATGGTAAATTATAACAAATTACATTTAAAAAACAGTTAAACAATAACGAAGATTTTTTGACAAGATAATTGTTGGAAATATGTCAGTTGAATCGAAAATATCTAATGAATAGTCAATCTTTGTCTCAAAAATAGTTTTATCTAAATTTTATCACACGATATAATTGAATATTAATTTTTAATACAATATTAAATACAATTATTTTTAAGTAAAAATTTCATCTAATTGATACGATAGAAGATATATAAATAAGCATAGACGAAATTTAAAAATAAACAAGTACCGTACACAAGTATTACTATATAAATTATACATACATTTTAATAAATAGAAATAATATACAATCTACAGAATATAATCTCGCACTGTTGTGGTTTAGTGATTTTCTAGTAATTTATTAAAAAATATAACTAGAAATCATGAGGATGCTCAAATAGCTACGATTACATTAAATAGGATCTATACTGTTTGGTACTGTAGGTTCGTTTCACGCGTACTGTACGATGTCCCCACCACTTCGCTGTCCGCAAAAACACAACTGAACGCAACGACGCGACGCTTCGTACGAGGGGAGAGTGGATACGTCCTACGACTGAATTTGGTTGGCGTTTTCCTGCGCTTAGTCAACCAACGACTAGTCAGTTGATATATTTCTTATTCCATGTCGAGACGTTCGTCTCTTACTGTATTTTAATCCCGTATTCCCGCCAGACACTATTCTTCAAAATGGTTGAAGTAATTGAAACAGCAGTAAGTAGTTAATTGACATTCAGAACTCCAAATAAATACTTTTAATAATGTATTATGTTTAAGATATATACATGCTCAATTGGAACGTTAATAATAATCTATGTATAAAAATGAAAAAAAATTTGTATTTTTTTAATGTAAAAAATTTTTTAGTTTTGAAGTAATTTTTGAACTAATCTTAATTGAATCTGGATATTACAGAACTATAATACATTTGAAATAATAAATGCACGAGTATATTTTTCTTCAGAAGAGTCATGCTTGGTTATTTTTATTTTTTTTTTAGTAGTAATGTATCAAAAAAATAAAAAGATTCAATTAAATTTTTAAATAACACATATTGATACCATTTAGCTGAGCACTTGTTCTATTTAGTTTGCAAACTTGAATATAACCTTGAAAAAAATGGAACGTTACGTCGCCACGCAAGGCTGTCGAGAAATAACGTACTTTTATTTTAGTTACTAATACTGAGTCGACGCCATTTTTCCTGATTAATTTACGTTATTGGTCGACACATTGATTTACTTTTAATTTCTCTTATGATAGAAAATATGCAATTAATTTGCTATATATTTAGAAATACATGGTATCCTTAATACGTATATATGACTAAAAAAAGCTATTGGTCTGTGGCTCATTTGATATTGGCAAGTTCCCATTTTGATTGTAAAATTATTGGAATGTATATTCGAAATTTTATATTTATTCAAATGATTTTCGGCTTTACTAGCACGTGTTTTACTTTTACGGAAAAGTACCAAAGTGTTTATGGGATTTTATCAATTTGATTCATCGAACGTTCTTAAAAGAATTCGTACAGTAAAGTAATGAGCACATATTGTGAGAAGTCTTAAATAGTTCGATCTTATATTAATTTTAAAAAAATTAATAATATCTGGGAATAATTCGGAATGACGGGAATCGCCAAATTTTTCATATTTTAAAGTATTCATTGTTAATCCTGTCGTTATAAAAAGAAATGTTTATTTATTGAATACTAACTTATTTATATAATTCGTATGATTTCATAAGAAATTAAGCTGTATTCACCATATACAATTAACAAATATACACCATTATGCTAATCAGCATAAAAGTGATTTCAGTGGCCCAATGCATTAAATTGTATATACATATTAAAATTGAAATAATATTTTCAGAAATATAATAAATTAATATAATAAATTTATTTTATTTAACGTAACGTTGAATTTGTAATATTTAGGATATGACACTAAAATTGGCAAAACATTGGATAATCCATAACTTGTCTTTCAAAAATAGTTTTATGACTATTGTACTAAAATATATGTAATCAAATGAAAAAGAAATAAACTTTTTACATATTATGTTTTATAATTTATAATTAAAATAATTCTTTCTTTTAGTTTGAATCAGTTTTCAAAAATATAAAAATTCTGTTATTAAACGTTAATTATATAATTACAATTATTATATATAATTCTAAGAAAGAAGATTTATTTATTTTTTGATACAAATAAGTCAGTAATAAAAACTAATTGAAATTCATCTTGTTTTAAATATTTTCAACTAGTATATTTGTATGAAAAAGGTTTATATATTTTATTTAAATAATCAATGTTACCATTTCTTAAAATTTTATCATTTGTTTAAAAACATAAATAAAAGTAGAAAATCTTATTAATTTTTTGTCAGTGACACTATATGTATGACAATACATTATTTTTTATTTTATTACTGGTAATTCTTATTTATTAGTAATATATATTATTAGGTTTTTGTACATAAAAATAATATAACCAAATTTTTAGATTTCTCATTTTGTGCTTGGTATTAAAAAATTTAATTTTTTTCAAATCAGTTGTTTAAAATAATGTACAACACTTATAACCATATTAAATTATATCATACCTACAAAAAATTCAAAATAATTTTATAAAATAAAATTTAAATTATGTTTTTCATTTCTATTTACGTCTGATAATTTAAGAATAATTTTATAAGTTTATTTTAATTAATTAAATTTTATTCACTAAATTATATAATCTATATTAAAGCATTAAAAATATTAATAATAAAGTATATTAAATAATACAAATAGATATTTGAAACTAAACATTGTTTAATTTTATTTAAATCTAAATTTTAGTCCAGTAAAAATATTCGTTGTAAAGTACAAATTATAATTAATTGAAAAACAAATCATTAAAATATGTTAAATAATATTCTATGAAACAACTTTTTTACAATAAATAGACAATGAAATGTAACAAAAATTTAATAATAGTCATGTACGTGAGAATAATTATTTTAATTATACATAATTTTATATTTTCTTGGTAATTGCAGTCCCAGCTGAAAACTATGATCAGTGAAGCAGGAGACAAACTTGTTGTTGTTGACTTTTATGCTACGTGGTGTGGACCATGCAGAATGATTGCACCTGAGTACACAAAATTAGCTCAGGTTTATTATACAATTTTAATAATACATATTTAATTATTATTATATATTATATATAATTTGTTTTTATATCATAACTTATAAATATTTAATTACTTTTAATAAATAGAATTAAGTTTTTTGTTTGATAAATAATAAATTTTATAAAATTATAAAATCTAGTTATTTTTTTTAATATAGGTAAATTAAAGTTAGATATGTTCTTTTTAAAAAATTCAGTTTTATTTATTTATTTTTAAAAAATTGAAGAAATATTGTTTAATTTAATATTTATTGGTTTTTATATTATAGTTCATATCGAGTTTATTTTTTTAATTAATTTTTCATATTATTACTTAATAATTTTCTATTCAAATGTTTAATCTTATATATACATATTTTAGAACTATCCAGATATTTTGTTTCTAAAATTTGACATAGATAGTGAAGGTGAAATTGGTGATGAGTACAATATTACTGGTTTACCAACATTCATAATTTTCAAGAATGGTGAAATTGTATGTATTTATATTTATCTTATAAAATAAATATTTATAATATTATAAAATTCATTAATTAAAATAATTAAATAAAATAAAAGTTGTTACAATGTATATTTGACTATATACTACTACAATTAAGAAAATAATTTGTACTAGATTATATTAATAACTTGAATTATAAAATATTTTATATTTATCTATGAGTATAACTATAAATTCGTGAAAATTAATTAATAATTAAAACTAAATGTCATTAAATTTCATAATGAAAAAATAGAAAATCCAATCTTAATTATAATACCTTAAACAAAAATTACATTGCACTTTTCTTACATAAAAATCAATAATTAATACATGTACAAAGAACTATAAAATAAATTTAATTCTAAAATTCAAAATAAATAAATGATGTACATTTGATTTTATTTAAAAATAAAAGTTTTATATATGTATATGTATTTCATATTGTATTAAAATCAAATAGCTATAATAAATAGAATTATTATATGTAGTATTTAACTAATAATAATAATCATATAACCAATACTTTATTTTAATATATACATAAAAATATTACTCAAAAAAAGTAAATTTAAATCATAAATATATAAATATATTAAGCACGATTATTTTAATTTATTGAGCATTTGAAAAACTTTTACAAATTGAAAATTTTCTTTAGAAAAAATATATCTTTAATATTTTAGTAATAAATATATTTTTTATACATAGAACAATAATATCTAAAAAATAAAAAGTAATATTTCAAATGTTTATACTTTTAATTTTGTAAAAAAATTGTAAATTTTTTAAAAAGTAAAATTTTTATAAAAAACTCAATATAATTTTTTATATTATATTTAAAAAATGGTTTTAATAATTTTAATTTTATTTCAGCTAAACAGGTTTTCTGGAGCTAATATAGAGAAAGTTGAAGAAATGATAAACGCACACAAATAATAAATACAAATTTAATAATTGTGCAATTATGAATTTATAAATACAAATATTATAACGATTTTAAAAATTTTAATTAATATTTGCTACACGACAAAAAGCAAGCTTCTTGAAACATGGCATGTTCTGTATACATTTTTGTTGAATTTGTTATATACTTTTTCAAATATGACGTACTCATTTTAGTAATGATTGGAACTTAAATTACTATTTACTATTTAAAATTTTTTGACCTACCAGTGTTGATTCTCTGATGAATTATAAATAGTATATTATTTTATTTTGTATACAATAAAATAAAGTTTACTAAAAATATAGTCTTAAATATTTACACCTTCATTTCAAAATAGTATTAAACTTATTTACAACATAAATGTTAAGTAAATTAACAAAGATAAAAAATGTATGTACAAAAATGTATATTATAAATTTTCAACAGCTAATCACGAATGATATTTATTTATTTGTTGCTGAATGTCCATCAATAAGGAAAAAGAGCCAGTTCCAGATTTACATGGTTGTCCCATCATCAGACAACTAGATGGTGAACATAAATTATCGCATTTGCCTAAGAAAAATTAATAATATTATTTTTTAAAGAATATATTTTATTTTTTAGTAATAGTTAGTCAAACCTTGTAAAGTAGCGGTTTTTAAAAAATTAAGAGAGCTTTCAAAACTCATTTGTTGAAGTGGAGATGTCGAATCTTCCATGCCTTTACGACTTAGAGGTTGAAAAATGCCTTCAAAAGTCATGTAATCTGCTACCAGTGATAAATGTCTTGTGTCTATAGTAATTCCATACATTTTAAATACATCTTTCACTTCTTTAATTATAACTCTATATGCTGCTTCAATACCATAAGTCTGAGATATTCCATAAATATCATTAGAGTATAATCTATTTAAATCTAAGATTTCATTATATTTGAACATTTCCTACAATGAAAAAATTATAAATTAATTCTAAATATTTGTATTTTATTATTATTTTTACTTTATTAGTGTCTACTCTAATAATTATTATACCACAATATTAATTCCATCTGTTTTTAAAATTGTTTCACCACTCTGATTTTGGAATGTAAATGCTTTCTTTATTTCCGGTGTTTCCCACAAAACCACTTTATTTGCTACATTTCGAAGTATCATTGGCATATCAAATTTAGTCGTATTAATAGGTAACTAAAATATAAAAAAAAATTGATAATTAAAATTACAAATATATTAATTATAAAAATAGATGTAATTTATTTTTTAAATATTCAATAATAAAAATTCTTGATTCATCCACAATTATATATTAATTATAGAAAATATTACCAAAAGAAATAAAATTTATTATTTTATATTTTAATATTCATTTGTATTATCAATTTTCTAAATTCTATTTGAAAAGACAAAATTTGAAATTAAATTAATTAATTTTAGATTAGAAATAATATCTAATTTACTGTTGAAAATATCCTTTTTTTTCTATTATAGCATAAATAAAAATGTAAAAATCTAGTTTTCCCGTAAAATTAATAATTTAAACACTTTAAAATTATTAAAATATCACTATATTAATTCAAATTTAACATTAAACAAGTAAACAATGAATATTTAATTATAGAACATATAAAATCTATTTGTAGAATTTCACTTCACCTGAAATTTCAATTGGCACCATTGATGTGTTTTCGTATCGTAATCATAATCGATAGCATGCATATACATGCCGATAACATGTTTTTTTCTCTGTTCATATTCAAGATCAGTGGGTGGTTCAGAATGAATTGAAACATCGTCGTCTAAGTTTTCATTTAACGTGGGTTGGTCGAATATCGGTTCGATTGTGCTTTCTTCAAAAACATCTTCTGTCTGTTCTTCGTCTTCTTCTGGATCATCATACTCCTGATTTTCTTGGTGTCGTGCAACAGATCTAACAATAGTTGCATCTGCGTCTTCGGCAGGTTCTTCCTCATCCGAGGATTCGTGCATCTCTCCAAGGTTGAATCTTTTTCGAAGCTTAGGATCATCTATAAGTGGTTCGTCTTCGTCTAACTTTACATCCTCATTTTTCGTTTGCTTATTTTCCTGATGAAATAAAATTAAGCCGCTAACTTTAGCAACTCGCTTAATCTCCCTGAATATCTCTTTGAAAAAGATCTTTTCTGTTTTAGCAATTATATCCCGCGGATGAACACAGAATTCATTTTTGTAGTATTTGTGGGGCAAGTATTCAATTCGAATTGTGTACTGCAATTGATGATCAATATCGTGTACGAGTTTCCTCTTGACCTCGATGTGTTTCAAGACGTTCACAGCGTAGCATTTAGTCAGTTTCAGGCGCATCTTGGTCGATTGCTCAGAGAGATTAACTAGATCTATCTTAAATGGTATTTCCATACTCGGAGTTTTGATGTTTTTCGAAGCCATCATCAAGATTTCACGTAATCTTGGGATACCAAGAGTCACATTCATTTCACCTCGTCCAGCAAAATGAAAAGTGTTTAAAGTCATCTGAGTCGACGGTTCTCCGATCGATTGTGCAGCTAATAGGATAATTGATCAAACAATAATATATTTGCAAACATATTTATTTAACACATTTTCAAGTAAAATCAAAAGATTTCACACGAACACGAATTATTAAAATTATTAATTGTTTGTAATTAATATTTATGGAGTACATGTACCTTATTTTGTAAAATTCCTGTAGTTTATAATTTTTTTTAATAATAACAACACCAAAAAATAAATTGTTATTTGTAAGCTTAATGAAGTTGGTATTTCAGATAAGTAACATAACTAGCATAATTTTTTATTTATCAAATAAACTTTGAGTAAATTCACTCAATGATCGTTTAAAAAAAGTTTATAAATCAGTTTATTGTCGAAGTGCATGTAAAAATTCTAACGCGATTACTTTTATTGTTTTTAAAAATACTTTATTTTTATCTTCGAGAAAGACCCTAGTACCGGAAAAAATAACCATAAATTGTTTATTTAATTACCCAATAATCCCACAGGTTCACCAGGGGGGCAGAAAGTGTTCATAACCTTTGTACAGAGGACATCTTTGAGCTCTTCCTTCGTTAAGCTTGTGGTAAATAAGGCGCCATCACTCATACACTTGTTGAACATATCTTCAAGCTTCTCTGATAATACACCGAATGTGATGTCTTGTCTGTATTTGGCAATTAATGGTTCGGGGCACCTTGTACATTGTTGCTTGTAAAAATCCTTTGTTTTGTCATCAGCACGAATCCACTTTTTCATGAGGGATAGAGACGCCTTAGTTCTACCGCATTGGGGGTCGATTATCCTATTTTTGGAGCTGTTGGGATTCTTGTGATCGGCGGAGAATTTAGAAAATTCGCTGATATGCCGTTTAATCGGTTCGTCGCCATTCTTTTTCTTCCACTTTCGAATTTTTTTATTATATTTTGAGATTTTTTGTGTGTCTGCGTGTGCCTTAAGTTGTTTTAAAATATTTTCATCAGCAATAGCATTTGTATTTTCAACTAAAAATCTAAATTGCTCTTCATTTAAAAAACGTGATTTTGGAACATCTAAACCATCCTCCCCGTAATAAATTTGCACGAGACAACCGTCTGAGTCCCTAACCGTTGCATCATAATTGATCATTAATCCTTCCATGTGTTTTATAAGACATCTGTAAATAAACGCGAATATATAAGTAAGAAAACTATAATAATATCTTATATGTAAATTAACATTTGTACTAAAAATTAGTTTATAATTAACCAATACAGTCATTAAAATTATATTCAAATTAAGTCATTTTTTTATAAGCGATAAAGTACAAAAGTTAAAACATTATATTAAATTTATGCAATAATTCTGAGTTTATATGCATATTTTAATAATGTCACTTTATAAAGAATTTGTATTTATTATAATCATATAGTTTTTGCTCATAATAAATTTTTTGATCTTTTTTAATAAATACATATATAATGTATATTTATCATCAGTTTATAATTGCAGGTGTTGATTATTAAGTGGAAATATAACTTTTAAAAGAATTTAATATTTAAAAAAAACTATAAATTACGTTACAATATTGTATAAAATGATAAATATAATTGCTGATTCCAAAACTGCTTAAAAAACTAATCCTTAAAAAGGATTGAAATTGAAAAAAATTTCAATGTAAATTTTAAAATAAATATTAAATATAAAAAAAAATATTACATTGAAATTATACATGGGTATATGCATTTTCATGTACACCACATGGATCATTGTTAATAATATGAGAAAAATTAGTATTCCCATAAACCATATATTAAAATAAAAAATACAAACATGCAATGGAATACCTACATAGAGAATTTTCTAAAACAATATAGTGATAAAAAAATATGTATCAATTGTCAGAAGAAAATTTCAAGAATAACTGTTTTGAAAAATAAAATAATAACTACAAAATTGAATCCAAATATTAATAATAGTCATACTATTCCTAAGTCGGATACAATTTTTATAATGCCAGATCAGTCTAAAGAATATTTACAAAAACTATGGCAAAATGAAAAGGAAACATTGAAAGTAATAGTATCATGTTTAAATACTTTGAATATAGAAAATCCAACAGATGTATTTTTTTTTGAAGTTATACCTGTTGTGCCTCCAATAGTTCGACCTATAAATTATTTGAAAGAACAACTGGTTGAACATCCTCAAACTCAAGTTTATAAGTCAATTATTATTAATTGCCTTACGTTGAAAAATATTATGCAAGCGATTCAAGATATGAGTCAATTTTCTCATGTAGGTAGGCTTGTATTAAGTAAAGACGAGCAGAATTCTTGTAAAAAATAAAGAAAAATTAATATTTGATTTTATAATCGGATGATTTAATTACTATACCTAGTAATGAATTTCTGTATATAAAAGATATTTTACAAGTAATAAAAAGCATTTAAAAAGCAAATATAAGACACGTTCATTGGATACGTCAACGCGAACAAGAAAAACAAATATTAAAGAACATATTAAACAAAGAAAGAGACCAAGTGAAATAATTAAAAAAACACTAAAATCATTGACCGCAAGAGAAAAGAGAGAGACAAAAGTAGTGCACCTGCAATGGAAATTCTGCATGAGGTTGCACATAAGAGTTAAACAGAAAGACAGATTGCGAGCAAGACATAAAAAAAAACAAAGGTGACCATTTAGATTAAAGTAGAATGACAAAGAAAGACAATTATATTTCATTTATAAATATATATACACATGATTGTATCGTTAATCGTTTGAAACGCGTGAACATTTAATAAGAGATTATAAAAATTTCGTATAAACATTTGTACATGTAACAAAGATTAAATATAATGTTCATTAACAATTGAAAAAACAATTTTTAACCCGATATTTCGTATCCTATCATAATCTAAATAGAAAAAGTGTTAAATTATAACGATATTGTTATTAACAATTAGTTATGCGTATGCCACTTCCGGTTTTTCTGTTACAAATTAGTTTTCATTACGATCTTTACTGAAATTTGTTCCTTATTTGTTATAATAGTAGTTTCAATCAATGTATTTTCTAAGGGTTATTTTTAATAATTTATTGTACTCTGTTGACATTTACATGTGCAGGCTATACACTTTTCAGATTGTTTGAATTTCAAAAATAATGAAATTTTTTTCTAATGTTATGTAATATTTATATATATAATAAATGGTAAAATTTCTGAAGATATTAAAAATTTATATTAAAATTGAACATTCTTAACTTTACTCATTAATTATTTTAAAATCAAATAATATTTTTAATGAGATCCATTTTCAATAAAGAATGATTATTACATGCTTTTTAGAAATCAAATTTTTTAGAAAAAGATATTAAAACCTGAAAAACCGTAGATATAAATTATTTTTTATTTTGTTATGAATTAGTGATTAAAAGTTGAATACACTTATAACTTTCTTTAAATAATTTTTATTACAATCTTGTCACACAAACGACAAAATAATTCAATTTATTTAATAAATCTGAAGTAATTGTATAATTATGTATTTTTTCTATAATTAATAATAGTTTAGTATTCCTAATTTGTAAATATTATACACGAATATGTTTTAATTTAAAATTCTGATTTTTGCATACTATTTATATATATATATTATATATATATATATTGATAAATCCGTTTTAATGTTTTAAATTCAAACTGTATACTACATTAAACAACCTAACTTAACCATTATAAATTGAAAAAAATTATTTTTATAAAAAGATTAATTGTTAATTAATTTAAATAAAGAAATATATACTATACCGCTGAAGATATCCAGATCTACTAGTTTTTACAGCTGTATCAATCAAACCTTCACGACCAGCCATACAATGAAAGAAAAATTCTTGTGGTTGAATCCCCGTCATAAATCGCCCGTCAATAAATCCTCCCGCTCTCGGCATTGGATCGTACGGTAGAAAACTCGGAAGAGATTTGCCACTAATCATTAAAGGCGGCCTTTTCCCCTCCAATTCAATTTGACCTAATAGACAAGAAATTTGCATAGTGTTGACAGTGGAACCCTTTGCACCTGATTGTACCATAAGCTGAAGATTGTTATCAGGAAAATTTTTTATAAGATTATTAGGTAAGCATATCTTGTTGATATTGTTTGTATACACATCTAAAGCTGTCTTATATTTTCTATCAACTTGAGCCCGGAATTTCGAATTGCACCAATAACTCTCCTCCATCTTCGCTGAGACCTCTTCCATAGGTGTCTCTTCTGGAACTTCTAAAATTGATCTTAGAGCAAAATGATAACAGCTTATAATAATAATTAAAATTAAGTATTTGATGATAAAAAAGCGAATAAATTAGAAATTATAAACAGCGAGAAATTAAATGAATGATTTTTATTATTTGAAATCAAATATTTTATTTATTATGTTTTTATTTTTAAAAACACATTGATAAGTACCTATAAATATTTTCCCCAATTTGTCGACATTTATCGATCATTATAGTACGCTTAAGATCAGCTTTTGCTTTAATTAAAATATCTTCAATACCTAAAGTAAATCCTATTCTTTGTAAATATGCTTGGAATACTTTTCCAAAAGCACTTAATAATTTACTAGATGTTATTCCACCATATAATTCAAATACACAATGAATAAGACCAAATGGAGTAGCACCATAATGCTTCTTATCAAGTACTCCACAAAGCAATTCTCCATTACGAATAATAACTTCAGTTTCTGACATATTATTAGGATTTTTAAATTTCATACCACATTTCCAGGGCCTTGATTTTCTTATTTGCCATTCTTTAACTCCTATTTTAGCAGTTGCAGTTAGATTTATCAACGATATATTTCGTGGAATAATGTTTATAATAATAGTGGAGAGAACTTGTTTCCCAGACCACATAGCTATAGGTTTTATGATAGCTGGGGGAAGTAAAATTAGATTACCCTGTAATATGGAAAGACCCGAAAATACAAGTTGCATGTAATCTTCTCTGTTAAAAAATGTACCACGAAGTGTCAATTTAACACCACCTATCACGTGATCTTGAATCAAACCACTTAAAGGTGTTCCATCTTTAGGAACTAAATACTGATTTGTAACATTAGCAATATAATATCCTTCCGAACGCGCTAGTTCATTTTGGGGAAAATGTGCGTTCATTTCGTCACCATCAAAATCAGCATTATAAGCTTTACAATTAGCATAATGAAGACGCAAAGTTTTTTCTCCTTTAAGTATGCGAGCTTTATGTGCCATAATACTAGGTTTATGAAGAGTTGGTTGTCGATTCAACAGCAGCATATCCCCGTTTTGAAGATGTCGATGGACTATCTTAATACCGTGAAAAAACTTATTTGCCTTTTCAGTCATTGTAAGAAGTCGTTTAGCAGTAGCTTCTCTTTGTACATAATTTTCAGCTTTAAATCGCTTGATAAAACCATCTTCACCTTCAATCATTACAGCTCCAGGATGTACATCTGGTCCATTTAAGATTAGCTGTCTAATCTCAGCAACATTCCAAGGTGTAACTGGTACTGGATATGTAAGCTTAGTAGCAAAAACTTCTGGAATTCCAATTTCTTCTATATTTAAATTTGGATCTGGTGTAATAACTGATCTGGCAGCAAAATTTACTCTTTTGCCCATCATATGCATACGAATCACACCTTGTTTTTTCTCAATAACTTGTTTTAATCCTTGAGAGATGGCAGAATCTGTTGTCTTACTCATATCACGATCTATTAAGTGATCCACATTGGCTTGTAAATCTTGCCATGAATTATGTAGTTTTTCAATAGCAGAATTCCCTCTTGAGTTACTAAATACAAGTCTACCTGCATCAGAAAGTTGACTCATATTACCATCTTGAACCACTTGTATAATATTTTTCAACGTAAGGCAATTATTAATAATTGACTTATAAACTTGAGTTTGAGGATGTTCAACCAGTTGTTCTTTCAAATAATTTATAGGTCGAACTATTGGAGGCACAACAGGTATAACTTCAAAAAAAAGTGAGCATCTGTGGTGGATTTGTCTATTATTCAAAGTATTTAAACATGAGTACTATTACTTTCAATGTGTACCCTTTTCATTTTGCCATAGGTTTTTGTAATATTCTTAGACTGATCTGGCATTATAAAATTGTAATCCGACTTAGGAATAGTATGACTATTATTAATATTTGGATTCAATTTTGTAGTTATTATTTTATTTTTTAAAACAGTTATTCTTGAAATTTTCTTCTGACAATTGATACATATTTTTTTATCACTATATTGTTTTAGAAAATTCTCTATGTAGGTATTCCATTGCATGTTTGTATTTTTTGTGTTAAAATATGAATCATATGGATACTTATCTATTTTAAATCTTTCTTTATTGTAAACATTTTGAATGTAGCTATCAATAATATCTTTTATGTATGTAACTTCTACATTTTCTGTATCATTTTTATTTGATAAAGCTAGTGTCACTTCTTGATCTAATCCTTCAATATAACTAAAAAAACCATTTTGAAGAAGCTTTAATTTAGCAGATAGTAATGACTTTGCATAAGGAGGAATTTGTAATGTAAAACAATTTAAACATGATAGTTTTAACAAAGTTTGTAATGCTTTGTAAAATAATGGATTTACAACAGGCATTGGTAAATCTATGTGTCCAAAATGACCAGGACATTTTAAAATAGTACCACCACATGTTCTACAGGGGTCTGAACTATTGGATAGTGGACCTAAAATGTTTTTCATTAATTTACAATAAAACAATTTAAGTTGTAATTAATTTGGTTAAAAATTTACCAAAAGCAGGATCATATAATCCACCAATTAAAGGATGTCCAAGCATGTTAAATGATTCAGAAGTAGTAACTTTTTTTACACTTAAATTTCTAATATCATCAGCAGTAAAAACTGAAAATGTAAGACATTTTGGATCTAGATGCTTAACTGACATCCTAAATCCTCTTTGATGTTTATTCATTTTTGATTCTAGAATTTTAAAAAATAATGCACTTTTTATTTAACCTAAAAATTGAGAAATATAAAATAATGATAGAATATTATGTCATACGATTTTATATATTGCAAAATAATTAGTAAATAATATTCTTAGTAGATTTTTAAATAGGCTTTTAAATAAATCAATCTAAAATAATGTGCAAAAACTTTAGAATTTTATTTTCTATTATATATTATATACAAAGTTTTTGAATTTAATTATTTGTGGTATAATTGATGAATTAAATTTTTTATTTTTGTAATTTTATACTAATATTTAAATGCACTTAAAAGATAGTAAACTCTATATCTATTAATTATTTAATTGGATATGCATTGAAATAATGAATAATATAATTTAATTAATAATAATAAATTTACATTTTAAAAATTTACGTAAATCTTAATAATAAAAATTAATGTCTTATACTTATTATGTATTTATATATTACCAACCTTATAAATAAATACACTATTAATAAAATTTATTTATAAATAACTAACTTAGTTATCGTTTTTGTTTTTGATACGAAACATTCACTACTTGTGTTTTACATACATACACAACCAAACTGTTCAAAGCATAATTGAGGTTATAATTATTTTAGAAACACGTGGTAATGAATGACTTAATAATAATACGTACAAATCAAAGTTACTTTCAAATTTACTTGTCAAACGAAATATAAAATAGGCGTAAGCAAAAATTTATATTTGAATATCAAATGGTTTAAATATCTTTCAAATAACTACTATTAACTTATAGTTCTTATAGTTCTAATGATTAATGTTGAAAGTAAATGAAAACATATTTTTAAATATGTACAAACTTATTTAAAAAAAGTTTTAAAATGAAATTAAATGCAATTTTCAATACTTTATCAGTTTTTCAAAATACGGATAAATTTAGAAATATTATAAAACTGAATTCTTAATTCAAATATTTACAAATAGAAATTATAAAAAACTGATTTTACAAATATAATAAATAAATATAGTCATTAAACTTTTTTAAATACAAAAATTCAATTCATTTTTTTGTGAATTATAAAAAAACATTATTTGTGTAGAATGCTAGGTTTTTATACAATATTACATTCAAAATAAAGATTTCATTTTCTAAGAATTTAAAAAAATAATAGCATTAAATAATTAAAAATTTTATTTTATAGTATAATAGGTTAACAAAAAAAATAATATATAATGTTAAAAAAAATTTATTTTTTTTCACATTTTAATTTAATAATTTCTGACCAAGATTCCATCTTTTTTTCCAAGACGAACAATACAGTCATCTGATTCACCCTGCAATAAAATAAATTTTTTAATTTAAAACATGTATGTTTATTTATAATATAACTTATCATTTCTACTAAACATTTAATTGTAATTGAAAAATTAATCAAATCATATTTTTATGAATTTTATACAATATTTATACTCAACTACTTTATTATATAGAAATTATTTCTTTAAAATACTTAATAAAAAGTGTTAAATTTAATTATTAACTTTTATTTTATGTAAAGAGATATAAAAAGACTAGATTTTTATTTTAATATTAAAAAACTAATACTAATAATAATAATAAAAAAATATTTAATAATTTATATATGTATCCAAATATCCAACTCATTTATTATTTTCATAGCAAAATATCTTACCATTCGACGGATAGCTCCACAAATTGCATACATTGTGTGTGTATCTAACATTCGTGCTGTTGTTGGATCAACTTCAGCTAATGTTATCTGAATAGATGCATGATCTTTAGCATGAATAATGCGATTGCTGGCAGAACTGTAAATAATTATGTTATAAAACTTTTATACAAATATAATAGATCGATGATTTATTTAATAACCTCAAACATAATTTGATTCAAATATTATGAAAGTACACAAAACATGAATATTTCTTTAACAAAGGTTAATTTTAATCATAATGAAACTTAATGATTGTTTACTGTATTGTTTTTAATATAAGTAAAATAAAAAATGAAGTAAAAAAACACGTGTTACCATTTTCTGGGGCAATATAAATCAACAAACTCTCCAGCGTCGTTCTCCATTTTAAATATATAAAATTTTTTTAATTTCTGTAAATAATTATTATAAGCAGTTAAAATTTAAATAAGGAATTAATTTAAAAAATTGTATATATTTACTACTAACCACAAATTAATGAAAACAGGAAATGAACTTTTGATATTCTCAATATCTAGTTTCAAATACCATTAATCAACAACAATGTAGTTGATTAACTACAAGCTCAGGTCGAGATCCAGGCTCTTTCAGATTTCAAAGAGATGGTTAAAAGTAATTACATAAAAAAATTGGGGAGTTTTTACGTTTTAACTAATAAAAATTTTATATATTCACATTTTCAACTTATTTAAAAGATACATTGGAATATTAAGTTCAAATTACAAATATTATTTCTATAAAAATTGTTAAAATTACACATTTTCTGAAATAACTAAAACCTTTAAAAAAAGTTTTTTTTTATTATAATTGAATCATAAATAATAATTAAAAACGAAAAAATAATGATTATAATGTGATATTTATAATATAAAATTTTTGCGCATGTCAAATTATTACTTTTTAATATTTTTCATATTAATTCCTATTACCTTTTATGGTTTCTCTAAAGATCATAGTAATTATAATACTTATAATATTAAGAAATTAATAAATTTATCACTCATAAATTGTAAATTATTTTTAAAAATCAAATGAAAAATTATAATTGTTCTAAACGTTCATATTTAAGTTAACTAAAAAATAGCCTCTAATAAAATAAATTAATAAAAATATTAATAAAATTTTCGTTATATTTCATCAATGAATACTAATTTTCTACAATATATTATAATATATTGTGTATATATGTAATGTTTTGCAACCTATATTACTTCAAATAATACGCTTGTATATAAGCTCTTTTAATTGTAAATTGCTTCATAAAAATGGTTATTAAATTTAAAAATTTTTTAAATTAAAAAATAAATAATTTTATTTTATTTATTTATTTTACAATATTCAATAAAAGTACGTCAAAAAATTGTAGCTGATCTATACTTTTGATTAGTTAATATCATAAATTTGCACATATTTACAAATATTAAGAATAGGAAATTTAATTATTTGCACAACATTGAGTATTGTTATTGTTTATTTACAAACAATTTTATATTGTTATCTGCAACAAATAAATTCTTATATTCTCTCTTTTTCTTTAACGATATTATATGTAACTTATCAATTATCATTCAAATTTTTATACAACTTCTTGCTATTTTCTTCTTTTCTCTTTCTCAATTATATTGTCTTCTTTCTTTGTAACTTTTATTTTTTCTCAACTATTTTGTTTCTTATCTAGTGTATCTTATAGTCTGTAAATATTTTTTTTTCTTCTTTCAATATATGCAATATATGTATAATATTTATTTGTATTTACTCCTATTTAAATACCTTCCTCTAAAATGTTTTCCAATAGTTGTACTTTATTGTACGTTCTGCCTTTCCTATCTTCCCCTTTCAGCTAATGTTTATTATTCTTCGCTTCATTTCCTGTCTATCCTATCTTGTTTTTCTCTTTCTTTTCTATATTTTTCTCTATTTATTTTTTCGTCTGTTATTTAATCTCTCCTCAAAGCTCTTCTTTTTCTATGTATTCATTTCGTTTTCCTTCTGTATCGAACTTCTTCCAATTCTTAAATTCTCCATCACCCTTTTTTACTTTTCCAGCATTTATTATCCCATCACACGTTTCTTATTTTACCTTCTTTGATGATTCTTTTATTTTCTATCACCTAATTTTTTAGATTTTTCATGTTTCTTCTTCACCTCCTTCTTTCAGTTTTTTTCAAGCTTTTGCATATCATCCTTCATCTAACATGAATTCTCATCTTCCTGTAAATATTTCCCTTATTTTTCTTACAGCTCCATTCCTCTTCCATCAGACGTGCATATATTAATAAAATTATATATTTTTATTGCATTTCATAAATTTTATAATTTTTTTTTATTTTAAAATATAACAAAAAAAGATAGATTCAAAGAAACTAAAGAACAAAGATATAAAAATTAAATTGGATAATACTGGTGATTAAAATAAAATATTTTTTTTTAAATTAGATGAATATCAATTATAAAAAAATAATAGAAATGTTTTAAATTTCATTAGAGTCGATAATAAAATTAAAAAAATTTTAAATACCTATCCTTTCATTTATGTAATAAAAACTATGCTACGTATAAAATTAAAATTAGGAATGTACAACAATATATTAAAACAAACGAAATTAAATTTAAAATGATAAAAAAGTAAAAAAATAAACTTTAAAAATATTTAATTTACTAATTTTTGTTAAGATTTAGGTGTACTCAATATTATTTTTTTATATGTCTTATTGATTTAGGAATAAGAATATTTAACAAATTAAGTAAAAAAGAAATTAATTTAATACGTATAATAATGGCTGCTTATATTTATGTGTATATATACAACATAAATATATTAAGAGATCTCTATTTAGTATAAGAAATTTAAAAAAAAAACTTCTTCTGCTGGAATTAAAATATTTGATTACTCAATTAATTTTTTATTCTACCGTTGATAATGCAAGTGCAGTAAATTTTGAACATACTATCTAGTTACTTTAATGGAACGATAATTGCCGAACATGCGCACCTAAATGTTATATGATAATCATCATTTTTTTATTTTTATTGTTATTTATAATTCAATTATAATAAAAAAATATATTTTTTAGAATATATTATTTCAGAGAAAGTATAAATTAAACATTTTTTAAACAAATGTTATTTAAACCTTGATAAGTTTTTATTTAAATTTATTTACATTTATAATATATAACTCAATAATACTAAAAAGAGAGAAATATTTTCGTTCAAATTTGCTCAATATTTGTTTAAATATAGTTTACTTTATGTATTATTATAAAAAGAATTTTTCACTAAAATATGAATACAAATTTTTATTTAATAAAGGATATTTAAAATTATAATTTTCCAAATAATATAAATATTGCTGTTTGTCTTCTATCTTTTTCTATGTGTATAAATATGTAAGCATATTCACACTCACAAATATACACAAACAAATTAATTTGCGATTATTTATAAAAATTTTATTTTATTATCAAAAAAATAATTTTTTATAAACAAGAAAACATCGTTTCACTAGAAATCTAAAATATTAACTCGTTGGCTAGACTGTTTCGAGTGTTTAAGAAATATTTTTTGTTCTAAGCCAATATCAGAAGAGTGCTAAAAGTAAACATGGCTGCTCGAATATTACTTGGTCGTATTGTTACAAAAATTAATTCTCGTAGAAATTACTCGAGCCATGTTGATGAAAAAGAACTTGGTAAGTAAAAGTTCAAAGAGAGAATTTTTATTCTTTAATAAATTTAGAAAATTATTATTTTAATACACTTAAAACTTTTATACAAAATAAAATAAATAGAATAAAGACATTAAAATTTTTGTTCTTTTTTTAAATTTTGAAATTAAATAATGTCTTCTATTAATCTATTTATTTATTATTGTATATATTAATTATTATATTGTTCAATAAATTATTTAGTCATTGTTAAACTAAAATTCTATTAAATACTTACGACAAAGTTATATAATTAATTCATTCTGCCTTATTACTTAATGAGATTACTTGGTGATTTTCATGGTTTTGGTGTATAAAGTTTTTATAATTTTTTTTTTAATTGGAAACTTCTTAGCATAATTAATTATTTAGTTTTTAATTTTCAATTTAGATTATTAAATTGTAATAAATTAAAATATAATTAAAGAACTCTTAGTGAACAAATATATATAGAATTAAAAATTGTTAAATACTACACATTTTGAAGAATTAAATCAATATCTATGTATATTTTTTAATATTATATATAATTTAATAGTAAACATAAACAATTTTTTTAAATGATATACAAATATTTTACTGATGAATAAATAAATATATGTGTCAATATTCTATTATTTGTTTTATAATCATATTTTTAATAAAAATAGGAAAAAATTAGAGTATTATAGGAATTACTTATTTCTATTTGTAAATAAATATAATTAGATAAAGTTATAGATATTGATTTTGTGTTAATTTATATAGATTGTAGTAAAGTTTACTATAGTTACATTAAGTGAAATAGAATATTATGAAGTTTTTTTTATAAATTTATAAATATTGATAATTGGGTAATAACCTATATTACATTATAATTAAAAAAAAAACTTAAGTTAATAACTACTTTTATTCATACTTATTAAAAGCTTTTTTAATTACTGAATCAAGTAACATAAAAAATTAATACAAAACCTCTATTTTTAAAATTTTAAATACAGCAAATGATTTTAAACTTTAATCAGAAGGTTGGTTATCTCAAATTTATATATTTAAAGATAAGCTTTAGCATTAAAAAATTTTTGAACATTAATTTAAAAATAGAAATAAAGTTTCAAATATTTTTTATAGTACATTCGTTAATAAAATTGTAGATATATATTAAAAAATTCTACCATAATTATTTTGAATTATTTAGAATATAAAAAAAAACCTTAAAAACGTTTATCAATTAGACACTTATAAAAGTTAAAATTATTTAGTTATTTTATTTTTTAGTTTATTAAGGATCTAAAATTTAAAAATATTTAAAAAAATTTTCTGTTTAAAGAAATTAGAAGTAAAATTTTGGATTTTTAAATAAAATGATGCAAAAGTTAACTCAAAATTTGTACTGTTTATTGTATTTTAATTAAAATTGAATTAAATTTTAATTATTTGTTTATTACTATTATTAACTATTATAGAATCTTAGTTATTATAATTTACGATTTTCATTTAATCAATTTATAAAAAATTAAATTTTATAGTTCGACCAATCAAAAATTATTACAATACAAAAAGTTTATTTAAATGATGATAAATATCAACTAATTTTAATAATATAAGAAGGATAATTAGTTTACTTAAAGTTTTAATCTACAATTAAATAAATTATAGTTATGATATATAATTATTTAATAAAAATATTTAATTAAAGTATTATTAAGTACATTGTTTAAAAGTAAATGATTATTGCTGATGTCTATTATTAAAATTCATAATAGATTTAGATTACTTACATTAAACATCAGGATTTAGTGATAATTTAGTGCAATTAAGTGCTCTTATAGTAATTATAATTATGATTTTAAAAATTTGTGGATAAAGTTTTTATTTCATGTTTAATATATTTTTAATATTGATTTGGATTTGACTTTTGATTTCTTTATCCATATTAACCAAATAATATTTGCATCTTAAGTTCATTTAAAATATTTGATAATAAAATTATACCTTTTATCAAATTAGAAAATCTAAATAATTTTAAGTTTATGAAAATTTTTTCTTGTGTAAATTTCAGTAAATAGAATATATTTTAATTTGAATAAGAATTGGTAAAATTTGGTAAAAAATTATACGTTTGTTAAAACTTTTGAAATTATTGTTTACATGTAGTAATTTTTATTTACACCAAAGATAGGCTTAATAATTTTATTAGAATGAATTTCAATACCCTTTAATAAATGTTCAAAAAAAGTTTTTTAAATTAATTTTAGCATATCATTTTTAATATAATCTACTGACATTAGCCTCAACGTGAAACACTTATCACATAAGAAAAGGTTGAAAGAATACACAAAAATATAGGAATTTACGAAGTATTGTATAAAAATGCACTTAATGATTTATATTAAAAGAACAGTGAGGGTGTTGTATGGAATTAATGTAAAATCTCATGGTGTAAAATAGAGAAAATGAATGTTTGATTAGGATTGTTCCCCAACGTTTGTTCAATAATTCAAATTTAAATGTTAATTTCTCTAAATTTTTAGCAAGTGAGAGATTGGTTTCTTTAAATCAATGTGTGAGAACAATGAAACAACGAAGTTTCATGTAGATGAACTGTGGTCTTACAAAGATGCATGGGATTGTAAATGGGATTGTATAAGAGCTTTGAGATAATGAAATAAAACAAGTGTGTCATAGTGATCAAATTGATAAAGTTAAAAAATGAGCTTAATTCTTATGAGGAAAGAGAGAGAAATTTTTCACGGAATTTGAAGTATAAGTGATAAAGCAGACAGGTTGAATCGGGATAGAGATTGTAGCAGTATTAAAATAATCGGAAGTAGGACGATAAACAGACAGTTTAAAAACAGGAAGACAGAACATAAAAAATTTTTTAAAATAAAGATATTTTTAAAATGATAAGAAAGAGGAAGAAGAGAAAAATGAACTTATTACTTGCAAAGACGGAGAAGGGAAAAAATAAAATTTAAAAAAAAAAGAGACCTTAGATAGGCAAATACACAATTGAAATTTCATAGAATAAATGAAAAGAAGCATAAGAAAAAAGGTTGAACTCTGAAATACGGATTTATAGAATAAGTTGAGAGAAAAAGATAAAATATATAGAGGTAGTAGAAGAATAATACATAAAATATAAAGCAAATGACATTTTTGAATATATAATGATGGCTCAGACAAAAAAATAGAAAAAAAGTGGAGAAAAAAAAATAATCAGCAATTTAATTTGAAAAAGTGAGAAAATAAGAAAAATTGAAATTACAAACAAAATTGATAATATAAAAAGGAAAATAATATAAATATAAATAAATATAAAAAGTTTATATGAAAAAAAGAAAAATAATTGGAAAAATTAAGAGGACAATTACAATATAATTAAAATTAGAAGGGAAAAAAGTATTAAATGCTTTCGTTACTACTGGAAAGAGAAATACAAAAGAGGAAAAATGATATGAGAGGACTTAGAGATATAGTAAAATGGATGTACAGTAATAAATTTAAATCGATAATACTGATAAATTAAAAATTTTAGCAAAATAAAACATAATAATTTATAAGGATTAAAAAACGAGATTTATATATAAAAAAGAAGAAGAGAAAAAATAGAATGAAGATATTAGAAAGATATAGAGTGAATAATAAAACGAAAGCGCATAAAGATTTATTGATAGAAAAAAGGATGTTGAGATTATGCAATAATAACAAGGAAAAAACACGTATAAGAGTGCAATTAACTAGGGATCAAGATCATAAGAAATAATAATAAGATTAAGAGATATAAACATATTATGTAATATTTATTGGAGTACAAAGTAAAAAATAAAAAAAGAGCAAGAGAGATATCGTAAAAAACAATATTGGTAAGAAAGCAAGAGCAATAAGAAACTTAAATGAAAAATAAAAAAAAATTTATTGTAAATATAAAAAATATAATAGAAATTTATTGTTATAAATTTATAAATAACAAAATTAAATTATTCATAAATAATTAATAATTGTTGGAATTCCGCAAATAAAGTGCAGCAAGTTCCGCAAGCAAGTAATCTTACAAAATAAACTCTGTTATATTTTATTTTTCAACAATAATAACAATCAACTTAATTTTTACGGCTAATATACAATTTTATTATTATTATTTATTTATTTATTTAATTAGTTATTTAATTATTTCAAGTTTATCGAATTAAAAATTATTATTATTTCTGAGAAATATTTATTACTTCTGAGAAAAAGGTGTTTGAAATTTTTCTATCTAAATTTGTAAAAGAAAAAGTTAAAAAAAATTTATGTTTTACCATTAATTTGCGATACAAGTAACAAGTACAAAGCAGTAAGTATTTGTTTTTTATAATGATTTTTCATCTTCTGAAATTAGAGACTGAAATCGATTTAAAGAACAAACGTAAGTTTTGTTATAAGTGTATGCGAGCGTCAGGTCAACAATACTCGTAATATAATTAATATTAGTGGCAATATCCAATATTGTTTTTTGTTTGGAAAATACTTGCTTATTGTAAGCCATACGCTAAATTTAAACTTTCATTAAATTTGATGAATTTTTAATTTTCCGTATAACAATTAAATAATTTTTAGTTCATTAAATCGTGATGGATAGATTTGGTAACATTACAAATTTTAATTTGAAGACTTTTTATAAGAATAATATTTAAACTTATTTGAAATTTATGTTGCGACTTTTTACTAGTAGAACTTATGATATAACATAGACTAAACATTATTCGGCATACTCTGTATCACCTAGTAATTCACCCTTATTCCCGAACCTAATAAATTTTTGCCAAACTATAATGAATAGATTAAGTTTTTAAACAACAATAAGTTTTTAAAATTTTCTAACAAATCATGCTATGAAAAGCGCGGTTTTTATATTTAGTACCATGAAACTTAAATTATTGAAAAATACATTATTAAAATGTGATTTTTTCCTAACGATACTGTATAAATATAGATAATATTTTTACATATTAGAAAACAAATTTTTTTATAAAGTGCAATATTACTTATTTTTAATATTTTAAGCCATTGTGCAATAAAAAAATTTTATTTGTTTTAAAATTCTAATGTAGTCTAATTAAACATTAATAGAAAATCGAAATTTGGCGTTTTGACATTTTAAGTATAATTTAATTTCTATTTGTATAACAAAATACTTATATAATAATATAATACATTTATATTAATTTTCAGCTAGATCTATGAATTTGTGGAAAAATTTAACAATATTTGCAGTGCCCGTTGCTTTAACTCTAAGTGGTTTAAACGTATATCTACACGAGGCAGAACATGAGCGCCCAGAATTTATTCCATACGATCATTTAAGAATTCGAAATACGGTAAAACATAAAGTATTTTCATAGTTTATCTTTGTGAATATTGACTGTTATAAGTATAATAATATTTCAGCCATTTCCATGGGGTAATGGAACTAAAAGTCTTTTCCACAATCCAGAAGTAAATGCTTTACCTACTGGATATGAAGAGGCTGAATAAATATGAGAATTTTAATTAGTAAAAATGGTCTATGCTAATAAACATTATAATTATTGTAGATAATATACTGTGTAATGTTCATGTAAATAACAAGAAAATAAAATTTTATTATCGATAAACAAATTTCTTTATTCTGAAAATAAATTATTTAGAATACATTATTCTATATTTTAGAAATGTAAATAACAAATTATATTTTGTGTATTTTATTTTTGATGGTAATAAGTTACTTAAGGTTCGAAAAGCAGATTATGATTTTAAAATTTTTTCATTTTTTTAAATATACGTAAAAAAGGCTTATAATACTTATATCACTATTATTACCTATATATTATTAGATTTATAAGATATATAATTATAATTATAATAAATACTGCAATATTAGCAAGCAAGTAGTAAAAAAATTTTATATTACTGTGCTTAAGTAAACATATAAGCAAATATTTACGTAAACTTAAATTAAATAATATATTGACTATAAAAGATTTTTAAAAGGTGTATCACACAAGGAAAATAATTATCTGTTTTAAAAGATAAATTTTTTGCACAATTTGGGAAACCCAAGTTATTTCTAGCGGCAAAAAAGAGGGTGGAAATAATATATGAAAAAATGGATTAAATGGCATTAAAAGTAGGACAGAAACATCGAAACTATATTATTAAACTGGAAAGCTCAAAATATGCAGAAGTTAAATACATCACAATAGAAAATATACGAAAAAAATGATTATATGAAAAGAATTACATAACAATAATATTGCATAATATGATCGAATTCCGTATATAAATAAAGTAAAACAAAAAATGTGTAAATTATTGAAATAAATAATAATGATGATAATTGATACTTGTTTTTAATTATATTTATAATTTTTATTTGTCATAATACATTTGATTAATGTATTGATTTAAAAATTGGATTAGATACTAATTACAAAGTTTTTCTTTTTTTAGTTATATTTACATTTTCACATTATAATTTTTATATTTGAAAATTTGAATCGTACATAATAAGGTTTCATTTCCGTATGATAATTTCCCTAACTATAATCTATCTCTTTATTTTATTTTGTTGTTAAATTACATCTTAAATATTGTTATTTTCGCTGGCAATAATATTTGTTTTTGTTTTTGTTTATAATAAATATTAATTAAATTTTTCCATATATTAATGTACTCAATTTATAATTACGTAACAGTTATTGTAATCAATACTACATATTGTGTTTTACAAACATAGTAATATTGTATTTAATCAGTATAACGGTATTTAAAAGATCTACGACTAACAAAATTATTTCCAGTAATTTGGATATTTTCATTTCGATAGTATTTACATATTTATCTAGTATTACAAAAGTATCGTTCATCACTAAGTACTTATAATACCTATTCCTTACTTTAAATAATTTATTCTAATTTAACGCTAAATTCGATGTAAAGTAATTAATAAATATAAAAACGATTGTTAAGTCTTGGTTACGTATCACATATTAATGAATGTGTCTACTTTACTGATTGCATAGGCTCTTAATACCACAAAAATGTTAAAAAATGCAAAAAAATATATAGAAAATATTAAAAGAATATATTAGTTTTATTTATATATTAAGTTATTTTTTAAATTTTATTTATTTTCTATAAGAAAAAAATGTATGTAATATTTTTTTTTGGACTAAGTTTTTTAAAAATCTGAAAAAATACGAATTTACATCATTTGTCTTTTATAAGCGAAGGTTTGGAAAATGCTCTTAGTTGATGGACAAAGTAGCAACAACAATAAAAGTCAACACTCGACCAGAAAACCCGGATCTTAAGCAGCTAAGCCGTAACTATATACGTAAAATTTTAAATAAATTGATATTTTCTAAAATATATAAAATCTTTATTCATTGCCGTCCGTATGTGAAAAATTGTTATAAAAGCTAAAATTATTAAAAATGACTGAAAATTATTTTTCTATTAAGAGCAATTAATTTATTTGGTCTTCTTTAACACACCGAATATATAAATAGAAATGATTTGTAAGTACAGAGATAATTTCTTGATTTGACAACAATTTGATTTCACAAATTCTTATAATTTTTTTAGTTATTAATGAACAAATAAATCCATTATGTAATTCAGTAATATGTGATATCACTAGTTTAGAATATGACGAATCCTCAACATTTTAAACCACTTCGTTTATTGTGATGGGATGATTTACAACAAATCGGGAAGCAGTGTAGATAATAAAAAAGAAAATAAATAAAGGATATATGTAGAAAATGTTTATTTAATTTTAATATCATTGCAATCTTTTTGATCAAAGATTCGACACTTTCAAATAATCGACTGTTGAGATTTTGTATAAATCATAGAACAGTTGAGTTGTCGATTTCAAGTGTATTCAAATATTATTACTTCGTTAATTTTCTTTTCTCTTTTTTAACTACTAGAATTAACTCTTGTTAAAACTGCATTCGGTAAATGAATGCACAGCGCCATTCATTTTTCCGATTATCTTACGTTACCGCTATTTTGGAAGGATATTGCGACTAAATTAAAATTAAATTTCTGAATTTTTCTGTAGAATACTTGTTTATTAACCTATTATATACTCCTAAAAATTTTTTAAATATGTAACATCAACACTAACGGAACTCTTTGTAAATTATAAATGTTGCATATAAAGACATCATTTACATCTCACAAAAATTATCAGGCAATGACACGAAACCGAAGAAAAAAAGATTATTAAATTAATCAAATGCATTGAAAAAATAACTCATTAACTACAAAGTAATCCAAGACTGAAAACTGATGTATAGATACATGAAGGTGAAAATAGCCTACAGGAGAGAAAAGGCGATAATCAACTTCTTCATTCAATTAAAATACCAGATCCAAATTACTTTCATTTCAGCATCAATTTTACATATAATTACAACAAACTTGTATATTTGGGTATTTTTATATTTTATATTTTACTCTATTCAACTTTATAATTCAACTTTTATACTAAATTTGTTATATACTTATTCCAAGTTTTAATGAACATATAACTACACGATTAATATAAAATCAGTGAGTCCAAAATACTCTTTTAAACCTCTAAATATTTCAAATTCTTTGTGTTGTTTCTAAGCATAATTTTTGCTATTGTTTAATCTGTCATGTCGATGATAAGAAAGAGTCGAGCTAAGACAATACCTCAAGCAGTGATTTTGGGCGCTTTTAGATTTGATAGACTAAAATTTTGAAAATAATCGTACAAGTTGCTTATAAACCATTCGTTACATTCATATAAACCGCCGACCAACAAAAGCTGGTAAATGAAACTACACGTAGTGTTCCATTTAAGATTTATAAAATAAATTTAATACAATCAACCAACTCTCTTAATTTAATATGTAATACAATTTTCTTATGTACATATATATTATTTTCGAAGATTCTTTTGACATTAATATCTTATTAATATTTCATTTAAAAGCATTTTATATTTTTTTTTTTAAATATTGTTAGATAAATATTTTGTAAAATGATTTTAAAATCAATAAATCATTATAGAATTTTTTTATATGAAAAAAAATTCTATTAAATAAATATTTTATAATTCTCGTGAATAAACTTAATTTTACAATACATGAGTATAATGTTATAATATTATAAATTTTACAATCTCGTAATGTTATTGAAAATTGATTTATATTTAGGGTCTAACATAATCATGTCTGATTTATCCCTAGATTATTGTTACCTAAATCCCGAGACATTTCTAAAGAGTTTAAATTTTGTTCGAATCTTGATTCTTTCTAGTTTCTGTTTTCTCATTTAATAACGCTCCAACATGGCTGAGGTATGATTTTAAGCTTTTTTTATAAATCCATAAAAATATATACAATCTCAATGCCTTTCTTGCAATAACATTTAAAATATTATTTTAATTTATTTTAATTAACGTTTTATTAATATATGATGAAATTTCATAATTTGAAGTAATAACATTTCTATATAAACATTAGGAAATTAGAGGTTAATTCATCATTATATAAATATATATTTTTATATTTATTTCAGGCGGATGAAACTCTAAAGAAAAAAAGGGCCTTTAGAAAGTTTACTTTCCGAGGGGTTGATCTTGATCAGTTATTGGATATGCCAAAGTAAGTCTAAATATTTAAACATATCAAATGCATATTGAAAAATATATTTGAAACGAGAAAGATTATCTGTTTTTTTTAAAGACACTTAATTAGTCAAATTTTTAATCTAGATACTAATTTTTGAAATATATTAAAATTAGTTTTAGTTAATTTACAGTTTTACCAATATTAATAATTAAATGTCTTTTATTAATTGTATAGTATGTTTCTTAGATCTAGGATATAAGTATTATCCGAATAAATTCTAAATACTACCATATTTAAATTGTATAAGTCAAAATTATTTCATCGATTAAGAAAAATATAAATATGATCATGTTCTTTAAAATTTGAGTACTTAAAAAATAAATTTTTTGTATTAAAAACAAGTATGTTTTTCCAAAGATTTTTCCATATTATACTATTTGATTACCTTATAAAATAATAGATAGTATTTTCAAATTATATATCATTTTAGGTACCTCAAATTTTGAATTTCATTGAGTATTTTCTTTTCTTTTTCCATTGTTGTAAATGATATACTTCTTTAATTTTTTTAGTTCAATTTTGATATCTTCATCTATTTTTAAATTAGAATACATTTATAAAAATAAAATTTTAATCAACTTTTTAAATGAAAAATACAATAATATATGTAAAAAAGAAGTAAATAAATTTTCTCTAACTTATATATTAGTCTAGCAAAAAATTAAATTTTTAAGAACAATATTAACAGTTATATTTATACTTTAAGCTTACTTATTAAGTAAATATATTATAGAAAATAAAGAAAAATATCGTGTCTTATTAAATTAATGTTTTTTAAATGAAACTTAAATAATAGTTATTGTGTAATGCACTACTTTTTAGTGAACAACTAATGGAATTGATGCATGCAAGAGCACGTAGACGTTTTTCTCGTGGATTAAAACGCAAACCTATGGCTCTTGTCAAGAAATTGCGCAAAGCTAAAAAAGAAGCTCCACCAAGTGAAAAACCAGAAATTGTTAAAACTCACTTAAGAAATATGATAATTGTTCCAGAAATGGTTGGTTCCATTGTTGGTGTTTACAATGGGAAAACCTTCAATCAAGTTGAAATCAAACCGGAAATGATCGGTCATTACCTAGGAGAATTCTCTGTAACTTACAAACCTGTGAAACATGGTAGACCTGGTATTGGTGCTACACATTCTTCACGTTTCATACCATTAAAGTAAATTTTTATAATAAATTTAAATTACACAAAATATAAAAACAATGCCTTTTATTGCATCATTTGTTTTATAGAATAAGTACGAAACATTTTATATTGTAAAAATTAAAATAATTTTTATTAATATTTAGATTGTACATCATAACCTATGTTAATTATACAAACAGAATTATAAAAAAATTAGAATACCATTCATACTAATTATTATAAGTTAAAAATTGAAGCATGACCTTTATCATAATAAAAATGCTTATTAAATTCTTAAAAAAATATAATTTAAAAATAGAATTACTTAAATATTTTAATATCCCTGTAATATAAGTATTTTTAAATAGTTACATTTGAAAATTTTATGTAAGGAGATAATTTTTTTCAAGTCGATTTTTGTGAATAAATATTTGAAGTTTAAAAAAACTACATAAAGAAAAATTTTATTATTGCAACAATAAATAACAAATTTTTTAAGAAAATAAAAAGTACTTATTTTTAATTAATACTGATTTAAGATAAAGTATTCTTGAAAATTTAATAATACAATTCAATTATGAACTTTCCTTGATATTTTCCTTGATATTAATACTAATATATTTGGGATTTATTTTATTATATCCAATTTAAAATCAAAAAGGGATCCTGTTTTTATGATTATCTTTGTATTTTTAAACTTAACTTTTAGAAAAAGATTAGTTAAAATCATATAATTAATTAATATTAATTTTAACAGTTTTATAACTAAATTATTTCTTAATTGTACATTATAATTTCTAATTAAAAAAAAAAAAACAATCATTTAACTGAAGTAGTTAACTTTCTTTATAAATTTATTAGAAAAATTTAAAGTGAATTAAAGAATAGTATTTTAAATATTTAAATGGGGTTGTAAAGGTTTTCTTTAAGTATCAATCTATCATTTTTAATAAAAATATTACTAATGAAAAAATTAATTTATGAATTATCTTTATAGTTTCTATTCTGGTATATAAATAGAATACATACTTTTAAATATCTAGTAATTTTTATTAAACATAAATTCTAAACAAAAATAGTTTGTCATTTTGCGTGATTTCTAAAAATATTGAATCTTTGAGTTGCAAATATGATAATGCAAAAGAAAATTTTTTTATATTAATACAAATAAAATTAAGTTATAAGACAGTTTTTTTAAACAAGATTTGTTTTAAAAAACTAATCGCTTCATTAATTAATTATAAATATTAGTAAAAAATAATGTCTCTTAAATGTACTATTAGAAAATTTACATAAAAAATATTAAAGCTTAATAATAATAGTTACTTATAATATAACAATGCCCAAGAAAAGTAATCTTTTAAAGTAACTTTTAAAATATTACGAAAAAGTTGAAATTATTATATGATCTATTTTTTCGAATATTTATAAATAATTAAAAATACAGTAAAATATACAATAGTTTTAACATTGTATACATTGAAAATGGAGGATTTTCTTAGATTTATTTAAATATAAGAAAACAATTATCGATTAGTTAAACAGTGTACAAGTAAATTAGATACATACGATTGAATGGAAGAAGAAAACATGCTATTATTAATTTGTTCTATTTATTTTTTCAACTTAATATATACATGCTATCTATTTTTATTCAATGCATATTTTAAAGATTGATTATTCGAAACTTATTTTTCATGATTAAATTTATACATCAGTTGAAATTTATAAAATTCAAAAACTACTGATTACGTAAGCTATAGCTCCTATACTATGATCGATTTTAGAAAACTTCCTTGGAGCTGCTGAATTTGAATTTAAAATAAAAAAGGTAAAATATTTTTTATGTAATATTTAAAAAAAATTAATTTAATTTTGAAAAACTAGTACTAAAATTATGTACCGATTTTTATTTATTTCTATAAAATTAAATGGTAAATTATTAATACATAAAAAAATTAAACCAAAATAAAATAAAATAAAATTTATTAATATTTATTAATCACTTATATATAAGCTTTTATTTATTGAAAAGCTAAAATAGTTACAATAATTTTAAATATCATTGATTAATTGTCATTATTTTTTTTTTTAATAATTATTATTTTTCATGCAATTAAGCTGATAAAAATCTTACAATTTAATTAAGTTATAAAAGAAAATATATTCAATTATGAAATTCTCAATGTAAAAAAATTATGTTTTTGTTAATTTAATTGAAAATAAAATTAAAAAATAAATAATTCGTTATAAAAGTTATTAATATAATCAACTGCACAGTAGGTCAGTTATTTTAAGCCAATACCAAGATTGCTTGTTAAATTAGAAAAGAAAATCCTATTGTATAAGTTTGCATGTAACAAGTAACTGTTAATTATGATTTGAATTTAATAATATGAATTTAGATTTAATGGATATGGTGAATGAAGTAAAGAAAAAAAAAATTCTTCATTGGAACTATAGAGAATTAATAGAAATCCCAGAAGCTGTAAGAAATTCTGGCAGTCATGTACAAGAGATTTATTTAAAGTGGAATAAATTGAAAAGTCTTCCTATCTGGATTTCTGATTTTACAAATGTGACAAATTTATATTTATATGGTAATATAATAGAAAATTTACCAGATTCTTTAGGGCATATGCATAAACTTACAGTGCTTGACCTTAGTGCTAATCAATTAAAAAAGCTTCCTAATTGTTTAGGATATTTGAAGAACCTACGATCACTACTATTAAATCAAAATTTTATAACATCTTTACCACAGTGTAAGTAAAATATATTTTTTTTTAAATAATTTTTTATTTAATATATTGGTAATAAATGAAAATTTTTATTATTTATATAGCTATGAGTCAACTGGAAAATCTTGAATGTTTATTTTTATCAGAAAATCAGATAGTAGCACTTCCAGAATGGCTTGGCACATTACCAGAACTGGAGCAGTTATTCGTTGACAATAATTTTTTAGAAGAAATTCCAAACAGATTAACACTATCTACTTCATTAGCAATTATATCTGTGTGCTCTAATAAATTAAGTTATTTACCTCTAAATGGTTTTATATCTGCTCCTTATATTCGTTTTGACTCAAATCCATATTTAAACTATTTATCATTACCTGTTTTATACCAATTAATGTGTAAAGTTCCATATTCTTTGAGTCATGAATCTGGAAATTCAATATCATATCGGTAATTTTTATTATTCATAAAAATTAGTTGTTTTTTTAACAATTATAGTTTATTAATTATTATTCTGTCTTTACAGTTGTTTAAAAAAAAATAATAAAAAAAGTAATCGTAACATTAAAGTAAAATTATTGCCTGAAACAAATTCTAATGAACTTAAACAATTTACTATAGAATTGCCAAGGCAATTACTTGCTATTCACAGTATACATGAAAATAAAGCGATTTCATTATGGGAGTTGTCACTAAGAAAAGTTTATATTTCCAGGTAATTAAGATACTTTAATTATATAAGTATATTAATTTAGTCTTATGTTTAAATTAAATAGGTTTCATCACACTCTCGATATTTCACTGAATCCACCAAATGTAAATGTAAAACAAAATCCAATTTTAAATAAATTGCATTTCGATCTTGATGAGTATTTAATATCCGTAATACCATATAGTTTATTATTAAATGGACCAGTCAGTATATGTATGAATAATTATTGTAATGAACCCATATTTACTGAAGCATGGTTTGTTTTTGGAATGGGAAGAAACATTTTTGTCATACCAACAATTGTGATATTATGCAGTCATAGGTGATAAGTCATTGCATAAATTATAAATATTATGAGAATACTTTTATTAATTTGAAAATTTACATTTAGATGTGCTGCAGAATTTATTAAGTCTTCAAATTTTATAGAAAGTCATGAAATGTATATTCTACATAATTGAATTATTGAATAGGTTTAAAAATTTGTACATTTTTTAGTAAATTAAAATAAAAAATCTTTAAATTCTTTTAATGAATAATTCAATTTATTATTTACAAGTGCTTTAACATGTATAAATGTAATATTTCTAAGCAACTTAACTAGGTACACCCTTTATTATGGTATTCTTAAAGTGTGTTAAGATTGACTTTTACTCATTAAAGCAAATTTTAAATATATTTGATGTATATACAAAAAATAATCCATGAAGTATTTTACAAGTATAAAAGTAATTGTTTAAATTGCAACTAATCAGCATAAAGAAAATATTTTAAAACATTTTAATGAAATCTGATTAGTATCAAGTCTGCCTTTCAAGAATCACTTATTTACAGTTTATTGCAACAGCATAAAATTAGGCAATTAGTAAATCAAGAGCACTGTCTCGATCAATATTGCATTTTAATAATGCTATAGATGCCTTATCTTCGGGAAACCCCAAATCTCTAAGAGTACACAAACTTTCATAATACACTTTGGCTTTGTGTTGATCATATTGAGTCAATGATAAGGCTTTTACAGCAGCATCTTCAGATATTCCAAAATCTTCAAGAGATTGAATGGCTAACAAATATTCTACAATTTTTTTATTGTCTTGTCCTTCTAAATCATGAATAGCTCGTGCAACTCTAGACAGTGAAAATCCCATATCACTTAGATGTTTTGCCAACTTTTGATCTTCAATAGATAAATTTGCTAAAGTTCTAGCTAATTCCTTTTGATCAATAGAATTTTTTTCTGATATTCCTGAATTTTTATCAGTAATAGGACTTTCAAGATCAGGCCAGGGCTGCCAGTTCTACAATATTATTTCATATTTAAATTTTAATGATTAACCTAATCATTTTAAACTTATTAAAAATATAATTTATCAGTGAATTATATTGTATTAGTGAATTCATTTTTATAAGCATTCAAAATATTTTAGAAATTATGTTTAAATTTATTAAATAATTTATTTATATAATAAAATTATACCTCTAGAATAGGTCTTTCTAGTTCTTTTTTAAGTTCTTGCACAATAGATGATACCATTCGCTTTTTCAGATCTACATGTTTATTTCTAATAGATTCATCATTTATTCCATATTCTTTTGTGATTTTTGTTTCATCTTTCATTTCATTTAGATTTTGTTTTATTATTAAATCATTCATTCTACCCTCCAAATTTGTAGTACCTGCCCATTGGGATGTCGAAGGTTGTAATACCTGTAAAATATCAAATATAAAAAAAAGAAATATGTTGAAATATAAATTAATTATTTGTAGTTAATACCTGTGCTAATTCTTCCATTTCATTAATAGTCTTTAACTCCATATTATCAAAAGGACTACTTGTATCATTATCAAAATCAGAGTAATCAAGCCCATTGACTTTCACATGATTTTGAATGTGATTTGATGAGAAAGACAAAGGTTGAGGCGTTAATATTGTTGCTTCAGGAGCAGGAGCTACTTTAATAGGAAGTGCAGTTGCATCAGGACTTGGAGATGACGAAGGTGGTGATTTTTCAATTTCTTTTTTGCGTCTTTCTTCTAATCTAGTTCTTCGAGCTTCTGTATAAGAAACTCGAGCTTTTCTCCATTCTTTCATCTAAAAATAATAATATAAATAAACTGACAAAATTAACTTTTTAAACTAACTAAATAAAAATGTCTATGATTATTTCTTATATTATACTATAATATTATACTACATATTTATAAGATAAACTTTATTTTTTAAGTTATTTCTAATATGATTAATTTTTATGTTTAAATACACATTACTTAATAATTTAACTGTTTACCAAAACATTTTGAAAATAAGATAGTCCAACATTTAATAAAATAATTAGAATCAAAACATTAGCAAAAATTTTATTTACCTTAAAAAATCATTATAAATTTTTTGAAGCTCTATTAGGAACATTGCAAATTTGATTACAAGTAACTCATTTTGTCAAACAAAAAGTAATAAATGATAAGACTTACCTTATTGAGTACACTTTTCTCTAAACTAAAATCGTATGTATACTTTGAAACATCAGGCAATTTGTTGAAATAAACTGCTGGTAAAACAATTTTTTGGGGTGATTTGTATACCTCTGCTATCTTTACCTGCACTCCATCCATATATGTTGCGATTGAATCGCACTGTGCACTCGTTGAAGCTCTTGCCATAATTCTATAAAAATTTAACGTTAAATTAAAATTTATATTGATCATTATTAATTTAATTTAATAAAAATTGAAAAAAATATTGTCGTAGTTAACAATAAAATTTAACCTTATTGTCGTTTCTGGCGTAACCTTTTCGCACTTCGCTAAACTTTTTTCTCTGCATTAACCAATTAGTTATGCTTTTTTAATGACAATGATTATAAAGGTACTTGAGTTTCATGCACATACTTCGTCCATTTCTATTCTTCGAGAACAATTGTCGACCGTATGACGTTTGACAGATCATCATTAACTAGCCATGGCCATCTTTAAACCTCGTCAATTACTTCGAAAATGCGCGATTTGCGCAGCACGTGATTCAATTGTGAAATTATAAAATTTTTTTAACTTAAGAGCACTGAGTTCTACTATTAAATTTTTTCATGGATTAAAAATTGATTACAGTTTGACAAAGTTATTATGGATGATAAAAACAAACACAAAATTTATATCGGCAAAGACATATTGTATCTTTTCATTTTTTATTGTATATAAATTTATTATACATTAAATAAAACCAATTTTTTGTATATTAAACTTTGTAAGTAATGTGAATAAAATAATTATTGCGAATTTTAATTATATATTTAAAATAAATTATTAAATGTAATTATAAAAGGCAACTAAATTAACTATACAAATTAAGTTTATTTTGAAAAATATTTAAAATATAAATTTGTTTGCTTACACATACTTCTTTATTTGATCTAGTAAAAAACAAGGATAAATAAATTATAAAAGATAAAATTAAAACTATTTTAATAGTTTGAATATTCAGCATAATTTTTTATTAATTGTTTTCCATTTTTTAACACATATTATTTAGTTTTTTAAGTAGATAAATGTAAATCATACTCAAAAAATTTGGCTTTATTTATAAAATTATCTACAATTGAGCCACTAAGTACAATAATTATAATAGAAAGTGTATATGCATTTAATATAGTAAACTTAATATATTTACTATTTTATTTAACTTTATATTAATAAAAATATTTATATATTTACAGAGTAAAAATAGACACTGTATATATTATAAAAAATTTCACTTCAATTTGTAAAAGAATATCACAATAATTTTTTGTAATTTTTGATACAGCCGTTGCATTATAATTAAAAGATTATTTCAATTGCTAACACCTTCTTTAAAAGTGGTGTCATTTGTAACAAAATTTAAATAAATTTGAATGACTAAAATCAAAAGCTTACAGAAGAGATAAGTTAAAAAAAATTTTTTTTAACACACGGAAATCATCAGTGTATAATGTCTGTGTCAATTTTTCAGTGTTTTTAGTGACTGTTCTTTTATTTATGTGTCATACGTCATGTGGTTTTTTTGTATTATTTTCATTATATGAAATTTCTGTAGTTCTTTTAGATTCTAAGGATTTCATATAGGCAAGAAAAGAAGTCCAGACAAGACTACAAATGCTAACATAAACTACTCGATTTCTTTCTGGTATAAAAAGAAAATTGATAGTTTGAAGAACAGGCCAGATGCAAACCCCAACCTATTAAGAAGAATTTAAAAAATTATATTTATATTAATAATAATATTTACTAATGAGTTGATATAAAACAACTAACCTTATACGTTGGCCAGAATTTTTCTTTAACTTGATCTATACATTCTGAGATAGGTTTCAATTCCAACAAACTAATACCAAAAAAGAAACAGCACATTGCACTTGGGCCATAAGTCACTTGTTCAACAAGAGCCTATGATTTCATAACAATAAATATATTTTATTTAAAACTTAAATAATAATCAATGAACTTAAATGCAAATTATTGTAATTCATAATATAGTGATATACTGATTAATTTAAAACTTATAATAATAAATTTTAACTAAATTTTATAATAAATAATGAAAATAAATTATTCAAGTTCATACCTTAGTAATTGCTGATTTGAGATCAGACTTAGGCCAGAAGTGTGATGCACATTTTAGCCAACAATATAATGTTGGAGCTACAAAAAATCCTCCATATATACTAAATCTCATGGCTTGCATGTAGTCAAGATGCTCCTTTCCAGTGATTTTTTGTTGCATGAGGCTAGCTACAGGCCAAATCACTGTGTATGATGCCATACCCCTCAAAACAGGATACTTTTTTGTGATTTCGCGAAACTTTACCAAAATAACCCTCATCTTCAATGTCGTTTAATCTAAATTGGTACAAAAAAAATCTATATCACTTTATAATTAGAATAATAATAAGTGATAATGATACCAAGTTATAATAATTGTTTATGGTGTATTAAAGAGCAGTTGTAACAACAACCTAGCAGACGATTTTTTGAAGCATAATCACGTGTAACAGTGCGCATACGTATTTACATATTTTTCTTCACTTTGTCTTTTTATGAATTTTAATATTTACCTTGGTTATCATTTTTAACTGAACAATAGATAAATGTGATAATATTAGTCAAAATTAATGCATGACGTAATAGTCTAATTTTTATTTTCGATAAACATTATAATAATATTACTATATAATCTTGATTTTTCATTTAATTTTGAGCCCAGGTTATGAAGGACAAGCATTTGATTGTATTTTAACACATGAATACCTGGAATTCTCCAGCTGTCTAGCTATCAATTGATAAGTTGTATCACACGATACTTTAGAAAACTCAAGGAGGAAAAATGATGCCAATATCAGCTTTACAGCAATAGTCGCGAAACTCTTGCATTATTGACAAATATACTTGGTCGTCATGATCGGTGAACTACAGAAAAATATTTCGCGATTGGCGCGTGATGAAAATACCCCTCCCTCGTCGTCGCCGCCACTTTTTGAGCTTAACTTAGTTGATCCATTCTTATCTGACCTTGTTGTGCTTTTCACTCTACTAAGCTTTGTCAATTCATACATGCATATAATTACATTTTATGTGTTACACGTGCATATACGCAACTAAATACGATCAACAAACGAAACATATGTGCGCACACGTATTGTATAACCTGCATATGCCAATTGCTACCGTTAGAAAACAATATTTTTCTAATAAGATCGTGTTGTTATAAAACTAATTATTTAAAATAAATATCATCAACACCATTATTATTATTTTTTTTTGCTAATAATACATATAGTTAATACGTTTTCTTATTGCTATACATTTTAATTTATACTGTTTTGTAAAATTGCATTTCAGATACTTTGAATTTATGCCTATTTTCAATCCTTTTTTTCCTTCATTCTGTCTAAATTATCTTATTTTATTTTATTTATATTTCCACATATTTTGCATACATTTTTACTTTTTGAAAATCTATTTGCTTTTACTTCATCATTCAATTTGAAACTGACTAGAATTTTCATTTTTTTCTGTTTTCTTCTTTTATTCTTTCATATATATAATTATTCGCTTTTATTCCTTCTAAATTATTTCCTTCATTTCTTTCATTTTGATATCACAATTTCCTTATCTGTTTTTATATTACTGACTGTTCATCTTTTTTTAATTATCATTTTAATTATCTATTTTTAGAAATAATTTTTTATATTTTCCTTACCAATGAACGTGTAATCGTTCTAATACTTTTCGAGAATCTTGTTCTTCTTTTCCTGTATGTTTTCATTTAAATTTTCTATTCTTTATCTTTATTTTATTTTTCCCTTTCTTTTTGTCATCTTAATTAAAACATCTATTTTTTTGTTTCCAACATTATTACATAATTTTATGTATTTTATATATCCCTAGTGCTGATTTCATATATTTATTTTGAATTTTTTCTTTCATCTCAAAACTTCTCCTTCTACCTATTTCGATATTATATATTATTACGTTTTCTATCAGTCTTTCAAATATTTTTATCTTCTGATAAGTATGTTAATCCTTTTTAAAATAATTTTCTATCGTCCGTATTCTTCGTATCGCCATATTAACTCTTTTTTACATCTTTTATATTGTATATTATATTTATATTTTATATTCTATATATTTTATATGATTATCATCATTGTTATTTTATTTTCATATATATCCAAAATAAACATATCTTTTTGCAATTGTAGTTTATTTCCATTTGAATAAAATTGTATATTTTTCCTTTTCCTGCATTTCTATATCTCACCGTTTTTATTTTTTGTCTTCAATTCTAATTCTTTTCTTTTAGATAATTTTTTTTTTATTAATTTTGAAAGTCTTGTAATTTCTTCATTATTCTGCGAACAGAACTATATCACCTGTACATACGATCCCTTTGATTACATTTTTCTTATTTTTAGCCCAACATCTTGTACTATAGTCATTTGTTATTTTAAATCTTTATTATTATAGTATTAATACTTTGTTGAATAATACCTAAATAAGAGAACATCCTTGTCTTGACCCTTTTTTTGTTTTAAACTCTCTTATTAGCATATCGTAATTTCCTATATATATATTAGAAATATAACAAAGGTGAGAAATAATATAAACAAATACTTATTTGTTTATATATATTTTATATATATTTTGTTAAAAAATTTATAAAAACAAGTTTTAAGTTTAGAAAATATTCATACACTTTTCCAATTTTCTTTTCTACAGCTTTTAAAAGATATATTATATATATTTCTCCTTTTTCTTTCTAAACCCAAATCATATTTTATTGTACCTCTTGTGAATTCCTATTGATAATTTATCATATTTTTTAATTTCGACCTGTGTCTTATATTTTATGTCGACAAGTATAAAACCTCTGTAGTTCTTCTTTCATCTTTTTACATAAAAAAATTAGAGCAGCTGTTTAAACTCTTCTAATTATATTTTCCTTTAATTTCATTTCTAATACCATCTTCTTTTGGATATTTTTCTTTTTTCACATTATTTCTTTCATTTCTACAATATATTTAATTTCCTTAACTACTTATTTCTTATTTCTTCAACTTCTTTATTATTTATATTTCGTTCACAATTTGTTATTTTTATCTTCTCTTCTGTTTTCATTTCCAAATATTTAAAATTATTTTATTTATATAGAATATTTGCAAACAAAAACCAAAGAATTTTTCAATTTTAAAATATTATTGTTTGATTCATTAAAGTAATTATTACAAATATATTAAGATATTTGATTATTATAATAATTAAAAGATATTTAAAACATATTTTAAATATTCAAACGCATTATAATATTCACGGTTAGAACCGTGTTGAAACAAATTAATTATTCATTATATTAAATTCTAAAATTTTAAAAATTAAAATCTCAAATACAAAAATAAAAAGATTGTTTAGCTCGGGTTATTCTTTGATAACATAGCATAGAAATTTTTAAAGATTTTTAAAAGTATAATAAAAAAATTAGCCAATAAATACATTAATATTAAATAAAAAATATTTTACACTCTTCATTAAAAAAATTTTAATTTATAAAGAGTAAAATAAATTAGAATAGATAAATTACAATTTAAGCATTTAATACTTTAAAAATATATTTTACTTACAGTTTATAATTTTCTTATCTTATTATCTAAATTATTATTATTTAAAAAAATTGATTCGAATTTTTGTATTACCATTGCTTATTTTACTTAATTTAAAATATTATTATATTTAAAATATTTGTAATATCCTTTAAAAATGTATATTTGTTAAATTTAAAAATAATTAAGTTGTAAAATAATCATTAAAGCATATGTGATATTTTATTACATATAAACAATATAATATATTTTTACCAATTTTCTAATATGAGATCCAATATATCTACTAAAATTTTAAATAAATATTTTCATCATTTTTAAAAAAAATTTATAAAAAACAAATTTTCTAATAAAAATAATATAAAGTAATATTTAAACGAATATTAAAAAAATTTATGTTTTATATTTAATATAGCCATTGATATTATGTTTAATTATATTTAAGCAGTTGTATTAAATCTATTTTAAATTAAACCAGTCTTATATATGAAATTTTTAATTTGTAATACAACAAATATTTCTTTTAAACAAAATACTAAATACAAAGGTTATAAATTATTCTTGTATCTTATTAAATACAAATAAATTAATAAATTTATAAGTACTTACATATGTATTCGTTAAATATTATAGAGTATTTATATTTACATCTGCATCAAATTAATTTAAAAATTATAACGTACGTATTTTTGTAATCCATTTTTTATAATAAATAAGAGCAAAAATTTAAGATATTTATTAAATGAATTTAGTAAATATAAAATTTTTTAGTAAATATAAAAATCTATTAAAATTTTAGTAAAAAATTTTACGATCTACGTTCTTTTTTAAATTAATTTTTATATAAACAACTATAAACAACCAATTTTAAACTCATTCGAATAATAAAATTACATAGAACACAAAATACAATAGTTCTTAAAATTAACAGACTTTTTAATTATAAAAATACTAATGAAAATGGAAATGTAAAAATACTATTTAATTGTATATTCGTGTATCTATGTAATTATTAATGTATAATAATTATATTACAAGTATGAATATTATACGCATATTAAATAATATATAAAAAAGAAATAAACTGTTATAATACATTATTTTTATAATTTATGAATATTGTTATTAAAATATAATTTCATAATAAAAATAAAACTCATAAAAACTATTAAAAAAAAAAGGATTATACTAAAAACTATTAATATACGTATAAAAAATTAATCATTACAATTGTATATTGAGTTATATATACTAAAATAATTTTGTATTATTTATATTTTTGTTAAAATTTGCATTGAAAATAGATTATATCTATTTCAGTTTATACATTATCACCAAAATATTACATTCATATACTTAAAAAACATTTTAATACAAAAAATTGATATGTATATATATTTTATATAATTAAATTAATATATGTACATATATTTATCATAAACTCAAGATATAAATAAGATTATATGAATAATTTACAATGCATCGACTAAAATAAAAAATAACAATTAACATATTAATTTATAAAGAAATGATATTGATAAATCTATTACATTTTTATTTTATCATTAATCAAAAAGCAAAATTTTATTTATGAGCATTTCATTTATGATTAAATATTACTATATAATATATTTAAGGTAAACTACGAAAAAATGTTGTAATGGTAAATGAAATTAAAACGTTTATATTATGTACAACAAATTGTAAAAAAAACATTAATGCATTTTTAAAATAATTATATCATGGTTAAATAATTTATAAAAATATTTTGTTAAATAAAATGCCGAACTATGCAGAATTATTGCACATAATTAATATTATTAAAAAATAAAAATTAATAAATACCAATGTATGTTTTAAAAAACAAAATGTGAAATATCTATAACAAATTTTAATTTCGAATAAATGAAAACGATAAATTCAAAAAAAAATGTTTAATTTAAATAAATTTAAAAATAAATTAAATTTTGATAAAAAATTTTTGAATCATATTAAGGTGTATTTCTTACCTTAAAAATATTATAAGATAACTAATTATAAAATTAATAATTTGTTAAAAAATAGTAGGATAAAATTTTAAATAATTTTCAAGAATTTTTTATAATAAATAATTAAATAAATATACATACACATATTATATTTTAATATTGATTATTTCAACAAAAAGATTTAAATATATATAATTTTTTAATTTATGTAAATTTAATGATTGTGACAAAAATATTCATAAAAAATTATAACAAAACTTATAATAAATTTCATTACAGTTTTTATTATATGTAATGATATTTATGTTATTAATTGATTTGTTTTGACTATTTTACCACTTAATATTTAAACAATGTATATTTAAATTAAAGATTAGATGGTGTTTATATTTTTTATAAAGTATTTGATATACTTATTCTTCATTTTTATTTATAACATAACGCTAGCTAACATTTACTATATGTACAAAATAAAATAAAAATGTTAAATAGTAAATACTGCGTCGTTATAATAACAGCGCCAATTTCTGACACAATGTTACTGTCCAATATAAATGATAAACTTGATCACTGATTTTAATGAATTTGAAATAGATTTCTGCTAAGAAAGTAATGTCTATCAGCATCTTAGTTCTTCCTAAACCAATATCAAAATTACAATATAAACATCAACTTTAGTCTCGATCATTCATTCTTTAAAATTATATACATCAGCCTTGATTAACAACAAGACTCAGTCATCTCGAACTTAACTAATATAAGCCAGATGTGTATGTCGAATTATTAAAAAAAACTATAAAATAACTTGGATTCATTGTGCTACAATATCAAACAAATCGCATAGACCTTCACTGTCACTAAGATTAAATTGATAATCTTTCTCTTCGGGTGGAGGACTTAACCTTACTAATGGACCACAGACTGAAAAGAATTTGTTATTAATTAATAATATTAAAACAAACCTTTATAAATATTGTAAATAAAGAAAATAAATCACATACTTCCTGCATAAATTTCATCAATAAAATCTAAATTCCGAAGTGTACAGCCTAATAAGAGAAAAAATTTTTATAAAATGATTTAGTTTAAATGAAATAAATTTGTTTACACTATAATAATACATGTAAGACTAACCCGTCATATCAACATCTCGAAGAACTATTTTAGCTTCCAATAAATCTTGATCTTCTTCTTCTTCATCTTCTGATATTACAGGAATAGTTTTGCTAATATTTTTTGGTGGCCTAATAATAATTTAGTAAATTTAGTGATTAAAAATTAAAAACGTGTTGATATAATTGCTTAATAAATGTTTGATCTGTTCCAAATTAACAAATTCTATCTGAAAAAAGCTAATCCCCTAACAAGATCATATTCATCTTTGCTCTATGCAGATTGAAAGCATGATCTATTTGCTTTCAAAGCGATCAGAGCATTGTATAAGCATATAAAAGAATTAAAATTTTAATACCTTCCAACTTTTTTCTTTGGTTTGATTTCTTCTTTCTTTTCCTCTATATCTTTTTCTTTATTAATTTTTTTTTGTTCTGGTTGTAACCTCAACTTTAAGCAACTATTGTCGTAAGATTCAGCTAGTTCTGGTTGGATAATATATATAGAAATTTCTCCAGTTGTACTTTTTAAATGCATTTCATAATTTATTTCTTTATTAATACTACTTTCTGCCATCTGCAAAGTCAAATTTATTAATAAAACAAAAATTAGGAAAAATAAATTTAAAATTTAGATCTTATAAATTAATTAAATATTCATTAAATATTACTTTTTCAATTTTTGGTACATTTAATTGTGTATCTGTAGGTGCTTGAACAGCTAATATAAATTCATCTTTAAAAATATCTTTAAGATCTTCATATTTGATATAAGCATATCGTCTATTAAGTGAATCACATTCAACATTTTTTATACTTTGTTTAACCCATTGTGTGTGCAAATCAAGCATCTGCTCATGCTCTTCTAATTGTCTTAATTCATCTTTTAAATCAGTAAGTTTTTCACCAACCTCTTGTGAATTACATCCTGGTCCTGCTCCTCTATAGAAGAAAAAAAAAATAATAAAAAATTTGAATTTCATCATTAAAATATGTAAAATGAAAATACAATTAAATTGAACTTACTTCCATTGAATACTATTTTTACTTTTCTTTTCAATTAAACCAATACCTTCAAGTACATTTGTAATATCATATATTCTTCGTTTTTGTCGTACTTCTAATAGATCTGCAGCCTTTAATAATAAAAACGATTTAGTTTTGTAATTGAAAAAAAAATTATGAAAAAATGATTGCTAAACTAACTTGACCTAATCGAGATTATGTAAGAATATATTATTTAAAAATATAAAATATTATAATTTCTCGATAGTATATGATCAAATAGTCCTTCAATGAGAATAAAAACTATTTTTTCTAGTAGTTTATTGACTGCGTATATATTTTTTTACTAAGTTATTGAATGAAATCTTTTTTCGAAATTCCCGCAAGCCTGAGTAATATCGCATTTGTACGCTGTGTAATGTAGGGCTAACTTAACCTAAGTTGGAAGAGCTCTTCTAGAGGTTAAACTCAGACGAACGCTAAAGTTAGTACAGAGATGCCGCCTTACCACTTTCAAATCAAGAACGCCATCCTTAGCCTTCTGTAAGAGAGTGACAAAACGTGTGGTTAGCAATCCGAGGGACTTTTCATATCTACTCTGCTGATTGTCCGCCATCCTCGAACAGTCGTTAAAATTTTCAAAAATCCTTACAGTTTCGTACCACAAACTCAGCAGCTCACAGCCGCCTCCTTCGAAATTGCCGCAACAGTTCCCAAACGCCAATACGCCATTGGTGCCGGCGACCCCTATGTTACTCTTAAAATTCAGCTAAACGACTAAGACGCCCATGTGTCAACTTACGTCCTATGACAGCATACAATGCGAAAACTATAATTTATACAATTTAATTTATTGTGATTTCCAATTCTTCCTTATATTAATTTACATTTCAATTTTATTTATAAATTTGTCACATTAAAACTATTTTCAAAATATAATTATAAAATCTAAAATAAAAGTTAAGAATAGCTTGTAAGTAATTTTTTTAATTGTACTGTACGCATCTGAATTATTTAAAATTTTCTATAGGTATCATGATTTTTAGAAATATAGTTTGATTTAAAATAAAAATTGTATATATTCTTCGGATTGATTCTTTATAATAAATTTTATTTATTAAAAATACCAACATTAATTATAAATAATTACGAAATATTGTTAAAAATTTAAAAGCTTTGTTATTAATCAATTTAGAATAAAGCTTTAAGATTGATGCGTAAGAAACGCAGTTTCATTATGACCAATCAATTTCGAGGACCTATCCAAATAAATAATTTGAAAATTAGAGTAGTATTTAAAATAAATAATTGATTTTTTCGATATTTCCGTAACACTGAAAAAATAACAACATATATCTATTATTTGAATATTATGATGTTGATTAACGAATTAATAGTGTAATAAAAATTTATAAAATTCAAATACACTAAATACAAATAAGGGTATATAGGAATAATTTTTATTTATTAAATTCCACATTGAAGTAAAATTGATAATAAATCCATTTTAGTATTATATATAAGAATATTATTATTCTTTATTTTTTTAATTATTATGCATAATTAATTTTTTATCAAAAATAAAAAATATATAAGTAATTAAAAATTATATTTTCATACTTAAACTACATAAATATATATTGATAAAAACATACTTATTAAAATCCTTTTATGAAAGAGAAAAATATGAAATTATATTAATTTTCGAAATCAGTAAAAAATTTTTATATATTGTTAAAACATAATGTATTAAAATACATTAATGTCTATTATAATTAAAAAAATATTACATTAGAAATTAATTTCTTTATTTCATATCTAAGTAATTTTTTTAATATTATAAAATAAATATAACTCTAAAATCTTTACCTCAAGAAATAATTCAATTAAAAATAAATATGCAAAATATTCAATATTATTCTGTTTTTACTACTTTTAAGAGAGAAAACGTTTTTTAAATTATTAAATGAAATTTTTTATATTATATCCTAAAACTATAAAATAATTTTTCTGTTTAAGATTATATTTACATAAAAAATATAAAATATATTTTATAAATATTATTAATGTACAAATATATTATTAGAATACTTTTAAATATAAAATTGCACTATCACTTAATTTAAGGAAAATTAAATTCACTCATTACTGTTGATGCATCAGGACTAGGACTTGAACTAGCTGAACTCAATGTTTCTTCTTTTACTTTGAGTCCTGTTTGATCTTTCTCTTTACTATTTTTATCTTTTTCTTTATCCTTTTCTTTATCCTTTCCTTTATCTTTATCCTTCTCTTTTTTATCTTTATCCCTGCCATGTTTATGATCATGTTTATGTTTATGTTTATGTTTATGTTTCTTCTTGTCCTTTTTTTTCTTTTTAGGCTGTAAAATAAAATTAAAGTTATGTTTATACACTATTAAAGGAAATATCCAAGATATTTTAATTTTAATTTTTATATTTTCTCGAATTGTCTTAACATATCAATCTAAATTGATATTAAATTTAGATATAAAAATTAATTAATTACTTTATTTGTCATTTCTCCTTTAGGTTTATTTTCATCTTGTTCTTTTTTGAACATTCCAGGCTCAAATCCAATTGGACCACCTGTACCCATAATACCAGGAAGAGATGCAGAATTATCACTGTAATATTCAGATTTTGTTTTACCATCTACATTACAATTTGTATTTTGATCATCCTATTGAATAAAATTATTTATGATATAAAATTTATAAACGCATAAACATTTGTTAGATAAATAATAATTTAAAATATACATGATGTAGTTTTTGACGTTTTATTTCTGGGCCATGTTCAGGTATATTTGAAATTCCAGGCATTTCTTTAATTGGGGATGCTTTTCTTTTATTTAAAGGAATATTAATGATTTCTGGTTCATTAATTGGTTCAGTCTTCATATGAGGTATAGGTATTAATAGTTGCTAAAAGAGAACAATTTTTTTACATTAATTATTGCTATATATATATATATATATATAATATTTATAATAGAATAATTAATTAATAATAAATATTCACATCATTATCTAGATTAGATGGTGGTCCAACTTTTTTTGGTTTTGTCAACATTGCTAATTCTGGAATAGGAAGGCAAAGTGGCATTTTAATTCCATACAAAGTGTAATACAAATCTACCAAATCACACCGAAGTTTTGGATCGTGAGAGAGCATACAACTAAAAAGTTTTGACAATGATAAGTATATTATATGTTTATATGTATTATGAATATTTAAAAAATTTTTTTAAAACATACTTGATAAGATTCCAAATACGATTAACTAATTCTGGTTTATCTAGTCTGTGTTTATGAGCCCGTTCAAACGGAGGATTTTCTACCATTAATCTAACTAATTTATGACGAATACCTGGATGAGGATCATTTTCAGACATTTCTAATAAAAATTCTAAATCTTCCCATTTACCGTCGACTTTTGTAAAATCAACTAAAGCTGTCAGTGCAGCTATTCTTACATCTAAATGTAGTGAATAAATTCTATTAATAAATTTTTAATTTTATGAATTTTAGAAAATATTTTATTAAATTACCTATGAATTGACCATAGGATGCATATTCCCTAAATAATAGTGGATTACTTGGAAGATGTCCAAATTTTTGTAAAATTCGAATTACTTTTAAACAAGCAACAGAAACTGTGTATTTGTAGCAAGGCAGCAGTTTTTCTAAATTTAAATGTCTTGTCACTTCTTCTAAAATAGCTTTTGTATCTATTGATAAAGATTCAGCGGTTATAGCAGTTCTAAAATAGTTTTTTTATTATTTAATAAAATTTATTCTTTTAGTACAAACTACAACATGTATTTAAAGTAATATTACCCATGTTGAATACTAATAACAGGTGTTACAGTAGCTCCAAGTGCTTCAATAAGAGCAGCTCTGTAGTAATTATCAGAATATCTATTTTTACTGTTATCATTGTATTTAAATAAATCCATAAGAAAAGAAAGTACTTCAGGTGGACAAATTCCATGTGCATTTCTTAAACCAGCCATAGCTACAGGAATAGTCTAAAACATAATTATAATATTAATGTTTACATAACTACATCATATGGTTATATAGAATGTGATTATAAAAACATTACTTTTTGAAGAAAGTAGTGCTGGAAATTAGTAAAATTATTTTGTTTTATAATTCTTCTGCAAGATGCAGAACCAAATAATTTTCTAAATATAGCCAGCATAGCAGGAGGTCCAGCCCATGTTGCTACCATTGCATTAGCAACCTATTAATTTAATCATATTATTTAACTAAATAAAAATAAAAACTAAAACTATATTTGATTAAAATTGAAAAAATTAAAAGAAAATAATTACCTTCGTTAAGCAATGAGCAGCCCGAAGTCTCACTTTATAATAACAATGTTCATTTTCAATTGTGTCAGTAAGAGCCAATCTAGTAGCTGGAGTTGAATGATTTTGCAAAGCTTCAATTGCTTCTAACTGAGCTGTTACATCTCTTTCATGCCTTAATTGATATTGCCATTGATAATCTGGTTGTTCAATTTGTACAGCTCTCATTAATGTCATATCAGGATCTAAACGAATCCATAAAACTGGAGAATCACTAAAAAAATTTTTTATTACTTAGTATTATTAAAAATTTGATTCTTAATATTTGTTAAAATACTAATATTTACTCCATTGCTGAGAGATCCATATCTACTTCTTCGCCTGTACACAAAGGAATTTTTTTCTTTTTATTTCTTCGACTTTTGCTATGACATGTTATATCTGCTTTTGCTACAGTTCCTTCAATTTGTAATGTATGTTTGAAAGTTCCATCAAGTTCTTGAATATTTACCAATAAAGGTCCAACATATTTTCTTATTCCTTTTTGATGCGTTGTATCTTGTCGAATTTCAAGTTCTACCGTATTTCTATTTATAAAATATAAATTATAACAATATAAAAAAATAAAAAGAGAGAGAAAAAAATAAAATATAAATATAAGACAAACCTTTTCCTATTAAAAACAAAACTTAAAGTAAATTTAGCATGACCTCCAGTTCTTACCCACTGATCTATAAACACTGCCATATCTTTACCAGTAACAGTAAAAATAGCTTTTGTAAATACATTAGTACTGATCAACATATGAGACCATAAGCCAGAATCAATTTTTTGCTGTGCAGCATTAGTAGCTAATGACAATTGTTTATTAAAAACCTTGTACAAAAAAATAAAATACAAAAAAATTAAAAAAATTTATATACAAAGAAATAAAAAGGAACAAAAATATTTACTTGTAAAAGAAGCTCTTGTCCAATTCTATGTTCTAACATCCTTATAACTAAATGTGCTTTTTTACGAAGAACTTCTATATATTTAGGTGACATTGTGTGCAAATTTCTTATTGGAAAATAAAATCCAGGATCAGGAATTCGGGGAGTTGGAACTGGTGTGTTTGCACTTACTGGTAAGGGTGCTGGAGGTTGTGAAGGATCAAGTATTATACCACCAAAGAGTTCTTCATATTTCACAACTTCTCGTAATTCCTTTAAAAAAAGTTATAGTAAATAAATTTTAATTTACTATTTTCGAATAACCTTAATATGAGTACATTTTTTTATAAATAAATAAGCTTCTAATTGTATTGTACTGAATTATTTAAGTAAAATTTTTCAAAATTCAATAATATAATAATTAATATATTTAAACTTATTTTAATAACATCACAAATATATTGTTACTCAGTGTGAACAAGTAATAAATACCGATTGAATCCATTCGCGATATTCATTATTTCCAAAACATTTTTTTGCATATAATCCAGTAAGGTAGGTAGAAATTCCTTTTGGCAACCATGTATCCGACCAATTTTGCATAGATATAAAGCAGCCAAAAAATTGTTCTGCTACTGCTTGTGCCATAGCTTTTTTAGTGATATATACTTGATCAATAATAGCAGTAGAGTGTAATAGATTTGTACTATAAACATTTCAAAATATATTTTATATAAAAAAAAACAATTTATTTGTATAAAGAACATACTTCAAAATACTCATTGTTGCATATGCATTAATATCTTCATCAATTTCATCAACAAAAACCTGTTTATAACATGAATATGGATATCTATTTGATAAAGTTTCTTCATAAAATTCAAATGCTTCATGCATATACTTTGCGGAAACTTTTAACGATGGTAAAAGTCGAGGTAAACAAAAATGTGTTACTTCGTGCATATAAGGATCTACAAAGATTTCAAATGGTCTAAAAAGTAACACATAAATATTAAATACATAGTAGCTATATTATATATGATATATGGATACTAAATCAAATTTATTATCTATTAAATTACCCAACAGCAAGAGCTATATTTGGAGCACAAGCTGGTAAATTTAATACGTAATGAAACGTTTTTTTCCGCATATCTGGAGTGTATACAACTTCAACTAAATCACCACATGAGACTGCAGTCATTGCATCATCAACTGTGAATTCTAATTTCCAAGTACATGGTTCAGCAAAACTGTCAACACAAGGAAACCATAATCTTGATGAATTCTCATAACTATAAGTATACATATGAGCTCCTCTCTAAAAACATTAAATAAACTTTTTTTATATAAAAATGTTAAAATATGATAAAATATATTTTATATTTAAATATTACCTCAGCCAATGTTCCTGGACAATTTGGAACTACAAAATGAACTCCACCTTGTGGCTGCTCTAAAGAAAATTCTATTCCTATTCTAAGATTTTGACCTTCTTCTACAAAGTGAGCAGCATCTGGAGGTATTTGTATAACTAATTCGCCAGCATTATTATCTGGATCAACTTTTTGAGCTGCTGCCAAATGCAGATTAGAAAAAAATTCTAAAGATCGCCTAAAAGTAATATAATTAAAATAAAAACTATATAATTATTATAAAAAATAGATCAAATTTTTAATTTACTGCTTATCGTCTCCTTGAGAAATATCCAAAAATGGATCAAAATATTGAAAAGGTGCTTCATAAGTTTCATTTAAACAAACTTTGTATATTCTACATTGCTTTGCATTAAGGTGAATTAATCTAAGTGTATCTCTTAAAGGCACAATTGTTAATTCAACCATTCCCTTAAAAATTAAAATTGGATAGTAATATATTATTAAAATTGCTATTACTATTAATTTTGATCAAGAAATAAAATTTTCTTTTAAAATATTCTAAAACTTACAATAATACTTTTCCTTTGAAAACTTATACCAGTAAGGCTGACAACTTGGTGTGCTGTATAGAAAGATTTTAGATACAATTATGAAAATGTTTATATAAAAATATCAATAAAAATTTTTTTAATAAGAACATATTTGATAATAACAGAAAAAAATAAAAGATAATTATTGAATTAAAATTATTTTTGAATAATATCTATCATAATAATAAATTACTGCATAACCTCTAGTTTTAAAAAATTTAAAAAAAATTATATTCATAAGAATAATTTGTATCCATTTTTAATTAAATTATTATTAAATATATAACAATTATACTTATAATTTAAATGGCCGACTGTTGTCAGCCGTCCTTTCTTTTTCATGATTTCATTAATAAATGAAAAATCTATCAAAAAATTGTAGAAAGTTTGAAACTACTGCCTGTAATAAACATATATTTGACAATGTAGTAAAGATGTAAAAAATTAATATATCAGTTAATTATATAAATAATTTAAATATTTATAACATATTATAAAACTAACTTAATTTGCTCCATTTTAATAAATAATATTTATAATATTTATTGCTTTTATATTTACAGTTTAAAAATGATAACGTGGTAATAATATTACCATCAAAAAATTTAACATAATGTATGGTTTAAAAAACATGAAAAATTACTCTTTTAATCTTTATAAATTTCGTTTATCTACAAATTCTAATAATATGCATATGATATATATATTATCTTTTAAGAAACCAATAAATATTATTGAAAAGTATAATTAAGTAGTACGCAGGCGCAATAATGTAGCATAAAATATTGCCAGAGAATAAACAGACTTACAAATTACTATAATTAATTTTATTCTATTTGATGAAAATAATTGAGAAGTTCTTATAATGAAACGACATATATTTTAATACTATATTATTATATTTATAATACATTAATAAATTTAATTATTTCTTTTAAATCAAAGTAGCTATAGTAAGTTGTAATTAAGAATTGTATTAAAAAGAGATATTTATATATTTATGTACAATAAATCATCAGTATGTACTGTTAAGGATATTTCACAAATAACAAATTATAAAAATAATGTCATTTATTTATTACAATTAGAATTTAATAAAATTTAAGATTTTCGTTAATCATTATTTTATTTAAGCATTGATAAAATGATTTTAATACAAAAACGTTTTTAAGTATAAAGGAAATATATTTTCGAATATATTTTCATTATTTTTTAACTAACCGTTACAATTTAAATGTATCGATAAAATTAAATAATAATAGATGATACAAAGATCCATTTTTAAATAAACATACAAAAAATAAAATAACTATCAATTAAAATTTCTATAATATAAATTCATACTTTTCTACACGTAAATAATTTATAAAACTATCGAAATTTATTAAGTAAATATTTACTAGAAGAAATAGAAGTTTATCGAATTGAAAATAATTAAGTAATTGCATACTTAAAATTTGTGGGTTTTATTAATTTCAAACGATTTAAAAGATTAATTCTAAATTTTTATTCATCATTTAAAAAAATTATCTATTTTTAAAACAAGTGTTCAATCGAGTCTTAATATTTTTTAATAAATGAAGTCCATGTTAAATGATATAGTATAATATAGTATAGTAATAGTGAATCTTTTGGTTCTTACTCAAAATACAGTTGTGCAGATCTTTCTCTCATTTATTTATAAAGAATTATAAAAAAATAAAAGTAATAGTCAATGCTACCAAACCAAATCGATTTTTTTTTTAAAGTATAAAAATCGAGAGAAATTTATGAAAGTGTGTATTTTTTTTCAAAGATAGTGACTAAACATTGAATTAAAACTTTCATAATCTTTGAAAAAAAATTTTAGAATATACTAATATATAAGAATAATAGTCCACGATTAGTTATAAAAGTTATAAATATTGTTATATATTTGTATGACTCACCAGGCGTGCATGATTCGCCAATACAAGTCGGGGCACATTTTCCACGCGTTTTCTTCTCGACGCAATTGAAAAGTTACATAGTGCCCTATCCAGATTCATGCGAGCATATTAAAACCTATTCTGAGCGTGTCTTGTTTACTCCGTACAGCCTCCACCTTTTTCTAGATCACCTGCGGTGAAATTAATCCACTTGGCCTAAATGAAAGGCACCAAAAAGAACTAAGAGCAACCAAGAAATTAATAAAAAAAAAATTATAGAAAGAAGCCACAAGAAGCTTTGAAAACAACTTATTATCCATTGACAAATGCGTTTGCATTCTTATAAAAACCTCAGATAGAACGAGAAAATAGCAAACTTTTCCTTAACAATTTACAAACTAATTATAGAAGAATTACGTATCTGTTATAGAATATCAACTATTTGAACTGAACATATAACTAAATCCATGAGTACAAATGCAAGAGTTAGTATTTAGCCACTACTGTACTAATGATTTGCAAGAAAAAAAAAATTAAAATCTAATGTTAATAGATTAATATTTAATAAACACTTACATAAAATGAAAATGAACCAAAAAATTACAAATCAATTATCATATCTTTTAACACAAATAGAAAATCAAAGGCAATTTCATATGCAAGTCGTTAATTCAACGGTATAAAGGAAGAATTTTCTGTACCAAATTATCACTGGTGAAGATGGTTTATCTACCATGACAGCATTAAAAGATTAAAGTTACAGAGTACGTCGGATGAACCTAGTTTTTAATTTATTTTATCGGTTTTGAAACATAATAGTTATTCTCAAAATTCTCAGAATACACTTACACACGTATTTGATAGTGTCAAAATTTTTATTTCTTATATATTTGAAATAATGACTGGAGATTATTATCGATTGCAATTATATAATTTGATATAAGTTAAAATGAAAAAAAAAAATTGTAATAGTATAATGAACACAAATATTTGACAACGCTATTATCTACAAATAAATAAATTTTGAATGCTGCTATATTGTTGCTTTGGAAAGATAAAGTAAGATTAGAATTAGAAAAAATAAAGAAACTATTAGACAAAAATAAAAAACTAAAGAAGAAAATAAAAAAAGTGCAAAAAATGAGAGAACTTGGAAAGAACGACAAAATTAGTGGATGAAAAAAGGTAGGGACATAATTTTGAAAGGGGATTCCAACACATGAACGTACGAAGTAGGGGTATGTCAACGAAAATGAGAGAAGGAAAGAAAATTCAGGGAAAAAATGATTAAAATGGAAAGTAAAAACCTTTCGAAGTAGATTGAAGACAGAGGAATATTTATACTTAATAGAAGAAAAGAACGTGGGTAATTCATATATATGATAAAATAGTACATTTGTAATAGATTATTTGCTGATAACTGAACTGAGTAAAGATAACAGAGATATGAAAGATAGAGGAGGTTGTAGTTAGGATGAATCTTACTATCACTACAATATCTAAAGCTTGACGAGGAAGTAGAGAAGGTAAGGAAAGAAAGAAAAAAGACGCGGATGATATGGTTAGAAACGGTAACCGAATGATATACGAAGTTCAGCACAAAGATGAAATTATTTAATGCACTCATACCAAATGTGTAACTTTACAGAGTCAAAATCTGAAGGTGGAAAAGCGGTAAGGAAAGAGCAAAATTATTTTTAAAATACATAAATTTTATATTTAATCTAGAAAATAATGTTTTGGATCTAGCTAGAAATAATTAAAAACGAGGATAGAAATAAAGGCTTCTAAGACAGCAATCTAGTTTGAAAATAATTAATAAATAATTAAAATATAGATATCTTCTTAGAATGCATAAAATAAAGATAAAAAGAAAGAGAAGTTTTTTTAAGAAATAGAAGTAAGGACAAAAGAAAGAAAAAGACATTACATTTGGAAAGATAAAACAAGATAATAAAATACTAAGAAATGTTAGTGAACATCTTATGGTGCATTATGAATTATCGCGACAATAGATATACTTGAACGATAGAAAAACTTGAACGTTCTAAATGATATTGGTGAAATATTGTTGCAGAAAGAGATCCAAAAGAGTACGAACAAACTGTTCTTCTATTCGCGATTGAGTTTTAGAGAAAGGACTTAGTAGTTCTAATTGAAAAAAAGAAAAATTAAAGAAATTAGTAGTTCTAATTGTAAATTTGTCTTATATATAAGATAAAAAGATCGTTTCATATTTTAATGCTTAAATTGGAGATTCGACATAACTTTGACGCATACTTACACTACTTATAATTTCATGTAAAAAGTGAATGACGAAAAGATGTTTAAATATTAGAAAATTTTATGATAAGATAAATTATATTTCTAGTTATATTTTAATATTCAAAACTTTTATATACATTGTTAATTTACTTTTAACTTGAAAGCAAACTCACTATATTATAACTAGGGACACACACATACATACACTATATATTGTAATAAGAAGCGCAATTACCATTTGGCCACAAACCACTGAGCCTTGACCTGTATTAAACCGAGCGGTCAACAAAACTTAGCAAAAATTAAAAAATGTTACATTCAAATTTACTCTAGTAATTAAAATTAATTTATGATATATATTAATCTCATTCTTAATATGCATCTAAATATTTTTTATATTTAAATTTTAAAATAAATATATAAAATATATATGACGATTTATTAATTATGAAATAAGAATGTATAAATAAAACAAATTATACGAAAAAATACTTTATTAAATAAATCCTTTCTAAGATAATATTCTTAAATTGTTAAAATGTAAGAGTTATATGTAATAGACAAAATAGACACAAAAAATATGTGTTATGTTGTCTTCATTGCAGGGCTGATTCGATGCATATATACGTATAAAAAATTACGTTAATATTAACAATGAATTATAGGGGAAATTTAGTTGACTACACTGCTTACCGGTTCTACTACTATCAGCAAAATAATAATAATTAAATATACTGTCTTGTTCCACCTCATATATCTACACAATAAAAGAAAGAGAAATCGTGACGCTATAAAATCTAACTATACAGAGCGCGTAGTGTATTCGCATAAATCTATAAAACGTCAGATAAAACCTTTAAATTAAACAATACTAGTCCCTGTCTTTCCGCTGATCTAAAGTGATTTTTATAGAATCAGTATCTGCTTTAAAATACAATAGGTTTGTTGTTTATTGAGTTTTAGACTATAGCCATATATAAATCATTATTTATTATATTTATTTTATATCAATGTATGTGTTAAATTAAATTATTTATATTTTCTTTAAATAAATTTTATTCTTAAATTATTCAAAATGACAATTTGTTCTGTTAAAAGATGATTTTAGTTAATTACACGTAAATTTCATAATGTATGAGTTACTATATATTATTAACAATTAGGTGTTTGTTAAAATATATACGATACTTTTAATGTTAAAAAATATATATAAATATCGGATACAAAAATACGTGATTAAAAATCAAATGATGATATTATGATTTGATACTTTTATTTTTGTTTTTGTGCAAATGAACGTGTTTTCAACGATTACGATTAGAATACCAGTACAGAATCAAGAAAATATTTTTGTAAAAATGTAAAACTAATCGATATTGTACCCAAGCAGACACATAATAATTTTATTTACTTATGCTTTCATGTATCATTTGCATAATTATTTTTGCTGATTTTCTACGTAATTCAATAAACGATTACGATAATTTGCAAATACATATTTTTTGTGTTTTGCAAAGCACTTATTTACAGTTTTGCAAATAAATTACGCCATGTTGTTTTGGTATATAAATTAAATACTGCAAAAGCAAACTTGTAAAACATCAAAATATTATATTTCCTCTTTAAGTAAATAATGGACGACGATTGCAAATCGAAGTAAGATTTCTATTTTAAATTTTAGAATTTAATAGAGTACATGTATTAATACATTTTCTACCAAATTTTTAGAATAGTTTTAAATGATCCCAATAAAGGTGAAGAGGTTAATTTTCTAGAGGTAGTGTCTAGCTTAAAAATGCTTACAGTTGACAGACCGGAGGAAAAAGAAATACCCCAAGCACCATGCCAAAGGCGAACTTTAAGACCACGAAAATCAACAAATGTTGATCTTGAAATTCTTACTAGAAGGTAAATTATTCGTTTTATCTTGTATTATAGATTTCATATATATTTTTGGGTTGATGAAGAGTATGTACTAAAGAAATTAGTTACATCTTTTTTATTATTAATAAAATTTATATATTTTATTTCATTATTTCTTTTAATAAAAATATTCAAACAAATGCACTATTATATTATTTAGAGATAGTATGAAACATATTTTAATAATACATTGTGATTATAACTTCTAAAAATTTATTGCTTTTTTAGATGCACTTTGAGGCCAAAAAAACGAATATTCACTGAAATGCAAAATGAAGATCAAATTAGAGAATATTACTTAGATAAAACTGTTAAAAAGCATACTAATTCTTTAGAAACTATTTTTGAAGAAAAAGAAGACACAAATCAAACAATGACATTTATGAGTGCAAAACGATTTAAAAGAATGATTCATTTTACACCGGAACCTACAGATTCAAAATTAAAGAAAAGAAGAGATAAAGCCAAGAAAGTTTTTGGTTCTAAAGTTAATTATAGAAAAAGACGAAAAATCTCAATACAAGCTTTGCTGGACAAACTTAATGGATTACACAATGATTTATCAACAAATAATTCAAATTAAATTAAATAAAAGGCTGAAATATTATTATTGAGTTTTGTGTAAATATAAACTTAAAAAAAAATTTTAAAGATAGCACTACAATTTTCAGTGATTTTATAAGAAATATTCTTAAATAAAAGATATTTCTTAAATTAAAAAAGAATCTTACAGAGATGAATAAAGGAATATAGAGACTCTTAAAGATAAATTATAATAATTAATAAAAATTTATTAAATGCATATTTATAATTTTTTTTAAATTATTATATAACAAAGTACATTACATATATTTTTTAATATAAATTTATTCTTAATTATAATTTTATTAATAATATTAATTTTTTTTATTTTGTAACTATTTAATATGATATATTAATTACACAAATAATAAACTCATGTATCATAAAACAAAGATTATTTATTTTCATAGAGAATTTAAAAATTTTTTAATGTATATATATATAACTAAAAATATATTTTTCTTTTTTTATTGTTAATTATTGATAAAAGTCCATCAATATAAGCTTGTAATTAAGGTACATACATAAATAGGTAAATTAAATGAATTCTAATAAAAATATATTTATTTTATTTTTTAAATATAAAAATTAATAAATATTTATTCTATAATTAAAATACTTTTGTAAATTTAACAATATCTTGTTCATATAAATATTCATGTATCAACTTTTTCTAATATACAAACTGTTGAATTTTCAACACAGCCCTTATATGGTTTAATTATAATCTTATTTTCTTTAAGTTCTTCGTCATCTAATCTAATACAAGCGCAACGATACTTTTTCAATTTTAGATCATGAAAAAGCATTCTTGGAACACCCTCCCAGTTTCTTGTGATTCCTCCACTATATAAATTTAATATAAAAATTTATTTCTTATTCTACATAAAATTATTTAAAATAGAATTTTTAAAAATACCTATTTTTAGAGCACCAAACTTTTGTTCCAGTATCTGCATGCCATTCAACATTACACGGTGGAAATTTATTTTTCTGTTGTGCTTCATTTAAATCACTTATTTTAGCCATTTGTACTTTTTCTTCTAGATTATACCTTTCATTAGTAGGAATTCCATCTTTGTTATAATATCTTCCAATTAATTTTCCTAAAAATAAAAATTATATTATAGACAATGAAATAAAATTTTGATAGTTATTTTTAAAACAAATAAATCAAATAAAAATATATCTATACCTTTATACACATATGTTTTTCTATAGAATTCTACCCAAGTCATTAATGATTGAATTTGTTTATTTGTAAGACTGGAAATATCATCTGTAAGTCCACTATCCGTAAAATCTCCTGTAATAAAAGCAGCAGAACCATCTCGACCTAAAAATATATACTGTTGCAATCATGTTATTTTAGTAGAAAAGTATGTATAAATTTACCTGTAAATATATGGTAAGTTTCACCAGGTCCATAATGTTTTGCTCCACTTGTTACATCAAAAACTAGACCCAATATTGATAAGTATAGACCATTATTTAAATTTGTATACTCTTTAAGAGCACTTGCAGTAAATAAAATCTCTTTTTCATTACTTTCATCTAATTTACTATAATTTTCTTTGTACACAGTTGTAATATATTCCTTATAATAATATTTTACATATTTTTCTAAGTTTATATAATAATTACTTGAATACAGTATATAAATTAGCGATACAAGACATATCAACCAAATATACTTAGGCAGCATTATTAAATTAAAAACAACACATAGAATATAATAAAAATGTAACAATTTATAAACAAAAAATAAAACAAGATTAATGTGTTTGCACAGTACAGAGGTAAAAGTAAATTTACGCCATCTACGTAACTATTCACACTCTTCTACTTATACACAAAATAAATAATATTAATAGACACTATTCAATTAATGATACCTGATACTTATAGGTATTTAATACTAAAATCTCAAATTAGCGTAGAAAATCTTTACGTAGATTGGTTTGTTGCATATACTCATGTGTAGTATTAAAAGTACAAAAAGAGAAATGAGATGAAAACTAGAAATACATGGTACATAAATTAATATTTTTCATAGAAATATTTAAATTGATAATATATATATAAATTATCGTTTTATTATATTTGCTTTTTTTGAGTTTTTAAAGGTCTTAAAGGTCACATCATACGTAATTTTTATTTTCACCTTAAGTTTTATCAAAATTTGCGCGCGTATGATAATCAATTGGTTTCTTTACGCAGAATCGTGAATTTAGTACTGACTGATAGACAGGTGTGTCAAATCTGACATAGAATTGCAGATGAATGCGATAGTAAAAGTACTAATTTATAACTATAAATTTGTTTATATAATTTGCAATATGTTCTATGTTTTCAAATGATCATAATATCGAATATATATACAATAGATTTATTTTCTGATAACATATACTTTTGTATAAAGATGTAGATCAATAGTAATATTTAAAATAAATTTACTCAATAATTTTGAACTTTGTATAAATTTAAATTTTCATAATTTTACCTATTTTATATTATTAATTCAAATAACTCTAAATAAAATGTACGATTGATATAAAAAATTGTGAAACATAAATAGTGGTTTGCTAAATATCATAAATTTCCAGGTAGATCAGCAACATTCCATAAATTAATTTATAAGTATTTTATAATGCTATATTTTTACAATTTTATTCATATGTTTGAAAATAAATTTAAAACAATAATTATGTATTTATATAATGCAATTTTCAAAGATGTTATATAATTTTATACATTATTTGCAAATAAAAAATTATAACGCGTGATGATTTTATTTTTATATTTTTTCATACAATTCTAATATACATCTATAAACTACTAACATAAAAATATAAATATTAAAGTATGTTTAATCATATTGTATTTGTTTATTTATTTAGAATCAAGATGCCAAGTTCAAATTTGTATGCAATTAATAATGAAGGTAGAGTATTTTCACTGTCAACTAATGGTTCAATGTGGAGAGAATTTCTGTACTTAGGGCTTGAATTTAAGCAACTATCAGCAGTACCTCATTTTATGTGGGCTATTGGTGGAGATCGACAAGCATATGTTCATGTTCATGGATTAGATATTCCAATAAGAATTAAAGAAGAGACTTTTGAAAATGAGGTAAATTATTTGTATTGTATTGTACAGTTGAAATTTCTATTTAATGTTATATGAATTTATTTTAGAGATGGTTACCTTTAGAAGGATTTAGTGGAAGACTTTTACCAACTGATAGATATCATTTTTCTAATCAAGATGGCTCAGTTGATCGTAGTCGTGATAAAGTAAAATTACCATCTATGGCATGGCAGTGGGAAGGAGATTGGCATATTGAAACAACTTTAGATGGTCAACCATTAGATCATGATGTAATAACATTATTTTATTTTTTTAAAAGAATGGTCATTTACACTTTTTAACGCTTTTATTTTAAATCAGGGTTGGACATATGCTATTGATTTTCCTGCTAATTATACTAAAACAAAACAATGGAAATCATGTGTTAGGCGACGCAAATGGGTTCGTTATCGACGATATAGCGCTATGAATTCTTGGTGTGCCATTGCTCCTCTTCATAAGGATGCAACAAAAGTAAAAATATATTTTATTTTAAATTAGATTTTTTTAATTTTTAATATAATTTAATAATCATTTTAGGAACCATTTATAGATGTTTCAATTGGTGGAAATCAAATGCCTGGTGTAATCCAGGAGAACTCATAGTATGGCAGTAACTGCATATGGCCGGGTTTGTACTATAAATAATAAATTAAAAAGGGTATTATATATAAAATATTTTTTCAATTTATAATTATAAATAATTATAGATGAAAATTTGATTTTTATAATATCCTTAACATAAAGATGATCTAATAAAATACAATATTTATTTAAAACTTTACTTTTATAGGTAATGTTTAGAGTTGGTGTTAGTACAACATCACCAGAAGGATTACGCTGGAGTGCAATTAAAATGCCAACAGGAGATGAAGCATCTCAAATTAGTGTTGGAGTAACAGGTCTTGTGTGGTTAATATTATTAAATGGAAAAGCATTGGTACGAACTGGAGTTATACGAGAGAATCCAATGGGTATATTTTATATTTTTAAGTTATATATTTAAGGCACAGTATAAAAAAATTATTTTATTTAAAATTACAGGTGATGAATGGGTACTAGTAGAACCACCACAAACAGATTTACGATTAATTCAAATTAGTGTTGGATTGGATGCTGTTTGGGCTATAACACATGAAGGAAGTGTTTGGTTTCGTAAAGGTATTAAAGGTGAAATGGCTGGTTTATGTGAACAATTAGCTGTTGGAACTGGTTGGGTAGAAATGTCTATTAAAATGATTTTGGTTTCTGTAGCCTCAAATGATCAAGTGAGTTGTTTCAAAACCATATAATTGTTTTATTCTAAATTTATATGATAAACTTAATTTGAAATTGAATTTTGAAAAATTTTGATATATTAATCATTTAATTTTTAATATTTATTTCACTTTGTTGTAGTTCAGTAAAAATGTATTCTAACTCATACTAAAAAAAATTTATTATAGAATGAAAAATATTTTATAATTATAAAAATTATAATATTTAAAAACTTCTTAGGTCACTAATTATTTAATATAAAAAATAATATTTTTAACATTAACTTTAATTATAGTTATATAAAATATTAAATTCGGATTTTTTTAATTCAATCATAAAATCTGGATTAATTGAATATAAATTGAATGCAAAATTTTTAATTTTAAAAATCTATTGACATAATTGCAATCAAAACAAATTTTTTAAATTATATTGCATGTCAAATCAAAATTTTAATTTAAAATCTTAATAAACATAAGGATTAATGAAGTTAATACCAAATGCGTATAAATACTAAATAATAATTAAATTCGTATAAAAAAAATTATAATATTTAATTGGTTATATAAACAGCATTCAATTTGAATGTGTTTTCCTTAAACTTTTTAGTGTTGAAATATTTATATTTTGTTAAAATATAATAAGAATGAATTTTTATTTAGGTTTGGGCTATTGGATATGAAGATAGATGTTTATACTATCGTAGTGGTATTACCCGATCAGAATTAACCGGGAAAAAATGGAAATTAATAAACGTACCCTTTCAATTAAGCAGAGCAAGTAGTAATGCCAGTTTATCATCTAGTAATAGATATAGTGTTTGTGGTACTCCTTGTCAGCAAGGACATCAAGCATATGGCTCTTTAGTAAATTAAAAAATTAATCAGATATGCATGAGTATATATTTTAGATTTATAAATTAAAATTAATTTCAAACATTTTAAACAGCAAAATCAACGATCTATTAATACTAACGAAGCTTTAATTGGAGAGTGGGAGGAACAATCTAGATCGGCACCAACATCAACATCGTTAAAACTTTTTAAGAAAAATACTGATTTACTCGAAAACAATATACAGAAATCTGTAAAAAAAGAAATTTCTCAAAATGATAGTGCCAGGTATTTTTTATAAATAATTAAATTATAATATTTATTTAATATTTTATCATTTATTTTGTTGCATTTAGTTCATCGGGATCTTTAGAAACAAATGAACTAATTGAAAATAATGTAGCAAATATAACTATATCTAATGAAACTTTGAATAAAAGTGGAGAATCAATAGTTGTTTCTGGAAAAGGAATGAGTAGTACAGTCAAAGTAAGTAAATATTCATTTCATTAAATTTTTTTAAAAAGCTTTTCATATTATTGCATTTACATTAGATCAATCCTGGATCATGGAGTCCAGTTCATTCTGTTGGTTCAATGGTTGGTACTGAAGCTCATCCAGAAACTGATGAAAGTATATTCGATCCAGACTTAACTGGTGATTCTGGTGTATTTGGAGAAGATGAAAGTGCAACTGCTATTTATTGGGCTGAATGTGATATGCTTTGGTGTAAAGTTGAGGCTGGTGCATGTTTAGTAGATTCAAATAATCCACCAAAATGGTAATATTTATAAAAGTTCAAAATTTTCAAATATTTATAATACTTAATATTGTTATTTTCATAAAATAATATTTTATATAATTAGGGTAATCGAAGGAAATGGTTCATCTCATGGTGAAATAGCTGAATCATGGAGAATACATATTTTAGATGAATTAAAAAACAGACTGAAAGGACTTAATTTTGATATTTCGTTATGTGAAAAGGCTATTGAAAAGTTAGTATTTATAGACTATTATATTATTTTTTAGCTAAAAATTTTATTGTAATTTTTGTCTAGATCATCTTGGGTAAAAAATGGCGAAGCTAAATGCAAATTAAAAGGTTTGTCGACATATGAGGATTGTATTGTTGAATTGGAATGGATAAGTAGTGATAGTATTTCCCTTGATTATGGTACATTAACAATATTAAATTCTGATGGAGCAACAACATTAGTAAGTATATCATTACTATTTTTATTAAATTATTAAAATTATTTTTAAATTAAAAAATACTACTTCTCAGGTACAATTTTCTATATCAGAAGTAACATGTATCTATTGCTGTAGTGAACCAGGTAGCCCTCGTTTAGCTATTCATACTCCTCTCTTAAATAATTTGAAAATATTAAGGTTACAATTTGGGAGTGACACAGAATTGGAAGATTGGATAGCACATCTTACATCAGGTATATTTTCTCGTATTATTATTATTCTTATATTTATTGCATAAATCATACAATTCAAAATGAAATTTTAATTATAATTTCAAAGATTTCGCTTTTAATTAAAAATTTTTCTAAAAATTTTTAAACATTTAGTATCTTGTAAAATAAATAATGCTTATGGGTGGCCAAGTTCTAAAGCTATTTGGGCGACAACAGCACTAGGAGATGTTTTTGCATATGATCCTGTAATTGTTGAAGTAAATTTTTGTACTTTTTGTAGAATTATTTATATTATTAAATTAAAATAATACGTAAATATTTTTGTATAAAAGGAAAATCAGTACTTACAAGGTTTCTATACTCAAGATTTAAATGTTAGTGGAAAAAATATGCCATTTGAAAGTATTTTACAAAACGGTTTTGGATCTGGAAGCTCTTTACATATATCAGTATGCATTCATGATGATGCAGAAAGGTGAATGAACAAAATTTTAAATGTAGCAAAATTTTATATTTTTAATACAAACTTATATTTCAGAATATCATTTAATCTGGTTTGTCATTCTACATCAATTAATAAATACAAGCAAAGTGTAGATAGTAATGGTGTAGCTTTACATTTTAACCCACGCTTAAATGAAAACATAATAGTCAGAAATACATATCAAAACAATCAATGGGGAGATGAAGAGAGAAGTGGAGGAAGCCCTCTTAAAGCTGGCTCAAACTTTTTGTTGATAATAAATTGTGAAGAACGAGGATATAGGGTTTTCATCAATAATACCGAATTCACTTTTTTTAGTCATAGAATAGCACCTCAAAATGTTACACATTTACGTATTAAAGGCAAAATAACATTGTCCAACGTAATTTATAAATCAAAACACGTAAGTTTTTTCATTATCAAAATTAATCGTTTTTATAAACATTTTCTATGATATTATGAAAATAATCTTTTAATAATTTATTATTCAGGTTATTATTGAACCAAAATCAATGTTTTGGAGGCAAATGGGAGGACATCTAAAAAAAGTAGAAACCTGTAGCTCAAGAGTAACTTGGGGAATCGGTTATGATAATACAGCTTGGGTATACACTGGTGGTTGGGGTGGGATGTTTTTAAAAGGTAAATAATATTATTTTTAAATATAAATATTATTTTATCAAATAATTTCGAAATTATTTACAGGTTTAGATTTCAGTAATACTGGAATCAATACTATGATTGATACACATAATTATTTTGTTTACGAAAATCAACGTTGGAATCCAGTAACTGGTTATACATCTCATGGTCTACCAACAGATAGATACATGTGGAGTGATGCATCTGGTCGTCACAAACGCACACGAGAAAATACAAAATTACTATCTTGTCATTGGCAATGGGTATTTACCTTATTTTATAAAACTTAAATATTAGTAAATAAACAATTAAAGCATTAATAAATTTAAAATAAAAAATAGATATTTATTTGATTTAAAAAATTGTATTTTATTTATAAAATATGTAAGAATCTGATTCATATATTTAGGTTTCTGAATGGATATTAGATTTTCATACTCCAGGTGGAGTGGATCGTGATGGTTGGCAATATGCAACCGATTTCCCATGTCAGTATCATGGAAAAAAGCAATTTACAGATTATGTTAGAAGGCGACGTTGGTTTAGAAGATGTCAGTTAACAACCAATGGTCCTTGGAAAGAATTAGGGAATACAAAGTTAGTCGATGTATCTTTATATGTAAGTAAAATGTTGAATTGAATCGAAGATTTATAATAATAGATGTATGTATATATATTTAAATATTTATTGAATAATTTAACAAATTTGTAGGCTTGTAAAGATACAAATTCAGATTTACCTATTCATGTATGGGCTGTGGCTGCAAATGGTGAAGCATTATTCCGTCGGGGTGTTTCAGAAACTTGTTCAACGGTAAATAAATATTACAAATTATTCGAAAACTTTTATAAGAAGTACATAAATATTACAATTAATGGTTCAAATTAGGGTGTATCATGGGAACACATACCTAGCGATCAAGCATTAGTAAGTATTTCAATTGGCCCTCACGGACAAGTTTGGGCTGTTGGAAAAAATGGATCATCATATTGGAGATTTGGAATTTCTCAAGAGAAGCCTACCGGTAAAAGTTATAGTATAATTTATATATATTAAATAAATATAACAATAATTATAATTTTTTATATTCCAAAAGGAGAATACTGGGAAAATGTTGAACCACCAACTGGAGCACATTTAAAACAAATTGCCGTTGGCGTAAATGTGGTATGGGCTTTGGATACATTAGGAAGATTGTCAGTTCGCCGTGAAATTCATCCAAAACTTTTTCCCGAGGGCACTTATTGGCAAACTTTACCAACTCTGACAAACGATCCAATTCATATTGGTTCGTTTTTTTTTTTAATATTATCAATGAAATTGTATTGTAAATGTTACTTTTATTTTAAAAAATTGATAATGATATGGTGTTACCGATACTATCGGTAACTTCTAATTTTTTAATTTTTCATTTATATTTGATAATTTTTGTTCGTTACTACAATAAACACCAAAATTCTTATTATTTTTTAGATTTATCTGTAATAAATGCTAAACAAGGATTTCGTCATGTCTCTGTTGGCCATATACCAAATCAAGTGTGGGCAATTTCAGGAGCCGGAATCATTTGCCGTAGAGTAGGTATTACCGATGATAATCCTGCTGGTTTTGGGTGGGCTACTGGAATAGGGGTAAGTTTAAAAGATAAATGTAAGACCATGAATCAAATAGTATATTCAATATAAAAATTTTCATATATTTGATATATATGCACAGTAATGCATCTTTTTATTCTCTTAGTATGTAAATTTTCATATATATTTTATATGTAGATAAATTAATATATGTATTGGATGAAATACATAAAAACACATTTAAATAATTTATAAACGAAATTGTGAAAACTAAATATTATAAAGAATTAAATTTAGATATTTTATTTTTACATTCTATTACCAATGGAAATAATATTAAAGTAATTAAAGTTTAGAAAGGAATTTAAATATAATTATAATTTATAACATTAAAATATTAAGCAAATTTATTAAAAAAAAAAACACATTTATTTCTAAGTATTGACACTATCCGAACTCGTTAATATTTTTTGTAAGTTTTATGAATATAATCGACTTATATTCAAATTGTATAAAAGAAAATATTACTTTTAGGTTAAAAAAAAATAGTTTAATAATTTTAATAGAATAAAAATACCATAAAAATATTGCAATATTAATTTGCATTCATGGATCATTTTTCCTTTTAAAACTATTATAATTTTGCATTATAAATTACTAATTTTTTACTAGGCAAACTGGCAATATGTAAACGTTAGAGGTCTTACTAATAAAATGAAGTAGATGTCTATTTTGGTGAACATAAGTTATTTTCCATTTTTACGGAAGTTTTATCATGTTTTATTAATTAAAAAATAATGAAGATTGAAAACACTATCGTTTCTGTCAATGCTTATCAATCAATCTTGAAATGTATTAGCATAAGGACTGTAAATACTTATATTATAGTAAATGTTCAAAGATATAACATATATCAATAAATAATTTTATCCCGTAATATAGTCAAAATACTCATTACATATCTTGTCATTAAAAATAGATGACAATTTACGGTGTTTCATATAAGTATTATCTTTTTAAAAAAATATGATTACAACGTAATTTATTTTATTCAAGATTTTATAGTTACTTTTTTACATTAAATTATCAATTTTTAAAATATGCAAGGGATATTTTTGTTTATTATTGAGATAATGTTTATTATTGAACGAAAAATCAATTATATTTATTGTATTTATGTAATATAATAGACTGAATTTGTTATTTTTTGAAAATATTTTTATTACCAAAAATAATGTATAATATTTTATTTATATTTAAACATATTTTTTATTTATATAATATCATTTAATAACGAAAAAAGTTAATAAAATATGTAAAAAATGTTAACATGACTGAGTTAAATTATTATAGTATTTGTATGTAACAATAATTTATGTTTATTACAATTATTATCGTTGTATTGTTGTTGTTGTTGTTGTTGTTGTTGTCATGGTTGTTACTATTATATTATGGATTCCAAGCTGAATTTTATATAACATGAATTCTGATTACAAATATTCTGTGTAAATCTTTAAAACTTGTAAAAAAATATCTGAATTACAATTTAATTAATTAGTTATTAATCTTATTTATTAGATCCATATAATTTAATTACATTTTTAAGTACATTTTTTTACAACAATGAATTACGATGATAAGTAACAAATTTTTACACGGGAAACATTATAAAAGTAAACTAAAAACTATATGCATATATAGATATATATAGTTAAAGATTCTGAACATATGAAACATAAATCTTTATTATATAAAAAATACTATAAAATCTTGCAGAAATATTACCTGTTTATAAACTTGCCGTAGTCTTTGGTATTCTTTGCCGGATTTCGGCAATAGTTGGAAGTCTTAATTAAGATTGGCTTTGTACAAAATATATTCAAATTTGTATTACTTACATAGGTACAACTATTTAACATTACAACTTAAAAAATATTTTTTGACAAAATTACTTGTTATTTGACGTTTAAAATTATTTAATAAATACAAAAGATAGTAAATAAGAATGCTATTAATTAAAAAAAAAGATGTAATATAATATACATAAATAAAATATTGTTAAAAAAATTATAAAGTAAAATTATTATTTATGTAAGTAAATTATATCATTATTGGCAATATATTGAAAATTACTAAAAAAAAATAAAATCTAAAAAATTCTTAAATTATTAAATATTAAATATAAATTCTATATTTTATTATTTTCTAGGACATCCTTTTCATTCATGACATTTTTTTAATAGTTTTCATTTTTTATTTAGACGTTTTAAATTAATGTTCAATATAAAAATATTGCATTTAAATTACTCTGTAAACGAGCCAATGTAAACAGATACATTTAATATAAAAAAAATAAATTTTTTGATAAATATTCTTTTTTGTTAAAAATAATAAGAATTATTATAATAATAATTATTCTTATTATTATTGTGTGTAAATGTGTTACACACTATACATAAAAGTATTGAATACTAATTTCTTTTAGACCCTTTTCTAGGCAATCCCGAAATTAATTTAGTATTTTCTCTACAGTTTATAAGATATTATCGCTATATTATTAATAATACTGTTTTGAAGAATTCTGTATTACTTCTATATATGCATATTTAAAAAATGTATACTAACACTTGGTGACAATCTGAATCGGATCGGCATATCTTTGTGACAATGTTTTTTCTACCAATTGATCTCGCTCACCTTGTACGCTGTGTCTTATTCCATAAAAAAAGTAAATACAGAATCCTGAAAAATTAAAAATTTATATTTATTTTAAATTGGTATACGAGTACTATTTAATGAAATTGAACTACATTTTTTTATTATAAGTTTATAAAATGGGTATTTTATATAAAAAGAGAATAAACCTAAAATATATTATACTAACGAAAATAATTATTTACATAATAATCATAATTTATTCTGTTTTAACTCTTTTAAAATGGTTTTAACTATCATTTTATTTTACTTATAAAAAATATTTTTTATTATTTTTAAATATGTAACTGTAAATTTACAAAAACTAATTTTATTTCATCATTATTAATGGTTATTATAAATCTTGGAATGAAAGTTTGGATAATATTTTGAATAAACTATTTAATGAAAAAAAAATTTAATTTTGTAATATTTTGCATGAATATTAATATACACAAAATAATAGCACGGGGAAGTATACACTATTATAATTAATTTTATAAATAATTATCAATTGTTAAAGTGGAGTTTTAAATGTAACGAAATACTGCAAAATATTTTATTTGTATTATAAATTTAATTATACAATATAAGAAATCTAATTTAAATTTAACAAAAAAATATTAAAACGAGTTTAAAATTTGAATTATTAATAAATGTATTCTTTTTATCTGTACGTATGTGCAGATTAATATCTTTAGCATAAGATAATATCAATATAAATTAATATCTTTAACATATATATATTATAGCTTTATAAACTTTATCATAATTTTATATGCTTAAAATTTAATTTGATCATATTGAAAAATTATTGAATAAAGAAAAAACATACCAATTAGCATCCATACAAGAAATCTTATCCACGTAAATACGTCCAGCTGCAGCATCAAATATAGATTTATTATAATACTGAGGCACGGTATCAGTGGTACTAATGGTACCTATATAAGATAAATTATGTTTAGTTACTCGCTATTGTTAAGAAATCTTATGAATAACTTAGAAATATATTTTACAAATATTTATACAATAAAAATCTTGCATTATTTATATACCTTAAAGGATAATTTAACTTCTTGAACTGGTTGTTTACCTATTGCGGTAACACTTAGTAAAGCAAGCAATAACATGATTGTAAATACAATCGTTGATATATTTCCGGCAAATATGTTGTAGTTATTGAGCAATAAACCAATAATAAATACGACCACACCTAAAAATAGTTTTGATTCAGTACATGCTTATATTAAAGTCTATATTAAAATTTATAAAAGATAAATACTAAAAACTAAAACACTGTATTTTGCAATTGAAGTTGAAAAATCAGTTGGTTCCTTTTGATTATGAAGATTGAATATCTTCTTGAAATAATGGAAAGATGTCATATATAATGAATCTGTTATTTTGTCACTGGATATTTTTGTTGTCGATGCTATTTTTTGATATCTTTAAAGAGTTAAAAGGTTAAAATTAATAGATAATTTTAATAATTTTTATAAAAAATTTATTTCATGACTGTAATGATTTTTGTATTATAATATTGTCATTAGTGTACTTTAATATTAAATAAAGTAAAATTATTAAAATATACGCTGAATTGATAAAAAAAATGAAAAAAAATTTGTACCATAAAAATATATCTATGTATTGTATTATATTTTATAGTCTAAATTAATAGAAAAAAACAATAAATAAATCAATATATTTCTAGTATTACAATGATCAACGAATGACAAATTTGACCACAAATAAGATATATAGTTTTTTCAATAAATTATAATACAATTATTAGTTTTATTATACATAATCTTATTTCAATTATAGATAATTAATTAATTGTGTATTTTTCAATTAATTTAGACTAAATAGAATTAATTATCTGAGTTTTTTTCTAGTTATCTTCTATTTTTTATATTGAATCATAATTTTATTTTTATATTTTATACATAAAATCTAGAGATTAAACTATTTATTAAAAAAAGATTTATCAAGGACTTAAAATAAAAACCTAAACATCTATAATTAATTTCTCATTTTTCAATTTTGTATATTATGTTACATTCATATTAATTTGTAAATACGTTTGAAATTTTATTTTTTTACCTTCTAATAAATATTCGTTTCTTCAAATTTTCTTTTTAATATAATATATAGTATGATATTCAAGATTTAAGATAGAACGTAATGTAATTTCTTCAAATACTATTAGATCATTTACTACTATATATTTATTGAACAGAATTGTTTTTAATTACCTTAGAATTAATACAGATACAGCTACTATTGTATAAGCCAAAAGTGTTCCAATAGACATCATGTTGATAAGTTGTTTTAAATCAAATATTAGAGTCATTATTCCTATTAAAACAAAAATCCTGTTGTCAAAATACTGTTTCTTAATAATAGTAATAATATGAATAGACAATACATCAAACAGTTTTTAAAAATAAATTAAAAATTTTAAATTATAATTATAAACATTAAAATCGTATAAATTCTCATTTGAACGTAATCATTAAAAATAAAATCTTTAAAAAATCAAAATTAAAAAAAAAATTTTTAAATAGAGTTAAATAAGTATAAAACTCACTAATTTAATATTGTGCACTAATGCACTGTAAATTAGAATTATTAGAATTGTACTGTATTAGAATTTTAAAATTAGATCTTATTTCCAATAATTTTATTGAATTTTTTAAGGAGTAAATAAATTGTTAAATGCTTTATGTAATGAATAAATTTCACCATTGATGATGAATGAAATATGGGTATGGCATCAGCCTAAGTATTTAATTAGAATGAATCATTGATTTTTTCATCGATGGGCATATATCGCAGTATCATATATCCTATTATATATGCGATAAGTGTATAGTGTATGTTCTATAAATCTTTAATTACGTTTACCAATGGGTGGAATAATTATTGCAGATGAATACAAAAATGTTAACTTCTAGTTATATAAGATTTTAAGACATTGTGTTACTTAAATAACAATTTATCTCTTAAATATTTATTAATAAGATTTTTAAACGATTTTACCAATATATATATATATATATATATATATATATATATGTATATTCATAATTTTACATTAATTGACAATTTTAATGGATACTATCATTGATCAAATAATTTAAAATATCAAATATTTTCTAAGTCCTTGCAAATTAAAAAATTGAAAAGGAATGTAAATTTGGTCGTTTGGACATTCGAATTGGCATATAAAGTGTAACTTAAACAACTCCAACTGACCGGTAAGTACTCCGGAGACTATAGTCCCTAGAACGGGTGTCATGGTCTTAGGGTGAATAATGGCAAGAAACTTGAAGATTATTCCATCGTTGGCCATGGCATAAAGGACACGTGGCAGAGGAAACATGGCTCCCAGCAGACTCGTACACAAGGCAAATACGGCGCCGATGTTAACAATCCACTTGATAGTTGGCCAACCGATCCGATCATATACATAAGGGAATGGTGCTTGTGTATCCTGCAAAATATTTAAGAACGGAAAATAATTTAATTTAGTATATTTATGAAATGTATATTTTTATCTATTATAAAATATTATCATAAATAATTTATAAATTAGTATATTTTATAGAAATAACTTAACACTAATATTTTTATATAAAATTACTGAAACAAGGCCCCGGTGATAAATTTAAAAAATATGTATTTCATGCTTTAAAATATTTTGTAACTTGTGCGTGTGTAAGGCGGGGGTTTCTATATATTGAGTACTTTTTGTATTTCTATAATTATTAAAGGAAATCTCAAATAAAAAGTATTATTCGCTTATGTTTTTTATGTTTCTTTAGAAGTATATGATTTTAAACTACTTATTTATTCCATTCATACTTTAAATGTTTTATTTCTTATTTTGACTCTTAAAAGAAATCGGAAGAAAGGTTCGGCCAATGTACTAATAATAACGAACTAAAATAAAAAAAATTTTAAAAGATAAATAACTAAAGAAAAATAGTATTTTATTAACTAAAATATCAAAAGTCTGGTACACACTGAAGTGTTCGATTTTTAAAATATAGTAAATTTTTTTTATATAAAATAAAACATTTAATTTTTAGCATTAAAGTAAAAGCGTATTTGTACGTTAAAAAGTTATCATTTTTTATACATTTTTCGTAAAAAGTATATAAAAAATAAGATATTAAAAATCTATTTAAAAAATAAGATAAGATTAAACCTGGTCGTAATAAGGCCACATCATAGTAAGTACAGTAGAAATGCTAAAATATGCCAAAAAGATTATTGTCAGTGATATAACTATGGCAATAGGAATATTTTTCTGAGGATTCTTCGCCTCCTCGCCGGTTGTTGCCACGGCATCGAAGCCGACAAAACCATAGAAGCAGATAGCCGCACCTTCCATTACTCCTTGTATTCCAAAGGGCATGAAACCTCCCATTCCAGGGTTTGTTACGTTCTTAGGTATATCTAATACATCTATCGACCAATTACCTACATCCGCTAAAATTATATATTTCACAACTATTACCTGAACAAATTTTTAGCTAAGATATTAAAAATGTATAAAAAAAAGTAAGTAACGTTACTTCAATAAAGCATCACCAAATAAAATGATGTAATTTATTCATAGTAAACAAGATTAAATTTTTAATCAGTAATCGAAATAAATCGATAATGTTATAATATGCACTTTTATTTGCATAATCAACTAGTTTTTAAATAAAAAAAATATAATTTTATATTAATTATAATTCAAATAAATCGAAATAATATGAATGAAGTTAACTTTTGAATAAAGCTATTAAAAATATTAGAAATGAAAACAAAGTAAATTTTTTTGATTTATTAAAATGATATGTATTTGTTGCACCCTACATTATAATTTTACTTTTACTATAAGTGCTATTGCAGTACTAAAAAATTCCACTATTATGAATATTTCATTATTAATCAATTCCACTATTATTGGAATAATTCACCATTAAACAAAGAATAGATTAGACTGGAATAGAACGGTATAAATATATACGAATATGAAGCTTGCATTCGTTTACAATATATTAGAACGAATGTCCTAATTAGAGAGTTTTTAAGTATCAATAATTGGCACTAACCAAACATATGCAAATGTATTTTACAATTATAATACATTAAAAGTTATAAATTTTTCAACATATTGTATTAATTCTGATAACTCTCAAAAGAAAAATGCGGGATTCGCTTTGACCTTTTATAGGTATATGTTTTAATTTTTATATATTTGTATTTTTTTATATAAATAAATACATAGTAAATCATTAAATTATAATTTTTTTAATAATTATATTATATTTCATATTACAGAATATCTATGCGTAGTAAATAAAATTTGGTTTTTATCAGTAATTATCAATATATTTATATATATATATATATTGATACTTACATAAATTGTACATATATACAATTTAATAGATAAATTTTCTAAAGCAGTCCAAAAATTGAGTTATCGAAGTGATATCACTTTCGAATTTGTATATTATAACGTGTAAGTTTAGCATAAAATCTTGGAATATATATTTCATTAGAATATTAGAAAAATTTTAAAAACTTTTATATGCATTAACTGTTCTGTTGAAAAAATATTCATCAAAGAAAAAGAACATCCCAAGTTTGACTCTTAGCACTGTAATACATTTAAAGAATATCTTTTATTTAAAGTAGAAGTAGATACTGGTATAAAGTGTAAGAATATCTATTATATAAAAGATCACGGATAAAACCAACTAAATGCCTTTTTTAACCTTTTTCAAGAAATTTTTTTATCACTTATAATATATAATAGTATTAATAATTTTATTTTCAATCCGTAAATACCTTCTTCTTAAATGTAATTATCGTATTATTCTGAGCATAAACATATAGTGGATTCAAAACGAAAAATATGTATAAGTATCGTTTAAAAAAAGCCGTAAATTTACATATGTATTCTTGATTAAAAAATTAGTAGAAAAATTACAATTAATTCGTTTTTAAAATTTACATTTGATATTTATTAATAGATTTGGAAACTGAAACAAAAATTTTAAATTATATTATGCTATTATATACAATTTGTAATAAAAATATATGTAAAATATTTACGTTTCATAAAATTCCATAGAAAATAATTTAAAAATACTTTAAGAAAAAAAAAACTATAAACTCCAAGATTTTTGTACTACAACTATCAATTTTTTGGTCACCGAAAAATGTTAATACTTTTCAATATTATACCTTTAATACTGCCAGAGATGACAATAATTGTAATCGTAATCAAGTTAATTGCCGTAAAAATGTTATTTAACATTGATGACTCCTTTACACCAATACTAAGAAATACTGTTAACAGTATGACCATAAAAAGAGCAAAAAAATCCGGATATTGGGAGAGAAAAGATACGTGAATTGGCATAGCTGATTGCAGGGCCCTCTCTATTGTGTAATTTGTTAGTACGTCGATGTAACTACTTACACCTCTAGCCATGCTTGCAGTACCTATCAACAATATAAATTAAAGACAAGATTGTAACATTTTAAAGTATATTTATATCTTTACTCTTAATACAATGATTTTTTACATTAAATATCTATAAATTAATGTGGCTTAACACAATAATAACAATGAAATATCATACAAAAACTTCTATTTTTTAATGAAATAATTTTTTATATAAAATAGTTTTAGTATTAATAATTTTATATATTTCATATTAAGTAATCTAATATTACATAATTACAAATGTAATACCACTTTCTTGTGAATTACAATCTTTAAAGTACTCGTTAAATTAATTTTTATTTATGTGATTTTCTTTTTAAAATTTATACTTTGTTATTTAATAAATTTGTTTAAAATTTAAACATATAATAGATTAAATAAAATTAAAAGGAAATTTAAATAATGACATAATTATGAGTAAAGATTTTCTTTTAATTTTAATAAAGAAAAAGTAAAAATCATTGTATAACCTTCATACAATATTTATTTATATATGCTTTTATTGCTCTGTGCAAATTTTCTCCATTTTTATTATAATTATACATAGGATATGTCTTAAGAAACAATACATCATTAAGAAAAAAAGACATTTCTAAATACAAAACATATTTTAAGGTACAGAGTAAACATTAATGCGTGGATTCAATTATTATAGAACATTTTCTATGAAAATAAAAATGATAACAAAATAAAAACTAAAATTATAAAAGAATAATAAAATTTACCTATAATATATTCCAATATTAGATTCCAACCAATCACAAAGGCAATGAATTCTCCTACAGTCACGTAACTATAAACGTACGCAGAACCTGCCTTAGGTACTCTTGAGGAAAATTCAGCATAACACATGCCTAAAAATAGGTAATTACATTAGAAATACAAAATTTCTTAAATATTTAGATAAATATAATAGCATTTACAAAATTTGAAAAAATGTGTAATAAAAATGTAGATTAATAAAATCAGAATGAAAGTAGAAAAGTAACTGATATTAAATATACAAATTATATAAGCATTAAAAAGTTTGTAACGGGAATTACGTGCAAAGAAAAATTGAATATTGCATAAAAAAGGAAATAGATATATTGATATAAAAGTTTGTGAAAAATTAAAAGTAACAATGAGTTTTAATGTGACGTATGTCGCTATAACATACAAAAAAATTCCTAAAAAGTACGTGCTTAAAAAAACAAAGACACACATGCATGTATAAATAATAGTATTATATGTAAAATAAATAACAGATAGCAAAATCATACTAAAAACATATAACAAAATAAAAGTATTCAAAAAGTATAGAATACTAAAATATAAGATAATACTCCAAGATATAAGATAGTATGCAATACTCACCTGGAATGAGAAACACACGTATGATTTTGAAAAAAAAAATGTAAAGAATAAACATATAAAAGAAAACTACAATTAAGATAATTTTTACGAATATTGTAGGATTTACATTTAATTAAGATAAAAGGATAGAACTTCATGACAAATCGTGAATTCATGAATTGAAGGAATACAAGGAAGAGAAAATGAGAGAGGAAATAACTCTGTAAATAAAACGATAAAAACAGTTTAATTAAAGACGTAAAATAATAGAATAATATAAATTTTCGTGCTGTATAGAGAGAAAAATGTAGATTAATTACAAAAAATTGCAACTTCCTTTCAAAATTAGAGCTGTAAAAACGATAAATTAAGTGATATAGATAGAGAAACAATATCAAAAAGAAGCTGAAAAAATAATAAATTGATTGAGAAAATTGAAATTTCATATTTTTAATATCGAATAGAGAAATTATGAAAACTACAGAAGAAGATACAGATTGAACATTAAAATAGAAATGAGTTAAAAATACTAAGACTATGTTTATTTAGAATATATATTGAAAGAAAATAAAAAGGAGGAATAAAAAGTATTTAACGAAAAAATTAACATGGTAATTGGTAGAATATGGAGTGAAAAAAAATAGCAATGAAAGTAATAACTGAGAAAAATTATGTAAAAAAAGTTTAAAAAGTGAAAACAAAATAAAAAGGCTGAAAATATTAGCTAAATTTATAATTATAAATTAAACCAGAGGAGTAAAATTTTAGAAAAAATGATGAAAATGCATACAGAATATGTGAAAAATACATTTTAAAAATGAGATGTTTTTTGGAATAACGTAAAGAAACATAAAGAAAAAGTTAGATAGCAATTATGAAAGTTAACCAAAAAATATTAGCATAGTACATACCGTTTCGAGGTAAAAAGTAAAAATAGAAGAAAAAAAGAAGAGTAAATTATGTACAAAGAAAAAAGAAAGAAAATAGAGAAATATATTCAAAACTCGCGTTACTTGAATATTATACAATCAAAGAATATAAATAATTATTTTATAATTATAAAACGTTTTAAAAATATTTTTATTTTTCAATAAAGATTATGATGCTGACCTGCAAAATCTTAATTTTTTTAGTATTTAATAATAATTATAGTATCAAATTTTTTTTGAGATCTATTTAAAAAATATTTTTGAGCTCAAAGTATATAAAAATAATCAAGTAATAAAAATCAATTGAATAAATTCGTGGCAGAATTAAAATTTTTGACGTAATTTAAAAAATATTACGTGTGGTATTATCTGTATGCAAAAATATTACATCTGTTTTCACTTAAGTAAAATTTTTTGTAAAGAATGATGTTAATTTGAACAATGTATTAATTAAGAATAATAGTATTCATTTATCAATTTTAGTAATAATAATAATTCAATTATTAGTATATTAATATCATTATTGATATCAATGCTTACAATTTAAAATTTAAGACAGAATTTTAAAATGAAATCGATTTGAATTGTTTCCTACTCCTGCTCAGCATTAAAACATAACATACATATTCCTATAGAATATTACGATAAGTAGCATATTATTTTATACACATAACATTGATTATTTTTTTAAAATTTTCAAATCTAGAAAAATTGTGGAATCTACTTTTCTTATTTAAGAATCTGCAAATTGTATAATTGTCATATTTAGTAAGCAAATGGACCACTAGTTGTTTTATTTTTAGTTGTTTAATCCAAAGATTTATGTTTGATAAAAATATTTCATATCAATATTTTTTTATTATTCGATTTATACAGATAAAACTTATTTATTCTTAAAAAATGTATTTTTCAATTTGTAATAAAAATTAGACGTGATATATTCGTTCTGTCATATTCTTTGCTAAAAACCTTTATAAAATTACCTGCGAAAGTTGAGGCAATTGCGGCTACGAGGAAGGATATACAAACGGCTGGACCAGCAGTTTCCTTAGCGACGCTTCCCGCCAGAACGTAGACTCCAAGGCCCAAAGTTGAGCCAACACCGAGCGCCGTTAAATCAATTAGACCCAGTACCCGCGCAAGCTCACTTGGAGTGTCCAGATCACTGTCTACGCGCCGCCTCGATAGTGCCTTCCACAATGAACACAGCATCATCTTCCAATTTAGTTTCTTCTGATTACTATTAATCTATTTGTTTATGAGATGATTAATTTTTTGTACTTAAACGCATTGATGTGATGTATATTCCGTTATTTTGTACCAATTTTTTTACAATTAGTTGTATTATTAGACAAAATTGTACATATTTTACAATTTATTTTCATAATAAATAAAGAATTAACTCTTAAAATTTATAAATGGCATCATTTATAAAACGTAAGTAAAAATTGAAAAAATCCGTTTTTGACCGATTTTTCGTGCTAATAAATATACCTAATTGATTCTATTACTAAGTATGCTGTATATCATATACTATTTTAATAGTTCTAGTATTATTATTAATACAAAGAAATAATAATAGAAAATATTTGAACTAACGTAAAAATAAATTGTTACTTGAGTTATACGTACAATTATAAAATGAAAGAATAAAGAAACTAAGGATAAGTTAAAATTTTTTTAAATAAGACATGTATTTTTTAATAAATTATGTAACTAAGTATTGTTAAATTATTGTCTTTTATACATTGATAAATATTAGCTTAGAATTATATAGTTTTCAACTGTAACATTTTAAATTATCTGTTATTTTGTAAACAAAATTATAATTCATTATTCAAAATCCAAATATATTTCATAATTGTTACAATAATAAAATTATAATTGCTATATTTTATTTTTTATTTAAATTAATGTGTTTTGTTTTAAAATGTGTAGATAATATTATTCTAATATAATATTTTTCAATATATTTTTAATATCGTGTGTTATTTATATTATTCTTCAAACTAATTTTTATTATTTAATTATCTTATTAACTATAAAAATAAAAATAATATATTTAATAAATAACGTGAATACTTAGATATTTTTAAACTTAAAAATTAAATCCAATTTTTATAATATTAATTTTATATTGTTGTTAATAACTTTAAAATAATATAAAAATAGCCATTTAATTAAAGATGAGTTTCATTGTTTATGCATATGTAACATATATCTTTGATATATAACAACTTATATAATCTTTTATATAGTTTATTTTTTTATATTTATAACAAATAATTAGTCCGCAATTATTTAAATTATCTTTCTTAGGGGCAGTAGTCTAAACAAATGTTTGTGAATTCTTTTTATTAGGGTCTAATTAAGTAATATACAATGCTATGCTATTAAACTTATAGAAAATAATAGCATTTTTAAAGCGCAACTAAAGACATTTCTCTTTTATCTTACTCATTTTCAGCTGAAGCCTTTTAAAATAAAATAAAATGTAAAGAAATCATAATTGCTTGATTAGTATTAAACATATAACCTTCATCTCCTCTTGACTTCTTACAATAAGAAAAATACATTACTAAGAATCCGAATTAATCTTTAAAAGATTTTATCTTATTATACAATCCCGAAGATAAAGAGTAAATCAAATTTTTAGTACAGAGAATAAACAGAATATTGAAAAAATTACCAAGTTGCAAAAAGGTGATTATGGGAAGGTTTCAGGATAAAACTGATTATATTTAATGGATTAGTGAAAATAGTGTCGTGTGTTGCTGAAATATGGGTATGGAATTGCAGCGAGGAAGTTAAAAATATGAAGAGAGATACATTAAGTGCATTCTTAATATAGCTAAAAATTTATCTCGGTCTTGATTCTGTTAGAAGCAAAAAGGAACACATTAGAAATAACAAAAACAACGACCAATACGGCAAAATAATAAACTGAAAGAATGTGTAAAAATTAGATTTAGGAGAGGTAATGTAAATAGAAAGTTATATATGTAGGGATAGATTTGTTAGAGAAAAATACGTATACCAAAGGACAATGTTCTAGTATAATATTGGTTGGTTGGGTTTGCAGAGATTAGAAAAAGGAAATTTTTTCGAATTATTCGAACAATAATTTTCAATTCATTTTACTCAAAGTAGATATTATCGATTAAAATAAATAATTTTTAAATCGAACCTTAAAACAATTTTTATACTATTTTGTTACATTTTTATAAGATGTTAATTTTTCTACAGAAAGAGTTAACTATGTGGATCAAATAATAGATAGAACAAATAATAAAACTAGAAGGGATATATTTGGAGAATAGAACGTGTGAGTTATAATTTTCTATTTTACTTCTTTTAATTATTTTCCGATCAATTTTACTGCATAAGCCTTGGAATTTTCATATAGCAGAATAATTATTATAATATATATTATAATATCCGCTTATTTTTCTCTAAAAAATACATTCAAACGTATTCAGTATAGTTAATAATGATTTCTAATGAGATTTTCAAATATTTTCAGAAGTTCACAATAAATCACACTTTTTTAATCTCATCAAAAGCAAAAAGTAATTTTCGAAAAGTGGATATTAAGTTTTGGGACTGATAGACACCTTTATCTGACATACTTTATGATCTGGATTATTTATAATTATCTTAGTTCAACCATTTTTAATCATCAACTCAAATCATATTCCATTTTCGAGTATTTGTACCACTAATATTTTATGTGAATATATTTTAAATATTAACTTGTTTTTTAATTTCATAAGACATTTAAAGACTTTGAAATGATTTTTATCAACTAAATGTTTTAGTTCAAGAACTTCAAATTTTTTGGGGCTAATTGACGTTTTTAGTACTTATATGAAAATCAACGATTTCGAATCTTCAAAACAATTCTTTATACGTTGTGCACAATACAATACTATCTTCGTGTATAAATACAAGTAAGCAATGTGTTTTAGCAAAAATTTGATTTAAAAATAAATTGAACAATAAAACTTCTTGTGAATTCGTTAAATAAAATCATAGAATTACTTAAAATACATCTTATTTTATACATTTTAGTGCTCACGTAGGTACCTTTTAAATGCATATGGTCTTTTTCTATCATATATAAGACTAGTGTCTTAGCAATATGTTTTAAAATATTTCTCATCTCTATACCTAATAGTTGTTGTGCGATTTTATAAAGGAAAAAGGTTTAGAACGCAAAAATATAAAGCATACGTATTGTTTATATAATATTTAGTATCTATTTATTCTCTTATTTATTATCTATTTATATAATATTTGTAATCTAGTATCTTGATTGTATTTTCTTTATTTACACATATTTGTCAATAACGCTGAGGGTGCCCTTCAAATTTTTCCTTACAATATCGATATATTCTTCTCTCTCTATATTCGTTCTCCCTTATGGATGTTAGGCCACTCCATGGTACACATGCTTTCATATTATCATCTACTTTCTCTTTATTATCTATATACATATTTTTAGTCTGCTTCCATACAAAAATTTCATACCTATTTCTTTTTCTCGATTAATTTTTCTCTCTCTTTATGTTCTCTTTCCGCTTCCTCTTTCACTCGCTCTCTCTCTCTCTCTCTCTCTCTCTCTCATACTCTTTCACATGTGCTGTATTCTAAAGCAATTAATTTACAAGAATATTTTTATAATATACGGTTCATGATAATTTTTTACAATAATCATAATTATTTTTTACTTAAAATAAATTTTTGCTGCTTTTAAAAATTGTTTAATTTGCTTCAAAGAAATATTTTTACGCAAAAAATTATCAACTTATTTATTAAATCTTTTTTTCTGAACAAAAATGATACTTTAAAGATAATTTTTTATTGAAAGTTATACTAAATTAAATTTTTTTAAAGTAATTTATTTCTCATATTGAAAAATAATTAAGAATTAACTGATATGATTTTTACTTATGCATACACATACTATCGTAAAAGAAAGTTTTATTTTTATTAGACATATACTATAATATAAATTATTCGTGATTATATTACGCATTTATTAGATTGAATTAGGTCAACATCATGGAATTTTAATATTGTATTATAGTTAGTATAATATTATATCAATTTTTTATTATTGATCATTTATAATATCTATAAATCAATTTATAAACTGAATCTTCAATAAAGTCATATTGATGCAAGAGATTCCTAATTTTATGTATAATTGTAATGTAATTTTTATCAAATTTGTTCTATTAATTAATCATAGCTAACCTTTTTCTTAATAAGTAATCTGAAATAATTTTTACAACATTGATATCTTACATTAAACGATACATCAGTCTAGATAAGTGAAATTTTATTCTAAAAAATCGTACATAATTTTAAATTTCAGATTATATAATAAATATAATCATAAAACATTGTTCTGTGTCAAAATCGACTTAAAAATATAGTGTAATCGAAAGATTTAATACTTATCTATGATTTATTAAAAAAGTTTTAACGAGTGAATACAAGAAGTAAATAAATAAGTAGAGTACGAGCTTTTTTAAATTGCATATATACAAATATAATAAATTTAATTAAACAGTTAATGCAATTAAATTATTTTTAAGATATTTTATTAAATATTATTGTAAATACATGCATATTGGAGTACTTGTCTTTGAAAATAATAAACTTGCATCTATATTGAAAATAATATATTCTAATGATTTTATTAAATTAATAGTATAAATAAAAAAATTGTTCTTAATAATATATGTATTATAAAATTAATATTATTAAATACTTTCATAAATTTACTGAAGTTATTTATAATTATAATGTTTCAACTGAAGAATTAAAATATATTATTTATTATAAGCGGTACAATGTATAAATAATACAAGTATAAAAAGTATTGTAATTTAATATTACTACTTTGCAATAATTTAGCTTTATTTTGCGAAACTTAAGGTGCTGTTAATATGACCGTGACCTATATACAAAATGAACGCCGTGGAAATATTTTTAATTTGAATGATTTGATATTACTTATGTATTAAGTAATCTCTAAAATTTTAAGTACTTCAACAAATAGTATATGCTGTATGAACAAAATGATTTATTATTAGTAATTTATTAAATGAAAAGAAAAATATTTATATGGGTTTGTTTTTATAAACTTAAATAATTCAAGTGAATATTTAAAAATAGTTTTTATATTTTATTTGAATCCTTCGAATGAATTTCAATTGAAACATTGAAATAAAATATTTCAACAAATGAATTTTCACATTAAAAAAAATAAAATTAGGTCATCCGGAGTAAAATTTTAATCGAGCTTATGTATGAAATGTTTTTTTAATCAATAAAAATCAATTTAATATTGAATAATAACGATAATAGTTAAAAATTAAAGAATTAATAATGCTTAAATAAAAATATTAAACGAAAAAATTCCTTTCACACTATAATTATCTAAGGAAAACGATAAAAGAAGTATAATTAAAGGTGTGCATATTTAAATAAACTAGAATATTTTTTTATATTATAAAGTTTACTATACAAGAGGATATATATTTTTTATATAAAGAAATTAAATTTTTATTAAATAGACTTTCAAAGTTAAAGCTAAAGTCTGATGATTTCCATTTACAATTTTAAATAGATAATATATGTTTTAGGTCTTATCTGAGAAAGACATTTACATGCCATCATATTAAACTAGATTGAACTAACCTGATGCAATTGTTTACTGTCAATACAGTTTAAAATTATCCTTAAATTTTTTATTCTTACATTTATTACATTATTGTTTTACCTCTTTTTGTGAATATAGAATTCAATCATAAGTAAATAATTTACGTTAAATAAATACAAGAAAATTAGTTTTAATTTGAATATCTATACGCTTTGATCTAAACATCTATTTTAATGTTTGCTTCTTATGAACATATATTTGTCACTTTATATAATCTTAAACAAAAAAAATTACTTAAAATTTGAATAATATCAACAGAATTTTATCAATCTTTTTTTAAATCTACTTAATATAAATGTGACTCTATATAATAATCTTAGCAACAGCGTCCAATCTTTTACAAGTTCCTTGAAGTGTGGATCATGCATTTGATAATTTGAATTAATCAATTTGATCAAAATTTTTTTTGTTGATAAAATAAGCTTTAAAATAGTCAATAATGATTGATTGAATCAAATTATTGTCTTTGAATGTTAATTAAAAAAAATTTAAGCAATTTTTTGAATAATATTAATATTAAATGTATCTAACATTTTACGTGTATATTGTATATTGCATACACTACTGTTTAAAAATTATATTTAGTCGCAAAAAAACTTTTGTGTTTATAAATTTTAAAAGTGTAAACCAAAGGTAGGTAGTTCGTGATAAATAACTAACAACGCAAAAAATTCTAATCAGTAGAAAGCAAGGATTTGCGTAGAAGTCAAGGTTCGTGTCTGGTAGCCGCTTTAGTCAAGTTTCCTATTGGTCAAAATGAATATCCCTCTTACGTATAATAATGTGTGAATGAGAATGCATTTATAAACTCGTCTAGATCTGGACGCATAGCGTGCGAAACAAAATTAATGCATCAACGCTGTGATTCTTATGTTTAGCTATGCAATCATAAAATTGCTAATTATGATAATTAATTATAATGGGATTAGCGTGATTTTATAACTTATGTTTCATATGTCATGCATCATAATTTTCATTATTTTATAAGCATATTAAATTTTATATTAAATTTATCTTCGTTCTTAAATAGTATTTAAAAGTTAACAAAAACTTACTTGTTCAAAAATATTTTATCTGTCTTGCTGAAGTTTACTAAATTTCTATATCATTGTTTTAAAGTACCTGCTTACTATGTTCACGCAACCCACACAAACGTATCAGTTGTATTATATTGTAACTTAATAAACTTCAGTGTATTATATTTTAATATTTCATTTTTTTATATAATAATGTAAAACGAAAATGTTTTACACAGTTTTAATAACAATGAATCACTTCCAATTTATTAAGAAGAATTTCGATCAATGTAATTTATTTACTCGTGTATTCTTATATTTGCTTCTATTAAATAATAATAACTAATATAATAAAATTATAATTATTTATAATTATTATTTAATGATTTTATATACAAATAAAAATCCTCTAAATAACTCTTTAACTAAGACATTAGATAAGATTTCTATTATATGAATAACATTAATGATACAAGAATAAAGATAATCGTTAATATTAAAGAAAAAATGCGGTTGCTAAAGTAATTCTGAGATGTCTACTACGATTAATTCCAATGCAATAATGTGAAGAAAGTCCTTGTAGACTAATAACCATAAGATTCATGCGCTCGTACAAGGTTACGACCCAAATCCCTCAAACGCAATATAGAAGTATACCAAAAACATCTAAAAGTTACTAATATTTTTTAAATACTTTATTTATCATTATTATTAACAAATAATATATCGTTAAAACTGTTTTTTTGTAAACTAATTCTATTAAAAGATACTAAAACAATACATGTAGTTAGTACAGAAGTTTTATGAAACGATGTGATCTGTTTTATAGTAATATATAGATATTTATTATAATAGAATATAACAGAATCAATTGTGTATTTTAAAACAAGTGTAGGTATACAATATTAATCATCATTTCAATAATATGCATTAATAAATTATTAGTTTATCTATTAAATAATTTTTTAAATTATCATTATGTTTATAAATTACATGGATTATTCAAATTTATTTTTATATTGTGAACAAACAATAGTAAATAGTTTATAGTAAAAATAAAAATAGGTAAAATTAAAAAAAAAAATTGGTGATATGAACGATACTTCAAATTGTGTATATATTTATGTAAGCATTTACAACTAAACGATTAAATATCTTACATATAAAATTTTATGTACATATGTCTTTTTTATGTCTCATAAATGTCTTTTTTACGATATAACAAAATTTGTAAGGAAAATTATTATGTAGTACACTTTATTTGTGATTATTAAATTATTTAATTTAATCTAATGATATTATATTTTTCAATTGATATTACGTTTGAAATGTTATATATTGATAATAACTAATTTTAAAGTAAACTTCAGTTTTCAAGATTTTTGGAGATTGAACTTTATCTTTCCATCAAAAAATGTAATAAATTTTTCTGATTTAATGGAAACATTCTAACTGTATAAATCTTAATTAAGCAATTTTCATAATTTTTTCTAAGTATGCATAGAAAATACAAGTGAGCTTATAGTGAAAAATACTTATTATTTTTTAGATATGTATCTTATTGCGTAACTTGTTATACAAAAACGTTTTTTAAACACATAATAATTGAAAGAAATTATATATTCAATTTATATATAATTAGTACAGAGTACTTCCATTATCGTTCTAAGATGCTTATGCATAATATGTGCACATTTTAATGCTGTGCACATCCTTATTTTCTAACTGATACAATAGTTACTACAAAAATATAAAAAATAATAAGATGTTATAAATTTTGAACTAAGTAAAAAATATTGCTTCATAAATTCAATAAATTGTGACTTAGTAATTATGAAGAATATATAATAAGGAATATTAATTTTGAAATAATATTCATTTATTGTATAATATTAAAATTTTGATAACAAATGGTATTATGTGAATGCATAATATAAGTATTTGAGACAGTGTAATATAAAAAGTTCTTCATAACGTATTTTTATTGTTTTTTCTATAATGTTTTGGAGAAATTGAAACAGATTAAATTTATTTTAAAATATTTACTTTCGAATTTTGGAAGTGATATATATACTATTCCAAAATCATATAATAAAAATTATTTTCTTTTTTACTAATCTTCAGCTATGTATAACCTTTAGGTTTAAATTTTAATGTTTTTTTTCAAAATATCGGTTTTTTCGTTTTACTTTCTTTATATTTATTGAACTTTTTAATTCTTGAAAAAAGTTCAATTAATTATTATTTTATTTATTAAATATTTAATTGTTGTTTGTTTAAATAATTCGAAAAAATATGATGTCTGAGTAATTTATAAGTTAATAAATTTTAAATTTTTAAATTCTCAAACTGATTATATAATATATAAATCATGATTAAGAACGATTTATTTTCCAAAAGTAAGAACAAATACTTGAATTATTAAAAGTATTTTAAAAAAATAGTAAACTACCAACTAATAATCTAATTATTAGCAATAAATTTCAATTTACTTATATTCAACATATCCAATCAATTTGTATTAGCTAATTAATATGAATATATAATAGGAGATTTAGATAATAACTGACGTATTAAATTCTATTCAATCCAATTCAAAACACAAATCATTATTTATTATTATATTTCTATAAAAAAATAACATTATCTTATTGTATTAAGTTACTGTGATGATTCAACTAATATATATTACTTGTTAAACTAAATAAATAAAAAGCAATATCTTATCTAAGTTTAATATATATTTTTTAAAAAGTATTAGTAGTTAGTAAATAATATTAAACAAAATAAGTTTCAACATATTAAAGATTTTTTGTTAAGAATAAATTTTTGTAAAAGTAATATGAAAAATTTATTTAAATTGGCATACCCCATAAATTCATATATCAGATTATATGTCAAAAAAAATTGAAGACAATTCAATAGAAGCTATTCAATGGATGTATAAATCTGATTGAATAACAAAAGAATATTACAATATTAACTGTCTCTATGTATTCAGAATTTACAAGGCAATGTTGTTTTTATAATAGTAATTGTAAACGAACTTTAATTTATCACTATATTCAATGAAAATTTATAAAAATACATTAAAGGAGATTTAGATGTTCAGAAGTTATTTTCAGATATAGAAGTGATAACTATAGATTAGTTTATTATAAGAAGTAAACATCTTATTAGAAGTTTAGTATATGGTATTATTAAAAAGTTTATCGGTCTTTGGTTTTTTTTTTATAAAAATAGCTAAGTGTTTTTAATATTGAAAAATCTGATAGATATAAAAAATTATAGTCAAGTACAAATAGAGTGGTTAATAATATGTGATTCAAAACATAAACAAAATAAAAACAAATTTATTGTTTTATGAATTAAGTAACTTATAATTTGATAATTACATAATTGTCATCAATTTCTCAGCTTATTGTAAATTTATTAGAAAATAAAGAATTTCTTTAATAACTGTTACAAAAAAAAAAAAAAAAAAATAAATAAATAAATAAATAAATTATATTCAATTTTTTTTAAATGGATCACTATACCCAAATACATGTATTACAATTATAATTTACTTAGCAAAATATCCAGCATACTATGTCGGATTAGTTGTCTGAAATTTTAAATGAACCAACAATTATTATAGAATGTCTTATTATATATAAATAGTATTTATTAAATTTACTAAAATTTAATAGTAATTATTAAATTACTAAAAATGTTTTATTAAGTTTATTAAATGATTGACTATCGTAAAAATTGTATTGTACACTTATAAATTCCTAATTGTATATGAATCACTGTAAAATGAATTTCTTAGTGATTATAAATTTATTTTTACAAAAAATGATCCTAGTTAATTTAGCGACTATAATTTTGTATGTAGCAGTACCATAAAATATATTTATATAATATTTTCAAACATTTTTTGAATTAACTTTAGTAATGATTAATCTTTTTTCATAATTACTTCTACACCTCAAGAAAAAAGAAATTTTTTTATACAGATACGAAAACTATATTATAAAATTTAAAAAATTACTTTCAAAATAAAATATTCTTACAATTACAATATCTTATTGCATTTTAAAAATATAACATTCATAATAATTTTAAATCTAATTCAGACTAATTACATTTTTTATATTATTATTTTAAAAAGTCATCAAACAATGATTTTGATGATTTCTTAAGTATTTTTTGCCTTATTATTACGAAATCAAAATAGGAAATTTATTTAGAAAATTGAAATTAATATATTACTCAGATATAAAATATACAATTAAAAGTTTTTATAAAAAAAAATTATCATGGATTAGAAAAAAATAAAATTATTTGATTTGATAGTTTATATAATTAATATAGATTATTATTATTATTATTATTATTATTATTATCATAATAAAATTAAAGTAGATTCAAATGCATAGTTCAGTGATTTCAACGTAGATAAATAACAATTATTTACGATTTATTAAAAATATGTAGATCCATGCTAGAGTTTAAAAAAGGTAACATAAAAATTATCTAGTGAAGAATAATAGCTAACATCGATAAAAAAAAATTATCGAGAGAAAAAAGTTATGTTATCGTCTATTAAAATGCAGAAAAAATAGTATTTCTTTTTTAAGTATCTAGAGAACAACAGAAAGGTATGAAAAGTGAATGAATTGTGAAAATTTCGGAGTCTTGAGAGGTTAAAAAGACTCATAGAAATAAAAAAACATCCATGACAAAAGATTACGAAAAAAAAAATAGAATAGATGATGACAGGGAAGAAGAGAGAAAAAATATAAAAACATTCGTACTTAAAGAATAAAAGAAAAAGATACATACTATATCTTAATAAGATATATATCTTACTAAGAAAAATAATTCTTATCAATAAATAAATAAGATTTATACCGCAAGTTAAAATTAAAAGTATCCGAATATTAACAAAAAATGGAAATATGAATGGGTTAAGAACATCTTATAATGTTGAGGAATAAAGCTAAATATAATGGATAAACAAAAATAAACTATATATAGGTACAAAGGTATATATAAACAATGACACAACGTACAAAAAAAGAAAAAGCAGAAATATCACTTTTAAGAAATATAAGAAAAACAGTTTGAAGAAGTAGTACTTAAAGTATAAGAAATCAATAAATTGAATACACAAATACTCTAAAGGTAAAAAAATAAATGATCTAAAATACAAAAGAGAAAAAATTCGAGGACAACACAAAATTTTAAATAAAATGTGAAGATATACAAAATAAATTTTATTGACGTAAATAAATAAATTATAAACAAACTACTAATACAACAGTGTATTTCTAAAAATTAAAGAACTAACATTGTAGTAGCTTGTGCAAAACAGATAACAACAATTACATACAAGAAGAAATTTTAAAAAGTAGAATAAATTAACACATTGAAAAAACATATAAATACTAAATGTTTTAAAAGCTATAGAAAAGGCAATATAAAAAAAGAAAATTCGTGTTTTGTATATTTTTTAAATTCTTAAATGAAATAAGTAGATTAGAAATATGTACATGTATGGAAAAAATATATAAGCAAAGAATTAATAAATAATGTAAAAAATATATATTAAAACAACAAGATACGATAATCAGGGAAAAATTAATATAATAGTTTAAAATAAAAAGAGGGTAAGTCGAAAGATATTTTCTTAGTTTAATAATATTTAACAGTATGTTACTATTTCATATTTTTTAAATAAAAAGATTTAGAAATGAATTTAAAAAGGCGAAAATTGTGGGTTTAGGTAGAGCAAATGGAAAAAGCAAAAATTTAGGTTTATTCAAATGGAAATAAACTAAAAATCACGAAAAGAGATATATATCTTGAATATATATTAAAATAAAATATCAAAGACAATAAAAATATAAAATATATTGCTAATATGTTAAAACAACTAATATGTTAATAGGGAGAACAAGGGAATGGCGGAAAAATATTTTAAATAGAACTTTAAAGAGGAAAAAACAGAAAAATTTTTATAAGTTATAACATGAATATACAGTATGAAAACAAAATATATATTTTATAGAAAAAAAAGTTGGAAAAATTTTTAGAGAAATAATAGATTTGAATATTGTAACCGTAAGGATTTTGCGTAAACTAAGTTACCTACATAAAAAAATTAATAATTGAAGAAAAAGAAAATATACTATTATTATAAAATATGAAAAACAGTTATGTAATGAATTTTTTATGAACTTCTTAATTGCATCCACCTTTACGGTAATTGACCACTATTTACAACCAATATTATCATTTCTCTTGAGATAGATAATAAATAAAAGTTACTGCTCCTTATTTGCTTAATAGACTTTTACTATATTTTTTATAATATAAAAGTAATTTCCAAAAATAAAAAATACTCGTATAATACGATTAAATTTCTTGTATATCCCTATAATTTACGAATTTAATAAATTTAATTTTAATTAATTAAACGCTTTAATAAATCAATTTCTTTTATATTAAAAATAAATTTTATCTTTTATTTATATAGAATTATATACCGATTCATAATTTATGAATTATTCTTGTACATTACAGGTACTACTAAGTAAAAGATATTATGATATATAACCATGTCATTTTGATGTCAGAAAATCAATTTCGTAAACAAATGATTTTGAAATACGTATTTCAAAGAGAAAAATGAATTTTTTTAAATATTCGAACGAATTAAGAATATTAAATAAGAAACTTTTTATCGAGTACACATTATCAAGCAACACAATCTTGGGGGTAATTGTATCGTAAACTATAATATTCTAAATGTTAATATTTTTAATATGCTCTGGTACAGTAAATTGTTGTATAATAATATTTGAATAAATTTTATAGTTTATACTATATTCATTGTTAAAATTTTTTAAATCTTCATTAAACTTAAGTGCACAATTATTCATGCTAAATAATTAAATATTTATAATTAAGAAGTTTTTATTTATTAATTTATCGAACTTATGTGTGAGTTGTGTGTGTGCGCGTACGTGTGCGTGTGTGTGTGTAATTAATGTAGAATCAACCTTTTTTAAGAATTATATTAATAACTGGAATAGTACAGAATAATTTAGTATAAAATTTTTTTGTTTCAATACTTTAAATATTATATTATCATACTTTGCTAAGAATTAGTAATATTTTTTAAAAATATTTAATTAAATAGATACCGTTTAATAAAAGATAATATTAATACAATAATTATTATAAGCATGTACGAAAAATTATTTCGGTAAGATTAAAAAAATAAAATATGATGTATGGTCATTTTTACTTTACTTAAATTAAGAATATCATATTAAAAAAAAAACTACTAAAGCAAGTAGTTTTTACTACTTTTTCAAGTAAATGTATACTTTAGAAATATTTTTGTCAAACTGATTATTATTACATGACATTTGAAACTTCAACATAATGCGCTTAATAAAAACTATTTTGATCTCAATCTAAAATAAGTTTTTACTTCGAAGATATAATTTATACAATCATATTAAATTAATCGTAAATTTTATTATTAATTAATTTTCAATATATTATTTACTATTTTATTTTTATATTTTTGCAAAATCGGATTTAATTTCGATACTTCTATGATTAAACGCTTTATTACTTAAAATAAAATAATTTAGTGGTTAATAAATATATTAATAAATATATTTAAATTATACAATTTTCATATAATAATGTACATAAATATTTAAATGTATAAAGGACTTTCCATAAGACAAACTTTTAGCTATTATTAATTACTTTGCATTGACGTATTGTATTAACACCTTAATTTACTTCTTATTCATTATCTTTGAGGTGATGATCCTTTACCAGCTTATCTGTAATTACCTATTTTTATACGCGTTACTATCGCAAAAGAATCTGCAAATGTGCCCGGTTCGCGTGCCTATTATGACGTATAGATTATAGGAATTCAAAATTCCCGGATGATAAGCCGTAGAGTTTGTCAAAAGTAAGAAGTTATTGGCGCGAATACGCTCTGTTATCATACATAAATAAATAAATACGCAATAACGTGTTCAGATAAGATCGTCCTGATTGAATGCAGTGATACTTTTTCATAAAGTATGAAATTTTATTTTGTAAATGATTTAATGTATTAAATGATTTAGTGTAATATATTATTTTATTTGAACGAAATTTTTCCGTTTGATGTTCAACAGTTTTCATGAATAATATATTAGCAATAATTTTTTAATTAAATTATTTTGTCATATAAGGATAAAAAGTAAAAATAAGTATGTTCTCTAATAAAGTAGATAACATCTATATTGACATTATACCGATTTCTGATAAGATACTTTTTTGAAAATTTTAGTTTATAAACAATATTAAAATGCATGTATTATATTAATGTTATACCATTGCATTATTAGATTCAAGTTTTATCAATATTCCGATGAAGAAAACAAAATTTCTGTGTAAGAAAACATGATATTAATATTTAAGTCTCTCTCTCTCTCTCTCTCTCTCTCTCTCCCTTTCTCTCTCTCTCTCTCTCTCTTAGATAGTACACGTGTGCAGATTTATATATACACATATGTATATATAAATGAAAATTATAAACGAAATTATGTGAACGTTTTTTTGTACTATACATGTAGGAACAATGTAATTATAAAAAATTTTATAAATTTTATTGATTTAAACTAGTATAGTAACAATCAAAATACTTCATACACGTAACTAATTAATAGATTTTGTAAATTTGTTAATGGTTTTTTTAAATCTTCTTTTTTAAATTATTCTTTAACTAGTACATAATGTTAATTATATGAAATATACAAAAAAATTTTATAATTGTTACTCTTCAAATTATTAACTATAGTAAACGATTTATAAAATTATGTTATATAAAAGTGATAAAACCATAACCAAATTTTAATTTAATCAAACATATATAATACTGAAATCGATCTAAATTATATGACATTTTATTAATACACACAAATATTTTATAATGTAAACGCTTTTTAGTATTATTTTTATTTACCAATGAATAATATTTTCTTTTATATAATTTTTTTCCAAAATAAACTAAATTATAATTAAAAAATATCGTCAAAAATAATTTTTTTAAAAACTTTTGGTTCAAATGTAATTATTTAATGCATTTCATATAAAATCTTATAAATTGATGTAAATAAATGATTGTAAATAATACTTTACACAGTCTAATAAAATACTGTGCATTAAAACTTTATAAAATCATTAACATTTTTACAAGTCATTTAAAAAATAGAATCTTTTTCTTTCTTTAAGTACACGTATCTTATTCGTATTATTTAGCAAAATCTTCAATTATAAAGTAATATTTATAAATAAGAATTTTGTAAAATTTATATAAAAATATATAAATCTGAGAAAATTATACATTAATTTTACCGTATTTATAGAAAATACTTTCATTTTTTATCGTATAAAATAAATTACTGAATTATTACGAAGTAATTATTTTATCTAATATAATTGTTAAAAAAATCAGGTTATTCAAATAAGAATAAATTAGCAGGAAATTTATAGTTATTTTAAAACAATTATAAAAAAATTTAATTAAAAAAAATATTTAATATAAAAAATTACAGAATATTTTTATTCGAATAAATAAATTTAAATAAATAAATCAATTAAAGTAAAACAAAATAAATATAAGAAAATAATTCAGGATATCCTGTTTTATTTTTAAAAAATTTACAAATAATAAACAAAATAATTAAAATTAATAAATGTGATATCTACAAATTTCGAAATATTTATATAAACAAAGTATTTTACTCAGACGTAAAACATGTAATGAAAATTTAAAACAAATAAAAAGAAGTAATGATTCAATATATAATTACTAATCAACATATGTATAGCATCTTATATTTTTAAAACACGACTGAATATTTGTTGAATATTTATTATATAAGTACTTCAAAAATTATACGAACAATAAATTCTGCATCAATTATATTTCAATTTAACGAATACAATTTTAATTTGAAGATGTTATACATTCCAAATTTTTTTTGTATATAAAAGAATTTAACATTAAAATGAAATTGGAGCACAACGGTTTATCTATCTGTTTATAAATGAAGCTTTATTTTGTATTTCTATGTGTTAGAACAATAGCACGTTAAATATTTCAAGTAATTAAATAGTAATAAATACAATATTTGAAATTCTATTTAGAGTTCGTAGAATAAAAAAAAAAAATAATAATAATAATATTTTAATTCGAAATTTTCTTAATATTTTTAAATTCATTACATAGGTTTTCTAGAATATTCATAGAAAAAAATGAAAATGATCCTTGAGCAATCGACTACAATTACTATTACTATACTATTTCTTTTCTCGTTTACTTAATATCTTAATGAGTATATAATCAGATTAATTCGTTTTTGTTTTCATAAATTAGCTCTGCTACTTAAATTATCATATATTATTGAATAGTAAGTATTTTATAGGTGATAATTTTTTTACAATTGATACACGTCATTGGCAAAATGCAATATTTTAAATTTGACTACTCTTTTCTTGTAACAATCATAGAATAAAAAAGCAAATACAATTAAGATTTTTTGATTTCTATAATATTAAAAAATGTTGCCAAATTGACGTCTTCAAGAATGCAATAAAACGAATCTTTATTTAATTAAAAAATTTCTTTTTTGAAATTATTCTCATATATATATATATCATTTTAATTATTATAAATTCTATCATATATTCAATAGATTAAATATAAAAAATATCAAAATGATCTTGATAACATTTTTTGAATTACATTAGAATTTAGTAAAATGATATATATTTATACATATTCTTTTTTAAAAACTATAAATTATTAAAATTTTAAATGTTATGAAAACATATGAAAACTTTAAATTTAATTTCAATAACTGATATATCATTTATTTATCAAATAAAATCATGTATTAATTTAAAAAATGTAAAAACTGTTATAAAAGTAATTTTATTTAAATTTTATTTGAATTATATTTTTCATTATTTTTAGTACTGTATTTAAATTATTTAATTTTTTTCTAATTTTTGAAGGTAAAATATGTTTGGTATCATAAAAAATATAATTCAAAATTAAAATTAAAATAATAGATTAACAAATTTATATCACTATTGAACTAGTGATATTAACTAATTCTTTTTTTTAATAAAAATATATAATATTATTTTTAATATTAGAGGTTTTTATGCTTTTTTATGATTATATTTTTTACGTATTTCTCTCTTTGTAAACTTTAAAATATAAACAAAAAAACTTTTATTTTTTTCAAATTTCTGAATTTCTTGTCATATAATTTACTAAAAATATGTATTTAAAAAAATTTTTGAATTTATGAATAGTAATATCTGTAAATATTATGAAATAATTAGAAAAATATAACAATTTAATATTTATGGGTTTACTAATATAATATGGTAACGTGGAAATGCAATTCAGAACAATAAATATTCCAATTCGGTATATACTATAAAAAATAAATGTAAGTTAAAATTTTAACCATGTGTTAAATTTTCATAAAATATTTTCATATATAATAATAATGTACATGCAAATAATAGAAATTTGAATTATTTTAAAAAATAAAATATTAATTTATAATTATCAATAAGATTTTATTATTATATTTTATTTATTTTAAATATTGTATCATAAAGACTGAAATTTTATTCAAAAAAATCTATGCGTAAAATAAATATAGAAAAAATTATAAATAATTTAATTTTAATAAAATAAAAGTAAATGAAAAATGAATTTTTTTTTAAAATAATTGATTATTTAAAAAAATATTAAGAATAGATTTAGATTGTATCCAAATGGATATTATGTTTTATGGAAAATAATAATATAATACTTACTGATATTATTCATGAAATTACTTTTTTCATAGATACGTTCACGCGCGCGCTAAAATATTTAAAAAATATTATGAAATTTAAAATATTGTAAAACACAAAAGCTAAAAACTATTTAAAATATATTGTATTATTTTATATTTAATTTTCAAAAATTATTAGAAATAATTAAAATTAAACATTACAATTTCTAATCAGTACGTAGATTGTAAATTTTTTCAACAAGTAATTATGGAAATTAGTATAAATATATGTAACAGTTAATACATTAAATATTATCCTTCGATATATTTAAAAATGATTTAATAAAAAAGATCTTTACAAAATATAAAGCTAATATAGATTAAAATATCAATATTATATAGAAATAAAAAAATAGCAAAACTTAAAACATATTTATTTATTTATATTAATAAAATTAATAAAATTTATTTAAATATTTATTTATTTATTTATTTTAAATTAAATTAAGTCAAGTACATACCAGGCTTTAGTAGAATTCGAAATAAAAATATAAAATGCAATAAAACGCATATAATCTTAATTTTTATTTACTAATAACACTTAAATTATCTTTATACTACCTTAAATTATTTGGTTATTTGCAATGTTATTTTTATATGCATTACATTTAATAAAAAAATTAAAATAATATAAACATTATTTTATAAAGGTATCATAAAGATAATCAATGTTCATTTAATGATTTATAAGAGTAATAAAAAAAAATTTATCTTGAATTTTTGTCAACTATTAACAATATAATTACACTTTATGCAAATATATTTTTACATAGAATATAAAATATTCTAAGCTTATCAAAAATGAAAAACTATTAAAATTATTATAAAAAAATGTTATTAAAATCTATTTTACTGTAGTGTATAAATGATCTTTTAACACATTGATTAAATGAAAAAAAATTACTAAAATATCACTCTAAATATGGAATAGAAAAATCTATTTGAAAAAATGATTTATTTATTTACGCATAAAACACTCATCTACTAATCTCCTTGTTGTGCCATTTCTATTGCGTGAAAATAGCATTCAATTATTCCTCACCTACAGCATCACACGTACTAAGAATAGTTTCCGCATTGCTACTATGTGTCGATTATTAAACAATATACTCAAATACTAAAATTAATAATAAAATTAAATCAAAATACAAAAATTTTATAATTAAATAATAATAATATTAAATTAATAATAATTCTAAAATAAAAAAATTAAATTATTATTAAAAACATGTTATAATAATAAAAATAATATAAAATAATAATTATTAATAAATACATTACATTAAATTATTTAAATTACACAAATAATAGTATTTTCGTATATATTTCGTTTTATAGTAATAATATTGAAAATATATTAAAAATAAATTGTATACAATATGTAAATTAATTGAATGTGAAAATTTATTAACATATTTTAAAGAAATTTTAAATAGATACCATAAATTTTAAAATGAAATTAAATTTTTGTTTTAAAAAATACCAATTATTACACATAACGCAATGTACATATAAAAGTAGTAAAATACACATAAAAGAGATACATTTCTTCAAATTATTTTAAAACAGGCTTTCAAGTAGATGTCAAGGTTAATTTTAAATTTCAAATTTTAAACAAACAATAAATTATGGTTTAATTAATTTAAATATATGCTTTTTCGTATTTTTATAATTTTAAATTAAAAAATAAAATGCATTTTTAAAATAAAATTTTTATCGAAATTTAAACTCACATTTATATTATTTACAAAAATATTCACCACTTTCGAAAAATGTAATTGTATTATATAAAATTATACTATTCAAAATTTTAATACGTATATGTATTTATATGTATATATATATATATATATATATGTGTGTGTGTGTGTATACAAATATATATTTCAATTTATTACGCGTAGAAAAAAATATATTGCAGTTTTTGAAATATATCATTATTCTTTTTCAATTTAAAACCCTATTAACATGTTGTAAAATAATTCAAATCAATATAGTAGTAGTATATTACAATCTATATATATATCCTACGCTATATATTAAAAGCAATATATAACAATAATTTGCATAGAATTATGCACAATAACTAAAGAGTTAAAGAATTATTTTACACCTGTATCATTTGTCTTATTAGTTTCCGTAAAAGAAAAAATTCAATATGATTATAATACTTAAAAAAAATTTAATAATTTTATTGATTACTATTAATATTTTTTATAAATAAAAATTTTTATGCAATGCACATTTTTTTAACAATTCTTTTAATAATTAATTTTGAAGTAAAATATTTTTTCTTTATAACTTATAATTTATAAAACATTTGTAAATAAATTAACATATTTAATATAATTCACATAATTCTAGGCTCAATTATTTTTAATAATATAACATGAGCTTTTCTTTTTTAGAATTAAATAAATTAGAGGAAACTGTTGCACTTATTAATCAATATGTTATATAATTATATTTTTTAAATTATATCACGTTATATAATAAATTTAATTGTTTTATACATTAAATTACTTATTCATAATTACTTTATTCATTAAAAATATCTACATCTAATATATTTTATTCAATTTCGAAAATCAATCATGAAAAAAATTTTAAATTTTGTAATTATAAGAACAGTATACATTATATATAAATATTTTAAAAATATCAACTATAAAAATGTAAAATGATATGTAAATTTTTTTACAATTATTTTTTTTTACAAATATTCTCAACTTTCATAATTTTTCGATTTTAGCTAGTTAATACTGATTAATACAATTTGTTAAATTCGACTTATATATTGAAACATATCAATTTGATTTATTAAAAAAAAAATATAATCCATTAAGTCGTAATTCACTAATAATATAAAAAAAGTCTCCAATTCATGTACATATTCTTGTCATCTATCTTTTTAAGTCACACTTCGTATTAAAAAATAATATTGGAAAAAAACGAACTTTTTTCAGAAGATAAAAACGTGTTTGAACAATAATTTTCATCCAATTGACTTAATACTAAACATAAATATTTCATTTAAAAAAAATTATTTTTTGTTTTCATCAATTTATTTTATTCATTTAAATAATTTCTTTAATAAAAATATTAAATGCTTTTTATATCTCAATGAAATTTATTGGTTTGAAAATTTTTGAAAACGAACTACTTTATCAAATATTGGTTTTTAGGTGAAACAATGATTTATAAATGAAGTATTATCGTGAAATTTGAAAATTTTTCTAATAAAACTGTTTTATTTTAAGCTAAATATTTTGCTTTAAGTATAAATTACCTCTTGTTGTTCTTAAAATGTAATTATACTTAAAAATGACATTTAAAAGTTAACTGATTGTCGAAATATCTCATTAGAAATAAATTATGCAAGAGAACGATACGACTTAGAAAACGATAGCATCAGACTTACGGAAAAATTTTTTTCCATTCACAAGGATTATCTTTCAATCCTCTCCTCCTAGATGTGAAATGATGCGAGAGGTCTTCCTGAAGTTAACTTAATCGTACACTTTGTAACGTTACTCGCCTATAAACTAATAAAAACTGTGCACCTGTCTACTCGGACGCGAGTTGCTGATCACATAAAAGCGCGTGCCCTCCTCCTCTTTTACTACCTCCTCCTCTTTTAAAGCACGCGTAGCGCTGGGTGTAACAGCTTTGTTGAAGGTTTGACTTTGCTGGGCATTATCTATTACAGAGTGACAGTAAGCGCTTGGCACATTTGCTCTTGCTTAACAAGATAAATTTTTTTATGAAACGTACCGATTAATACACTTACATATGATATCTTGCCAATATAACATCAACAACAACAACAACAACAACAACAACAACAATAATAATAAACATGATAATAATAAGTTAAACTGTTTATATTCAATTATGTATGCAAAGATCTCTTACACTCGGTCATGAATATTAATCATATATACGATTTTGCTGTACCAATAACTTATCCTTATTTTTATTTGATTAAAAATTTATAGCATTTCACCAATTTGCATAAATATGTAAACATTAATATTATCATATTATCATGTATCTCTTGCATTTTGTATTATGAATGCATTTTTAAGAAATTAATATCCAATAAGCAATGCATGTACATAATTATAAAAGTAAAAAAATTAATTTATTTCGTTTAAAATATAACCCTTTATAATTAAAAATTCCATTATCTATAAAAATAAAATTGCATCTATCTAAGTAATTTCAAGCTAGTGAATGTCTATTTAAATAACCAAGATATATACATACATTACGAATTTATGCTATAAAAACTTGGCATTGTGTATAAATTTTATGTAAATAATTGTATAAACGTATTTTTAGGAAGGAAAAAATTTTAAACGAAATGTAGAAATTCATGAATTTAATACAAAATAATTTATATAAAAAATAATAATTTAAATTATAAAACAAATATGCTTATACGCATATTTCTTCTTAGCATATGTACCTTACCTTGTTCATAAAATAATATATCTATATAATGTTTGAAACTCATATCAATAATGTACAATTTTATTTATATTATATTTAATTTACGAAATTAATATTAAATATAAAAATTCATTTTATTATAAATCTATGTATATTAAATTAATTATTAAAAATATATTTAATTAAAGATTTGCCTTGTCTTTTGTAAAGTCTACATATATAATAATTAATATAAAACATTCTCATACAAATTTTCAAGGATAATCCTTGTTTAAGCATAATTCTTATTAAATAATAAACAGTTATTTTAAATAATTAATTAATGTCTTGTTGACTTTTAATTTAAATAATATTTTATAGTACTTATTAAAGAATATCAAATCATATCTTTGAGAATATTCTATTTTATAGCTTAAATTTTTTACGCATTTGATTGATTAAAATCTTATAATATTTATAACATATTGTTTTACTCAAAAATTACTAAAAATAAATTTATAAAGTTTAATTGCAATAAAGATATGAAAATTATCATTTTAAAAAGAAAGTAAATTCTTTTGATAGCATGTGTGTGTATAAATTAAGAAGTGATAATTATTTAACATATTGTATTGCTCAAATTATAATCTAAGAATATATATAAAATTTTTTTTAAAAAACTGATACAATTTTTAAATAAGTTATTGTTTATTTTTTACAAGATACTCATTTTTCATAATTTATAATTCAAATTTAGAATACATTATTTTCGTTTCCAATAATTTTCATACTGTACGCTTAAATGTCTATTTTTTCAAATATTTTTCTATACTTCGAAAATTACAAATTAGAAGTCTATGAAGAAGTTATTATATAAAATTAAAATTTACATATAAAACTAATTATACATAATAATGAAATTTTTAAATATCTGTTACAATTATAAGATCTATGTTATTGGTAATTAGTACTCATAACTTTATTATATATTTGTTGAAATGATATTACTGTAATAATGTTTGTAACTTACAAATGTAATAATATATACATATAATTCCTGGAAAATCAGGTTTGATTATCCTAACGTATAATTGAAATTTGTACTTCGCAAAAAGAAGTATTGGAAAAATTCAATTCATAAAATGAGTTAATTGTAGTTATAATAAACTTTTACTATTATTTACTGATTTAAACATAATTTCTGGATTAGTTGCACATCCAGGACAAGTATGCAAAGATTCATGTATGAAAATCTCACAATCCAAACAAAATGTTTGTTTACATTTTTCACAAACATATACCTGTAATATATAAATATATATAATAAATATATATATATAATAATTCATTTTTATAGCTTGACTATTACATAATTTAGTCTAATTAAGTATTCTATATATTTAACTTAAAATCAATTTAAATATTTATGTTTACAAATAAAAAAGAAAAAAATCACTTTAGGAATGAAAAATTTTAATATAATAAGTTATATTTAACTAAATATTTCAAATGATATTTGCAAAAAATAAAACTTGTAAAAACCAATAATAAACGTACAATATCAATTACATTGTCAACCAAGTAGCCAAACTTTTAATATGAAATTATAGAAATGAAATTATATATGTTGAATTCATAGTAATAAATTTATATTTTAAATGAATGTAAAGTCAGTTAAAAACGAAGGAAAAAATAGGATGGACGATTAAAATAAGCAAATATAAATTATAAGAATGTAAAATAAAAATTGAATGATTCTCACAAAGAAATAAATTTACACGGACAAATTTACACAGAAAATTTACTCTGACTTCAAATCGTTTGTCATGAAAGCTATTATTGAATAATATAAACTATTCTTAGGTTATTATGATTATAAACTGATTCACTTAAATATTAAGTCATGAATTAAATATTCTCTCAAAGAAAGAAGAAACATATAAATTTATTAAAAGAAAATCTATATCATGATCTAAATAACATGCACATTTTTTTACTTCATTTAGAAATTTTGTTTGATAACCAAAACACAAAATAATAGAAAAAAAATCGAAAAAATAAAATAATTATGAATTGAATAGAAGGTTGAAAAAATTAAACGCGAAAATGTGTAAATTATTTCTATTTTTGACTCCTTTAAGAATTTATTGCAATTTCAAAATATTGTATTAAAATTGAAACTTATTAAATATTACTTATTAAATTATATTTATTCAAAATATTATTTATAAATAATAATGATAATTTATAAATAATAAAATTTAATTTACTTAATATATAAATTATAAAATAATATAAGTTAGTTAAAAATGAGAAAAATCATGATAAAATCAAGATAAAATAAAATTGCTGTCTTAAATCTCTGAAAAATAATCGTAATAACCCGCTAAATATTTCATTAATTTTTTTAATTACTAAAAAATCTTAGAAATAATATATTTTAATGAAAATAATATAATGATGTCTTACAATATTAAAAAATTTACCTTTTTATCTATTTCAATGAAGGTCTTTTGACAAGCATAACAATTTGATGGAACTCCTTCATATTGTTCTTCTTTAAAATGTTTAATTGGAAATAAATAATGATATGATCTTGCTAAATGTGGAGCTGATACAAGAGTAAGCCCACAAGCTCTACATTCTACAGGTAATTCACAGTGCTTGCTAAGGCACTGAGGACATAAATATCCTGGATTAGTAAATCTTGAAGTTTCATCTAATTTATCTGCATGGCTATTAACAAGAAATGAAATAAAATTTATTGAAATAAATAATAAATAAAATTACAATTAAGAACGTACCACATACATACAGCCACAGATAATTCTGTTGTAGAGGCATGTAATGCATGATGGGGAAATCCCATTTTGACTAGAGCTGCATCCAACCTCGTAGCAGCAGGTGGAGGATCAACATGTGCTGTTAATTTTTCTTTAAAATGCTTATCATCTAACACAACTCCATGCTCACCACTAGTATTAAGAGCCATTATTTTACAAATATTTAATTCTGCTGCTAAACCAATTACACTGCATCTGATTCCTTCAGTTTTTAAATCCTACATTTATAAATTAAAATAAGATTTATTTATTTGAATAAATTAATTTCGAATCAAACTAATAAGGAAATAAATATAAAACCTGTATTGTTTTTCCAATATCTCCAGGATCACAAGTTGTTAGAGATCCCATTATTAACAAAATTTCTTTGCTTGCATGAGATGGTAGTATTTTTAATGTTTTTAAGGCAAGATCCAAAGAGTTTTGTAATGATGGTTCACCAGTAAATGATGATTGTTGTAAATTTCTCAGATCCTAAAATAAATTTTTATTTAAAATAATTATTAACTGAAAATAAGTTTATAACAAACACATTACTTTCAGAGGCTTCTTGGAATTTCCAGTGAGATCTGTAATTTTTTCAGCCCTTTTATTCCTTGTTATAATAATACCCAATTGACTAATTGGATTTTGGTAAAAAAATTCATCGATAAAATCTTCTAAAAGCTGAAATTTAATTGTAATAAAATATTATTAAAAAAAAAATTTTTAATAAGATTATATATATAACGAATTATACATATTTCTATTTAACAATATAAATTTCATTAATAATTACATACTTTTAAAGCACATAAGAAGCGAGTTGGTTTTAAATCTTGATTTGTCATAGATTCAGAACAATCAAGAATAATATATAAATGTCTCATCATGCCTAATCGGGACCCTTCTTTTCTGTCTAGTTGACGTTTTCTTTTTGCCTTGTGTATAATGTCTGCCACAGAAGTTTCTAACAATCCACGATCATCTTCTTTAATTGCTTCCCTTAATATAACAATATATTCAAAAAATTATATTTTAATAATTAGTATAATATAATAACTTATACTATAATGATTATAAAATAAATTATTTTTTTAATCTCACCATGTTTTTTCATAACCTGTTTCCCACCGATACTCCTTTTCTTCTTCCTCTTCAGCCATTGTTTACTAAAACAGAATAAATTAAAATTTTTGTTATTTAAATAATGGTATAAATTATTATCAGAAAGTTTATTTGAACGATTGACATTTAAGTTTATATTACAATGATTAAAAAATTTTAATTTAATGACATTTTTTATTTCAATAAATTACTTGGCTTCTGAAATATTATTTTACTAGACCATAACTTAATGCATATATTCAATAAATAATTACTTGCATTTAAAAAATAATTTATATAGATTAATTCAAATGTTTTAAAAAAAATACAATAACAAATTTTGTTTTAAGTGACTTTATGTACCTTGTCAGTAACCTATATTATGTATATATGATTGCTTACGGAAGTAATTTATCTTTAGTAAAATACTCAATAAATGACTGTATACTGTACAAAGTATTTACCCACAGTTTTTAAATATAATTATAACTTAACAAATATAAAATAATTATATTCTACCAGCCCTTTTCAAATATCGATATTCTACTTTAATAATAATTTAGCTTATCTATTTATTCATTTATTATAAATAAAACAAAGAAATTATTTAACCGTCTGCAATAAGATACGACTGTACTTTAATACACTTATTAATAAACAATAAACACTTAGTTAATTAATACATGTCGACACGACTTCGAAATAGAATAAATTTTTTTATTTTATTTACACACCATTAAATTAATATAATTTACCAATCTATAAATATAAAAACTAGCCTTACCTAATAGTTTCAATAATACGTTAAAATATTTAAACATGTAAAATAATTAAAGAAAAATATGAAGCTACGTATATTTATAGAAATTAATAAAAAAATGCAAATGTATTTATAAGCATATGAGAAAATACATATGAATACATACACGAAATATACAAATTGTATTCTTCTATACAATTATTAAGTAAAATTATTAAAATTTTAAAAGTTAATATTTTTTAATATCATGTACACTCAATGCATTAATTATACAAAACAAATTCCAATGTTCATATTTTTCCAGAATTTTTAGTAGTAATAAAATTATTGTTTATATTTTCTCAACTTTTTCAGTTATATTCATAAATATGTTTAAAGCAATATCATACAAAAATATGATAGAAATTAAAACTCAATTAAATTTATTAAATATATAAAAGAAAAATAGTGAAAATGTAAATACTCTCTGGAAGAAATAAGATATATTAAGACAGGATAGTATAGGCAATTTGGATTTTCCACCTTAAGAAATCCAAATATACCTAAAAAATTAATGAATTAATTTTAGGTTTAAAAGAGAAAAAGTGCGTATATAAAAAAGAAGTATTAGAAAAAAGAAGAAGTATATGATTGGAGACAAAAAAGTATTGGGCACTCTACACAAAATAAAATGGACAAGAGAAAAGAAGAAATTGAGCCATATAGAAAACCCATGAGGATAGAAAACTAACCATATTAGTTAAAGATCAATAATTTAGGCTAAGTAAGAAAAATGTACAACTAGATATAGTTATAAATCAGAACACGGTAGTATGATGCGATACATTTCGTCTCTATTAAGAGTCTATGTTTACAGTTAAAATATAAGGTTCTCGCTAAACTATTTTATAAGTAATATTTATAAAAGTGCTTGGATTCATATGTTAAAAAGTGAATAGATATGTAAGGTTATATGTAAAAATCAGATAATAGGATAAGGCATAAATAATGTAATGATTCATGACGATTTTAAAATTGTTCAAAAAGTTACTACTACTACTACTAATTCTACATAATAATTAAGATTTGATGTTTATAATTAAGGTACAAGGTACTTGTTAACTATGTTATGTATAAAAGATATAAAAGTGCAGCGATTTTGATGTCAAAATGCGATTAGATATGTAAGGATTATATGTAAAACTTGGATATATATATAATTTAATGATTCATGACAATTGTAATATTGTTCAAAAAAATACTATATATATATGTAAGAAAGACATGTAAGATAGAAGTTACATATTGATGTTCTTTGGGCTAATGCATATTTTTCTCTTTTAAATTACTTCTCGAATACAAGAAAAAAAGTGGAGAAAAGTTAAACCGATGTCACCAACGGAAGCCCTCCCCCGATCGGTACCTCGAAGCAATCGATAGAATAGCAAAAGCCTATTGTTGTCTATTCCACAGGCAAAATGACGAAAGTCCATTTAAACAACAACAAAACAGGCTGGTAGAGGAAGAAGTTATTCCCACCGTGTTTAGGAAATAAAAGGGGCACGCTTTGCCTTATAAATTATGCTATAAATAATTAGGAAAATTTTTCTTTTCTCGTACCATTCTTCAGAGGTGGATTTATTTTACCAATAAGGAAAGAGCCACATGTGTTGTCTTATTCCAACATCTTCAACGTGTCTTTTTTTAAATTGTTCAAATTGTCAGCTCAATGAACATCCTTATTAACATCATATAGAAAGGTAGAATCTTTCCTACGGCTTCCACCAAGATTACAGGATTTATTATTTGAAAGTTACCAAATCAGATATATTCAAGCTCTGATGGGATCTACAACGAAGTACTTAAAATCCTTCTTTTTATAAGCACTATTATTAAATTCATGGTATTCCTCACGAACAAAATCAACACCGTAATACAATTTTAGCATTCCCCTTCTCCTAAATGATTGCTCTAGTGGTTTACATCCTGAAGTAAAAAAACCTCAGCGATTCTACCTAAGCCAATTTAACTTTTTTTTCTATTAACAAAACTGGCCGTAACTGTTTCCCTGAGAAGGGTCTCTCATTTTGTCAAATAAAATTATCCCTTTGTTCCAGCTGAGTAAGTCCTTCGGGTAGCTCACGATAAACGATGATAGTTGATAATGCTTTTTCCCAATGACAAAAAACTCTTCTATCGAATCTAGTTCGACTGTCTTATCTATAAATTCTCCTTGTTAGATTTCTTTTCATATGTCACAAGTACTATTCATTCATACCTCACAAATCACGAATAAAAGTTAGACATGTAGTCTGAATGTTTAACTCCTTTCTCTTTTCGCATTCAGTGTTTGATAGAAATCGAAATTGGAACCTTTTCCGTTCAACGTACATATCAGTGACATAGCTAGCCTTAATCATCTAATAATTTTCCAGTATAACAAAATCGTCCTGATTGACTCTCAAGTTCTCTCACCTTATTACAATTCATAACTATAGAATTGTCTCATTGGACTTTACAAAATATCTTGGAATTATCTATAATAGAAGGCTAACATAAACTCCCCTTCATATGCTGGCCGCAAAGAATAAGATTCTAGGAGTCTAAATAAAGAAACTCCTGTTTTTCATTCGCAATCTATAAATATACTCTCCGAATAAACTGCTTGCATTCTAAGTATCATTCACACTAGCTGAAGTACCTTAATCTTACTGATATCATTTAAAACTAACATGCTCGAAAAAACTTCTTTCTTCTCAACCATCTATTTTATAAGAATGTCGCCATATTCATTGATTAAACAATTTACATCTGAGGTTTGAACTCAAACTGCATATAACGAGATCTTCGCTGGAAATACTCTTGGTAATCTTACATATTTACCTTATATCTTATCTTATACTATTATCTTTCTTTCTTTCTTTTATATTTTTCTTTATTTCTTGTCCAGTTTTTCAATTTGAAAAAGTTCCGAAAAAATTTTTAACGTAACTAATAATTGGGTCAGATCTCTTCCTAATCCAACATATAGACTCAGAAACTTTTGTGTTTTATTATTATTCCTGTCACTCTTATCTTGTTTTTCAATAATCCCTATGGCAATTCTTATCAAAGTGAGTGATACATCGAGAAAGCTTCTGTTATTCGAAAGGTGGTTGCTTTCCCAAACATCCGATTCTCAAGCTTTTCAATGTATAACAAAAACGTATTATGTATGTAATATACTTGTAAATGAGAAAGCTAATATATATAACATATATAGTAAGAAGAAAAAATTCTTTAGAAATTATATGTTTATTTTTGTGTTGAATCGTTAAAAGATTCCTTTAATGCTGTTCATAATAAAAAATATATTTGCATCCTACTCGTACTCTGCTCAAAATACTTAATAAATTACAGACAAATATAATATTATAATATATATATAAAGAAATGGATGACTTTGGTTAAGAAAATCTCAAAGAGATAATTACCTGAACTATTACAAACCTAACAAACGCAGAAACATAACGCCGGAATCACTTAATCTTTAGTCTTCTATTGAATAATTTACTTAAACATTATTAGCGCAGAAAGCCACAGTCTCCGCAAGAATGTATTAATGTTTAACAAGTTTTGTACTTTTAAAATATTTGTTTTATTTTAAATTTTAATATTAGTACGTCTGCAAGCTATTTTAAACTATTCGATGTACAATAAAATTAAAATCAGTAACTAAAGATCTATTAAAAAAACTGCTTTCTTTTACTTAAAATTCTCTTAAATGCAGTTATGTAGTAATTTATTTGTGTAATAAATTTCGGAATAAAATGGCATAGTAATACTAACGATAATAAAAGAAAAATAATAATTTGTATAATGGTCAACAATAGTCATGTAAATTATCAAATGTGAAGAACGATGCGTAATGGTATGTGGATTTTTATTAAATAAATATGAATATTTAGTTTAACTTGAATTATTAGTGCATTAAGAAAATCCACGGAGAGAATATTAAGTTTCTTCTTATTTCCTTCTTTACTATAAATAATGCTTTTTCGCTAACAATTATTTCATAAAATAATATTATAATTAGTAATAACTTTTTAGCGCCTTACTCATTTTAATTTTAACATAATTTTATCTTTTTTGTATTATAACTGAAATCTTTATATTTAACTGAAACAAGCATTTTTCAATATTTTACAGTACTTTAATAATTTCGATATTATTTGCTCTGATTATTTCGCTGATTTTAAATTCATGTTCTTTATTTATATCATATTAGAGACAATGTATATATTGTATCGTGCTGTATTAAAAAATAGTTAATGAACAATTTCTGCAAAATCACCATACCTTCTTTAATCGTATGTTGTTAACCATATTTGACCTCCTCTTACTTTTTAATTTTTATTCTTACTCAGTTCTTGCTCTTATTCTTACGTCAATATGAGAGTAGAATCTGGAAAATGCAAATGTGTACCAATAAAGCAATCTTTATAAACATTTATAAAATTTAATTGATAAAAAAAATCTAAATTATTATTATTGTTGTTGTTGCTGTTATTATTATTATTGTTGCTTTCTTGGTCATAAATTTTATGTTTTTCCCGTTTCTATTATTTTCTTGAAATCTGTAGTATGATTGTTTTTATTTTGACTTCTTTCCATCTAAAATCAGATTGTAAATGCTTTTGTTTCGTTCTTTTTACCAGATTTTCTTTCAGATTTTCTTTCTTTCTTGAAGATAAACTTCAGAAGTTTTGGAAAAATTTTTTTAGCTTTATAACGAAAAACTTAATAAATATAAATATACATGCTTAACAAGTAATGGTAAAATAATGAAAAGTAAACAAGTTATTTACATACAAATAGAGAGCAATAAAGTAAATCGTACGAAAACATCTGTACTACTTCCCAAATACACTACGCGATCAATGAAAAAAATAACCACTAGTTTACACTTGTAAATTGTGGTTATTTATCGACGCAGTTTATTAATAATCACTTTGTAATTTTTTGCAATAACGACTCTAATAAACCTATTATCTAGTTTTTAAGAGAACAGGACGAATATGTATAAAGAATATGTTACTTATATCGAAGGTTGGTTAAGTCCTAATCTTCTCTTGAAATTTTCTAACTAAATAAAGTCAACAACAATTTGAACATTATAACGTTATTACGTATTTGGATGTTCGTCAAGTGTATTAGACGCCATAATTAATTATCCCAAATGATAATAGATAATCTTTATATTATACTTGATATGTATTTGAGTATAATATAGCCTTTCACTTGCATACGTTTATTGTCCTTTCAGACAAATTTCAGATCCGTGCAAGTTTGCCCTATTATTTATTTCTATACGAACCGAAAAATTATAAACCGGGGAGATAGGTATCGCATGAAGACGTCGTGGATATCCATAATATGTCCATCGAAATTTTTATTTCAATACGCATGTTTCGACTTCTCTCAACGAAAAGATTAACCGTGATCTTTAGAGCTGCAGTTCCTCGCCGTATCGGACATCGCCACTATCAAAAAAAGTTCTGCTTCATTTACTTTCTTTCCTATTTCTTTTCTATTGTCCTTAAGTTTATTTTTTCTTCGTCAGTACCTTTCCTCTTCAGTGGACTTAAAGTGAACCAAAATTATCTCCGTTCACTTTATTCTTATTTTTGAAGAGAGTATGATTTATAATTTTTAAGGTCCTTGTTTTTCTAAATTGTGTAACCAATATATTTTAAATTTCAATCAACGCAAATTTTATTAAAGCATTATTTTAGTGTTATAAGTTTTCTTAATTAAATTATGTATCTTTATTTTTAAGATACTTAAAGCCGAGACTTGTAGACTTGTAACCATAATTATATCAAATAAAAACTTAAAAAAGAATTTATCAATAAACAGTAATAATAAGGCAACAGTAATAATAAATAATTCAATAAATAAATAATAATATGAATTATTATGGAATAAAAAAATTTATAAACAAATATGAATTATTACGAATAATTATAATTGTATTATTCTGTGACGTCTGAAACTGAAGATACAGGTTTTAGTGCATTCTATTGCACATATCACCTACTAGTGTGTAGAGTAATGAAAGAATAAGAGTGAAAGCGATTGAGCACATCTAAAATTTTCTTGCACTCATTCTTGCTAATTTTCTTCTACGGGTGTAGAGTGCAAGCAACTAGGGATTCTGTAGTGCAACAATCAGCGACACTCGTGTTGTCGTATATTCTCCTCTGAGAAATTGAACGCACCACAAAATCGCGCTGTCTGCCGTTACGGTCCGGAAAACTGAACCGGAGATCTGATCGACTGACTTTTTGTTAAGAGTCTTACATTATAAACGCATTTGTAATATGCTTTACATATTTAAATTTGTAGTTTCAGCTCTTTAAAAAAGATTTCGCACACATATTTCGTTATCCAGGACTGAGAAGACATGAAATAGCAGTTTTCGGGATTAGAAAGCTGCTTTCTTTCAGCTCTGATGAATTTTAATCTAAGGAAAAAACACGATACTTGATACTTTATATTATAAACTTCATCCCTATTATGACAAACTTTCTCATTTTTTACATAATTTAAAGTAAGTATACAAAATAACTCATTTCAAAGTAACTTATTCACCCTTCTCAGTCATTTCATATTCACATTCACTCTCTTTTATTAATTTTTGTTACTTTGATGCTTAAACCACACGGATAATACCAAGCATTTGAAAAACTTTATAACTGACCTCACTTACCACTTTGAACGTCGGATGAAATCCATCAACTACAGGTGTATTATGATTTAAACTCAAAACAAATATCCATAAAATTTTATCCATAGCTCAAGAGTTTTTCGGAACATTTGGAGTCTTAATTCTTCTCTTTCCTTGCATAAGGAAACCCTTTAAATAAATAGTTCGGATCCTGTCTCTTCATTAAATTTGAAAAAAAGAAAGTTTAGACAAAAATATTCACAAAAACTGAATTATAAATATATATTCGCCGTAAATAGTTTCAAAATTTAGGAATGGAAGTCGTAGTACAATGATTATCTAAAGCAATAAGGAGTTGGCTAGTAATTCCGTCACTTACTCATAGAAAGTAGTTATTTATGGATCCATAGTTAATATAATAACAATAATAATAATGTAAGCATTGATTCAAATCCTCGAAAAAATTATTATATTTTTGTAATAAATATGTAATTCTGTTATAAAAAATACGTTAAAGTTATTAATAAAACATTTATATAATTATGATAAAATATAATATTATCTTTTTTTAATGATAGTTAACATAAAAACTATGCGAGTTATTTTAACATAAAGAATTGTTTATTTTTTACTAAAAAAGAAATAAAATATGTATTGTTATTAATAAATTAATTTAAAGACCTTATTTTATTCATTTATTTGATTAAATAAATTCTAAATTGGTGTAAATTAATATACGTAAAATTATATATTGATTTCATAAATAAATTTTACAATAAATAAACTTAATAATGCTCAATGTTATGTACAAATACATTATAATACTTCAAATTAAATGTAGTATTTTTTGGTTAAAACATTAACTCAAATATAAAAAAATAAACTTTATAAACAACCAGAGTATAATCCTTTAATTTGTTAATTAGTGTTTAATATTTGCAGATAATAAATACCTTTTAAGGATATAAAATATATTAACCTAATGTGGATTAAAATACGTATACCATTTCGACTTGAGGGAAAGGCCTATAAACCAAAACAGAATAATGAGTAATTCTTCACGAGTACTGTCATGTGATTTTCTTATATTTTTCAATATAATCAAAAATCATTTATGCAAAATGTGTAACTAATAATATCCAAGTATAATAAACTTATGTATTAAACAATAATAAAATAATTTAGATTTAAAACATACATATTTTTATGGATATATATATATAAGTTTGCTAATAAAATGGTGGTGATCAATGGTAATTATAATTATTAAATTGAATACAAATTGATTATACAATCTAATTTTTAACAGTATCTCGTTCAGATAATTGTATGATGCGTGTATATCGTGTAATAATTCCTAAAATATTAGGTTTTTTCTACTAATTAAACTCATGTAGTTAAAAAATGAATTTTGTTAATTCAGAGTTAAATAATAGAATAAAAACCTTTTGATGTGGTAATTAAAACATTGCAAATTTCTAATATAGTAATATTGATAAACTTTTATTTAAAAAATGCTTTGTATTGCTACTGCTTAATTACGTATTATTAATATAAAAACCCGTCTATAAGTGAGAATTGAAAATAAATAAATATTATTATTGTTATCAATGTAATAAATAAATTTTCGAAAAATCTTTTAACATCATAAAAGAAATGTCGGCCATATTTTTATGAATTTAAAAGTTGTACATACCTTGCAAAGGCAAAGGGATTGTTGGTAAAAAAATTGATCATAGCGCTGAGTGCGTGTGAAAATTCTAATCCTTTCTCATTCCGACTTGTTTTAGGGCTTCTACCTAAATCTTTAATGCTGTGATTTTTCGTGCTTTATTGCAACTCATCTGTAATGCGATCATGGCCTTTCGCACTCTACCACGATCCCTTATCTTTTCATAGACTTTTATTGTTGGGATTATATTATATTATATATTTTATTTATTGGGAAGTGTGTAAATAGTTAATTATTTAATCAACTTATATGGAAAAAAATTTGAATGGAATTTTAATTAAAGGTGACAATTATTTAGCTTTTTTATCACTTCCACGCGAAAAGCCCAATTTCTTAGAGATGTCAAAAAAAATTTTAAAACAAATGAAATCGGACAAAGCTTTAACTTTTTTTCTTCATGGGTGCGAATAGCACTGATAATTACAATTCTGATTTCTGAGATTTAACGACCATATCAAAACACAAATAATGTTCAGCATTTTGAATATAATTGCGGAAGGATTCTTTCCTTTTAAACAGAATCTGGAAGAAGTACTTAGTGCTTTTTTGGCTTTCAAATTTTCCAGAAAGTTTTACAAGGTTTTTCAAAACAAAAATATAATAAATTAAGAGAATGAGTAAAGAATACGAAATGAATGTATCACTGAATATAATCGACTTAAATTTTTGATGTATAAAAATATTATAAAATTATCATTGATTATAACTTTTTCTTGCATTATTTTGCTATTAATTAAAAATATTTTTTAATTATAATTTAATTTTAAATATAAGATATATATATATAGTTAAAAAATTTTTAATTTGTGATACTTAATTCAAATGAAACACATGGTTTTACAAATAAATTTATTTAGAAAAATATTGACTTCAATGCAAATCAATTTAGTTCTTGTATATGTTTAACGACTAAAATTTTTTTTTTGCATATTCCTTCAATTTCCACTCACACTAAAGAAACGCCTGTAGATCGATCAAACAGTTATAAATTCATAGCTTTTACTTTACAAAGTTACTCGTAGTACAATTTTTGTTCAATTATAACAAAAAATCATTCCTTAATCTTATATTAAAAAGTTAGTTATTTTAATTTTAAACGTTCAAAATAAAATTTAATATATTATTAATAATGAATAATTATAATATTTACATCACATATTTTAGTTGAAACTAAGCATTGTATTAACACTTGAAATGATTTTCTCATACATAAATTTTTCTACGTTTACTTTCTAAGTTGACACATCATGAATACTATAGTTCAACAAACTTCATTGTATTATAACGCGAAATATTTTTAATATCAAGCATTATTCATTATAAACATTATAATATTCTATAGCTTATAAATAGCGACACTTAAAAATTATTAATTGAATAATTTTGTAAATCGTGGAAATGTGTGCTATAATTAATGATTACTAAGATAAATTTTAGAATGCAAATAAACAATGATACTCTTCGTAGAAGAAATTTATTTCAAATATTTATAATACACGAATTAAACATATACAGTATTGATACAATCTTATCATTTTGCCCTGTTGCAATTTACTCTTACATTCTATTGAGCATACTTAAATATTATACAATACCTACAAGTTTAAGTTTTAAAATTATTTTCATTTCAATCTCTTAAACGCGCATAACAAATAATTTACTATTTTCATGTTCAGACACTGAGCAATGGCAATACAATTATGAATCTGAAACATCAATGATTAAATCCAATAATATTGGAAAATTGAACCGCATCTAAAATAGACCCTATAAATACTGTTTGGAGTGTGTACAATTGCTTGTGTTCTTTATAGACTTTAGTGTAGTGTTTTAAAAATTTAAACTTCACCAATTACAGTAATCACCTAAAGAACTTTTTGTATTACTCTTATAAAAATTTACATTGAAAAAAAGTGCTTTATAAATCTATATACAGCGAAGCATTATAACCTCCGTTATAATTTATTTCTCTAAAAAAGCCTATTACATTGTTTTCACATAATTTATAAATTTATTCTCAATTTTCTTAAGATATTTTATAAGTACAAAATCGAGAGACTATGTACAATATTACCTATTAATGATATAACAATGTAATAACTATTATTATCGACAGAAAATGTTTTTAATTTACTACACTTTTCATAAAAACGTGAGAAAAACATGTCTAGAATTTTTCAAAATATATATTTAATGTTAGCAAATTGAAATGAAATTCGAAAAAATTATTAAAAATCCAGAAAATTAAATATATTTAAATTAAATCGAATCGAGAAAATTCAAAAAATACTGCCCTAGTATTTTATCACTACTGACAGAAATATTGAATTATCAGTCTCATTTATTACATTATCTCGCCAAAACTGTGAGATAATAATAATTTTTAACTCTAAGTTTTAATTATACTATAATTAAAAAAAAAATGACATACGAAATTAAATTTTTAAAATATATCTTATTGGTAGTGAAAGTTTAAACTGCAGATGTATTTATACATTTTTGCAAGATGTTTTAATTAATAAATTTTGAGATAATAAACAAAAGTAAACAAATTTTATTGACAATAAACTATATTTATCACCATTGATGTCAATTATGCATATAAAGAAGAAATATTGTAAACATGTATATGATTTTTCTGATATTAAAAACTAAGCTAATTCAGCTCATTATCAAAAAAAGTAAAAATTGAAATTAATTTAAAAATTAAGTAATCAACAAGGTCATTCGAATCTACAAATACCAGAATGAAATTCTAAAATCTGATGTTTTTACTCAGATAATTACATAAATAATTAGGGCTGAAAATACCTATAAGCAAATGTGGAATGTTTCATTTTCAATTTACAATGTAAACCTTTGCAATAGCAGTATCATCGTACGATATTGTTTTAATAAATCGTAAACCCTACTATTGTAATATTCGATACCATAAATAATTTATACGACAAATCAAATTCATTTTGGCTGTGAATCAGCAGAGGTCTGTTGTGACTGCTGCTGCTGTTGTGGTACTTGTTGCTGGATATGAGCTTGTTGATGAGCAATGGTTTGGAGCCTAACTTGGCTCGGGCCTGGACTTGCTCTTGCTGTCGTTACAATCGGCTTTCCCTGTACGGGTGTCGCCTGTCGAAGCTGAGCCGTACTAGCCGCTACTACTTGGATTGTTTGCTTGAGAGCACCTGATGACACTGGAATCACACGTGTTTGAAGAGGGGATTTGGCCAACACAACTTGCCCGGGTTGAACAGATGCTTGTCCGGCAGAAACCTGGGAATCAAATAAGTTTTGACAGTTAACTATTTTTCATAAATTTTATATAAAATATTATATTATTAAAATATCTATGTATTACACGAACAAAATAAACTAATATAGATTAATAATGGGAATAAATCATTTTAGAAGAAAAAATTAAACGTGTAAATACATAAAATTTTTGGATTGTCAATTTGGTTAATATTTAGAAATTAGTTAGCTTAGTAATAAAATCTTAAATAAAATTTATAAACAGAATGGTACAAAATTTATAATTTTTGTAATATGTTACAAAAAATTATCGTATATTTTATGTGTTAAATTATCAAACTTTTCTATATTAATGCAAAAATAAAATTTTTCCATAATTTAGTTATAACTTGTAAAAGTAATATGATAAAAAATTACATTTTTAAAAATAATTGTAATTACTAATAATAGAGCTATAAATAATTTTTTTAATTAAAAAAATGACATTTAACATAGTTTAAAAGATAAGAGTTTAAATGTAAAATGTGCGCGAGACTGACGACCACACACTATGTATGTAGCATAATCAACTAATTAAATTTTCTAATTCTTTTTACAACTAATAATGAAAGACGAGTAAAAAGATCTATGCTTATAGTATAATATTACTTCGATTTGTAAAAATCATTTCTATATACTATAGTTCATAAACATAAGCATATTCATGTAATGGCTTTGTCGTACCGAAATGTCAGTGCGAATTATTCCTGTAGACTTCCTCCTAATTTTTTTCATGAATTTTACACGAATTTTCAACTGTACATAAAATAATTCTTAATTTATTTCTAGTTATATTAAAACATGTTGTTAATTTTTGTTTTACATACAGAGATAAAAATTTCCTACAAGTGTTATTGAAGTAAATGACAAATTATTCCACAATTAAAAAATATAAATATCCAATTTTATAAACATAAAATTTTATAAATAATAACTATTTGTAATACATATATAATATATATATGTATACGTAATAACTATTATAATATAAATAGTAATAAAAAAAATATATATATAAATTATTTAAATATGGTGTTTTTACGACATACTTAAGTTATACGTGAAATACGAACAAAAATAATTCAATGCAAATATTTAATATTTATCCCATTTTTTAAATTGACGAGAATAGTCAAGCATAAAATATGACTGTAATATTTTTTTATCTGTAAATAAATAAATCATTTTAGTGGTATATTAAAAATTATAAAAAAATAAAATAAATAATTGCATTTGGTTAATATTGAAGTTAATAGGTTTTTTATTTTACTAACAATTACATATTTTTATTAAATAAGTATATTAATAAATTAAAAAAAAAAAAATTTAACGAGGAAAGGAGCTCTTGCTACTTTATATTTTAACGTCATTATACTCTAGCACCCTCAATATGGCGCTTTACCATGATTACAACAAATTATTAAATTTAATTATAAAATTAATTTATTGTGATATTTTTTAAATATATAGCATTTATATTCTCTATTCACGATATCTTAATTAGCATTTCTTTTTAAAGTGTACGAAGCCTCACTTACATTTTTTGAAATATGATTCGTTTTAATTTTAACAATAAAAATATTAAGATATCCTAAATTTAATTCGACATATCAGTAACATAATTATTAATTGATTATGGAAATCTGAATGAATGCATTAAAATAAATTTAATCGAATGTCCCTATAATTTCAATTATTATTTCAGGAATCTAAATTACAAATAATTTTTTCGAATACGAATATTAAGAAAAAACGCAAGTATGCTATATCATCCAATCCTACTTACACAAAAGAGTTTCTAATTAAAACTTATTGTTAATTTCATTTTTCTTCCATTAACTGGTTAGTATTAGTTAATAAAGAGAGGAAAAGAGAGAAAAGATAGATAACAGGATAGAAAACACTCCAGATCACATTATGATGCTCGAAACAAAAATAAGCAGAATACAAATAAAGGCAGGTAAGAGAGAAATCAACTATGGAAACAAAATAATATATAACGAAGACACGGAAATTTTCAAAGAATGCATAAAAATAAGCATAGGAGAAGGAAAAGTATTTGCAAAAGATAGGGGTAAGTATAAAAAAGAAAAAAGTATGAAATGAAAAGGATAAACTTCTGGAATAATACTGAATGGTGAAGTCGCTTTTGGAGAAAAAAATAGACAAGCGGGAAATAATAATGGATAGAAATAGAGGCATTAAAAGCAGAATAACAACGACGAGTTTGGAATAACAAACTGAAAACCTCAAATTATACAGAAGAAGTTAAATACCTCATAATAGAAAATGTATAAGAAAAAAATGTGTATAAAAAAAGAAAATAAGATTTTTAGTGAGATTTAATATTAGTAATGAAGCGAAAAACAAACGCTAGTGAACACATGAATAAAAAACATTTAGATTATGTAATAAACAAAAAGAAATACGAAAACACGTTGTAGAGAAGTGCAATGTAATGAGATCCAAAGTAATCGAGTGAGAGAAAATTATGAAATGTGATTTGAAAAATATAAGCATATTGTACAATAAACACTGGAACAGGGAGAGAAAGAAGCATAGGGTGAGTGAAAAAGAAACTCCAGGGGAAGGTAATATGAGAGAAAAAGAAAGAAAAAAGAAAGAAAAATGAATAAAAAATGAATATACATTAAATAATATGAAGACATGTAAAATTTAAATGCAGATTTAATTAAGATATGTAAAAAAATGTAAATAATAATGAATGAATTGTTCATAAATAAATAATTAAAATAAATACAGCGATGTTTGAATAAAACAATAACTGAAATGCTAATGTTTCAAATTTCATTAGCCTTATCTGAACCTACATTATATTATAATGCAATTTATAGAAGCAATGATGAAAAATAGACTCACATGAGCAAACTGCTGCATAGTAGTGCCAGGCTGAACTTGTTTCATAACTTGCTGTAGTTGTTGAACGGTCATCGTACCTTGAAGGCCACCTTTTTGTTGAACGATTAATTGTGTTTGCACGCCACCTTTACCAGCCACCTGTGCCAACTGTGTGACCTTTTGACCAGGCAATTTTCGCTGTGCTAATATTTGTGGGTGAAGTGCCAAATGCCTGATCTGCTGCGGGGTAGCAGTCCGAACTCCGGTGACGGTGCCAGCCGTTTTCACCAAGGTCGCCACAGGCGAAGATGCTCCCGAGGTGCCAGCTTGCTGCATCTGTATACCTGCTTGTGCATATACTTGATTAGCAGCAAGCCCAGCTTGACCCGGTACCTGTACCTGTGTCACGGTTTTGCCTTGCTGCTGTTGACGCTTTAGCAAAGCCGCCATGTCTGATTCAGATACCTGAAAATCAACGGTAAAAATCTAGTTAATATTTTTCAATGAAAAATTAAAAAAAAATTTCTTATCATGTTAAATAAGGTTTTTTAACAGGTAGTTATTAAAATCACGAATAAAGTAAAATGAAAGAGGTTGGTATGAATAAGGCACCTGTCTGGTGGTAAGATGTTGCTTTCCCGTAGTTGCTTGCTGCTGCTGGGCAAGTGTCGCACAAGTAGATCCAGTTTGCTTCATAAGGGTAGCACCCCGTTGCTGGGCGGCAGCTGCTGAAACCGCTACAGACATTTTCTGTCCACTTGCTGCTTGTGCTTGCAGTACTTTAAGTTGCTGTTGCTGTTGTTGCTGACGCAAAAGTTGCTGCTGTTTAACATACTGAATTTGAGCGGGTGTAAGGTTTTTGCTATTAGCCGTTGCAAGGGTGTAACCAACAATGTTCTTCTGGGCAATAATAGCGGGATTCTGGGTTGTGGCCACGAGACTACCACTAGCGAGACGCTGACTGGCGTGTAAATTAGCAACAATCGTAGGACTCGGCCGCACATCTTGTATGTTAATAGCACCAGTTGCACGAGCCTTTACGTTCGTACTAATAATACTTGGAGAACTAACCGCCACGTTGGAAGCCTTCATCGCTGATAAATTGCTTGTTGCAGCCGCTACAGTCGTCACAACTTGGCTCAATTGATGGACTTGGGCATTTGTTGTTGAATTCTGCTGAACTTGTTGAGCAAGAATTTGTTGCTGTTGTTGCTGTTGTTGAATTAGACGTGCTGCTGCTTGTTGCTGTTGTTCCGCTGTCATCACCTATAATTAATTTCATATATTATGACATTATCTACTACTTAATTTTAACTAAATATTTATGTTCAATTAAACAAAACCCATATTTATGAATCTCATTTATCACGTGAAATTTAACACTATCTAATGATATTTGATTAACATTACGCAGGTGTTTTTAATTACGTAATTCCGTCGTTATCAACATTGTTAAAATTTATGCTTTATTAATATATAACTTTAAATTATTAAACAAATGTTATTTAATTATTTTATTGCCTCACAGGTTGAGCTTACTATTAAAATTAAATAAAACTTAAAAACAAAAAACAAAGAATCAAACAATCTTAGTTGTCCGTAATCTTTTTTTACGTTATTAATTACCTTTATAAAATAGAAATCATAATTATCAATTACCAATCATAATTTTTAATGAAAAAAAAATTTGTTGTTTTTATTAATAAAATGAATAAATTAATTATTGCAATAACTATTTATAGTAACTCCATCAATTTATTTTAAAGATTATTTATAAATTTGCACTTTCTAGTTTTAATTAAAAAACTTTTCTAAAAAATATATAGTTTAAAATATAAATAAAAGTCTTTTGTTTATTTTACCGTAGAGCTAACAGCATTTTTTAATTTTTCTTTAGCTAATCTTTCTGCTCTACGAGTAGCCACATCTATGGGGGCCAATGGACTGTCGTACTGAATACCACAGTCAGCCAAAACAGCTGCATGTTTTGGATTTTTCATCATTGGATTAACCAATAATGCCTTTACTGTAGGAGCACGTTTATTCGATACAGATTTTATCGAATCAAATCGCTGACAGCAAGTTGTTGTAAACGAGTGATTCTTATCTTGATTGTATAACTGTGACGTTCTCATTGGTCGATTTGTTTTACTCTGTTGCTGACAAAAAAATTAAAAGTTAGAACTTAAGCATTGCAATATTTTTTTAGTAAAAAAGTATTCTTTACCTCTGCCACTTGAGGGATTTTATACACTCCCTTCTGCTTCTTTTGTTTCTTTGGTGTTGTATCATATAAAAGCTTACCCTCTTCTCTTGGGACGATTATAGCTTCATATCTACTCCTACATTGTTTAGGAGATCTGTAAATCCTTGAGGTATTGTTAACAATATCAGCAACCAAATCCCAATTTGGTGTGTGTCCTGGCGAAATGATCATTAGATTTAAATGTAGACCTTGATAAATTTGTATTGCCTGAAGGAGAGCCCAGTCTTCGTGAATCATCCATTCAAGTGCAGGCTCCTGTTCTGTGGCGGATTTTATCATTGGAGATGGCTTTATGCCTGCCATTGTTATAGGTGGCCTCATCATTCCACGATACTTATGCAACTTTATGTCACGTCGCATTTTGGTTAGCGCCGGTGATGGTCGATCAAACAGTGATCGAGGGGCATACACAGATTCTTCCTTATGTCTTACTTTGATTGGACGTCGACCTATAATACGATTACAAATACATATAAAAAGTTATAATTATAATTTGGTTTTGTAAATTATTATTCTGTTAATTTACTAAACTAATTTACCAAATTAACATAATTAGGGAATAAAATATTTCTAATATTTGATACAGGATTCATTATGCATTTGTAAAAAATTGGGTTCGTTTTATAACATATGATATGATTTGTGCTTTTAACATTATTTTTATCATCACAATAAAATAAATCAAAATTTTTAAATAAAATATAAAAATGTCGAATTCTTAACGCTTTTTTGAAATAACTTATTTTTCAATTTTGATTACATGAGTTTAAACCAAACAAAAGGAATTTAAAAAGAATTTTTCAATCTTTTAAATTTTATTTTGATTAATTAAATTATGGTTTATTATAAAGAAGAATTATTTTTTATATTTTACGTTATCTATTTACTAAAATAAAAAAAGTTGAATGCATAAAATTTTGAATATATCTAAAAGTTGCCTATCTTATTATTTCAATTTCACTTTTAATCTTTATTTTGTAAAAAGCTGAGTAAGTGCTATTCAAATTAAAAAATATGACAACTATAGTCTATAATTTATTTAAAAAAATTATATAAAATAAAATAATATAAAGAAGCTTTTAAATGAACAAATATTTCATCTAAATATTATCCCGTAAATATAAAATGTTCAGATATTATTGATTTACAAAATTAAGATATTTTTAATAGAAAAATCAAATTAATAATCAATTGTTTTTACAATATTTAACTAAATTTTTGTTAATTTGAATGTTCAAAATAACTTACATATTATTAGCTTTTATATTAACTTACCATCTCGGTCTGTTGGACCTGCATCAACTCGACTTCGTTTTTGCTCCTTTTTAACATAAATTGGCGGCAATTGTGATTCTGACATTGGTGTACTATCGTAAAGGAAACCCAAAGAGTAATCGATGTAAACATCATTATCCGACGTAGGAGGAGTTGGTGGACACCACATCTAATCACATAACAGATGAACTAATGAAAAATTGTTTCTTCTACAGAAATATAAACTGAATAATAAATAATTAAATAACATTCGGTTTCATGCTGCTTGTAAAAAAAACTACACAATTTTTTAGTATATAGTTATTGGAAATAAAATTAATTTAAGCCATGGATCCATTAATTAAATTTTGAATTATTTCATTAAAATCTTATCTGTTTGTTGAAAATACTCAGGCTATTGACAAATCATATGGCTTTAGTAAAATGTAAATATATAAATGAATGTATTAAATTTATAAGATAAATAGTTTTTCAAAAAATTTAGTTATTAAAAATTATTTAAAAAATTTAATAATCTATCTAAGTTAATACTAACCGGCATCTGTTCCAAGGTATTTTCTGATAACCAAATCTGTAATATGTAAGATATAAAAAAATTATAATTTTTTATGTAATTATTTTTTATTTTTGTTACATAAATAAGATAATAGTATATAGTTCACAGATGTTATACTTTTTAATTATCCCATAATATATCTTTAACTTACCAATAAAACTTCTTAAATTATCAAACATTTAATTAAAATAATACACTAAAATTTATAAAACAGAATTTTTAATATTGATAAATTAATATTTAATATCTCAAATTTATAATTGCTTTAAGTAAATTACTTCGAAATAAAAAAATAATAAATTTATAATAATTATTATAAAAACTTCAGCATATGTTAAAAACGTAATATAATTATCAAATTTTAATAAAACTTTATAATACTTTAATAATTGTTTTAATATAATAAAAAAATAAAATGCTTTGGAAATTATCTATTTTAATAAAATGAGGTTTTTATTTATTAATAAAAATAAATTAATAAATTAATTATATAAATTTTCTGTTTTTGATATTGGTTACATTGCAGTGAATAAGAAAAATCATATTAATACATAAAAAAAATTAAATTTAAACAAAAAACCTCAATTTATTAAATATTTTCAAGGTTATTATTATAGGGATATTGAGGAAGTCGTCTCCCGTTCAATTCGTTCAAAGACTCATTTCATCCTTTTTTCTGTATATCTCTAAATTAAAAAAAAGGAAATAATTCCCAAGAACGCTCATAATTGTGCCTGCTTATATCTTGGCTATGTCCAAGTTTGGAATGGCAAAGGCAGTGTTTTGGTGCCATTTTATCATAAAATGAATTGTTTTTTTTTTCTTTTGACTTAAGTAAAAAAAAGTAAACCTTCGAAAAATTTATAGATCAATTATCGTACGGTTATGACAGCCTTGCCACACCAAACTGATAATGTCATTATAACGTGCAAGAAGTCTCAAAATATAAACAAGCACACTGAGCAAATTTGACACCAAAACGGAACTGAACCTTTGATCGAACAGACTTAGAAACGTACCAAGAAATAAGATACACGTTTTTTTGTTCATATTAAGGAATATTTCATTTATTTCCTTTTCAAGGACTCATTCGATCATACAAAATACAGGCACGCAACTTAATACTTATATATAGTCGCTCTCATTTTTCGATAATTACAATAGCACACATCTCCCATTAGGTAAAAGGATGGCTTTAAGAGTTTTGAAAAAAATAAAATAGAAAAAAAATAAATACAACAAATTAGGTCATTTGATAGAGCAGTACACGACGCTATGCAATAATTCCATTCATTGATAGTTAATTTATATACGTTGCATATGTATATGAGAGACTAACAGTGTTTACTTATGAGCATCGCGTAAGCAGTCATTTTTGTTTATTTTAACCTCGCGATATTGCTATATGGATCCCTTATCTTCAAGTGTCACCTAGAACAGTATTTAAAACTATTTTTATACTGCGTGAGATGTATAACCTAGGAGTTATACAAGTTGTTCCTGTTTCTGTTCTCTTACTTTTATTTTATTCCATAACTAGTTTAATACAGTCATGAGTCTGGTTATGGACTTTTTTTTATCACGAAGTATAAATTATAAAATAATTTAATGACCTACATTGATTTACAGAAGCATGTCGATCAGAAACTGTGCGCAAGAACAAAAGAAAAAAAAATCACAGTAATTCTTCTCGATTTGCTCGCTTGCTCGCACATACGGAATTACTTAAATCTTAAAATTTATTCATATGTATCATTATTTACATTCAGAATATTCGATCTTCCTCCCTCTTTGAATTTCCCAAATAAAATAGAAAAACGCATATTTCCTATTTTTCAGTATTCTCTTTTTAAATCTGTGATAGCGCTGACAAGATTAACATACGATCGTAGGATTGAATATAAATTTCTATTCGATTCGCCTATATGTTTTATTTCATTGTATTTTTTTATAATACAGAATATATAGTATATCAATTTCATTAATAACGCAAAATTGAAATGTAGAGAGGGAGAATGATAAAAAAGCTCTTCAACGCTGAGCCGTTCTCTTTCAATCTTGCATAACGATTTAGTCATTCTTGCCTTAGGATATGGGGTTTTTATTAACTTTGTCAGGCGGACAACTGATAGTCGAAGTAGGAGGTGGATTGCATCGATTCGACCTCTTTATAGGTATTTTCTCATCTTCGTCATCCTCAAGCTCAATCATCTGTACTTCCATGCCAGAATAAGCAAGCTTATTACAGCTCAACATGGGCTTTGTTAATTGATTATTCAATCGTGTACGTTTGACGCGTTTACCTACAGGGTACGAAGAATCCGTTGTACCGGTATACTCTGGCTCATCGTCCAGATCTATTGTAGTTATAACTTGGGATTTACCACTACTATTATCATTTGTATTCGTGATTGATTCGGTATCTGATATTTTGCTAGAATGCACGTTTTTACTTAACCGCGATGACCTCGCATTGTTTAAGACTGAGCCTTCGGAATTATTAACTAATCGCGTTTTTTGAGGTGAACCACCGAAACAGATGTTTTGATATTGACTGCCTTTTCCGATGTTCTTTGAATCGAGGCTGAGAATGGCAACAACCTTGGCAGTACGCTGAGGCCTGTCATTTGAAGACGAGTCAAGCGAGTTGCCATTGGAGTCGGTGCCCACCGTACTTGTCTCGGAGTTTACCTGAGAGCTCTGATGTTCTAATTGCTGGTTTATATCCACAGTTGGTGGGAGTGCAACGGCTTGGTGTACCTGTTTGAATTTTGGTATAGGAGGTAATGATTTAGGTGAATGCATGTACGCCTCAATATTTGATTTTGTTAATCTAGAAAATTGCTCAGGCGTAGGCAACGGTGTATCAGGTCTCCTTTTAGCTATGACCCGATTTATCGTTAAACTCTCAGCAGGTGTAGCGTCTTTGATGTTACCCTTTGACGCGATTAATGGCACTGCAATCTCCTTTCTCTCCATTGCTAATCGCTCAGCCATTTTAATGTACGTCGTGGATCGGCTTCGGCGAATACTTACTGGAGGCGAAGTCGGAACGAGAAAACCGTTGTCCACGGATGTTCTTGAGCTTCGTGGACTAAGTTTTAGCTGACTTTGGATATTAGAAGAAGTACTTTCGCTGTCAGAACTACTACTGCTACCACTATTATTATTGTTGGCCAAAGATCGAGTGACAGGGCGGATTGTATAAAAAACAGGCATAGGCGTATCAGGCCTACGTCGTAAAATTGGTTTCACTGGATTTGAAAAACGCCTGCATAATGGATTGGGTAGATGCATGTTTGATCTAGTTATTCGCGATTGTTCGAAGGCCAATCCTTCAATACGGTTGCTGCTCTTTTTGTCCGGTTGCATTGCAAATTCTGCTGCCACGGTAGTAGTTTCTAAAGCAACATTTTCCGTACATGGTTCGTTCATTTTTATACTTGAATCTTCTGTCACTTCTAAGTCTGTCTCGGTTGAATTATTACTAAGCGGTGTTACTTCAAAATTGGAGCTAATTTTAGAACGCCTCGTTGTTATTCCCGAAGATATTGTGTCTATCTTAACCATTCTAGTAGGCTTCGATTCTTCGGGTGCGGTTACATCAGTATCCAGCGCAAGTACTTTTGATCCTCGTGATTGCACTAATGCATCATCTTGATCCTTTACTGAAGTATCCTCAGAGATCTTGTTATTTTGTGCCCGCACAATATCAGATTCTTCTTTTAATTCAATTCTCGTCGAGTTTGAATTTGTATCAATAGAACCATGTTTTATAGTCGAAACTTTTTCTTCTGATATAACTTTCACTGTTTGTTTCGAATTTGTATCCATCTTGTCTTCACAGGTTATTTTCATTGGATCTGAAATTGTAGAATCTGAACTCGATATCAAATTGTTATCCAATTGCGATTCACTCGATCTTGTGGATGATCGCGCAAATTTTGTTTCGATTTGTTGTTCTTCACCACTATTCTCCTGAATAGAATCTACGTTCGTAAGTTCGGTGTTTATCGGCGAACTTGATACTTCCGAATTACTAAATTTTTCACTGGTACATTTTTTATATTCACACGTAGTAGTATTGATTCTTTCTTTAAGCTTACTGTTAGAATTCGATCGCACCGATGACCGAGTTATTTTAATCTTAAGCTGTTCGTTATTCGTTTCTTCATTAAAGCTTTGTAAAGAAGAATTTTCAAGTTCATGCGAGGCTACTGTTAATGTTGATTCAGCATTTGAATTTTTGTTTTGATCGTTGTCTTTTATATCTGCTGTAACTCGCGAAGTAGAGCGTGTAATTTTTACATGCTTTGTACTCATAATTGGACTACATCTATAAGAAGTAGACGTTTCATCATCGACATCGTTTAATGACGAAGCTTCATTCGTAGTAGTTGGAAATGATTCCAACTTCTCTGTATCACTAGCGCTACTGTTAATCTTATCCGAAGAATTAGTCTGCTTTGATTTCAGAACATCAGGAATTACTTGTAGAATCACATGCTTGTCTTTTGTCTCAGTACGTGATCGCGAATAAGAGCGTGTCACTTTTACAATTCTAACATTCAGAATAGGACTGGGCGGCCGATTCTCTTCTGAGAGTTCAAATTTGGAATTTAATAACTCAACTTTCGGTTGATTTGATTCCTCTTGCGGTATAATAATATTGGAACATTCGTGGTTTTTCTCGTTGCCTTTGCAGCTGTCATTGTTCGCCACTACGTTATTTGGCCATGCAGAAACATCTTTGCAAGCATCAACTCTAATTACATTATCTGATATTTCCGCATCTTCATTTCGACCATTTAAAGTATCATTAATATCACAGATTTTTAATCCCTCCCTACAGTTAATTTTAAGTGGTGCAACCCTCTTTTCATTTACTGAACGCGTAGAAGACAATTTATTAGTAGACCTAGTAGAGTACGTAACTAAATTCGATTCGAGGGCTGTCGCTGCTAATGATTGTGAATGTTTTTTTGGTCTTCCGCACTTTTGAGATATTAAGCTACTTTGCTTGCAATCATTATAAGTCTCATTAACATTTGCTAAAGTATCTTCTTGTAGTGCATTAGTACGCGATGGTTCCTCTAAGGATAACCCAATTACTTTATTTGACACATTAGTTTCTTTTTCGGACGAGCGCAAATTTATCCTTGTGGTACTCTTCGCAGTCATACGTTTTTTTGCTTTAGTTTCAAGTGTAGTGGCAGTCGATGCCATAATCAACTCGGTTTCGTCTTCATCGTACAAGCTTTCATCAGCACTTGAATTCATCGAAGCATCGGTAATTTTATCGAATAATTCAGTGGACATTTTTAATTTATCGTCTTTATCAGGTGGCAGTGGTATCGTAAAACCTTCGTCTGATTTGTCAACCATAGCGTTATATTTCTGTCTCTTCATTCTATGCCTTGATTTACCTTCTGGTAATATGGGACTAACATCCAATGTCCAAAGATTAATTTTAACATTACCTCTAGATCTCGTCCTCGGACTATTCAGATCAAAATGATTTTTTTTCGATTTACTCATTATGCTACTCTTAGAATTAGTCTCATTTATATTGGACCGATTCTTTTCATTGTCTTCGTCGTCATCTTCCTCTTCGTAGATTTCCTCGTCCCCGTCCTCCTCAACTTCATCATCATTATCCTCGCTGTTTATACGGCTGGATTTACGTTCCTCCTCGACTTCATCATCATTATCCTCGCTGTTTATACGACTGGATTTACGCTCCTCCTCGGAACTACTGTCTTGATCTGCTATAACCTCATCTGGAGAATCGGTATCCGACAATGATGCAGTTATTGATTCACTATCGGACGATCTCTCTTCCTCCCTAAACCTACGACTAACGCGTTGCCTGGTATTGCGCGCAGATACCTGACGACCACGACCCCGACCGCGCCTAACTCTTGGCCTCATTGGACCCTTATTCGTTACGCGCCTTGAATTGCCATTACTGTTATTAACCTGGTTCTGAGCATCCTCGCGAGTAAAAGTGAGTGGATTCTCGTCGTCATCAGTCATACGCATATGGCGTTCTTCTTCCTCACGCATCGCTCGAAGTCGGTCTAGCTCCCATTCCTTTTTCTGCTCTTCCAATTCCCGTTCGGCAGCAGCGAGCTGAGCTGCAGAAAAGTTACCATCGGATTCCTCGACGAATCGCATAGCATAACGTTCGACTGGTGTTAACTAAACATAAAAAGGATAAGATTAGCCTTTATTTTCATAAAATTTTATAATTGTTTGGCTTCTAAAATAGAATAATTTATAAAAGCCTTTAAGAACTGTATTCAAATTTATCAATCTGTATAAATTATAATTCTTATAAGTATTTATAATATAAAGTCTCATTAAACAAATAAAAATTAATGTTACTTATAAATATTGCCCATTTTGTTAGAATTTAGATATTAATTTTTAAACAGTTATTATTAAGTAAATTATTTCAATTTTTAACTAATTTAATAATCGACGAAGCAATCAGAAAATAAATAATTTAGGAATATCTATTGTACTTCGTGGGAGATGTGCAAATAGTTAAATTAGATTAGACAAGGAATTTCAACATTTGAAGCTAGTCTCCAAATTTTCGAACACATGTGAAATTTGTCAATGTGAATAATTAACATAATTAAGAATTAAAGGAAACAACCAATTTTTTTTTTGCATGCAATAAAAGAGATAAGTCGAAGAATACAAATAAAAATTGATCAAAACAGATTTATTAAATTTAAATCACATTAAAGAATGGATAATATTAATGAATATTTTCAATTTTATAAAATTCGTCTAATAATTGTAAAGAATTACATCAACTTTAAAGGCATTAATATATTATATTCAATGGAATCATAATTTTAACATTATTTAATATGTTGTCCAAACATACACATTAGAATAAATATATCTAAATAAAAGATAAAGTTCTAAAAGATTAGATTAAATTATTCGTATTTCAGTAATATAAAAAAAGTATGTATAAAGAAAGCGTTCTATTGGACCAAATATTAATTATATAAAATCGTTTAAATGTAGATTTTTTAACATGACATAAATTATTTTAAAGGTTCATATTTTTATAATATTACAACGACGTAAAATGGTATTCATCAAGAAAAATAAATTTAAGGTTATAAACTGTTTTGAAAAATTATTTATATAACATTATAGATAAATATTCAAAAAATAAACAATTAACAACAACTATTTGTAAAAAGAAAAAGTTTATAAGAATATCAAAACCTACATAACTAAAAACAATTAAGTGGAATTAAAATATTAATTTAAAGAAACTTATAATATATTTAAAAACTATAGTCAATAACTATGATCATGACGATAAAAATACGTACAAAATGTAATTAAAAAAATTTGATTAAATTGTTAAAAATACCAAATAACGTAATAAAAATATTTTTTTAAATTACTAACACTTGGACAGTGATAATTATTTAATGAAGATAAAATTTTCTTTTAATAGAATTTATAACAAAATAATGGCTTTAAAAAAAATTATATAAACGAGGTATAATTATTACTACTCACTTCTTAACATAAATGAAGGTAAAAAATAAGCACACAGAACGCAATAAAACTTTGTATTTATTTTTTAAAAGTCAATTCAATTATAGATAATTATATTAAAATATACAAATACAAATAGTTTTTATTGCACCAGATTGAGCTAGTAACGTACGAAATCGTTGACTTTAATTTTAAAATTTTAATTTTAATTTTAAACTTCTTAATTGAAGGAAAACACAGATAAATTGAAAAAAAATGTAAAACCTTTGTATCAAAAGGTTTTTTAAATATTTTTTCATAAACAATTCTTAACTATATTAAACCAAACAAAAATTTCTTTAGATTTTTATTCACATCCATAGTAAGTTTACAAAATTTAACAATTTGTCAATAAATTATAAGTAAAGAACATTTGAAATTTAATGCATTAAAAATACATTTTACTTTATTTTAAAATATTTTTAATTATATTATTTCAAATTTTTTGATTTTTACTTTACTTTAAAAATAAATAAAAATTTATAATAAAAAATAAACTGATTTAAAATATTTAGAAATAAAACAAAAAATATTAAAATTCTTTTTTGTTTCAAACAAAGCAAGTATTCATGCAGTTCACTATACATAAAATATATACAAATTGAAGAATAAATGTTGAATACACGTTTATAAGGTAATAAATTTTAAGTCATGTTATAAAAATTAATTATTAAAGGTAAAGAAAAATAGAAATAAAAATTTTAAATGAGCAGAACGGTATTAAGAAAAATCTGTTATAAAAAACATATGAATTTATAATTCAGAGCTGAATCTAATCATACCAACAACAAAAAACATTTGCAATACATAGTAATATTTTGCATATATATTTTTAATTTTTATTTTTATATTTTACACCATTCACTATTGTATGCTAATTAAAACAGAATGTTTTTAATCATTTCAAAATATTTTACAATCTTACTTATTAAAATTTAATTATTAAACTAAAAAAATTATTATAATCACTTAAAGTAAAAGAATTTTATAAATTATAAAACCTTAATATAAAAAGTTGTCTCTCTAGACAGGATACGTAGGCCTTATAATTTCCACTTTAGACCCACGAGTTTTATAGAGATTTTTTTAATTTCTCGTTTTTAAAAAATAAAAACAAAAGTGTAATGATTTACAAATTTGTCGTCGGAAACGAGATGTTTAATTAGAAAATAATATAAAATAGTTTCATTCAGACCATATTACCAATGATAATAAGAGTGTAACACACATATTCAGGTATATGTGCATTTTCATTTTTGTGCAATTCTAAATATTCAATTTTTGTTATAAATAAAAATACGATAACTTACCTGTGATACAATGTTCTGGACTTCCATTTCAGCCTTGCTAACCTGTGTTTCATCATTATCGGCATCATCAACAGGAATATTTTCATCAAATTCAGCCAAATCCGCTACGGCTTCTGCTTTCGCCGTTTTTGCAGCTTGCACATCGAGATCTTCTTCAACAGCAGCTAATGCACTTTCTAATGCTCCGATGGCCACTTTATCATCTGATTGTAATGTTTCCTTTTGCACATATTTCTCTCTATCTTTATTCTGATCCAATACTTCAGCCATTCGTGCCATAGAATCTGTTTCAGACTGATCGACGTCAAATAGATCTTGAATAGTGGACTAAAATATATAAATTTTAAATGTAAAATTTTTTGATAAAAATGAAAATAAATATTTAATATCTTAAAAATGAGCTACATACACTTTTAAAATAGGCTGTTGTAAAGTTACCGCCTTCGATAGCAAGGTCACCAAGCAATCTTTTCTGATTTGCCTTCTTCAAAATATTTTCTTCTACTGTTCTTTCACTAATTAATCTATAATATTAAGATTGTAAAAATTATTATTTATAAGTGATAATACAATTTAATTAAATTATATTCTGCTTACATAATAAACGTCTCTACACAAAATATAGATAATTTCTACTAGTGTTAAAAGTAATATTAAAAAAAACTAATACAAAATAATGTTTTAATATTGTCGGCGAAATTCAAGCTAAAAAATAATTCATTTAAATATTGAGTGACCATACCTGTAAATATGTACATCCCTTGTTTGTCCTATCCTATGACATCTATCTTGAGCTTGAGCATCCATGGTAGGATTCCAATCGCTATCATAAAATACGACTGTATCAGCTCCTGTTAAATTAACACCGATACCACCAGATCTCGTTGATAAAATAAAACAAAATATTCTCTTATCATTGTTAAACCTTTCCATCAAAACCTATTTTTGAACCAAAGAAATATCATATTATTATTAAGTAATAAAAATTTACTATATAAAATAATTAAAAAAATATAAAATACCTGTCTCTGATCAACTTTCGTAGTACCATCAAGTCGCAAATATATGTATCCATGGTAATTTAGGAAAGCTTCAAGAACGTCGAGCATTCTAGTCATTTGTGTAAAAACGAGCACTCTATGACTGTTTGTCTTCAACTGCCTTAATAAGGTGTCAAGCGACTGTAATTTGCCGCAATCGTACTGTATCAATCGAGGATCTGGAAATTGTGTTAACATTGACCTGGTGACAGGATGAAACAAGGCCAATTTTGAAGATAAATTTCGTTTAAGTTCTATCTTCAAGCGTTGATCCTTCCACAATTTATGAGGAGGTGGATGTGACACATTAAATCGAGGCAAGGATGCCCGCACTGCAGGAACGTAAATGACAAATCTATCAAAAACTTCTTTCAGTTCTTCAACAATTTGTTCAGTGGATTTAATAGCCTCAGCTAGTGCTTCTGTACGGGAAAAATATTGTCTTTTTGTACGCATAGCTTCAGTTTTGGAAGCACAATGAACCCAACCATTATGCCACTGGCATGCTGTAGCTGGTTTTTCTATTCTTAATGCCAAAAATAAATCTTCGCCATATAAAGGACATGCTGCACATCGTCGTTCATTAATATCAGCTAAGGAAGTAAGTTTGGCCTGTCGTTTCAGTCGCCTGTTTTCTTCTAACTGTGGCTTAAATATTAATAATTTTATGAATAACTTATGTATAATATTTATGTCTTCAATTTTTAATGAATCACAATTGCTTATGATTACTTATTTTTATTTCTTATCACGTCAAAACTGAATGTATCGGAAATTATTCGAATTATTTGAAATAACTGCTATTAAAATCTGTTTAAAAATTTTTAACTTTTCTTATTTAGTTTGAATAATAAATAAGAATTAATGTGTTAATTATTATTGTGTATACAATAATTTTTTAAGCATATTATAAAATATCAAAAATATGAGCGTTTAAAAAAGAATATTTTTCCAACAAATATATAAATAAAAATTTATGTGTTTGAACAGAAATTTATTGATTTTAAATAATATATATACGATATAAACGATTATAATAAATACAAATTGTTTTTAGACTTTTATGTTATATTACTTACTAGATAAAATTCTGATTTCGGTATTTCTTTTTCTTGATTCTTTTCAGTATCTTTTTGAATATTTCGCGTAATCACACCACAACGGACTTGAGTTTGTGTTTGTACTTGTCCAGCAGATTGTGATGTACTCACATTAAGAGGTGGTACTCGCATTACTGGTCGTCCACTTATTCCCCCTGTCGTCGATGTAACAACTCCACTTATTACCTTATTCACAGATACCGGCGTTGTTGATAAACCCATTATTTGTTTAGAAAGAACAGTTAACCTTTGACCACTAGATGTCATAACTGGAAAAGAAACTAAAAGACAAAAAAAAATTACTAGTAAATAGCAAAGCATTTTAATATTTAATTTATTATATTTAAATAAAAATAAATCTTACGTGCATTTGTTGTTTGTTGATTGGGATTAGTTAAGATGATATGTCTTCCAGTTGATGTCTGTACTAACTGAGCAAAACTAGGAACTTGATATTTTTGGACGGAATCGCCGTGTTTCACTGTATAAGTATGCGTTGTTAATCTTTGAGGTCCATCTTTAATATTTGAATTACCGACAGTTATTCTTTGAGCATTTATACCTGTTGCGGTTGAAGAAATTGTCGCTGTACTCTGAATATTCTGACCAACTGTGCCAACTGGAATCGCTAGAAAAAATATTTAAAAAATGCATTTATATTACATTTGAATAAACATTAAATATAGTATTGAATAGATGAAAGTAATAAAAAAAATATTTAAGGAAAAAAATGTTAGCTCGATTCTAGAATGGGCGTTTAACAAAATTGAAAACGAACAAGCTGGCTCGAGAATAATTATTCTCGCACCACTGCAAAAGTGAATGTAATTGTACAACCACTGATCGATGGCGCTTAATGAATACAATTCGATGATTAAAGAAATTTTCTACCTTTAACACCTCCTTGATGCGGTACCAATTGAACAGAAAATCCTTGAAGCTGTTGGCCACCAGCAACTTTTAAGGTCACACCTAAAATAAAATTTTGCAAAAGTAAATTTTTATCTTACATAACATAAATCTAAAAGAAAAAAACCAATTAAAATTACCTTGCCCTGTTGGGGTTTGGCTATTAACGTTTTTAACCAATGGTGAAGTTCCCACTCTGGGTGTTGGTAAAATACCAGGAAAGCTTTTGATTTTGATTTGCTGTGGACTCTGTTGCATTGCTGTCGTTGCTTTGGATACTTGGTTGGACAATCTAACGTTAATTTTTATTTTTCCTGACGGACATCGGGGAGATTCTGATTGAGTGTCAATTTCCTCGATCAATTTTCTTTGTGTTTTTAACCGTCTAATTCGGTGAGCTACAAACGCGGTAAGAACACATTCCAAATCGACCAAAAGAAGATTTAAACAAGACAAATCGATGTGCTAAAAATTACGTAATTTTTTTATGTCGTTTATTTAACAAAATGTATTACAATATCCTTTTTCAACATAAATCTGTACAGTTTTATATTTTATATGTTTTGAATTCACAAAATAATTTATAAATTTATAAATCAATTGTATCCAAGCGCCCTTAGGTAAAGCAATATATTACTCAACCTTACATATGCTGGGTATTTTTCTCTCCATGTTTTGCGTACTGTTTCATGAAGCACATTCGAAATCAGCAATAAATATAACATGGATTCAAATCTACATAAAATTAATTTCTAACATTTCAAGTTTATAAACTAATTTTTATACAATAAATAAACAAACTAAATGAATACAGTAATTTAATGTTAAAAAAGGATATTTTTTTTAATATCACCGACTTACTTTTAAAGGATCATAATCAAGAGCACTCCAGGCTAATGATGCAGTGTGGTAATCTATTCCTTCCATTTGAAACGGTGAAACTGTCGGTCGCACTTCAAATAAATTTGGATGATTACAAACTTTACGTAGTTGCATTAAAACATTAATAACACTTAATAAGTTTCCACTAGCTAAAGTTTCCTTCGTCCTAAAATATTTAAATATATCTTAATTTTACTGAAATATTCTATTATTACATAGTCTAAACATTTACTTACTTTGCCCTGGACATAAAATCATCATAGAGATACCTCTGACGCTTTGATAATCTACACATAATAATATGCTCATATTTCTTTGGTAATTGTTTTTCTACTTCGCACTTTAACCTTCTTAAAAGAAATGGACGTAAAACCTATAAAAAAATTCATAAATAATTTGCATTTCATTGATTAAAAATTTAATTAATACAATATGTTATTCAGATAGGATTTGCGAAAATAAAAATTTCTACTTTAAAGTATATAACAGTTATTGAAAAATAAAATAAACTAAACCCATAAACTAATAAACAATATTACTCGAAGTCTTAAATTAAATTATTTTAAATAAATAAGAATTAAATATATACTTTGTGAAGACGTCTGATGATATTTTCGTTGTATTCGTTGTTTCCTTCTATCATACCAGTTACAGGATTACTGAACCATTCTTTAAATTCTCGATGCGATTGAAAAACATTTGGCATAAGAAAATGCATTAGAGACCATAATTCCATTAGATTATTTTGAAGTGGGGTTCCTGTTAATAATAATCGTCTTTGTGTTTGAAAATTTAATAAAAGTTGCCATCGTTGTGATTTAAAATTCTTAATATTTTGCGCTTCATCTAAAATAAGATATTTCCATTTTTTTCTCCTAAAACTTTGATGATCTTGAATAACAAGTTTATATGATGTAATGCAAATATGAAATGCGTTTGGTTTTGTCCATCCAGTTCGTTTTTGCTTTCTTTCCTTTTGTGTTCCATAATAAGTCAAAATTTTAAAACCAGGACACCATTTTTTACACTCCATTTCCCAATTAAGCATCACAGATGTTGGTACTATTATCAAATGAGGACCCCAATTTCCTTTTTCACATGCTAAATGTGCCAAAAGTGCAATGGTTTGAATGGTTTTTCCTAAACCCATCTCATCCGCAAGAATACCATTTAATTTTCGCTCATACATTGTAACTAACCAATCTAATCCAATGTGTTGATATTCACGTAAACAATGTTTTAATAAAAATGGAATTTTCGTAACAACCTAACATGATATTAAACAATAATTAATAAAAGATTTGATTTTTAGAATATTTTAAATGAAATTGTTATTAATTGAAATAATGTAGCAATTTCAATTATGTAAATAGATCTTTAAGAAGATGTATTTTCAAATATCATTGCATTTTTCTACCTTCCTGAAATAGTAGCTTGTTATAAATATAATACAATCTCTTTGGAAAAGAAGGCTTAAAATGAGAAAAGCTTGATTAAATAACAATTTCATTTTTAAATATAAAATTTGTTTTAACATACACTTGTAGTAAGTAATGTATTTCCTTTTGGCTGTATACTTTCTGCAAGGGCAGCAACAGAATCCATTTCATTTTGTTTTTCAGATACTTCTTTCATACTCTAAAAATATTAGAGTTATTGGAATAAGTATAATAGATGTATATTTTACATAAAAGAAAAGTAATAAATTATTTACTTTATTTTCATCAGATAAATCCTCAAGCAAAGACTTCAAGCCAACTGCAGTCTCTTCGTCACTCTGTGTCTGAGAATCATCTTGGGTTTCATCTTCGCTTTCAGTTTCATTTTCCGATTCTGATTCCTGTTCCTCTTCTTCATCTTTATCGGAATCTGTAAGAAGGCATTTATTAAATGCTTAGAATAATCTAACTTAAGCTTTAAATTTTATTTATTCAGTGTTTAAAATAGAAAAAAATGTTTAAATTTGTAAGCATTATAATATATTTATTTTGAAAAAATATTGTTATATTCATACCTTCATCACTATTATCAACGTCCATAGGAATTTCCGACGAATTTCCGTATTTCGCCATAAGTTCATCTATTGACATTTCATTTTCAGCCTATCAATTAAAATTCATATAAATACGAATATAAAAAATGTATTCATTTAAAAAATCAGAAAATTTAATTTTACCTTAAGATCATCCAGTTCTTGTTTATGATCTATGTTTTTTTCTAACTTCTCTTGTTCTTGAATTGTGTCTTCTTCATCATCCGAAGATTAATTTGATTCAATAGTAAATTCGACATCTTTAGTTTCATTATTATCACTTTCCTATATTACATAAGAAATTAAATATATTTTTATAAGTTTATATTTCAAAGTTATTATCAAGCAGGTGATAATCACAATTATAAACTAACCTCTTCTGCAGTATCCCTTGAGAAAGGAGATAAACTTTTATCTCTTTCTTCCAAGTAATTTGGTGGTAACTCTTTGAGTAGATCTTCTAATGGAAGCTCTGATTCTTTCTTTAATAATTCCACTTCTTCTTTGTGATTTGATTTCATTTCTTCCTCTGCTTTTGCTATTGTCTCTTCATCATCATCAGAACACTGATTCGGCTTAAAATCATCTGAATAATACATTTTTATTTAGTCTAAATATAAAAAATGTATAAAATCAAACATAAAAAAATAAAGATACCATCGGAATGTTTTTCAGCACTAATGGGTGAAGATATCCGTGAACTATGTATTGATGCTGGTGTACTTTGATTTCCTTCCCCTTTATTCAAGCCTTCCGTCAACCAAGAAGAATATTTTTCAGTTTGATCAACAATAAAATTTAAATGTTGATCTAAAGCCTTTTTTCTTTTTTCTTCCAATCGAGTTTGTTGTTTATATTCGACCAACTAAAAATTCAAATATTATTTAATAAATAATAATTAAAACTTAAATAAATATTACAATATGATTTTAATAAGCTAATGTATATAAATTATATTTAATTGAAACCTTCAATAGAATCAATTAGACACAAATATATTAAAATTAATGTTCCCACAACGAGCACACAATTAAAATATTTAAATAATAATTGTCGGCTTATTGTGTGGGGTAAATGTAAAAATACTTTAAAAAAGAAAAAATTTATAAGATTAAAAGTATCAGTGAATGAATAATAACCTTTTCTACATTAGCCCAGAATGTTTTGATTTCCTTCGCGATGAACCCAGCAATTTTCTTTAATCGAAGCTCCTCTAATTTTTCTGCTTTTTGAGCTTGTATAGCCTTCTCCTGGAAATACTTTTGAACCATTCGTGCACACTTCTTTGCTGCGGATTTTTTCCATTTTCTCTCTTGTGCAAAATCTGTAGAAAGCCACACCATTTCTTCCAGTAAATAATCCCAATGAGCTTTCGGTCTTGGGGGTTCCTGAACCTTAGGTAATCTTCGTTCTGACCACAATCCTTCTCGTTGTAATTCAGCAATCCTCTGCATTACATAAGCCTCCTATAAAAATATTTTAATAAAATTTTAACATTTTTTAATTTATTTAAATCATTTTGATTCATCTTATTCGATGTTGTAATATATAATTTATCACTGATAAAAAATGTTTAAAATATTTAATTATAAATAATAGTAAAAAAATACATAAAAAGATCTCAAATTTGAAATTTTTTTTTAGTAAAATATTACAAATTTAATTAATATTTAATGAGCTTATTCAAATATACCTGTTTTGCTTTTTCTACTATTTGTTCTTGATTACTAACAGTATCACTGGGAGATATCGAAGAAACAGGTAATTTCACAAGTTTAACTATAGGTTGAGCAGATGCAATCGGAGGTGTAGCAGGTTTTTCAATTGGATTTACTGCTGTAGATTTATCCCCAACAGGATCGCCTATTGGCGGTGAATCAGACTTTGATGTGTCAATAACAATTGATGTTTCACCTGTAACAAAATCGACTTTAATAATATTTTTTTACCTATTTAATAATCAAATACATTGTATAAAATAAATAAATAATTACGCTACTGAAATACTGCATTAAAAAGCCTAAATAATTAAAATATTTTAATATATAAAAATAAAAAGCAATTATGTAAACCTTTTTAACTTTTTATTGTTTTCAATTCATTTCTTTTTTGTTTATTTCTAAAATATTATGGTCTTCTTTCTTCATATATATACTTTCTTACAAATTTCTGAAATTGGTAAATTATCAAACATGAAGTTTGTTATTAGTTACACAAATAGAAATTTTTATTATTACATATTTATTACTTTAGTTTTTTGTAACTTTTACAATTACACGCCAATCAAAATTAAATTTAATCAATAACAAATTTTTATTTACCACTTGAAAATATGAAGTTCAGATAAAATGTAAACTTCTAGTTTTTTATTTTAACTAGAAGGACCTTTCGTTAATTGTAACGACAGCAACTATTCTGTTTTATTTAAATACTTGTTAAAAAATTAAATAAAGTTTTTAATTACAATAATAACGTGAATAACATGCAAAATAGTAATTTTAAAGTATCTATAATCATATTTTTTTAATTTACTGTGAATTTTTTTATTGGAAAAAACCTTATTTAATATTTAAAAATCGTAAATATATTAATGCTATACATTGACCATTTAGATGAATATTTATGAACTAACAAATATTCATTCACAAAGTATATATAAAAAAAGTTCGTAATTTTGTAAATCTAAATTTATCTATTATAATTATAAATAAATGACTAATAGATTTTACTAGTAAGTTTATTTTAATGTATTAATTATAGTAGAAATTTAAGTGAAACAGTTACTATTAATAAAACAATATAACTTTTAGAATCATATCATTTATATTTTACAATAATTTTTTTCGCACATTATTAATAAGTGAGCTTTCATGCAAAATGAATTGTTGTAGTTAACCAACTAGATGCTAAATTCTTAATAAATATTCGTATTCATAACGAATAACAAGTGACAAACATCGACAACAGGCCTATAGTAGTCACCTCTAATAATAGCGGGAGCTATGGTAGTAGGTGAGGAGTGAACAGTGACCGGTGAAGCCTGAATTGCTCCTCTGAAGGTAAAGACCATGCCATGCCGGCCTCCTGGAGGCCGACCAGGTACTTGCCCTATTACGCAAATCACTAGTAGTAAGTGCACCAATATTACTAGTTAATTCAACGACAGAATTCTCAAAAATTTCTGTCAATAATTATTCAAATGAAAAAATTATCGACACTTATCGAATTTGCTTTAAATCGTTTTGTATTGAAACAATTTTTTATGGTGCAAATAAATATTATATTTACTTATTTATTAATTTACATGTTTTGCAGTAAATAATAAGTGATTATTAAAAAAAAAAATATAATCTTATTAAATACATTAAATATATATATATTTACAAATAGTAAAGGTCTGAAATGAAAAAAAAATATTGTACGTCTTAAATTTGAATCAGTTAAATAAAGTCTGATGTGATAAAACCTTACTCCATCATAATTCTAAACAAATATTTTTTTAAAATACTTCCATTTGATATTACCTAATAGAATGTTTTCACTACAAAAAATGAAATTACCTTAAATATTCATTTTATGTAAACATCTAAATTTTCAATTTTTAAATACAAATGTTTAATTTAATTAAAGAGAAATTTAATAACGAATGTAAGCTAAATATATTTTTTTTACATCTTTAGAATATATTCAAAATACAAATAAATTATCATAATATATATATATATATATATATATATATATGTTTCAGCTTAAAAGATCTGCAATAACGTTAATAAAATTAAAAGGCTTTCAAAAAATGTGTTTTCTAACTATTAAAGTAAAGATATGGTAATTTATTATTTGTTTAAAGTAAATACAAATTATCAATAGCATTCTTCAAAGGTTTGTCATTTTCAATAATCCAAAAATACGGAAATAATTAAAATAAATAATCGATGAAACAACGATAGTTTAGTTTGTAATTTAATCGTACTTTAAGAAACGTGTCTTCTTCAAATCCAGGAGAAAAAATTCGGTGTGATATAAAATAAATATATATATCTGTACCATGATTCAATATAATTTTACCTTGTTGACTAAGCTGTGCAACAGCTGGAGGTAAGCTCGTAGAGACCGCAACAGGTGTACTACCAACACCAGTAACTGTGACTTCTGTACTTTGTGCCGTTGTCGAAGGTACAGGTATTGGATTATTCGTTATAGTTGTAGTTACAGTTACAGTTGCAGTTGCACATGCAGTTGTAGGAGTGGTGATGGTGGTTGTAGTAGTCGATGATGACGCTGTCGTCGTCGTCGCCGTCGTCATTGTCGTCGTAGTGTTGACAGATGCCGTTGACACCGTCATCATCGTCGTCGCTGTGGTTACCGGGATCGTTATTTCCATACATCGAAGAAGTTCTTTCTCATCATCTTCCACTTCTAAGCCTTGCTGCTTCATAAAATGGAGATATTGGGCCGTAGGTGGCCTTTTTTTCCATGCAAGATAGTCCATAAGATTCCCGCCATTGTGAAGGAAGAAAAGTTCTGAAGCGTTGTCGTTTAATTTGTCACGTATTGAGCGCATTCGCTTAAGCTTATGTTCCATTATACGACGTCGATAGCCCATTGAATCTAACTCAACTGAGGTAGTCTTTTCTGTACTCTCCGTTAATCGCGACTTTTTCTTAGCAGGAGGCGACTGTACGGATGCTTGGGACGTGGGGGTCACAAACATATTAGCTATCGAGGTTCGCACCAATTTTGGTGACGTTGTCAACACTAGCTTTGGATTCTGACGACTGGGTGATGTGTGTGTCGTTCCGGTGACAGTGCCGCTTGTTCCGGTGACGTTGACCACACTGACACGCGGTGTCCCACCTGACAGGTTAACGATACGCGTGACGCCGATAGGCTGATTTGTCGAGCTGCCGCTCGGTAATACCTATAAATATACATAATAATTTTTATTAAGGAAAAATTTATTTAAGAAATAGGTATTAAATTCATTTTATTTTATTTTTTCAGACAAATGCCTCGATTCTTATCACAAAACCGATTTGAATGGTACATTCATTCGTTTTTTCAATTGTGGTATAGTTAACATCATAAAAATCAAATTGAAATGTTATTTATGAATAAAATAAATAATTAATTATTTATTCTTAAGTAAATTCTATTTATTGATTTATTATATTAATACATAAATTACTATAACCAAAAGTATATCTGTTTATAATTCAAACAGTTTTTAACAATACTTATTTAACTTCATAACTTTATTTTTCAACAAAAAAATACTTAAAAATGTAATAATAAAAATTAAAGATATACACAATATAGAATATAAAAATTTAAATGACTTTTACTAATAGACTTAAAAGTTTTTTCTATTATCAACATTTCACAATACACTACATAACACAATTTTTTCAAATCTACAAGTATAAAATCCATTATTTAAAAATGCTACTTATTTATCTAGAACAAAAATATTTTCATAAAAATTTCTATCGCAAATCAATCGTATAAATAAACGATATTTTTTTAAATTATAACAATTTATTTATATATAAGTAAAAAAAAATTGCACTAAAACATATTTCATGACAAATTAAATGGCTAATAAAGACAATTTACTTAACAGAGATTTGTAAATGACAATACTATACAAATAACAATTTCTATATTTTTTATAAAACTTTATAATTAAATTTATTACAAAGTTATCATATTCATAAAAACTTATTATATACAAATATTAAATATAATTATGAACCTGTGTGAGCCCAGGAACTTGGGAGGCAAGGACAAACTGCTGTACATTAGCTGATGTAAGAACATTGGCAAAGACCTGTTGCAAACTAACTGTTTGCTGTGGTGCACCTCCATTGCTTCCCCCATTATTCCCTCCACCCCCAGTAAGGGGCGGCAAAGTAGGCGCACCTTGCTTATCACTCATTACACATGATACTGTAAATAAAAGAAATTTTATTTTTAATAAATAATTAGATTGCATTACGAAATTGTTAGAAATAAATCTTATTTGCATGCATAATATAAACAAAAAAGTAATATATGGAAAATATATTTTTGCCAATATAATTATATAAAAAAGATAATAAGAGTAAAATAGATACAACAATAACTTATTATTGTTTTAAATTTACTGAAAATATATCTAAGCTAATTTTACAATAGTTTTAATAAATGGTATATTCATAACCATATAATATCAATGAATGTTTGTACATGATGTAATAAAATAGTTTTACAGTTAAATACAAAATAAATATTTTGATAGAAACGTATCATCTTAAGGCTATTTATTTAAAAATAACCAAATACATACACAATATATATTTTTGTAACCTAAATTTGTTTATTTGGCATATTAAAATTATCGATATATTCTATTTAATTGCATTAAAAAATTAATCTAATTAACTAAAATTGAAAATATAACAAATTAGGATGCATCCAATATTTCACTACAATGATGTATACATTGCCCATATAAAAATTTTAATCAACTCAGAAACTGATTTCAACAGTAATCTTGTATCTATAAATAGTAATTTATGAAAATTAAAAGGAATTCAATTTCAATTATTTACATAAAAACAAAAAAAATTTTAATGAAATGAAATTAGTATTTATAAATAAAACAAAAAACAGACTAATAAAATTATAAAAACAAAAAAAAGGTTTAAACAGCCGGTTAACGTTATAAGAACAAGCTGGTAATCGTGCGCGCGTCTTCTTTACTCCGAAATTGTATGTGACGATAATGTAAAGTATAAAAGAGTCAAGCCGGTATCCGGTTATTTCAACGGGTAAATAAAAAAAATATGCCAAACGTTCCTCTGTTCCCCGCCATTCAGCAATCACTTCAATACTTTAAAAATACAAAGTGTTTTCGTTTAAAATATTCATGTATTTGTTAAGGTAATAATTAAATAAGCATTGTTTTTATTAATAAAATAAAAAATATACAATGTCGACTGCGAATAATAAAAGCAAGAAATGAAAAAAAAACTTCGAGCAGACGTGTATCTAAAGATACAAACTAGAGAAATTTTAAACTTTTTAGAAAAAATTTATGCGATGGTAGTGTGAACAATGAAGCGCATTGTTAAAAGCAAAATAATTTGAAAAAAGCTTAAGAAAGAATTAGGAAATATCATATCAAAAAGAGGATATTCAATAAATGAAAAATATAAATTATTGACTAGAATATCCATACGATTGATGTTTTTCCATTTAATGGAGATGCACAAATTCTCTAAAATTTCATTCCCTCTTAACTAAAGTTAGAGATTAAGACAATTTAAAAGATTCAAAAATCGTAGTGTCGTGAACGCCCCTCGAAATGATTTTTCACTGCTCTGCTTGTGTGGCCACACAAAGGAAATTTCCCGTCGGCCATGTTCTATAGCCCCCGCGCGAACGAGACAGAGACGTGCAGATATGTAGGGAGAGATAGACTAAGTGAAAGAAAACTATGTCGCTTCTGGATGGCAAAGAGTGGCGACTTACCATAGTGTAATCAGCGAAATTCCGCGATGACGAGCCATCCGCAGAAACTTCTGTGTGTGCGTGCACACACCGAATAACAAAATTCGTGGTTTTATTCTATTCTTTTTTCCCTAGTCCTGACGAGGCAATCGCGCAAGCGTCTCGTCGCTTCTCTTTCGCCTTTAACGAAAACGAGAGAGACAGAGGCACAATGGACGCTTCTGTGCGATTTACTTTTTTTTTATTGTCGTTTACAATTTTGCTTATGTATGTGTGGGTGTTGCGACAATCTCGTATACGGGATAAAAGAGAAAATCGTCTTGCGCGCGTACCACACAAGAGCTTCACGGGAACCGCACCCGTTCGCGTATTTCTCTCGTCCTAGCAAGACGGCATTTTGCTGCTCTTTTTTAGAGTTGCGCGCACGCTCGTTCTCGCGCGAGAGCTAAACCACGGTACCGGAGGATAAACGAACGAACGAGCAAGCAAGAGATGTAGAGGATAGCGACACTTAGGTCAAGACGATGATGTGCGTGTGCGGGGTTGGCGGCGCCACCGGCGTCCTTCCTCGAGCTCGCTCCTCGTCAAGGACGCACGGCACTTCTAAACATGGCGATCAAGTTCTCTCTCCTACTCGTACGCACACATACACTACTTAGTACTCTCCTTTTCTAGTAACGCGCGCGCACGCGCGGCTACATACGCACACACACGCGTCTAAAGGGGCGGTTGCCCCGCACGTTTAGGTCGCTCTGTGTATATCCGAATCGTCGTGCGGCTCGACAAGCTTTGGCGAGAGAGACGGAAAAGACGCGCACGAGGACAGCCGTTAGATGGCGCTACATCTGGGACGACGAGGTCGCTGCCCTGAAGGAGTGGGAGTAAATGCGACGGTCACGTACGTACCGATAGAAGAATGCTTCTCTACTCTCCAGAATTTTAAATGAAACGAATCGTAAATTGACGGTCATTTTTTGAAACTGACTGTCAAGAATACCAGATACGTGATTGGTGGATTTGATAGTGCCGAAGAATTGCAACACGATAGAGAGGTGGAGTTTCCGGCATTTCAGGTGGGGAATATTTTTGAGACATCTCTTTTCCGGTAAGTCAAGCGAGTGCGCCATTAAGAATTATTTTTATATTTAAAATTGTCTTACATTTTCACATGATTCATTCGAATCTTGTTCTTTAAGACTTTTTTACAATGTAAAGAAGTTATTTTACTAAAATTTAAAGAGTAAAATTATTTTGTTATTTCTTTTTCAATGATATTTACTACACTTTTACTGACCGATGTATCAAAAATGGTGGACATCCGGTAGTTTTTAACATTTTTCGCACTCTACTAGTGATGCCACGTGTTCATAAAAAATTTAAATAATTAAATTTTTATATATTTTCTACGATAATTTACGTAACCACACTTTTTAGGTTAAAAAAGTTTAAATATTTTACGTATTTACATATATTTTTTATTATTTAAAATTGAGTAATGATATTTTTTATTAAACTTAAATTTTTTATATGAAAATTGTTTTATATATTTAAATTTATATTATAGTATAGTTTATTATAATTACGTGTCTGATGCTTCACGGTATATAATTAATCAGTATACTACTATACAGGAATGAAAAGTATATATTATACTGAAATAAAAAATAATACAGTAAATTTTATAGACATGTGTATTTATCTTGTAAAATGTATCTAAAATAAAAAATATTGAAAGTACTGGTGCAAGAATTGTTTTAAAACTTTGATTGTTCAAATAAAAACCAAGTATGCCATATATGTACCTTTATAATATACAATATATCGTCTACGAAAGGTATATCAAGAATTAAATTATAAATTACATTGTAGGAAGATAATAATAGAAAATACCGGTCACAATTTAATCTTATAGATAGAGAGAGATAATGACTGCTTGAAATAAATAATGCGTAGTGCTAAAAAAAATTAATAAAAAATGAAGAGAAAGAAATAATTCATAGTTAAAAAGTTAAACACTCACCGCATTATAGATAGGTAAGACCAGAGTGTAGCCGGTACGACCACGCGCACTGCCGATACGCAATATGGATTTTCGTGGTCTTGTAGCTCTTGTACAATCCCCCTTGCCACTATCCCGTTGCTGCCGTTGATTCGGGCTGCTTCGCCGCCGACACCAGAAGGGCCTACGACATACTCTTCTCCGTCGCTCCTCATCCATCATCGTATCCTTGTGAGCCGCTACAATTCGTTTGCTAGGCGATGTCCACATTTATATTACAATCTCTATCGCTGAACTTGTACAGCGCCTAACCTTCCCACTTCTACTTCCTTCGCTTTTTACTTTGGGTACACACGTGGAAAGTTTGAAACACGTTTGTGAGAAATATATGTACAATTCATACATAAGTCCTACCTTAATCCATCTGAAGCTATATACCCCTCATGCATGTACATAAAATACATATGCTATATAGTACAATAGTTTGTCACCGTTGCGCGTAGTCGTCTTATTGCTCAAACTATCAGCAACAAACTTTTTCCTTCTTTGATAAGGGTACCCAATTATATTATATATTCAACGTGTAAATATTCCTATTAATTTACCTGTATGATCACAAGTTTGCTAGCTAGCAACAATTTTCTTATTAACTTATTTTTCTCCGGTACACATCGTAATTCAAGATATATTTTCGAATAATATACCAGTATCGTTAAAAACATCTTCAAGATAAAAAGTTCATATAATTTTTTATATAAATATATTTAATAAGTATCAAAACATCTAAAAAAAATATTAATTTTCTACATTGATTGATTAATAATTTTTGTATTTAAACATCTCAAAATTTGATTAGTTATTATATTTAAAAAAGTAAATAAATTTTCATTTATATAAAATTATTTGTTTTCAATATTCATTTACTCTTATATCTTTTATTAATAAATTTTCTTGAAAATAGTTAATTAAATATTGAAGATTTCATTGTTTCTATCATTACATAATTTCTTCGAGGAAGATATATTTATTATAAAGGCTTAAAGATTTGAGTATATTTACGTGAAATAAATTATACCAATATGTGAAAATTTCATTTTTATTAGATGATTTTCAATATCTATTATATTTACAGATCAAAATAATGTACATTTATTAGAAAATATCAATTGTATTTCATAAGTAGATTTTATATATTTTTATGTGTATATTTATTTAAAAATCATATTAATGAAAAAAAATTCTGATTGAAATACAATCAGTTTAATAAAATTTATAATAAATTTATCTAGCAATCTATCTGAATAATATCAAACATAATATTGAATGATAAATATTTAAAAAATAAATTATAAATTGCTGATGATTGTTATCTGTTTTCAGATTTTCAGATTTGCATTGTATTATTCTTAAATAATGTAAATAATTTTTAAATAGTATACATCATGGCAAGATTAGAATTAAATAACTTTCCAGTATTAAACAAAAATATGTTAGCAAAACTTCATTCTAGAAACATCTATACTGCCTATGATTTTATGTTGATTACATGCGATGAATTAATAAAACAGACTGGATTGAGTTTTAAGGTTAATCTTTACATTTATACGTACACTATATGTTATCAATATTATTTTTTATAAACAATATAAAATGTTAGTAAGTTTTTCTATGGACAAAATATTTTGACTTAAAGGTTGTAAATCAAGTTTTTGGTACAAGTTAATAAAATATATTGTTATTTAATTATTTAATCATGCTTTTACAAAACAAAACAAAATATTAAAGATTATCATTTTTGTTACTTTAAATTGTGTAGTTTTTAATTTTAAATTTGTTTTCTATAAATTTAGTTTATAATTATATAGTGATTTATAATAATTATAAATTGTTATTAATTAAAAATAATCAGATATTGAATATAACATTTGATTTTTAATACAAATATTGTATTGTAAATAACTTCCAATTTTTTTTATATAATTAATATATAAATATATAAAGTATACAAATGCTTTAAATATATTATTAAAATCCAATAACACAGTTTAGATCATTTTTATTTATTTCTATTGACTTTTAATTAATTGAAGTTCAAATTTTTCTTTTTAATTTAAAATCAAAAACAAATATATTTTTATCCATTTTTTTTCAATTTATAATTTAAACATCTATATATTTACAATTTTCATTTTTTTATTTTTTTTAATAAATAGTTTTTTTTACTTATTAACTTGAATAAATTAATTATAAATTAAATATAATTTTTTATTTAGGAAATTGAAAATATGAAGGAATATATTTCAACTAAATTTGGGGGTGAAATAATGAATTCAATTAATGTCTATGAACTGGAAAAGCAAGATGTAATATTGACTGGAATAAAGAGTAATTTTTTTTAATGAAAATTTTGAATATATAATATATTTTTTCATTAAAATAATTAAAAATATATTTAAATTTTTTGTATATATGTATATATTAGTTTGGATAACTTACTTGAAGGAGGCCTTCATTACAGACATATTTATGAAATCTGTGGATCTTCTTCAGTAGGTAAATCACAATTGTGCCAATGGATTTCTATATATACTACTATGAATACAGCTGTTGAAGTACACTACATAGATAGTAGCAGGAATTTCTGTATTTCTAGAATTCAAATGATACTGGAAGCAAAACAATACAGTGATATTGTAAATTTTTTCTTTTTTTTTAATTTATTCTTAAACTAAAAATGTAATTTTACACTGTTTTATTAATGTTTTAGATTATAGCTAAAGTTATGAGTAATATAAAAGTCCATCAAATTCATAAAATCAATGATTTATTTAGAATCTTTCATAATTTGTCAAAAATATGTAATAAGGATTCCAATGAAACATCTAAAAAACTTGTGATTGTGGATTCATTACCCGTACTATGCACAAAAATTGTAAATACGGAGTTAAATCTTATTTTGAGTAATTTTGCGTCAGTATGTAGGTTTCTTGTGAATAATTTTAGAGTTGTTATCATAAATGTGAATACGATAAAATTTGAATATAGAGGAAAAATATTTACCAAAAAAGAAAAACATTTAAATTCCAATATTAAGCCTTCATTAGGAAATTATTGGCTGTGTATTCCAAATATCAGATTATTAATAACTTATTTAGAAAATACAAGGCGAGAAATATCTGTATGGAATAGTTGTCAATTGGAAAATGGAAAAAAATGTTTTATGGATATAACAGATGATGGTATATCTTAGTTGTATTTTTAAGGTTTTAGATTTATCGTGTTGCATAATTGTATTTTTTATTGATTAAAGAAAAATTAAATAAATTTTAGAAAGCAACATTGTTAGTAGCAAAAAGTTAAGTTTTTTTAGAAATACAAATTTTTGAAAAAAACTATATTAATCGATATACATTAACATGACATAACAAAATTCTTTATAAAATACATATTTTAAAAGGCTACCACTAAAAGAGGATTAAAATTTCTGAAGTTTACATTTATTAAAATTCGATCCTCATTTTTTTAATATTAATCATCTTGCGTAACGAGTTGCAATCATGCTGAGACATATCTATAAAAAAATCTATATATTATTAATTACAATTAAAATATTAAATTTATATAAAATTTTAAACTTGGATATTATTTCTATACTTAATACAAATATTTATGCAAAAGATCATATTAAAAAATGTTTTATTTTTTACGTTACATTTTATTTTTAATTGTGTATTACGCTTTTCTTACAATCGTTATAATTGTAAGTTTATTTTATATATATCTCATTTTTCAATAGAGAATTTAAATATACAGCTTTTATATCTATGTGATATATTAATAAATCGAAAAGTTTAAATTTATGCAACTATTTTAAGTGACTTCATCCACAGTCTACTATATATTTTTTAATCATTTTAACAAATTTGCGTTCAAAAAATACCCATTTCTAATTAACAATGTTTTAATTTTTAGACTTTAACAACCAAGTATTATATATGACTAATTTACTTCTTTATTTGATACGTGTTTTAATTTGAGTACATCATCCTTCTTTTCAATTATTTTATAAGAGTTCAGGATTTATACAGAATAAATTGCTCATTTAAAGAAATCATATGATTGAACATAATACTATCGGTTTATTTTTGATAATTCTATCACTTTTCATGAGCTAAAATATAATATCATTATTATTAAAAAAAAATGTTTTTCAAACCTTCCGTATTTATTTTACATCTGTACAAAACTTTACCATGTACATATTCACTTGATTTAGCATCAAATGATATTAACAAAGTAATTAACTTTTCATATGAATCTGTCAAGTGAAATAAAATTCATGTTTCAATTAAAACGTTCTCGTCTAACTTGATAAGTACTTCTCATCTACAAAAATCATAAAAATGATTATTCTATATTGTTTTAAAGATTCATAATTCTTAAATATTAAAATAAATAATAAAAAGAGTACTATTTTCTTTCATAAAAGCTTCGGAAGAATCATTAACTACTGCATATATTTAATTTTATATATATCATCATTTTTTATCTATGTATAAATTTATTTTTAATTACGTAGTCTAATTTTTTTGTGCGTATCGTATAATTATTATACTATCTACAATATTATATTCAGGTACTTGATTAATATTATATCATTTATTTTTAATATGATATTTGTATTTTATTAAATTATCATAAATTATTATAACACTGTTATGAAAAAAATGGTAAATCTGGCATTTTATATTTTTCTAACAATAAAGAAAAAATTGTATCAAACATTTGACAATCAAGTAAACAGTATTAGTGTTACGCGTACAATTTTATCTATTTTTTATATTTTTTATTGGAGCATAGAAAAATATAAAAAGTACAAGATAATTGGAATATCTACTTACCGTTTAATAATACCATTACTTCCAAATGTATCACTAAATTTTAGTCTGAACAAGATGAGTAATTTTTATAGGTAATCCTTCAGATTTTTTACATTAATGTAGATTTATGAATATAACTTTAAATTTAAAACAAAGTAAAATAAGATATTTTAGGTTTAACATGTGCAAAAGAAATGAACTAGCAAGAAAATCGAGCAAATAATAAAATACATTTTTTAATAATGGAAATATTTTAATTAATTTTTTACTCCACTACTTTCTTTTTTATTTCATTAAGGTGAATTCATAAAATCAAAATGAGCATAAAATTGATTCGAATAATTTTTATGGCTATAAAAAAATTTTCATAGGATTATTTTCCATAAAATTATTAAATTCATTATTCGATCGTTGCTAGTCAATTTATTATTATTATTTATTTATGAACAATTTCTACATTGTTCTTCACAATTTTGTACACATATATTACTAACTTATAATCTACAACATAGTTGCACTGTTTATATCTTAATAGACTTATACTTATGTCGTTTATTATTATCACACCTCTCCTTAATGTCCACCACTCTTTATTCAATATGTCACTTTTTTTAACTTGTTTTCTTCTATTTCTACTCCAATGTATCTTATATGGAATATTTATGTAATTCTCGCGGTTTTTCTTTCAATTCGCTTTCGTTTCGTTGTCTATTCTCAATCTGTCTAAAGTCTTTATTCCTAGTCTTCTTTTTCTTCTTCATAAATGTATTTAGTTCCTTTAAAAATTTCTAGATATTATGAATATAATATGTCCTACATATCTGCATTTCTTTAAGTCACTTATGAATTGTTGCTTTTGCCCTAACTTTATTTCCTCTATTTCTTTCCAAATTGATTTTCCTTTGTCTAATTTCTGCAAACCCAACTAACCAATATTATACTAGAACATTGTCCTTTGGTATACGTATTTTTCTCTAACAAATCTATCCCTACATATATAACTTTCTATTTACATTACCTCTCCTAAATCTAATTTTTACACATTCTTTCAGTTTATTATTTTGCCGTATTGGCCGTTGTTATTGTTATTTCTAATATGTTCCTTTTTGCTTCTAACAGAATCAAGACCGAGATAAATTTTTAGCTATATTAAGAATGGACTTAATGTATCTCTCTTCATATTTTTAACTTCCTCGCTGCAATTCCATACCCATATTTCAGCAACACACAACACTATTTTCACTAATCCATTAAATATAATCAGTTTTATCCTGAAACCTTCCCATAATCACCTTTTTGCAACTTGGTAATTTTTTCAATATTCTGTTTATTCTCTGTACTAAAAATTTGATTTACTCTTTATCTTCGGGATTGTATAATAAGATAAAATCTTTTAAAGATTAATTCGTATTCTTAGTAATGTATTTTTCTTATTGTAAGAAGTCAAGAGGAGATGAAAGGTTATATGTTTAATACTAATTAAGCAATTATGATTTCTTTACATTTTATTTTATTTTAAAAGGCTTCAGCTGAAAATGAGTAAAATAAAAGAGAAATAAAGTTTTTTTGCTATAAGAAATTTTTTTTGCTTCAATAACTTGTAACAAGAGATATTGGTGTTGAAATATAAAAAAATTTAGATTAAATGAATAAAAATAATGTAGAATATGATGTATAGATTTATATATTATACTGTTTTTTAAACATTGCATGTCAAATAATTTATATTTTATATAGATAGAAAATATCTAATATCAAAATTTGTTTTTTTAATAAAAATCAAGAATTTTAATTTAAACAGTCTATTTGCTTTTACAGTAATATACATGATAACAATAAAAAAATGTAAGATTTATAAATGTTATTAATTTGAAATTGATTTAAATTTCATGAACTTAAAAAAACAAACTATTTTTTACTAGTTTATTACTGCTATAGATATATATTGAAATAAAAAACAGTTTAGTTGGTGTATTTAAAATTTTAATTTCATTTAAATTATATTATTCAAATAAAAATATATAGTTTTTAAATAATTAGTAAAATAGATACGAATTTTAATTGTTAATAAAAATTTTAAATGATCGTCCTAATTTATTAGAAAAGAAATTAAATATTCAGTTACCATTTAAATGGAAAATGCAAAATTTAATATTAAAGTTTAGCATTAAGAGTAAAAGATTAAATACATTATCAATTTTTTTTTGGATTTTTATAATACTTTTTTGTATTGCTATACATTATTATATGTATTTTTTGTGAAATTGTATTTTAGGTACTTTATAAATGCACTATATTCTTTTTTTTCTAGTTTAATAAATACTATACTGATATTCTTCCTTGAATAGCTTCCATCAAAATTTTTATTTCTTTTGGACGCCATCACATTTTTCCATAATTTTTATATTTATATACTCTCTTTTATTTATATAACACTGTGTTTTTAATTTTATTTATAGACCTCAATTTAATTGTATTTTCTTGTCATATTTTCTTATTATTAATAGAAAATTATTGTTCATAATTTTTTATTTTATTTATTTTTTCCCAAAAGTCTTCTATTTTTTCAAATTTTCCTTTGTAATACAACAAATAATACTCTCCTAGATGCTTCCATTTTACACTTTCATTTTTTTATATTTTCTATCTTCTTTTACTTTCTTCACATTTATATTGAAATTTTTTGCCAATAAATATTTTTTTTATTTCTGATCTTAAGTTTTCAGTTCGCTCTTTTTGTCATCTTAATTTAAATCTATTTATTTTGGTTTCCCATAGTTTTATTTTTTCGTCTTTTTATGTAGCCGTACAGTCTATTTAATGTATTTTGTATTTTTTCTATCTCCAAAAAAACTCTTTACATCGTATACTTCTATATCATGCATAATTAAACGTTTTACTATTTTTTTGCAGTTTTTCATTTTTTTTTCCTATACATACACGAATGACTATTTTATCACTTCAAACAACGAAACACAGCACCTACAGCATTTGTTTTGTTTGACTATTGTTCCAATGTCTCGACAAATACGCAGTGATTATAAAGCAGGCAAACTGCGGCTTCAGCAAACATAAATAGATTTTTTAGGCTATCGTGTAAACGGGAATGGCTCACGTCTGTTCTCGCACAAAGTCTGTGCCGTAAAGAACAAACAAACCAATGACTATGAATGGTTTGCGACAATTTCTTGTTATGTTTACTTTTTATAGATAATTTGACGCCACAGAACAGCAGCATGAGATCGATTAGTTGTTAAAAGGAAATAAGAAAAAGAGCGATGTAGTTGAGTGATCCAGAAGAGACCTCTCGATAGCTGACGACGCAATGAAAAACTGGCTCGCGTAGTACAAAGAAGGAACAATATTATCAATTGTATTTGACTTTGTGATAAACGCTGCTCTTCGAAAATGAAGAGAAACGCAAGCAAACTACTCGTTTTTTTAAAAGCCCTAACAAATGTACAGTAAAAGTATAGCACATACGACAGAAAATTATACGTTGCATATGTCGCTGTAAAGCAATTCAGATACGCTATTTAGGATCGATCCGTGCTTCTGCAAGATCTGGAAGTATCTTATCAAGGCAATGCTGATACCTAATTTCAATGGCCTTTAGAGTTTTTCGCTGATGCGCTTTCTAGGATTGAAGGAGTCATGCAAGCTGTAAATATCGAAAAATTATCAACTTTATAAAGAAATGATGAAGTGTTTATTGCACTTTTGAAAATCAACAGCTTTTGTGTGTAATTAAAGATCATCCATTGTTCCGAGTCTACCGTCGATATTTATTGCGATATTTTGACAACCACTAAAATATTCAACAGTAGAAACGGCCTCGCGTATCCCTATATTCGAGAAGCTAGTCTCCAGTGAATTGCTTGGCTATCAATCGTTACTGCTAAAATAAAAATCTTTGTTGACCGTTTCACACGTTACCCCGAAGCTATACCTCTTCCTAAGATATGTCAACCTAGACACTTTGAAGCACAGTCTACCATCCAATGAAATGGTATATAGCTTGGGATTTGTCAACATAATCAGAAAAGATATATAGAGCGGAAGGTCTATCCGACCAACAAGACACAAAAGTAGAACAATGGTTATGTTCAAATTGGCGACAGCAAACTATGTTTCCTAAGATACGACGCTATACAACAACCTCTGTAGAATTTATATGACAGTTCAAACATAAAAAAAACGATCAAAATATCAACGTGTCGATGGACCAACTTAAACCGGCTCGCGTACTCGACAAAGGAGACATTACACAACATACGCAACACGGAAAAAGAACGGAAATGGCAACGACGAAACTCTATTACCAGTATCGACGGAAAATCTATAACAGCGGTTCCACACAAAATTAGGTAGAAACATGATTACCGAACAGAGTGCAGGCTTTCATTAGTTTCATCAGTAATACGCATGTGTGACAGAACTAATACACTGGAAATATTGTACGAATTAACTAAATAATATTTTAATTGCAAACGAGCGATGCGTAACAGAAACTATATTTCTTCGCTCTCATTTAACAATATTTTGTAAATTATTTTATGTTTTTTAGTATACGTTATCATTCAACGCTATCACTGGTAAGGGTAAGTTCAAAGCCGAAATGCACTGGGTACAGGCCGCTTTAGAGCTTGCGGTAGAGTCTGGGTAGCTACTGATAATGATAAAACAGCGTTTAGCATCTTAGACATTTTTCCTTTCCTATCCTCACCACAAACGCCTGCTGCTCTTTTAACATTTTTAGGGTGCTTGGGCGTACGAAATGCACCACGAAAGGTAATCCAATCCTCGCTCTTCGATGTACGAAGATGAGATTATCAATACGAGCTACTATTACTGTAGAGTAATACTAATACTGTAATGCGCTTATGAATAAATAGTTTTATTTTAAAGAACACATGGACTTTTATTTTGTAGTTTAATTTACCTCCATGTAAAATATTATATTGGATTTACGTCCGATAACGATCGCGATTTAAAAGTCCATATAAGGCAAGTCCAAATATCACGCTTAACCACGTATTATAAACATTATAAAATATGAGTATAAGAAACCAAATACATCAGTAGTCACCTATTTCATATTTTCGAATAAAAATTATATTGATAAGTGTGATCTATACTTTTTCAATATGACTTCAGAGTTTACGTTTTATTTACAATGGCCTCTGAATTTTTCTCTCTCCAACAAACCTAAACTCCTCCTCAAATACACAGCTCAATATTGAAAAAATTTGTAAAAAATTGTGTAAACGAGTGTGTTTACATAAGTGGTAGGTAATTGTACACCGTATTGGTGGCGTATTTGGAGATCTTCGAGGATAAACAGCTTCTTCAAAGTTTATCACGAGTGGTGACAGATGTAACGAGACCGGAATATAATTTAAATTAGTAATTAGATGAATATTCCCCAAATTTATTCCAAATTTTCCCCGTTACGAAAGACTTATTTATTTTGTTTAACTATGAAAAATTTTCATTCTACTTTAAAAAATATTCGTGAAATGGTGTAATTAATACATTTTCGTTACATTGTAACAGAAACAAGAACAGTTCTGTTAAATATCTTGATAACATTTAGTGATAATTACTTTTTTACATGTAGAATAATTGCTAATAAATTTGGTTATAGAAACGTATATTTATGTAATTAAATATAATAACCAATTATTAATTGCAGAAAAAAATTAACCTTATTCAACATGTGTATAAAACTGATTTAAGATATGGATACATTCTGACAATAAAGTTTTACAAAATAATTGAAAAATAATTTAAACAAAAAAACATTCAGCACTTATTATTTTTATAAAATTAAGTATGATACAAATCGTATTCTTTCTTTCTCTGCTTATTTACATTTTTCATTAACAAGACGGGGTATTTGAGTTAATTGTATTTTATTACATTTGTAAACTGTAGATCGATATGTATGGATTTGTCACCACAATTCGACACACATAAACAATCGGTCGGTACATGTGATGATTGCTTTTAAATTCGAAAATTATAATTTACTCAAACAGTTCTCATAGCTACTTATTGATAATCAAATTAGTATAAAGGTAATTTGGAAAATTAAGTAGAAAACAATTACATTATTTAAACTCTATTTTTAATAAATTAAACGGCATTGTAAGATATCGGGAAATTATAAAAATATATAAAAATTCTAAATATAAATATACTGACACTCAAAATTTTAACGCATTTTTTTAAAGATAATTTTATGAAAATTAATGTAGATTATATTATTATTATTATTATTATTATACATTTCACAAAATTTATTAATTTCTTTAAAACCTTTTAATAATTAAAAATAACACAGAAATTTGTTAATACCAATCTTTTTATTGAACTTATTACTGAATTATCTTCTTATTCTATAAAGCAGTTTGTATAAAATACTCTCAGAAAACATTTGTAACGTATTTATTTTGTTGAAAGCAAAAATAAATCGATATAATTTATTATAGAAATAGATTTTTTTTGTAAAATTGTACATATAAAAGATGCAATAGCTTTAATTTATCAAAGATTAAGCTAATATTTTAATAAGAATGCGATACTGTTAAAACAGGGCCATTTATTATTTTAATTTTTTTTGTTACTGAAATGTAACGCAGAAACAAAGTTTTTCTACCAAGATTTTCTAGTAAAATACTTTTGTTTCTTTTACTAAATTATTAAATCTTTCATATTTACAACAAAGAATAAGAAAATTGCAAATGCTTCACTTACTTTCATAAATAAACTACAAAAATTGAACATGTATCCTGAGTGCAGTGACGTCGTGCTCTCCATCGTCTCCCCACTACCTCGACCTTAGTGCAAACTAAGCGAATACGCGATAAACAGAATACACGGCATAGCTTGTAGAACGCAGTATACAATCCGCCGTGAGGCGCACAAGACAGTTAAAATTAATATCACACACGGGCTCCCATTTTACTAGATTTAATTTAGTTAATACTTATTGTTATTTTATAAAATATCTACAAAGAAAAATACCATGGCTTCCTTGGTAGCAGATTATGGCACTTCCTCGGGCTCTGAAAGTGAAAGAAACGAGCTGTCGGATTCAGGAACGTAAGTATCTAAACAAGCTTGTATACACAAACATGTACGTATAGTATATTCACGTGCAAGCTTCCTTTCTCCATAGGACGTTTATAATTTTTTCTAACCTCTATTTCCATGTGTTTATTTCCTTATAATTGATGTTACCTATGCATATGTAAGAGTATGTAAGACAATTGAGTTTTACCAAATTCTTGCAATTCCTTAAAAAAGTTCTTATATTAATTTTTAGCTGATGATTTAAAAATCATTCGATAGAACAGTTTTGTGTAAATTGATGTATTTTAAATTAAAAGAAAGCTTGCAACATAGGCTTATTAAAAATTATATAACTTGTAGTTATATATTATGCAAATTTTCTTTAAAATTAAAAAATATGTTTTTATATTTTTATGAGATGTTTATTATTATTTTTTATTTACAAAGTGTAGTATTTCTATATATAGTGCATAAGTTGATTACATATTGATATTATTCATAGAAACTTTTTAATATTTCTTCAATATAGAATATTTTCAGTATCCATAGGGTAATAATGAAAAATTCTTTTGATTTCAATTTTTCTAATTATAAATAATATAAATCTAATATTCCATTAGACTTGATACTTAATTCAATTAGGTAGTAAAAACTAAATTACATAAAATTAAAATTGTAAACTATAATGATAAAAAAATTATGCATCAAGTTCTAATACTAGATGCATCTTTACAAAATCTTATTTTAATAGAAAAATACAAAATGTATCTAATGAATTATAAAATATTATAAAACACATAAAACCAAACTGATTTTTTGTAATTTGATATTTAATAAATATTAGTTCCAAGGATGAGACGGAAGAGGAGGAAAATATTGAAAATGAAGATGATAACCGGAAAGATACTGCTTCCAATAAAAAACTTCCATTACCTACACCAGACTTTGATGGTACACCTACCATGAAAACTTCAGTCTTCACTAATCCCTTTGTAGAAGCTGAAAAAGCTAAAAGCGCTATTCTTGAAAAACATGTTAAAATGACTCCTACTTTAGATGACACAAAAATGATCAATGGTAGAAAAATCTGCTGGAATTATCGTAAAGGTCGATGTCGTTTTGGTCATAACTGTACTTTTGCACATGATTCTGATCTCCATCGTTCAGCTACTGAATTAGAAGCTATTCGTACTCCCCAGGAAACTATTATATGTCAAACACAGTGTAATAAACAAGTAGGAATAAATGATGATGAAGAGGTTGATCAAGAGAACAATCAAACGCACAAACGTAAGAAAAGACCAGGTCTTAGCCAAACTTTGATACCAGGCAAAAAAGTTTTAAAATTATATAAAGCGCAGCAAACCAAGACGATTAGTAGATAAATTTGAAATATTTCTGAAACTTCGTAGATATTGATTGCATCACAAGAGCTTTTTATAAACATGGATTCTTTTTTTTTTTAATAGAATATCTTTATTTCTGTCACTTTTTAAAACTAAATATTTTAAAAAATAAAAGTTAAATTTTTGTAATCTTTTAAAAAGAACTTAATACCTTTTATTTAAGTATAATTAATATTATTGAGTATTGTTATTAATTTTATTAAAAAATCATTTAAATTTAAAATAAATGCATAAAAAATGACTATTTCAAAGTAAAGAAAAGTGTTCTTGTGTAAATTATCAATCATGGTTTACTCTTTACTAAAAAATTAATAATGTAGATAATTAAAATTGGTTTCAAATTTAGAAGCAATTTGCCAAAAATGCTATAATAGTTATATCAGTGCTACATTCTTTATTACATTTCTTCTTTAAAAATATTAAATACAATTTAATTAAAAAATATTAATATTTTTAAATAACTGCATTAAAAGTAACAGTAATAAGACCATATTTAAAAAAAATTAATTTATAAGCTATTATGAAATTAATTTCAGTTTATAACTACTCCTTCAATGCAACTTTGAATAATTTAAAGTGAGAAATTATTTAGATGAAGAACAGTTTAGAACTGTTTTTAAAATATAAAAGTTTACAACTTAACCTTTCTATGACGGAGAGTGACATTATATATAGTTAAAGTTTGGGTCCAAGTGTTTTTTATTAAAATTATGATCAAATATTATCTATGTAATAAGTATATGTACTATTCATAAATATAACTTAAAAATAAGTATGTTATTTTTTTGATAAAATATAAGAAGGTCTCTTGTTACTATCTTGCCTTGTTAATCATAGCTTCCGTCATTGTAGGGTTAAAATTTAGATAGATATATTTCTTAATATATTAATATAACGTTGAGATCTGTTATGATAACTTTTGTGTAATCTACAAGTTATACTTCCATGCGTATAATATTTACTTCATATTTATAAAAATTGTTATAAGATGGAAAAAGAAAGTACTTTTTTTATTTGAAAACTTATTTGCATTATATAATAATTATGTACTTTTGATACTCGAAATATCTAATATTTTGCTTCGGTTACTATTATATTTAAAGAATATATTATTTATAAAATGACGCAATTTAAAAAATAGAAAGTATTTTCTGCTACATAATTTTTTATTAGAAAAGTATTTCCTTAATGCTCTGTACGATAATTGTATACTTTTAATACTCAAAATATTTAATATTTTGCTTGAGCACTATATTTCGTGAACATGATACGAATTAATCAATTTTAGTACTCGCTATTTATAATGTTATTATTTATCATAAATATTATTTATTTTTACTATGCAGAAATGAATCCTAGTAGAATTTTAATGTTTTTACTTTGACTACTAAATATTGAAAAACTTTAAAATAAGCGAAGAATACTAGTCCTTAGAAAATTATATGATCGTCTTTCATTACGTAGTTATTACTAAAAATTTTGTAAAAAAAATGAATATGGATATATATGATTATTTTGATATTCTTTAAAACAAATTAATTTTATAAAATCCTATATTTCCATAACAGTTTTTAATTTATCCGATTACAATGTAACAATATTTTAATTTAAGAGATCTTGAAAAATTAACATTTATGTAAGACTAAATGAAAGATTTTACTTCCATTTCCTAGTAGAATGTAAATATTAATAGAAATAATTTTGTTTAATCAATTTTATATAACTTATTGTTATACTCTTTGCGCATTTAACAATTTTTATTAAAAAATAAAATCATGTCAACATTACTATTTTGCCTATATTGTTTCATTTTTGTAAACAAATATTAGGATAAAATAATACAAAGAGTTTTCTGCAGACAAATGACATTTTATTCATTCTCTACGTACAATATAATCAGATTGTATGCACAACAAAATATGTACATTTATATTCTGACAAATATTTTCACTGTAACATTCATTGAAAATATAATGTTTCTTCCATTATTTTTCGTATTTCTTTTATGTCACAGGCACTTTATTAGTTGACTCTACCACAAATTAAAGGTTTGCGATTAGTTTTTATATAATGTACATCAGTTTCAAAGATCACAGTAAAACACATTACAGAAGAAATATTTTTTGGTTTCACACTATCCTGATTTTACGTAAAAATTACATAATAATCTTTATGAAATTAATCACAGCTCATTTTATTCAAATGGCCTTTACAGTGTATGCCATTACATATTAAGTGTTTTTTCTTGTTTGACTTAGATATAATTTAAAATTACCAAGTTTTCACTTGAAGTAACAACATGATTTTAAAACAAAATTATTTGATTATTCAATCAGTTAATTGAAATTACATTGGAAGTAAAGAATGATTATTAATTTATAATAGATCAATAGAAATTTTATTGATAAGTACTATAATGTATTTTTTTTATACAAATTATTGACACTTAGTGTACAATTAGATAGTGCATTTTTTTACATTAATATACAAAGTTATTATCAATTATATATAAATTTTATTTTTTCATTTGTGAAAAAGATGTGTAAAAAGACTCAAGACTTTTATATTTAAATTTTGCACTATTTATCTATAAATAAATTTTCATTCCTAAACAAGTATTAAAATTCACACATAAGAAGTAAATTATATTTATTTATTAAAAAAAACCTGAATATGAACTGAATCAAAATTTATTTAAACAAATATTACTTCATATACACTTGTACCCTGATCATTTGATCTAAACAAATTTTTAAAATGATGATTTTATTGCTTTTAATTAAATAATTAAAGTTTTCAAGTAAATTTTTACTTTATGAAGATTCTTATCTGTATGTTAAAACAACTTTAAAGTTATTAAATATAACATATTTTAGCAAAAAATTTCGATAAATATAAATTTAGCTTAAAAAGTCTATTTTATTTAATTATTTTATCATAATCGTTTTATATCAAATGTAAATATGCATTTATATTCATTACAATATTCTGTATGTATTTAAAATTTATTTTAACTGATTGTTTAAAATTAAAGTAATAGATGTTTCTTGGTCATTCAAGTTAGAAATTATAACAAATTCGAATTCATTTATACAAATTAGTAATTAAATTATTGTATTGACACATATCGTAAAAAACTATACAATTAATATTTACTCTGCGAAAATATATTTGTAATAATTCAAAAATATTTTGTGTTGCTAAAGAGGTCTATTTTATAAAATTTTAAGTAATAATTATTAAATTTGTTTTAATTAATTATTAATAAATAAAGAAGACCTTACATTTAGATGAACATACGATATTTCAATATACTTAATGCGAATCGATAATTTTGTTGTTATAACAAGTATTTTTTGTAGTTATAAACAAATTATATGAAATTAAATTCATGTCTTTGTAGTGACTTTAAAATATATCGCTATAACAATTATTAGCTAATAATAATAATTTTTTAACTCTTTAAATTTTTTCGCTTTTCATATTTTATGTTTTGGTAACTTTCAATTACCTCATATTATATAATATTCGCCAATATGATTTTATATGCTACTAGTTTTAATTTGTTTTAAGAAAATCATTTTGGCAATGTTACGATAGAATTATTTCAGTAAACATTGCTAATTGACAAAGATTTTATTTATTTATAAATTATGGATTCCTAAAGTGTTCATTTTTTTAAAACATAGATTTTAGAGGCATATAAATATTATAATTAATTTACAATTAACCACATAATAAAACATACATTAGGGTTAACTTTAAATTTTAATTTAATTTGTCGATAAGTTAATGAATTTTATTTCATACGAATATCTGTAAATCAATTACAATTATATTATAATAAAAAAGCATCATATATTTATCCATTTCAAAAACAAATTTTTATATAACGTGATTTAAGATTCGTAAAATTTAGAATTATGATTCAATAGTATATTTATTTTTATTTTTTTAAATTCATAAAATTTGATATTAATAAAAATATGAAAGATAACGCATTGAAAATTACGTTAAAAATATAAATTTAATTTAAACAATTGTCCATGTTACATTCATTCTAATACTGCAGTAAAATTGGCGGGATATCACTATACATGCAGAGTAGATTAAAAAATAAAATATGAATATACAGGTGAAGATTTTTTTACTTAACCTAAAACTTTTAAAAGTAAATCTTAAAATCAAAGTAGTTCTAAAATAATTTCTTATTAATTGAACCTATTTGCATGGATAATTTTTTTTGCTTATGAAATATCTCAGTTGTATATTAATAGTATTATCCTACTGCTATTTTATGCCATTCACGAGATCTTTTTTATGACTGCCTTCATCAACCTTTACATTTTTTGTATTATTTACTACTACATTACTTTTAAAGCATTCATTTGTTTCTTTTATATTCGCTTGGAAATTTTTCAAGCCTAAACTGTGAGCTGTATCAACTCCATTTTGACAATTTAAAACTTCTTGAACGCAGCTATTCTTACCATTTTGTTTTGCTAATGTATTTGGACCTATAGTATCAATTCCGTTTTTCAATAATGGACTTCTAATTTCACTATTATCACTATTCTTTGAAGTACTAATACCACCTGTAAAATTTTAAAGATATAATTTTTATAAGGCAACGGGTTATTCATCAAAGTTGAAGTATTAATTAAATTATTAATGAAAATTAAATTTTCGAAATTAGTGCGAATTTCACATTTACTTTTTTTCAATTTAATATCTTCTTTCTTGTATTTATTATTGTAAATGAATTTTTATAAACCTTTGTTATATTAAAGCCAAGCTGTTTTAAAAAAAGTATTTAAAAAAATTATATTAAATTAAATTTGTTAATATTTACTTCATTATTTAATTTTTAAGCCTTAATTGTAAACCAGTAATTTTTATTAAGTTATAATATTTAAATCATAAAAAAATACTCACTATTCAAGTTATGACAGTACTTATTAGTACTATTCCATTCTTCACGTAAGCTTAAATTAAACATACTGTGGTCAGGATTTCCAGTAACTTCTTTTTCAATTGTTAAAAATTGAGGCAGTATATTTTGTAATTTATCACTTGGCAATGCTGTATAAGTTTCCAATAGCATTAAACCCTTACATCTATAATTAATAGATAACCAAAAATAATTCTCTTTTTCGTTTTATGAAATGTTAAAATTTGATTAATTATTTACCTTGGATGTCCAGGTTCTCTGTAAATATCTAATTGAAAGTATTGATTATTAATGAGGAAACAACGACGACGTTTGAAGATTGTAAAGTGAGAATCATCTCGTTGAGCTAACATATTCAAGTAATCTCTGTGTGTTAACTGTGTTTTAACTTCAACTACCTGTCCACACATCTTTGGTCGTCTAATCGTATGAATATATGACCAGTGACCTAAAACAAATATATTTAATTGTTTCAAAAGCATATTTTTCACTTCTAACAAACACAATTGCTACGATGGGGCTTTGATTTAGTCGAACTTTTTGAACTATTATTTAGGTATTATTATTTTTTTATTTACTTAGGTAATAACTTTTTGAAAAGTAATTTAGGTATTTGGATATTTTCATATAAAAAATATTGATTTTAACTTAAATGTGTAAAAAATTTAGCACGTGTCTCTTTATATTTAATAGCGTTTTGGGTAATTTTAATGAAATACTTTTTAATTGACATATTTTTCAAAATTCGAGCTATTTGGTCTTTTCAATATAAATATTTATAAAAAAATATTGATATTTCAGTGATAAAATTATCAAATTTATTTCGATTATAATAAATTGTTGATTATTGTATGATTCAACATAATCGTATAACTTTTCTTAAACAGTTCTGAATTCTGTAATTTCTGTACTTGATTTTAATATTAAATTTAATAAATCCTGTATACATTTTTTGAAAAATACATATTTAAAATAAAAATATAAATAAGACACAAAGTAAATTCAAATCAATTAATTTTTTCAGCACATACGAAAAAATAATTGTTTATATAATAATTATAATATACGAATGAAAGTAGTTCTTTAAAGATGGGAAAATGGGTATTATTCATTTGAAAGAATTTTTATTTAAGTTAATTTATTACGTTATTTATTACGTTGTTTAATACGTTAAAAATAGGCAAATTTCTATGAAATATAAGTTACCGAAAATTATACCATTTTGTCCGCGTTTCCTCAGCCTTGCTTGAGTTTTCGGATTGTTGCTTTGCAGGTAGTTGTGAACAACGTCAAAGTCCTGAAACGGTGGGAAGTCGGTATCGACTGGCAGTGGTCCTTTGACCAAAAACTTGACCTTTCTACTGCTGGCCCTAAGTCGATCTCCGGTGTCGATACCGAGCTTCTGACACACACACTCGATCATTCGGCATATCTTGCTTTCAAAGTCCTGCGAGTTGTCGATTACGTCGAAATATGGATGGCCTACCCAGGCGGAGGCTGCCTTGTAGTCGAGCTCACGCGCAAGCTCAATACCCTCGGAACGACAAGTATGATCCTCGGTTGAGTAAAAGTCTTCGGCACCGTTGGCTGCTGATACCATATGGATTATTTGGTTGTAACGCGTATCGCGAAGCTCGACGTTATTCCATCCGTTGGATGCCATCATCAGTTCCCACTTGTCCTTTGAAATGACTGCCGCAGAAAGTGAAAATGTTAAATGGTTCAATTTTTAAAATGAGTTTTAATCTGCTAAGGTTCTCTTTTCTTTACAAAGTATTATTTAAAATTATTGGTATATTGAGATTACTGGTTTGGAGAACATTGCTGTTTTTATATGATTAAAAATAAAACAAAAAACTATCTTCATTTAAATAATTCACAGCAAATGTCAGAAGATGCATTAATTTTTAATAAAATACATTTTATTTTATGCACCTTTACTTTTTATTTAAAAATCTACCGTACAAATCAATAATATAATTAGTAATAGAAATGTATAATAATTATAATATAAGCGACATAAAAATTAACTATAATTACTAATAACAATACGAATAAAAACGCAATTAATTTTGAAATAAAATAAGCAGTCTAAAAATTATATAAAATAAAAATTTATTGTATATTTAGCAATGATTGCACAACTGCATAATAATAAAAATAAAACTCACATGCAGATGCGTCCATAGCACCGCGATCACAAATAATAAGGCAATTTCTGGATAGGCTCTCACCTAACTGGAAAAACGTATTTTCTATTTGGAGCATAGTCTTCAGTAAATTTTCTTGAAACTTGAATGCTATAAAAAATCAGTTAATTAATAGTATTTAATTGTTCATTCTATTAATCAATAACTAAATTATGTATTCGTGTTATTCATTGTTTGTCGTTTTAATACAAATTAAAATTTATTTATTACTTAATTAATAAAAATTAATTTTAAGGATATTTAATAAGTTTGTGGAACAATTTCTTTACAAAATTTTATTAAATGTATAAAAAAAAAGTTTATCATCGTGTGTTAAACTTCATGCCCTTGCGTTTATTAAATTATTAAAATATACCACATATTGCAAATTAATTTTTTCTCTCTCCTTTTTAAATAATTCCCAATTAACAAATTTGTAAAGACTGTATGAGTTTCTATATAATTTTTTATTAAATATATCATTTATTAATCATAATTTAACAATATAATTAAAATAAAAATGTTAAATAGTAAAAGGATAAAATTATAAAAATATATTTAAATTACATACATTATCTATGTATCTAATACAGATTAATTAAAAAAGTAGAATTTAACAATAATTTTCTACAACCTTTTTTAAAACCGATAATTGTTTTATTTAGCCTAATATGAAATTAGAGTTATTATGTATACAATATCATAGTTTTATATATTGGAATGTTTCACCATGATTTAAACATTGCAGTAAAATTAAAAAATTGAGTACCTTCCTGATTGCAATACATTATTTTATTGATCTGACTAAGCGTTGCACCGTAACTAAAAATATTAATTTCAAAATAAAAAAATTCGCGATTCTTTATATTAAGAGCCTAAACTTTTTGTAACATTTTTGATAAGATTAATTTGTTTTATAAATTTCCGTTAAATGGAATTAAAATATTCAATTGTATATTAATATTAATATTGATTAATAATAACAAAAAATTAAAAAAATAAATAAGATTATCATTTATAAGAAAATTTCTGTATAATGTTCTTAAGGGCTAAGCGAGAAGAATAAATATTGTGAATTACACCGATAAATAATAAATAAAAAAACGGAAAAATCTTTAATATATACAGCTAAATTAAATATATTAGAATATAAGTAAAATTTAACGTTTTTTTTAATTGATAACAAGAAGCAGAGACGAATATTGTACAAAAGGTGTGCAACATTGAATTTGAATATACTTTATTTAATATTGATAATAAATTCATTAATATTTCGATGTGTTATTACAAAAATGTATAATTTAAAATATTTAATTAATTATTATATTAAAAATTTCTTAATAATTCATGACGGTGGTCATATTGTTCAAAATACAATATTATGGATCGTATCATATGTTTATAACTAAGTGGAGTGCAATATTAAATACAAATATCTATCTTAAGTAAAAAATGTTAAAATAATAAATTTGTTAATAAAATATATAAATATTGTAAGACTCCCATTTTGTATGCAATATTTGACATAACTATAAAGTATTTCTCAATTAATGGATAGAAAAATGTTAACTAAATATGGTTATGATTCATAACAATGGAGATTGTGCAATACACTACTACTCTATTAACATTCAATGTTTAGATTTAAGGTATAAAGTTCTGGCTAAACTATTTTATAAATGAAAGATATAAAAGTGCATTGATTTTGATGTCAAAATGCAATTAGATACATAAAGATTATATGTAAAACTTGGATATATGACGAATGTATATATAATGTAATGATTCATTATAATTGTAATATTGTTCAATAAACTACTGTACTATACTGGTATACTATTAAAAGTTTTTTAATCATTTATACGCAATTATTTTTTGTGTATATATGTTTTTATATTTAATATGTTAATTTTAAAATGTAAAAGATATTATACATATTAAATAATCGAGAATATCTGTGTATAAAAGTTATATGTAAAGTTATAGTTATTCTATATACAATTAATTTCAAATATTACTTGAGCTTGTACTTAAGCTATTAAAAAAGTTTTTTTGATAAAATTTTTTATATACAAGTATTTTTAAGATGAAAGTAGCAATATTAAACTTTTTTTTCAAATAAATTTTTATCTTTCAAAACAAAATTATTAAAAAAAAATATTCTAGTTTTCATACATAAGAAAATAAATATTTTTTTTATTATAGATGTAATATTATTTACACATATATATAATTAAATCCGCATAATTAATCATAAGACTTTAAAAACCGAAATAAAATAAATATTGGTAAATACACAGTGAAACAGAAAAAAATTGACAATTTTTACGGTACATCATTTGGGATCAATTGAATATTAATGAATGATTCTGAAGTTATTTAAAAATATGAATATTTATACGTGAATTTACCAATATATTGTATTAAAAATTGTTATAGATAATAACGTACTGATAATGACGTTAATCAGAACAAAAAATAGTAAATGAAAAGTAAAAATAATGGAATTGAGGAAATATTTTGATATTCTATTATATTGCAATAAATTATTGTTTTTTTTTTATCAGTTGAGTAATATATTTCGTAGTCAAAAATATACAAATTTAATATAATTTATGTTATAAGAATATAATTTTCTGTGAAAAATAAGTTTTGAATATATTGAAGAATTTTTTAATTACTTTTTTCATTTCTATTCATTAATTCATTTGCAGGCAGTTCTAAAACTAATTAAAAATTAATTTTTTAATTAATTTCATCGGACTTTGTTTATTTAGAGCACATTGTATTCTTCTTTATCAATGAAAAATACTAAAATCATACCACTTGATTACATAATAGCAACCACAATAAACAACAACAACAACAACAACAATAATAATTGTTGACGATTGAATTAGCTGTGGCTGCTTCTCGTGTCCCCGAGCATATTAAGCGGCTCGAGGTCGGAATGAACAACGCAGGTAGGCGACCTTTGACCTAAGCGGCCGAGCGAAGAGGATTATTCCCGAAACAAGTTTTTCGATAAATAAATTGCACATTGAAGCCAAAAGAAATGACCGATCCTCCGCCCACATAATTAGAATGTATAGGTTTTTCTTCCTGCTTGGCATACAAGAGCTTTTATGCCAAGGAACTCGTCAAATTAACGTCCATTGCGACAGTGCGGGTAATAACCGAGTTTTTGAAGCTTTCAATAACAAAATAGTAAAGGAAAGAAACGGAAGGGCAGCGGCGGAAGGTGTTCAAAGTAACCGACTCGCCCTTTACTTTTCTCCTTAGATTGTGTCGTTAAATAATCAGTGATAGGCAAGAGTAGACGAATAAAGTTTAATATTCAGTCTAAATAAAATAAAACTCGTTTTCGCATCTTCTACCTTTTAAATGTACAGATTTTTTCGTCAAGTTTATTGTAATTATAACTCGATGTTCAATCAAATAAATGGTAAAAAATGTGAAAGTAAAAACAAATTATGAAAATAAAACTGAGCTTATGAAGATTTATAACAATAAAAACGAAAGAATATAAGATATTGGATAGAATAAAAGTTAGATTAGAATATAATAAAAAATGGTACATAAAAATCTGGGAAAAAGTAGCGTGAAAAAAAGTAAATTAAAGTAAATTAGGAGATAATAAAGAAAGAAATGATATAAATTCTGTAAGACGGCAAGCGAAAAGTTATAAAGAAAAAATATATTAAAATAAAGTTAGGTGTAAATAAAAAAGAGGTTTTTAAAAAAGTATAAAAGAGATACAAGAAAAAAGATAAATAAAAAATTACTTGTGTATAATGAAATAATGAATTGATGGTCTCAAACGTAAAGAAAGGATTAAACTAGAACATGACAAAATAAAGAAGTGTGAAAAGGAGAGGTATGTATTTTTTAATGGTCAAAAGAATAGCGGGTATTTATTTGCATACTCTAGTTAGATTGGATCATAAGTAATGAATTATAATTCAACAATTGACATTAAAATTAGAATAGTAAAAATAATAATTAAAAGAAAAAGATAACCATTAAAAAATTATATTTTGAAAAAATCCTCGGATGCTTTACTATATACTGAAGAAAGAAATTTAATAAAAATGAAAGCATATAAAAAGAGAAAAACAAATAAAGAGATCGGTAGAAACAGATTTGGATAAGAAATTTAGAAGAACAGGTGCAAAAAATAATTCTAGAACGTGTAAAAGGAAAATTATTTTTTTAAATATGGAAAGTAGCACGAAAAGATTTAGAATGAAATTTTTTGCAAATTGTAGAATAGTTAACGAAATACGAGCAAAAAGATACTAAATATAAAAAAATACAGAATATATAATAATAACAAAATTAAAATACAATAAAACCAAAAGAAGCATAATACAAGAAAGAATAGTACAAGAAGATAAAGTTTTAAAAGAAAAAAAATATTAATATATTGTACAATGTATAATGGACAAGAGATAGAAGTATTAATAATTTTTAATGAGAGAAGAACAAGAATATTATAAATTAAGTTCCGAAATATAAAATTATATTATAATTGTACATACTGCTTATGAAGAAATAATATATTATATTAATACAAGAAACAATTACATTGTTAAGACTATTTGTGATAGTTCGAATAATAGTAGTTATAAACTTAATAATAGTAAGTTATAAACTAAGTATAAGAAGAGAAAAGTTTATTCTTTAATTAATTTTAACTTTTATTAGAGATGAATTGATTGAAAAATGAATATGTATTTGCAACAAATAATTGTACTAAATTGACTTTATCAATGGAATATTTTCAAAATATATCTATGCAGCGTCCAGCATGAAATGTTAAATATGAATCAATGATAATTCAAAATTGTTGAGAGTATGTTAGATTCATAATAAAACAGAATTTTTTCAATGACTGTTTGTAATACCGATTAATAAATGATATTTAAAATATATTCAAGTTTAAAGGAGACTATTGATATAAGATGGTTTCAGGTCTTTTTATAATAACAAATTTCATTATTATTAAAAAAAATTGATTTAAAGAGAAGAATGATTCATCATTTTTATCCCCATTCTTAATTTTTAATTTAGCTCTAAATTTACTAAAAAACTATTAAAAAGGTTATAATGAATTTTTATGCTGACACGTATAAAATATTTTGTAGAATAATTTGTATAATTTTATAATAATATATGACAAATTTGATTGGTTAAGCTGTTTTACTCGTACAATAAAAGTTCGCAATTAAAAAATTTTATTTAATTCTAAGTACATTATTATTTTCAAATATAAAATAATATAAAATTCTAATATAAATAAACTTCTATATTTGAACAAAGCAAAAATATCAAAATCATTAAAAAGAATTTTTTTAAATAGCTATTTGAATATAACAAAAATATTTATGAAAAATAAATTAAAATTGTATTTGTGTTCTGCTTTTATAATTGACATAAATACATTTCTAAAATGAAAATACATAATTTCTTACTTATTAGTGAAACGATTACTTTTCATTTAATTCAATCATCATTTAAGTATATTTTCTTTGATCGAATAAACATTAATAAGGATCAGACAAAAGAAAAAAAAATTAAAAATTAAATTCCTAGTAAGCGTAATTTTGTTTTGAGAATTTATATGTAGATAACACAGCATATCGATAAGATATTTATAGAAATAATTACATATAGATATATAAATATGTACTAAATATATATAAGGTGTACAAAATATATATAAGATATACAATATATATATATAGAGAAAGAGAGAAAGAGAGAGAGAGAGAGAGAGACACACACACAGAGTAGATTGACTAGTGAACTGTATTTGAGAAGAAAGAGTTGAAAAGGTCATTCAAGGCTGATGTTGAAATTGCTATTAAGCACAATCGAGGAAAACGAATAATCACTAATAATCATGGGACCAAACAACTTTTTAACTCGCTCGTTAACTCTTAGTGTTACGATTACCCTTGTGAGTATCATATATTCGTTAAAAAAAAAAAAATAATAAAAAATCAAGAAACCATACATTTCGTAGACACATTTATATGTATAAGTATTGCACGTGCACATATAAGGAAGCTTATATTTTATCACTTTATTTCCGCACGTATTAAATACAAGCATGACATCTGTAATCCATACAATCGCACAGGCAAAATTTTAATAGCGGACCAAAAATGTCCCCATTAATTATATCCCTTATGTCATTTTTTTATTACTGTATTGTTGCTTGTTTTAATCATTATTTCGACAGAACAAGTCGACCGCGTACATCATGATGGTTAGAGGCAATAAACATGATTCTGTGTACATAAACCCGTCTACATACTTGTTCTTCTTTCTTTTTCAATCACTCTCTTGCAAAAATATATTAAAAAAACGTAATAAAGAAAATGCTACGTTTCTTGTTCTACCCGTTGTTAAATAAATTTATATATTAAAAAAAAACAAAAATTAATTATTACATAAATGAACATTATAGGTAACGAAATATTAATACAATAAAATTTTGCATATCGTTTTTTGACATTATAAAAAATAATTAAAATAACAAAATCATTCTAATAACTTTATGTAAAAATTTTCCAATAAAAAATTCTTCAGAACAACCATCGATTTATTCTCTATTATATTATATCATTATTAAAAGTCAATATACTATTCAATAATCCTACTTTATTTAGAATTTAATTTGTTTATTAACTAATATGCAATATAATAATAATAAGTAAGAATTTTCTGAATTAATTTTTATATATTAAAATATAAGAAGTATTTACGCTAATTTTTTTTGGAGTATTTCTTTATTTTAATATGTATGTATTATACAACAAAAATTTGACATTTTCTTGGCATCATACTTTTCCACTAATACGTTGTAATCTTTTATTTATAAACGATTAAAAATAAAAATTTCGTTGGTTATCATGCAATGCGGATAGTCTTTATGATATTATATATTTCTTTATTTCTTATTGCCTTTAATATAAGTGTGATATTGATGGCGCACCTATAAAATTTTTTTGTGAGAAAAATTTTGTTACAACTTATTAAAAAAATAGCTGAAATGTACAAAAATATAATTACTATTTTGATTAATAATAGTGATATTTTTGAGGAAATTTTGTTCGTTATTTTTAACATTGATATTTTAAATTAATTATGCAATTAGGTATATTACAAATTGCAATGAATGTTAACAAGCTTTTAAAAAATATATAAATTGTTAACGAAGAAAAACTAGGAAAAATAATATAGTCATTTGAAAGCATTTTCTAAGTGTTATCATTTAATAATATTTGATATATTAAACGTATAAGTGAGATTTTAGAAAAAATGGAACCAATATGATAAATTTTTTTTTTATTTATTTATAGAATTTCGTTAACTTTGTATAAGGTTGATACAATTCCTCTAGCGTTAACACGCTAGATTTATAAATTTCTTTAAGACAAATTTAATAAATAAATAAATTAATAACTAAAATAAATTTTACATAGATTTCAGAAAATATTTTTCGTTAATGAATACTTAAAGTACCATAACATATTAAATCAAGTTACAGGATTGTTTCGAAATTCTTATGTAAATAAAAAATCTTAAATAAAATTGACACTTGTTCAAAATTTTTACCTTAGTAAAATATATGATTTCATACTATTAAGTACAATAAAATAACCATGAAGCATTAAATAAATCTTAATCTAGCAAGACACAAAGTATTTCTATTTAAATTTGTTATTTATGCTATCAAGTGAATAACTATAAGTAAGCCTTGAAATTGATTTATGTAGTAAAAAAAACCATCACTGGTTTCCTTCTGTTAATTTAACATAGCAAAAAAATTACAGAACAGGAAAAAAATTAATATAAATAATTTAATATGTTTTAAAAACTTTTTTATATTATGCAAATTTCAACAACCGTATGACAAAAATAATATAAAATCAAAATTTTATTGGAAATAGCTTACACATTTACTTAGAAAATATTTCTATATTACATGTACATTCATAAAAATTCATAATACTAGTCATTTTTTATTACAAAAATTTAATTTTTCTGTACAGCAATATATTTAATTTATTCAAATATTTTTAATATTATTTTAATTTATATTTTATTTTCTACATTTTAAGAAATTTATCAATTTGATTTCAAAACTATAAATAGAAACAATTTTATTTGCATTAAAAGCTAATTCTTTTAGTTTTAATGTTTACAGTCGTAAATTGTAAAACTTTTTCATCGCAGATTAGAATATACCAATAAAATTTAATAAACTTCGTATCATTTTATCTATGAATACTTATTCATGCGTTCTAAGTAATAAATTAAATTGAAAAAAATTTAATTTTGTAGCCTTTTCCTCAAAATTTGTTACAAAGTAAGGAGAAGGGAACATATAAATATTATTTATAGAGAAAAGTAATATTAATGAATACAGAGTGCAAAATATTTACGCAAGCATTTAAAAATAGGATAGAAATTTATATAAAAATAAATAAAAAATAGTGATACACAGCTTGAATTAAAAAAGACAGAGAGAAGCAATATAAATATTAAAAAAGTCCAATAAAAGAGTAAATGAAAAGAGAAAATGCACAGGTATTTTTCCGTTAAGTTCTGATTATTTAATATACCATATAATAGGAACATCGATTGATAAGAAGAATGAAAGAAAGTGAAAATATCAAGAAATAAAATATGCAATACAAAATAAATCGGTAAAATATGTTAGATATATATATATATATATAGTTACACTTTATTATTTTTTAATTTTTTTTTTTTATAATTATAAAATTAATTTTACAATTTATTGGTTTAAAATATTAAATTACGATTATATGATTCTTAATATTTTACCAAGTAAAATTGATAGAGTAATTGTTTTCTCATTGATTATTTATTAGTTACGAAACAAAAATTATTATTATTTTGTATAAAAAATAATTATGAATATTTGTATAAAACTTGAATATAAATTTTCCTTTTTTGAGTTTTTAGTTTACAAAGAACATTCTTCATTATATATATTATATATCTAAAAAATTAATTGTTATTATATTCATTTATAAAAAAAATATAAAGAAACGTATAACAGATGTTAATTGACGATAATTAAAAAAAAAACATTTTTTTTCAATGTTACTTGTAAAGAATATTAATTAATAATCTTAAAACTTATAATATGAGAATAAACGATTTATATTATTTTAATTATCTATGCATAAGTATATTAAGAAATTTGAGTTAAAAAAATATATGTTAGAACGATTACAACTATATTAATTATAGAATCAATTATTTTCTTGTTATATTATTATCAACAATGCATTTCCTTTCATACATCAATATATCCTATTGGAAGGAGCCCAAGAATTTGTTAAAACAAATTTATATTTGTTGCATCATGTTTTTAAAAAGAATGTTCTCAAATTTTATTCATCGTCATACGACTTCTTATGTTATTATTTATGTTGGGATTACAGCCAAAAAATAATGAAATAAAATATGTAAAAAGTTCATTACATGCAATTGCAAACACGCAAATGAAACCTTTTAATACACCATCTTAAATCAATATATAATTTTTTGCATTAATTATACATACTTTTCCCTAACTACATCAATAAAAATTTGACTTGAGTATTGGTAAAATAAATATTTTTTAGTTATTTTTTTATGGATATTGAATTCTATAAAATTATCCATATTATAAATGAACGTACTCTTTTAAAATGTAATCTTTTAAAAATATTTAAATTAATAATTTATTTAATAAAAGTTCAGATAATAGGTTTAAAAGTATTTTTGAATAATTAAGATATTAAAAGTTTTTGTTTCTTTTCGAAATTATGTGATTGAAATATCTGACTATTCGCTTTTTATCAAAATGAATATGATATAAATATAAATTAATATGTACAATTTATTTTAATCATCATTTAATTAAACGAATATAGTATTTTGTAAAAATTTGAAATAAAATAATATTAAGTGAATAATCATACCGTTTTCATAATATTAAATTGATCTTAATTAAAAGCTAATCGAATAAAAAAAGATTCGTTTAATTTTTTTTAAAATTGAAATAATAATCTTAGAAATGTATGTATATATATTTATTAATATTAAAAATGAATTAAAATATTAATTATATAAATTAGCATATTTGAAAATTAAAAAAAAACAAATAAATAAATCATTTAAAATTTATAACTTTCATATATTGATTTATTACTTATAAATACCGAGTAAAATTGTTTACTTGAATTTATGTATACACAATAAGTATGTGAAATATTTACGATATAATAGCATTTCATAAAATTTTTAAATTATTACTCAATTATTTTAATACAGAAAATTAAATTGCACAATAAAATAATAATCTAATTTAGCCGCAAAAATTTAATTGAATAATTAAAAAAATTAGGGAATGCTTTTTTAAAAATATTCAAGTATAACAATAAAATTAAAGAAATGTATGAAAGAATCTGATTTTAACAACTTTACAATACATTATACTGTTTAATGGCTATAACTCAGTGATCCCTTAATATTTCAATGAATCTATTTTAATTAAATTACGCGTACTGAATTTTAAATGCTTTAATAAATGTTTTAAAAAACTTTCATTTAAAGTTTATTATAAATAAATACAAAAATCGTTAAAAAAAACTTTTTTTATTGAAAAAAACAAAACAGTTATTTTCAGTTTTAATTAAGATTTCAACAAATGATTAAGAAATTTAATTTATTTATAAAAAAAAATAAGTGAAAAAATAATTCAAATACGAAATTTTTTTTTATTTTTATCGTCCAAGTTTCCATGAACAATAAAATTAAGATAAACTAACACTTAGAAATTGTATATATAAAATACTATATTATTTTGATTATAAAAAATATATATATGTTTCAATATATGTAAAGACGTTAATGTTACTGAACTAATTAAATAATTTTATTTTTTTTTCATGTTTTAAAAATTTACTTATATTAATTGCTAAAAATTATTATATTATTACAAAATAGCTTACATATCAAATAACGATTTCACTTCTATAATTAAAAATATCATTAATAAAAATAAATATTTTGTATTCAACATATTTAATATATTTATAAATTAAAAATAGAGTTTAGTTCTATAAATCAACCTCTTATAATATTTGTTAAGAATGTTGTACAAAAAATTTTATAGGTATTATAGCTTTAAAAGAATTTATGAAATTTTTCTCCAAGTTGTCGAAGTAAACATTAAGATAAAAAATCATTTACAAAAAAAAATGCAGAGGATTTTTTCCCATGCAAGATATAAAAAAATTGTAAATAATTATTTTTAAACTATACAAAGTTTAAACATTTTTAATATATACTCTCAAACATATACAATATTTCTATTATTAAATTTGCTAACGTAAATTAGTCTGATATAAATTAATAATCATCATAAATTTTGTTTTAATTTATCCTCTTTACGTATTAAAAAAGTAGATTCTTTCTTGCAAATGAGAAAGTTGAAGATATGCATTAAAACTAAATTGATAGTTATTCCAAAATTTTGAATAATAATTTTTAGATATTGTTTGATAAAGCGGAATCAATAATAATAACAATTCAAATTTAAAGAAATGATAGATTTTAAGTCAAAGTCTAAAAAACTATTTTATATTTATTTATTTATCAAAATATAAAAGTAAACTATTTATCATTTTAAAATCTATATATTGATAATGTTAGAATAAAAGTTTTTTTAATACGTATACAGTAAAATATATGATCAGTATAATTTTTCATCACTGCAAAGTTTTAGACAATAAAATTAATGAACTATTAAAAGTAATCAAAATCATTCATAACCTTTTCAACTACTTATTTATTTATTTTTAATTAAAACTTGTATTTATTAGATGCTTGTTTTCTCATTTTCATAATGATAAAAATAATGAAATATAATTATATATCTATTATATATATATAATATATCTATATATATATATATATAATATATATATATATAAATATATATATATGTATATATATAAATACACAAACTGATTTTTATTTTTTAAAGCAGTAAATTCACGTCATGCAGTAGTTATATCATTATAAAAATAAGTCAATTTTCAATACAGGATTTTATTATTAAAATTTATACTATATGGTATAATAATAAATCATTATATATTATACATAATATATTACATTTATCTGATACGTACATAATCTTAATAAAAAAAATAAAGTTATACTTATAGTTTAATCATTATTATTCTTTACATTAGCAATTAATGTTCATAAAAAAAATTTTCTAAGAAATTAAAAAAAACTGTAAATAATATATTGTATAATATGGTTCATGGATATGAATTTTTTTATTTTTCTAGATTTACTTACTAATGAACAAGGGCATCGTTTATTCAGGTTAGTGTATTATAAATATTTATCAATTATATATGATTCTAATTTAAGACAAAAAAACTTGTATTGTTTCATGTGTGTTATCATGTTATTAAATAGTACATAAAATTAACTCACCCTGTTCTGCATTCAGGTCTGTAAATTTGATGCCGCCACTGAAATTGAAAAAAGCAGACCGAGGGTGAAATTGCAGCCTAAAAAATCTGCTTCCCTAACTACAATTTTCAACTTTTTTCTAATTGAATGACATTACTAATAATAATGAAAGCGCGACAGTTTATAAATAATTATTATTATTTTGTAACTAATTATTACTTTAATTATTATTACAACTGTAATAAACTTAGAAATACGAGGATTAACTTACACGACAAACTTAGAAAAAATTATAATTAATAAAAAAAAAATAGTATTTATGAATTGTAAACCTGACATTTTTTATTATAACACATTAAATATAGCAAAATTTAAATTAAAAAAGAAATATCATAATATAACGTGACTAGACTATATATAACGCAAATTCGTATTGAATATGAAGAAAAAATACGTTCTAAGGTATATCAGGTAATTTTATGCATCCACAGAGAATTGTAAGCAGATTATTACTAAAACTTTTATGAAATTGATTACAGATTTCTTTCATATTTTATGCCCAAATTTATTTATCTATAATATCTTTCATTTAGCGATTAATCATAAATGTTAGTGTTTTCCCCAAATTAAACAAATGAATTGTATTAAAATGTGAAACATTAGATAAATTTAACGATTAAATATTTCAAGATAAGATAGTAGAAAAACTGTATTGTTATTGAAAGAATGGTATTCGAATGTATTTTTTAATACAAAATATTTAATATAAATCTGCTTTTTCGGGAGATATTTTTTCGACTTTTTTGGAAATGCGAAGTTTGTTAGCGTGTAATTCTGGCATACCTGAGCAGCACAGTCGCTGTCTCGGGAACACGGAACACCTGAAAAAGAAGACAACCACCACTCGATCGAATCCACAACGAAGGTGACAACCCCAAAACCAGTTTATTTTTTTTTCATTTTTTCATAGCAATTTTTTTTCCCAGTTTGATAATATAATGATAGTCGCCGACACTCTTTACGACGACGACATCGAAACAGTGTCGAACTGTCATAGAGTATAAACCAATAAGATTTGAGTAGGTACATGCATGTTGCTTTTGGTACATAATATACATACATACATACATACATACATACATACATACATACATACATACATACATACATACATACATACATATATATATATATATATACATACACATATTAAATTCTTAAGTTTTCATTAAATATGTTACCTGTAAATTTTATAGATAAAATTAAACCAGATATGATCTCAAAAGCAAAATATATTATTAAAATAACAATTTGGTGTATTTTGTATTTAATAGAATTTTTTATTTTATTATTTTCAACGGAACATTTAATAAACAATATATTTCATTATTTTATTATTCATAATTTTATTACCAACAATATAAATGCCTGATTAAAATTTAATTTAAAACATGTTATAAATCCGTTACGATTATATTTATAGACAGGAGTTTTTAACAATTATTTATGTACATTATTTTATGACTTTAATTTTATTATGTAACAAAGCAACTATGCACCAGCTTTTATTTAATATTAATATAAATAAATTTATACATTTGAATAAATTTTGTAGAATGAAGAATACTGAAATAATAGAAATAAGCATGATGATACAGATTAAAACGAATAAATATCTTATATTATTACAACTAGTATTCCTTTTAAATACAATAAAGTTTAATTAAAATGTACATTAAATCAATTTTGTGTATTACATTATTGTAAATACATTTTTTTGTAATTTAAATTTATTTCGGATAACAATATTCAACACTTGCTGTTGGCTAGTTTAACGTTGCTTACTGTACTATTTCCTGTCTGTTTGAAAAATGTTTAAACAACTTTTTTTACTTAATAAATTGCGTATTTTCTATGAAAGCTTAGGGACCTGTGTTAAAAACTATAAGGAGAATAGATGCAACTTTCAATGCAATTGAATTGAATTTGATGAACTCGAGCATTTAAATAAAAATTTATTTGGTTAAATATTCTAAATTTTAAATATCTTAAAATTTGCAATAATTCCAGATTCCAATCTCTCATTTACAAACAATATTTTTATACGAATATATATTTAAAAAAGGAAAATTTAATGTATTAATTGTACGTAAACTTATAGAATTTTAAACGAAACAATTTAAATTAAATAACTTATTATTGAAATTATAGTTGTCAAATGTTTTATTTTAATGAAAAAGAAAATAATAAGATACTTTATTAAATGTTCGCATGTTGAAAGAGGAATGTATAATTTATTACCCTCTAATTCTACAAAAATAATTAATAAAATTAATAAAATCTCAGATTAATAAAAATTTAACAATGTGTATTAACTGTTACAAATAAAGCAAACATTTTAATAAGATATTTAAATCATTCAAAATAATGTTTATAAACATTTAATGCATTATATTTTTTATCTTTTAAATGATCGTTAATTTTTTAGAATTAACCTTTTTATCATTTTAAAATGATGATCAGTTCAAATATAACATTACACGTTCTGTCAAGTATCAATGTAATGTGATTTATATCTCAAAAATTTCATATCGTTATCATATAATAGTTTGTTTTATTGCTGTAAGTATTTGTAAATTACTATTCTAAATGTTCAATGATATTCAAATAACTATTATGAATATATAAAACTATCTTTTACTTAATGCTATTTATCTAAAATTTATAATTATAGTTATATTTTAAAAAAGAATATTTTAATAATATTATTCAAAATTCATTGTTTATTTAAAAAATATATAATGATTGTAACTTTCAAATTTTTTTTTATGATAGAAACATTAATACTTACGATGAAAAAACTAATGAATGGTTATATAAAAAATATTTGTAATGACGCAACATTTTAAAGCTACTTAAATTCTAAATGTATGAGGTATATCTCGTAAAGTTTCTAGTTGTTTCTAGTTATGGTTAAAATATAGAACAGAAAATATGGAATAGATTAACTTTATTCTTCTATGCACATGATCTTTTCTTGATACTAAAACACAATCATTTTTAATCATAATACACAACAGAAATAAAACAGAGTATTTAAAAGAAAAAAAGAAAAATGTATGTAGAAAATGAAAGAGAAAGAGAGAGAGAGAGAGAGAGAATCGAAACGAAAATATTAGCAAGATAAATAGAATAATTTATGAAACATTTAATGATATAGAAATAAAGGATATGTAGATTATGCAATAATGACAAGGACACAATAAATAATTATTAAAAAATCATAATAATATAGGTTCAATTCAAAGAATTAAAAGGAAATAATAAAAAGAGAAAAATAAATTTCAATGTATTATATAATATTCATCGGAGTAGAAAAAAGAAACAAAAGAACAAGAGATACACCATAAAAAGAGCTATATTAGAAGTAAAGAAGAAAAACTCCAAATAAATTTAAAAATAAAAATAGACAAATTGCGTGAAATTATATAAAATAATGTAATTTGATTATATTACAAAACCAATTAAGTTGGTCTGATTTATAAACAGATTCGAACCAACTTTTCCTGAATCAATTAACATTATTAGAATACTATTATTAATGCATTTGTTATTGATCCGAAAAGGCTTAGACCACTTTGTCGTCGTCAATTGTGTTCTCGTGGTCGGTTAGAAATTTCCATAACCTAATTTTAATTTTCGTTAGCTACTATTGCATTTGATAATTATATTTGATGTTTTGTTACATAATATTGGTTGAACTTTTTACTTTGTGTTTTCACAATACGTTATTTTGAAATAAAAAATATAATCAAAACTTAAAAAAAAACACAAATATACGAGTGCAATTGTCGAGTTAACATTAATAACTTCATATAAATAGTTTACCGTCAAACATTCGATCATATAGCTTGAAATATATATATATATATATTGTGCACAGTCTTATTACAGTCTTCATTATTGTGTAAAACGTAACTGTAATGTGATAATAGCTTATCAATGACACATAAGACTTGGAATACTGTGTGCTCAAGATATTTTTACATTCATAATATAATTTTTTTTAAAACAAATGCACATATTATGGATCTAAAATATCATAACTGTACTACCTATTTAGAAATATATATGCAGCTTACAGATATGCTACTTTATTAAAATGTCATTTTTGATAATAATGTACTTCATTAATCATTATTATTTTTAAGATTACAGAAACATTATATGCAGGATATTAGGTATTTATGAAATGATTTAAAAGTCTATTCTTTTCATTATTAAATAAACAATAATGTAAAATTACACTTGACTACGATCTCCTTAAATGATGATTGTAAACAAAACAACTATTTATTAAAATAATTCAATAATGAATTTAACAATTGATGAAAATCAAATGATATTTGTCTTTAGAGATTTTATAAAAGTGAAAATAAACAGTGATAATAAAAATGCCATGTAGTAGTAGATGCAAATATAATAGTCAATTTAAGTTACTGAATAAACTTCTTTTAACCGATAATCAGGGTTCGATTTCGTATTTATATATTCATTGCGTCTCTGTTTAAAAAGCCATTTATCTGTTTTATCAGGTTACATAAGGAAAAAATATCTTAAAAGTACTATTATATAAATAAAAACACATTATATAATGAATTGAAATAAATGTGAAAAATACGACAGATTTATTTTTCATAAAAGATTCCAAGAATCCAATAATAAATTCGCATTCTTCGTTAAATGAAAACTAACTTCAACTTTAAAAATTCATCGATATATTTTGAATTCAAATATTCTCTAAAATACTACGTAAAAACTTGTTTCAGGTTTATTTTTTACTGATTCTTACAATTCTAATGCCAATACGTAAATTTAATAAAATTAAAAAATTATTAACTTAATTAACGAATGATATTACAAGCTAGATCAAAATACATTTCGGAAGTTTATGATTTATGAAATTGAAAAAATTACTTAAATACTAGTAAGACACAGTATTTAAATATTTTCTTTAAAACTGAACTAATTTTAAAATCCATTATTCCGTTTACTTACAGCACAAAACGTTGATATTTTTAATTTAAGACGTCTTTATATTTAAAATTAGATTTAAAATTATAAAAAAAAATTGAATATTATATTACTTTAAAAGAAGTTATTTTATCTATGCTTCCTATCTTACATTTATATTATTTTTATATCCCTTATTCTTATTCATTTTTTAAACTAATTTTCGTATTTATTCTTAAATTTTTTTAAATTATAATTCTTACATAATAAGAATCTTGACATTATAAGCTCAAAACGGTATTCAAAGTATTTAAGAGTATTAAAGAGTACATATACAGGTCTTATTGGTTTATACGGATTCTTCTTTATTTACTCAACATATCAAATGAGTCATCTAATTAATAAAGTAAACTAAGTGTTTAACAAGTAAAGGGCTTATTATTTAAAAAATTGAAAGTAGGAGATAATGAATATACGGTTTTCAATTAAAAAAGATGACTGATTTTAAATTATTCCTCTTTAAAGATATTCCTATACATGTGTATACATATGTCTGAAAATGCGCGTGTGCACACAAATATATACACACACGCGCACATTGTTTTGTATCTCTAATATATACATATATATATATATATAAGAATTAAAAAAATAAAAAAATTCTGCATCGAATAATTTCGACAATAATTATTTTGTTAATTAAAAAATTAAAAATTATCCTATTAATTTCAAGGAGGAATGTGAAAAAACTATTAATGTAAAACACTACCCACCTTCCATCCTAAATTCTCAAAAAATGTGCACAATCTAGTTTGTCCAGTAGTTTTCCCTCCGCACGGTCCTAAAAAACAAAAAGTAAATATTGGTACAAAATTATAAATTTAAACTTTTTAAGGATAAGTTCTTTCGACAATAATCATATTTCAAATTAAATCCATAAATTACTTTAGGCATGTATAAGTAATTATTTAACTGTTCTTTATAATAAGCATGCAAGTTAATATGAAAGTTCTTTTTTCCAGGAAAAATACAGAATGAATTTTGTAGCATCTTCCTCTGGAAAATAAGGAAACTAAAAGTGTAATGTTAGTTAAGAATGTGATCTCCGTGGCAGCATCAAAGTATTGTGTTTTTTTTTAAATCATACATTTTTTACTTGAAAACCAAATCACACCTCGTACTATTGTTAAATTAGTAAACACAACAAAAAAAGAATTTTTTTTATCATTATCGATAATTTAAATATATATAATGTTCATATAGAACAGATATTTCTAAATATTTACATCCTGGATTTAATCTTTTTTTTTTTTTAATCTAGTTAATCCCGTTCATAAAATGTTACAATACAAACAATTGGAATAATATTAATCAAATATTGTGATTTGCGTATTTTAATGGAATAAAACTGCTTGAAATTTCTATTAATAAAAAGGACTGCGGTTACATTCTAAGTTGATTTACATTTTTTGTTTTTATAAAAGTATAATCATAGCTACTATATCGTTATAATTGAATATTACTGCTTTACATCTTTAACATAAAACATTTTATATTGACGGCTCACTCATAAATGCGTACAATATTGTTATTAACTTAATGTGCTTAATTTTAAAAAAGTACTTAAATATCATTAGCGCAGAGACCAGAAAGAAGCAAAGCGAAAGAGAGGCACCATCGTACGAGGGCAGTATGTATAGTAAAGTAAAGAGAAAAAAGAAATGATTGGTAAAATTCTATGTGCAAAATGTAATTTAGATTTAGGCAATTTAACAAAAATGTAAATAAAAATGTATGAATTATAAATAATAATAATGATGAAAATAAAATAAGTATGTTAAAGTTATATTAAATATATCTTGTCGTTAAAGAAGCCCATTTCACGAAAATTATAGACAATAAAATATTTCGGAATTTTCTTAATACTGTTTTACTTTATTAGTTATATTAATAAAACAAAATTAGTTAAGTAGTTCATATACATTAAAAATCAAGCAAGGATAAAAAATGGTAAAACATTGTTTATAAAAATAGAAATTAATTTTCAACGTAATTAAGCGCGCCGCGTTCGTTACTTTATGTTACCACTCTCCTGTTAAAGCTATATGAAAATTCGGTTATTTAAACGTGCTGTAATTGTATCATGTTTAATTATTGCATCAAATTTGAACATAAAATTTCTATAAGTCTTTAAGTTTATGTTTATAATATAATTGATAAAAATTTCAAATGTTTTAAATTATCTAACATATTTTTTATTATACAAGTCGCGTTTGCCTTCAAGATATAGCTCACGAATAGCGTATTAAATCAATATGCTGGATTCAATCACTATTGATGTAAGGTAACATCTAGTGATCAATTTATTACGTATTTATTACGTATATATTACACGCGCGCGCACACCCACTAACACACACACATATATATATTAAAAACGAGTGATAAAGTCACTTATACTTTTTAACATAATAAATATAAGAATACTGGACAATATACAGAAACTTAATGCTCTTACTACTAATCGAATTAAACCTTATATAATTCAAATGAGTTTTAGTTAATATATTGCATAATTATATATTGTTATTGATATTCAGATTTGAATAATCTTATTGGTTTCATTTGTTCCATACGTATTTGATTATGAGTTACATTAATAATAGTATTTTCTTTAATATAATTTAATATAAAATTTTAATAATTAAATGCTCCAAGCCATCAGAGATTATTATGTTTATATCTGTTAAGAATTAATCGATAAACTTGTTGCATAACTTCTTATCTAATAATTTTTAACATAATAACAATCATAATACATAAAAAAATACTTTTATTAATTTTATCAAAAAAGTATATATTGATATTAATAAAAAAATTGAACTAATTACAAATAAATAATGTCATTTTAATAATATTATAATATGATTCGGTCATAAATTTTAATTTGTCTTCGATAAAACTATATATTCAATGAGAAACTCCAAAATTATTCAAATAGAATGTATATACGCATAATAATTTTCAATTTTAATACACAATAAATTTTGAAGTCAAATGCCTTTTTATCTGAAAACACAGCATCATTATAAGACGTAAATAATTAATAACAATGTTAACGATGGTAATAATTAAATTTCTTTTTAAATTTGATTAGAGATTTAGATAAATAAATAAATAAATAAATATACACATATAAAATTCTTGTAATAATTATTTTATTAGTTTTAAATTAAATTTATTTGTTAAATAACTTCTTGTTAAATAAATTTACAAGATATTGATACTTTAACTTTTTTTTTAGATATATTATAGTCATTAACCAAACTAATATTAAATATAATAATGGTAAATTTTTCATTTCTTAATTTATGTTAATGTAATAACAAAACTACTACACCAACAACAACAATAATAATAATAATAATTTCAATAACGGTACTAATACTAATGATAAAGATAGTTTTTGTTCTAGTTGCTTATATAATATTGATTTTATATTTTTTAGATTAAGGATCAAACAGGTATATCTTTTTAGTAAAATTATGAAACTAAAATTTATAAATAAATTGTCCATACAATAATATATTTTATGTAATAGTTGTGAGCCGTTATTTTTTTAACTTTTATATAGATTTTAAGGTTCATGAAATTATTAATTCTATGTATTTTCTAAGGTGAAAAAACAAAACATTAATCACCGTATTGAGTATACTATAAACATATTAGGCAATAAATGGAAAGTTACTTAAAATTTTCTTATTTATTTAAAAAAATGTTTTTAATTACTTCCAATTCTTTACATAACGCAAATATATAGAATTATAATTTAAAAAATCGAATCATTTTAAACAACTTAAAAGATAATGGTTATAATATTTCATATTGTTTAAATGCAAACATTGCCTTAACTAATAAATACAAATGATTGAAAAAAATAACAATTACAAGTATGTACAAAATTTTATCTAAAGAAGCATGTTAATAACTTTTTTCTTATTGCTAATTATTATTTTACATTTAAATTCATATAAATTATGTAACTAAGTAATATACATATATTTCTTGTAAATACTATCATATGTATATAGTAGAATTTCAAAAAGCTATGACTACTCACTAAATACTCTGATTAGTAATAAAATTGATAAGTATATTTTTAACATGTAATTTAAAAAATAATAGCTTATCACGATTAATTTTTACAGAAAATTCCATAAAGTACAAACATAATTTTTAAAATAAATTCATATAATTTTGTACAGCACAGTTTATTATTTTAAATCGAAAATAAAATGTTTGATTTTTGAAATGAATTTTACACATTATTTATCTATTATTAATTTTAATACCTATAAATACAATGAAACTTGAAACAACTATAAAAATTATTGAAAAATATCGTGTTTTAAAAAAATAAATTATATATTACAAACTTAATATAAATTTTTTTATTTAGTGAAAAGCTTTTACTACTTCAAATATGCATTATTAAAACAGTAAGTCGTTAAAATTTTATTAAATAATATCGATTTTTTTCGTAATCGATCATAAATAAATAAATTAATAATAAAAATTACGAGGAAAAATAATTTTTTTTATTGTACATAAGCTTGTACTGAGCAATATTTATTTTTTAAATTTTCATAAAAAAGACTTTGATAATTTGATTATTTTAAAAAAAAAATAGATTACCTGAATAAATACTAAATCAAAAATTTAAATATGTATAATAATATGTAAGAATTTAATTTATAATTTAAAATCGAAAATATGATAATCGTACATATGAAACGATTCGTAAATAGGAAATATAACTCATATTTTATTTTCTAAATAAAAATGTAATTATTGAATAATTTATATTGTAAATCGATAAATTATTAATGTTGATAAATTCTACAATTTCATAAACTTGATCATTTTGGCAAGTGTACATGCTACACATAAGTACGAGCGCAAACATACATAAAATTTTAATCAAAGTAATCAAAGGTTATTCAAAATTCATTACCAAGATAACTATGAATTATCTTTTATTACTGTAATACATAATTGATTATTGTTTTCTTTACAGTTTATAATTACCAATCATTTAAATTCCTTAAAAAATACTCTATTTATTGATGTAGAATAAATATTGTATGTTTCGTCGTAACTGTACACGAATATAATATTATATATTGTGCGCAAAATAACCGTCAAGGGAAGTTATAAAACAAACTATAATTTTACTGTTTGCATGATGTATTAATATTATAACTATGAGCACTATGGGCTGCTTTTGATCATTTGTTCTAGATATCAACTCATCAAAATATTGAGAAACTGTAAACTACAGTAAGCATTGATGATAGATTTGATTTTATCTGGAAACAACAATGTTCCTAGTCATTAAGATATTAAATTTATGCGCTGAACTTCATTATATTAAAAATCTAATCAAATTTTTAGTTTTTGCGACATTTATTTCACCTATCAACTCGATTATTTCTTATTTGTTAATATAAACAATATTCCATAAACTAGTTTTGATAATAACATGTACAAACAGTAGAAGCAAAATTTTACCAAATAATGAATACAAATATTTATATTATAAATGACCATTGTACTGAATATTACAAGATAAAAAATTAAAATAAAAATAATGAAAAGTCTAATCGATGACTAATTAGAATCTATTCAAAATACAATGCGTCAAGCTACAAAATGTCAAGTAAAACAGTGAAAGAATTTAAAACTTCTGTTTAAACATTATTAATTTCTTTTCACGTCAATCTTTTAAATAGAATATAAGTTTAAAACTCCCATATAGATGTAGTTTACTTAACTTCAGTTTTAATTTTAACAATGTGTCTTTTTTTTCAAATTTACATATGTAACTATGAATAAATCTTATTTTTTAAATATCTCTTAGCGTATCATTTATAAATGTAGAACAATCTTAGAAATAAGTTGCAATAGTATTATAAAATATATTATTATTCAAGTTTGGCGTATAATTAAGTAAATCGAAATTGTTAGCTTTAAAACATTATATGAATGACGAAATTGAAGAAATGTTCAGTTTTAAATAGGTATTAAGTGGAGAAGCAAACAGTTCCGATAGGTTTCGAGAAACGGTCGATCGTTTGGAACTATTAAGCCGCTTTGGAGATTACAGGCAAACGCAAGAACAGCGTCAGCATTAGTAATGCGTGCGACGCACCCGTACACAATATAGGGTGTTTTTCTTTGCTTTTCTCTAGCTGTATCGTCCTTGAGACATCACGAATGATGAAAATCAATATTCCAACCCGGTGTAGCTGTCCCAGTCACGCGCGCGCGCGCGACCTTTTCACGGCCACGAGGTTTCCCTCCGGAAACTAGGCTTAGTACGATAGGCAAGCGGCGAGGCTAAGAATAATTATCGCGACGTTGGCGGGAGCGAGACGTCGCGTCTGAAAGCACGTGCTCGGTATCCCAAGACAAAGAGCAAAAAAGCGACAGAGCTCCGGTTTCTCGCCGGGCACTCAACCAAATATGATCAAGAGGACCAGGGAGTGCTGAGCGCACTTTTGTTTTTACTTTACTTTCTTTCCATCACGGACGCACGACGATGCAAAAGCCGAGCTCTACGAAAATTTGCTTTATTTGAGGTTAAATTTAGGAAGTATGTTGCGCAAAAAAGTAAAGAAATATATGTAAAAGCAACTTACCTCCTGTGAGCACGAGCTTATACAGCCTTTTTTGCTCCATTTTATCCACGGCTGTGTGACGTGAGAGTCGAACTCGTTCTGGAAAAGAGTATCCTTGCACTCTCCACCTGCTGCTTGTCTCTGTCTCTGTCTCTCTTTCTCTATCTTTCTCTCTCTTTTGTTCTCCGTCTCACCCTATATAATTCTCTCCCCGCTCTGCCACGTTCCCTCTCTGACTATGTCTGGATCCCCTCCACTGAATAAAGCTAGCAATGCTAAAGCAATCGAAGCACTGAGCAGCCTCGTACCGTTTGCTACGTTATGATGACGACGATCTTAAGAATTATATGTCTAGCGGACAACGTCATGCGCGTGTGCTTTTCTTAAGAGACGGCGGACACGGAGGATGCGCGGCGACGGCACGTGTCACTCAAGCTGCTTCGGCCTTCGAAGAGCTGAAACTCGTCGTCGTCGTCATCCGCGACTCTGCCGGAATGTCGATGGTACATCTGCATTTGTCTGCTGCCTTGGTGTTCTTGATTAAGATACTACGACGCGTTCCACGTGCGTAATGTGTGCAAGGAAGGAAAATATCAGCTAATAAATGGTGCACTAAAGCTTTGATAAAATACTCTGCCCTCCCTTTAAATTCTCTGATACACATTAACTGTCGCTCCTGTTACATTATAACGCAAAAACATCAACAGTCTTACTGGAAATCGCATAGCCGATGCGTGGAGCTTCTCATAAGTCCCGATGAGAGCCGAATCTTCACGAGTTTATACGAACGTATGCGCAAGCGCGACCTGCAAATCTACACGATTGTACGTCTCTCTCTTCCTGTATTTCTTTCTATCGCATACTAACAGCTATGTTCACAGTAATTCTAATATTTTTTTTAACGTTCATACGTGTTGAATTCTCTCAATCGCTTAAATTTAACGTCTTATAATGATTCTCGACTTATACATCTTTTATTTTACGAACAATCAAAACTTTTTGGCAAATTTTCAATACTTTCAGTTTAAAAGAAAATTCTTTTTAGATTAAATACAGAATGTGCAAAGCTTTTTTAATGATAAATAAAATTTTTGTACAAAAAATTATATTTATTAATTAATTATTATTCGTTTATAAACTGTATTTAATGTATTATTATTATAACTAAACAAGTAAAAGATGTTAATTGCGATTAATTGCAATTTATAATTATAATTTACGATTTATAATTATTTTCAATTCTTATTATTATCATTGATAATACAATTGTAGAATATAGATTTTTTAATTTGAATAGTCTTTTGCACTTTAAAAATCTTTTATTTTATTATGTATAAGAATAATATTACTTAGTAACTGAATGAAACAAAAATCGGTTTATTACATACATTTATTTTGTTGGGACATTTTCAGAGATTCAATGATGATAAATATGAAATATTTTAAATCATTCTATTCTGATAATATAGAAAAATGTAATTATTAAATCAGTATTTCACAAGATGATATATGTAAAATGGGATATTGTAAGTCAATACAGAATTGCATACAATCTTTTTTATACATATATACACAATTTTTTTAACTCGAAAGATTGCTTTCAATATTATTTACTTTAATAAGATTTTAAATTTTTTTAACGACAATTTTTCATGTAAAAGTTCTAGTATTATTAAAAATAATTTAAAATAATCATAGAGATTTTCGTAAAAAATATAATTTTCCTTTAATTGAAGTCTTACATAATCTAATTTAAACTTAATAGATCATATATATGAATGCTGTAATGAAAACATGTTTGATTTATGTTATTAGTAATCTAATCGTATTTCATTGTACATTAATAAATTAAATTGACATTAAAAAGCATAAAATTTATCTAAATTTATTAACATACAAATTGAAATAATAAAAAACATAGTTTTTTAAAATTTTAATATTGCCTTTCAACTTTTAATACGTTTTTAAGAGTTACGTTGCATACGTTTATACGTTTTACATATTTGGAGATAAATTTTATTTTCTAAAATTATAGTATTACATTTAATACGTATAACCCTACTAAGTAAACAATATAGAGACAAAAAATTAAGTTTGAAAAAATAAATTATTAAGACTAACATAGCGTACTTGTGTTTTTAAATAAATTATACATTTATTAGTGGTCATTGCCTTTGCATAAATTCATTTTTGCTAAAAAATACAATGACTCATGTAAAATTAAAGAAACTCTATCTAAATTTTAAAATAAAATGTAGAGTAATTGGAATATTTTTTTGTTTACAAAATAATATTATTAAAATAATAACTACGTTTATTTCATTCAAAAGTAATTTGTAGAAAAATATAAAAATATTGTGAAAGGTTTTTCAATATTTTTTTCAATAAAATATAATGATTTATAAAATCACCTTTTTTATCAATAAAATGAAGAATAATATTTATTTTTGTAACAAGTACACAACATTTTAATAAGTTAAAAATATCTTATAAATTTAGAACCGATAAAACTTATAGTTTTTTATTTTATACTTTTTCCTCGCACTTTATATAATCATGAAGTATAATTAAAAAAAATAATTGAATAACATTATATTCTTCTTTTTTGTATGATATTTATCTACATATTTGAAATATGTATAATTTAAAAAATATGTGTTAATTGTAATCATATTGAAAAACTGTTTAAAAAAAGCTTATACACAAATTATATATATAATATATATATATATATAATATATATAATATATATATATATATATAATATAAATGTATGTATATTATATAAACATCTAATTACATAAATATAATTGTTTTTTTGACAATAAGTTAAAATAAATTTATAAATAAAAATGTTTTAATAGTACTTTTCGATAAGTTTTTCGTTTAGTTACAAGATTGTAAATTTCTAATGATTTCGAAGACTATAATTTAATAAGGAAATTTGTTATTGATATAAAGCTTTTTGAAAATAGCATTTGCAAAATTTATATATTTTTCATTTATCAATTTTTAAATTTCAAATTAAGAGTTCTAAAAAATAGATATTTAATTTAAAATTATGAACTAAAATCATATTAAAATTGTTTTTATTTATATTAAACCAATTAATATAATTAAAAATCATTTATAGTTATAAGATAAATACTTTTTAAAAACGTTATTTAAAGCATTTGAATTATTATAGTAGTAAATTAGTATAATAGTATTGTTGAGCTCTAACTTCAAATATTTTTTATTCTCTTAAAACATGTTTTAAAAAATCATCGCATTGTATTTGAATAACATTACTTTTGAAGTGTTTTTCATACTTAATACTAGAAAAAAATGGAACAGTGTAAAATACTACAGATTTTATTCATGTTCGCTGCACGCGTGTTTTGAACTTTATTTTTTCACATTTTCCAAGAGTAATAACAATTTTTGACAAGTTTCGACGAAACACGATGATAGAGTAAACACATTATACCACCTGTTTCTTTCGATTCAAATCCATTACTTTATCAAATTTTTATTTTCAATTTATATATATATATATATATAGATACTATGACCGGTTTTGCAACTTTTTAAAATTTATCTTTACAATTTGTTTTTTCTATAGTAAAAAAAATAAGTACGATGATCTGCGGGATTAAGTCAGACTCACAATTATAACAACCCTACAGAGACTGGATTTTGCACTTGAAATTCACTAATTAAAATTATTTTTGTTGGCCTTATTCCCTTTTCCTTACAACGTGCAAGCGCCATTGTAGCAATTTTACTGTAATATTTATATTTAAATTCATAAAAATATTATTATGTTTGTTCAAAACAGAATATAACATTCTATACGAAGAAATTTTTTTCAATTAGGTTCAGAATTGAAAAATACTTTAAATTTATTGTACAAACACAAACCATCATTAATTAGTATTACAAATTATAATTATCCAATTGTCATTTATATAAAAATGTAAAATTATCTAATTTAAATAATCTATTAAAATAATAAAAAATGCTCAAACCAGTACAATAAATAAATAAACAAATCAATTTCGGTCGTTTAAGATAAATAAAAAATTATTTTTTCCGTAATATGTGTCTGCGTGTTATTTAAAATGACTGATTTACAATCCATTTACATATTTTATCATTAAAATAGTCAGTATAAAAAAAGTATATTTTAAACTATTTGAAATAGTAATATTTTTATATATAATCAATTTTATTTGTTATTTTTAATTTATTTATCCACGTATAAAATTGTATTATTAATACAATTACAATTTTCATAGTACTATCTACAATCTATTAATTTTGATTTGTAATACACAATAATTTTAAAATGAAATAAACCAAGTATTCAACATTTGAGAAAACCAGTAATTTTAAGCTTACGAGCATAAACTTACAAATATTACAATTAAATGTTTGAATGTTAAATTATTATTTAACTACAATGATTGATAAAAAAAGATATGAAAATATTAATTTCAATTCGTAAATCATTAAATAATAATATTTGATAATGTTAATTAGTATAAATATTTTTCAAATATGGAGTAAAAAATATTTTTCTAAAACGTTTCTTTTACTTGAAAAAAATTAAATTATACTCATTTATGAGAATTACATAAAAGCGACTTCAAAATTATTTTCTTATATTTTATTGGTAGTACTTGTCTAATATTAGTAAAAAGTTTTAAATATTCTCGAAATTTAGTTGAAATATTTATAGCCTGTCCTCTTATATTAATATCTTTCATATTAGCATTCTTTCATAGTATATAAATAATGTAATATACATTATTCGTAATAAAGCTAATTGATTAATAATTAATTTGAAATTTTTAAATAGGAATTATTAATTTTTTTAAATTGGGAGTTAAATTTTTAAATAAATAAATAAAAATTGTTTTTTTTACTATTTTTTTGTATGAAGCAATAAGTGCATTAAAAAAATTTCTCAAATATTTATTGTTATTTCTGTTTTAATTAATTAGATTAATAATAGTCAATTATAATTTATTTGTTACGATGCATTCTCCATTAAAAAACTTTAAAACTTTTACTTAATTTTTATAAAAAAAATATAATTTAATTAAATTTTCATATTAATTATTTTATTAATGCAAATCTTCATATTTTTTCTAAATATTTTACAAATTAAAGGAATTATTACGTATTTTATCATAAATTTATTTTACCGAAATATATTTAGCTTATACAAAAATTTTACTGATATTTCATGTATATAAATTTGTAAAACAAAGATGTTAATATTCATTATAACTTCGTTACTTTTAACACATAATAAAATATATTTTTAAATATAAAGTATTATTAAAATTTTTAATAATTATAAAAATTGATTAATAACACGATTATTTATGTAATTAAAATTTTTTTATTAATTATTGATAATATAATAAAAATATTCAAAATTATAAATACCTAATGTATTTCAATTAATTTGAAAAAAATATTTTTTATATAACAAGAAATAAGAGTTCTCCATATATATATACATATATATATATGAATTTTATTTGATACTTTTTCTTATGACTGCGCTATAAAAATTAATATGAAAATAAATATATCTAAAATAAAATAAACAAATTTTTTTTTAAAAAGATCATATACTCTAAAAATACAAAATTTGTAGTGAAATATATTTTTATTACATTTATGTAGTTAAGCTAGTTTCACAAAAATATTTAGTTCGTTTTACATATTTGTGGATACTTACAGCTTCATTAAATTCATAATAAATTTCGTAAACTTTTAACAAGTTACTCCTTTTACATCAATTAGAAACGATTCATTGTTAGTTTTCAGATGCAACTTTTCTATGTTACATCTAAAGTTTTTTCATTATTCATTAATATTTACTTTTTAAACTTAAATAAAATAATATACAGTAAAATAAACAAATAAGAATTTAATTTAATATTTTTCAGTATTCAATTTTTTTAATAGTAAAATACCATTATACCGTCTTTTATGTATTTTCAATTTACATAGACCTTAATTTCTAACTACATATATTTTAAATAATTACAAGTTATATATTAACATTATTAAAATCAAAACTAGCTCAATCATATGTTGAATGTCGCAAATTTTTAGGCTGTTAAAATCAGACTCTCAAAGAAAAACATAGTTATTTTTAAGCTTTTTTATTATTATACTATGACCATTTAAAATTTTATTCATATAAAATCATCTAATTTTGCATATAATTATTTTTGTTTATATTTTTTTATTGTGGCGTCTAAAATCAATAACTAGTATCGTTTATTCAAATTCTAAAAATATAAATTATTATAATCATAAGTTATTAAAGAAATTTAAAAACAATATTTCTGTTAGAAATGTTAATACAAAAACAATTATTAACAAGTAAAAAAAATTATAATTTTTGAATTATTTAATCTAATGGCTTAAAATTTAATTATTCAAATAATTTTTCAAACTTTATATTTTCATATAAAAAAATATATAAATGAGTTAGTGTTAAATTCATTCAAAATAAGGTATGATACAAAATGCTAAATATAATTTAATAATAATTAAAAATTTTTTAACGATTAAATTATTGTAATGTTTCTCATAAAATTAAAAAATTTTCAATTAAAAAAATTAATTTCATGATTTTAATATATATATATTAAATAGTTTTTAACCTTCCAATATTATTAATATTAATTATATATTAAAATTTAATTGTTATAAACAAATTATATTTAAAAACATTGTAATGATTACAAAAAATATTATAAAAATTATATTATAATATTTATAATAAAAATATAAACAAAATTTACTTTTTTGTATATTTTTAAAAAATTTAATTTTAATTTTTTTTCAATCAATTACTAGTAGAACATTTTATTTATCTATACAAATTAATTAACACTATTCATAACATTTTTAATGTACGTTCATCATATTTATGTACATTTTGACAATTAAAAATATTCATTTAATTTAAATACATACAATCTTTAGGATTTTGTAGTTAATAAATTCTCAAATAAGACCCTTGTTTCATTTTAATTCAATTTTTATTTATGAGTTTATGCAAAATAAACAAATTTAATTTAATTGCAATCATGTAAATCTCAAAATATTAGAGATTTAATAGTAGTTAGTAATCACAAAAAATAAGTATTATCTAGTTGTTTAGAAATTTTCAAATTTACAAAATGAAGTTTTCATGTAATTTCATGTATTAAAAGAAAATTTAAATAATAGTAGTAATAACTATAATAATAATATTTGTAATCAATAAATAAAAAAACATTTAGTTTTATATTCATTCCGTTTTTAATTTTTAATTGATTATAATCTGTTACGGAAATTTGTATATACAAATAAATATGTTAATATTTATCATTTCGATTTTTTTAGATATACTTCTAATGATACTTACAATTGATTTTTGTTCTCTTTTCTCTTATTTTGTGAGAACCGCAATAATATTAATTAGTATTATTAACAATGTTGACCTTCGATCAAAATGTATATATTAAGGTATCACAAAAATATAAGTAAAATTTCTTATTCTTGTATAACAATGATATTTCTTTTAATTATTAACTGGTGAAAATAATTAAATTTAGAGCAACTTGAAAATATAAATTGTACTAAATTATAACTGCTATTATCAGTGTTTATCTTCCAACCTATGAACAAATTTTGAAGGTATACCGATACTTAACAAATATGATTGAGGTTTGACTTTTATATGAGGATAATAAAAGTTTAGAGCTTCCCAACAAATCTCTGAAAGTTTTGGTATAGTCAGCCAAACAGAATGAACCTTATCTGTTCTTACTACCTGCAATAACATATTATGATATGAAATTTTTGAAATATATTACAACGCAAACTATTTTTTATCATTTTTAATTTCTTTACATTACATAATTTATTTATCTTCATATTTCATGATAATATAATAATAGTAAATATAAATAAATTAGAATAATAAATATTCGTATTGAATAATAAATACATACATTATTCTTTAATCGTTTTTATTAATTCTAATTTTAATTAATAAATTAAATATTTTTTACCTCATTTTCTTCTTTTACTATACCACCAAATGTAAACATTTGACCTCCAGGAGTAAGTGCTGTAGAGTGAAAATATGCTGGTTGAGGTAACAAACATGTTTTCAAACAGGTCCATTTCAGATTATTCAAATCTAGCCTCCAAACATCATCAAATACTTGTGAGCCATTGTAGCCTCCAGATATAACAGCTAAAGTTGAACCTGTTTTTTCATCCAAATATTGAACTAAACCATGGCATCGTCTAGGAGCAGGAAAATTTTCTAAATCACCTTGAGTGCATAATGTTTTCCACTTTTTTGATAAAGTATCGAAAGCTGGAATATCCTAATAGTTTAAAAATAAATATTTATCAATGTTTGATAATTCTATGGAAATTTATATTAAAAATTTTTTGTATTTAATAAATGAATATAAAGTTATTTTTTTTATCATCATACTTCAAGATTAAAAGCTTCTGATGCTGTACCACCACCTAATATATAAATTATTCTTCCATCGAATGCAATTTCATGTCTATATCTTCCTTTGGGTTCACATTGATCTCTTCCACCACAAATATAAACTGACTCCCACACTTGAGTTTTCATATTAAGTCTGTGAATATCACAGGTATACTCAACACCAGTTGTTCCACCAACAGTATACAAATATGGTCCATGACATATTACAGCTTGTCCATATTGTGGACTTGGTAGTTCACCTTTTGCAGGAATAATTTGCATTTCTCCATCAGTGACATTATATAAATATACATTGTTATTACAATTGTCACCAAAAGGAACACCGGTACCACCATGAATTATCAATGTCACTCCTTTTAGTACAATGGCATTAGACGCTAGTTCATTAGGCATTCCTTTTTGACAAGGTAATCGTTTCCAACTTTTGGTAATGAAATTAAACTTCCAAATTTCTTTGAATAAAGGCCTGCTAATATTCCAATTTTGATCATTTCTCATATCTGGATCATTGGCTGTAATACTGGGGTTGAAACCACCATATGAATATAAATTTCTCTCATCGCAAACAACTCTGTGTCCACTTCGAGCTTTTGGCTTGTCTGGGCCTACTATATGATGTTTTACAAAAACAAAAGGTTTGAATGAGTACATTATAGAAGAATCGAATTTCGTAATATAAAGAAAGGACATGAGCCAGAACCACTGGAAGAGAAAATGAAAAAAAAGTGATTCTAAGGTTAGAGTTGCCCCTTTCGTTGATAATCGTCACGCATCTACAAAAAAGTCGTTTAGTTTTCCAAGCTGTTTGATCATCACGATGTCGTCGTAGTTACGCACGATATTATTTTTTCTGTATTTTCCCTCCCATCAACCCTTATAGTTCATTTAATCGCAATAATAACCAACGTTTATGAACACCATTTTTGTTGTATTTTATATAAGTCTGTTCAAGGGCCGCTTTGACTTAAACATTTCAGAACGTAAACGCCCTGGTGTACTTTGTTCCCTCTTTTTTTCTTTCCGTCCTTCTTGTGCGTATAATAATAATACTAAAGCAAAATGTAACAGAGTAGGCGCGTCAATCTTTTGTTGTTGAATTGGTCGCAAACATGCACACAGCGCTTTTCACTTTACGTAAAAAAGCACAGCAGCAGTCTTTTCTTCTAGCTTTGCGTTTTGAGTTCATTTCAGTTTTCAAAAATACATTTTATATATTTTTTTTGGGACAGGGTAAAAGACAAATTAAAAAAAACAATTAATTTCGAGACTGTTCGACACGACGTTTTTATTATGTAGGTCGATAACGAAAGAATCTGCACCTGATATAGTCGATAGTGTAGATTGTTTGCCTTCCTCCCCTAACAACACAACCACGCGACTGCGTAGTTTGAGATGAATGGTGAGAAGTAATCGTTTTATGTCGATTAGTCACTATAAATATAATGTAACTATATGGTTCTTTTGATAATTTTATGCTCATCCTGCATAATTAACATATATAGATGTAAATTATTCATCAAAGTTTTTTAAAGAGAAATTTACATATATTACCGAAAAAAAACTATTACGTGTTCTTAATTTTGTTTGCTTAAATATTAAATCAATCTTTTTTACAACTTACAAATTTTATTTTCACAAATAATGTTTTCACTACTGATTTTACTTCAATTCTTAATTGTTGTTAATTTACATTAATTGTTTAAAATTTTGCTACGTGTACATAAATTGTTATGTATAATAGTATTTAGTAAGTAATTATTTATAATAATCTTGTTAATTTAATTTAAATTAAAATTTTATTAAATTTTTAATCAATATTTATGGAGATGTTTTTAATTATTTTTTTTATTACGAATACTTAAAACCACGTAAAAGAAATAAGAAATATGACAATGCTTTATACTTTTATGTTTTATTTTTACGTAATTATATTTTATTTTTTTACATAATTATATCCAGTACCTCAGATTCAATTGAATTAATTAAATAATATATTATTATAGTGACTTCTTCGCAATTCAAGATTTGATTTATTTTTTATTGATAGGTGAAAAATATATGAGATATTAACAAGCTGATTGATAATTGTATTTTATTTAATATGATTTGTAAAAAACATGAAATTCAGAAAAATTACGACACAAACAAACCTTTCAAAAACATTTGAATACAAAAGATAATTATATTATCACCACATTTTTTACTTGATATACAACTACGACTGAACAAGAAACATAATTTATTTTAGTGAATAGTACAATTGAAATAAATACAAATGAAATACAATTATGATAATATTTAAAAGACATATTTTTAATAAATTAATGTTTCAAATTAATCTCTGTTAGCTGAATTTCGATATAATGAATAAAAAGAACTGTCTATTAAAAATATCATTCAATAATATACTCATGTTTGTCTCTTAATTATTTTTCTAAAATATTTATTTTGCAATTGTATCATTTTGTAGATATATTTTCTTGCTATATTAATAATCAACCAATTTCCATCAGCGCTTTAGACGTTAGTGACACCAATGCAAAATAAGTTCTATTTTTAATTCAATCAACAGTTTATCTTCTAAAATATAGTATTAAATTTTAATGTATGGTTTGAAATGTTGTAAGAATACAACTGTAACGTCTCCAGATAAAGAATATCTTTGTGTTTTGAAAGATAAAGAATAAAGACAATCGTGGTTCGCTATAGCAAGTGTTCAGGAAAAAATTTTTTAAATGAAGTATACTGTTGCTAAAAGCATTTCGTTATAACAATTTTACTAATTTTTACATACAATTTACATTAAATTACATAAAATTAAAATAACAACATATCAAAAAAGATTAAAATTAATTAATGCTACGTTTCACTTTTAAATCTTTTTAAACATCCACTGGCAGTCGAAAAAATATATTTTGAATAAAATAAAAAATAATCTTTTAGACTCTTGTATAATTTTTTATTAAATATGATAAGAGTTGAAGTACAATAAGTTTTCATAATTTTTACTTCACTTTTTATTAAAATATATTAATAATAAAAGCAATGGATTATATCAATAATTTAGCATATATTGAAGTATAAATTATTTGATACAATTGTTATTAATTTTATGTAAAAATGAAAATCTTAATGATTGTGAAGCAGAATTAGACATTATTCTTTATTATATACTTTGGGCTAAATAATTGAATAATAGAGGTATTTTCTACAAAGTTAATTTATAAAATATATATTATATTTATATGTTAAAAAAATATTATATATAAATAAAGATATAAAAATATTTAGTTTTAAACGAATAATATTTTGCTTGAAAATTATTAAATTTAAGCAGCTAACTTTTAAAATATTGTTTTGTATTATTTCGCTTAATTGTTTCCATTTCGTTTTTATTGCGATTAAATTTACAAAAAAAAAAATTACATAACGTTTATGTTAAGGGTTTTTATTAATGATTATTAATGCGCCGTATGCATATGTACGTATGCTACATACGTATAGATAGATATAAGCATTGCTTTTTTCAAAGTTATTGACTTTTAAATTATAATCCATTATGATTTAATTGACTTTGCTGTTAATATGTTACCTAACGATATAATAAAGGAAAACGTTGAAGAAAAAAGTGAAAGGTAATGGTTAAGCTGAAAGAAATGGTCAAAAGAGTAGTGAAGAAAATTAGAGAAATGGAGATACTGACAGCTAGAGAAATTGAAGAGCAGCGGATAAAATAAACAAAAAATGAAAGAAAATGAGAACAAGAGATATTTAAATAAAAATTTCGTGAGAATAAAAGAGAGCTGAAGGGAATAATAATAAGTTTTGAAAAAAGATATGGAAAGTAAAAACGAAAGTTTAGAAAAAAAGAAAAAAGATAAAGTTTATAATAGAGAATATCGGCAAATAAGAGAGGAGATGAAAATGATAAAAATAAAGTTATAAGATAAAAAAATTAAAGAAGGATTTTAAAAAGAGGGGTAAGATAATTATAGAAAAGAAGACTACATTTAAAGAAAAATGAAGTAGAAGAGAGGTGATAAAGAAAATACATGGAAATGAAAAATAAGTAATAAAAAATTAAAATAGGAATGAAATTAAATTTAAAACTAATGCTTATGTAATTATTAGTTATTTACATAATAATTCTATTGAAAATGGTTAAAAATTAAAGTTTAACTTTAATCAGTAATTGAAATAAAATAAATAGATTTTATAATATAAAGACAAGAAATACAAGAAATAATAAATAATTATAATAAAATTGTATTAAAACTTTATTCATAATAATATAAAATCTTTTTTTAAATATTAATTTAATTTTTTATAGCAAAATTTATATTTTTTAATAAATGTTTAATGTTACTGCACTGAATGATATAATAAATTGGATTTCGATTAATGTATAACTGGTAAAGATTAATTTATATAATGATTCTATGTTGAAAGGCCGTTTTTAGATTTTCTGATATCTGAAAATCTCTGGAAAATTATTTATGTATTCGTTTCATGTAGTAATTGACTTGAATTTAAATATTAGTTTCTGTATGAAATTTTGAAAAGTATTATAAACTTTTCAAATTTTCAACAAAATTAGTAATATATTTATGAATTTACTTATTTTGCAATGATATTATACAAACGTATCTGACAATTATATTTATATTTAATACTTCATTTTTTATCTTCTATATTTAAAAAAATGAATTATTAACATACATAATTATTATGTAATATTAAATTAATTTATTATAATAAATAACTGTATTATTTTATCTTATATTTAATTTGGAATAATCATTTTTCTAATATAGGACTAGTTTTATACATAATAAATTTAATTAGTAATAATATATTTTATTACTCTATTTATTTATATTTATATTTATATTTTATATATATGTAAGATAAAGTGACAAAAATCCAAATAACAATTTTATTAACTAATTTTTTAATTATCATTCTTTATAAAATACTTTGTTTCCATATTTTAGCTATATATTTCATTTTAAGTTCCAAAAATGTCAGATATAAAAATGATTTTGTTGAAAGTTAACGAAGTTTTTGAATAAACGTATATATAATACGTTATAAATTATTATAACATTGAATATGATAATCTATAATAAAATATGTTTAACAGTTAAGTCTTCTAAATAAAAATTTTTGAATTAAAATTTGTAATATTTTCAAAATTTTCTGTATTAAAACTAATTTATGTAATCACATTTTATTATTATAGAATAGGTTATTTAATACACGAGGTTTATCTAAAAATGTGTCTTTGTATCTACATACACATAAAACTTACGCAAATAATATATACATATAATATATATATATATATACACACATGTATAAAAAGAAAAATATAATATTTGCATCTATAATTATATTTTATCATAAAGTGTATCCTTTCTTTTTTTTTTAAATAATTCGTTTTATATAAGTAGTAATTAATTATTTATTGTTTCTTAGCCATATAGTATAAATAAAAAATATATACATGGTTCTTGTAATATAAATTTCAAAATATTCGTTACTTTAAAATTCATAAAAATAATGATAATACCGAATGATTAGTTGCAACAACATAAATAATAAAATGTTCTTTAATTGTTTATATATTGGCTATAAATTATATTGTATAAAAAACTAAAAAAATATTTATAATTAATTATATTAAAAATCATACTTAAAAAAGATGTATCGGTAAATGATTTGGAAAAAAAATTTTCGCTGCGTACAGGATTCGAACCTGTGCGGGTAGAACCCAATGGATTTCAAGTCCATCTCCTTAACCGCTCGGACACCGCAGCAAGCAAAAGTAAATATATGATATCATCATTTTCTGAAAATTTATTAATATTTTATAAAAAAATATTTTTATTATTTAAATATTTTATAATATATATAAAATTATTATCTTTTATACATATATTATATATTTCATACTATTAGAATTTATTATTATTATCAATAATAAAGGATAAATTAAAGAAGACATGTAATTTAATTAATTTTTATTAGATAAAATGTACAATTGTCTACTACACGTTTAAGAAAGCTATATTAGACTATTTCTTTTAATCATCTTTACATAGAAATTTAATTCTTGGTATGCAAATATTTATATTTATAAAACAAATCCTCCATTGACTAGAGTATATTTATAAAAAAGAAGTAGTGGTGGAAGTAGAAGAACTAAAGTTGAGTACAGTTTATATGGGTAGAAAAGTTTTCTCGCTCAATATCCACTCATGGTAGACAATGGAATTAAGAGACCAGCACCCCGAAAAATACATAAATATATCAAAAATGATATTCACTAATTTTTAGCGAATACCGATTCACATATTACATGTACGAGAAAAAGCTCTTCACATTTATCGTTTAATAAAATAAGAGAAAATAAAACCCTGAGTGAGAGAAACTACTATGCATTGAAAAAATGCTGGAGGGTGGGGAGTAAGTCATTGGAGGAGATGCAGATGAAAATGCCAGAACCGTAGAACTGACGATTTATAGGACGAGTAATCGCAAGTTCTTCGGTGCATTTTCTTAGAATCAACTATTATATAAAATTATGTTAATTATAAAATAATTATTATTATCTAAATGAGTTTCATTTTTTGTTTTCTTTTTTTCTTAAAAAATTTACGATAAGTAATAGTCCGGCGATGGCTCAGCCACTGACTCTGTTGTAAAAAGGGGGTTAGGGAACTCTGGCGGATGTGGCAGTGGTCCAGCAGTCTTTGGTTGACGTCGATATGCCATCAACCAACATGACACAGCAATAGCCACAGCGACTAGTGCCAAAAGTGCTGTGATAATCAATGAGATTATGAAGCCGACCATGGAAACACAAACGTCTTCTGACAGTCGAGGCGAGGGATCTGCAATGAAAAATACAATACTTGTATTCAAATTTTTTGTAATTTGAATGAACTTGTATTTTATTGTTCAAGCATAGTACATTCTTTTACGATAATAATTTACTATTGATCAATTATTTAAAGTATATAATGCTATATTATCCTATTGTTTTATTAATATTTTAAGTTGAAGGTTAACGTTAAATTTTAGATCAGCATTTACATTGCATTATAATCCGCGATTTTAGTATAATATATTCGCTTACTTAACGCTTCTATTTTAACACGTATATGATGCTGTAAAATAATTTTTAAATATTTTTTAAATCACCGTTAAATTTTGTTTAAAATTAAATAAAATTATAAATCTTTCAAGGAAAAAAGTTATTTGTGTCCATATTATAAAGATTTATGAACCTTATTTATTGATTTACTCATTTCACAATATAGAACTTTAATCATAAGTGTGAATTTGAATGCGAACTACAATAGAAAAACTTTATAATCATTGTAATCATATAATTTAAAAAGAGCATTAAGTATTTTTCTTTTAAATAAAAATATTACAATTGAAGCTTGACTTTTTCAAATACATATCAGTCATAGATATCAAAATAAAAAACCTAAAATTTTTATTTTATATTAATTCTATTATTAAATTTATTATTATTTATAATCAAAAAAGTAAAACAAAATAATAGTGTAAAACTAAATTGCGATAACATGGTAATTATTACGAAAGATAATATTTTTTTAGGATAAAAATAACGTATAATGTTTCTCATATTTGGTATGTTTATAAATTAAAAAAAATATAATAATCCTTACTTGATAACATATAAGTTATATAAGACGAGTAAATTAATTAAAATAAAAAAATTCGTTGATAAAAATAAAAATAAATTTTTATGCTGTTATGAACTTACCATTGGGTTGATACAATGAATATTTGTCTTCTCGCCGCTCAATTGTTACGATTGAATTCGAAGTTACATTTATGTTTCCACGTTCATCTCCAATAACGTTATCAGGTAAGCTTAAGGAAGTATCATTGGAACTAGAAGTATCCCTACGTCTTCGACCGAAAGCATTGTATCCTCTACAGTTAACCTTTAAAAAAATTCACCAAAAAAATCGTTAGTATATATTAATACCTATTAATTAATATACTCTATTCATTATTTCGAGAACATAATATAGTAATTTTTTACCGGTTGACATTTCCCAAAGCATACGCGAATATTGCATTGGAATCGTATATTATCACTACTTGGAAATTTAAATGCATTGAAATTAGCCATAAGAGTTTGCGTCTCAGGATCTTGTTCCCATTCGCCGAAGATCGTCGGATCCGTTGCGCAACCATTTTCATCCGTAACGACGTATTCATTTTCAATTTCGTTCTCAGTAGTTTTAGCAACACAGGAACGTGCAAAGCCTCCGTAAATAGCTGAAAAATATTGAAAATTGTGGAGTTAATTTTTAGTCTTTATTTTTTGTATTTGTTTTTGATTAACGATCAGTTAAAAGTTTAAATAAGATTTACAAGCAGGAAAACCATATCTTAAAATTACAAAGCTCACAAATATATTTTAATATAAAAAAAATTTACTTTTATATCATTATCATTTTTGAGAGTCTTGAAATCACAATTATTTTAGTAGTTGTAATTATATCTATTTTAATACTTTTCAGTCTTATTTTTCAATCATTAAATACTGAGCGGGAAATATAATCAAGTTTTTATATTATAAAAACTATATATTTCATTTCAATTATGGTTAAAATTTGATTGTTTAACCATTTTTAATACAATTAATTATGCAAGCTATATAATAAATAGTTAGTAAATCCGTAGATTATTGCTGATGATAACGATAATTTTATCGAAATAAAAAGCTTCATTGTTTCTAAGAGTTTAATCACTGAACTACAGAATTTTGTAAAATATTGCAATACGTTTTTTCTTATAGTAAAAGAATTATTAAATATACGTACAAGTTGGACTGACGTCGACTTGCAATTTCAAACCATCTCCTATCTCAGCCTGACTTATTTCGTTACCACTTTGACTAACAATTTTCATTCTACAAGTTGGTGGTGGTCCAGTGTTTGCAATTGTGCCAGCAGTCGTCATCATTGATACGTTAAAACCAAGAGTAATATTTTGTTCACCGATTTGATATAAACATTTTATACTGTAAGCTTGTGCATTGTATGTCATAAGTTTTTTATGTCTCTGAATAACGAGAGTGAAACTGGCTACACCCTACAAATATCATAAAATATGAATAAAAGGAAGAATTTTATTTCACGTTTGTAATAAAAAATTACAAAGGTATAAAAATGAAGGTAACTATTTAGATTCAATACTTACATTCACATGCGTTAATCCGCAAGTACCGAAGGCTACTTTAAATTCTTCAACTACCGTCTGTTCTTTTAGGAATGTTAAGTCCCGTCTACATTGCTCATCAGAACTATAGTGTTTTACATAAATGATGCCATTGAAGGCTTCGCTCTGTCCAACTAATGTAACCAAAACTCCATCCGATAGACATTTTACGCTCATAGATTTTTTAAAATCTTCGATTTTTTTCGCTATAAGAAAAGACAATGTAAATTTATAGATGGAAGCGCGTATATACGTAAGGTTTCAATTTAAAGAATATACATATTTTTGTGAACCATTTAAAAAAATATATAAGTGATTCAATTGGAAATTTTTAACTTAATCTCACGGAAGATGATATTATCTTAATTTCGTAAACAAAATTTACCTTTACATATACCGTTTTCGTCAATCATGACCCCAGTTTCTGGATAGCAAGGTATACAAATTCCTTTGTCATTTTTGGCATGATTTGGTGGACACACACATTCGCCATATTCATTACGGATTTGACCCTTCTCCAATTGGCAAACTAAAATTAACAATTATAAAAAATATGAGCAATAGTCAAAAGCATGAATAATTATTATTAATATTAAAGATTAATGAAGTTGTGGATGTCTTACTTGGTTCACAGTGTTCCACGGCATTTCCGCGATAATCTGGTAGACAGTCACAGGTCATTGTTTTTACTGAATGTGTATCCAAAACCGTACATTCAGCATTAATTCCACATGGCTTGATTTCTTCACAGGGATTCACACATTTTCTGTTGATACATGCCTCTTGTGAAGGACAATCGTCATCGCTTCTGCAGCCCACTATAAACAAAAAATAATAAATTATATAATTTGTAGTTTCATATAAAAATTTACTTTTATTAACCTTTTCTTTCTCATTAACGTAACATATTGTATTTATTATTTTAAGTTTCATTATTAATACGTACTAATTATTACTAGGCGATAAATATTATTATATTATGATCTTTCGTTACTAAATTATTATTACTACACATGATTTATAATATAAGGCATTATTTAGTAAAATTCATATATTTAGTAATCTAATCTTTCCAATAGTATACAATATCTTAAAACTAAATCAATATGTAAATTTAATTTCCAAATAAAAAACAAATAATATTTATTGTACTTATTATATAGTAAACGTGTTTTCCTTTTTAGTACACAAAGAAGCAGAAAAATAAAAAAAATATTAGATGAGAAAAAAGTCAAGGATAAGATAAAAATATTAATTAAATAAGGAACTACAAAATAAAACATTAATATAAAACGTGATATTAATTATAAATAAAGTAAGGGAAAGGGAAATAAAAAATTTCTAAAAAAAATGGGAAAAATGTAATACATAGATAACTAGTTGAAGAAAAAAAGAGAGAAATTTTTTCATGCTTTTCAAATATAAGGCATCATTTAACAAAGTAGAAAGAGAAGAAAAAAAGCTGTAAAAATGTATTTAATTGATTGCAAGAAAGAAATATATGGATAGACAATATTATTTAATATAACAATGTTACATCTTGAAAAGGAATTTAAAAATCTCGAAGAGCAAAAATAGTAATAAAAAAATATGAAGTACTACAGAAATACGGAATAATTCAAAGAAGGGGAATTAAAATATTGACTTTTAAAAAATATGTTATTTATTAGAAAAAATAGAAATATGATAATGGAAAAATTATGTAAAAAATAGAAAATGTACAACGAAAATTTATAATTTTTATTTTTTTTATAAAATCTAGTATAGATTTCAAAATTAAAAACGTGTACATTTATAGTTGAAATATAGGGTTATTTAAATATGTTGTAAATAATTCCTTTAATTATATTTAATACGTGAATTTATAATGCAAACCAATATGAGTAAAAACTTTAGAAATTGCTGTTTATATTTTTAGATGACTGATTTAAATATTCATCTACACAAATTTAAATTAAATTAAACTAATTACATTGACTTCCTTGTTTTATATACTTTTCTATCAAGTTAAGTAACAACAGAAGATTTTAAACTATAATTACACGTACAAGTCTATTAAAACCGGAATTTTAGTTCGTGTTTTTATTTTTACCTACAACTTCATGTCGCCAAAGAAGGCGCTTGACTTATTTGCAAAGATCAGATTATTAAACTTCAATTTAAAAAGCATTGGTTGGTTGAAGAGTTCAAAATTCTGCCGGAGAAAAGTGAGCGAATTTAACTAAAAGAGCTAAACTAAGAATAAAGTGTACATACCAGGAATGCAGCTAGACAGCTCAGCCTCCACATATCCTGCTGGGCAGGTGCACTCAACGACGTGATTGTACACAGCACACTGGGCGTTTCTATCACATGGATTTTCGACGCAGGGGTTCTCGCAACGCTCGTTGATACAGGCTTTTTCAGATGGACAATCGGTATCCTTCCTGCATCCGACAATAGGGGAGCAGATCACCGCAGGGTTGCCACTGAACCCAGACGGACACTCGCACACGGCTTTGTGGTTAATGCCACGGCACTCGGAATTCTTACCGCAAGCTTCCAGCGACGGCGAGCATACCGCGACGCAATTGCGTTGAATGCACGCGTGTGTGCCTGGACAGTCTGAGTTGATTCGGCAAATACCCACTGTTAAAGGAAGTATATTGATATATATGACATCACTCGGTGTCGATACGCTTATAATGTAAACTAACTTTACACTCAATTGCTTGAACAAAGACGTTTTCTGTATTTTATCGAAGCTTTTTGTTTAACTATTACTATCCACACATGAACACATATATAATAAACAATTTTACGAATGTAAAGACTTCTGAGATAAATACATTCAAGACTATGTACCCGTTAAATAAATTTATTCTTAAAAAAACAGCTTCAAATATTGTATAAAAACATTTTGTTTTTTTAAGCCAACTTTTAGCAGAACGGAAAAATAAATAATTCTATGAGAGGACGGACAGTAGGAGCGTGTTGTACCTGGTAAACATTCTATATCAGGGTTGCCATCGTATCCAATAATGCAGGAGCAGGTTGGCTTGTGATCGCGGACCTTGCAAATAGCATTAGTACCGCAGGCGCAAGGCTCCTTACAGATGGCATTGATACAGGCCTTCTCCGATGGGCAGTCGCTATCACTAATACATTCGGCTTGCAAGATTGAAGAAACGATTTGGCAGGTTCCGCTACCGCTGCTAATGTAACCGCTGGGACATATGCAGACCATTGTTCTCACGGGGTGACTCGAGAGTACCTTGCACATTGCCGGCTCATGACACGGTTCTATTACTGCGCAAGGATTCTGGCATCGGTTGTTCAGACATGCCAGCGTGTCCGGACAGTCGCAATCCTCTCGGCACTCAGGCTCCTCTTCGGGTTGACAGGCGACATATGGATTACCACTGAAATTGTCGATAAATTTTAGTGAACATTAATTTCATTGTTTGTTGTATTTAAAAATATATCATTTTCAATCAATTTTGTTAATTTTAAAATTTTCTAGAATTTCATTTTATTACTTTAAACTCAATCACTGCCTAGCCTGCACGCATGGTTCCGTCAATCTCTTTTTTAAAAAGAATTGCCATTTTACTACGTGAACCTCAGAGTAGTAGTATCTCGGAAAAGATGAGATTCCGTCATTTTGCCGCTTTTCTGTAGCTGCTATTTTGCCACTTTTCGAGTATAATATTCAAGTATAATTTGTTTGAGTTTATATTTTATATCTTATGATCTGTGGTAATACCAAGCTTTAGTTGGCCCCTTGTACAATTCTGTTCACAATTTTTTAAATTGTTTCAACGTGGATATTATTCAATATTTTTGAAGAAATATACTATATTGCTGAATTTGAATGAAACTTTTTTACATTAACGTACGATTTATAAAATTATAATTTATAAAACTTATTGATATAAGTATTTGATATATCAATCTAACATAAATATAATTATTATACATATTGTACGTGTAATATATTATGGATAGTTCTACATTAATGTGATTTAAACTGCAATTATTTAACGTAGAAGATATTGTTTTATATATCAAAAACATGTGTACATGCACATGTGTATTTTAAAAAATATAAAATTATTCTTAAGGAATAGACTTAAACTTCGGTTTCTTGAACATGCCTGAGGTTACTAATATTATTGAGGAGTAATCAAACTTTTATTTCAAATTAGCATTTTATTAAAACCGTTATCATGTAGTAAAGTATGTTTCTTATTATTGGATACATGAAAATTTATTAAATATTATATATTATTAATAAAAAATAAAATCTTAAAAGCCAACGTTTTCTAATTTCAAAATAATTAAAAATTTTTTTCTGTAAATTACAAGATTACGCATAAGATTTATACACAATTTGTAATGAGTTTTTCAAAACCAACTGATTATTTCGATTAAAATTTAAGGGGAAAATAAAATAACATAAAGCAGAATTGAAATTCTGCATTTTCCGCTTAGTACGACCGTAAATTTCTTCAATGACTTCCACACAACCGAAACTAATTCTAGTCTGATGAAATTAGAAAACAAACATACCTATAGTGAGGTGGACAGCGGCAGACGGGCAGATGGTCTCTGACCTGACATTCAGCGCGATGTGAGCAACCATTGTCCCGTAAGCAAGGGTCAACGCAGAGCATGTTGACGCACGCGTGCTCGGATGGACAATCGCTGTTACTGAAACAACCAACGACCCGACAACTCAGTTGCGCGTCGCCGTGGAAGCCGAATCGGCATCGGCACTCCGCGACGTGCTCGGTGACGTAGCACTCGGAATGCGGACCGCACACGTCTGAGAGAAGACAAGGGTTCACGCAGTTCTTGTTGACGCATGATTTGTCAGGGCTGCACTCTGAGTCGCGACTGCACTCAGGACTGTGACAGGCCACCTCCGGATCACCCTCGTAGCCAGGTTCGCACGAGCAAGTGGCTCGATGGTTCTTTACGTGGCAGTGAGCATTGGCGCCACAGTTGCATGGCTCCCGACATTGACGATTGATGCACGATTCGTGATCGCCACAGTCGTGGTCCGTAGTGCAGGTGCCTCGATTTTCCAGTTGTACTGCAAAGCATAGAATTTTTTATACGAGCTTCTTCAGAAGCCATCAATTTTGGGGTTTGCACAAGATATTTGTGCTACGGGAACAAATTTTGCGATAAAACTCAAGAATTAACGCAAATAATAAACTCGAAACAAATTGTTTGTACATCGAGCGATTATATTTGTATTTAAAAAAACTATGTAATAGAATGGTTCTAAAATCTAAAATCTCCAACAACTTCTTAAATAGATAAAATTTTCCAACGTTTTTAAAGTTAAGTTATGTATGAAATCAATTAAAAGTAAAGTTTTTTTAAACGCAACAAGTTTTTGCTTGCTGATAAAAAGATAATGAAGGAAATGCACTTGCATTAAACACGTTAAATGAACTATTTATCCTTTGGAATTTTTTCCAATTATGTTTCAAAAAGAAAAATGACTACAATATTTTGAAATTTGGAAAATGAAATATTTTATCAGACAGGAATTAATATTCTAATAATGAATGAATAATGCAGAAATAAAACATATTGCATATTTGTATAAAAATTTATAATATTTCAAATGCTATTTGGTTGACTTATATTACATTCATGAGATGTCAAAATCATGAAAGGAAAAATAGGAGATTATACATTTAGTAGTGCTGCCTTATTTAAATAAGAATTTTTAAAATTAGCCCGTAGTCTCATTAAGCATATAAATTTGTTTTTAGTTTAATATTTAGTAATACTATAAATTTTCAAAGTAATTCTATTCGTATACTTTCATGTTTATTATTTATTGAAATATTGGTAAAAAATAAGTTTTTGTTCGAAATATTTTGTAAATTATAGACGTTATATTTTTTGTACTTTGTAAATGTGAGTATTTCCAGTTATATTTAAAAATTTAAGAACTGAAGTGCGTTATCGTTTTCAATTATATCACGACACTAAATTTTTTTCGAAAGTGAGCATGTAATATAAATAACTTCACTGTAAGCTCATTCACTGTAAAATATTTTACAATTATCAATTAGTAGTTTCAATTTTTAAGAAGTACATTAGATAAAAAATTGTCCCATGGTAAAGTTTAAGACCCCATTAAGCAGCGATAGCAACGGACATTATTTTTACGAAGCCGCTCGAACTCTGTTAATGAGTTTTCGAGTGGGGCTGGGATCTATTTGAAAAGAGTAACACTTACTCGGTATGCATATGCCCTCGGAATTAGTGATCCATCCGATGGGGCAAGTGCAGACCATAGTTCGCACGGGTACGGTGTCAAGGACGGAGCACCGTGCACCCTCGAAACAGGGCCTAATGACGGCGCAGGGCTCGCTGCACTTGCCGTCCAGACAGGCCAACCTGCTCGGACAGTCCACATCCTTGACGCACTCGGGCTTGTCGGGCGACTCGGCAAGTTTCCGCTGGCAGTAAGAGTACGGATCACCGAGTGGTTCGCTCTCGGGGCAACGACAGGTGGCCGCGTGATTCACCGCACGACAGACGGCGTTTCGAGCACAAGGATTACTGGCAGCGCAGGGTTCGACGCAGCGATTGCTGTGGCAGGCAAGATTCGCCGGGCAGTCGTAATCCGAGGAACACTCCGGACGCTCGCAGAGTTGCTCCGCGTTGCCGATGTACCCGGAGCTGCACTTACAACTCGCTCGATGATTTTCGCCGCGGCACTCGGCGTTTATCGCACACTGATTTTCCAGTACGCACGGGCTTATGCACTGGTTCTTGAAGCACGTGTCGGTGTACGAGCAGTCGTTGTCCGATTCACATTCCACTGTCGAGGAGTAATTTTATTACACGTATTATGGAAATCTGCTACTTTATCGAGCTGCAGTTTGTTTATGTAAACATCTATCGCTATTTAATAATGTCAATCTTCGAGTTTTCAATCGATACTAATCGATGTGTTAAATATAATGTGTTAAAATATAATTAAATTGGTAAATGCAAAATTTTTAAGATCAAAGATTAACAAAATCTGTGACACATCAATTGATCGATAAAAATACTCTTAGCTCATTTAGTATACTTACGTTGAACACAGCCAATTTGAGGATTACCCGAATATCCTGGTAAGCAAACACACGATGGGTAATGATTCGTTACCGTACACTTAGCATTTGGACCACAGTTACATGGGTTAATGCACAGTCCGTTGAAGCAAGCCTTCGTTCCCGCACAGTCGGTATTAGATCGGCACTCCATCACGATTGCAGCTAAAGCATTTAAGAATCTCGTATATATGCGATACAGGAATTACAGTTCATTAAATTAAAAAGTACGTATTTTGATACACTTACGTGGTATACATTCAACTTTAGCGTCGCCCATGTAGTTATTGGGACACTTGCAAACAGCATAATGGTTATCTACGTGACATAACGCGTTCGATCCACAGACGTTACTTGAAATACAAGGATTTGTACAAATAGAATTAATGCACTGCCTGTCGTTGGCGCATTCATCGTTGGAATAGCATTCCGGTTGTTCAGGTAATATTGGAACTATTGGAACTGTGATAAACCATGTAAAATATTATTAAGATGCGTGATAAAATTAAAAATACCGTTAAACAATTATGGTATATTTAATAATTAAAATCGATACAAATGTATTAAATCTTTCAAAATGTTCTGAATCACCATAAAAATGCAAGAATATTAATTTAATCGAGTTAATTTTTTAATTTATATTTTATATAAAAAATATATATAAATACGTCGCTCAAAATACAATAAAAATATTATAGCGTTTCAACCGGGATAAAGCAATATATATTATCATCAAACATGTGACTTATAACGCAATATTATAGTATAAAAATGAAATGTTGCTAAAATATCGAAACTTAGTAAAGGATTATTGAAAATTATCTCCATAATTTATTTCAACGTCCTAAAATTTGATTTGTATGCAACAGAGTTATTAAATGTTACGATCATTAGATCGTTTCTAAAGAAGATTTTGCGAACTTAAAAATGAGAATAGTGTACCCGATGAACACTCGATGTGCGGATTTCCAGTGTAATCCACTGGACACAAGCAGTTGCCATTATGGTATTCAGATTTGCATTGGGCGTTAAATCCACACTGGGTAACATGACAAGCCTCGATACACGCGCCGCTCAAACATTTTCCGTGGTCGTTACATTCGTCATCCGCCGTGCACTGAGGGCTGAATGCTAAAACGAAAACAATATTTTTAGTATTTTTGACAAATCGTAATCTCGCATTCAGTTGTAAAACATACCGATCTTCTTGCATTTGCCGCTTATGTCAATAACCGTATCCAGCGGACATTGGCAAATCATCGTACGTACGGGCACTGTGCCAAGTACTCTGCACTCTTGTTCGTCACTGCACATGTGCGAGAGTGAACAAGGGTCCTGGCAAATTGCATTGATGCATGCCTCTGTTGATCGACACTGACCGTCTTCGGTGCACTCCGGCTTCGATATTGGATTTTTTCCAGTATCTAAAAATCGATTTAATTTTGAGCTATCCGGCTTTCACTATTATTATTATAACATAATAAAATTTGAAATTTGTCGGACCAATGCGTCTTCTATTCGTTTATAACTTGAGCCCGTGAACAATGATTATGCTCTTTGAAAACTGAGTTTTTTTCAAAAAATTTGACAAATGCGACATTTATCAAAATATTTTTTATCATTTAGGTTTTATATTATAATTTATAATAAAAGATATACAATGATGCGTCAAAGTGACGCACTGTACATTATTAAAGTACACTTTAATAGAAAGACCGATTCGCAGTAACTAGATGTTGTCGTGAACAGTAAAAGATCGGCCCTTCGTAAATGTATCGTTTAAATTATTACCGATGCATTCGACGTAAGGGTTGCCGAAAGTTCCTGGTTTGCAAGTGCATTTCGGCTGGTGATTCCTTGCCTCGCATTGGGCGTCTTCGGCGCAGCTGTCTTCGTCGCAAGCCGGCCTGCAGAGTCGATTGAATCGCTCGCAAACTTCGTGCTCTGCGCAGTCTTCGTTGTACTGGCAACGGACCCTCGTGCAAGCAATTCTGGCGTCGCCTTGTGTGCCCAATGGGCACGAACAGGTCGCACGATGGTCCGAGACAACGCACTCCGCGCCTCGGCCACAAAGCACGTTGTCAGCCAGGCACGGACTCGTGCAGCCGCCGTTGCGGCACGACTTATCGTATGGACAATCCTTATCCGACTTGCACTCAGCTGCAATTTATAGCATTTTTAGTTGGACAATGGATTGCTTAGCCCAAAATATACATTTGATACTTATTTAATCAAACGTAGCTTAAAAAATGTATTATATAGACTTCCAATCAATAATTTGATATATACATTATACGTCTACAATCATTGATAATTAATAAAAGCGATATTACTTGTTAATGCTATTTTAAAAAAATGAATAGTTCATGTTTAGATATGCACACATTTAGAAATTTATATTTTTCTGTATTTAATATTACCTTTATCACTATGCAGTAAAATAATACTTATAAAATATTTGTAAATATTTTAAGTAAAGTATAATTGGCTAGCATATGTTTGTTTATCGATTTTATTAAACTTAAAAAAATTTATATTTATTTAAATGCGATTCGCTTATTAGAAAAAAGTTTTAAATTCAAATATTTTTTATTTCTAAAATATAAAATGCAAAGGGTCATACTTACTTTCAAAGCATTGAATTTGAGGATTTCCAGCTAATCCTTGTTGACAATGACACGTTGGATGGTGTTGGATAGTAATGCATTCGGCATTCAATCCACATCGGTTGTTCATACATGGATTTTGACATAGATCACTAATGCAAGCCTTTTCATTTGGACATTCAGAATTTGATCTACATTCTGGATGAGGAATAGTATCTAAAAAAAATTAATTTACAAAGATAAATATTTTAAAATGCTTTTATAAGTAATTTAATACATCTATTATAAAAATATAATGAAAATGTTATAATTAATTTAAATTGCGGCGAAATTTTATTTCAAACATGATTATAAGTAAGTAGCAAACTAAAGTTTCATTGTATTATATTTCCAAGAAAATGCAGGAGTAATAAATATTAATTTTTTCAGTTTATACATCTCTTATCAGTAATATAATTTTATAAGTTTTATTTTTACTAAAAATTTGTTCATTAATTTACCAAGATTGCAATCTATGTAAGGATCGCCAACGTAACCAGATGGACATTCGCATATATGTCGATGATTTTCAACACGGCAATCAGCCGTGTGTGCACATGGATTAGCAAGACAAGGACTGACGCATTCTCTATTCAAACAAGCCATGTTAACTGAGCACTCAGCGTCCGATTGGCAGTACCGTTCCGTCGACGTGTCCACTAGATAAAAAATAATTCTTATTAAATATTTAAAACGTCAAATTTATTTAATACACCTATAGTGCATGAAAATACGGTTGGAGAATACACGTGCATAATTGGCTTCAATTAATTACGTGTACAATACATATTAAATTAAACATAAATGTCTGAGAATTGTCATTATATTTTAATGTATAAGCTTTCCGCTGTACATTTTACAATAAAAAGCGCAGAATTTGAAATAAATAGTTGAATAAAATCTAGTAAAATTAACGGAAACCAATTAACTATCGCAACTATTTTCACCTTTGATACAAGATGTTGTAGCATCGCCAATAAAGTCAATTGGACATTCGCAAATCATAGTCCTCATTGGCAAGGTATCTATGACAGTGCATTTAGCATTTGGAATGCACGGGTGTGACATCAGACACGGATTTTTACAAATGTTGTTGAAGCACGCCAATTTGCTTGGACAATCAGCATCGACTTTGCATTCTGAATAAGTAGTCAGTTCTGAAATTAGTAAAACATATTTATTATTTTATAAACTGGTGATTATTATAGATTGTAAATTTATAATAAATTGGTGAAGTGATGGATTAATTATTTTATTCGACAATTAATTATAAAAATCAAAATCTCGACTTGACTTATCACATAATTGGAAAATAAAATTATAAATTATTGATAATTGCTAAATATAATGTAATATTTTTCCAAATAAATAAATAATTTTGTTTTATAAGAAATATTTAAGGGACATTTTACTTTTCATTATTCTTTGTACACAATATTAAATGTATTGAAATATTGAAAGCCGTGTCGAAACTTAATTGTTTTCTCTTTCTGCATTTTCGTTGCGTCTCTGGCATTTGTTTTTTATGTATTTATATGTATGATAAATTTTATATTATAGCTATTATAGCAACGCAAAATGAATTTGCTTAATTATTATAAATGACTTACTTTGTACGCAACGGGAGTAAGCGTCGCCGATGTATCCTGGCGGGCAACGACAAATTGCCCGATGATCTTCAACCTGACACTCAGCAGTTGATGGGCAATTGCAAGGACTTACACAGCGCGAATTGCGACAAGCCAGATTATAAGTACAATCTTTATCGGAGCTGCACTCGGATCGTTCGCATTGTTCGTATGGATTTCCGAAAAATCCATCCTGACAGTAGCAGCGCGCTTTGTGATACCCATCGACTTTGCACAGCGCATTTTCGCCACACTGAGTGATCAGGCAAGCGTCGATGCACTGATTGTTAATGCAGGACTGGGTAATGGGGCACTCGTCATTGCTGCGACATCCGACTGAAATATAATTCAAGGATTTGGAGTGTTTTAAGTGATACCTTTTAATTTTAATATAAGTGATAATTGACGTAAAACAAAACCGTAAAATGTTAAAAAATTATGAATGTAGAAAGATATTAATTCATAATATTATAATAATACGACTACAACAAAATAGAGCAATAAGTTATTAATCTGTTGATATAGCAGAATAAAGTAACGTTTAAAATAAATTTTTCGAATTAATAAATCTTTATTTGCTTAATTATACAGCTTACAATTAAAAAAATGTTCTTAATATTCGAATGTAAGCTGTAACAAAAGAGTTCTTTTGTAGATATTTAATAATGTTAAATATTAAGAAAATCTTACGATAATAATAAATGCTCTGCTAATAAATCTTGAATAAATTTCAAATTTATTTTCTTATGCACAATTAAACTTTATTTTAACGAATAGTCTATTTCAATAATTGCTAATAAAATGATACTTACGTTCTCGACAATACTGTTGGGGATTTCCAGTGTAGCCTTCACCACAGACGCAAATTGCTCGATGAAGCTGAACATGACAGTTGCTGTTGTAACCGCAAGAATCAAGTGTACAAGGATTTTCACATTTTTGGTTCAAGCATGTCTTGTCGTTCGGACAATCAGTATTGTCTATGCATTCTGGTTGTGGTACTGAACAATAACAACATTTTACGATCAATATACTTTGAATTAATTTTAAATTAAAATAGTTTTAATATTATGGATAAAATACACAAAAATACGAAGAATTGTTATCAACGATTATTTTAAACTTACGGTATTCGGTAGCAATTTGACATTCTAAATATGGACTGCCGAAGAATCCTTTTGGACACGAACACACAGGCTTATGATTGATAGTACGACAGATGGAATTGATACCGCAAGCTCCAATGCAAGGATCTCTGCACTTTTGCAAGTAACAGGCCTTGTTACGATTGCAATCGGAATTGACGATGCATTCCGGGTGTATGCAGACAGCCAGTTCGTTTCGTACTTTACACTCTCCATTGCAGGGATTGGGGTTGCACGGATCGAGTGCTGCAATCATTCAAACGAAAATAAATCGTTAGAAATTACCTTATATATTTCTTTCAACGATAATCTCATAATGCAAGTGTCCCGATTCCAAAAACATATTTATTATACGCTTATTGTATTTAAATAATGAATTTACTATCGTAAATTAGCAGTTTAATTATAAGTATATCATTTTTACGTCATTGTTTTTGATTAACAACACGTACAAGATACCTACGGATAATATTAGTTTTAGACACCTTATTTCTTTTTTAATTAAAAGTTACATTCTATAGCTCATAATACGGCTGTTTATTTAAAAAGTGTTCTCGATGTAAAATCAAGAATACAATTATTTCCATTTTTCATTTTACATTTGGCATACATCTTTTATTCCTTTGTAATCCACTGCGTGTTTAAAAAGCCCAACTATCATACTTGGGCAATTAATTATCGTTATCCCGTTATATCGACATTTACTCTGTCATCTATTAATAAGCTTACTCAAAATGCATGTAATAAAATTTGATTCGTTGTTGACTTATCCACTGATGTAAATATTTTTTTTTTACAAGAACATAAAAAATTAATGCTCTCAGGTATGAATCGATCTATAATTGTAGATATCAAGAGCAAACCTTGTTTAAGATAACATTCTCTGAATGGATTGCCGACGAGGGGCTGTGGACAACTGCAGACCGGACTGTGATTTACCGCCCGACAGACAGCCTTGATTCCACATATGTCCTCCAAGCATGGGTTTTTACACTTGTAGTCAACGCAGGTCTCATCCGCTGCACAATCCGAGCTAAGAACGCACTCAGGGTGGCAGCCGGTGACATCTGATGGATTCCCTAGTAAACCGGGTAAGCAACGACATATTGCCTGGCCTTTCACGTTCTCGCAAATTGTGTGAGGCCCACATGTGTTCGAATGGCATGGGTTGTCTGGTAATTTTGGTTCTAAAAACAATGCATAATTTTACTACAGAATTTATCATACAGTAGACGAGAATAATATTGTTTCTTTCAAATTGTAATTATTTCTTTTAATGCCGATGTCTTTATATACGTTAAGCTAATTTTTTAAATTTCAAGCCGTATTTGTTTACATAAGCTTTATTCGTGTATAAAAAAACAATGATCGAATGTCCCGTTAATAAGTTTATGATATCTATAACATCATCCGAGTTAAATTTATACAGTTAAAATTGATGTGTATGAATTTTTTAAAACTGTGATAGAAATCAAATTTAATACTTTAAATTTATAATTTGGGAAAAGTAAATATTTACAATTAATTATCTTTATAAATCATGTAATTTAAATTTGGGTTTAAATTTATAATTTATATCTTAATTTAATAATATTATATTTTATGTAATTGTTAATATTGTGTGATGATCTTTGCTTTTAAGTATTTATCTACAATAATACTTTTATTTACTGCTAGACAATAAAAGTATTAGAAGTCGCGGTAATTATGTCTGTTTATAATAATTATTCTATTAAAATTTTATTTTATTCGCAATAAACGGTATTAATTGCAATTTAATTCATAGTTTAATAATTACAAATATTACAAAATTAGTTAGATAATGGTTAATTTATTGTAATTAGAATAAAATTATAAGATAATGTTTAGTTAAAATTTAATTTAATATGAATTTGTTTTTATTGAATAAAATATTTTCGGATAGTTTTTCAATTTTTAGTTTAGTTTTATAATATTAATTATATTTTAAAAACAAAATTTTGTTTATCCTTATTAATGCACAAAGTTCATAGAAGTCATATTTGGATAAATATATTTAAAACTGCAAAGCGTAGATAGTTGAACATTAATACAAAAAGAAGAAAATGAGAATTTTTTTTCCTTAAAATCATTATAATTATTCTAGAAATCGAGTTAGTCGTGTGAAAAATTTAACAGTTTCGAACTTCAATTTAAACACTATTAATAATTTTGATAATTCATATGCCATAAAATTTATCTGCATTACTGAGAAATAAAAATATATAGTATAATAAGCAATACAGTATTATTATTATTATTATTATTATTGTTTAAATTATTATTATAATTATTATAAATAGTAAAATATGTATAAAAAGAATTAGTTCAAATTAGAAAAAAGAACACATTCTTATGTACATAATTTAATCATAGATTAAGAATCTAATCATAGATTAGAAGTTCGTGCAATTTATTATATTTTTTTAGTTTAAAGACACCTGTATTTTGTAAAAATTCAAAATCCTTGTTATAAATGAATCGAATAAAGTTTTTGTAAGTGAATTTAGAATTATAGCATCTGAAATAAATAAAATTAATAGCAATTGAACATATTGGAACAGTAAATTTTTTCTTATTAATTTTTTTATTCTGCTACACATTAATTTTTTGGCTAAAAAAATTTTGTAATTGATAACAAATTTTTACACAATTCCCGGTGAAAAATAAAGTAATGAGAAAAGTTAGCTGTCGTGTTACTTTAAATATATTGACAATTACAAATTGTAATTAAGCTTTTCATAAGTGGAAGAAATTTGCTTGTCGAGATTTAAATAATAATAAAAAATGAGTCAGAAACGGTACCTTGGGCTGGGCGTTTGCAAAGTGTGAAAGGATCACCAGTCAAGGGATAAGGACACGAACATACTGGTACATGATTCGAAACACTACAGACAGCGTCGATCCCACAAGTACCCTCGCACGGATCTTGACACTTGTGTTTCAGGCAGGCCTGGAAGTTGGGACAATCACCATTGATAAGACACTCCGGATAGCAACCGACGTATGGATCGCCTCGATGTTCCGGCAGACACTCGCAGATGGCTATCCGCTCCCGTTCCCTGCAATAAGTGTTGATACCACAGGGTGACGGACTACATGGTCGGTGAATCGTAGGCTGAGATTCCGGTTCTGTAAAAACGTCGTCGACGGTATTTGAGATTTATTCTTTTTATGAAGCTGGTGTCGCCCTAATTGGACATGTACAAAAATGAATTTGTGTTTTGTGTGTTTGTGTTTGTGTGCGTGCGTGTGTACGTATTGACAAGGATTACGAGTTTTCATCCAAGTGAGATCTGCGTTAAGGAAACTCGAAGCGCGAGTCTCAAAGATGAAAACTGTCGTACTCCTTGAAAGCCAAGTTTTGCTTTGGTTTTGAAATAAGGAATCGTGATATCACAAAATTAAAAGATACAGTTTACGATAAAACGATCTTGATAAAATAAAAAAATTGTTTCGTTATTAAACGAACAATTAAATTTATTTTTAACAACCATACAGTTTATCTTATAAATACTGTTCATGCTAACGTTTGTGTATCTGTTAAAGATTAAGAAAAATATACATTATTTCACTTGTAAAATTTCATTTTGCAGAAAAATCATCTCGTAAGGATAATATTGAAATGATTGAACAAAAGCTAAAACGTCACATTATTTCTTTAGAGCCGCATTATTCAATAAGAATATCTTACGAGTTACATTTTTCAGAATATACAATATGTAAAAAATGTGTAAAATTAATTTATTTACAAAATTAAAACACTTAATTTAAAAAAATTTTATTTTAAATATACAGAAAAGTATTATATAATATTATTTTATATAGTGTGAGATAATAGCGAAAAGTGTGAATAAAAATTAAAAATATTTATAATTAAAAAGCAACTTAATCTAGTATTTGCAAGCGTCAGAAGTTTTAGTATGCAGTTCTAAAAAGATGATTTACATTTATAAAAAAATTTCACAGAAAAATGATGAAATAAAAAAGTGAAAATGCACGATCTAAATCTAAAACAAGAAATAATTGAAATAATATAATATAATATAATATAAGCATGCAATTTTGTACAATTTATACACATTTGAGAAAATATACGCGAATAATAAAATATACAGGCGAAACATATAAAACGGCAAATGGCTGAAAAAGTAAAAAAAGGGTTTTGATTGTTTATGATAAATCGCAAAAGCAATTAACTTACAACGAAAACTAAAAAAGTAGAAACAGAAAAATCGAATTTAGTTTCCCATTTGGAGATAACTTATATGAGAGGTATCTAATAAGGTGTATCTATCTTACTGTTGGCCGGACTACAGCTAATGTATGGGTTGCCCTCGTATCCATCCGGGCATGCGCATCGGGGTTGGTGGAGGGTGACGGTGCAAAGGGCCTGGGTACCGCATCGGCCAGGACAAGGGTCACGGCACTTAAGCCGTTCGCAGGCGCGACCATCGGGGCAGTCACCATCAACACGACACTCAGGCCGGCAATCTTGATTTCCAGTCCCGAGGTAGCCAGGCAAGCAAGCGCACAAGGGCTTCGTATTATCCAGGGATGGTTTGCAGTGGCTGTTGGCACCGCATGGGGATGGCTCACAGGGACTCAAAGGTCTTGCCGTCTCTATTGATTCTAAAGTGGTACGAAATAGTGCTATCTAGTTTTCGCTCGTTCATGCGTAGACAATAATTTACGCGTTGAAGCTGACAAAATGCTCGATCTTTGTTTAAATGCATTTGTATCAGCTTTGATATTACGGCCGTGAAAGTTGATATCTACCGTTCACACGAGCTCCATTAATTTAATTTTTTTTAATTCCAATAATTGTGTAATTCAATAACATGCTAGGAATCAAGCTCGTTTCTTTAAAATTAATGTCGAGTTGGCCAAAATTTTTTTTATAATTCATAAAAGCTGCATTGCTCACAAAATATGACAATATAATGTGGTTTTCAAATAAGCGATTTTTTCAATAACATTAAAATTAGATTCATTCGTTTAAAATCTTTTCTTGTATTAAAATAAGTTACTTTACTTAATAAATTATTTATGCGAATAAAAATTATATAAAATTATATATAAAAATTATTCCTGATTATTAAATGGGCAAATGTGTATTTTGAAGCCTCGATAAAATTAATCTATTATGAAGCTTTTTATTCATTAATATCAATTTTCTGATTTCGTAATAGCGACGAGTAAAACTCAGCTGTTACAAGTAGTATTCTAATTGCAAGATGAACTACCAATTTTCCGCGTTAAATGAAATTTGTAAGTATTCGATAAGGGTGTACTTACTTATGGGCAGGCATTTGAGGAAGGGGTCTCCAGAATGCTCTGGTGGACAGCTGCATATAGGGTTGTGGTTGCGTACAACACAGAGGGCATTGGGAGCGCAGGAACCGGGGCAGGGGTTGAGACAGCGCTGGTTTATACACGCTTGGGTCCGCTCACAATCAGAGCTCACGCTACACTCAGGGCGACAACTGGGCGGTACGCCCAAATAACCCGAAGCGCAAGAACAGATAGCCTGGGTACCTACTTCACGGCATATACTGCCTGGGCCGCATGGTGACGGCGAGCATGGCTGCTGGGTGATTGTTTCTACAGGGTAAGGTGGAAGAGCTATATGTTTTAATATTGTTTGAACGTGGAGTGAAGGAGGATCACCAATTAGCGGCAATATCTTACACTTATAATTAGGGGCTTGATTAAAGATTCTTTCACCCACGTGATTTTAAAATTCACAAAAACAAAATTAAACATTGTACTGTCTGATTTAAGTCCAACAATTTTATAAAATTTGTAAGTCTAATTTACGAGTTTACAGGTACTTCTAACGATAAAATAATTATTTTTCAATATCTCAAATCTTTTTAATAAAATAAAATTTTCTATTTTTATTATGGATTATACCGATATCATATCATTAAATTTTACTTGAGATTAAATACATTTTACTCAAAAACTGAAACGAGCACAATAAAAAAACTACTTTAACTTCTATTATTTGGTTTCTTTTAGAATAATTGGATATACAAATATAAATTAGAGCTACAAAATTATATAAGCTGTAGATAAAATAAATAAATATATATATGTATATTTATTCGTAATTCTCTTTAATTGATTAAAAATCTTATTCGGTTATTTAACATGTTCAAGTTTAGAAAAATAAAAAAAAAATACTGAAAAACTTACTGTTGACTATATTACATAAAGTAAATGGATCACCCTCGTAATTTTCAATACAAGAGCATATGGGTATATGATTAATAATAGTACATTCTGTATTTTGGCCACAGATTCCAGGGCAAGGATCAACGCATTTGTAATTAATACAAGCTCTTGTGGGAGTACAATCTGAATTCTGGATACATTGAGGTCTGCATTCATAATAGGGGTCACCAAAATATTCGTTAATACATGTACAAATACCGCTATTACAAACGGCATTTGACCCGCATGGCGATGGATTACATTTATCTTCTTGGATTGGATCAACTAGAATTGTATACTCATATATATTTTTCTATAAAATCTATCGTACATAATAATAAAATAATTGATTTAAAATTAAAAGAAGTGTTTTGTTTTATGTTAAATTTATTAGTAATTTAAAATTATTTAAACTAATAATATTATTTTTAAGTAATTGTTATAATAGAAAATACAAAAATTACAAAATATTTAAAAGCTTTAAATTTTCGAGTTTTTTATATATCGTAATCATTGCTAAAACATTGTAATCACGTCAAAATTAACAAAAGTATTTAAATTGATTTTTGAAGGAAACATCGATTAAACATAAACTGGGACTTACGCAAAGGAGGTATAATATAACAGTCGGTGAAGGGATTGCCTGTATAACCACTTGGACATTTACAAACAGGGTTGTGGTTAATAACTTGGCATTTGGCATTGAAACCACAAGATCCTGCACAAGGATCTTTACACTTTTCTCTGATACAAGCTTGGTTACTATTACATTCTGAATTGATTTGACATTCTGGGCGACAATTTGGTGGTGATCCTATGTAATTTTGGGAGCAAGAACAAGAAGGGTATCCACCAACATCTTGACATATTGCAAATGGTCCACATGGAGATGGTATGCAAGGATTAATAATTTCTGGAGGAGCTAAAAATATAGTTTGAGTTTATGAAAATGCAACAGAATAAAATATATTATTGTTAAACAACACCTATATACTTATGTAAAATTGATTTAATTAATTAAATCACTATTTATTTTTTAATAATAAATAAATAAATTCTTATAAATAATAAATCTAAATATTTTATGAAATACATAAGAACTAATTAATTTGGGAAAGTTAAAAATGTTCGTGGAAATTAAACAACTTACTGGGCATGTTGAAGCATCGTATGAATGGATCACCAGTTTCATTTGGTGAACAACTACATATTGGGCTATGATTGATAGTTTCACAAAGAGCATTTATACCACAAACTCCAACGCAGGGATTGATGCATTTATTATTAACGCAAGCACGACTAGTTGGACATTCTGAACTTACAACACATTCGGGTCTACAACCATTGGGTCCATCTATGTTGGGTGGCAAACATAAACATTTTGCATTTCCATTAACAGCATGACACTTAGTATTTATTTCACATGGTGAGGGAGTGCATGGATCTGATTCTACAGATGCTGTATTGAAAATGGTTAATGTATTATTGGAAACAAAAGATAACGCAAGTAAATAATTGAATTATATATTTTGATTCTACGTAATCATAATGCGAAAAAATAAATAAGGCATTTAGGCTTACGTAGGGATTGGATAAAGTTGCAATAACGGAAAGGATCTCCGCTATAACCAGATATACAATTACATACTGGTATATGATTTATAACTTGGCAGATTGCATTCATACCGCAACTACCAGGACAAGGATTTTGACATTTCATTCTGTTACACGCTAAGTTTAATGGGCAATCAGAGTCAATACTACACTCAGGCCGGCAACTTTCGTAAGGGTTTCCGTAATAATCGGGGAAGCATGTACAAGAGGCCACTCCAGAGGACTCACGACACACTGCATTAATTCCACAAGTTGATTGAAGGCATATTTGAGCATCATTTGGTTTTGAAATGACTAAAATATTGCGTAAAATATATTAATGAAGACAATTACACTAAATATAATATGTAATGTACTTTAAATTTAAAAAATCTAAATAGGAACAACAAAAATATCTTAATAATATAATTTTAATTAGTTAAAATTAAAATTATAAAAATATTTATAAGATTCAAATTAGATATGGATATTAATAAACACTTCTTAAATTAAGAATCATTTTAAATATCAAGATTGGGATGCTCACTGATTTTCTGAGTACACTGTATGAAAGGATCTCCACTGTAACCACTGACACAAGTGCAACTTGGAGTGTGACTAATTACCCTGCATTCTGTATTCATGCCACAAGAACCAGTGCAGGGATCTTTACACTTATAATTAATACAAGCTAATTGACTAGGACATTCACTATTGCTGGCGCATTCAGGTCTACAATTTGGCGGTGATCCTATAAAATCTGGTAAACAAGAACACGAAGGAAGATTATTTACTACTCGACATTGTGCTTTTGGACCACAGGGAGATGGTTCACAGGGGTTCACATCTTGTGAAGCTGACAATAGGGCTAAAATAAAAATTATTATTTAGTTATTTAGAGAGGTTTTAATAAAATTGCACAAGAATTTCCAATTATCTTTATTCTTACGGATTGACATGCATCTGATGAAAGGATCACCAGTGGTTTGACTTGGGCAAGTACAAATAGGGGAATGATTAATAATTGTACATAGTGCCAATATGCCACATGTTCCAGGACAAGGGTCAGAACACATTAAATTCATACAAGCTCTATTTTTTGGACAATCAGAGTTTATGACACACTCTGGCCTACAGAAAGGAGGTTCACCCTTGTATCCAGATATGCAAGTACATACAACTTGTCCGTTAATTTGCCGGCAATGACTATTCGGTCCACATACCGAGGGTGTACATACATTTACAATTTTGACTTCTAAACAAAAACCATATTATATGATGACTGTTACTTATTATTTTATATAAATAAATATGCCAAAGGAAACAAACCTTTCATCGGTATACAATTATCGAATGCATTTCCGGTCATGCCTGTGCGACAGCTACATATTGGTAAATGATTTATAACTGTACAGTCTGCATTTAAAGCGCAAACACCCATACAAGGATTAGTGCACTTATTGAGAATGCAAGCTTTATCACGCGCACATTCAGAATTTTGAACGCATTCTGGACGGCATCCTTCAAAAGGATTTCCATAAAATTCTGGTAAGCATGAACAAATTCCATCAATGCATTTAGTGTTTATTCCACAAAGATTTGGTTTACATTTATTTTCTGGTTTGGTTGCTGTGTTGATGAAAAATATAATTTTTAAGAAAATAATTACTTTTATTATATTTACAATCATACTGCATCATTATTTCATTAAATTTAAATAAAAATAATTTATTACGTTTAATAAAATGATTTCAGTAAATAAAAATATGCACAATTAGTATTGAAACTTTTTTGAAATTTAATAATTAAAACAAAATCAGAGTATATTATTAATAAATAATTATCAATACTTTGTTTACATTAAAAATTTGCTATTATTACTTACGTTTTTCAATAGCTTTAGGATAACATTGAGTAAATGGATCACCCGTATAGCCCTCTGAACAAGTACAAACTGGCGTATGATTTATAACAGAACAACGTGCCCCAAACCCACAAGAGCCAGGACAAGGATCTCTACAGTTTTCTCTTATGCATGCTTTATCGCTTGTACAATCTGAATGAATAGAGCATTCAGGACGGCAATTAGGAGGGATACCGATATAATTACTACTACACGTACAAGCCGGATTATCACCAATTACTTTACAAAATGCATTAGGTCCACAGGGTGATGGATTACATGGATCTTTATTAACTTCTATATTGTCTTTATAAGTAAAATAATAAATATAAATATAAATAAATATAGAAATTTAAAAAATTTTTAAATAATTTAATCCTACCAGGTATTCGATAACATTGATTGAATGGATCTCCGGTCATACCATTGGTACATACACAAATTGGACTATGACTGATAACCTTGCATTGTGCATTCTTTCCACATGCTCCTATACATGGATTTTTACATTTTTTATTAATACAAGCCAATTTTAAGTTACATTCCGAACTCAAAAGACACTCTGGTCTACAATTTGGAGCTGTGCCTATAAATTCAGGTTGACATGTGCATACAGCTTGTCCATTATTTTCTCGACAAATGCTGTTTAAACCGCATGGTGATGGATTACACGGGTTAGTATCTAACACAGCTAGAATTATTTATAAAATTATATTTATTTTCGGTTATTATTATTTTAGAATCTTGAATTTAAAAATACGTACGTTCATCTTGTTTAATAAGAATACATTGAGTATAAGGGTTTCCGGTAAAATCTGGTAAACATGTACAAAGAGGAGAATGGTTAACAACTTGGCATATAGCAGTTGTTGCACATGTTCCTAAGCAAGGATTTTGACATCGATTTCTAATACATGCCAAGTCATTTGGACAATCAGAATTTCCAATACATTCTGGACGACATCCATCGTAAGGGTTTCCAATATAATCAGATAAACAAGAACAAGAACCAGTTTTATTGTATTCATTGCATATTGCATTTACACCACAAGGTGACGGCATGCATGGTTGAGATACTGTCACTATAAATTTAAAATTTAATAATTTCTTTAAAATATTTACAACGATTAATTTTTTCTAACAAATCATTTGATGACTTACATTCTTGCCGATTGCATTCAATAAATGGATCACCAAAGTAGCCATCCATGCAAGAGCAGGAAGTTACATGATTTATTACCGAACACTTTGCATTTGAACCACATAAACCAGGACAAGGATTTTTACATTTTTTATTTATACAACTTAATGATAAAGCACATTCATCATTATTAATACATTCTGGTCTACAATTTGGTGGTGATCCTATAAATCCTGAATAACAAGAGCAGGAATTACCAGTTCCATTGTTAATTACTTGACACTTTGCATTAGGTCCACATGGTGATGGTATACATGGATTTGTTATTGGTCGTGGTTCATTTATTGCTGTATGTTTAAATTATGTGTTAAACTTTTTCTAATTTAAATTCATATAAAAGCATGCATTTGGAAAATTTATACTTACGTATTAAAAAGCAGTGTATAAATGGATCACCTGTATACTTTAATGGACAAGTACATATAGGACTGTGATTAATAATTTGACATTCAGCAGAAATACCACAGGACCCAGGACATGGATCTCTACATTTTTTATTAATGCAAGCCTGGTTTTGAGAACATTCTGAACTTGTTAAGCATTCCGGTCTACAACTAGGAGGATTGCCAATAAAATCAACTGCACATGAGCAAACTGCTTGTTTATTAACTTCTTGACATCTGCTATTCGGCCCACAGGGTGATGGAATACACGGTGTTGTAATTTCTAAATCTAAAATTGTAAAAATTTGATCATTTCTTATTGTCCATACATATTAGATTAATAAATATTTTTTAACTCTTTCATTTTCACCACTCTATTATTAAATAATTTAAACTACATACCACTAAATGCAATACACGATGAAAAAGTATTTCCGGTTGTTCCTGGTGGACATGAACACATTGGTGTGTGTCTAATCACTGCGCATTGAGCATTATAAGCGCAAATACCAGGGCAAGGATCTTGGCATTTTCTATTAATACAAGCTTTGTTAAATTCACAGTCAGAACTTTCGATACATTCAGGTCGGCATCCACTATATGGATCTCCTAAATAGTCTGTAATACATGTGCAAATACCATTTTTACACTCTGTATTTGCTCCACATGGTGAAGGATTACATAAATCAGTTATATTTGGAGTAGCTGTAATTAATATTTCCGATTAAACTTATGTATTAAAAAAAGCTAAATATGTAAATTATATTAATTTAAAAAAATTATATTTTATAATTTAAGTAAGGAAATAAAAAAAAATTTACATTGTGTAGGTTGAGGAGAACAACTTGTAAAGGCATCTCCAGTAAATCCTTCAAGACATGTGCAAACCGATATATGATTAATTACAGTACATCTTGCTCCAACTCCACACGATCCAAGACAAGGATCTTTACACTTTGCTTTCATACAAGCTAAATTATTAGCGCATTCTGAATGAATGGTGCATTCTGGTCTGCAATTAGGTGGAGAGCCAATATAATCAATCAAACAGCTACAAGATGGTATACTTCCAACATTTCGACATGTAGCAAATGGACCGCATGGAGAAGGAAAACATGGATCAGTTGGTTCCATTACAGGAAATTCAAGATCTAAAAATGTGTTTACGAAATAAATTTAATAACAAAAATACTAAATTATATTTATAATAATAGAAATGTTGTACATACGGGAAAATGCATAACATCTCATGAATGGATCTCCAGTGTAATTGTTAGGACAACTACAAATAGGACTATGGTTTATAACATCACATTGAGCATCAATGCCGCAAGAATTTGGACAAGGATTTGAACATTTGTTATTGACACATGCTAAGTTTCTTGGACATTCAGAACTGATTGTACATTCGGGTCTACAGAATGGCGGAGATCCACTGAATGTAGGAGAGCAAGAACAAACAGCTTGTGCATTATATTCACGACATTGACTATTTGGACCACATGGTGATGGATTACATGGTTGTGGCGGAATTACTACCTCTGCTATTATTTAGTATAAATAATATTTTCATTTAAAATTACAAATTTTAACATATGTAAAAATGTATTTATTATGTTCTTTTTATGCTACTTACGTTCTTTTTCAGGAGAACAATAATGGAATGGATCGCCAGTAAATTTAGTTTGACAAGTACAAATTGGTAAATGGCTTATTATTTGACATAATGCATTTTGGCCACATGTACCAAGACAAGGATCCTGACATTTTGATCGAATACATGCTTTGTTTAATGGACAATCTGAATTTATAGTACATTCTGGTCTACATCCTTCATATGGATTGCCAATATAATCTGTTAAGCATATACAAGCTCCTACTCCATTTTGTTCTTGACAAATAGCATTTGAACCACAAGGTGATGGTATGCATGGAGTAATTGGATTTGTAAGAATTGGATTCACTGAAAAAATTATTTTAAATAAAAATAAATACACACAATTTTTAAATTTCTAAGACAATATGCGTCAATTAATTTAAGTTTAAAATAAAATATTATATTTATCTAGAGATGCTGTTCATTTTTTCAACAATATAAATTGTAAATTCATAATGTTTCAAAATTTATTTTTTATTGCAGTATTTATAATGTTAATTTATAAATATTATGCTTATAACCATTATATTTGTTAAAGTCTTAATATAATTTATTGTTTTAAAATTCTAAGCATAAATGGTAGATTGCTATAATTACTTACTTTGTTCTAAATAGCACGATGTGAATGGATCTCCCGTGTATCCGGATGGGCAAATACATGTTGGTGTATGACTTATCACACGGCATTCGGCTAACAAACCACATGACCCAGGACAAGGATCACGACATTTCTTATTTATACAAGCTAATTGAGTGTAACAATCATTGTTATTACTACACTCTGGTCGACAATTTGGAGGAGAGCCCTTAAATTCGGGTAAACATGTACATGTATAAGCGTTATTATTGGTGAGGCATTGAGCATTTGGGCCACAGGGTGAAGATGCACAAAGATCTTCGGATGGCTGTATTTCAAATGCTGTAATGAAGAAGTTGTATTAAATAATTGTAATTAATTATTGATTTTCTAAAATACAAGAATTTTATATTTACCCATAGGTCTACATAAAGTAAATGGATCACCAGTTAATCCTTCCATACAACTACAAATAGGATTATGATTAACAACCTGACATAATGCGTCAATGCCACAAGTTCCTGTGCAGGGATTAATACATTTTTGATTGTTACAAGCTTGATTGAGTAAACAATCTGAACTTAAGATACACTCGGGTCTACAGTTTGGTGGAGAACCTAAAAATCCAGGAATACAAGAGCATACAGCTTGGCCTTTTACATTACGGCATTGGCTGTTAGATCCACATGGTGATTGACTACATGGATTTTCCACTACTGTAGCATCTAAAAACGTAGAATTATTTAATATTATTAACTTAATATATAATATATTATAATATATTTTCGTAAAAACTATAAAATTACCTTGTTGTGGTCTGCATGCAACAAATGCATTACCAATCATACCAGTAAAACAAGTACAAGTTGGAATATGATTTACAACTCTGCAGAGCGCATTTTGTCCACAAATGTTAGTGCATGGATCGGTGCATTTTTTTCTAATACAAGCTTGATTTGTTTGACAATCTGTATTCATAACACATTCTGGTCGACAACCAATATATGGATCACCTTTATAATCGGGTAAACAAACACATAAGTTCTTTATACACATTGTATTTGAACCACAATTTAAGCAGGGATCTTTTGGTTTTATTATTGGAGCTAAAAATATAAAAAATAAAAATTAAGAAATTTATTTTATATCTATCTAAAAATTAGCTTTAATTTAAATGAAAGAAATAAAATTAATTTTAGAATTTTATACTTTTTTAGGCGTTTTAAATCTGAAAAATTATTTTACTCTATATTCCTTAATAAAGTTTATTTAAAGAATATTAAAAGTTTTATTTTAGTTTAATATTTTAAATAAGAAAAAAATAATGAAGATTATTTAATGGATAATTCTTTTCATAAATTTTTAAAGATAATTAGTTTGACATTTTATTTAAAAATAATCGTTTCATGAATACTGAAATTTCAATAGAAAAATATTTTCACACGAAAATATATAAGAAATACAAAGATCTTTAAAATAATTTCTTTATAAAAATTGCAAAAAAAAAAATTATTTTTTTTAAATACTAATAATATAATCGTATTAATATTTACTATAAATTTTTTATTTTAAACTCTATATTATATTTATTAATATAATTTCATTGAAAAATAACCATGATTAGTACTATCTTTAATTTTGTATTATCAGAAAAACGTAGTAATTAAAAAAAATATATAAAAGTTTTTATTTAACATAAATATATCAAATTTTTTTTAATTATTATATATTAAGGAAAAGTTATATTTCAAAAATAAAAATTATAAATCTGTATAGATAAAGTTTTTAAATATTCATTATTGAAATTTCAAGTTATTTTTAGAAACGTTTGAATTTCTAATTGAATGTTTTTTCAACTTACTAATAGGCAAGTATATTGAACAATAATAATTTAGATTCTATAATAATAATAACAAATGAATTACATAAAAACTTAATTATAAGGAATATATAGCTTAATTTGAGCTTTTATAAATATTTCTAAAAAGTATTTATTTCTTATAAATTTTTGTATATAATATATTATTATGAATATTAATATAAGAAATTTATCTTACGCATATCGACGGGGTTTGGATAACATTGAGAAAATGCATCTCCAGTATATCCTTCGGGACAACTACATATTGGCACATGATTCAAGACATTGCATTTCGCATTAAGACCACAAGATCCTAAGCAAGGGTTTTGACATTTATTTTGAAGACACGCTTCGTTACTTGGACAATCGGGATGTATAGAACATTCGGGTCTACAATTAGGTGGTGACCCTATGTAATTATCTAAGCAAGCACATGCTGCCTGAGTATTCACCACCTGACATTCTGAATTAGGTCCACAAGGTGATGGAGAACACGGATAGTTTATTGATATATTTTGTTGCTCTAATAACAATAAAATATAAAATATTTATATAATATACTACAGCAATTGTTCAATAAAATGTTCAAATATGGATAAAAAATTTAACAATTTATTTTCAAATTACTTTAAAAAATCTATTATATTTTTTAACAAATAAAACTTGTAATATTTTCCTTTTTTCTTAATAATAATAATTCCTATTTAAAAGAAAAATACGTAATCAAAATTTCTATGTTAACTCTTTTATAAGTATATTTATTACATGTATTTATAAAAAAAATTAATTTTCTTATTAGATTGAATTTTAATTTTTTAGGTGTCAGATTATTTTTATAGATAGAAAACTATTTAAAATGTATAAAAATTGTATTACATATGTCTCAAATAACTCTTTTTAAGTCAGGCATTTATTTAGCCTAAAACATAAATTAAATAAATTTTTAAATTAACTTTTAAAGATAAAAAAAATTTATTTTTTATAAATATTATTCTTATTTTAAATTTATTTTACATTAATATTATTTATAATTAATTAAAAATTGAAAAACCTTTATAATATTAAAAGAAAATATGTTTTTTTGATGTATAAGTATTCGTGTTATCTATAAAAATATGAGATTTTTTTTGTTGAATATAGTTGTTATTATTATCAACAAATAACATACAAGACTTTATTAGCTGAGATCTATTTTATAAAATTTTTAGAAATAATATAAATTAATTTTTTATTGGATATTTAAATAATATTTATAGATTATAATAGCTTTAATAAACATATTACAATTTAAAAAGTTAAACTTCGTTAAAAATTTTATGATCCATATTTTAAACTTAATTCAAATTAAAACATTTTATATGTACAAATTAAATGAGAATTACATAATAATTTATCTATGAATTAATTTTATCTGTACTTACTTGGTATTTCGAAGCAAGATATAAAGGGATCGCCTGTGTAACCAGTTGAACAAGAACAATTAGGACTATGATTTATCGTTTCACATCTTGAATTTATACCACACATGTCTATACAAGGATTTGCACATTTTCTGTTAAAGCAGGCTTTATTTATGGGACATTCGGAACTAACACTGCACTCTGGTCTACAATTTGGAGGCAACCCGATGTATTCAGGTAAACATGTACAAACAGCTTGACCATTGATAACGCGACATTGGCTATTAAGTCCACAAGGAGATTTATTACAAGGGTTAGGTGGCAAATCTAAGAAAATAATATTATTATAATAAGAAATTATTAAATTTATCCTGTTTATAAGGTGAATAAAGGATACCTTCTTCGATAATCTTGCAGTATCTAAAAGGATCACCGGTATAATTCAAGTCACAAGAGCATACTGGAATATGATTTATGACTTGACACACTGCATTTTTTCCACAAGTACCAGGACAAGGGTCTTTACATTTCATATTAATACATGCAAAATTCGATGAACAATCTGAATTTGTGATACATTCTGGACGACAGCCTTCATAAGGATTACCAAAATAATTTGGTATGCAAGTACAGGAACCTACTCCATTTTGTTCTTTACAAATTGCATTTGATCCGCAAGGATTAGGTTCACAAGGATTTGTAATTATACTTGGTTGTACTATAATTAAACGATAAAATTTCGGTATTCAAGATAATTGAAAATTATTTTATTCCCCTAATATTTTTTACTCACCACTAATTATAGGATAACATTGAGTAAATGGATCACCAGTAAACAATTGAATACATGTACACATGGGGGTATGACTGATAACATGGCAATCTGTATTACTACCACAAGAGCCTATACAAGGATTTTTACATCTTTGATTAATACAAGCTAATTGACTAGGACATTCTCCGTTGCTAATGCATTCTGGTTTACAGTTTGGTGGGCTACCAGTAAATTCAGGTAAACAAGAACAAGAGGGAGAATTATTAACAATATTACATTCCGCGTTTGGACCACAAGGTGATGGTTGACAAGGGTTTTTAGAAACTTGAGGTTCATCAGTCACTAAAAAATAATAATTTTTATAATTTCAAAAGTGCTAATAAAAAATTTTTTGTATTTTTTCTAAAAATAACGGGAAAAATTTAATTTAATAATTGCATAAATGAAAAAAATATATCATAAAAATTTATAATAAAATTTGAATTTGAATGTATCATAAGTTCTTAAAATACGTTTTTATGACAAAGGTAATAAGAAACAGGCTTACGCATTTTGCTGCAATAAACGAAAGGATTGCCTGTATATCGTACAGGGCAGCTGCAGATTGGATTGTGATTTACAACTTCACAAAATGCAGCAATTCCACAACTTCCAGGACAGGGATCTATACATTTCTGATTACTACAGGCTCGATTTTGGAAGCAATCGGTGCTAACTACGCATTCGGGTCTGCATGTTGGGGGACTTCCTAAGTAACCTCTAATACAAGAACACACCCCCTGACCATTTATTGCACGGCATTCGCTGTTTGGACCACAGGGAGATGGACTACATGGGTTTATGGCAGATTGAGCTATGATAAGGGATTTTCAAATTATATTACAAAATAATTTAACTTAATTAAAATATACGCAATTTCACAGAAAGAAGGTTAATAATACTTGGTATGGGTATGCATTGACTAAATGCATTGCCGGTCATTCCTGCAGGACAGCTACACATGGGTATATGATTAATAGCTGTGCAAAGGGCATTTAATGCACACGCTCCAGGACATGGGTCTTGACACTTTCTCTGTAAACAAGCACGATCGCGTGAGCAATCGGAATTTAGAACGCATTCAGGGCGACATGCCGCATATGGGTCTCCTTTAAACTCTGGTAAACATGTACAAATTCCATCAAAACAAACCGCATTTGCACCGCATGGTGATGGATTACATTTATTCACCATAGCAGTAGAGTCATATACTGAAAAATTAATGTGTGATATTTAATTAATTATTTATATATCAAATCATAATTTAGATAGTGTAGAATCTACAAAATTATATTTTTTCCTTAAAATAAATATATATTATGCTTACTAATAGGTGGTTGTAAATTGCATTGTGTAAATGGATCGCCAGTATATCCTTGGGGACATGAACATACTGGCACGTGATTGACAACGGAACAGAGAGCAATAGCTCCACAAGACCCTGGACATGGATCGGTACATTTATTATTTATACAAGTTTTATCATTAGAGCATTCTGAGCTTATGGAACACTCGGGTCTGCAATTAGGTGGTTGTCCAATATAGTTATCAGAGCATGAACATGCTGCTATTCCGTTGATATTTTGACATTGAGAATAGCTACCACAAGACGACGGAATACACGGGTTGGGTGAACTTGGTGTAATTGCTTGAGGTGCTAGAAAGTAATTAGGGATATTACATGATTACGCATTTATAATTTTAAACGCGTGATGCATTATTAAATAATAGCGAGGGAGAAAATCTTACGTGGAACTGCTGTACACCTAGTAAACGGATTTCCGGTAAATCCTGGCTTACAAGTACAAAATGGACTGTGATTAACAACATTACAATTTGTATCGATTCCGCAGGGATTTGGACATGGATCAATACACTTTTGATTTTCGCAAGCTAAATTTGAAGGGCACTCAGTACTGGCGATACATTCAGGTCTACATCCAGGTGGACTACCTATATAAGAAGGTAAGCAAGAGCATATGGCTTGCCCGCTTATTTCTCGACATTGACTATTTGGTCCGCAAGGTGACGGAGAACACACGTTCTCATTTATGACTAATAAATAAATATTTTTATTCAGACTTTAGAAGAATATAATGGAATTTGTCATTGTAATTATTTTCATTTTAAAAGCATGTAATATCAGAGTTTAATAATAATAAATCTTTACAAATTTAAATCACGCATTAAAATCTTTAAATATGTATTATTAAAATTAAAAACAATTAAACGTATTTAATAAAAATAAACAATAAAATAATTGTTATTTTGGTACTTATAAATTCGTGTGCTCTATGTTTTATATTTTATACATATTTGGTAGCGGACAATTTATTTAAAAAGAATATTATTCAAATTACTAATATAATCAATGCAAAGGGAAAAACAATTTTTTTAACTTACTGGGCTTCATATTAATGATACAATAATTGAATGGGTTTCCGCTATATCCTGTACGGCATGTACAAGAGGGTAAATGGTTGATAGCTGTACAATCAGCATTTTGGCCACAAGCGCCAGGACAAGGATCTCTGCATTTTTTCTGAATACAGCTTAAGTATGATGGACAATCTGAATTATAAAGGCATTCCGGTCTACAACCTTCATATGGGTTTCCAAAGTAGTTGGGTAAACATGTACAAGATCCAACTCCGTTCTGCTCTTTACATTCGGCATTAACACCGCAAGGTGAGGGACTACATGGTTTGATCAATTCTTGGGTCGGGGGATTAACTAAAACATTTTAAAGGTACCAATATTAGGACAAACTGACCACATCTACTTAGTATAAGTAGAGTGGTAGTACTAGTAGTTAAATTATTTTTGGTATCAAATAAATTACGATATTAATTTTGTAAGTATACATATATCATGATTAATATTAAAGTAATATTTTTTTATCAAACTTAAAAATATCTATCTTAACATTTCAAAATTTGGCTAAAAAATTTTAAACGTACTTTTTTATATAAATACATCTCTAATAAAGTTACTTATTAGCGTGGCACGAATAAACAATTATCACATATTATATAATTCTTTGTATAGTATTATATTGATTGTAAATTAACCTATCTTTCATAAAAATTAATTCTTTCTTACTTTCATATCACGGGGTACTTTAAAAATCTTATATTGTATTAGACAACTTGTGTGAATGGGTGGTTAATGTAATAATTGTCGCATTACAAATTTTTATATATAACTGATGAAATTAATCATCATATTGGTTTCACGTGAAGCCAAACGTTATATTACATTTTTTTTATGAATCCATACAAGATTTTGAAAATATTGAGAAATACTGATTCATTAAGGTCTCCAATTAAGCGATAAGCCTAAAAACCGGATTCGCACGAACATGCAGATTTTTTTTTTAACTACATAGGAATTGCAAGAGAGTGTTGACATGGATTTACTGGTAATATATTATTTATAAGTTTTATGTATAAATTTTTTTAATTCACAAATTATATCTTAAGAAATAGTAATTTTTATGTAATCAACTATTTCATGAATAGTTAATATATAATCTATTTTTTCATAAGTTATTCTATATCCTAAAATTACTTCTAAACTGTTTATTACTTTATTTTAGCATTTATTATTTTATAATAATAGAAGTGTTAATTTTATATTTTAATATACTTTCAATCATTTCGTCTTACGATATGCATTATGATATGCGTATAACGAATGGATTTCCTGCATATGATATGAGACACGAACAACAAATTAAATTATATTAACTACTTTGTAATTTATTGCAATTAAGAAAGTTTCAGGACAAGGATGTACATATTTTCTTATTAACACAAACTTTTTTGCACCATCAGATCTTAAAAAACGTTATTATGTATATAACAAAGCTTCATTAAGAATGTTTAGATAAATTGTATCACTAATTACTTCTCGACATATAGTTTTTAGTCAACGATGAGAAAGAATACACGGTCTTCAATTAATCATTACTATTTTAATATAAAAATTTTATGATTAAATTTTTAATAAATAAAAAACGAAGCTTTTATTAACACTTGAAATTGCATAAAGCAATTTAATATATTAAATAACAATCAATAGCTTGTCCATAAGTATGAGGATATGCATTTATATTTTATTATTTATTTGCAATACATACTTTGTTCTTTAAGCAATTTGTAATAAAATATTTTTTGATCCGATCTAATTTAAATCTCCAAAATTACATACTATTTCACTTTGTGCAAATATTTGGTATAAAATATTAAATGGAAATAGTAGGTAATGAGTTTAAATAAAATTAAATATACAATTATATTTAAAAGAAAAGAAGTTAAGAATAGTGAATAATAATTAGTGTTTACTTAAATTATTTTAATTAATAGAAATTTTATTAAATATTTAAAACAGTTCAAAAGTTTTAATATATTATTGACATGATATTATTGTTATTATAAATAATTATATTTTTATTCTGTATAATTTATTTTTTTTCCTACAAATTTTTGATATTTTATACATATAAATCTATTAACATTATAAATATTGACTAATCACTTTCAAACTTTATTTAATCTTTGGAAAAAAACCCTTTTAAAACAATATCTACAGTTGCTATAATCTTTAATCCAGATAATTTATTCAATATATATAAATCTTACTATTATTATTATTAATTGCGAGTAATCGATATATTATTATTTAAAAATATTAATCTTATTATTATTAAATTTTAATATTTAAAAATTTGTTTTCTTAATTTAATTATAAAAAATCATGTATAATCTGCACGAATATCCATGATTTGCTAAAGTTTAAATAGACAAGTTTTTTCTATTACAAGTTATTTACACATAAAATATTTTATCGAAATAAAAAGTAAAATATATTATATTTGTTTGAAGTTTCTTTAATTTATATAAATATAATTAGAGATTTATTACATCGAATTATATTTGCTTGTAAGAATTTTAAATTTTGTAATTAACATAAATTAAAATGCGTTATATTAAATTTTTATGTTTAATATTAGACTCTTTATATTTCTTAGATTATAATTATTTAATATTTAATTGTAATACTTTGTCAAAACTTTTCACTACTAAAAAATATTATTTTTTTAATGCAAGTATCCAAAGAAATAATGTATATAATTATGCTAGAAATTAATAAATTATAAAGTTTTTTAATAATAACATGTTGACAAAATCTTATATGGTTTCATTATTAATGAATAAAAAGATTGCGTGTATATTGGTTGTTGACTAGTACGAAAATACATAGGAACATCACTAATAAATAGTTGAACACTTTACGTTTACACTGTTTATATATTCTGGCCTAAAATTAGGTGGAGATCTTACATAAACACGTAAACTATTGTAGTAAGGGGACCCGATAATTATTTGGCATTCAGCATTTTAACTTTTTGGTTATAGCTAAAAAATTTATTTGGATTCAATGTAATTAAGTTGTTTCGTAATACCTTTTTTCAATAAATTAATTTTCATTGAACATTATTTATTTAATTACTGGTTTAAAATTCAATTAAAATAAAAATGTTTTTGTTATTAAGACTGTATTACAATATATTTTTTATTACAATCAACATAATATTAACAATAAATATGGAAATTTTATGAAAATATAAAATAAGTAATATGCAAAAATAAAAAATTAATAATATACGAAAATAAAAAAATAAATTATAAAATTAATTACACACAATAAAATATAAAATAATTAAAATAAATAAATAGTTTAAAGTATATTATCGAAATATTAGTTTCCAAGAATGAAATATTTAAAAAAATATATTTGATTCAATATATATTAGTCGAGAAATTATTTCTAAACATATAAGAAATTGAAATTTTAATAATCCTAGTAATTATTTTGTTAATATATTGAATTACAAATAAGGTAATAATGTAAAGATAAATAATATTTTTAATAAACTTAAAAATAGATATTAATGTATAGATCATTTCTAAAATATAAAAGTAGTAAAAAATATGTCAGTCAACTTTTTTAATTGGAAAAAATTTAAGAATATACAGTTTCTTATACATATATACATACATAATGAAATTATATTATTGATTATTGTTTATTAATAATTTTGTAACTTTAGTTATACATAATGTTAAACTAAAATTTGTTTATTTACTATTTTTTTTTATAAAAAATAAGCACTAAATAAAATAGGATACCTGTAAAATCATGTAAAAATTTAAAATTCCTGACAAGGAATTTTTTTCTCATTTTTAAATTTGCTAAGATATATTTACATCATTAAAATAAGCATTAAAACTTAATTTATAATAAATCACAGATCAACCACAATTACAATTCCTCAACGGTAAATCCATGTCAAAGTAGAGGGGCAAATTTGAAAAATCACACATATCCTTGGAATTTTTAACGCATATAAGTAATACTGAATCGTTTAGTATTTGTGTATTATAATCGTACAGTATCGCTTTATTAAAAAAAATAATAGAATAAAAATATATTTTATACACCAACCAATGATAAAGTAGAAGTGCATCAAGAAAAATTAAAGGTAGTAAATGGTTTTTCGATACTTACCTTTATTGGTATACGAAGAATTGCATGCAAATAAAGAAGTGAAGAGAAGAAACAAAGAAAATTATGTAAAATAAGGACAAGATGACTAGATTACTCATTGGCAGCTACTTACCCTTATTGATGGGTTGACACTGGGAGAATGGATCTCCTTCGTGATTCTCATTGCACGAACATACCGCGTTGTGATTGACTACACTGCACTGAGCATTAACACCACAAATACCGTCACAGGGATTACGACAACGTTGTTGCATACAAGCAAGATGTGGCGGACATTCTGGATTTATCGTACATTCCGGCCGGCAATTAGGTGGCACACCAATATAATTCTGCATACAGGAACATGCAAATGTTTCACCACGCACTTGGCATTCAGCATTAGGGCCACATGGTGTCGGAATACACGGATTCTCGGGTTTCGTTGACTCCACTAAAAATAATATAATTATTTTACATTGACCTTTTTAATACAAAGATCATTTAAGAATTTAATTTTATGTAATTAAATCGAGTGATTTTATGAGGTTTAAAACAAAAGTTTAATATGTAAATATTATTTGAATGGAATATGAACTTTATTATGATATTTTATTTTTTATAAACTTATAAGCTTTTTTTAATGTTGTGGTTGTCTTTTAATTATTAGTTAAGTTTAATTTAAGATTTTTCAGTAATATATGCACAATTTAGAAATTAATTGTACAATGTTAATTATTTAATGAATTTTTTACTTTAATTTATTTTAAGTTATTTAAAATTAAAATCCAAATATTAAGAAATGATTACATTTGGTTAAAGTGACTTTATAAAATTCAAATACGAACCATCCGCAGATAGTACAAAATTGACACTACTAAAACATATTTCCTGTATATAAGAAAAATAAAGATTGTTTTTTTAATTTATAACGATAATACTTACGTAAAACTGGATAACAACTGGTAAATGGATCTCCTGTATGTCTTTCATAACAACTACAAATTGGATTATGATTTATAACTTGGCACTTAGCATTTTGACCACAAGATCCTGGACAAGGATCTTGACATCTATTGTTCAAACAAGCGAAGTCTAATAGACATTCTGAACTAACCACACATTCAGGTCTACAAGCTGGTGGACTGCCAGAAAATGTTGGTTGGCAAGAACAAACTGCATGATTCTCAATAATCTTGCAAATACTGTTTGGACCGCAAGGTGACGGTGAGCAAGGTTGTGTTACTGAAACTAAAGAAAGATTTTTGTATATTATAAATTAAAATAAAAATATTAATTATTCCAAATAAAGATTAAGTTGAATTTAAAAAAATAAAATTCTGAAAAACGTTTATAATATTTATGGAAAAAAAATTTTATATAATATAAATGAATTGGTAAGGTACAATTACCTTTCGTAACTGGTTTGCATTGAGAAAATGGATTGCCAGTCATGTCTGGTGGACAACTGCACATAGGAATGTGATTAACGACGTTGCATCTTGCATTATTTCCACATGTTCCTATGCAAGGGTCTTTGCATCGTTGATTTATACACGCTTTTGTTCGAGAACATTCAGAATTTATTGTACATTCTGGCCGACACGAAATGTATGGATCACCAAAATAATTCGGTAAACATTTACAGATTCCATTATCACATTGAGTATTGGCTCCACACTGACAAATATCATTTAATTTTGGTGGAATAGGCATAACTAAAACATCAATTTTGTTAATTAAATTAAATTATATTAAGATCATAGATTTTTTTTATATACGTACTTTCAATTGGAGAACATAAATTAAATGGATCTCCGGTGTAATCTGTCCTGCAAAGACAAGTTGGAATGTGGTTTTGAACATGGCAGTCGGCATTTTGTCCGCACGATCCCACACAAGGATCTCTACATTTTTCAGAAATACAAGCTTGATTTGAAGCACAATCTGTATTAACAACACATTCTGGTCGACAATTTGGCGGTGACCCTACGTAATTGTTCTTGCAGGTACAAGCTGCCTGACTTCCGACTTTACGACACTCAGCGTAAAGACCACAAGGATTCGAAATGCATGGATTATCTGCTGAAGCTGATGGAAATGAAGTAGCTAAAAAATTCAAAATTTATTTTAAAAAATGAACTTTTAATTGCATATATAATGAAATGTACAATTTTTTAGAGTTTTTTTTATTACTTCTAATCTGATTGATATTAGAATTTTAATAGTTTTAATAATTTTAATTACATATGTAAAAGAAAAAAAAGAAAAATCTTTTTTATAAGTATTCTATTCGCATTTAAAAATTAATTCGCATTAAATACATTATAAATCTTACGTTGTTCATCGAAGCATCTTGAAAATGGATCTCCAGTTGTACTGGCGGGACAACTACAAAGTGGATTGTGGTTTATAACTTTGCACCGAGCACCAATTCCACATGTTCCAAGACACGGATCATTGCATTTGTTCTTGTAACAAGCCATATTTTGAGGACATTCTGAGTTTACCAAACATTCTGGTTTACAATTTGGTGGTAAACCGAAATAGGTATCTTGGCAACTGCAAACTGCTTGGTCATTAATTTTGCGACATACACTATACGGGCCACAAGGCGAAGGATTACATGGTTCCGGACGAATACTTGCTTCAGTAACTAAAAAATTCATTCAATAATTATATTTAATAAAATAACTTGTATTATTCTTCTTAGGAAAAAAATATCAATGATAAATTAATCCCTAATAATATCTGAATATTTGAATTTCAACTTTCATGCAACTGCCTTCTGTGTTTTTGATTTTTATTTCAAAATTTAATTGTTAAGATTTTTTAATGTTTTAATTTGACATATTATTAAAAGTCTAATTAAATTTTTAATTTGAATAAAAATTATTACGATTACAAAAGTTTGTATTTATTTTGAAGGTGTTATTATATATAAGTTATAAAAAGTAAAGTATGCATGTGTGTATGTATAACAGTTGATAAGTCTAAAGAAAAAGATACATTTATATATACCTGCTTCAAATACACATCCAGAGAATGGATCTCCATTAAATCCTGGTTGACATGTGCAAGTGGGAATATGATTAACTACATAACACTGAGCATTAGGTCCACATATACCAGGACAAGGATCCACACACTTATTTCTAAGGCAAGCTTTGTTTGTTTGACAATCCGAACTGTGAGTGCATTCGGGCTGGCAACCTTCATACGGATTACCGTGATAATCATCAATGCAAGTACATGCACCAGCGTTATCCTTTCGCTGACATATTGCATTAGAACCACAGGGCGATGGTTCGCACGGGTTTGGTGCAGACTCTATCAGTCGAATACACTGAATGAATGGATTTCCGGTGAATCCGCGAGAACACGTGCAAATCGCTGCATGATTTATAACGGTACATTCAGCGTTTTCACCACATGAACCAGAGCATGGATCTTGGCATTTTTCATTAATACATGCTTTACTTAAGTGACAGTCGGGGTTTATCAAACATTCTGGTCGGCAATTAGGTGGAGTACCAATATAGTTTTGAAGACAAGAACATACTGGACTGTCATTGATATTCTTACAAATGGAGTTTGGTCCACAAGGAGATGGATTGCATGGCGACTCTATTTTTGGTTTAATCGTCACTATAAAACACATAGAAAGAAATTTTTAATATTCAACATTTTCAATGTTTTCAAAATTATAAACAGTAATTATCAGTAGCAAATCATTTCTTCTCGGGATTTTCAATATTAAAATTATTGATTAGATATAATGAACAATTAAATAAAGATATTTTATTACCTGGAATCTCAAAACAGCTTTTAAAAGGATCACCGGTTTGTCCTGGTAAGCAACTGCAAATGGGTGAATGATTAATAACTTCACATCGGGCATTAAGACCACAGGAGCCAAGACAAGGATCTGTGCACTTGTAATTGATGCAGGCCCTTGTAGCGGAACATTCTGAGCTAACTACGCACTCTGGTCGACAAGAAGGTGGCGTGCTAATGTATCCAGAAATACAGGAACATACAGCATGACCCTCGACGTTCTTGCAGACACTATTTGGACCACAGGGCGAAGGGTTACATGGATCTGGTGAGGGAGCAGGTCCTGATGGCTGAACGCGACAACTAATAAAAGGATCGCCAATATAGCCGCTCGGACATGAGCATACGGGAATGTGATTTATCATATCGCATTGGGCATTTTGTCCACAGGTGCCAGGGCATGGATTTCTGCACTTGTTTTTAATACACATCTTGTCGCGTGGACATTCAGAACTCAGAATACATTCTGGTCGACAAGCTTCGAAAGGATTACCGACGTATTCAGGAAGACATTCACAGTCTCCGTTGTTACAGATCGCATTTGATCCACATGGCGATGGATTACAAGGATTTGGTGGTGATGGGGGCCCTATTAACAGATCAAACATTTTTTTTAATTAATCACAATAAATAAATCAATATTTTTATTCGAGTAATATTAATAAACAGCATTTAAAGATTTTTACGACTCATTATCAACATCCTCATCATAAACAAGAATTAATATTTAAAATGACTTAATTATAAATCGCTGTATTAGAAATAATAACATTCAATTAAAAATTTATGATTTAATAGACTTTTAAAAATTTATAATTATTATAAGAAATCATATCATTAGAAGTTAATAATTTGTTTTAATACCTAAATAGTTTTTGCTAATTTATTTTAACACATGAGGTTAATAATCACCATTTATTTTAAAAATGTATAAAATCATTGAGATTTGTTAATTTTTATTAATATTAAAGCTACTCCTAAATTATTATACAATTAAATGAAAATTATTAAGTATATTACATTAAAAAATAAAAATTTCTGAGATTTTACATTAACTGAAATTATTAATTGTAAACTATCAGCTGTGTTATTAAGAAAAAATGAAGTGACTTTAAAAAATTATAAAAAAATATAAGTAGAAAAATATAAGTTTATAAAACATACTGTTTGCTACTGGAGAGCATTGAGAAAATGGATCTCCTGTAAATCCTTCAATACACGTACAGACAGGAATATGATTTAAAACATGGCACTGAGCATAAAGGCCACATGATCCATTACATGGATCTTGGCATTTATTTTGAACGCACGCTTGTTCACTTTTGCATTCGGAGTTTAAAACGCATTCTGGTCGACAGTCAGGTGGAATACCAATGAAATTTGGTAAACAGGAACAAGCTGGATTACCAGATATGATTTGGCATAATGAATTCGCACCACATGGTGATGGAGTACACGATGGAGGTCGTTCAGTAGTTACCTCATCTCTCACTAAAATATATTATGTACATTGTAATGTGATATATGTCATAATTTATAAAAATTTTAAACAAAATCAAATTGACTAAAAATAATTACTAATTTTTAAATCACCAATATATTTATTTATACATAAAATAAAAGATCAAAAATGAAATTAACAAGACTCTCTAAATTTATTTTCATTTATGTAGTTTGTAGATTTATAAAATAGATCCCAAGTTACTAAAAATAAAATTAGTAAACATTTATCTGTTTAAATATACTATACTACTATTTGAACCTTCTATATTATAATGTATAATATATAATGTATATTATAAGAATATAAAAAATGACGTATTTTCTTAAAGACAATAAAAAAATTTTAATTATTACTTTGTTCCACACATTGTGAGAATGGATTTCCAGTGAAGCCAGACGGGCAAGTACATATAGGACTATGGTTTTTCGTTGTACATTGAGCCCTCAAACCACAAGTATTGGGACATGGATCAGCACATTTGTTATTTATGCAAGCTAGACTAACAGAACACTCTGCACTAACGCGACATTCAGGTCGACAGTTCGGGGGTTCACCAATATAATTTGGTAAGCATGTGCAAACAGGTTGCCCATTAGCTGCTCGGCATTTACTATTTAGTCCACAAGGTGATGGTGAACACGGATCAGTAGGTGGTTCTGGTGCTAAAATCAAATCATAAATTTTTAATAAATTGTTTTCTAATTCTATTTTAAAATATTTTATATTTAAATTATATTAAATAACATTTAAATTAAGATTTATATATTACTTAATAAGTAATATAAAATTTTTAAGTAATATTTACACCTACATATATATATGGGACATTAAAGAGAATGAATAAAAACAAGGTGAGATGATTAGAAATAGCTTTAAATGTCTCTATTTTATAACTTGCGAAATAAACAACAAGTTCAGACATATTTGTCTCCCCTACTATCGCGAGGCAGTTTCTACTTTAGCTCTCGCGATGTAAACCTTGGTCATATTATATTTAGATAAAGCCTCTCTTCTCTTATACAAAATGTCTACAACATGTATATAAGTTTATGTTTGCTTATAAAAAGAAGTTATTATTAATTATAGAAAAAAAAAGAATAATACGATTATATAATAAATTAAAGAAAAAGCAGAAAATATTTTTATTAAAACATGTCACGTGATATTTAAAAAACTTTTAATTCTAATAATGTTGGTGATAATGATAAAATAAAAAAAAGTTATTTTTTACCTCTACTTGCTTCGCAAGCATAATAAGGATCGCCAGTATAGCCGTTCGGACAGGTACACGTAGGAATGTGTCCTTGTACAGTACATATAGCTAGAGCACCGCAAGTACCAGGACAAGGATCAATACATTTGAAACCTGTACATGATAAATGAGGTAGACAGTCGGTATTGATTTCACATTCTCGATGGCAGCCTCGGTATTCATCATAAGGATCACCAAAGAAATCAGGAAGACAAACACATGCACCAGCACCATTTCTCTCACGGCACTGTGCATTTGGCCCGCAAGGATTTGGTACACATGGATTTGGCGGAGGTTCCTCTGTTGCTATAAATTGGTGAAAACAGTGCGACGAATTAATAAAATTATTATTTGTAATGTTTAGCTCTAATATTAATAACAATATAGTAAATAAACTTGCAAATAAATATAATATGTATAATTCAAAATCTCAAAAGCAATTTAAATAAGTTTAAATTATTTATATAAATTACATTTATACCTTTAATATATAGTGAAATATTATTAAAAAAATTTGTAATATTTACTTGTAGTAAGTGGTATGGTACACTGAACAGTCGCATCACCAACGTAACCTTCGGGACAACTACAAATCGGTGAGTGATTTTGAACTAAACATCTGGCGAATTCTCCACAAAATCCTGGACAAGGACTTTTACACCTCTGATTAATACAAGCAACTGAAATGGAACATTCAGAGTCTTGTGTGCACTCAGGTCTGCAATTTGGTGGTCTGCCTACGAAATTTAAAAGACAAGAGCAGGCAGGTTGAGAATTTATTTCTCTACATTGTGAATTTGGTCCACATGGATTTGGAACACATGGATTACTACGTGATTCAGGTGTCGTAATTTCAAACTTCGCACAGTACTTAAAGGGATCACCGCTGTAGCCATTGGCGCAGCTACAGATAGGATTATGATTTAAAACCATACATTTGGTATTCTGACCACAGGTACCAGGACACGGATCCGCACACTTGTTTTCTATGCAGGCTTTATTTTGTGAACATTCGGAACTGAGAGTGCACTCTGGACGACAAGTTGGCGGCGTACCAACAAAACCACTTTGACAAGAGCAAACCGCATGTCCATTCAAAGTTCGGCAATTACTATTAGGTCCGCATGGTGAAGGATCGCAAGCATCAATGATCGGTTTTTCGGTTACTCGTGCCTTCAAAATACAACCTACCATTGGATCACCAGTATAATCAGGCAGACAAGCGCACGAAGGTGCGTGATTGATAACACGACATGTGGCCATCGATCCACAAGTATTCTGACAAGGATTAATGCATTTGTTGTTCAAGCAAGCAGCATTGCGATCGCAATCTGAATTTGTTACACATTCAGGTCGACAGCCGGTGTAAGGATCACCAAAGTACTCGGTCATACACGTACATGATCCAACACCATTCCTTTCATTACATACTGCATTAGCTCCGCACGGTGATGGATTGCAAGGTGTTGGTCGTTCTGTAGTAGCAGGACTTGTATAGATCAGAATGCACTCGCGGAAAGGATCACCGGTGTATCCCTCATCGCATATACACACAGGATTATGTTTGATGACATTACACATTGTATTAACACCACAGGAACCGGGACAAGGATCGATACAACGTTCATTCTGACAGGCGAGATTTCCCGGACACTCTTCGTTTATCAGACATTCTGGACGACAATTAGGTGGTCTGCCAATGAAATTCGGAAGACACGAACAAGCAGGAACTCCATCCATTGCTCGACATTGCGAATTCGGTCCACAAAATGATGTAGCACATGGATTTTCTGGTGGTAAGTATGGTGGAGCTTTACCTATTAAATAAGAATGAAAAAGAAACTCTTCAATTACTATTAAAATAATTATCAGATTTTAGTTAATATTTATCAACTATAATTGTTTAAAATAATATTTAATCCTCCGAATATAAAGAATTATTAATTTTATTATTTATGTTATATAATTAAAATTATACCTTCAACAATAATACAGTTGAATAATGGATTTCCAGTGTAACCATCAGGACAAGTACAGATTGGATTGTGATTAATTACTTGACAATTTGCACCATCTCCGCACGTTTGAGTGCAGGGATCTTCGCAGCGTTGAACTATACAAGCTCTGTTTTGTGGACAATCAGTACTAACTACGCATTCTGGCCGACAAGCGGGAGGAGTTCCAATAAAATTCTGTTGACAAGTACATACTGCATGTCCATCAACCACCCGACAATTACTGTACGGTCCACAGGGTGAGGGATCACATGGATTTGCATCAGGTTCCTTAGGTCCTAATAATGCAAAAAATATTATTAATTTTTTAAATTAAATTCATATGATTACTTGGGAAATTTTTATATCTTCTTTTAGATTTTTAAATATTTCAATATGTGTATTAAATATTTTAAAATATTACAAAAAAATTAAATATCACGTAATCTTATCAAATTATTTTTATAAAATAGCATTTATATTATATCTGTATAAAATGTCTTAATATATTTCTTGCAAAATATAATAAATTTAAATAATACTGTACAGAGTTAACTAAATATAAGTAAATTTTAAGCTAATAACTTAACTATAATATATTTTTTAGAAAAATTTTAATTAAATAAATTATATTAGAAAAATATTAAATATTCTTACTTATTGCTGGAATATGGCAAGCATTCAGTGGGTCTCCAGTATAACCAGAAATGCAAGTGCATGTTGGTTGATGGTTAAAAACTTGACATTCAGCATTCAACCCGCAAGCACCAGTACATGGGTTCTTACATTTATTGTTAATACAAGCTTTTGAGTATGAACAATCAGTATTTTGTATACATTCTGGTCTGCAACTAACATATGGATCTCCAACATATTCAGGTGGGCAAGTACAAGAACCAGCACCGTTTCTTTCTGTACATATAGCATTCAATCCACAAGGTGATGGATTACAAGGTAAATTGGGTGTTTCTGCTATGATTGCTGAAAATGGCAATAAATCAATGAATGTAAATTCAAAAAGATTTATTAATAAAATAAAACTAAAAGAATTTAAATCTTTTTTTAATGCACTATTGGATACATTACGTTTTTGAATACATCCAGAAAAAGGATCTCCTTCAAAACCTTCGTAACACTGACATTCGGGCCGATAATTATGAACGGTACATTTAGCGTTCAACCCACATGACCCTACACATGGATCGGAACATTTATTATTTTGACTGCAAGCTAAATAACTGGGACAGTCTTGATCAATCAAACATTCAGGTCTACAATTCGGTGGAGCGCCAATCATGTCACGATTACAGGAACAAACTGCTCTGTTATCTTGGACGCGACATACAGCATTTGGACCGCATGGAGACGGTACACATGGTTCTGTTCGCACCGTTTCTAATAAAATAATAATAATTAATACACTATGCTAATATAGTCAAAGATTATTCATATTCATTTTTATTTACCTTCTTTGATACATTGAGAGAACGGGTCTCCAGCAAAACCATTAGGACAACTGCAGATTGGATTGTGATTGCTAACTATGCAGTTAGCATTTAAACCACAAGCATTTCGACATGGATCACTACACGTTTGATCAATACAAGCCAAACTCTGCAAACATTCAGAACTCACTAAACATTCGGGTCGGCAACTGGGAGGAGAGCCTTGGTATCCGGGACTACAGGAGCAGACTGCACGATCACTTTGTACACGACAGATACTGTATGGTCCACATGGACTTGGAGAACACGGCAAATTTTCATGCCCTAAGTTAGAATTATTATAAATTATCATTATTTTATTATTAATTTTATTATCATTATAATTTTTATATAATTTATGATGCGTACTCGGTTTTTCGATAATACACGACTGGAATGGTTCCCCAGTAAATCCAGGTTGGCACGAGCAACTTGGAATATGATTTATCACTTCACATACAGCGTTCAATCCACACACTCCTTGACATGGATTACGGCAGTGTTGATTAATACAAGCTAAATTGCTGAGACAATCAGAATTCATCATACACTCGGGTCTACAGCCACTGTAAGGATTTCCAATATAAGGAGGAATACAAGTACATTTAGGTATTCCATCGTGTATAGTACATAGAGCATTATTTCCACAATTCAAACTGTCACATGGATTAATCGGTATAGATGGTGCTACTGAAAATTAAAATATGAAACATTAAAATATATGAAGTAGAAAAATATATTTATATAAATAAATAAATAAATTTTATTATAGATACCTTGTTTTAAGGTACAACCAACAAAGGCATCACCTTCAAAGCCTGATTTGCAGGAACATGAAGGAGTGTGATTTATAACCGTACATTCAGAATTAGTTCCACAACTACTTGGACAAGGATGAATACATTTGAATGATACACAGGCCATATCAATAGGGCATTCTTGGCTAATTAAACATTCAGGCCTACAATTTGGTGAACTGCCAATGAAATTACTTTGACACGAACATACGGGTCTTCCCATTTTAACTTGGCAAGTAGAATGAGGCCCACATGGACTTGGATTACATGGTGATGGAGATTTAGGTTGATTCTCTGAAAATTAATTTTATTTTACACTATTTTCTATTACAAGTAAAATAAAGGAAAGTAATAATGTAAAGCTTTTATTTTTTACGTACTTTCATCAGCTGGATAACATTTAAAGAACGGATCACCAGTTTGACCATGAGGACAACTGCATATTGGATTATGGTTAACCACAGAACACAGAGCCCCGTGTCCACAAACACCGTTGCAAGGATTTACACATTTCATATTGATACAAGTTTGAATCTGTAAGCAATCAGAGCTGACTACACATTCTGGACTGCAAACTGGTGGAGTTCCTCTGAAGCCAGGTAGACAAGAACAAGTTGCAAATCCTTGAGGCGAAACTATACATCTACTATTTGGTCCACAAGGAGATGGATCACATTGATTAGGACTTGGAGATGGTGGTCCTATAAAATTTATAAAAAAATAATAAAATTATTTATGAAATGTTATTATAAATAAAAAATTATTTATTTTCTATATGTTTACTTTAAAATATATTAGGCTTAAAAATTAAATTATTTACGCAATTTTATATTTACCATATGGTAGTAGCGTGCAATAGACAAATGGATTCCCAGTAGATTCTACATCGCAATAGCAAATTGGAGAATGATTTATTATATCACAATATGCTCCATTACCACAAGCACCTTCACACGGATTAACACATTTATGATTTAAACAAGCTTTATTCAAATCACAATCTGAATTTTGAAGACATTCAAAGTGGCATGATATATAGGGATTGCCATAATACTCTAGTGGACATTCGCAAGTAGTAATTCCATCTTGTTCAATACATTTTGCATTTGCTCCGCATTGAGATAAACTGCACGAATCGAGTTCATCTAAAAAAATAGAATTTATAGAACCGATTTCATTTTTATACAAAATTATATACAAAGATATTTTTTGAGTAATACTAATATGAGTTTAATATTTCTTAATTTTAAATAACTTAAAAAAAAAATTTTTTTTCAAAGTCATATATTTTGTGACGCATTACAATAAAAATTGAATAAAATAATTTTAATATGTAAAAGATGAAATAAAACGTGAAATGTTATAATTAAAAAAAAATTATTTTAATCACATATCATATATTTAACGAAAGTACATAACATTTAATATTTTTTATTAATTTATTATGATATTTGATTACTTTTAATATTAAGGAAAATAATATTAGATTTGAACGTAAATTATTTATTTTTAAATAATAAAATAATTAAAAAATGTAAATACAAAAAATCTATTGCTGTATACCTGCAGCTTCGTGACATCCTCTATGCGGATCACCATTCAATCCTAATGGACAACTACAAACTGGGCTATGTAAAACAACTCGGCAAAGAGCATTTTCACCACATGAACCAAGGCATGGATCGGCACATTTCCAGCCTATACAGGCTTGATCGAATGGACAATCTGCATTACACAAACATTCTGGTCTGCAGAAAGGGTTATTCGAATTTTCCAAAGAATTACAGCCACCACACATGGCAGCGACACCGGTGAAATCGATACAGTCATTATAATCTCCACAAGGTGACGGTTGACACGGTCGAGTAACATTACGACCGTCGGTAGTGAGAGAAGCTGTAAGTGAGAAATAGTACGTATCGAATTAGCCTATTTAAATGATAAATGTTCTAATATACAAAGTTTTCTAATGCCAATAATTTATTAAAAAGTTCTATTGAAATATTTTTAATTAATTGATATTTTATCGCTACAATTTAATATGATTTAATAAAATTGTCAAAATAATATTCAACAGCTGACCCATAAAATCATATCTTAAAAAAATACCATCTTTTTACAGTACAATTTAAATACCGCACTCATTTTCTATTTATTATTTTAATAGTATTTTTTTATGAAAGATATTATTTAAGATTTCTTCGATTTTATTATTGAAAGTTAAAATTACACAAAATTTAAAGTAAAATCAGCATTAAAATTAACTTGTTTACTTAATTTTAACAAGTGATTTAACCACTCTTCAGTTAAATTGTTTAATACAAATATTATATTGAGCAACCAAAATATTTTATCGAGAAAAATAAAGTTCTTATTACTTTTTTTGCCGATTCATCAAATAGCTGTAGCATTTCAAAGTTATTAAAATATAAATAATAATCTTTTCATTTAATATTAACTATGTAATAATATTTAATAATATTTTATATAACATATACTGTGCAGGCTAAATAATACTAAATCATTTTTAAAAATAAATTAAGACAATAAAATAAGATAAGTATTTCTTAACTAATTTACTTACGTCTATGTATACACCTGATGAATGGATTTCCAAAAAAGTTGTCATTACACTCGCACGTAGGCGTATGATAAGATACCTTACAATGGGCATTCATACCACACACAGTTCCCAAATCACAAGGATTTACACATTTATAATTCAAACAAGTCTCATTTTCTGAACAATCAGAATTAATGCTACATTCCTGCCTGCATCCAGAGTGAGGATCTCCTTGAAAATCAGGTAGACAAGAGCAAGCTGCTCTATCTCCAATAATCTGGCAAATCGTGTTTGAGCCACAGGGACTCGGCTGACAAGGAGTCGATTTCTCACGAGGTGGTTCGTAAGATTCTGCACATCTGAATAATGGATTTCCTTCCCAACCTTGTCGGCAAGTACATAATGGATGATGATCTTCAACTCGACAGTCGGCATTAATCCCGCAAGCGCCTAAGCAAGCATACTGGCATCTGTAAGCGATGCAAGCTTCTTTAGCGGAACACTCATCATCTGATATACATTCTGGTTTATCACAACCGGCTGAACTGGCAGGATCTCCGGAAGTACCGGGTTGACATTCGCAAGAGGCTTGATTATCAAAAGTGATTTTGCAGTCAGCATTGCGTCCACAAGGATTTGGTTGACAGGGTGTTCTTGGTGGTTCATGACAGCCTTGATAAGGATCTCCGTAAAAGCCATATCGGCAATAACAATGCTCCTGATTATCGGAAATATAACAGTCGGCGTTCTTACCGCAAGGACCAGGTTGGCACAAAGATTCGCCTAATGCTAAGAAAAAATAATTCAAATTCATTATATTTAAAATAATATACGTATACGTAACTAATTCTTATTTTTTAATAATTTCCGTTTATAAAATTCTAAAATAATACTCTATACAGATTGTAGATTAAAAATTTTTTTTAATTATTTTACGAATTTAATTATAATTAATAAATAGAAATACCTGTACAAGCTTTGTAAGGATTTCCAACAGTTCCCTGAGGACAATAGCATGGTGGTGTTCTATTGGAGTCACAGATTGCATTGAGCCCACAATTGTTAGGTTCACATGAATTAGTCTGTGGTATGCATCCTCTAATAGTATTAGGACTTTCAATAAAATTAGGCAAACAAGTGCATTTAGAGAAACCATTATCCAAAACGGTGCACTGTGTATTTGGACCACAAGGTGATGGATTGCATGGATGATTTTTGAGTTCACAAGATGAGCTCGGTGGATGACCCTCAAATCCTGGCAGACAGAAGCATGTAACTTGTCCGTCGACAACTCGACATCCAGAGTTTATACCACATGGATTTTCCTGGCATTGGTTACCCTCAGGAACTAAAATTAATCATAAAGTATTTAAGATATAAAAAAATTTTAAATATGTTTTTAAATCGTAAATTATCATAACTCACACTAACCAATTGTTCTAATTAACTAATAATATAAAGAAAGTATACAATTTAAAATAGTAAAATAATAATTTTATAAAATTTTTCGTATTCTGCATAATTGAATCGTTCAAAAAGAGGTAAAAGATTTATTTGATAGTAAGGAGTGATTCTTTGTTATAATTCTTTTTTATAAAATTATATTTTAGAACGTAAATGATATCGCCTTATTATATAAAATAATTTTAAGATAATTTTAGTTACTGTCATGAAAATAAAAATTAAAACATACATTTTCTTTTATATGAATTATTTAAAAATTATACACACGCACACACACACACACATAATACTTCAAAGGTAAAATTTTACATATACTGGTGTATTTTAAATGTCTACTTTTAAATATATAAAATATAAATAACACTTACTGCATTGTTCAAAGGGATTTCCCGTTAATCCTTTTGGACAGAAGCATATTGGATTGCCATTATCAACCTCGCAAAGAGCGTTCAAACCACAAGGGTTTAAAGCACAAGGATTATGTGAAATTTCATAACAAGCAATTTGAGGACTTCCCTCAAATCCGGGCAAACACTTGCATCTGGATTGATGATTTTCAACATAACATTCTGCATTTTCACCGCAGCTGTCTTCTGAACAAACATTGATACAACGTCTGTTCAACCGATCACACAGACTACTTGGTGGACAATCTTCATTATATTGACATACATTTTGTGGTCCTTCGACTGAAAATTTTAAAATATAATAATAATAATTTAATTTTTGATAGTAATTATTTTTTAGTTTCTAAATATTCTAATCTAATTTTATGATAATGATAAAAAACTTGGTAAAATTTTTAAACTTGAAATTACGAATAAATTGACTTTTAATCAGTTATTAGTGATAATTATGTGGAAAAATTTCTATTAACGTTACTTAGTAGTACTTAGTATATATGATAAATATTTGAACTTTAACGATACTTAGAAACGATGATGTGTCAAATTTATTATTCGAATTTCGTATAAAATTAAAGCTGCGATAATATTGAAATAAAGAATCAAAAAGAAATATCAAAATATTTTACTGCAAAGATAATTTATTAAGTTTATTATTAGTAAAATATATTTATTAGCTTAGCATTATATGTATAAGTAATAAATTCAAGGTATACGATGTTATTATTTTTGGTTAAACGAGAAAAATAATTAATTTAAATACGACTGTTTATAAAATAGTTAAAAATCTTTCAATAATCAATATTTTACAAATGAAATAAGATTAAAATTACATAAAATAAAATATTCAACATGGGGTACAGGTTTCAAACCTTCAGAACCTATTCCATATTGTATACGGTTTTACTCACTGAAATGCTTCATGAAGTAATTTATGATTTATTAGAAAAAATATTGTTAGACGAGAGAAAGAATGACGAACTCGTTTCATTTCAGCCTTGTAATGTAACTTATTTTTTGCATAAGCTTAAATATTAGATAAGATTTTTTTGATTACTCGTATAAAACTGTTACAAAATATTAAATATATAGTAAATGAAAAATTATAATATATTATTTAATAAAATCAAAATTTATCGTTTTGAATGAAATATTTAGGTATTATCAATTGCAACTATTAAAATGTGTTATAAATTATTATTATAAATATAAAACTTTTTGAATTGAATGCAAATTAAATACAATTATACTTTTATAATAAGTTAAAAAATATATATAAGATACAACTATAAATATATTTAAGTAAAATTTATTAAGATGCCTATATCCGTTACGAAATGAAAGTTAATTATTAATTACAATTTTTCTGCTATGCAAGAGGCAGTAAATTTAAAAATTTTATTCAATAAAAAATTCCACGCCATTATTATTATTTTATTGTTTCTTAAGTTATATCAATATTTTACTAGATGCCGTGTTTTCGGACAAAATGCAACAAAAAGCAAGAGAGAAAAGTCAGTTTAGCGGATATCAACAAGCGAATAAACAGATCGCTTATTTATCTTTTAAAAGCATTACTCCAATTCCATCGGTTTAACGAAACATGAAACTAATATGTTTTACATATTTTTTCCTAATTCTCCGAACAAGTTATTCAAAAGTGTTTGAATATTTTAAAATTAGTTGCAGCTTGTCGGTGTAACAAAAGAGTTTGGATTCAAATAGTTTCAAATGTTGAAAATTACCTGGAGAACAAGCTGAAAAGCCGTTGCCGTGATAGCCTTCCTCGCAGCTGCAATCCGTTCCGTGATTCGTGTTGACGCAAACGGCGTGAGCGACACAAGGATTTCTGAGGAGGCAAGGCTCCTGGCAGAGACGCTCGACGCAGGTCTCCGTCAGTGGGCAGTCCCTGTCGCTTGTGCAATCCGCTAAGAAAAATATAGCGAGAAAGCCCGTATAGCCCCAAGAAGGTGCTCAAGACTTAAATATGTGTTGTGTTTTGTGTATTTGTACAAAGCGCTGCATAAGTTTCACACAGAAGCATATTCGTTCTCCGAGTTTAAGATATTTATACGAGTGCAATTAAATTTGGAAATTCATGGGAAAAACAATTTTTACATTCTATCTTAATAATTATGAGTGTGATTAAAAATCGTCTAATACGGTGCTCTGGAACGTTTTTATTCATTTTTTTTATCAAAGATAAATATATTATCATACAATTTTCAATTTTATGTACACTATTTACATTTTCGGCAGCTAAAGTCTTGTACAACTTTAATTTATTTTGTGTTTGTTACCTAATGGAATAAAAGCATGATATTGACGTAAAAATGTTATACAAACCTTTGACACAGGTTTGCTGAATCGAGTCGCACTCCATACCAGCGGGACAATACGGGCATCCTGTGCTATTTCGTTCTGTAACTGTGTTCGAAAAAATTAAAAAGTCTTATTTTATATCTTTAAACTTTTTAATAAGAGTATTAAGCAGATTTTCTATTGTATACATTCTCATACATCCGTATTTTTATATAAATGTGATGCTATTCTTAATTTGTACTTCACTCTTTTAATATTACAATTTTAAGTCACCAAAAGACTAAGATTTCGCTTAATTTTATAAAAGCTCGTTGCAGTTTATTCAATGAAAATTATAAACTAGTATTGTAATAACTTATGTTCAGACTATCACGCAAAAATTTTGCTTTACTTTCATATAAATATGCCCACGAGTAGGTTGACGTTAATTATAACTATCATTTTTTTCAACTATTATACCTTGTATCAATTAAAGCTTAATAACCTTAAATTTAATATAAGTAAAATTGATAAAACTTAAAACTTTGATAACAGATCGATAAAAGAAATGATCAATTACAAGAGATATTAGTTAACTTAAAATATAAATAAATGGAGGCATATAAGGGAGTTTAGTTGAAATTTTGTTTTTGAAGTGACAACTTACCTTTAAAGCATACTGATCTATGTGCTTCGACAGTACAATCTTCATTGTTTTCGCATGGATTACCGATTGTGCAAGGATTCAAGCATTGGTGATTTATGCAAGCCAACTGCGAAGAACAATCTTGGTCCTCTGAGCATTTAACATCTAATAATGAAATCATTCGTTGAGAATGTATAAGAAAAGCACTAATGTTCTAAGATTCAAATTTACAAAATATCTTTCTGTTAGAATAAAATCATTGTAAAATTTTATTTAAATAACAAAATACTTGTTAATGATTTCGAATGCTTTTAAGTTTGTTCTAAAATAAAAAATTCACAATACACTTGCCTTAATATAATCTGTGTTTGTAATCGTTAGTAAGGTACATTTTATGAGGAAAAGCTAGATCGATGATGCTTAATCATGTAATCATATAATTTAATATATAGAAAATGCGTTTTTTTTTTAATCAAAAGCAAGCGATGCAAATATATTTACAATGTTAATTAAAGCGAAATATTAATAATATACGATAAATTCTAATCATGCATTTATATTAGTGATACATTATAGAAAACAATTGCCAATAATATACAAACAGCACATACACATACAACAATGCATAAAAATACAAGAAGGTTACAACGGCTTATACTGTCCAAAATAACTTGCTTTTAATATCTACAAACATGTACATTCGATATTACAATATCATACATAGAGTGTATAAATAAAAATATATGCAATTTATGCTTATTTTTATTTTTTATTACAAAGTATACATTTTTAAATTACCTCTGTTTTGTACATAAGAAATGCTTCTTTCAAAGACTAGAATAAAGAAAAAAGGTTAAATTACAGATAAATTAAACAAAATTCATAGCTCATGAGTAACTTTATACAATAACAATGAGGTTTAATCAAATAAATTTTAAGTCACATATCAACAATGAACTTTGAAAGATATATCGCTTAATTATAAACAAAGAGTCTACGTATAAAACATTATAGCATGCTTAGTATGATACAAAATTAGATTAGCGCTTTAGAAAACACATCTAATAGAATATCACAGAGACAGATGTAACGGAAAAAATCGTCCAGTACAACGGAAAGTAAATGTTGTCAAAACATAATAAAAGGAATCCAGGACAAAGTATAAATGATAATAAATATATTTACGCGTCTCTTGTATGATTAAATTATATATTCGTGTATTAAAGTTGAAAGCTAGAGATTATATCAAATTTGTGAGATACAAATAGCACATAAAGGCCTGAAAGAGCAAAGTCAGAGCCCCAGACGATAAAATAGCATTTTACTTAATATTAAACTAAAAACACTTTCATAATGTTTCTACCAATAATGCATTACATACAAATTCAAACACAATAATTTTACACAAAACAAAACATATTATCAATATAAACTATTAAACAATCTATTCATTACTGTTACTATTACTACTCCCAAATGGTAACAACTATTGAAACTTCTGTTTTAAAATTCACACGAGGCCGTTAATTGTAAATCATAATATTTAGAAATATTTTATTGTAATTGTAAGGCTTTCTCATTAAACTCGTGCAAAAAATAATTTTTGATAAGTAAATAATGTATTTGAAAAATATACCGATGAATTTAGAGGAAACTTACTTAATAATAATGTCTCAACTCTAAATCATTATATACGATGTCAAATTTACGTTTCTGTTAAGTAGGAACTTTAAGCATTTAATCGAAGTTTACAACCTACTGTAGACCGAGGATCATCTGGCCCCACAATAGATCCAATCCAATTCGTGTTGAAATAAATGTTTTAAATATGCGTACTTGGCGATTGATTTAAACGAATTTAACTTCAAATTTTTCAATGATTTACGTAAAAAATAAATATATCCATTCTTTCCTATTTATATATATATTGTAATATTTTCAGTTCCACATCGTGTATTATGATATAAGTAACAAGTATTTATCATTTCATCAAAAATCTTGTAGTTACATTTTAAAAATAAATAATTAAACAAATAATGAACCTGAAGATCCAATATAAACATTAGATATGTCTGATTTATAGATCGGATTGATCTTTTTAGCAATGAGCAAACGTTCTGTAATCGAATATTGATTGGCATTCAATAAATACTGCTTAATAATAAAGAAGTTTCATTCCATCCATTTGGGCTACGTCCACTAACATGACTCGGATTGAAACAAGGATAAGTATATATATATATATGTGTGTTTGTGTGTATATATATGCACACACACACACACACACACACACACACATATTTAAGAGCTTCAGCGATATATAATTATAAGGCAGAAAAATAAAAATAATAAAGGTATACGAGCAATTTATGTGTGTCTGGTGTAGAGTTGGACAAGCAATATCAAAAGACATAATGAAGTAATACAGAGGTTTTACAACATACGCAGAGATAAGTCGCTGGGCTAGAAATTACAATTATAAGAACAATGACAATTATAAAAGTTTAAATCAAGAGAATATGTATATAATAAGAAGAATGTGAAACTAGAGAAAAAATAATCGGATAGAGAGATAAGGGCGAGCAAACAGGCAGAGTAAGAGACGAGAAAAAGAGTAAAAGAGAGAGAGAGAGTCTGGCAGTTGATGGCTTGCGTTTGCTGAACAATCTTATTACCTTTCATGCATCCGTACTTAGTGTCCGGCACAAAGCCGGGGGGACAGAACTTGCAGATGGGTTTGTGTTCCTCCACGTAGCACGGGGCGTCGGCCGGACAAGCGGCGTCGGCGCATGGGTCGACGCAACGATAATTTCGGCAGGCCTGATCTGCAGAGCAACCGCTGTCCCTGAGGCAGATCGACAGCGAGGGATTGCAGTTGCGTATGCAGACGCAGATGGGCCGATGATCCATGACCTCGCAGCTCTTATCCTGGGGACAGGGCGGCTTTGCCCTAGCGCTACATGGATTCTGACACTTGCCGTTCACACAAGCGGCGTTCGACGGACAGTGGAAGTCCTTGCGGCAGACGGGCGTGTCCGGCGCGCACGTTAGCTCCCCGAGCTCGTTCACGACGAAGCCGTATTTGCAGACGCACATGGGCCGGTGGTTGCGCACTTGGCAGCGCTTGTTCATTTCGCAACTGTTCTTGAAGTCGGCGCACGGGTCGCGACATTCGCGGGTTTGCGCGTGGCAGGCGAGGTTTGCCGAACAGTCGCGGTCTAAGGAACAGCCGATGCTCGGAATTTGGGGGCGAGGGCTGATCGAGTCACATTTGGGGTCTGGGTTGCAAGCCGTCTGCGGCATGCCAATGTAGCACTGTGGACACGAGCAGCGGGGTTTGTGGAGCACGACCCGGCACAGGGCATTGATGCCGCAGGCACCGCGCAATGTGCACGGGTCCAGACACTGAGCGTTTATGCAGGCCTTCTCGTTGGGGCACTCGGTGTCGCTGCTGCATTCTTGCTCTGCATTTTTCATTTATTCATTTTTCATTTTGTCATTTTCGTGCAAGTGCGTCATTTTTAAATCGTGCAACGTTGCGTTTCACGATTTTCGACACGTTAGTATTCCATTTTCGTCGTTGTCGTCGTTCCATTTTCGTTTTTGTCGGTTGAATTTAATATCGATGGTGATTTTGTTTTCGTTCATTTTCGTGATGGCAAGTGCGGGAAATTCGTAGGAAATAAAAAAAAGAATAAAAGCATTATAAGAACTGTGAAAAGAAACGTTCTCACAAGTAAATAATAAACCACATGCTTTATTTGGGAAAAGATCTGTGCGTTACTAATAGAAGTGGAGCGAGATCTCGCACGATCGAAGACTTCAAGTACGTATACATAAATTTAGGTAAAAACGTTCCATATGTAGTTCTGGCGTGTAAAGCCGCATTTAGTTATGTGTCCAGAAACAAACATAACCTATGATATTCTGTCACTATTATAGTACAAGAATGCATACAATTTTAACGAAAACGGCTTCGGTGTTATATTCTAATATTTGGTATGAGCACGTGCTATTGTTCACGTAAGCCACCCTTGTATCACAGAAATAGTAAAACTTTTTTAACTCGAATATTAAACTGCCACTGATAACAAAAATTATTTGAATAATAATTAAAAGTTTTCCCGACCTCGTATTAGGTGCGATTTTATATGGAATGTTTTTCACTAGTATTTTTCACTTAGAAGACTTTAAATATTGTAGAGGTAAATCAATTTAAGCAGCAATATTTACATTGAAGCCCCCACAGAATTTATAGACATAGGGAAGTATATAAACAATCAGCTGTGGTAAACATGTTTCAGCAGTTTGTTCAAGCATGGGTATATGAGAATGTCCCTTTTACAGTTCCCAATCTGTACGAATATAATTATACAGTTTACGAACACATAAAATAGTGTCCTGGTCTGATAAATGTATATGTTTACTCTATTTCACTAAGGAATCACGAGGAAATTAAAAAGTACACGTTTTTATAATAGAATAAAAATAATAATACAAGTCGCACAATAAATGAACAGATTGGATACTGAAATAAACATTCTACATATATGGTTATAATGTGTGAAACGAGTATGAGCGTGTTCTGTTTAGATTGAACTATGTACAATACATGTCTAAATGGAAAAAAGTATGTCTAAGCATCTTTATTTTTATATACAAATGCTCTATCGACATTTTACTGACTTGCACAAAGTGCGATAAATATATATTGTGCAGAACACTAGTCTTAGCTCCGCTCCAATCACATCTGTCTCTCATTGTTAACGATTCACTGGATTAATTTATATTATAAACGCATTATTTTTCTATATAGTATTATGGCAGAGTCCTACTTGAGACGATATATGGTTATTCTCTACAGAGCGTGTTTCTTTTTTGTTCATCAGTATTCCTTACACACATTTGTTTTATTTAATTCGCTAGTCACAATTGATATACACATGAAAGTTAAACTATTCTCACTTCTAATTGAGAAGTTAGTAGTCCATAATCCCTTACCTGTCGAGCACTCAATGTCCGGTGATCCGGTTGTACCCGGAGGACATCTACACACAAATAATGTGCCATCGCGAATGCATTCTGCGTTTTTACCGCACCCGACTGTTCGACAGTCAGGAGTAGCTCTTTCTGGTTTACCTAAAGTCGATTAAATCTTATTATTATTACGCTATAAATTTATCTTATATTTTAAAGAAATAAATTAAAAGTAAAGGATAGAGATAAAAAAATTTTCAATAAATTATTGTATAAATTTCTTAACATGCTTAAAGTTGCTAATACAATACTCAGTGTTGAACAACTTATTAGATTTGCGTTTTGTTGATATATAATTCTAGGTAATAATTTATTTCCAAGAATAAAATATTATAAATTTTTTTTATTCAAAACGAATTCATTTTAAGATATCGTAATAAAATTAACAAATAAGAGAGAAATTAAAGACATAATAAGCAAAATAATATCAAATAAAGTGGATGACATAAAATGAAGTACAGGAAAAATAATAAAAAATATCGAAAAAAATTATATAAAATAAAGGGTAATGAAATAGTAACGTAAATACTTAATCAATAAATCGGAGAGATAAGTCAGAAAAAAACAATTATTTGAGCACAGAAATTAAAATAAATAATTATGTCAAATAAACAAAAGAAGTGATAAAGAAAAGACTAAATTAGATTATAAAACTAGCAAAACAAACTCAAGAAACTAAGAAAAAGCGTACTGGAAGGAAGTGAGATATTTACAAACAAACAACAAACTTTCAAAGAAGGTTTCTTGGAAACGGATTAATAATTTTCAAAAATCAAAATATACAGTAAAAATCGATTCACTGTAAAAAGATATTGGCAAAAGAAAACAAGAAAATAACAAAAACGTAAAATTTTTGAGAGTATATAAAATAATGTAATGTGATTATGTCGTAAATGTATTATAATTTAGAAAATTGTATACATTTATAAATAACAATGAATAATTTTTGAAAAACCTTATAAATTTTTTTCAGTGCTGTAACTTATTCATCAGATGCTTTTTTTGTATTAATTGATATATTTTCTTATTTATCTTTAAAATTAATTAAATATTTAAAATATATATTTTATCTAATCTTTGTATAATTTTTATATAATAATATGTGCTAATTCACAGGTATTCTATTCTTGAAGTAAATTTTTTATAAATTTTATTAATTTATGTCATAAACATAATGTACTTTTTAAGTCATCGAAAAAAATATTTATTTCTTCTAAATTCGTGCATTAAAAAAAGAAATAACGAGAAAATTATTTAAAAAATTTTTTAAATAGTTTAGCATGTATTAAAGTTTCATAAATTGTATATTAAATTAATATGAAATCATTTAAAAATCACTTAATAAATATAATTAATTAAAACAATTGTTCGTTCGAATTAATTTTAACATTCAATATGAAATCATTATAAAAAAAAAACATTTCGAAAATTATTTAGTGTTAGAGAAATGGAATTTACTATAAAATTTTAAAAATTACCTGGTCGAAATATGAACAGTTTTTCAAAGGATAGAATTATACATATAGTTGAGATTTAAAAAAGTTCTTTAGATTTCATATTTTGAAATATTATTTATACAAGTTTATTAAATATACATTTATTTAAGAAATACATTCATAGTTATAAATTACATTAAAAATTAGTACTATACTTACAAACATGATGAGGATCTCCAGATGGATAATTTGGTGGACAATAACACTGTGGTTGACTCTGATAATCTCGACATACTGCATTTAATCCGCATTGTACGTCTTTACAAACATCGCAAAAACATCCTTGATAACCATTTCCATTACACCCTGGTTCACAAATACATTCAAAACCATTTACAGATTCTTTACATTTTGCATTAATGCCACAAGGCCTTCTCAAACATTCGTCTCCACCTAAATTAAAAAAATTCATAAATTAAACGAATCTCAAAAGTAACCAAAATTACCTACCTTCGTAAATACTATGAAAAACTATACGCGAGCAATTTTTATTAAAAATATCTCGTGTTTAACTCACGACTATAGCTTCTAATAATATTTTAATATTATATTATGAAAAAGGGTTATGCAACAAATACATAATTCAAATAAAAATTGCTCAACTAAAATTCTCTTATCTAAAAGTACGTATTAAACGAATTTTAATGTGAACATACCTTTTTTGCAATTAATCTTAGGATTCCCAAAGTGGCCCGGAGGACAAGAGCACTCAGCTTTACGATTTACAACCCGACATTGGGCATTAAAGCCGCATACACCATGTTGTAAACATGGATTCGTACAGACACTTGACTCACTACACTTTTTATTAGATTCACAATCATCGTCATGCTGACACTCAAGCTGATAGCACTCTTTGCTTGGTTCTCCCTGAAAACCATCTGGGCATAAACAAACAGCCCGATGATTCGATACCCGACACAGGGCATTGATACCGCAAGGAGATTGACCGGATAAACATGGGTCGATGCATTGACCGCTCGTGCAGGATAAAATGGATGGACAATCAGAATGACTTCGACATCCGACTAAGCACACTCCTCCATCACAGGAGTAACCCTGTGGAATTAAAATTATTATAATGTATCTCGTAATAATTTATACTCAAATTATTAACTGTTAAAGAGCGATTATTACTAAAACAGTGCATACAATAATATCGGAATTAAATTTTTTGTAGTCTTATAACAAACTTAATTTGAAGATATGCAGAGACAGAATGAAAACAAGGAAAATTTATTGGATGAACTATGGGATAAGATAAAAACACACTAGACTATGTGATAATATTGAAAACAAGAAGGGACAAATTAGAAATTGAAAGAACAAAATTCAAGATCACAGTCACAAAAAATAATGCCATATTTCAGGGATATGCACGAATGAAAATGAAGGAAACATAAGAAAGAGGAAAAAATTGAAAAGTAAAAGTAAACGATACTGAAAAAGAAAAAAGTTCTGGAAAAATATTGGATGGATAGATAGATATATATATATATATATATATAGATATATATATATATACTGCAAAGAAAAATAAAAAAAACGGAACTTTTAAAAAAATTTAAACAAGATTTTATAAATCTGAACAAGTATAAGAAAAGTAAGGAAGATTAAAGAAATCAGTAGAAAAGTGAGATTAAATAAATAGTAACGGAGGGAATAAGAGAAAATAAATTTTGAAAAAGTGATGAAGAAATATATATGTATATAGAATATTTGGAATTTAATAAAAATAATAAAACTTGTAGGTAATGAAGCACAAGTTATTAGAAAAAATTTAATAGAATTAATAAAAAGTAAACCAAAAATAATTAGAAACATGTATAACAAATATTGGAATACAAGGAAAATCAGAGAAATAAAAAAGGAGAGGGTCACGTATAGAATAAAGAAAAAGATAGATAAATGTGTCAAGAATAAAAATTACCGAAAATACTAATTAATCAAAATAATGTTAATAAAATATGTAACGATAAAAAATATATAATAACAAAATTTATGTTGTTCAATAAAAAATAATAATAATCAACTAAATTTGAACTTTTTAATAATTATATTCATATAATATTAAAGACAAAACTATTAAAAATATTCATTTTTAAATATAAAGATTAATAAATAAAAATATTAAAATTAATATTTTGGACTCATAAAAATATCTAACAAAATAAATAAAAAATTTTAGTTCTTTCCAAATATGCCCAAGATTTCTTTCAACATGTTTAAGTTTTACAGCTAGGAAAATTGTAGAAAATTTGTATTTACCTTAGGACATTCATTTTTAATGTCGCATTTAATACGACATTTTCCAGCATAACATGATTCTCCACAAGACCATTGGTCTTGGGTTTGACAGCTATTAATGCAAAAGCCTGTTTCTTCACATTGACAATTTCCATCACAAGGAATCATTGTTTTTGTGCAACTTATAAGAGCATTTCCATAATAATTTGGTGGACAGCTACACTGGGCTGCATGATTTATGACGCGACAACCTGCGCAATCACCACAAGCTTTGCCACCTTCGCAAGGATCTAAAAATATATATTGAATCAATAACCAATAATGTATTTATATTAAAATCGACATAAATAAGATATTAAATTACTTTTGCACATGTTGTTAATGCAAGATTCATTATTAGGACAAGAATTATCAGTGCGACATCCTATATCACATAACCGATTTTGACAAATTTGGTTTGAGGAACATTCTGCATCACTGTTACAAATTGATTTGCAAATACCACTATTACATCTCTCGTCATTCAAACAATTGACATCGCTTCTACAAGTTGTATAACAAGATCTTCCGTAACATATTTGTCCAGGTATACATTCTGAATCTATTGAACAGGGTAGAAACGATTGCTTGCATCCGTATAATGGATCACCCACCAATGATGATGGACAGGTACACTGTTTGAGGTGATTAACAACGACACATTGAGCATTTGTTCCGCAAGCGTTTGGAAGAGAACATAAATCTATAAATTTAAATATATTGTAATAAATATTAGAGCTTTTATTATAAATAATTTATTTTATTTTATTTTATTGCGTATTTATTTTTTTATAAATATAATATTGTTTATTTGTAAATACTATTAGTGTTATTTACCTATGCACTGATTGTTGAAGCAACCAAAATTATCCTGACATTCAATGTCAGAACGACAGCCACTAGTGCAAACCAATCCCTCACAAATTTCACCACTTCTACAATCTTCATCTCTTCTACATAATGCCTTACACACTCCGGACGGATCACAACGCTCATTGCTTAAACAATTTGCATTCGAAGAACACACAGGCCTACAAATGCCACCAATGCATGCATTTCCTGATGAACAATCTCTGTTAGCTAGACAACTCGGTCCCGGGGTTCTCAAACATGCAATTTTTGCGGTTGGATTTGGTATGAAGCCTGACGAACAAGAACAAGTAGCTCGTTGATTGTTTACTGTACACTTAGCGTTTGGTCCACAAGGTGTGACTTCACATGGATTGACACATTTATTTAATAGGCAAGCCTCATTAGCGTTGCAATCCTCATCTCCACCGCATCCAGCCGTACATATATTGTCCAAACAAATATCACCTAAGAAGCAATCATTGTTAACTTTGCATGTTAACAAGCAATTGCCGTGCACACATTTTTCATTAAAAGCACATTCGGCATCACCGATGCATATTGGCAGACAAACGTTATGACGACATGTGTTGCCTTCGCTGCAATCGTTAGTATTACTGCATGAAATGGGTACTGTGGACAAAAAATAATAATTATAATATTATATAAAGGAGATATTTAGAATATAAACTCAATTTTTAACATCAGTATTCTAATGAACTTTTATTATTAATTGATTTAAAAGTAAATATACATTCATTGTATGAAGGATGATTTTATTTTCTTTTAAAATAGTATTTAAAAATTTTTAAATATAAAATTTTCATTAACCTATTCAACGAATTAATAATTTAAAAATATTATGTTAGCTATGAACAGATAATAGACAATATTACTCGATTTATTCTCTCAAAATAATTCATTTTACTACTTACATCTTACACATTCAACTTCGGAATTTCCTGTAAAGTTTGGTGGACAACTACAGTGTTTCATATGACTTTTTACTTGGCAATATGCATTAATTCCACAAGCAGATCTTAATTTACACGGATCTAAGCATTCGCCATTTGAACAAATATCTGATAAATTACAATCTTCGTTAGATGTGCAAGGTGCTGTAACACATATTTTTTTTTAATGCAATGAAATGTAATAAATTTATTATATTATTAGTAAAACAATATTCGTGTTCTTACGTCTGCAAATATTTTCATAGCAATTTCCAACACATTGAGAAGATGAACTACAATGTTTTGGTTTTGGTCTACAACCAATAATTAAGTCATTCGAATCTCCTTCATAATCTGCCCTACAGTGACAAATACCGATATGGTTATCGGCAGTGCAGTCAGAATTAGGTCCACATTGCAATTGAGCACAAACATCTATAATAAAAAACAACATTCATAATAATAAAAATGTTTATCGGTGCTAATTTTAACGAGTTGAAACAACTTTCAAATAATGTATAAACAATACATACCATAACATTTAGGTAGATTATTAATATTAATACATTTTGCCGTAAGAGGACAATCATCATCGTTCAAACACTCGCCGGGAGTTTTGCAACCACTATTATATGCATCTCCAACAGTTCCAGACTGACAATGGCATTTATAACTTCCTCGAGAATTTACACAGACAGCACCAGGAGCACATGGATTTTCCAGGCAGTGATCAATTAATCGACAACCAATTGTAGCTTCACCTGTGAAACCAGGTTGACAACTACACACTTGCTCATGATTCTTTGTAGAACAAATAGCATTTTGTCCACAAGGATTATGCACAAGACAAGCAATTCTACATCTATGTGAGTCGCAAATTTTTTCATCAGAACAGTCATCGTGTATCCTACATTCAATAGGTTGACAACCAATTTTATCGTTATTAATATCACCAAAGAATCCTGCTTTACAAGAACAATGGGCGACGTGATTATCTGCTTTACATACAGAGTTTCGTCCACATAATGTTAAATCACATGCTTTTTGACATTCCGCCTAAAAAAAAGAAGTGTATCATTAATTTCAGATAATTTTAAATATTATTTTTTATGGTTTAGTCTTTAGAACATACTTGGCCGACATTGTTTTTAACGCATTTTTCATTGGAATTACAATCACTGTCAGAAAGGCAACGGAGTTCTTGAACACAAATATTATTCAGGCAATATTGAAATTCAGGACAACTTGAATTGTGTCTACAAGTCGGTTGACATAAGCCTTTAATACATAACTGATCTCCAATACAATCTCTGGTGCTTGTACATAGTGCTGTACATATTCCACCATTGCAAGAGGAGCCAGTGGGACATTGATGGTCGATCTTACAGTACTGTACTGGTGTACAACCGAGATTCGGATCTCCTGTACCACCAGGTTGACAAGTACAAACATAGCTGTGGTTAAGAGCTGAACAATCAGCTCCAATTCCACAAGCGTTTGGCACAGAACATGGATCGACGCATTTATGATTGTAACAAGCACTTGATGGTTCACATTCGCTATGATGATTACATTCGAATTGAATACATTCTACCGATGGATCACCTTCGGTTTGACCAGGGCATTTACAAATCGGTACATGGTCGCGCATTTGACATTCAGCATTTCTACCACATGTGCCAATAATTGAACACGGATCTCGGCAGGTATTGTCAATACAAGATGCAGTATTAGGGCAATCAGAATCTGTGAAACAATCTCCAGGCTGCTTACAACCCAATTTAAATGGATCTCCTATTAAACCACGCGGGCAAGTACACGTAAATGATCCTTCAGTATTTTGACAACTAGAATAAAATTAGCAAGTTAAAAAAATAGAAATAAAACGAGTATGTAATAATTGAAAGTTAATTTAACTTACATAGCTGTAGTATGACAAGGCTTACGTAAACATTCATTGATATCAACGCATGAATCTCCCACAATATCAAAACCATCATAACATTTACATATTCCGACATGATCAGTTGCTATGCAATTTCCATAACCACAATTAATTTTGTTACAAGGACCTAAGAAGTACACGATAATCAAATTATTTTTTGATTAAAAATTTGATTATAATTAATAATTTATTTTTTATCTTACAAATGAAATTATTTTTAATTCAAATATACATTTTATTATATTAAAAGAAAAATAAAAATAATCAAAACCTATAAACTAAAATATACATTACTTCAAGATTTCAAATTTCAGATAATCTTTGTTATAAAAAATTTTATATATATATATATATATATATATATATACAAATATAAATTGTTCTTACTTGCACATTTATTGATATCGATGTTGCAGTATTTATCTCCTGGGCAATCTATATTCGACAAACATTCAACTTTAAAACATCCAGAAGCATCGCCAATGTAACCAGGTTGACATTGACAGACAGCAGCATGATCGATTACTGAACAAATAGCATTTCCACCACAATCTGCAAAGGAACAAGGATCTGCACAATTAAACTTTATGCATGCTTGATTATCTGGACAATCGTTGTCAATGTTGCACTGAACTGGCGTTGAACATCCGGTACTGATAGGATCACCAGCTGTACCTTCAGGACAAACACATCGATAGGTACCATGTAAATTTAAGCACCTTGCGGATGGATGACAAGGACTTTCCTCACATTCATCGATATCAAGACATTTTTCCGACCCAGTAAGGAAACCATGAGCACATCTGTTTGGAATATTAAATTAAATTTAAATAATATACAAAACTATTGAGGAATATTAATTTAATTTATTTTAATAAAAAATAATTTTAAATAATAAAAATCATTATTTAATTTAAGATATAAATGAAATAAGATATTTATGAAAAAATATAGTTTGTGTTGTGGTTTCATGTTTTATAGAAATCGTTTTATTACATAGTTGACTTATTGTACAGATTACTTAATACTTTTTAAATATTCAATAAGCAATCGAAAATGTGATGTTTTAAAAAATTATAAACTGGAAATTCAATCATATTTTATAATTTTTAGAATAAATAATAATTTTTACTAATTTATAACACACCTGCACTTATTATTAATGCAAACTTCATCAGTATTACAACCAGCATCCGACGTACATCCATTTTCACAATTTCCATCAATACAAAGCTCACCAGGTAAGCAGTTACTATCTCCATAACAAATTTTGACACATATACCGTTGTTGCAGCGCTCGCCTTGAGCGCAATTTGTGTGTTCTTTACATTGACATTGGCATTGTCCTGATACGCAAAGATGCTGGCTGGGACAATCATGTGAGGTTTTACATCCACTGACTACCCGTACACATCCCTGTTGAGCAGTTGGATTACCTTGGAAGCCAATCGGACAAGCACATGTGGTTGAGTGCTCAACGCAACTACATATTGCATTTGGCCCACATACATTTTCACTTTTGCATGGATCTAAATAAAAAAATATTCAACGCATATTAATTGTATCTTGCTATACTGAATGGTATTTCACTTTGTGGATCTCAAAATTTATAGATTATAAATATCTTTAAGTATATTTCTTTCTTTAACACAGATGTGGTGTTTATAATTCAAGATTATAATTCAAATTGTAATTCAAATTTTTAAAATTACTTCTATTATTTTTAAGTTAATTATTATTATTTGGAGTATGTGAATCAAAATTTCCATTTAATAATAATAATAATAATAATTTAAATTCTAAATTTTATATAAAGAATATTAATATACCTTGACATTTATTATTGATGCAAGATTCAGACGAATGGCAATCTCGACTACTTCGACAACCCAAAATACAAACATTGTTCATACAAGCTTGATTTAATTGACATTGATTATGATTTATACATGGTATAATGCATTTTTTATTTAAACATTTTTCTCCATCAGAACAATCTGAAGTAGATCGACATACAGCTAAAATATTTAAATTCAAAATTATTTTGCAAAGGATAATATTGTTTGTAATCAAAACTCACAATTTTAGATAATTCTATAATTTTGTTAAATTCATTCGTTCATTTACTTTAAAATTAAGATGATATTAACAAAATAATAGTTTTAACGTAGCATGTATAATGATTTAAGTAAAAGTGTATATGAAAAAAAAATATAAATAATTTAAAAGAAAACGTTTATGCATTATTAATGTATCAAATTTTAATTTTTTTAATGTCAAAAAATGATATTGATATTATTTCAATTAGTCAATTGGAAGTATATAATTTAAAAATTATAAAGCAATATTGTAAAGATAATGAGTATGTTAAACAATGTTACTAAAATTTTTATTATATATTGAAACGTTAATACTTACAGAATACAAATAATAAATAAAGATCATATATACTTTGTGTTAAATTCTTATACAGTCTAAATGTAAGAAAGTAGCACTTACCTCTACACTGTCCATCTAAGCAAACACTATCTTCGCAATCTGTGTCGAACAAGCACTGACTGGTCGCTCTGACACATCCATCCTCTACACCCTTTGTTGATGGTACAAATCTATGCATGCACTTGCAAATGGGTTCGCCGTTAACAAATTCGCAAAGAGCGTTACGACCACACGCGTTTTCGCAAGGATTGATACACCGACGATCCTGACAAAATGAATGTACAGGACAATCTTTGTTGGAAGAACAATGGCCTTCGAGCTGGCAACCCTTGCCCCCAGCAAAAGGATCTCCTAGATGATTGGGCGGACACTGACATACGGGACTATTCGAAACTCCGATTACGCAAACAGCTGTAGGGTGGCAAGGATTAGGCTGGCAGGTTTCAAGGGCGGTGCACTCAATATCAGCGACGGGATTGGGTTTGAAACCGGGTGGACATTGACAGATGGATTTATGATCGTCAGCGATGCATACGGCATTGAGACCACAGGTGCCCTTATCACAGGCATCATAGCAAGTATGCTTTTGTAGGTTACAAAGTTGCGTTGGTGGACAATCGATATTATAGACACAAGGTACGCTCTGACAGCCTTTAGTTGGATCGTTGGGATCCCCGGCGTAAAGGCCGGGCGGACATTCACAATTGGCGACGTGATTACGCACAACACATAGAGCGTTGGGTCCGCAACTTAAAAGGTTACACACGGGTTGACATGTTAAAATGCCATCGTTTCCAGTTTTACAAGTCTCATACTCGGGACAATCAATATCGCTGAGACATTCATCCTTGCGTGCGTTCTGACAACCATATCGATCATTAGGGTTGCCACTGAAGCCTGGCAAACACTCACAGCGCGCTTGATGATTACTAGCCACGCACTGAGAGTTCACTGTGCACGTGAATCTTTCGCAGATCGTTACGCACTTTAGAACGCCCAGAGCGTCTGGAAGGCAAGACGATGTTGCCGGGCAGTCCTCGTCAGCAATGCAATCAGGAACAGAAGGTTTCTCACATGTTGAAGACACAGGGTTCCATTCGTAATTATTCTGACATTTACAAGCAGCCCTTCCGTTCGAATCCGCCTCGCACTTCTGATGTGCGCCACAAGCAACTTTGCCGCAAGGATCAATGCATTCCTTAACGCCATTATGTGTGAGCACACAGTAATAACCGGACTGGCAGTCAGCGTTATCGTGGCAGCTAATATCCACGACTGATTTGCCGGGCTGACAGCCTTCAAGCAGATTACCAGGGTTTCCGGTAAAACCATCGATGCAGAGACACGAAGATACATGGTTTTCGGTAATACAGAGCGCGTTTGGACCACACTGAAGCTTGCCGCAGCCATCCAAGCATTTGCGCGTACCCTTGCCGACTTGGAAACAAATTTGTTGTGGCTCACAATCTAGGTCATTCGAGCAGTGACCGTGCTGTTGGCAACCACGACGAAGGTCGTTCGGGTTACCACTATAACCTGGCGGACAAATGCACGCGCCGTCCTGGCAAACAGAACGTGGTCCACACTTTACATTACTGCACTTATCCACACATTTACCTGTAACGCAAGTATAATCCAAGGGACAGGGTAGGTCTTGGCTACAGGGACATGAAGACGGATCTTTGCAAGTGCCGATTTCCACGCGCTGACAGCTGATAAAGGGATTACCGAAGTAACCATCTTTGCAACGACAATCATAACTGCCAATAGTATTAATACACACTGCATTGTTGCCGCATGCGTTTCCGTTACACTCGTTAATGTCTATAATTAGGGGGAATAAAGAAAATTAACTTTAATTAGTATGGTTTCTTGGTTCGCTTATAAGCCAACGCCAAAAAACGAGCTACTGTGTAAAAGCAAATCTAGAAATTCTAACCAAGCAGATTGTTTTAATACGTTTCTCATCTGTTTCAACTCTTTCATAGTAGTTCGCTTTTGCGTTATCAACTTTTAATGTTAACATAGCGAATGGAAATTTTTAAGTATTAATAATGTTCATTATGAAATACTTTGTTAAATAGTTAAAAGCTTTAGTCAACAAAGCGGGATTAGTATACTTGCCGTAACACTGAATGTAAGGGTTTCCGTCATAACCTGCTGGACAAATGCAGTCAACGACATTTAGTCCCGCGGTGCACTGCGCTCTAATACCGCAGTGAGTACCAGAGCAGTCGGATTTATCTTGAACGCCACAACCAATGTAAGGATTACCTCTAGTGTTGGGATCACATACACACTTAGATTCCGTTAAACCGTACTCGCAATGAGCATTGGCACCACATGCAGGCTCACATTTCGGAGGATGTATCGCTGTGTATAATTTTTCCAAGTTGTTTGTAAGTAATAATACGAAGTTACAGTACTAGTCGTTTGATAATTTTTTTACATTCGTCTCGTATTTATTTTTTATAAAGTAATAGTATGTAATATCGCGTGGATATATTTTACATAAAAAAATACCTATTTTTTTTTAAAATTTATTTTAATAATATTAGTAATATAAAAAAAATTAACTTGAAATTTTTTTTTAATTTCTAAAGGAATATCTCAAAAAAATGTTTAATTTCAAAAATTTAACGTGTATATGTTCACATAGACATACACTTGAAACTTAGTTTTAACCATTCATCCGATAAAATTCAATTTAAATTTAAAAAAAAAAACCAAAAAATGTGTGCGATAATAATTTAGAAATTAAAATTTATAAATATGGAAAAATTTTAGAATGTGTGTACTATATCATACCTTTTACTTTATAAATAAAAATTGATATAAATATTAAAGAACAAAATGATTCATATTAATGAACAATAAAGTAACAAATCCAGTACTGTAAAAATTTCGAAATATAAACGTTTCTCAGTTTAATGAATACTTACGTGGCATACATAAGAAATCCGGATTTCCGATAAAATAGGGATTACAAACACATTTATTTGTAAGAGGATCACACAAAGCTCCAACACCGCAAACAACACCTTCGCATCGACGCTTACAGCGTCCACCAATGCAAATACTAGGTTCCACACAAGGAACTTCGGGTGAACAAACATCTGGTACACATTGACCTCCTGGAAAAGGATTCCCCATAAAGCCTTCAATGCACTTACAAGTTGGTCCATCGTAGCTGACTATGCATTGAGCCCCTGCGCCACATACGAAGCCGTCGCATTCTATAATAAAATATACATAAATTAGTTTGAACTTTACAGTATTCACTTACAACATAAAAATAAATAGTCAAAATTTCAACGTATAATATCGTATACGTGAAACAATTATATTATTGTGGTCCATTGGACATAAATGTCTTACGGGAGACACATTCGTTATTCTTCCCCTCTGTGAATCCGATGACACAACGACACCAAGCTGCATGCTTGTCAGGTTCGCAGTAGGCATTGGGACCACAAGGTACGTCGTCGCATGGATTAACGCAACTTCCTTGCACACAGGCTAGATAATTTTCGCAATTATCGTTAGACGAGCACTCTTGTTTGGCCATGGGGGCTCCAGCACAACCGACGCCGTATGGATCACCAGACATTCCCCTCGGGCATTCACAAGCGTGACCTCCCTTAGTGTTGAAGCAGTATGCACCACGACCACAAGGGTTGCTGCTACACTCGTTCACGTCGATACATCCATGCTGTGGATCTCCCTCATAACCAGCCAGACACATGCACTTCGGTGGATCGGATGGCGTACACTTTGCATTAATGCCGCAAGGAAAACGATCGCAGGGGTCTATGAAAATTATTGTGTTAATCTTACAGATTTTAATATGAAATCGTTTAAAAAATAATTTAATAATTGTTACTTTAATAGTGTACAAATCTTATAAATTTTTAATAAAATTTTTAATTAAAAATGTCAGAGTCATTGATTTCATAGAATAAAAAATTTTTGTTCATTAATAAATAAACCATATTATTATAAAAAAAAATTTTCAAATATAAAAAATTAATAAATTAGTTAATTTTAATGAAGTTATATAATTAGTGTTATCACAGAAGTCATTAATAAAATAAGAAAAACATACTTTTACAAAGATTTCCATCGTAAGGATCAGTGTAAAATGGTGGTGGACAGATACATTCTCCTGGTTGTACACATTTCTCATTGGCCTTACATTCATTGTCATTGATACATCGCTTTTGAGCAGGAGAACACAATCCATTATATGGATCTCCTCCATATCCATGAGGACATAAACATTGATAAGAACCAGCTTGATTTATACATTCTGCACCATATCCACAAACTTGCCGACCTTCTGTGCACTCGTTAATATCTGATATTGTTTAAAATTAAGTTAAATGATTATTGATTTAATTAACAGCAATATTTATGATTTGGAAATAAAATAAATAATAAATTATGCACACCTTCGCAAGATCCATCCAATTTAGTACTGTAGCCTTTAGGACACGCGCAGTAACTGACTCCACCGGCAATTTTGATACATTCAGCACCTTGTGGACATTTTTCTCCTTTTGAACAATCAGCTAAAATACATTTTCCATCAACAATTTTATAAGGAGGTTGACACTGACATTCAATACTGTTACACTCTGAAAAAACCATTATTTAATAATATAACTTAATTTTTCACGTAAGTTTAAACTATAGTTTCGTTGTTTGATTTAATCTTAAATTACCTTCACAAAGAGAAAATGGATTCCCATTAAAACCTGGTGGACATTGACACTCGTAACTTCCGGGTAAATTTTTGCAAATAGCATTTATTCCACAAGCAGGCTTGTCTCTAGTCTCCAAGCACTCATTGATATCTCGGCACTTTCCAGAATCGGCATCGCGAGTGTATCCGCGTTGACAAATACAAACGCTACTGCCAACGAATTCGTCCTTAATGCACTGCTCGCCTGAAGGGCAAGGTGTATTCGGTCCACAAATGTGAGGTAGTCTAGACTGTTCACAACCTCCAGCATAAGGATCGCCTATCATACCACTAGGGCACTGACAGGAGAAAGAACCAGCTTCGTTGTTGCAAATAGCCCCAGATGGACATGGATTTATTGCACATTCATCAATATCTCGACATCCTTCCTTCACTCCAGGTTTTCCAGTAAAACCGTTTTTACATAAACATGTAGCAACATCATTTAGTAGCATACAATGTGCATTTGGGCCACACGACAAATCCTCACAAGGATCTGGATGTATGAAAATCAAAATATGAAAAAATATGAAATATTTATTCAAAAGCATTTATATATTTTAAAAAAGGCATCATTCTTACGCCTGCAATCATTTCCAACATTAGGTTCTGGACATAAACACCGCTTCTGAGCATCGCACACAGCATTTCCTGGACAATCACCATCCGTGTCACATGTTACGATTCCAACGCACTTTATATATGGATCGGGATCAGGTATAGTCTCATCCGGACAAGAACAGGAATAGGAGCCATCTGTATTTGTACAAGTCGCTCCATGTCCACAGGCATCAGACCGAGTACATTCATTAATATCTGAAATTTCATTTGCAGAAGAAACAACTTAAGTACTTTTACTGATTTTAATAAAAGATTTATTTGAATATATTTATTTACCTAAGCATTGTTTAAAAGCATTGCCAGAAAAGCCTAATTTACAATGACAACTGAAACCTCCAGGTGTATTTGTACATATAGCATTTCTTCCACATCTTCCTGCTGGACCGTTAATTGTAGCATCACATTCATTTATATCTAATAGATAAATTCGCACAATAAGTAATAATATTTTTCGCATAAATAAATTATTGATAAACAAAATGTTTAGAACTTATACTCACCGACACATCCAGCCGCAATATCATTAGGATTAAAAGTCCAGCCTTCTTCGCAAATACAGTAAGCTTCATGTCCGTCTGCTTTGCAGTACGCATGCTCACTACAAGTGACTTCGTCGCACGGTGCTACATTCAAGGTTGAAACGAAAATTGCTTTGATGACACTCGCAAAATTATAATTTTTTTCTTGAAATAAAAGTATTTTTCTTTTACCTTTGCACGGAACGTGTGGAGGAGTACCTATAAATCCTGTTTCACAATCGCATTTAAATCCACCCTTCGTATTGGTACAAATAGATGATGGTCCACATGGATTTTTGGTGCATTCATTCACATCTTCACAAATTGCACCAGCAGCTTTAAAACCGTCTTTGCAGAAACATTGACCCTCGATACATTCAGCATTGTTGACGCAATCAAAATTCGATTTACACAAAGTCGTAACGTCCGTCTATGTTTGATAATTGAAAGTTTCAACTGATATGTTTTTAATCTTCTCTTCGTAACACGCGAATAAAATAAAATAGATGTTAACTTACTTGATCACATGCAACTTTAGGACTAGGATTGGCACTGTAGCCAGGAGGACAATCACAAGTATATCCAGGGTCAGTATTTCTGCATAATGCATTTGAACCGCAAGGATTTTCGTATGCAGTACACTCATCAATATCTTAAAAATTAGAAATAATAAAAAATGTTTTCCAAGTAAATTAAGTTAAATAATGAATTCTCTATGTCTATGAAAATAACATATGTTATAAACATTCTTATCAAGTATATCAAAATGAATTAATCGGTAGTTGAATTTGAAATGAAATATTTTAGCCAGTATATTGAGATAAATCATTAAAAAAACATATTTAGTGATTTTTAAATAATTAAGTTGTCCGTCACTATTTAAGGTGAACTTTAATTAAAAAATTATTTGTTATTAACTGAATTAATCATGTTTGGAAATCTATTTTCTATACATTTACAAATTGATTGATAATTTCGAATAGTAAACATAAAAAATAAATATTATATATTATTTTCATAAACAGCGATCAAATGAATTTTTTGTATTCAAAGAAAATGATTAAAAAAGTGAATGTGTTAAATGTTATTTGCTGACCAGTGCAGCCCTTGAATGGATCACCAGTATAATCTGTTTTACAGCTACAAATGAAACTGCCAACAGTGTCAGTGCATTCGGTATTTTCACCGCAAGGACTTTTCTCGCATTCATTTACATCTGTTAATAGAGTTATTTTGATTAATTATCGATAAAATTTTATTAGTTTGTCAAAAAATATGGGCGAAAACTAACTTTCACACAAAGTGAAACCTTGCCCAATGAAACCCTGAAGACAGATGCACTTATATGATCCTGGGACGTTGATGCATTTGGCATTAGCGGCGCAAGTGTTATCCTTTGAGCATTCGTTCATATCAATGCATCCATGCACGAGATCCATTTTATAACCAGGTAAACATTCACACCTGAAGCTGCCCTCGATATTTATACAGTGCGAATTCGTACTGCATGGATTGTTTATCTCGCATTCATTTATATCTATTAGAATGTTAGTCGTTTAATTGCGAGTACGATGACTTGACGATATGTTTATCGATGTAGAAAAGTATTAATTATGCAGAAATGGTGTTGTCTAGGAGTTATTATGTGATTATGCAATAGTCTATCTTATATAATCCGAACTTAATATATTTTCTTCTTAATTTAGTCTTTGTCAATTGTTTTTTAATTTACTATCATGTATAATTTTAATAATTTTAATTCTACGAACGTATCCGTGCTGATCATAGATATATTTATTCTTTAATATTTGTCAAAATACTGATCATTTTTATTTGGAGTCTTAATTTTTATTATTTCAAGTCATTAATATTAATAAATACTATATCACGAGAACAAAATTTTAATATTGACAAATTATTATCAATAAATTAATATTTGTAGAGTTTGTAGAGAAAGAAACAACATTAAAGAGATGTGCCATAGATAAATGGTATTGATAAAGTGTTGAGAATTAAAAGAGAAGAGAGAAACAAAAGTGATGGAATTTAACAAGGCAAGTATTGATGTGGTGTATATTTAAGGAAAGAGAAGTGAAAATTTTGAGAAGATATACATGATAAATGAAAAAATAAAAGAAAAGCCATAGTTTTAGATATTGCGATAATTCCATAATTTCATTGCGAGAATAGAAGAAAATGAAGAATGAGAAAACTAAAAAGAGAAAGGTAAAGATATCATATAGAGTATAAAATGAATAAAATACATAAAATAGATACTAAGTTTAAATAAAAACTTTCATAAATGCATAATTATACTATAAACAAAATGAAATATAATAAAAGTAAACGCAGCGAAAAGACATTCTTAAATTTGCAAACTAAGTAAAAAAGAGTGAAGACGTGCAAAATAGGTAAAAACAAGATAGGTAAAATAGGAGAAGGAAAGTTGTATAAAAGCGAAGATATAAAATGAATAATAAAGAAGAAATTACGGCACAAATAAAATAAATTTCGGGCAACGTATGATAAAAAAAATGGTTTCAAAAATGCAGAAGAAATGGAAAATAGAAAACTAAACAAATTACAAGAAAAACTATACGAAAAGAAAAGATAAAACAGAAGATTGACGGTATCAGAAAGATACAAAATATATAAAATGAGATCAAATAGGCATTGGTATTTGGAAAAAGAGAAGATACGTCTGTGCAATAACGACAGAGAAATTAGAAAAATGCAATACGAATCAGTGCATAAGTGTAAACACCGATAATGAAATAATAAAGGGGAAATTTTAGTATATTACACACAATTAATTAAATTGAAGAGAGAGAAAATCAGAACAGAGAAAGCAATACGTTATAAAAAAGTAGCGTTAAGAGTAAAGAAAAAGATTAATAGAGATAAATGTAAAAACTGTACATTTGTCCGTAGCTAGAGAAAATGTATAATTTGATAACATCGTGTAATACAATACAGTTTAGAAAGAATGTATAAATTTGAAATTAACAATGTGAAACTTATTTCTAAATAAATAATAATATTAATATTTGTTCACGCGTAATTTAGTTCTGTTTATAAAATGCGAAATGTCGACAATTTCCTTAAATGAGTTATTTTACAGTTTAAAAAAGAAAAAAGAAAAATATTTCAAAGCACCTTATATTTTTGGAAAATTATATTTAGCTGATTGTTCCCAAAAATAATATTAAGTGCAGAAGCTCTTATTGTCGAATTTACGTGTCATCGTGGATGTTATATTTACAAACTTATGTGCAGAGCGTGTTAAAAAAAAAGTTGTTTAAACTTATCGAGCTTGTAAAAGCAAAATGCATAAAACCAGGAGTTGAGATCATTTACCACGGCAACCTATTATTGGATCGCCCTCCATTCCATCTGGACAGCCGCATCTAAAGCTTCCTTCCACATTGGTACAAAGCGCTGAACGCCCGCACGGACTTCTGAGGCACTCATTAACATCTACGCATTCATCTTCGGGGTTCCCCTCGTAGCCCTCGGGACATTCGCACTTATGGTTACCGGGGAGATTTACGCAGTGAGCCCCTCGTCCACAGGCTCCCTGGTAATTACACTCGTTCACGTCAGTACACTAGATAAAGAGATAATCAATTGTTAATCGGTGTCTCCGATCAAAGATGCTCAACGAATCCACAAGCCGCTATGGAAAATAAGCAATTTCCAGTTTGATCTTTACGCGAATTCGCTGTTTCAGGCGAACGCGGAATGAAAATATGCATGCGCCAAAAAGGTGATCGATGAAATTGTTCTACGAGCCAGTACTCGTATTACAATTCGATTTATACCCTTAAAATTTCCGAGCGCTAACGTTTTCGTTTTAAAATCTTCAAAAATTAAATAATTTTACTACGTATTGACAAATTTAATGTATCTATAAACATTAAAAAAAAAACTATAAATATTCGAGTGTTTTTCATATTTGAAAGTGATCGCGATGCTTAACATTTATAAAACTGCACTTGCAATATAAAAAAAAAAATTTTCGTCTCATTTATTCCCTCGTCCGTTACTGACAATACAAAAACAGATTTCTTTCTTTTTTTCGTTTAAAAAAGCTCCTCGAGGCCGTTTCTTCGTTACTTTCCTCGATTGAGACGACGCGCGAGTTATAAACTAAGTATCGATGGAAAAAAAATTTGAGCAAAAATAAAAGCAGTTTACTTGAACGAATGGATCTCCCGTGTAACCATGTTGGCAACTGCACGTGTAGTTGCCAGGTGTGTTGAGACAGAGGGCGCCCTCGCCGCAGGTACCGGCCAGGGCACACTCGTCTATGTCTTCGCAATGCTCCTCTCCATCGCCGGTAAAGCCAGGCTTGCACTTGCATAAGAAGTTCGCCGGCAAGTTGCAGCACTCGGAATTCTCAACACATCGCGCGGCAAGAGTTGGATCGTCGCACTCGTTGATGTCTAAAAACATCAAGACGAGTAATTACCTTTTCTGCTTTTTTCTTTTCACCTACTCACACACAGACTCGGCGAACACGATAATTACAATCGTTATAAACGAAGGCTTAGCGTGTAAAGGATAATGGCATTCTTTGCGATTAGCAAGAACGATACAGATTTTTGTTCATTTTGGAACATTGCAATGCGAGCTCTTTCTCGCTCTTCCGATGCGAGGAAGAATTTAGTGCACAGTTTTTATACCGACATTAGTGGGAAAGTCGGAAACTGTTGAATCTTCGGTAATCTCTGCAGGACTCTCTTAATTTGATGTCTAAGTATTTCATTTGCAAATAATTGAAATAATTCGGAAGTGAACTAATGTTAATCGAGCATATCTTCTCAGTCGGACAATCGGCTAATTGGTATCGCAATTGTCGCGATTGCGTAAAATATCGAGTAAACGAATTTTATTAATAAACTACTAAATTGAGCGAATGTAAAAATTCTAAAAGTGCACATAAGTATAGAATACAATGAAGTAATTGTTTTATTAATATCTACAATCTATTCGCATCATTATGATATTGCATTACTGAGTAAGCTAACTATAACAATAATGTACATATATTGTGTGCTATTTCGATTAAAATTTTTTCACACTTGTCGATCTTCGCGAATATAATTTACGTTCAAAAAATTAATATACGGCTTGCTACAGTGTAAAATCAAGATTGCAGAATCAGTGAAATATAAAAAAAAAACTTTGTCCAATAATGAAATTACGTTGCTAATGCTTGCGATAAATAAATTATTGTTGGAATATAAAATTAAACGAACGTACCTTCACAGTGGAAACCGTCGCCGCGATATCCGGGATAACAGGAACATTGAAAACTGCCGAGGGTATTCGTACAGTGAGCAAAAATATCACAGGGGCGGTATTTGCATTCGTTCTCATCTGTGAAATAAGAAAAGCCCGTTGAAAAGAGAACCGAATAAAAATTAAAGCGCAGAGGTCTTATTGATATTAAATCAAGAAAAATCAGCATTCGTTTAAAATTAAGTAATAATTAAAAAAGGTCAACGCGTTGTCACGCTTCAAGAAAAATGCTTAATTTTTTTTTTTGTTTGTCATCGTGTAAATGACATCAATTGATAAGAACAAGCCCCAGTGCTGCTTTCAATTGCTACAAACCTGGAACCTGGCAATTACATCCACCGAAGCCGTCATTGCAGTGACAAACCGAATCAAGACAAACTCCATTCTGACACACAGTCCCATCCTCTTTCGTGCAGTCATCTGTGAAATACAAGACAAAAATTATCACCGACGGCCGTAGATGGACGAAGCCCGAAAGCCCTGAGTAAAAGAAGATCGCGCGAACAAATTCAAATAGCTTATTTTGATTTTGTTCAGCGCATAATAGACGGCGAATTCTCGTCAATTTAATGTTGCCCCTCGCATTTTACGAGGAAAAAATTCGTTTTGCTTCAAAGCTGAAAACTCGAGAGTAAAGTTTCAGCGGTAAATGTAAATGTAAACATCATTCGATTCGACAATGATATTCTGCCTCTCGTAAACAATCGCGTTCCTTATACGTAACCTTATCAACGTGCAAGCAAAAGTGCGTTCAGACGTTGCTGAAATTACGGAAATTCGCGAGCATAAAATAGTCTCGGGGACGTTGGAAAGGAAAAAGATAGCGGGCATCATCTGCGTCTCAGGCTGATCGCGTTAACGAGCCGCGCATCGCGACAAGACGGGGGACGCGTTCAATTTGCGTAATAAAATCGAACTTATGCACCTATTAAATTGCATTAAATTGCATTAAATTCCATTAAATTGGACGAGCCCTAGCGGAGGCATCCGCGCGGCCGCACGAGGAGTTTGTTAGGAAACGCGCGTACGCACACATACGTGCTCTCGTCGGCTTAGAGGATAACGGCACTTCGCACACTCCTCGTGATCCTCGTCTCGCGGCTGATAATAAGGATGCGTTTCCCGGTGGCACTTAGTCGAGGCCTGTTATTTAGTGCTCGCTCGCTAGCTCGCGTACGTGTACACCCCTCGGAAATGATTTACCGGCCGACGAGCCACGTATGCGCTTGCTTACGCTGCACAGCCTATACATCAGCCCGGCGAGGACAGGCAATAATCAAGCGAGAAATGTGCTGAGCAAACGTGTGTGCGTACGTGCCCCGCGAGCCGAGGGCCCCGAACGCGGCGCTTGAGAACCGACGCGTTTCCACGGCACGTTTTCCCGGCGTCGGCGGGCTTGCCTCGCAAATTCGACGACGTCAGATTTTAGCACGAGTTGAAAAGGTCGCGCGGTTACGCAGTGCTTAACTCGCTCGTGCTCTTCTCGATTATTTCCGAGCGACGCACTCGACACCCACGCACTCAGGATCGTGTTCGGCCCGTCGCTTGAACCGCGAACAAACCTCGTCTTTGCAAGCCTTACATAATTCCTGGACGCCCGTTAGGAGTTTCGCTGATTTTTGTCCAGTAGATCTTCGCCCGACCTTTGCGACTGCTTATCGCGCAAATTTAGCAGCCTTCGAAAATTCGCAGTATTCTTCGCTGTTAATGCCAGCCGATGTAATTGCCGACTCGTCCATTATGCTCGCGATTAATAATGCAAATGACTCGTCATCCCGTGCAAGTGGACGTACGCGTTCTTAGGCGTTGCGATGTACGTACCAGTGCACTTGAGCCTGTCCCGATGCTCGTCACTCCCCTGGAAACAGTCTACGGGTTTGTCGCACAGCTTCGAGAGTTGAAGTAATTGCAGGACGTCCGTGGAAGCGTTAACCTGGCATCCGAAGTAGCCATCTTCCAGATTCAGGAAGAACACTTCTCGCCTGAGTCCTCGCGTGAGTCCGTTGTGTGACTCGGCCTGTTAAAACACGCAACCTTTAGGAACGAGTATTGCCTCGATTGCTCCTTCACATTATTTTCTAACCCGATGTTTACTATTATATAAATAGTTACATTCGTTAAACAACGACTGACCACTTTTTCTGAAAAAAGCTGTAACGTGGCCTTAACCGAGCCTGCCGGATCAATTTCATCCTATGCGTTCCGATTGTATTTACAAAATTGTAAGCGTTATAAGCCATACTCGTGGAAAAATCCTAGAGATAATCACAGCCTGTGCGGCTCGTACTTGTATCAACAGGTACACAATACGTCTGTCTAATTAGCGACAGAACAAACCTCGCTATCATTTTATACTTTGAAATGTTATCGATTGTATTCAGATATTAGTATCGCGATAAAAAGTACAAGCGATATTTTCCTTTTCCGTTCTTTGTTATTTATAATAGATCCGCAGCCTGTTGAAATGATACATTGAAAGGCGATTAAACGTTTGATCGTGTTGATTGTTGAAAATATCAAAAACAACGAGCTACTGATTTTGCACACATTTTACTTACATTAAATTACAATCCTCTATATTATTAATAACAGCAACATAAAAGCTATAACAAAACTGGATTATTGTTGCATAGTTAATTTCACGTTACGTGTATGTTTTGAATTTGATTAAAAAATCGGCTTAAAAGAACACGATGTTAAAATTTAAACTATATAATAAATATATAAAACAAAACTCGATACGCGTTCTTATATTATATTCTACATAATTTTATTCCTATTACATATTCTATACAATAAATCCGTTTTTTTAACGTATCGTGAAAATCGTAATTTTTTCAAATTGAAGGTAATCAAATGAACTGTAAAATCTAAAATTCTTGGGATATATAGATATAAACGTCTAGTGATTAATGAAATTCCACAGAAATTTGCTTTTTGAATATATCATAATAATGTTTTATCTACTTACTACTTTACAGTAATTATTAAAAGTTGTTCTGAATTATCTTAAATTAGTAAAAATAAAATCATTTCTTAGCGCCAAATTCATATAAATGGTAATGCAAATCTTTTATTAGAATAAAAGTTCTGAAATATTATAAAATCACCATTTTTCACTAAAATACGATAATTTTCAACAACGTTAAAAATGAACAAAACTAAATCGAAGCTATACTATCTTAAGTTACTTTTAACAAACAATTTGATTCGTACGAAATGTAAAAATATACAATAATTTATACTCACCTGGATACGAAGATAACAGTATCCACACCAGCAGCGGCCAAACCTTTTTCATCTTTGCTGTAAATAAAGATTTAGTTGTTAAAAAGTATATTTGAATCACATAAAAATCATAATATGTAAATAGTGCAAAATAATATCATATTAATAACTGAATAAAAGCTTGAAAACGTCAATAGATTTCAGCCGAAATAGAATTTACCGAAATTATTTTTTTTTTCACATCTTCTACAGAATAATACATCTTCTAAATCTGGCAAATTATACTCGAAATTGAATCTGAGATTTCTAAAATCAAGTTAAATAATAACGCAGACATGTAAGGTCTACTTAATGCTCTTTGTGAGTATGTAAAAAGCACTTGAAAAAAGAGGCAAAGCATAATTTCCACCTCAAACATTTGTAGATAAAATCTAGAAAGAAGACCTATTCAACGTATGCGATTTATACGAGTTGGAGCAGCGAATTACAAAAAGAATCATATCCTTTTTTATACGAACAGAATGTAAGTTACAGCCGAAACTGCGTTGAAGTAGAGTCACTCATCAAAAGCCCGAAATAAGATTTACCTTTTTAAACAGAAGCCAATGTTTATTTATCGAAAAATTTTTTACAATTTTCAAATCTTCCAATTAATTATTCGTACTGCGAGTTGCAAATTTACATTGTATAATTTTATTTATGAATGAAATTTTACTAGATGTCTCAATGTGAAACGTTTGTAAGCACAAAAAAACCCTCTATTCTAGTGGGACCATTTTCATTTGTATCGCACTGAAGTGGAAAAAGTCTCTTTTCGGATAGATTATATTTTTATCTATTTTTAGATAAAATAAAGAAACTTATCTGTTTATAAAAAAATGACATATTATCATAAGCGGCTTTTAAGGAACTATTAAGAATAGCTTTAAGCTCTCATTTTTCCTATACGTTTGCGATGATTTGAGCGTTTCATTAATAAACAAGATAATATTCTTATTTATTTTTAGTTTAATAACGCAGATTAATATTAAAAGTGTTTTTTAAATTTTAATTATTTTTTATTGGATTCTCTTTTAATATCTGATTGAATGATCTACAACATTACAAGTGCAACTATTTTTCTTTACATTTCAAAAAGTTTCTTAAGCATATTTTTTCAATTTTCAGTACTTTATTAAACTTATATTTCAAATTTAACATAAGTAGTAAAAAAATTATAGAAAATTTTTTAAAATATAGTAAGCTTAGATTGTTGCACTGTGAACTTTAATGGAAATTCCCAATAATTGCAGATATTTAACAAAATCATCGACTTTTAACGCTCAAAGAAAGAAAGAAATAAAAGCAACATCCGCTATTATTAAGAATAATAATAGACCCAACTGTTTAAATTTTGTTCTCAAAGAGTAATATCTAAGACTAGAACTGTTCTTAGTGAAAATTTAATTTTAATGTCCACAGTTAGATTTATTAAAAATGCCTATGATATTAAAAAAGTAAAACTTATCCACGTCAATTAGTCGCATGCGATTTGATTCTAAACAATTTCAAAAAATCACAATACTCGTATTTTTCTTGTAAAACAAAGGTACAAAAGCAGGGAATAAAGCCAGTAACAATTACAAATAATTGAATACAGGAGCGATATGATACCACAAAATTAATGCGGTGAGCGTCGACACGCGTTCGTCGAAACACCTGTTGGTTTGACGGCAGCCATTAGTGGCTGAGCACTTGGCCGACGAACCTCCCACGCTATTCTCTTCACCTGCCCTTCTTCAAGAATATTCCTTGCCCAAAACAAAATTGACTCGAAACTTTTGTCAGCTCGGCCCCGTTCGGCTCCCCCCCCCTTTGCTCCGCGTTTCAAACGTAAAAATGCCTTTTTTACAAATTTTTGGTAGGCACGCGTTCTTACATTATCCATTCCTTCCACGAGCTGCTTTTCGCTTTTATAGAGCAGCAAATAGTTTTGCATGCGGGAGCGTCGCATTCTTGTACAGCAGCTTTTACGTGGCTCGTACGTGTTCTTCGGCTAAGCGTCAAGTTATCCGGACACATCGTCACAAAATCTCATAAAACCGTAATTTCATCAAATGTCGGACAAAGGACGAGAGTCTCGCCGTGAAAAATTGGTAGTAATGGAAGAATGCAGACAGTAAAAAAGCTGTTCTCTAAGAGAGAGATTCTCCTGAATTTGTCGTCGTAACTTTTCATAAATCGCGTATCGAATTAAAAACAAACCTAGCATTAAAGTAAAATCTACCGATTGCGTGTTTGTTTAATCTCGTTTAGGTGGTGCACTGGAAGTTAGGACTCAAAAGTTGTCGCCGCCACAGATCAACGAACTTGTGAAATACCCGCGCATTCCGGCAATTTATCGGCATTAGCAGATAATAAATATCGCGTGCGACAGTCCACCGATTGTGGAACGTTGCGTTTGAATACCATCTTTGCCTCGGTCGGGATCGATCGCTTTCATTGAGGAAGAAGCGCGTCGGCAGGAGGAGGGGGAAAACGGATAAATGTAATGGTACTGAATGCTTGGGCGTTAGTAGCTTGTAATTATCCTAGAGCAGAAACGCGTAATGATTTAAGGCTGGCACTACGTCGAGGAATGGGATCTATGCACCGGACGCTGTAAATGGCGGCCACTGCTCTTGATGATAGCCGGGCGTCTTCACTCTCTCTCTCTCTCTCTCTCTCTCTTTTTTCTCCTTTCGACTTTGGCATTATTCGCCATTTCCGCGTAACGCAAATACTAAGTACATATATTTACTTTGATCTCCTTCAATTATTCCGTTTGAAATGTAGTGCAAAAAGCCTGGTAATAAGTGGATGTGAGCTTTATGGCTCAAAGGTCCTTGAAAGCCTCAATTTTGTATTTTTACTGGCCTTTACAGCTAAGTCGAACCGAACTTTTAATATATCGATACGCTTTACGCTTTTATTCTATCGATTGCTCGCAAGCTGTTTTTTATTGCCTCTCCCCGATTTTAAGATCGAACGAATATTATTTTACCTAATGTTGAGCAATAATTGAGCAACAGTGAAATTGTGTTACTCTACATAACTATGGCTACGTTTATAACTTTTGCTATATAAATAGACCTACTTTTTTATTACCAGGAAAGTATCTTACTTTCTACACTATTATACTGAAAAATTAAACGTTGAAGATTAACATATTTTATATTAACGCGACTATGAATTTCAGTACATTCCATTTTTTTGTTAAAATAACAATTTAGTCGAACATAATATGTAAACGCATAAAACGTTTATTTGGTATTGCTTTCATTTTTTTTTTTTTTTTTTTTTTTGTAAATAATAATAATTCAATTATTAAAGTTAAGTCTGTTGATGCGATCAAGTGAATACGATATATAATTAATTTTTATGTACAAATTAAATAGAATTTTATGCTCAAAATAAAAAAATCAAGCACATAGTTTAAAATGAAACATTTTACAGGTGTTATTTCAAATAATCATTAGGTTAAATTTTAATTTTTCTTTTATTAACAATGTATTTAGTCAAATATATACATTGAACATTTAAAGGATACCGTAAAATACAAGGTATTTAAATGCACTGCACCTATTCGAAAAGATCATTGGAAATCAGTGTTATTGTAAAAGTGCGAAAAAACAAATAAAAAATTGGAAAATCTTAATTAAATTAACATAAGTCTATTTGAAAAAAATATATTATCGGTAATTAGATAAAAAAAATTTTAATTATTTTTAAATGAAAGCAGCACAATTAAAAATCAAACTACTGATAATGAAATTATTACGCATTTATTAAAAGTAATGCATACGGTAATAATAATACATTTTGTTTTTCAGCCAAATGATGGATTTATTATAAAACAAATTAAATATAATTCGTGATTAATTTACCACGGAATACCGAATCTTCTGCGTACAAAAAAGAATTAAAAAAGAAGAGAAATAAAGCTAAGCTGAATCAACGTCAAAATAGAACTTTTCATTTTTCATAAAATGTAATTTCGTTGCTTGAGTATCTTATTCTAAACGAAACCATACTTGGTAAAGATACCATGACACGATTTTGCCATTTTTTACGAAAATCATTAACATAATACGTGTCACAATTTTTAACGCGAATAAAGGCGAACCTCATCTGCATCTTACGTATGTCTCACAAGTTTGCATAAATATATCAAACACCTTCCCATTAATGCTTCTATCATGTACCACTGTAGTGGTAGTGTGAATGCGTACGAGACTTCAACACGAATGCGAGGCTGTGCTTCACGCGTTGCAATTCGATACGTCGAAATTACAAGGGTGGAGTATTTGTCTATAGTGTTGACAATACTTTCTATTCGTGCTATTCGTTTATTCGTATAAATGAAAAAATAGGTACAAATTTATTAACTTTTCTGAACAGTCGTTTCATTGAAACTTGATGTAAATTTTATCGCTGATAAACTCTGGGGTTTTCTCAGTTTGTGGGAATTTCCTGATTATCTCACATTACCGTTTATATTCGTTTCCATAAAATTTTAACTGCCGAAATTTATTCCTAACATTATAATATACATTATAATGTAATTTATATATCCGTTATTATTCAAATTTATTTACGTCTTAATGCGTTCTATTAATTATACATGATTTTATAAATATAAATTTTCTTTAAATGCTTTTGAAACTTCTTACCGAGAAGACACAAAAGCTAAGTTTTTTTTATAATAATTGTACGTGTAAAAAATATTTAAACATGCTTTTGGGATTGTAATCTTTTTATGATAGATAAAGAAAGAAAACTAGCAGCTTCAACTCAACTCGGTATAAGTTTTAGACGATAGACAATCAATTTTTTAATAACTTAATAAAATAATAATACTATTTATTGATTTCACTGACTAGCAGTATTTTTTAATTATAAAATAAAATATTTTATGACATGTCTTTGAAATAATATTGAGTGATTATTTGATGAAATGTATTTTATTTTTGTAATAAATACTGGAAAGTTCTTTTCATTCATCGACTGCAGAATAAGTACAATCTCCTTTTTTTATATTTTGTTGTTTACTCTCTGAATGGCCTCTTAATAATTATTGTAATTTAAAAATAAATCAAAAATATCTACACAATTACACATTATTACACGCTAAATAATTCATCATTTAAATAATATTGGGCCGCATATTACTTTGATGATACAACTAATATCACAAAAATCTGAAAGTTTATACATTCGAAATAATAAAAAATTTGTTCAATTAAAAAACATATTTTATCGAAGTGAATTTTCATAAGAATAACTTCACCTTTAATTCGCAAATTCATCGATACTCATAGTCTCTCTTTTACACGATTGCTAATACTTTTTGGACATCCAAATTCCCTTATTAGGACTCATATCTCTCGTGTCACAATCTCGTACTAAATTTAATAGTGAATGCTTATCAAATCGGTATATCTTAATGTTAATAGATTCGTATTTCTCGCATGAAATATCCGAATGTAACGTGTCTATATAAGGCAATAAGACATTTGCGTGAAAATCGATTAAATTTATATAAATTTTCTTTCCGAATAAAAACGATGAGTCTTTTTATATATATTTATTACAATATATTCGTCAATTAAACGTATTTTATATTATTAAAGTGCATTTTTTATTTTTTACGTTTCTTACAAGAATCCTGTTAATTTTCTCAAAGCTGTGCACGTGCGCCTTAATATTTTTAACGAGCTTTAAATTGCGATATTTCAGAGCTTATTTTTGATAATTTATTGCATTCATCGATAGGTCCGCATGCTTATGAATAAATATATTGCTCATAAAAATAATTAAAAAATCATAATTTTTGGATGAAAATTAACCATCTGTCGATCGATCGATCTTACTCAATAATCAAAGTTCTTGTACCAATCGTTGGGATTTTTACATAAATTTATTATGCATTATTTATGGTGAAAAGTTTCGTAATTAATTATAGAGTTAAGTCATATTTATAAAAGGCTGTTAAAATATCGGTGTGAGATCGAATGTTAAACACCTAGAGGTGAGGTCAGCTATTCATTGAGATGTTTACGCCATCCTATAACACAAGACCGAAACAACTGGTGGCGCGTAAGAGACGACGATATGATGTTTTACGCGTTCGATCGTCCCGTACCAAGACCAAATGTGTTAAAACGTAAGAAGTTTCCGAAGCTTGCAAGCGTAAATCCAACAGGATTTTACGAGCTCCCGTAATAACGTTTCTTTACCTTTTTTGCAAAAGGAGGAAGGCCCGTCGACGTATCATAAGCTGCACGACCAATCGAAAGCCTCCAAAAGTAGTTGAAAAATAGTTTTTTTAAATAACAACGCTGGAATCAGGCCGATCAAGATGTTCTTTTTGTGCGAATATTCGGTGGAAAAAAAAGAATGAATATTTCTTTGGTGCAGCACTTTCCTCGAGTTTTCGTACTCTTTTGTGCAAACGATAAATTCCCGAGCTAACGATATAATTGTTCGTTTCGATTAAATCAAGCCTCGAGACTAGAGGATTTCACAAAAACAATGGTCGCGTGCCAGTAGCGATTGATATATAATAGTACTATAAAGCTACCATAATTGCATTTACCGTAATATATTTATTTGTACGAATGAGATTGCCTTAAAGCTCGTATAATTTATATTTATGAAATAATGCGTTCCCGGAAGGTGCAGCGAAACGATAAAATTTTATTTATGAAAGCGAGCTTGACTCGCAATTTGGAATTAGCAATTTAAACAAATTCGTATCAGGCGCAGTCGAGGCGAGTGCGGAGGAGCAGCACCCGATCGGATGGGTGAAAAAATGAAATTAAGAAAAGTCGGGTGATCTTGTGAGATAACGCGATTCAACTTTTACGTCATCTGGGTAATGTCCAGATTAAAAACTCGATGCCTTGTACGGCCGGAACTAGAACGGTTGCGCGCATATCGTGCATTTCAGAAAGACCGAACTACGCAGATTCCCAAGCCAAAGCTACGCGCATTCCATACTTTCTCAACCTCATCCGAACCGCGTGCAGCTGTTACCGAACGAACGGTAGATCAGTGCGATTTCGCGATCCTTGAGAAAAACAGCCAATCGGAGATATTTACCTGAAGAAGTGCCGAGCGATTTTCGCGGGGAGTCGCTCTTGGAAGTGGCGTAATCCCGTTGCGCCTTACCGATCGAGCGGAGCCTCGTTCTCTGTTGCGCTTCCCCACTCCCGAAAACAATTTCCTCAACCGCGGCAGAATTACGCACACTCGTACATAAATACATGCATTCGTGCGTCGCTTTGCCGCTCTTCAGAATTAATTGCGATGGCGTCAATCTTGCGATCGCCATTGTATCAATTGACGAAATGCGCCCCTCTCTCTCTCTCACTCTCTCTCCTCCTGTCTCTTATAACAAGCCTGTTAAAATTTAAAAACTATTCGAAACCTTAAAGCATTATGGAAAGAATGATCTCGGGCATTTTTTTATATTGTTTTTCAAAATACGGCTTTCTAAAGTCAAAGGTGCAGGTAATTTAACGAATACTCGAAATGTTTATGCCCCAGCGTTGAGTTAATAAACCGCCAAGCGTGTAAGACATTAATTTCTTTAATAAGATTAGCCAGTGCTTTGATGCAAGTTAAGAATGATATCATTTTATGCACTCGTTTAAGTGGAAAATTATATTCAAGATTTTATAGACAACTTGAGATTGAGATGCAGCTTAGGTGAAATAATACTGAAAAACTTTATCGTAAATTACTATATTTTCGACAGAAGCCTGTTATAATACCACCATGAATTATTTTATTTCTCAAGATTATTAAAAAAATATTTACACAATTCAAATTTATTAATTTATCAAGGTAACCTCTTCAACTTATTGTCGAGTTAAAAAAAGGACAGAAATCTTTACATCTATTTACGTATTAATACGATAAATATGGTCATAAACGTGTATAGTTAATTGAGTAACTATGTTCACGTATCTACACGTTAAATTAGTGAAGAAAATGTAGAGCTACGCCGAAGTCGCTTTGCGAAATCCATGTATTTTCTTTTATTTGAACTGTGCATTGAAAATATTCTTCAATTTATGTTTGAAAGCATTCCATTGTTATCTATTTTGTATTAGCGATAATGCAACGTATTATAATACAATTTTTTAAACATTTTTATTAAAATAATTGGTAAATGTAAATTTTTTCAATTCGCAACTCATAACGACGGAAGTCTTCGAATGAGATATATTAATTATATTTAACTGAATACGACACAGAATATTTATTTTACAGTAAATATGAATTACGTGCAAAATAAACTATTTACCAATAAAAACTTTTTTACTAAATGCAAATTATCGTTTAATATTTTTACTATTTTTAATATTTTTTGCACTGTACACATTCATTATAATAATTATTTAATTTGCGTTGAGATTATGATTTTGTTAACGGAGATATGCAATTTCCGCGTACATTTTTATTATTATGGCTTAGTATTCCACGACTAAATAAGTTAATAGGACTACATTCATTTTCATTATATTATAATAAATTGAAAAAGTTCAATTATAGTTACAATCAAATGACGTATTATGAAAAATTCGTGTTTAACATTATCTCATTGTTGTTAATTTATCAAACAGGTCATAAATATCGCTCGACTATTCCATAAGATAAATTATATTTTTCAGTAGCTATTACCTTCATTGAATTATTCCAATACTGTAAAATCACTTATCGCTTCGCGATCGTCATTATAATAGTATTTGCAAGTTCGCTTAATCAGTCGACAGACCAGTGAACGGAGGCATGGAACCAGCGAGTACTGCGCCAATTAGTACCCATTCGAACATTAGACGGGTCTTGGCACATTTTTAGGGACATTTACACAAGTCATATCTAGGTGGTGGGGGGGGGGGGGAGACTGAGATCCGAGTTCCAATCCGCAAAGTTCATTACCCACAGATCGAGAATAAATTCGAGCAGCCATCGGTACTCGGCCATTATTTTACACCTCTTAGCTCGAAGTTTAGCACTTGGTGGAGTCATAAGGACTTGGCTAATTAGGCGGCCGGTAGTCCGTGTCATGTTTGCGCGCGCGCACACACACACACGCGATTACGGAAAGACGGACGTCTCGTGTGTCGGAGAGACGAGCGATCGCTCGTCAAAGGTCAACACACCCAATCGACTGTGACGTCAAGTCGAGGATATCAATTGAAATTACATCAGCGCGCCACCAGCCAAATCGGCCGCACACTTACTCACTTCCAGTCTCGATAAGTACGTAATACTTTCTAAGAAAAATACGACACGCGACCGATACGGAGCCACACGAGCATATGGCGCGGAAAAAATGCTGCAGCAAGGGGCAGTTGTGTCCGCTGCTTACAAACCCAGCGAATACACTATTTTTTATGGACAACAGACTGAAGTTGCGCAACGCGTAGGTTAAATAATTTCTTACTCCGCGCGCGATATTTCTATATTTTCTTTTACGATCAAAAATGCCTGTCTGGTGCGCTTATTATCGCAGTCTTTATTCTATTGTGCTTAGAACCAACTTATAAACTAAACAGCTGTACGAATAGTTTCGGTCTATCGAAAAATATTCCATACATTTATTGCCCCCCCCCCCTGTCTCTCATAATTTTATTTACTGCCGAGTTTCGTGAAAAAATATCAACAATATTTAAATTATATTTATGCAATTTTAGAAAAATGACAAAAAGTTTGTATTGCCTGGCCTCTTGTTGTTTACAATGTGGCGAATAAAAATCATATTTTCTCGTTCTCCCCCTCCCCAAACGAAGTCCATAATTGTCGTTTAAATAACTTTTGTAAGATTATTCTTATGGAAAACTTTCGCAATCGGATTCGTGCGAACGACAAAGAATATAGAATATAAACCTAGTCATGGAGACAAAAATAAGAGAGAGAGAGAGAGAGAGAGAGAAACTTAATTCGTGCGTGATCATGCTTTGTTTTTAATTATTCTCCACGTCGAGCTATTACTTTGTTCGCGGTTGTACCGCCCGACAGGTGCGACACTTCTCCTGCACCTACATTCCTCGTGTGTAATGCGCAACACCTTTTTTTGTTTTTCGTTTTGGCGAGGGGCCTTTCGGATTATTCCCCGACTCTTTCTTCCTTTTGATCAATCGCGCAATTGAGATTCACGCGTGGTAAAACGCATAGCATTAACCGTTTAACAAAAGCTTTATCCGACCTTTTTCCTCGGCTCTCGTTAAATTTTTATCAACCAAGTGAAACTGAAGGTGAATCGTACTTAATTTAAGAAACAACGAGACTTGGCGTTTTTAAAGGCTATTGGTTGGATTGAATTTTGGGAAAAGCAGAGCGTAGTTTTAAAACAGAAAAGAGTTCCATGAGTTTATAATAGATTGTTATAAATAAAAGTCTAGATGTTTTAGCATCGACGTCGCGATTCGTTTTCTTTTTTAAATAAGTGCCGTGTAAAACTAGTAGGATATTATTGTTGGCCTTGAGAAATTTCAAGTTTGCATGACGCAAACTTGTTCCGGTACTGTGTATAGACCTTTGTGCACGCTTTCAAAAGTCTGGTAGCACATTATCATCGACGAGAAGATTGCGAAAGTTAAATAATATAAGATGATTGGATACGTCAACCGACTCGACAGCAGACAACTACAAATGGCATAAACTTGAACAAATCGAGCGCACTGATTTCGATAAATCTACCAACTATAGTATAATTCGATCCTACAGTTTATTTCCATAAGATATCGACGTTACGACGGCCGTCTAGCCAATGCTTACCTATTTGCAACAGAGCTATTTTTATGTCGATTAATTACATCGACAATTATTCAATATCGATGTCTCGACCAAATGTGCTGTAAGCTTCGTAATGGAACAAATATTTCAGAAGTGCTGAACTAACTTGTAGCGTTTTTTAATAGTTTATTGCGTAAAAAGCATTAGTCGATAATTGGGGGGTAATTAATTTTGGTGCACGTGTGAAAGATAGACCGATCCATCAAAAATTAACCAAGGAACAATAACTTGTAAATAATGTAATTTTTGAGCATTTCGCGCAATTACGAAACACGATTTAAAGTAACTTGATAATTATTGCTTCCACAATTTTTTTACAGAATTTACGGTTCAGCGGTTGCATCAGACCGCTTTTCTTAGTTGACGAATCCATCGCTGCTGAAAGGGCACAAATTCGATCAAACGCATTGAGTTATTTCAAGATTCCAAGATTTTAATTCTTCGATTCCATTCTTTGATCGAGTTGCGTGAAATATAACGTCGGAGTGGGCGCCATTTTTATCAGTTTAACGCGTGAACAAGAACACTAGTGGCGCACGAGAGCGACGAGCTTTTATCGCATATGGCGTGGAGGCGATGGTGCCCGTGGTTCCAAAGAAGCCAGTGTGTACGCGCCGTGGAAAGCGACGATAAGGAAGAGAGGAAGGAAGCGAGGACACGAAGACGCCATACGCGGGAACGTGTGTTCCACACGAGAGGGAGTAGGAGCAGAAGAGTGTTTTACCTGTGGCAACATCCGGCATGATTCAACAAAGCCAAACAGCTTAGCGCGCGCACGCGCCTATGCATAGAGATTCTCGAATCGAATACCCAGACAAAACGTTTTGAAACTCCTAAGTCGGCCCTTGTGTTGACGAAAATCAGGTTTTCTCCCAACTTTTTTTTTCTAATTTCGAGGCTTTTTTTTTATCGATGCTCAAAATTTCAATTCGAGCGACTGCTTTTCAGTCGTAAAACGTGATTTAATTTTATTGCTGCACTCCTTGTATTAGAGGAGCACTTTTTACCAACATTTATGTATATATTTATACGCGACTTCTGCAAAGTAGCCCAAGTACTAAATTTAATGGTAAACCAAATAAAGATATCTCCGAAGATTAGCTGGCCGATGCGATTACAAGTCTGAGGCAGATAAGATTAATGTCACACGCACAAGCCGCGCTCGGCGCATTTCCAAAAACTAAATTGTTACGACAGCCGTTACGGGTAAGCGTTCGAAGGAGCAAAAAGTATGCTAAAAGAGGTTGCCGAGTCGCATCTCCGAGCGAGGAAATTCTCAGCTCTCGCCGTGTATCAGCGTTTCTAAATTTTCATCTGCACTTTCTACTCGTTACTTTCCATACGCACTTTCTTGGTTACGCGCGTGCATATGAGTAGGCATGACGCGTGCGCGACTTGTCGCCCACTCAACAAGTGGAGGGGACAAAAGAGAAGGGCGTGCACATATTTTGTCGTGTCCCACCACTCCACCGCGGCAATACATCTTTTGGACTCTCTTTCGAGCGCGAACACCTTTAAGACTCGTGGAGTGAAAGTGAAGTGGCCCGGCACGCATGCGTCGAATTTCGGAGCTTCGAGCCCGCAACTCCGATTTTGCTTTTGATGCGTGTCTTCGACTCTCACTTCTAGTGCGCGAAAGAAATACCCCCCTTCGGCCCCCTCCGGGCAGTCCGGGCACCCGTCGTTGTAACGAGGCTATACATATTTGGTGCGAGAAGAGGCCGAAGGACGAATCGCGCGCGAAGGCCGAGAATTAAGTTATTAATCGTTTAATTTAAACGAATAACGGCGTTCGTAATCGACTAGGTGTATTCGAGCTCGAGTGCAGGATTATCCCCGCAAATGATAGGCTGTTTGTTTTTGTCGTTGCACAATTGCAGATTGCTTCGTTTTTAACCTTTTTCTTAACTCGTTACACCGAGTTAATTGCATATTCAAATAAATGCGTTAAAGATTAGCGTTTCCTAACAGCACCACCAAGCCGATACACGTCGTTTTATAATTATAAGAAGTGCAAAATTCAGATTCTCCTTTGACAGAATTGAATTGTTTTTATGCTGCCAGTCGTTGCTCTAAAGTTTGCAATAAAGAAATGGTTTTATGGATCGAACGCGATATAAGCCACGCGTGTTAAATAAGAATAGGCTGGCTTATATAAGCTTGGCAAAAAGCGTTGAATTCCAAATGGAAAAAGTGCGAAGTAGCGCGATCCAAGTTTTTTCCGCCCATCCGAGTTGTAATTTACCCGGCGGCGTTTGTTTCTGCCTCGTTCGCAAACTCGAAATAAGTTCGCGCAATCTCGATATATATATATCAGCCCCATCGCGTCGAATTTCCCTTGAAAAAGTTATTTGAAACGAGCATCGATGATCCATTCCTCTCCCTCTCTACCTGCGTTTGCAGAAAGCCAGCGAGCGCTCCCACACACAGAGAGAGAGAGAGAGAGAGACGCGCACCTCGCTCGGATCGAAAGAAAACGCGGAAAAGACAAATTGGTCATGGTTGGTGGCTCGCCGAGCGAGTACGTGCATCTCTCGCTCTCTCTCTCTCTCCGGCGTTGTCTTTTATCCATGAAACTATCGGAGCTTGTATCGCAGCCTGATCCGACGTTGATGCCACCTGAGCGCCGGCAGCAGCAGCGATACGCGTCCGAGACGCAGCGGAATCAGCAACGAGAGAGGATAGCGACTTCGCGCAGAGGAGGAAGGAAAAGGCCCAACTAGCCGGTGCGATTCGTCAACTGGAAAGTCCCTTAAAACACAATTGCGGGCGATACACCACCTGTGCCTCTCTGCTCTACACTTTTTTTTTTTTTTTTACGAGACCCATCCTCACCAAAATACAAGACCTTCGACGCTTCCTTTTCACATTCTTTTTCTGTTCCGCTAGGCGCACATTCGTGATGTAGCAATTTTATTACTTCTGCGTCGGTTGTATTTTCTTTGGCTATTTTTTGCCTTTCGTTTTAACGCTAAAAATAACGTGTTATTCTTTGTTTGATTTAGCTATAGTACCACCTATAGTCCCTCGGTTTTATTTCCTTTTATTTGCCTTTTATTTCGCTTTACTTATTTACTATGTTCGAATTTCACTGCTGCATACATTAAATCTCAAATGTGGCTTCTAAAGCCATTAGTTTTTAAAATATTTCGCGTCTCTCGTAAATGGAAGTTAAAAATTGATAATCACGATGAATTTACCCGTAAGAGATATTAAAGTTTTACCATCCGCGCACCACGCGGATTTCAGAAAGCAATCCAGCAGCATTGTGCTATCGAGAATTACAATTTGTTTACGTAACTGAAAAATGAAAATTTCAATGCTTTACCTTCGAGACGGACGCTTGTAAAAAAAAAAAAAAAAAGAAAGCAAACGCGCGACGAGTTTGTTGCGAGGAGAGATGCAAAGAAGCACTTGGCACTGTGAGCAAAAATCATAACTCTTTTAATAATTTAGTGGTCATTGGAAATGTCGAAAGCCGCGTCGTCTGCATATAACAGTACTGCAAAGCAATGCAACCGACGGAGCCTGTGTGAGCGCGTTTGCGAAAATGCTATCGACGATAAACGCATTTTCACCTGCCCGCTAATTGCGTAAAAAGTCCAGTGTGTGTGTGACCATTAATTCACTTACTGTAAATCGTACCTGGAAAAATGCGCGTTCTTTATGGGGCCGAGACTCGTGCGTCAACGACTAAAAAGGACCCGTGCGACACCCCGAGTCTTATGAATGAGAAATTCTCATTGCAGCACGAACGGCGGTAAACGGCGATAAGCGACAAAAAACCGCGTAACAGAAAAATAGTGTTTCTACGCTCAATTGATCCCGATGAAACGCATTTTCGTAATTCCATTTTTAATTCTGGGCAAAGCGTAATTGTTGCAACGTAGTTGCGTGGTCCTAAATTTTTATCTTACGATACTAGCATAACTCACCCACTCCCCCGACCAATGCTCTTCATTAATATCTCGTTCAAAAGTCCGAGTAATGCTGGATAATACGAGTCGGAGATAGTAAATTTTGTAGGCAACCGACGAGGTTGCGCACTTTAAGTGAGCGCTGATTAATGAACGAAACTGTTGCCAAGAGAGAAGATGCGCTAATTTTACTGCCCAACGTTTCTTGAAAAAAGAGGCTCCGCGCACCAGAGACCAGCTGATGTATCGAGCTCATCCCTTTCCAGCTCGAGCGTAATTTTCGCCTCTCGTTTTTGGAAACGCCCCTCGAATCTGAGAAAAGTTCAAGAAGCAGCTTCGCCGAGGAATTCATCGCTATATTAGTTAAATGCGGGGAGGCTACAGCTATCGCTGATTTTATTTGCGCTATCCTGATAGCGTTCCGCGAGGCGTTTCTTTCAAAATCAACCACGAAACAAAAAAATGCATTCCAGCGCGCGTTTTCAGTCGCTTTGCCGAGACAATGAGCAAACGAGAACCCAGTTGGACTAGCCGTTATTTCTATACTCGAATAGTTATTATGTTGAATTCTATAGGATGTTGAACAACAATCTAATGAGTAATTACCGCGCTCGGAACGCAATAAATAAAGTTTATTGCACAAAGAGGCGTTTTCCAGCGACTTAAAAATTTAAATCAATGGTTTGATAACTCTGGCATATCACCGGGAGGAACGAGTTATTGCCTTCAGGGGCTCGATTGCGACAACAATGGTAACGCAAAAAGCAACAGAAGATTTGCTGGAAGCGAGTACATTCGGAGGAAAGCGGCGTGAATGTGTCCCTGCATCGGCCTCGTGCCCAGATGCACGGACATTATTTGTATTTGCTTTATGCGAGCTTTGCGCGTTTGTGTAGGGCACACGCAGCAAAAGCCGCAAGCTAATCGGAGGTTCGGTCCGAATGAGCCCAACAGGAATAATGACTCACAGGTGAAGCCATTAAGCGCCGTCAATTTGCCGTGAAATTAATTGTTTTGTGACCGTCTGCCAGGGGATTTAATCATTTTGCAGCAGCTTTCGCGCCGAGTTGACTTCTAATAAACCCTTTAACAGGAACAAATGCTCGTCGCCTTTTAATTGCACTCGTTAAGCAACGCCACAGCCTGGATTGTACCATTGTAACTGTAGGAGAGTCGTAATCCGCGGAAACGGCGCTGCTGACAATTTTCGGATCGGCCTCCTTGAATCCTCTGCGGATAGCCGATGTTTCGTTTTCGCCTCCCCGCAATCCTGTGACAAGCGCAAACTCCGAATCGCGAGCTTTTAAGGTTCTGCTGCTGGCTGGTCCTTTTCCAGTGCAATCGTTGTGCCTGCCACCCGCCATCGGACGACTACAACGCTAAATCAGCTCTCTCAACACCACAGGGGACTTGCGTTTTAATCCAGAGTAATACCTAATTCGCTCTATATTTTAAGACATATGATACTTGTTAGCAGTCGCATCGATTACTTTTATTGCACTTTCGAAGTATATGCATTTGTGTAACAAAATTAGGTGACTGCCGAATCAGCCCCGGAAAGTATTGAATATTGAACGCGTCTTGGCTTCGTCGGTAAAATTTTAGCCTTTGAGCCCTTTTGGATGCCCTTTTACCAACACGCGTGCCTGCAACGTCAATTTTTCGTTCAGCAATTTATAGCTTACAGTTTCGTTAAGTGCAGAAATAAATAAATTATATGCCTTTTGAATATTTTTACGATAAGCTGTGTACTTGAAAAATAAATTTGCCTGCTGTAAACTCTTGTGTGGGCAGTTACTACCTAACCTGCGTTTAATATTCAGCTTAAAGTTGCCAATTACTTGTCAAAATATTTGAGTGATAACTTGCTTATAATAATTGATTATACAAGGTTTAAAAAATATAAAAATATATGGCTTTTGTGTATTAAATGACACTTATATTTCAATTCCAAGGTTATATCCGATAATTTAAGTGATTAATATCCTTGTAAAACTACGATAAGACATTGCGTAGAAATAAAGACAAATTTTTTTAAGCCTTTTTTATTAAAACATTTTTTTTCATTTCGCGTTCGAAGGATACTTTTTACTTTTTACTGAGAATATTTTTTACAGCCAAGCCAAAATAATAAATGTAAATACATAAAAACTTACGATCAAATACCAAAGCAGTAAATCAGATAAATAGTCTGGTATGGTTTTTAATTGCCTTCGTGTCGTATTCTTCTTATTACATTTATGCATTTGTATTATTTTATTATTATTTACATATTTATTTCTTTATCGAGTCGATTTATAATAGATAAAGTTGTCGTGAAAAAAAACATAAACTAACAAAGTCTCTAGTGCGTGATAGTTCGTAAGAAATAATAGATAAAAAGAATATCCCACGAAGTATCATTTCATATTTCCGTTCATTACATCATTATCTGTAAGTTTATAAATCTTTTGTAAATACTATTTATCAGTTTTGAACAGATGTCTTCGTGTGTTATTACTGTAAAGTAATGCACATCCGTAAAAACATAATTTCAGATAAATATTAGTTTAAGAAATTTCGCTAACAAACTTTTCTTCTGATCAATTATGATTTGACACCCAATTCGGTACGTATACAAAAATTAAAATGTAAACTCTCGTTTAAATATTCGCTTTCATTGTGTAATTATAATACGTGAAATGTTTAAAATTAATACAATTCAGAGGATTTAAGGAATGGAAAATTCGGTCTAATTTTAAAACTATCAACATTTTTAACGTAAATGTGACAATTCTAATGAGCGAAAACTCGAAAATGTCATTCGTCAATCTACATAAACTATCCAGAAAGCAGTCGCGCGGATCAACCCTCGAACGATGTTCTCGAATTTTCTTCAAAAACTATATCGTAAATACAGTAAGATTGCGTGGGTGGCAACTTGACGTAATAACGATTACTCGAGGCAACTGAATGCAGTCCGTCGGAGCTCCGAGGCAATCGAACGTATATGTCTATTAATTAAAATTCGTTGCTCGGCTGCGCATATTATTTTGCGCTTACTTTCCGTCTCAAAAAGTTAATTTATTATCCTTTAGGGTCGCCGTCTTTTACACGACATCAACCGACTTACTCAAATTTATTAAGAGCGAGAATTTTTATTGTATTCGGATAGTGGGTGTGTCGTGCTCCTCACATTTATATAATGACTAACCTTATAATTATCGCTTTGAATTTATGCATATTTAATTTCAGGATGAGTGTACAATCTAAATTAAGCAGTTTCATGCTTAATGTATGCAAGTGTGTTGAATCAATTTTAAGATTAGCAAATTAAATCCGTCAGTCTGTATTTTAAAAAATGGTTGCGTAGGTACAGCGCACAATAAAACTTTTATTATTACAATATTCGCAACACAACAAATCAATTAAAATACGTAAGATGTTTATAAAAAAAATCTTATATAATTATTCGCTGTGCAAGGTTAGGAAGTTTAAAAAGGAAATGTGTTTAAGCGGTCGCGCCATTCGATTTAACGATGTGTGCGTGTATCCACTATTTTGAAACGTTTTGTTTAACGGTATTCCGCGCGGCGAGACTTAATTTTATTTAACCAAGATCATTTTTACGAAATTGTTATTCCGCTTCTGATGGCTCGGCAGCGATCGAGTGTTGCATCAAATCAAAATTTCTCGATTTACACTGACTCGCCCGCTCAACCCACACACGCGAGTGAACGAATAAAAATTCATTAATATTTCATTTTTCTCCCATATAATACATATACATATATATATATATATATATATATATATATACAGATAATATTACGGAACTGAGCGGAATGAGTTATTTAAGATATTCAGGCTCGTACCACACTAGTAAGCGCCGCAACAAGAAGTAGCTTCCAGTACTCGAGTTCGCGCTTACCGCGCAACGATATTCAGATGAAAATAAACAAACAAAAAGAGAAATGGAAGAATCATTATAATACAGAAGGCAGAAAATGGAAAATTGATTTGAAAGATACCTCAGGAGTTTCTTTACACACGACTCTGGTTTCACGCCTAGAAAACTAGAAATGATTATGGTCATACTCGGTTTACTTAAGATTGCCGTAATTTGCTATTTTACACCGACGGTTTGCGACTGTTGTTGGTTTCAACAGGCTTTGATAATAAAAGTAAACGCAAGACGCGGTACGAGGCTCAGTCATTTGTATGCGTAATATCGCGAGAGGGTTGGAGCGCCTTGAAGAAGAAGAGAGAACCCTCGTGCGTGCCGTTCGAACCTTAGGAATTTCATTTACATATTATATGGAAAGAGGAAATTAGAAAAAGGCATTCAAAGTACGCATAATAATGTGCCTGATTTACATTTAAAATAAGCTTAAACTCTGTGCAAATAAAATTGCCTTAATGATTCATTATGGATGCATTTTTAATGGACAGTTTCGCGAGACCGCGCGCCTAGATGAAAAACTCGAGTTCTAGCCGAGCGCGCTTTATTTATAACAACGGCAGCAGCAGCAGCAACAGCAACAATCGCAAATAAAGATTTTTCAAAATTAGCATATCTTAACGAGCTTAAACGCAAACGGTGTGATAACCAAACGCGAGCGCAGCAGCGAACTGAAATCAACGATCGTCAGCCGAAGCAACTATTAGTCTTTTCCCTTAACGAAGAATAGCCGCTTTGAAAGGCTGCAGCGATCGCGACAGCAGACGCATCGACGTTTCGACTCCAGACGGCCCGAGCGAATTGAGTTACTCGAACGTAACCGCGCCGCGCAGTAAAATGCAATTCTAATGCTGGGCGAGTCCAACACAAGTGTAAAAGAGCCTTGGCGTAGCCGAGCAATCGCGAAAGAAGACCGAGTCCATCCCGCATGGATAACTCCTCCTCTGCCCCACGTCGAAGCCTCACCGTGCAACGTAATAGTTTGAAATTATTGCGCGAAATGATTAACGATAAGCGAGCGCTCGAGTGCTGCAATCTCGACGGGGGGGAGGGGGGACAAAATGGGATGCGGATGATCCAAATTATAGAAGACCGCGTATGCTCGCTCGCTTTTTCTCCGCCTGATATCGAGAGCCACGCCTTTTTTCCAGCCAAATGCTGGAAATTAAGACAAGACGTTCGAGCGCGTTCGAACGTCCAATGTCTTGGTTCGCTCCGCCTGGCGTCTCTCGAGCTTCGCTTGCATAATTGCGACGTACTCGGCGAAAATCCCAGGAAAATTCGCCGATAAAGAAATGAAAACGGGCGCTGACACTTCTCCAAGCTCGAACTAGATGTCTCGACCGAAGGTGGCGGCGGCGGCGGCGGCGGCGGCATTACGCAACGCCGGCTCGAACAATACGATCGACGATCGAGCGAGTGGAGCCGTTGGCCGGCCCGACGTCCCTGCACTCGGGAGTCTATCCGCGCGACGTCGACGAACGAAAGTCGGTGAGTTCGACGCTTGCAACAGAGACGCGCGCCATAACGGCCAGCGCGAGGAGCCTCGCCTTATTTGGCGGCTGCGCGTCAACGAACACTGGCCGGCGAATGCGAGTGCGCGTGCTGGTGCCCACACCGACCTCCCGGGTCGCGGACTCCCCCGCGACGAGCAGCGGTTACGCCAGCCAACTGGCGGCTCTCCGATCGCCGAGCATCTGCATCGCTCCCGCTATGTAAGGAGCGAAGATTCCGAGGCGCCAACTTTTCCTTTCGTCGTCGTCGTCGTCGCCGTCGTCGTCGTCGCCGTCGTCGTCGCGGCTTAAATGAGCGATCGCTTGCGCAACCGGCGCATGGTTGCACTGCCAGTGCGTCTCTCTAGTGCCGATCCGTAAACAGTTAATTCCCCAACGGCTGCGAAGCAAATACGTCCAAAGCTGCCGAATAATAAAAAACGGCGAGGAACATTCGAAGCAGCGCTCGTGCCGGTGCTTAATAGTAACTGCCTACTCCTGCTAAATGCATTTTATTATCGCCGATGCACTCCAACGACTAATTATTTCAACTCCGGCCGTCTCCGTAATCTTGTAATGGCAATTATTGGAAACACTGTTTGCGCTTTCGCTGTAAATCATCTTTATCTTTGATTATAATGAAGTGTGAAAGCGACCATTATGGTTATTGCTTATTTTGCTAACTATTATTCATTAAGCGAACGTATTTCAGGTAACAGTACGTGTAATATTTTCCGATTAATCGGCGAGCCAACACTCGTGCTGCTACCTTATGAATAATATGCGAGCGCGATTCGTTAACATTTCTAAACGCGTGTCTGCGAAGCAGCAGCTTTTTCCTTTAACGTCGCATAAATTGGCAGTAGCTGTCGGTTAATGGATATTAAATATATCTTTGCAATCGTGGAAACGATACGAAAGCACCGCAGATAAGTTGTAAGGAAATCGATGAAATCGAGGTGAAAGTGGCATTAAATTTAGCCGCGTCACGAGCAGATAGCCTTTAAAAAAATAATCCTTATGTAAAGCCACTCGCTCAAAAAGTGCTCGTATCTAATTATACGACCATATTAAATAGTTCGTAAAGATTCGTTAACAGTCGTTCGGTTGTGATGGCGCCAAACTCGCCGAAGCCCATAAAGATTAGCATTTTGCAAGCCCCGAGCCGAGTAAGTGCGAGCAATTGACGAGTAACTGTCGCGCCGAGGATGTCCAGGAGTTCCGCGGAGATCTCCGGCTCTCGCGAGCAAAGTTGCCAATGGAATTTCGGTAAAAAATTCGGCAGCGCGCGTTAACGCTCTTAGCGATTAACGAAGAAGCCGCGGTGCACTCCAGGAGCTTCAAGAGTTTCCCAGTTTCACCTTGAACTAATTATGCCCACGCACAGCACAATGTTGCGACAATACGCTAGGTGCCGCCTCCTCCAGTCTTCGAACTCTCAATTACGAACATTCCTAGAAGTTTTGCCCAGCGAAGCAAATCGCTCAAGGAACTTGGTTCGTAAACTATAGTGTAGCCGACTTCCGGCGCGATGCGTCGCGACGCTTCCCATTCAAGGTAGCGAAAAAATAGCTGCCAGTGTCGAGCCGCTGGGTTTCCAGACGCGCGCCCCATGATTTATCACTAAGATGGGATTATGCGCAATGCCGGTATGTAAACACACACGCGCGCGCGCGCGCGCAGGCTGATGTGTGCGAAGCTGCTACCGTGAGCGAAGGTCGACCAAAGATTATTTATGAGTTTTGCTTCGACACTGGCAAAATAGAGTTGACGAGTCTCTTTTAATAGACGAGTCTTATTTTTATACGTGATTATGTGGAGTAGAAATGAAACGGATTTGAAATAATTGATGCGCACTTACTTATGATTTGCGGTTATTACGAAATGGCAGAGATTCCCACTTACAGTTAAAGATTTCGTTGTTTAAGTTTTCTTATTAAACGTAATTCCATGTTATTTGAAGGAATGTATCTGCTTCTCGAATAGTGAAATTATATTATAAATAACTAGACATTTTAAAAGTAAAATGAAGAAATGCTGTAATCCCCGGAGAATAGAGTTAACTGCAAATTAAAAAGGTCAAGGTTTTTCAAGAGCCGATCTAAAACTATACGCGAATTTATGTGTTTTAATTGAATTAAGTACTTGATCATTTATATTATAAATATTGCAATGTTAAGTAAGCGAAATGTTTTCCAAGAGTAATTTTTACGCTTTCACAACAATAGCCTGTAATTTGATATTGTGTACGATCGTAAACTTGGCTTCAACTTAAAAGATCGGATGCTTTTAAGGCGTTTTGAGGAGATGACGTTCGTTTTAAAAAATTTGGGTCCAAAATTTAAGCGGCGACAACGTGAAATCCCAGCTGTTTTTCACACGAGTCAACGTTTTAACGATACGGTGTTGTTTTTTAAAAAGTACTCGGCTAACAACTTCCATTAAATTACTATGATGGACAATATACACTTGGTAATGTAACTCACTCGCGTGGAAAATATTGTCATTGTCGTTAATGAATATCATCACAAGCAATTACGTCAATGATTTGTATAACTTCGATAACAGAATGAATCGTGACCTATTATTTGCTATGTTGTGTTTTATAATTTAAAAGTTCGCGTGTCTCTCTTACTGTGCAAACGAGAGGTAAAACTTTTACAAATTATTCCTCGATTTTACGAATCGAGCGACTGGGAAAAACACGAAATTAATAAAACTTGATGCTCATCTTGCATTAAATGGCAAACGTTACTTATTAGAAACTAAAACCAAATTGTATCGATTTAGAAACGGAATCAATGGCAATAATCGCTGTAGCTCAAACTCTTCTACAACTCAATACAACCATTGGGAATTATCGGGTCGTTTAGTATAGTAATTCCAGCAAATTGAATTTCTCATTTCTTTTAAAATAAACGATTAGTCCAGAGAGAGAGAGAGAGAGAGAGAGAGAGAGATTTGGGGTCTTCTTTTTATACGCTAGAGATGTCGGTACGTGCTTTGGGAGACAATGACGCGATGTGTTCCGAAGCTCTGATATCATCGACGAGAATAAGACAAAAGCAAAATTGGGGAAATCGATTCACAAAGGTGCACTCTCTCTTTTCAGCAAATAAAGAAAGGCAGGCTCGAGTGAGAAAGTGAGATGTTACGCAGGACGAGGGGGCGGGGGGGGGGTACGCAAAAGCAGGTCGTCGTTCCGATTCGCCGTAGCGGGTCACCGCGCGGCCGACATTCGCCGCGCATCCACACGACTCTTCTTCAGCGCCGAATAATGTCGTCCCAGTGGAAAAATAAGGCCGCGCTCTTTAAAGCGAACGAGAGCCGGTGGTAACCTTGCGAGACGTAGTGGCTGCCGTTGTTTTGAAACGCTCAAAACGCCGCGCCTCTGTAATAGCCTACTTTGAATTTCATTGATTGTCCCGCGTGTGCCGCTCGTCTAGGAGCTCCTGCCCGTCTCCTCGTGCTTTCATGAATGGGAGGCGCGCAAACGTTATAATTCAAATTTTCTGGCCGATCGTATGAATCACTTTTTCGCCGCTCTCTCGACATTCTTTATTCGCTCTATCGCGATAGATCGGCTCGTTCCGGGTTTTTACGGCACGCCGCCTAGGAAACGCCGACGATTTACTACTTTCGTGATTACTTTAGTAACTAACGTGCGTTTTTCCCCTCAAAGCCCCGGCCTTACGCTTGCCGATGCTTTATTGTGATTGCGAGCGACGTACGTTAAATCTCGCCTTGTCCAACGGAACTTCTTTCGCTCCTCGCTCGACCATCTCATCGATGCACCGGCAGCACTGATAAAAAAAGTCTATATTCGTTCTGGTCAATCTTTCAATTTTCAGTCGAGGCAAAATCGTGTGAACAGCTGCAACTCGACTCCCTTGCTTTTACAAAACGAGCGTCGATTTTTTCTGATTTTTAACATAATTGTCGATAGCCCGTGTTCTTTACCCATCGATCTGAAACCGTTTTCGCGATAAATGCAAGAATAAATTTTACTCGAGCTAAACAAAATGCTGCAATTGCTATATTATAAATGTCAGTTTGGAAATTGATATTTCACATTCATTCAGAATCGTGAGCGCGTTTTCACTCTGTAAGTGAAAATATAAAAATTCACTCGGCTAAAGATAAGAGATTTCGCGTGCATTAACTTACAAAAGCGTGAATTTAAAAAAATATTTTCTTCGTTAAATTTAGAAGAGTGGAAAGTCGAATGTGTATTATTGCATTTACCGTATGTAATTAGTTCGCTTAAAATAATTAAAGCTTAATGCTGATAAATCTGTGTTGTCGGTCGAAGGTCAATTCTTCTTTTCAAAACATGCATCAAACATAATCTACCGAAAAAAGCAAATTCTAGGTTTTTGTCGAAAAAGTTAAATTTTAATCGGCAGATAAAAAAAATTTACAGTACGAATTCAGGAATGACTACTCGAATAAAATAGTCATTTTTGGGAATTGTAAATATTTGTAAAAGTATGCTGCAAAACTTGCAAAATCTAAAAAAGATTTATAAGATAAAGAGAATTATTCCACTTGAAATAAAATAGTGTTTGGAAAAATAGTATATCCGTAGGCTATTGAAATGCTGACGCATTGTCTATAACAATGCGCTTACACATACGAAAGAAAGATACACCACGTTATCATCAACTTCGCTTAGAAGACATTCGCCTCTTTTTCTTCTCTCAATAGATAAATGCAGTGGGTCGCGAGCGCGCGCGCACAGACACAGGCAACATCTTAAAAGAAAACAATATTCATCTTAGCATTAAATCCGTGCAGAAACAGATCGTTGTGGGCACTACAGCAAGGATTCGTAGGGACTTTCGTCCTGGGGAATGCAGATAATGGTGATCCGTGATGTGCTCTGTTATATACCGAAGGAATGGCGGAGAGAAACAGAGGGGGGCGGAATAAAAGGAGACAGACAGAAATAGAGAGAGAGAGAGAGAGAGAGAAAGGGGGAGGGGGAGGGGGAGAGGGAGAGAGAGGGAGGAAGAGAGCGAAGGAGATAGCCACTCGCGTATCAAAAGAAACAGCGAGGATGAAGAAAAGGCAAGAGCAGAGGGGAAGACGCAAAGAGAGAAGAACAAAGAGTCAACGTGCGTGAAGCCGCAGTTAAAGAAGGAGGCTCCATTTCTCCCCATTGCACTCCTGTCTCAGAAATGCATACCTGTCTCTTTCTCACTTTACGCGAGCTCTTCTCGATTTCTACACACATTCCATCTAGAAAACACATTTGAATTCAAGCTCATACGTAACGCACTTCCGATCGATCTATCATTTTTACGGCTTCTTTTTTTCACTTTTCTTCGCCGCTCGCGTTTCAGAACCGAGCGATAAACCGTCTTCCAGGTAACGATATTTTAAAATTTATAGATTTCATACACACACGCAAAGAGAGACCGAATCAAGTGTTAAATAATGCAAATGAAGAGATTTGAAAATTCTACGCGAATAATGAAAAAAATATAACTAAAGGCTCATTACACGTAATTAGGCTGATTTTCCAAGAGCGTCATATAGAAAATTACACGTAAACAATGCCGTTGAGTCAGTCGGTTATATGCAGTAAAAAGTTTTATAGTAGAAACTAAGCGTTGTTAAGTAAATTAAATGCGAGAAAAGCTAGAAAGTTAAACGACTGCAAATGTAAAGCTATTCACGAAAATGGAAAAGTATACGATCGAGTTTTTAGGCACTAAAATTAAAATTAAATTCAACGAAATTGAATTCGATCTCATTGAATTTCGCCGTTAAACGACGAATGCTGCATTTCTTTTAACGCGCGATTGCAAGTTTGTCAGAGAGGAAAATCCAGTGCACAGATATTTTCGCGCATAAGTGAATTTAGCGACTGTTTATGATGGTTTTCGTGATTATCAGTTGTAATTGGAGAAACGAACGGAAAGAACAAACGAGATGTAATCCAAATTTGCATCGTTTGAACAGATAAACTGAAGAGGTAAATAATGCTGAACGTTCTGATGGTCGATACAACGAGGCTCTGGACAGTTGTTTAAAAAAAAAATGTAATTCACAATTTGCTACTCTAATTGCTACTTTCTGCTTAAATTAAAATAATCTAAAACTTAATTACAGCTGCAAAATTAAGTTCAAGGCAGGTAGCCACGGAGTGATTCAATTTATGCAATTGCGAGAATGAAATTTCAGGCTAGACAATTAAAGGCGCCCATTGGAAATTCGCCGGTTTCGAATAAAAAGCAAGAGCTTCATTAGCCACTGGCGAATGACAAAGATATCGCTGCTGATTCAAAGATAATACAGAAACGTCATTATCGTGTCGAGCGAATGGTGGGATCATCATCAAGATAAACGGAGTCCAGCCCGGAGCCGAGGATCACGTCGTAAAGATTATGGCCTAGAGCAAAGCCCTTTCCGAGATTCGAAAAGCTTATCGTGGCCGCGGCAGGGTATTTTTCGCTCTTCCTGACGTCTATCGATACCTCCGTACTTCTCTGCGCTTCTCTGCGCTCGTCTTTTCATCGCCGTCCTCTTATTTCCTCTTCCATCTCGTATTCTTTCTCTCTCTCTCTCTCTGCGCACTCAGCGACTCGCGGTAGGTTAGCGAGCTACGCTTCTCTCTTCCTTCCTCGGTCTCTCTCTCGCTCCCCAGCTGCGCTCTAGTCCGGCAAATACGCGCCCGCTCGCGCGACCTCCTTGAGAACGGTCCTTGACTCGTACCTAGCCGGCCAGCCTGACTCGGCTCGGAGATAAGAGCGAGCGCTGCAGAAGGGGAAAAACAAGAGCGCGCGCTCTTGAGGGCCGGGGAGGGGAGCCAGAGAGGGAGAAAGGAAGCGAGGAATCGACGAGGCAAGCCAACTCGAGCGAGATGAGAAATTGGAGTAGTCGGAGTGGAAAAGAGAAGGGAAAACTGGAAGGGCTGCCTCGGGAGTGACGGCGCAGGAGGGGAAATGGTAATGGCGCCTAAGGCTTGCGAACTCTGGTTGCAGGAGGTCGAGGGAGGAGAGGCATGCAGCAGGGATCGCAGATTCATCGTCGGCAATAGTGGAGATCACCGGACGGACGGACGGACGGACGGACGGTCTTTCCTCTTCCTGTGCGAGATATACGGGTAGTCTCATCGAGGTGTTAAGGGCCCGTCGGTGTTCTTCTTCGCTATATTTATTCGAGGCAAACTCTAATCTCTCAACTATTGCCGAGTTGCGGAGAATTGCAGGATGCGTATTTTACGACGGATTTAGTATATTTTCAGGGCTTATTGGCGAATCTTATTGGCCTCGTCGCTCCGACAGCTTCCCCGTTACGGCCTCGCGAACGGCCCGATATTCGTTGGCTGCGTTCCAAACGGCCGCCTGCGCCCATTCGAATCTGATGCAACGACGGAAAATTATCTGATTTCAAGAGGGCGTTCCTGCAGGCATTAAAGGAAAAGCGAGTCTGCAATCGCGCGCGTGCAGACTCGAACAGCTACGTGTCACTGCTAAATTCGTTTACTCGCTCCTCCGACGGGAAGCCATTTTTTTAAAACATCCTCACCCCCCCCCGCCCAATCTCTAATGTTCAATATATTTCGTTCAATTATATATCGTATTTGCGAGTGAGTATTGCCGCTTAAAGGGTGCATTTGCACAGATGCCCGATGAAATCGCCTCGAGAGCAAAACTTATCGCTAGGGAATTCCTTTGCAGCAGCGAGCAATATTAATCTCACGTTTACGCGCAAGTTCAAGAAACTATACTAACGACGCTAAAAGTGCACTCGCAAATTACGGATAATTGAGTTTGCGTAACGATTATCCCAGATCGTGAACTGCGATCGATAAGAATGTGTCGCTCGAAAAGAGAAATCGGATGGACCAATGGAGAGTGTCCAGGAGTTGTCGAGAAACTAAGTCGGTCCAAAAGCTCTGGGCCCGAGGTTAATTCGGCAATTAAGAGAAAACGAGAGGCGAAAAACAATGAGCCAAAAAAGAGGAGTGAAAAGGAAAATTTCCGTGTACTAATGAGAGGGAATGGATCGGTTAAAGTGGCCCGACACGCCTAAAGAGCCGGTTAAGCCGAAACCGAGTCTCGCGGCGTTCGCTTGCAGCCGAAAAGAGGACGCGAAAGAAAGAGAAACCACGGTGCGAAAGAGAAAGACGGTGCCGAGGATGCCTATAATCGGCAATGCGGAGGACCGCGCCTGCGCGAGGGGCCACTTTCCCAGCAGGAGCTTAATCAGCCAGCGACGCCTGATTCGTCCCGAACGCGGCGAACAATCGTCCCCGTCGTCGTCGACCGGCGCTATTTTCGCGAAAGCAAGAGCAGCAGCCGTCGGAACTAGGACGCCACGCTGTCGGAGGTTGCGCAACCTCGACTGGCTGATACTACGCTTGCCGCATAAATCTCAACTCGACGACGCGTCGCTCGCCATCTTACGCGGCGCTCGCAAATTGTTAAATTGTCGACTGGCCCGACTTCTAATCAAAAGAGATACATCCTTCATGAATATTCGATTGACTCGGCGTTTAAGGTTGTCGATGCGTCGCAGCAGCGCCGCGCAGTTTTTCATTTTTTCGGTTCGCTTAAGGCAATACGCCTTTTTTTAGACGATCCGACGATTCCTTCCCTTTTCACGTCCCCGCCTCCTCCTATTCCGATGCCTGATAAATTGAAAACGAAACATTATATTTGCCAGCAGCAGGGAGCATAAATTTATCAGCTTCCAGGAACTGTAAATACATCAGGAGCCTCGCGGGATTTCAATAAAAGCGCAGAAATAGAAGTGCAAAATTGGCTTAATGGATAAGCGAGCTTTCTTCCCTGATTGGCCGATCGCGGATGCAAATTGCCGAGAGACTCTCTGGAAATATCTAACTTAAGCTGGCGTATCGCGTGCGCGCGTGCGCAGCCCGTGCGCCTTCCTCCTTACGTTGCTCTCATTGAATAAAATCAGCTCTCCTAGCCGTGATTATGGAATGCAAAGTGTTCGCAGAGGCTCGATGTGCTCGAGAAAAACTCGCTTCGGAGTCACTGCCAAGGGACACGTTTGCTTGGTCGGCGACAGCAGGAAACGATGCAGGACATAATTAAATTTCGACGCCTGGGACTCGAATCTTCTTCGTGTTCTTGATCGCGTTGTGAAAATCTTCCTGAATTTTCGCCCCGTCCCTCGCGCGTCCGTCGAAATCGGCGTAAGTCTCGGCATTTTTGCGCGAACGCGGGAAGGGCCTGAGGAGGAGGAGGAGGAGGGGGAACGAGGGCCGCTCGCGACGGCTCAAGATTTGCATAAGCATGCCGAGAGCCAGGATGTATTGGTGTATCGACGAGGGGGTGCGCGGGACCGGTTGCGGGTCTTTCGTTGCCGCGAGATGATCGGTGGCGTGGGCCGCTATCGCGCGCGACATTGACGAGCGGTAAATGGCGACGTCAACCGCATCGACCTCAAGGTTCGTCGTTACGCTCCCAATCATTAGAAATTCCTCTTATTGCGAAGGACGAGACGGGGAGAGGAGGGAAGGCGGGGCCCTTCTGGTCCGCTGTCCGAGCTGATGATCCCGGGCTCGCTCTTCGCTTCGCTGATAAATAAATCACTTCGCGTTGAGGTTTATGAAGCATTACGCAACGCGTCCACACAAGGTGAACCTGCGACTGAAATATCAACCCGCAGGCCTAATGTCTCGATATGAAATCGTAGATCACTGCTTTATTATCGTCGATTTACCGCTACGATTGCTGCTTCCATTGCGAACTGGAGCGAAATTGCAACGCACACCGAACAACGGATTAGCAATGCTTATCCGTCTCCGCGCTTTTCCCCTCCTCTTATCAGCGTCTGCTGATAATAAAATCTTACAGAATCGTCGAAAGCAGCCCGTAAAATCAATTCAAAAGTTGCTAGTGACGAGTAAAGGCGTAGGATGCGCTCGACTCTTTTAGCTGCTCTGTCTTAATTTGCGAGACTGTGAAATCTCACGTTATAATGTGCAAAAGAAAACAATTGGCGCAATTGAAAATAAATAAAATCGACGGCACCTTTCTGCTAATTTCGCAAATTCAACAATTATAGCAGTTTGTTGGATGGATTTTAAATTTCAACAATTATTGATCGCGTCAACAAAAGGCACCAACCTACTACTGGTGAAAAGTTGCAAAAATTCATTGTAAATTAAAAAGAAAATAGTGACTGCTCAAGCCTAATTAATTGCATTTGTTTCGCATTTAGCGAACAAAAGTATGCGCTTTATTTTGAGTGTCGGAAGGGTCGTTGGGTAAGAAAGATAAAAGGGTCGGATAAAAGCACTTCGGAGGAAACGGAAGTTTACTTTGTGTATCAAAACGCTTGTGAAAGAGCCCTTCGCTGCTATCAGTAGCTGCGTCGAAACGCCAACGATTCAGAACGGAGGAATGAAATATTTGCCGCTGGATTTGGTTCTCGATCGTCCCTTGACCGAGGACACGCACACAGAGAGAAAGACGAACCCTCGGAGACATTAGCATACAATGCGATTTACTTAGATCGAATTTACGGGGAATACAACGAGTATTAAATGTTTTATACATGTCATCTGACCGAATAAGCCGTAAAAAATTTTGAGAAATGTCTGTTGGTAATAATAGCGGGGAAAGCTGACGCTTGGTTGGCTGCGCGGCAGCTCGAGCCAGGAATTATACGCAGCTATTCAAATTTAAGGTCTTTTCCAATTTTCTGTTTGCTCTGGCTAAGCGCGGAGGAATCGCGGGCAACAATGGGCGTCAGTTGTAATTGCTGTTCGAAAATAGGAAAGTACAAGTACAGCGTGGATCGAGTGCTCACTACGACTGTCTATTTACGCATTTGTGGAAAAGTATTACTCATTTCTCCTGGTAATACCAATGGATAATAATGAGCACCTGTCGGACGGATTCATGTTTTCTGGAGGCTATACGCACGGCTAACACCATCACTCTTAAATAAGTCAATTAAAAGCCATTTTTTTAATTACGGATAAGCTCTGGTTAAGTCGTCATAGCAGTAAAGCTATAAATTAAACATAATCTTTATGATTCCTAAATTAGATTTATCCATTATTAATTCGTATATATTATTAGTCGCGCGCGCGCGCGCGTCTATCAAATATAATCTAAAACATAACTATTACAATTAAGTTCGAGCTATTTTTTTTATTGGTTTATTTTATTTTTATTCTATAATTCATGTTCTCTGTTGCAAAATGAAAGTGAAACAAATGTTCGATTAAGACAGCAGATTCAGGTCATACGACTGATTGAATTTTAGATCTATATAATTGACTCGTTACTACTTCGGTATTTTCTTTATTGATCAATACTGCAAAACAAATAGTTACAATCCGTGTGAAATTAAAAACATACTTTTATAATGATTTACTATTTTCTATGAGAAAATAATTGTTTTGTTACACTTTTCGATATTATATCAATTTTCTTTAAAACGAAATGAGTAAGTAAAATTTTTTTAGCTATTAAAAGAATTGTAACATTTTAAATCCTTCTAATGCAGTTTAATAAAGACGGAGTGAAAACATTTTTATACATAATCGTATTGCTATATTCGTTATTTGAATCACCGAATGCCATCCAATCTTCATCTCTTTAATTTTGAAAGTAAAGTTTGATTGGCAAATTTTTGAATTTGCCTGCCAACGAAATTTTCACTTTGCACCGATGGCCCGAGTATCGGGTCAAAAATTCATCCGAAATATATATCTAAATGTCACTAGCCATCTGTTTAATTGTCAATAAACCAAAATGCAGAAATTGTATTCGTTTGTTTTTTAAATCTGCTAACACAAAGTTTGAATTTTTCTTTCCCCGGAGATTAGCGAGTCATAAATCTACTTGTTGATTCGTAATTAGCTTAGGTTATTACATAATTATCGATACGTAACATTTATGTTTTGATCAACAGTCCCTATAAATTGAGCCGTAGATTAATTTTAATGACAATGTTGAACAACCGCTACACTTCCTCTTTTTTCAATTTTAAAAAAATACAGGAACACACATGCCGTTTTTAGCACCGAAAACTTTAAATATAAACGCAATTTTGCAACTCGCGAAATGAAATATTGAAATTGTTAAATGTTTTTCGATTTATTATTTGACATTGGCTAGATCGTATACCGAGTATTTTTGTTTACCAATATGTTAACTCATTATTTATAAGCGTCGGTAATAAAAAACACTCGGGTAATAAAAAAAATTATAGCTTGGTAATCATTCGCGAGGCAGACATTTTTAGTAGTGCCATTATCCGAACAATCAGCAAATGCGTTCTTCTCGAATTTTTGCTAATGATTAACTCAAAGTAACGTTAAAATCCTCTGAATAAGACTGATGATTTTTTATGGAATCAACGCAAAATATTGGAATGGCATATTGCGCGCTGCGGACGCGCGACTCCTTCAACTCGTGTGGATTGGAAGAAAACGTTTCAGGTGCAGCAGACGTTTAGAAGAGCAAAAAAACCAGCGGGGGAGAGATTATCGTCAGGATTAGAAAGAAGAACGAAAATAATCGAGGGATCGGGCGAAGGAAAATTAACGTATCTGTCGAAAAGCAGGAAGAACCACTTCGTACGTCACTTCGTCCAACATTCATTAGCGTCTGACCGTTAGTCAAGCAGCGAAAATGCCCAGGAGAAGTGTTATAAGGAATTAAGCATCAAAGACTCGGCGTGTTATCATAATCAATTACGTGCATCCTGGCAGATGCAGCTAATAGCCGATCGAGCGAAACTTGCGCTCGAAGATCCTTACTCGCCGGCGAATCAAGATCGAGATTACGAGAGATGCTGCCCCGATAGAAAAAATTCTTTTTCGAGCATTGAACCGCACTTTTCGTACCTTCAACTATGTTCACTGCAATAACAAATACTCGGGAGTTCTCACGCAAAGGTGGGATGCTTCCAAGCGATTGTCCTTGAATTCGTAATTATTTTTCGTCAAATTTCGTCGGAAACAGGAAGTCGCCGTCGACCGCTCGCAGACGTTCCGCCTTAAATTAGCATATTCTCATTATTCTAAAATAAATTATATATTTTGACTATTTTTTATTCCTAAGCATGGACTAATCTTTTCATTTTAATTTACATCTGCGCAAGGCGTACAATATATTTCGATAAAATTACAAAGAAAATCGAATTGTTCGAGTACATATACGTCGTGTTCATTATTTATCTTTTTGAAAATCTCACAGAAATCGTTTTTCATTACTGTTCCTTTAGAATTTAAATCATTTATCTGGAAGTTTCTTTAGTAATAGACAAAAATAGAAATCCCCGTACTAATCGTTGCTTATGCTATAACCGAAAATGAAACAAGTTTTTGTCGCGTTTTTACATAAAAGCTTTCTAGTCGTGATACAATTTATAACCTCACTTTAGATCAAATAATAATATTTAATAAATTCACTCGTTAAGATAAAACTTCATCCGCTAAGTTTGATAAAAAAAAGTTATTGGATTCGATACATTGTATGAAAATGTGCTTTAAAAAAAGAAAGGACGGATTTGGTTTTATATAACGAATTATTCCTACTTGAATCTCATAAGTGATATTTGAAAAAACGATCAAAGTTAAAATATTTTCATTATCTACGATAAACTTTTACTCCAAAAGGTATACTAAATGTAATTATAAGTTGCACACACGTATAGCAAGCCAAGGCTATTATTTTATAATACGACTCCGTATACTTTCCAGCACCGACGAAGAAAAAACGTTTCAATTTCCTAGATAAGTTTTTTCGAAATTCGCAGGGAAGTTATTGGTAACTTTATAAGCTTCGTGTTTAGGACTTATTTTACGTATATATATATATATATACCTTACTTGTTTTAGTCTCAAAAACGAATAGATATTAATTTTTTCCTTTTTTCGGATTTTATTTTTATGCGTCAGTAATAAGAGTATATGTGATATTTTTACCATATGTAGCATCACACTATTAAAGTTTTCAATATTCAATTATTATTAATGTTAAAACTTGTAAAGAGTGCATTCGAACAATTTGGAAGTGTAACCAATCTTTTATCGCTACATTCTACTGAAAAAGTGTTGCAAACGGCATTGATATAAAAGTACTATAAATATATGTTCAATATCTAAATACGCGAAAGGTTATTGGTTTCACAATGAAGGTGTGTAGAATTTTTATTTAGACATTATTGACCAAAAAATAGGTAAATGGTAAAATTTACGAATATTTCGTTATGTGCTCGTATGATAACTTTAAAAACTCTAGCGGCATAAGTTAGTTAACGACATCAATGTATTATATAATTGAAAAAAATCATTTTTTTATAGATAATAAGTTGAAAAAATTAGTCCCTAATTTATATTTGCTTTAAAATATTGCGTAACAATAGAGTTTATAAAGTAGTAGATAGAGCAGCAGTACTAAAAAAATATACTGCAACGTTTCATAAAAGACAGTCAAGGTACAATAATAATTAGCAGTATCGTAAATGAGATTAAGCGCGAGCATTAGAAAATTGAAAAGGTCGACCTTCCACAAAATTTGGAGGTAAATAGTATCATGTGTTGGATAAAGTTGAAACACGTGTTGCGCTTGGCTTCGTACTGCGTGTGTGGGATCGTTTAGGACAATAAAGTATCAAATTTTCATGCTCACTCGACGGTGCGTCTGGTATCATTGTTAACATTGTCGGCACATAAAAGAGAATCGAGACGGTTGAAAACACACCGAAAGCCAAGAATACGGAACGACGAATTTGGCTCCCAAAACGAATTATCAAATTATATCTGCTCGAGCGTTGGCGCGAGCGGCGATAAACTTGGCTTAACCGTCCCCGTTTATCCCCGATACTATGTTTTCGATCGAGCTCATCATCTCCTCTTTTTCATTTTATTTTAAACGAGAAGCGTTTTTTATTCGCAATTAATTAATTATCAGAATATAAAACGCCAATGCAAAAGAAGCCCTTGGCCTTAGGAGTCAGCCGTTGTAACGATCTTTCAACTCAAGCACCAGCCATAACGCGTCCTGTTATTGTGTTACATTTCTAACGGCACTTTTAATTACACACCTTGTCCCGATCTTATGATAAGAGAAAGAAATTGCTTGCATTAAACTCGAGAAGGAATGTTTTTTCATAGGATCCGACTGAGATCGCGTTTGGTTTAGCGCTAAAAAACTCGCGTGTAATACGGCTTTTCCAGATTAATCGGGAAAACGGCCGAGGCTTCGTTATAATCGAGAGTTTTTCCCTCCTTGTCGCACGCAACAGCGACTCGCCGCGATGGCCAGAGATCGACGAAAACTTTTCTGTTACCAGTGCGTCTTCTTGGAGTAGTTTTTATTCCCCGCGTCTGTTCCCTCCACTAGAGCATCGGCGCGCCGAAAGGATTGCTCAAGCTGGTCTGCTTTGTCTCCGGAGCGCAAACGCGCGTTGAAACATTGTCAGGCTATTTAAAATGCGGAAGGTCGTTGGAGATAAAAAAATGTAAAGGCTGAATCTGTCAAAAGGTACTGAATTAGAGTCTTTCCTGAAAGCCGTCGCGATTGCGCAGCAAAGCAAACGCGAAGATTCGACGATAAAGTTTCAACGGCTGCGGAAACAAGTGGCAATGGTTTGAAGGACGAAAGACGATACCGTGCGTGCCGGTGGTTGCATCGGCAGCGTTTCGCTGCATTTGACCAAGAAAGTCGCCGTTTTCTAAGCGCAGCGAGACGGTAATTCGAGCGAGCGCCCGTTCGCGAAATTGCGATTTTTCAAAACAAGGGGGAGGCAAATGTCGCGCCTCGCGTTCGCGGCCAGTTGGCGAGCAGTTAGCCAGCAGTTGGCGACGACGCTAAAAGCCATTAATTATATTGGGAATTAGATAAGCATCGAGATGCAAGGTACTGTTAGCTCTCTTCATCGGGTAAAAATAGAGGCAAACGAGTCAGTCGTAGAGGAACGGAGAAAAAGTTTCTGATTTACGATCTCGATTTTACTCGCGTTCTCAAACGCTCCTTCTCCCTTCCCCCCTCTCTCACTCTCTCTCTCTCTCTCTTACTCTCTGAAACGAAGCATTACATCCGACTTAGAGAGTACGATAGTTGCATTATTAAGGAGCGCAATGGTATTTTTTTAATGATGCAATTGCGTGTACTTCTCGTGCGTACGCCTCGTAAATAAACGCTGCGCGCGGCGATCGGAGCCGTGGAGGTGTCGCGAGCCACGGAGAAGGCTGGACAATAAATTTCTCTTCGTAACTTTGAAAATAAATCATTCGATTGGAACTAGCAAATACTCGCCGACTCTGATCGCCGCTGTAGTATCGCGCGGTATCGATATTTAAAACGAGTAATTTCATTATCCAACGTGTATCGGAGTGTGTAGCTTCGACTTTGACATTACGCGAATGCTCATCGCCACCAACATTCTTTGCGTTTGTTTATTTTGCGAAGCATTGCCAACGTTGTTTGTCGTTCCGTGGACGTTTTTGATCCTAGGGAGCTAATTAGCGATTGGCCGTCGAAACCATTTTGCGGACGGAATAATTTTCGCCTTCTAACTGGTCGTTTTCAAACAACAACACGACGATAAACAGCTACGCTTTTAATAAAAACAATTAATCGAGCCGATTAAAGGAGAGAACAAAGCTTAAAACGCGAATCGCACTAAATAAATAGAGTTTTTATAACGCACCTCGAGAATCTTTGATCGATTTGCGCATTATTAGCAGTTTTTATCACTATCTTTACAGGAGTAAAGAGGTAGATAATTTAAAATATGAAACGCCGAAGTATAAAAGGCATGCTCGTTATTCAAAACGGCATCCTTTAAAGTGAGTTTATTGTGAACACTATCGATTTCCTCGGGCATTGAATGCGCCAAGTATGAAAAATCTATCGAATATGTAAAATACTGGCATAAAAGTGCGAAAACTTTCGTAGGAGTCAATTGAAAATGCGCTGCGATCTAGCGGTAAAAAATTCCAAGCCTGTTCGTCAAAAAGCTGGCGGACAAAGCTGCTGCGAATAAAAAACATTTTCCGAAAAAAACACCGTGCATAACGAAGCGGCAGTAGTCTCCGCAATTCTTCGAATTTCTCAAAACAACACTCACTGGGAAAGAGTTATGAAGCAGAAAAGGCGGAGAAGGAACGACGGAGGAAAACAAAACACAATGGATATTTGATGGAAATATCGGTACGTTTTTCTTTTTATCCTCGATCACACGCTGCTCAAATAACTCATTATCTCGGCTCGTGCGAATTCGTCTCGTGGTGGAAGTGCGTCGTCCTCAGAGCTGATAATTTTTTAGCAAAACAAGCGCGATTTTCAAGATCGCCGGCTATCTAACAAGAGGATCGCCGCGAGTGGCTCCCGTCGAATGCGCTCGAATCAACAAAGGCAAAACAAAGGCAAAACGAGCGGAAAGGCCTTTTTCCGGCTGAAGGGTAACCTTGATCAATTAGCTCTAGAGTAGCCCGGTGCGTAGCAGAAAGCGGAATACACCGGGGCGCACAGGTATACCAACCAGGAGGCACAATACAAACAACGCGCTGTAATTGAAAGCTACAAGCTACAACTTGATTGCATCCTTCCCATTCCTCGTGCATAGTCATATTTCATGTCACTCGCGGCTCCCTCCCGCCTCCTCCGCTTTCCCATCTCGCACTGGCTGCGATCGGCGGCGATGCACCGGATCAGCCGGCGATAATCAGCTGACGAGTCCGAGCGCGAAGGGCGGCGGATCGAATCGCCGCCTTTGGCGGGCGGACACACGAGGCTGAATTCCCCGGCGCATGACCTCGCGGCTGAGAGGCGATCGTGCCACTTTTCCAGCACGCCCTGGCCGAGAGAGGGCGCCTTTCGCGACTTTTACCCGTGGCGAAGGTGCAACCGTGCGAGCGCGCAGCTGCCACTCGCGTGCGCGGGTGCCCCGCGTCTTTTTTTTCCCGCCAGCGCGTTTTTACGGAGCGACCGGTTCCGTGTCGTGCGCCCCCCACCCACCGCCGCCTATCCCCCGCGCCATTGCAATCCATCGGGCCCTGGATTTAGAATACCAGTGACGATAACTCTTGTAATAAAGCCATTTTTCGGCTTCGAGGAGCGGAGGTTGCAAATGCGCGCAGCGTCTGCCGCGAAAGCTCCGACAACTTCATCTCCATCCGCGTCGTGATGCTGCACTTACCATTAATTAATTCGCGCGACGTCGTTGCCATCTTCGAAGGAGAAAACTGGCCCGGCATTTTCCTCCTTCGATAATGCATAATACACAATGCAGTGACAAATGGACAAGTGGTAAGATAACCCGATCCCCGTATCTGGCAATTAATCTAAGTGATCGTTGACTTATTCAGGCTAGTTTTTACGTCTAGCGGAGATGTTTCCGATGTAAAGCTCCGCCGCGTCTTTTATCTCCGACGATTAATCGTTCCTAAACGATTGTTGTTCTCCCATCTCGCTCGGCGCATTACTGTTAATCGGAATCGCGTAAATAAAGCCAATGAAACAGTCCGTCCGTCCGAGAGCGCGCGAGCGTAACCGAGCGAGCCTCGTTCCTTTTTTCTTAAAGCACACGCACGAATTTGAACAATGCGCGGTATTAGGCAAACACCACACGCGATGCAATGCGGTAATATCGCTTTGGTGCGTAAGTCCATTTGCATTGGGCTCGCACGCAGTCACATTACGACGATATTAGCCCAACTTGCGGAAAACACGATTGCGAAAAATGCCAGCTCTTATGGTACAATTTATCTCCCAGCTGCAGCAGAAAACTAAAATTAAAGATAGCCACGAGAGTTTTTGCAGAAGGAGCTGCCACAATCACGAGAAAATACCCCGTCGAGTCGTGCATAGAAATAAGTGGAATCACGTTTTTACGGGATGTAGCGAAAAGCGCGAGAGCGTCATCGCACGCATACAGCCTTGCAGTAAGTATAAGCCTTCCTCCTCGAAGACGGAGAGGCCGAAGACGCTGCTCGTCTGCAGCGTTCGAGGAGCTCGTGCCAGCTGCGTTTTTAACTCGAATCCACGGGATCACGCAAAAACGTTCCAGTTGAGGCAGATCCCTCGCGGAGCGCAATTTCACGGAAAAATTGGCACGTCTCGACGCGTGTTGCAACGCGCGTCGAGACAGGGGGGAAAGTACGGAAAAATGGGGAAAAATAAGAGATCGCTATCTCTGATTGCGAGGTCGGCGGCTCTAGCGCCGTGGTGGAGAAAAGCGACCGAAACGCAGGCTAAATGCCGCCGAGAACAAAGGAGCGCCCGCGATTTCCAAATTGCCACGCGTCGCTGGGCTAACGTCTATTAATTTCTAAGCGCCGTAATTTCAGCGCGCTTAGCTACTACCAACTTGCTGGACGCGACGATCGATCGCTACGATTCGCCAAATGATTAATGCGCGCTTCTCCCAGCGACGCGCGCATACCAGCGCTTCCTATTCTTGTGCACACTCCATTCTCAAATTCGCTCCAATGTTAAATGCTGCACATGTTTGCAGCCGTGAATACCTTACCGTTACTCATCCTCCGTTACTCTCTTAAATACGCCGAGGATTCTTGCTTTTCGCTTTTCGAAGGCTCTTCCTAATCCAACGATCCGTCAAACTTTGAGTTTCGTCAAATTTTGAATAATCGCCAAATCCAGCCGTAGGCTACGAAAAATGTGTTGCTTTTTTGTGAATCACCGATTAAATTAACTTTCGTTTCGAATCGGATTCTCTTTTTTACGTCCACCCGCACACCCACGCGCGTCAATTATTTTACGGGCGCACGCGCGCGCTAATAAGTAAGACGGACCGCGAATGTCTCGAATAATGATATCGAGCTTACGTTTACAATAGGACTTTTCAAAAAATTACTTTACCTTCTATTGGGTGCAATATTAGACAGGCGCACGTTATTCTAGTAGTCACTTATCGATTTAGCTATTACATTCACTTTTTTTATTTATGATGTAATGACCTGCGCTTTTTTTAATGATCGTGTGATAATACGATCCTGCAGAGTCGTACGGAAAAACTGTCGTTTAATTAATGCGTATTGTGTAATTCTATGTGATTATTCTGCATAGAAAAGCAACTTTTGAAGGCTAGTTAATTCTAAGTTAAATACTTGCTCATGTGCCTTGTTTCGTGCCTCCTAATTAAATCAGTCTGGATTGTCTAATTTGACTATTTTCCATCAAGTAAATCAAGCCATTAAAGTAATATTTGGACATTAAAACGAAATTACGCGCGGTTTCTCGTTCAAAGCTCGCGGTAAATTTAAAAGCTATTTTAAATATATTTTATTGCTTTGTATAAAAAAAAGATTTTAGCGAATATACTCGATTTATTTGTTTAATTTAAGGCATAATTCAATTGAACGATTGCATAACAAACGTCCTATTTAATTGTAATTATAAGAAGAAACTTTTTTACTTTAGTGGTCCGAAAGTTGCGTTGTTCGAAAATAAATACAAATGGCGAACCACTTACTTAAAGATTTATACTTTGGGAGAAAGCGTTTTAAAATGAACAAAGAGCGATACATTACAAATGTTATTTATGATTTTAAAAAATTTTTAGAGCATGCATCTAAGAGTTACGCGCGCGAAAAAGTTAAATGTGAAAAATAACGAATTAAGATAAATTTCATTAAAAATTTATGTTTAATGCCATCGTTTAAGAATCTTAGCGTCTCGAGAAAAGTGCGTACAGCTAAAAGAAGGGCAACGTAAAGCGAACCCGCGATGAATTTGAAAAAAGCGCCGTCCATTATCGTTGCTTCTCTCCCAAAACGCGAATGACAAATGTCGGAAAAAATGTTGCTCGGCTCGACGGTGGGATGGAAAGTGGGAGAGGGGGGGGGAGGAGGAGGGCAAGAGGGCGGAAAGGAGAAATCGCAACAGACACTAGTGTTGGGGGTCTGTAAAACAATTTCCAAACATTACCTCGTGAGCACATAGGGGATGGCCGAATGAGAAGAGCCGCAAGCACAGCTTTCGCGTGAACGATCTTGAAGGATCGAGGCTCGAACAGCTCACTCACTTATTTTTCGTTCCAGAATTCGCTTCTTCACACGCGTAACCATCGTCCGATCATCGAGCGAATCCCAGCGTTAAAAATTCACATGCTGATCCGGACAAACCGGCCAAAAACTCCTTACTTAAATTCCAGACATATTGACGCGCACTGTGCACTTTACAGCTTCTCACTTTTTAAGTAAAAGTTGTCGGTCGACCCCGCCTTTCCCGTCCTCCGTCCTAACTAACTCCATTCTCATTTGTCTTCCGTGCATATTTTACCCAATTTCGCTGGAAGCGCGATCTCTCGGACTCAGCTGCTCCTTTTACGGGGACAGACGTGCCTGGTTACGAAATCTATTTTTTGATCGATAAAGTCTTGCTGCTTAGGCTGGCCAACGCATTTATAATACATGCGCTTTTACATAAGAGCCGTCGCTCTTTAAACGTGTCCAAGCTGTCGCTAACGTTCCGCAGTCTATTAACATTTCCTTCACATCTGTAGAGCTATTTCTGTTTAAATTATATTGTTTAAATCGATTACGCCCAATCGATGTGTTTCCTCGGCAATAATGATCGAAATAAAATCTAAAGTTTTTTTACTTCGATAGGGGATCCACAGTTATTAAGTAAATCTCATTGGTTATTCGACCGTAATTTTTCCCAAAGACATATCATTACCAACACTTTTTACTTTTTGTTTTTGCACCGTAAGTGGCGGGTTATTCAACCAATGAATTTGAGCAGAGAGGATTTAAAATATTTTTCGCAATTTACGACGTTTAAATGTCTCACTGCGTTAATATTATTCGGCGAGCATTGAGACGTCGAGACGTCAAATTTACGCGATCGATTGTTCAACCGCTGCGAAACAAAAATCTCGATAAAAATTTCCTTACACTAAACAAAAGCAAATTCTGACAAGCTTCGTCTAAATAGCACATTCAATTTCACTTTTAATTATACAGGCATTCGACTAAAACTTGGCGACCGAAATTTAATTAAAAAAACTTTGATCGCAAAACGAAACGTCGCTAATCGCGTTGTACAGCAGTCGAGTATTCCATCGAGGTACAATTGTTAACTAATACGACAAACAACTCTAAATATTAACTTGTGTTTATCGTGCAATAATAAGGCACGACACAGTTAATAATTTGCCATTTTGTTTACAAGGTGACAAGGGCTAACAAATGTAATTGCAGAAATAACCGCCTGCTATAGTTAATGTCTGTAAATCTGTTTCAATGTATTTTAATGTATTGTAGGCTTGCAGCCCGAGTGTTTCGTCCCCCGTTTCTCCGACTACATTTTTAAGGTAAACGTTATTTTATTTTCCCATTAAACCGCGTGACAGCAACCGAATGAAATATGCGCGCGCGCGCGCGAACATGTGGTAGTGGATCACGAAGTACGCGAGTGCGTTGTAAATATCGCGTGATTTTTCTGGATGGCATTCGAGCACTTCTCGAGATCGTATTCCTTCGTTCGGTGCCCATCGTCTCCATTACCTAGTAATCGATCTCAACCACGTGGAAAAACAATACGCGATTCGACTTAATGCGAGCCGAAGAAAATAGCGGCACGCGTCTCCGCCACTGTGAGAAAATCCGATCGCGAGTTGCAAAATAAGTTGTAATCCGGCTGGAGGCCTGAGCTTTGGCGCAAAACTTGACAAGGAGCCACCGCGAGAGGAAAAGTTGCGTCTTTCGGCAAACTGCCGGCTACTCGCTTTTCCTCTTTCCTCCTCTGCCGAACAGGCCAATGTATTCACTTTCTAAAGGCCGTGTTGGTGGCTGCACATCGGGACCGGAAGCACTCGCGCGCGATCGCTACCAAATCGGCCACCATAATGAGGGCCACGCGATCCTCGAAGCGCCGAGTCATCTTGTGCAACGCTCTTTTCCCGGGCGAGTCTTGCAAAAACCCGAGGGCGACCGCGGCGCTGAATCTCCCTTTCCTTGACCAACTGGAGAGATGAGCGCAGACTTGAGAAAGACGTGAAGAAACGCGACGCGGATTCGCGGTGCGCGCAACGCGATTATAATTGTCGAGAGAGATCCCCGATCTCCTTTTCCACGCGGAGAACATCAGTCACGTCGGCTCCGAGCGAAAGACGCGCCTGGAGACTCCGGAGAGCTCGCGAGAACGAGGCGAGGCCCCGCCGTTTTTAAAACGAGCCACGACAGAGACGGACAGCTGTCGCGCGTCTCATAGACGTCGCGAGCGAAGGACTGGCAAGGGACTCGCAAATACCTCCCAAAGAACTCAATTAAGGAGTTAATCCAATGATAAACAGGGGGCATCGGGAATCGTCGGTGCAAAAGATAAGACTCGTCCGCGATCGGCTGTCAGTCTGTTGCTTTGTACTCGGTCACTCGGGCCTGCGGAATAATGGGTAATTGCAAAGAAGCGCCTGCCCGAGGCCCCGTTTCTCCGAGCGCTAAGGGGAATAAGAGACTTCCTATGGGAAAGGAAAAAATGCACGCACACGCGCATCCGCTCGCGAGCCAAGTCACGGCAGCGGCAGGACGAAGGCGGAGCTGCGGAGAAGCAGGGCTAGATGAGAGAGAGAGAGAGAGAGAGAGAGAGAATTTGCTCGAGCGCGTCCATTGACACGAGCCAAGGTCAAGCCGATTACATCGACTCCTTATCTCCCGGTTAGACAGCCCGGGGTCGCGCGTACGTACGGGTTCTCTCGAGCGCCGTGCACGAACGCCGCCGCAGGTGATCTGCTTTTGTAGTGCGCGCCCGAAAGATTCGGCGAGCCGATTCTAGCCACGAATTTGCCAGCCGCTTCACTCCTCTTTCCCCGCTTTTTAATTCTTTTCCTCAAGGCAGCGCGAGAGCGAGAAAGGAGTTTCGGCCCTTACGAAATGGGAACGGTTTCTAAGAACGCGAGCCCGTCCACGAAGATTCGCATCGAGAGACAATGCGCGAACTATGCGTTTCGAAGTCGTTTCGGATAGCGAGAACTTGTCTGCCCGTTAATTCCCCTCTGTGACGAAGGTGAGCCTCAAAAAACCTACGCACGAACTTGCCAATTTCGCGATTTATCTTTTAATTATATCTTAAGAAGATGATTCGGAGCGCGCCGAATCTCGTTTTCACGAAACATTCTTTGCGCTCCTCTTTAACGCCGCACACTTTGCACAGATTTTATTCGGATTTTATCCCATCGACTGCCCAGTTTACACGCGAGTGAAATTGAAATTACTCTATTATTACCCTCGACACCGATTAAATTCATTATACAGGAAATTGCACTAAGAGAATTATTCAATTTCTATAAGATATTTACTATTGTACTGCGAAAAACGGGCGACCAGCGCTTACGATACATTAATTAAATAAATAATCCAAAGAAATCGCAGACATAACGTAATTACATCTTGGTATCGTATACTATTTGAACACTTTCACATTCACAATTGAAGTAATGGTTCTTGTATTGTACATTTTTGCAAGTTATAGAGTAGAACTAGAGGCGAATTATCAGCAAGCAAGGTCTCAAACTTCAGGATTTGAAAGTAAATTGTCCAGCTGGTAAGCAACGCTAAACAATCTAATGCGGATAAACCAAACTAAAAATCTTGAATGCATAATGTTACTCCTGCCTATCACGTGCATTATTTCTCCGTTACAAAAAAAAAAACGACAAACTTGGGAAAAGGACTGATACGATTTGCTGCTCGCTCGAGCAACGATTTACACGCGAATTTTGCACTCGGATTTTTTTAATATTTACCAAACGAAAAACGAAGAGAAGAGTCACAGCTTCAAGTTTTTAAGCAGAGTTTTGTTTGTGTGTTCCCGGCACTAAACTTGCGTCTTCTGTAAATATTTTGAAACGATAATCCACAATTACGGCGAAAAAATATTTCTAACTCCTAAACAAATACAGAGTAAATTTGAGAAAGTTTCCGCTAAAGAAACTTGGCTATATTATCCAAATTGAAAACTCATCGAGTCGTGATTTTAAACTTTTGTTTTCTAACCAAGATTTTCTCTGTGAGAAGAAGAAGAAGACGAAGAAGACGAAGAAGAAGAAGAAGAAGAAGAAGAAGAGGAAGAAGAAGAAGAAGAAAAACAAAAACAAAAAAAAAACAAAGAAAAAACGGTAATGTTTTGCTGGAGAATATCGTCGCTGTAAAATACAATGGGCCTTTGATTTTTTCGGAAGCGGATTATCACACTCGGCAGTATCATCGGAACAAGCGATCCTCAGAAGAGAGCACGATAAGATCGTTAAATGATTCTACACCTTGGGGTCACATTCCATAGGGAAAAACTGTAATTTGGTGCGAGGGTAAAAGCAAGAGCTTCCCTCCCGTTTGCGCCTTCGGAAAATCTGAAGATGAAATCTCGTAGCCAAGAACGGGTCGCAGGCTGGTTGCCGATAACAATCCAGTTTCCACGATCGGAGAACAACACACGGTCATCGGCGCATTCACATAACAGTCTTTCTACGATGCACTCTCGAGCACCTCCCTCGTGCCGCACTCCAACTTTTAAGGCACTTACCCGTCCCTGTGGCCGCGGGGACCGTCCGCTCCTTGGCCTCCTCGGGTCCTCACCGCTTGTCCGCTCTGCTCGAGTGCTGGCCGCACGGCCTCATCGATGTCGTTGTCGAGGGTCCCGCTTGGAGAACTGCCCGCGCGCGCTGTACCGTCGTCCAAACACGGCGCGGACCGACTGCCTCGCCGACGTTTTCGTGGGACCGAGCCCGAGCCTTACTTCCCCACGTAGGCCGTGCAACCGATTGGTCGTTTCTTCTTTTCCACACCTTTACTTGCGCCTCGCTCCCTCTCTCTCAGCCGCGGCTGCACTCACACGCTGCTCTCGCCTTCTTGCTCCTCCCCCACCCGGTCGGCGTCTCCGCGCTTGCTCGCCTCCCTGGGCCTTTCTCCGTCGCACTCGACGCGGAGACGGTGAGCTCGATGCCGGCCAGGGAACTTGCCTTATCGGAAGTCACTGACTCAAGTTGCGCTCTTTCTCGAGCTTTAGGCCTTATTCTAACTTTTTTCTCCGTCTTTCCATTATTCGATTGCGCGATCCCCGATCGGAGCGGAAAAGCGCCAATCTTTTAAGGAAAACATTCGACCGTTTTTATTAAATTCAGCGATCCCTTAGCAACCATCTGCTCTGTCCATATTTTGCGCTTATCGTCTGAAACCCGATAAACGACAGTCTAATGGATATCAATTTATCGCGATATGCTTTTTTCAAACGACTCGAATTTGAGAACTAACAGCTTTTTATAGAGTGAATCCGTGCTGGTTCAATGTTCCGGCACAGAAGTTTGATAAATAAATTAAACATAAATCGCGGGCTTGAGGTGCTTTTAAAAAAATTGTCCGGATAAAACCACGAATTAGAGTTTACGTTTAAATGTAAAATTTAATCGACGTCGCACTGATATTCGGTTATTTTTAAATTTATTTGTCGCCTGTAATAAAAATTGCACCGGTCCTTTTACCGTGCATTAAATAAGTTTTTCATGCTGTGTATATCTAAATTCATTTACCGAAAATAAGTGCTCGGCTCGTTTAATTATGATTGCCTATCAAAATAATTTTCTTTTGCTAAATAACCGGAACTGCGTATTAGTGTAAGCTGAATAACCTGTATTGCTACTGACGCAAATTGCTTCTTCTGCCACTAGGAAACACCTCAAATTTTTTGTTTATTTTCAAAGCTCCTCTCTTTTGCTCTTTTCGATAAAAGTTTATTCAACCGAGGACATTATTTTAAATAATATCGAGCGATTTATTTAACGACGACGACGACGACGATCGATTCAGCCGAAGAAATCACCACCTTGGGCATATTATCCGCGAAATTGTAAATTGGAAGGATAAACAACGTAAAATTTACGACGCGTGCACACTTGTCGAAATTGCTGGTGATAGCTCTTGAGCCGGGCACGATCAACCTCCTGCCGCGTGTTCGAGCACGTATTTCCTGGCGCTGGCTGCACCAGAAATGTCGGTAAAAAGTCCCTTTTACCTGTCCGGACAAAGCAGCGAGGACCACAGCGAAATACAATGCGGCACTGACGATGTCTACAGTTTGTGATCTCCGAGAAGGGTGTAAGTCTGTTACGGGCCCACATTACGACCAGATAATCGGGCCGAGAAAAATGACTCGGGGGCAACTTTGTGCAGCTCCCGTACAATGGCAGCGGCACCTGTGGGACCTGAATTTTTAGAAATGCCACTACCGCTTAGATTGATGGACGGGAAATTACGATTACCTCATCTTTTTTCTTACCGCTAGATTCAGCTGCAGCATCAAAATATCTTTATTTGACTACTGGAGGTCATTATCGAAGCTTAACATAATGCTTAAAAACTCTCTTGCTTTTTCTAAAATAGACTTTATGTATTCTGTGCCTTGCCATCAGCGATATTCGCCCAGATTTTGATCATCGACAAATATTAACTTTTGAATTAATCTAATACGAAAGAAGCAGCTGCTAAGAATCATTTACTTCGAGAAAATTCCAATATAAAACAATAGCTCAAATTTTAATCGTGAAAATGTTTTCTTAGCAGAACACACACACACACACACACAATTTTGCATTATTTTTATCTTAAAATATTTAAACATTGTTGCACGTATATTTCGCTTAAAAAAATTTTTACTGGTTTGGAAAGTTCAAGTTTATAATCGATACAATGAACCTACGGATCAAAAATATGAATATATTTATATAATATGTATTATTTGATTTTTATCTAGATGTTAAGCATTTCGTTAATCTCTAAAACTAATCCTAACTGTATTTGAAGATTCTTTTGAACGAAAACTATCGTACGAAACACCGATGAAGTACTGTTTTATAAAAAGCCACAACAGTAAATATAATTTAGCAATTTTGTACATACTGTTCTAATTACCCAAATGTTTATTTTCATTTAAAGTTGCATAAAGAAAATCGTGGATGTATAACCTTCTTAAGTACAAGTGAAATCTAAAGCTATTACTATGTTGAATGTCAAAGCTTTAAAACGAAAGCGATATAAACGTTGGCAAACCCAATACCTTCAAACTTACTATTCTTATAATCTTTTAATAAGCTTTACATTTGAATATCGTGTGGCTCTCTAAGCATGAATGAGAAGTATAAAGAAGACAATGAGCATACGGAGGTAAAAAGCATTGCGTCACTTGGGCAAGTATTTAATAAACGTTAAAGACGACGTGTAAAGAATAAAGGTCAAAAAATGAAAACGAATTTGTCCTTTGGAATGTATGGATTCACTCTTGCGTAGCTTTGAGAAAAGCTAGTTAAAATCTAATGAATAAAAGCTCTTGGTCGCTTCGCTTGTTTTGAAAAAGTTTTATCGACGATTTCGGTTGTAGCAATAAATAGTTTTACAATTTTAGTACGCATTTTTTTCGATATTGTTATAAATGATACATAACAAATTTAGTGAAATAAATTTTTTTTAATACACACTTTAAACACACATTATACTTTGGGCGCATCTAACGTTACATGTTTTATTTATAAGTTTCTTTTTACATGTATTTATGTACAATCTGTTACGGATGATATCACGAAGTTGATAATGAATGCAATAAAAATTTATTGGCTAGAAAATTAATAGACGGAAGGACGAAATAATTTGATAAAATGTATAGAATAAAACTTTAAAAAGGTAGTCGAGCGAAAGACTCGGTAATTAAAGTTTATCATAGGAATGTGTGCGAAAATTCAATCAGGTGCATATATGTTCAATCGAAGATCGTCGAAACACATGTTTCAACGATATGCGTCTCTCGACGTTATCTAAGATTGTACTAGCGGCATGCAAGATGTCGCGAGACACACGCAATACATGCCGTAAGATGAAAAATGTCACAAAAGCTTTTGTTTGTTTAAGCAAGAGTATACTTAAAGAATATCAAAGGAAGATAAGGTATCGCTCGAGTGCATGAAGTGCATGAAAGAGACAGTGAAGAAGCTAAATGGGCAGATAAACAGAGAGATAGAGAAAATAAGCTTAGAAAAAGAGTCCCGTGAGGAAGGAGAACACGAGGAGGAGAAAGAGAAATAAAAAGAAAAAGAATACCGTCGAGAGGATAAGTGGATTCTGGAGCTACCTGTAGCACTTGTCCACTTCCTGATGTGCGCCGGATGAATTCGCTTTGAGTTGCAGGTCTATGAGCCTGCGCGCGTGCGCCATACTCGTGTTCGTACGTCCACGCGCTTGTGTAGGTTATGGTCGCCTCGCACTTTGAGACTCTCAGGCTCTTCGTGCCGCAAGCTCGAGTGTGTGCACTGACGCTGGCCTATCTGGCCCTTGACCACTCACACACCCATAATACTTATTATGCTCGCGTATATACGTATTACACTAAGGAATTTATTACGTCGACTGGGGCTATAAATATGCGAATTTGATATCGTGCACGATGCCTCGGCGGATGATGATGAGGGTTGAGTAGGTGGTGTGAAAAACGAGCATGTCGAGCCTTATTTATTTTTTTTACTTTCGTCTTTAGATCTTGTGATAAAGTTGTTTTAAAACCATCCTTTCCTCCATTTTTTTTCTTCTAAAAAGCTCTCTTTGTTATAAAGTTAAATGCTTATTTCATTATTTTATAAACGAGTTCTAATTGATGTAATGCAAAAACTTACTATTTATGTGTACAGTATCTTTTAGCTTTTAATCATTATCATCATTATTATATTTACCGTTACTATTTCATATAACAACTTAAAAAAATTTAGAAAAAGGTATTATATAGCAAGTAATTAAGAAAATTTATTTCTTATTACGATGTTCATAAAATTATTAGAAATAAAAATTTTCAAATTAAAACTTCAAACTTCCAACGATTACAATATCGTTTGGTAAAATAAATTATACATTTAATTATCCTTTTAAATTTATGTATATATTTTTATTTATTGATTTGAAATATTTCCCGTGTCAATTAAACATTTTCCAACTATGGAAAAACAGTTTCTGTTTTTCAATTTCATAAATATTATTGTATGCATTTCTTTTAAATTACAGTTTTGCAAAATAAAGATATTATACATTAATTTATTTTGTTCATTTATTAATCCTTATTTATACGGTTTTAAAAATGTGCCCCTTTTTACGTTGAGTTGATTTAAAACGATATTTTAAAATTATACATTATTTAAATTAGATATTCGCTCAAGTGCCATACTTTAAATAAAATATCGTTCGAACGAAAAGTATAAGTATATATAAAGAGCTAAGTGATAGTCGTATGAATATATCGATATTTTACGTCGTTGCTTTTCTATTTTATTAATAAAAATATCATACTTGTGTTTTTAATATCATAAGTAAATATAGATAAGTACCAAAAGTATTAGTATAACTTTTTTTGTCGGTAAGCCCTACGCGGAACAGTTTATTTGCTAATCAATGCCATAAATAAAATTTATTGACAATTTTCTTATTTAATATGCATTCAAATATCATTACTTCGTATGCTGCTGTTATGTCTGTTATAATTGTTGTAAAAACCGCCTTAGAATTTTATAGCAAAGCAAACGGCGAATAATATAAAATTCGGTCACAGAATATTTCTTGAAAACCAAAACCATAAATACGTGATCATCTGAAAACATCAGATTATTATTCTTCAGTAAGAAAATTAAAATTCGGCGTCGTTAAATAATAAAAGTAAAAAATAAAACTTGAAATCAAACGATACGATTAGCCATCGAAAAGCGTGTAAATGCAGTGCACAGTAGCGCGATTATCGTTTGAAGCTTCAAGAGACTATTCGATGAGTTGCAGCACTACCGAAGTAGTAATATTCAACGAGAAAACATTTAAAGGGTAAAAGCCTTTGCCGAGCATTGGCTTTTCGGAGGCTAATTTAAAAGTATCCCCAAAAAGGGTGCGCTCTTATGAGAAAGTGAGGTGTTCCGCACCCGGAACGAAACCTGTCGGGGGGGCTGCTCTAGTGGCTCTAGTGATTCTGCGAACGCGAGTCGCAAAAAGAACCAACTCTGCAGCGTAATTTCGCCGGTAAGAGGAAACAACCGCATCCACAACTCGCGCTCAAGGCCGCGCTAAGCGGCTGTCTTTGGATGTAAGATCGCCAAAGGCGTTTCCGCGAGCGAATGCCTTCTGGACTCGCGCGACTCTTCTGCCCGGCTAAGCAAATTCCCTTCTCCCATCATCGCACTCTCTTTCTCTTTACTTTTCACTCGTTATGGCCTGCGTACACTCGCTTCTTTTTCCTTTTATGCGCCTCGCGATTCTTTTTCTCGGGTACGGCTGCTTCGTGCCTACTTTTCTCTTTCTAGAGCTGCATTTCTTTTGCCACTCGTTTTCAGTTTTCCTCCCTCCGCCACTCGTCCTTCTCCTCCTTATTTTTTATCTCTTTCCTTCTTACTCTCTATATTACTATCCGACACTTATTACGAATTTATGCTTCGGTATCGGAACTCAGTCCTCGATTCGATTGGAAAAGGATTTCTCTTAATCCGAATAATTCAATAAGTTATACCAAAGCCATTAATTTCCTTATTTTAAAAAATTCTTTAATACACTTAATATGCATTCGTCAATTTTAATTTCCTAAAAAGATACATTTATCGATTTTTTTAAATAATAAAATTGCAAGTCTCGCAACCATTATCCAATAAAATATATACATATATATATATATATCTTTTTTGTGCGAACACTCCAATTATAAAATCTAAAAACTCTCCGAACACATCATATTTACATTGTTTCTAATAATGCCGTTAGAGGTAATAACTATTGCGATTTAATTTTATTTTATTATTTTGTTTTTAACGACCTTCGTAAATTAAATTTTCATAATGATTTAATTACAAATTACTCTTACCGATTGAACTTTATAATTTTCATAGATGATGCTATTCAAAAAGAAAATAATTTTTCTACCATCACTTTTTGTGTACAATTATTTAACTTAACTGCCAAAGAAAGTCGCTAATGAAATATTGTTCCGTCATTACGCATGATTTAAATTCGATTAATTGCATCGGTTTTAAATTCATGACAAAGTAATCTGCTCGTCTATAGCAGAAATTATCATCGGATCCAGATAATAATATATATGATAAATATAATGCATTTAAACGAATATTAATTCCAAATCGGCCAAGTAATTGTATTTAAAGAGCTCGTGTGATCTTTTTTACTTTGTCGATTTAAGGAAAATTAGAAATAATACGCTTTAAAATATCACATAATGCACAATAATTTCCGGATGTAGTTGTAAGTGAAAGAAAAAAGCTGCAGATAAAATGTTACCGCTATTTATGGCCAAATAATGATAGCTATGCGAACTTGAGACTCACAGTTTGTTACTGATTCTTAAAAAATCGTGAAAGTTAGTAGGTAGTTATTGCTCAAACGGTTAGATATTAATTTAAGGAGATCACAATTAGTCCGAGTGACCTAGAATCCAATGAATTTCGTTACACTTAACCTGAGCACAAATGTGATCCGACCGTAATTTCTTTGTATTCAACGCGTAATGTTATTTAGTCCTTTAGAAATTCATTGATACACACGCGCGCGTGTAAATATTATTTGTTTGCTGTAATCTAAAATTAATATTCAATCAGCTTTATCCTTTTCTCATTCGTAATATTTTTATTTTATGACTCTATTAGGATGCAACATTTAAAATTTTCGCTTTTATTGATTGATGATTCGATCGACGCGGTCGGTAATGATGGGCCTCGAATAGCAGTTGACATTACGGAGTTAAAAAAACACGTATGTAAAAACATGTCCAATAAATGCATTGGTTCATCGAAAGTCATCATTCCTTACGATTTTCTTTTCTCCGTGTTTATATCTGGCCAGGAAATCGTGTTTTCTCCTGGATTTCCCGCGTCGCTGCGGCCGACTGGAAGTGAAGCCTCGCGCATGATTTTATCATGGATCCTTACTCCAGCTTACCACCGGACGCTTCTCCTCCTCGCGGAGTTGCTGCGCGCGCATCCTCGCGATTATCCAAGCTCGTGCGCTCGCTATAAATCCCCGATAAGCTTTCCGATTGTGCACGTGCGTTCTATGCACTTTGGATATTTTTGCATTTTATTTTCTTTATGCATTTTCTTGGGAACTTCTTTTGCCTTTTCCCCTCTCCCTCTCTATTTTCCTGTTTATCCCTCACTTTTTCGAATCTAGAATATTAAAAAAATCGAACGAACATTATTTGTTTAAATAAAGGTACGGTGTCGCGGCGTTTAGTGTCGCTCTTCCCAGTTATCATTGCGAATCAATATCTTCACTTTTCCAATGTATTCTGGCTAATTTAAAACCGAAACTCTATGTCTACAAGATTGTAAGATTCTTTATTAATATACAGTACTTGTTTCATGTACATTATATTTATGAGGAGTTACATATCTGTGCATCAATATTCGTTCCGAAAATTGATGATTACTACCTAGAGTTGGTTTCTATATTTGTTATTATTATTTATTTAAAAAATTGTGACCTTAACGAATAATAAGCTCAGAGGTCATCGATCTTTATTTCATAAGACTTTTACATTGCCAACCATACATAGATAAATTTGCATTTAAAGCAGGCAAACACAGTTTAAAGTATTCTTAACATTATTTCTTGGTATTAAATATTACCATAGATATATGAAAATCTTTGTAACTAAATTTTTAGCATCAAATAATTTTCCGTAAAATTAAAATACTATCTAATAATTCCTTTGAAAGATATTTGCTGCGTTTCCTGTTTGCATTATTTTAAAAAGTATTTATTAAATAATATTGATAGTATGATACAAGTTATTAATTGTAACTATTTAATATCATTTATAATATTAAGCGTTAAAATAAGAAAACAACTGGTATTAAAAACACAAACATCATTTTTAAACACCGATGGGTTTCAATATCTTTTAATTTAAAAATTTTATCTTGCTATCTTACAAACTATATTTCATTTCCTTTTCAAAAGAAGTACAAAGGTTTCCGAGTCTTGAGTCTTGATGCTTCAATAATGCATTCGTGTTTAAATTACTTAGTCGATATAAAATAATTCTTATACGAAGTTTTTTACACGCGCGACTTGAACAAAAATTTCCTCTAAACTTTATAACCTTTTATATCGGACTGAATTCAAATTTTAAAAAGTTGACCAAACATTGCTACAGTCGATGAAAATTCATTTTGTTTAGTATTTATTGCGATAAATTAAGTTTTTCCTTCGTTTATAAATCGATCTGATATAACTTTTAAATGTATTTTATAACTTTCCAGTTTAAAAGCTATAAAAGCAGGGGTTATAAAATAACATCAAGTGATTATTTACTGTTATAGGCGATAAGACTAAATACTTGCAATTAATTACAGTACGGCGTTTCTTGTTTTGAACTCTCAAAATCACTTTCTGCAGTTATTCTTAACAAAAGAACGGCGTGGAAGTTCAGTGATTCCAAACGAAACAAAGCAATTACCCAAAGTATTCAATGAAATAAAGAGTCTCATAATTGTGTAATAATATTGAGTAATCGGTTTGAAACAGAAGTGTCGGTAAAGCGGAAATGCCACGCCGAAACAAGTCGTGGATAATTACGAGTGCCGCCGAGGTAACGAGCAGCATTCATTTCCTTCAGCGTGATATTTATTTTTGACCAGAAAAGTGGGAGGCTCGACCGTTTCTAAATGTGTAACGACTTTTGAGCTTATAATTTGATAAAACGCGAGCTGCTAAACAACAAACTTCACAACAACAAATGGCGGCTGCAGCGGAAAGGCGCGATTTTCAGAATCCGGGGGCAGGAGGCGGATTGGCTGTCAAGGAGGGCTGAGGATTCGTGGAAAATCGACAGAATCACGCGCGTTGCGAATGGCGGAGAGCTTTAAGCGAACCTCGGCGCGCTTCCGTTACCCTCGCCAAATCGACGTGTCCGATAAATCACGAAACGCAGCCCGCGATTGGAATAAATTGCGGCAGTCGGTAAGGCAGCCCGACGTCTTCGAGTCGTTCCCACCGATGCTACGATTAGACCAAGCCGCCTCGCGATTAATTGCACTTTTGATGGGTTTCGCCGTTTTTAATTTTCTCTCTTTTGCTCGCCCAAGTCGACTCGCGCCGCGCTCCTACACTGTACACGAGTCGCACTGCAAATACCGACAGTTGATTAAGCTCTTTTTCTCTCCGCGAGAAATCGAGCTCGACTCTGATTACGCTCGCAGTCGTTTAGATTAAACGATTAAGGGACGAGTAAAAATCGTAATTTCCGACCTTTCCCTTTTTCCTTGGTCCGCTTCTTTACGGAGGCCGTGCATTCGTCGAACGGTTGTACTGTTACTAGTGGTACGCGAGGTGACGCTCGTACCTGCCCATCTTGGTTCTTTTTTTTCTCACCCAGAGAACGTAACGTTTTTCTTCGCCTCGTGTTGTAACACCTTATCCGCGTGTATTTGCAATTTCCCATTTCTCGTCGAATTTGACCGTTCATAGCCTTTTTATTACCGTCGTATTCAATTTGCCGAACTCGTGCTGAAAAAATCCCTGATTACTAAATTACTAAATAACACTGCGTCGTTCTCTGTTTAACCTCACTTTTTAATTTTAATTCGTGCAGATATCTCGTGTGATTAGACAAATCATTACTTTCCTCCTTCACGGATGTGCTTCGAGTCTCGCAGTCCCAAGGTTATCCTTCCGAACCGAACGCGGCTAATTTAAGGATTTCAACATTCCTGCTGTTTTCTCCTCCAACCCGAACTAACATATACTTATATGTACAGTTACGGCTGATGTGCCAGCAATGACAATTTGTCGCAGCGACGTTTGATTTGCTCAAAGTCTTCGGTGGGTTATCGCGAGGACTCGCTTGGAGGAAAAAGCCCTCCACAGGAATAACAACACGGTTGCGCGGAATCGTCGTGCAAATACGCCAGGATTACGATTAAAACGAACGAGTTTCGATATTCCACGGAATTCGTGGCTAATGTTGTAGATTCGAAAACAAAAAAACCCGCCACGCTTTCAGGTTGGCACCGCGTCCGCAGAGATACGACACTCGGGGTTGGCTCGGTATTTACTCCGAGTCGCCTCATCCCAATTACCTGAAATTACCCCATTTTTAAAAGAGAAACCGCCGTTTCTCTCCACCGCGTGCGTATCCCGCGCCCTTAGCTCACTCGTTCTCGCTCTAACAATCACCCGGTGCGTCATTAGCTTTAATATCCCGGGGGGGGGGGGTAAGCTCTGCTCGTTCGCTTACTCCGATTCATGGAAGTGGCGGATGCCATTCGAGGACTTGGTACGTGCAACGGCAGCTCCATAGCTTCGGGACATGGGAATTTCGAGAGAAAGGCTCGCGCAGCCGGCCTGCAGGGATTTTTCATGCGTTGTTAGTCGAGCGCACCTTTTTCCTCCTCCATTTTTTATTTTGCTTTTTCTGTGCATGCGCGTATGTACTTTGCTCTTAGAGCGTTATAAGACTTTTTATTGGAAATCGTATTGCGAGACGTGTAATTAAATTGTGCAATCTAGAAACCGATCCTTAACGAGGGGATCAGCACAGAAAAGCTCCTTTTTTCTAAGCGCAGGAAGTAGTAAGTTGGCGTGCGACGAAAATTAATGCGAAATCGTGGCAAGGGAAGTCGTAAAGCCCTTATGAGATAAAAACCCTCCCATTCTGAGTTATAGAACGGCTTTTCGGGGAACGCTAACTATACGCGACATTTGCATGTTACTCGTGCCTTTATAAAGCGCGATCTCGATCGACTCATCAGCCGCCGTGACCCAAATTTTTTTCGATCTAACTAAAATCCAGGACTTTTATTTCTACAGCTTGAAGCTTCTCTTCAAAAATTACATTTTAAAGCTAAAAACAGCTTTGCAACGTTTAAATTTTTGTTTTCTGACAAGCGAGTAACAAAATCGTTTAATTATCGATTGCAAAATTAAAATTTGTAATATTCGATGTATTATTATTCGTTATTTGTGTTTATCCACAGATTTGTATTTAAACAACGATTTTAGAATTTTTTATTCCATTAATAGTCAGTTATTAGCCTAGTCGACTAAAAATTTCGAGCTTTTAAATAATATATTAATCTTGGATAAAAATAAATTGTTCAGTTAACGAGCAATTATATTAGATCGGAGGTTCGCATTGGCGATAGATGACAACGAATTTAAATTTAGCAAGAATCAGTAAAAAATGTCTTGATATAAACGTCCTATCGAATCGCTATGGATTTTATTTTACCTATTTTTCCTCCTTTACATCTGAAAGGAGGAAATAAATAATATTCGAGTTTCGAATAAATTTCAAGAAGCTATTCACAATATGTTAATAATAAACGCAAGTAGTATCTTGTTTGACAGGTAAGCAGTTGTGACAATCGAAAGTCAAGTTAATATTACAAGGAACTATTCTCTCAATTTCGTTGAGTGCATGCGTGTAGCTTTGCTAATGCGTGTAAACCGCGTGAAACCCATGAGAAAGCCGAAGAAACTAGACTGATTAATAGCCTCTCATAAAAGAAAAGTACATCCCTCCTCTAATTCACTTTTTCTTTTAAGCATAATAAAGCGCTCGTTGCTCACACTGGAGTGTAACGAAAAGTTTCGTGGACGGTTAGGCCGCATATTTCTCTTTTTACGCGATGCGACGCGACGAACAGAAAAATAAGGAAGAAGAAATTGAAAAGGTCACCCTCCCACTCGGTGCGGCTTTTCTTTATTGACGCGTAAAAAGAAAAAGGAGAATGAAGAAAATAAAAATGCGCGGGAGGTTAGAGAGAAAGAGAGAGAGAGAGAGAGAGAGAGAGAGAGAGAGAATTGTACCGAAGAAGCATCGCAAGGGGAAGAGACTTAATTTAATGGAGAATCGTGACCTGTCGTTGCTAGTCAAGGAGCCATCGTCATCGCCGAGTCGTCGCAGATGACGCATCTTACGAAAAGAATATCAAATAAACGTGAAGCCCGAGCCGCTGTTGAAAGATCCGTTATAACAACGCTATGCATGGCTTATTGCCTCTCCTACACTTGCACCCGTAAGGATACACCGATTGCGTCTGCTCATTCCTACGAGAAATTCCTTCTGTCGAAATCAAATATATCTTCCACGGTAGCAACGCGACTAATAATTGGACGAGATGCATTTTTTTTACAGAAGACGTATTCTTTCCAACTAATAAGCTAATGTCGATCAGTCCTGATTTTAACAATTACTTTGTATTTATTTGGCGTTAACAATGGCGTTTGACGTACAAAAACGTTTCGAACTGCATCCGTCGATGACGCGTCTCACAAGCTTCGTAACAGACGCAGTCATTTTTAAATAATTGAGCCTACGAAATCCCTTACGCAAATCAATCTGCGCGAATAAAATTACTTACCCGACCGTCGTCGCAATATCTATTATTAACGCAAATACTGGATAAAATATCGAACGACTTGTATATGATGAAAAGTTCAAATTTTTACTATTCGCCAATGTAAAATGTAAGTTTGAATATTCCACGTTATTTTTACGATATGATTTTCTGTATGTTTTACAAACTATCAAAATATAGCGAAACCAATTATTTATTGCGTAAAATTTAAATTCAATTATCTTTGGCTTAAATTATTACAGTGCAAAATATGAATCTGAAATAAAAGTTTACAAGTCTTTATTAATGGCGTGTAAAAAGTTGAATTTTATCCCAACTTTTTTCAAGGAAGCGTGAGTAAGAAAAAAATTAGCAATACCTACGCAAAAATTATGAGTAATATATTGTAAAGATTACATTTGGAAAGACATGTACACATTTTCGATTTACAAATGATTTCATTATATACATATTCACGCATATATTACATATGTAAATAGCTATTATGTTTTATAAATGAATCTAGAATGAATTACAATAGTTGCTTTAAAAAATTTTTCTATTTTCAAATTATTTCATTGAAAGATTAATCGAATACAAGAAAATAAATACAAATAAGCAGACTTATTAATATTGTCTTCAAATTGAAACGTTCATTTTGAATTATTTATTCTTAGGCGAAGTGTGCGAAGTATACCAAACATCGAGTAAACATAATTTTATTTCATAAGTTTCAAATATAATTCACAGAATTAAAATTCTCTATAACAGAAACATATTAATGCATACATTTATATAATTATAATTAACAAATGTAATTTATTATCATAATGCCTAATGAAACACGCTTACCTCTACACGGTATTTCATTACGCACTAATTTCACTAAAACATTTGCATCGCCTCTTTTTAATCTTTTCAATATATACAATCTGCAATAATAATCTTTCCGATCGAAAATTCTTCCCAGGAAAATAAATACTGATTCGTTATTTGCACGAGTTTTCTTCGACGCATTTATCGATCAATTATCGTAATTGCGATAAAAAAATAATTATAAAAATATTCAAATTTTAAAGCTTAATTTTGAAAAACGAGTGCCTTGTAAAACAATCCAGATATATTATTACGATTAGCATGAAACTATACGCGATTATATGATAAAATTATCTCCATTTTTCAGGCGAGTATCACTACAGTAATGAAATGATGTAATTTAAGATGAACAGAGTATTTTTCGCGAAGTCTTACGCTCAATAAAAGGTAATACATTGTTGAATCAATGCCAATTTGAACTGTAAACAAAATGAATCCTACATTTTTAAACTTGTGATTACAGTTAAAGATTTCCTAGAAACTATTAAAGAAATTACAGTAGTGTTTATGCTATCACTCATGGCTTGAGTACCTCAGTCAAGTAATTTTTAAAAATCGAAACAATATCCCAGCCACATTCGTAAAAATGTTAACAAATATTAATATGAAATCGTAAATTCAGCGCCTCAATTATAATTGAAATGTATTGCATATTTTAAACTGAAATCGATCTCATTTTCAAAGTTCATATTTAATAGCCAATATAAATTTTCGGTTTTTAAAGTGTTTCTCTAAGTTATAACAATTAATTGTAGATTTCATTGAAGCAAGAATCATATGTCAAAGATATTAAAAAAATTATGATTTATACAAAAAAAAAATATAATAAAAAAATACAATTTTTATTAAAAAAAAGTTTCTAATTTTTCGGCGATTTTCACGAAAATGTCAAAAAATTTAAGAGATTGTCTTAATTATCAATAATTTTAAATTATCATTAATAAGGTATTATATTAATTAAATATAACATATTAATGTTATATTTTCAGAATTCTTGAATAAAAAAAGTTTCATGAAATATTTGATGAATTTTCGAAAGTTATACCTATGATTCAGAATAATATTTACTCCTAAATAAATTTTATAATATAAACGATAAATTATTTAATCTATTGGAAAATTTCACGTATAAAAATTTAATTATTTTTTAATATTATTATTATTATTATTATTATTATTATTATTATTATTATTATTATTATTATTATTATTATTATTATTATTATTATTATTATTATTATTATTATTATTATTATTATTATTATTATTATTATTATTATTATTATATCGTCATCATCATCATCATCACTGTCTGTATTACTCAGTTTAATAATATTTTATTCTGATTATATAGATTTTGAAACTACCATTATAAGTAAAGTTTATTTTTTGTATATAAACAAGGACTGTCTATTTTTTTAAAATTTTTTATTATCATTGTGAATAAGACGCGTTATCCTTCACCAACATAACTATAAATTTTCATTGATATAACTTTTAACCAATTTTCAATAAAAATTAAGTTGTCTATTTATTTTTCAACATATTTTTAATCACTCAACAACACGTGGCATTAAGTTGGCATTAATGCAGAAACAATTTTGCTCGTTTTATCAAATGAAAGCACTTAGATGATAGCTGAATAAAGTATGTAAGTGTCATGGTGTTCGAAAAGTGTCCCGGTAGAATATACTACATTTATATCTGCGATACCTTTACGAGTTATTAGTTCGACTAATCAAACATTGAACGCGATTTTTTCGACTAAATTACTTAAAGACTCATCGAACATATCGATAAGCTTGGTTCAATAAAATGAACTTAACAGTAAATTCAAACAAGGCAGAGAAAGTGTAAAAATTAAAGTCTTCGTTTAACGAAGAACTTTTAAACAAATAAAAAATTTCTTTAAGTTATCTTGATTTTAATGTCTTTTTCTTTGTTTTCGAGGGCTAGTCTGGTGAAAAAAACTATTTATACTCATGCACAGTACAATTGTATCGTGAAAACATTTTAACATTTTTGCGTATTCAGTACAGATAAGAATTAAGCCGATCATACTTAACAAAAAATTTTATTAAATTAAAAGTTTATTCATATTAATGAATATTGTAATTTATTTGTTAGCTAAAAATGATCTGTGATAGGAACAATAGCAATTTCATTCCCATTATAAATTCCAGTTAAGAAATCTTACTTTCCTCAATATTATTTCGTATGATTCTTCAATAGCATTCACCTCGAATATCACAAAACCCGAAATAATTCGTACATACTAAATCAGATTGTAATTGTGTTTATTCAAAACAGAATCTGTTACATTGCAGAAAAATGACTAAGGATTTGTATTATACGTATCGATAATTTATTTCGCGAATATCTTTGAAATATTATTTTTTCACAAAATTAAACTTGAATTTATGATGTATTATTTCATTTTCGTCTATAAAATTACGTTAGAGAGTTGAAAGAGTAAAATCTTAGTGATGGTGAGAGATAATTCGATAAACGCAACGTAAATTCAACGTTTCCTCGTTTTAAAGCGGATTAGCCGCAAACTTCATCGTTTATCAGTAACACTGTAAAATAATAATTTAACTTATTTAATATTGATTCGGTTTTTTAGTCATTTCAATCGTTTAACTTGCCGATTGAGCTTTATTTCAATAAGTAAATATTTTTCACAAAGTTGGAACATTAACGAGGATAAAGATTATCAGCTGGGTTTTTTCGTGGCAACAGTCATCTCTTCGTCTCTACGAAACTGTGGCCCTCTTGTATCGATCGCGATTCTGGTTAGAGAAGTCGTCGCTGCCGTCGCTTCTTTCTGTTCTTATTCATTTTTAGAAGCTAAATGTCAAGTTGCGTGTTATCCTCGCGGGTATTTAGTTGCAGTCGTAGCTTACACATTCGCATTCCTCGCAAGAACCGCGCGGACAATAGAGGAATACGTGCCTCGCGAGGAACACGATTTCCGTCAAGTCCCCAGGCTCGTGTTCGTCCGGCAAAAATACAATCCAAGAGCTGATCGAAGCCAATCTAAATAATCTTCGTATTTCTCGAGATAATGATAACAGCAGCGACTAGGAAAGTGGCCTTCGTCATTTTTCGCCCATTAAATTCCTTCTCGCGAACCATTGCACTTGTCAATCTTCGGCAAAGAACCCTATATTACTTCGCTCGTCTTTATTAATAATGCAATAAAAGAAACCAGGAACTAATAATAATGATGGAGATAAATTTAACGCAAGTGGATTTTTCTGAAATATTATTTTTCGAAAAAAAAACAATTTCTTAATGTGCACTTAGATTTTACGCGATAATGAGCACCTACTGAAACTATTCAGCAACGCTGCAGGTGAATTTGAGATGCGATGAAGCTCGACATTTTGTACAGCTATAATTTTTCAAAACTGAAAATTGCAGCATAATCAAATCATCAGCGTATATTTGCTGAGTGTAAATATTTTGTCTTGCAAAGCAAAGTTGACGTAAAGCACAGCAACTATTTGTGTTCGTAAAAATAAGGAAACATTATAGAATGAAGTACCTTTATGCTACTTACATGACGTTTAATTATAAAGCACCGGAGAAGAGGAAATAAATGCAGTTTACATATATTTATGCACAAAGCCTGTATTCAAACCGTAGTTAAAGTTTTGCAAAAATATTCGCTCGAATGTTAAATTTGGTTTTTTAATCTTTCCCTCGCGACGCGATACGCTCGCTCGATGGTAATAATCCTAACGTAAAAATGATCTTTAAGATGCACAATTGGGTCTTGTTGGCACTGTAAATGCAGATGGCGTAAATAATTATTCGACTGCACGCTAGACAATGTTAGGCAAAAAACGACGCTGTGCAAGAAAACTCTCCAAACGGGCGGGTTTTAATTGGCGACCATTGGCGACAGTCGATAATTGGTAATCGAAGCGAGTTTTGGTCGGATGGTTCGGCTGGAGGAGAGCGCTGGTAACGGATTTCCGGGCGAATGGCACGCGGATCACCCTTGGCGCGCTGGTACGCGCGGCGATAGGCCGCAGATGTGTCCGCTTTCCAGTTTCCACTGCGGCTGGTATCACGAATTTGACCGGTTCAGCGAAGGACAATAACCCTACGCGCGCAACTCGGCGAGCGCGCGGCACAAGAAGCGAGATGGCGCATCGGGCGGAGAGGGAAGGGGGTTATTGAGTAATTTAGCCGAGGCTCCTTCCTTATCTAAATCGACTCGGACTCTCGTTCGCTGCCATGCCGTGCAGCCCGGCGGAACTATTACTAGTTGCGGACAGCCAACAGAGCCCTCTATGCCTTATAAATGGGGGCTTCGACGCCGAATGGCCCTCCGAACCGGAGAACACGCAAAGCAAATCTAGGAATTCTTTAAATGTCCAAATGGTACTCTCGCGCGCCTCCGTCTTTTATGGATGGACGCCGCTTACCAAAGTTCATCCCGACACTGGCTATTGTTGCTTTATTGCGATAGCTGTAAATCTGCGCTCCAAACAAAGCTTATTTTCGCATATTTACGCGTTTATACGTAAATTTTATCGGCGCTTACGTCTTGCCAACAAACGCTTCCCGCTCACCGGCTGGCCGCGACAAATTTTATTGTCAAGCCCCCTTGAAAATTAGCGCTTCCTTGCGCTCGTTGAATTTACAAATTAAACGGTATTCTCCCAAAGAATAAACTGTTTGCCCGGAATCTGATGTTAATTAAGCGACACCGTGACCTTATAAATGTACTTGGATTTTTCATTCGAGTTTCGCATACTTTTTTCGCCTTGTTCGACTTAACTTTTGCGCTTCGTGAACAATAAGAAAATCGAGTAACTGCCAAAATATTGACAAGCTCGTTATTTAAGAAAATCGGTCTTTTACGACTCGAGCAACAATAAATGTAATCACGCGTAATACCATAAAGTGTGAAAACGAAGTTCTGATCTAAACAAAATTAGCGAATTGAAATTTTTTTAACCTGCATTTCACAATAATCGAGTTTTCGTGAATAAATTCTTGTGAAACAATCAATGCAAACCAATTCATCATCTTTTTCTTAGTCGCTTTTCTACTAAATACTTTACAATTTCTTAACAAAAATTATAATCAATTTTATAAGTGCAGAAGTCGTTTACAAAAAAAAAAAAATATTTGTAATAAATACTTCCAAAGAAAATAAATTGTAATAAATCCATATTAGTTTAACTGATTGAAAATCCTGTAGAAAATCTATTGATAACAATATTACCGAAAATATGTACATGCACATATGAATACGTGCATATTATAAGAAGTATACGTATAAGTATAAAATACAAATGTAAATTTATAAACACAAACTTTTCTAAAAAAAAAAACTAAAAAAATTTTTAAATTTAAAAAATAATTATTAGATCATTAACATACATTGATAATGGTTCACAAAATTGTTTAAAATACTTCAGGATAATACATTAAATATTAATTGAAATGTAGAAACAAAAAAAAAATCAGGAAAAACATAACGATATCAAAGGAAAATTAAGCCTTAATATCACGTCTAACGTTAAAGTATAACTTTGATATGTAAAAAATTATTTATCGTCATTTTTATATATAATTTAAAAAATAAATTTTTTTAATCGTAAACTTGATTTAAGTGATGCTAAAACCTTTTATAATATTTTAATGGTAAGCAATATTCCAAAAACGCTCGAAAAATTTTGGAATCTTCGTGGCAAGAATATGATGATTTAAATTCAACACACGCACATTTTAATTTTATATCCAATGATTATCCGTTACTCATTTTACCTAACTTTTTAGTAAAACTAGCTTCTTTCAATTCTTCACTTTTCTTCCTCGAGAGATCAATGTTCACCCTTTCCCTTCTCCCTGTAACGGACCACAAACTGACCTTTCGCAAACACATCATCGTATTCTCTCCCTTTCTGTTACTATAAAACTGATGGTATTCAAACCAATGGCATGCAAACACACCGTTGTGTTCTTTCCCAATCTATCCCTCGCAAACACCTGGAACTCGAGTCGCTCTTCTGCAAACAGGTCAACACATTCTTTCTTTTCCTTGCTCTTCATTCTTTTTCGTTTTTTATCCGTCCATTTTGCTTTTTTCTTTATCAACGATGCACAATCCTACAAAATTGTTAATAAAACTACTTCAATTTAACTGCTTGCAAATTCTATTGATTTACTAAACAATTGTGAGCAACAGTAGAATGCAGTCGTTTTCATAAAAGTCAATGTAGATGGAATATTAGAACTAGTGATACGGACATTTTGTCTTATTTCAAGCGCGTAAAGTAACTTTTTATGAAACAAAGAGATTTTACTAGAAATTTTACTACATAAATTTGAGCAGTATTTTATGATTATTTTTCTTTGATATTTTTCTTTGAGTTAAGAACGAATGCGTACACTAAATATTGTAAGAATTTTGTTTAAACAAAACCGCATAAAAACTCTCGGATTTAAACTTCACATCAAGTATTTACAGATGTATATTAATTATTTTTTATCACTAATAATAGCTTTCGTCAAAATTTCTAAAAAATAAAATTGAATAATATTATAATGGTATTAACTAGTGTATTGATTAATATAAAATTTGTTATAATATTTACAGCAATACTAAAAAACTTTAAATTTTAAGAAATATCCAGCGTTTTATTTTTTTATTTCGTAATTCTTCGCTTAGATTATGCTATATTTTTATCCACATAATCATTTTTGCATAAGATTTTTAAGCATCTAATATCATTGAAAAAATTATTACTTTTATACATTTAAAAGAACACTTTAAAATTGAATTAGTCAAAATACATAAATTAAAATAAAAAATAGCCTATTTTTTATACAATTGGTGAAAATAACGGAGTAGAAAAAAGATAGAGAAACATAAAATTCATTGAAGAAATCGAAAAGTATAGATAAATATTCAGAAGGAAAATGAAAAAATAATAGGAAACGGAACAAGAAAAATGAGTAAAATAAATTAGCTAAAGTCATTTGGAAACTAATTAAAAAAGTAAGAAAAGATAAAGAGAAAATTTATAGAAATATATTCAAATAAAAGGATAGAAGGTGATAAACACTTAAAGAATGTATGCGATGAGAAGAATCAAATATAATGAGAATTAAGGAAGGAATGTAAGAGAAGTATCGAAAAAAGAAGAAGAAGATATAAAAGAGGTAAAATAAATAGTAAGAAATACAACAAGTAGTAAATAACATAAAAATTAAAAAAGCTCAGAAAAAAATAAAACATGAATGAAATACGAAAACAGAAAAAAAGTATTTAGAAAAATTATACATACACATAAGTGGTATAGTAGTGCTGATCGTTAAGAAGAAAAATGGATAACACAAATAATTATAAAGCTACTTCATTAATAGATTTCAAATTGAAAGAAATGCACAAAAATATAAAAGAAAAACAGTTTAAAAGATAAATGAGAAATTATAAAAAATATGCAGATACTTAATTCATTTATAGAAGAAAAAGGGCAGAGTCGATGTAATATAGGTATCGAAAACAGGTCTTTATTAGTAGAATAAAATAAAAAGATTGAATATATTCGATTTACTAGATAAGTCAGATAAATAGTATTAATTAATCAATTGTAAAAAGAAAATGTATAAATAAACCAATATAAAAATTAAAATAGATAATGATATAATTAGTGAAACAGAAACAGAAATATGAGAGAGGTTGTACAAAGAGCTGAGCATTATTTAATATAGTTATGACAGAATTGATGGAAGAATAAAGTAAATTCAGAAATTCCGAAACAACGTTAGGAGACAAGAAAACCATCGTTGATATTTGCAATAATACAATATAAACTGAAAAAAACGGAGAAGAATTAGAGGAATTAAAAATCATTCGGAAAAATAAAATCTAAAACTATATACAAAAAATAAAAAATAATGATATTTAGATAAACAGGTGGAAGGGATAAAAAGATAGATTATAAATGTAAAGAAATTAATTTAAAAAGGGTTAATCATTTCGCATATATAGAGTATAAATTTAAAGAAAATAACAGAAATGAAGAATATGTAAAACTATGGCTAAAAAAGCAAAAATACTAATAAAGAGATGGTTCAAAGAAGACACAAGTATGCAAAAAAAAAAATATGTTACAGTATATTAGAAAAGTGTTATTTATACATCATCTTATTAAATGATATAAACTAAATATATAATTATGCTTGAAAGACAAAAAACAGAGTAATAATAAAAAGTTTCTAAGAGAGCAATTAGATTTGAGAATAAAATAAAAAACAGTTAAGACATAGGAATTCTGTGAGATCGGGTAAAAATAAAAATTGAAGTAAAAAATTTTAATGAAATAAATATAAATAAATTAAAGAGGCTGAGAGGAAATTTTGGGACAAAAAGAATAAAATCTACTTCTGTAGAAAGAAGATTAAAAAGTGAAAAATAATACGAGAAGAGATAGAGACAATAAAATCAGACTAGGAACAACAAAATTGATTAGTAATCTTAAAAAATTAAAATACATAGCAGAAGTAAAACATATAGGATTTAGAAGGATACAAAAAAAAAAAATGTATTCATGAAAAGAAAGGAGGAAAGAAAAGAAGATTTTGAATGAAGATATCAGGAAGATATACGATAGGTGAAACAATGTTGAATAAACATTGGTTTATAGATAAAAAAAGAAACGTAGTTTGTGCAACAACAATAAAAAAAACAATAAACACGTACAAGAGTATAACAAAGATTGTATTATAAATATTATTATTTATATACATTTGTTGAAATTTCTTAATAAAAATTTTTTAAAATAGAAAATAATATGCAATAATTATTACAAAATACTTGTGTTATGTTTACAATATCAATTTACAAAAAAAAATTAATAATATTAAAATTTTTTATTATACTTTTTTCATTCAAATGTAAAATGAAGCGTTTACATTTAAGTAGTTGAGAAAATTTTCGAATATTTTAATTCGCTTACCTAAAAGAACCTAAATGTTGAAAAAAATATTGCCTAAATATTACTTATTGAAACAAAAAATTTTCTTGAAAATATAATTTTTTCTTTGTGTTAATATATAAATTTTGTTTTCAAAATTAAAGTGAAAATATATTTTTTTAGTCGAATTTTTTTCTCTGATAAATAAGTATTTATTATAATTTATTTTTCTTCTTTACGTTTATAATATCTTAAAGTAAAATGATCAATAGAAATTTTGATTTTATTTAATTGCAGTACGTTAACGTACTTATTTATACGTACACAAACCATTCATTCTCTAAGTTGTGAATTATTATTTTTTAAATATTTTTCTAAGATAATTATTAGAAAAAACAAAATGCTGTTTTTCGTTTTTAAAAAAATTGCAGATTTCATCAAGAACAAATAATTGGTTTTCTAAATTTTACACCACAAAGTTAAGAAATTGTTTGAACTCCAAAATGTGTAACAAATTCTTGATTTATATTATTTATTTATATTATTTTAAGGATAATCACCACTGAAAAAGTTACATGTGAATTTATATGTATAAAATACAAAATCGTTAAAGCAGCAAAAAATGATGGTAATAACTACACATCGGATGCTTCCAAAGTATTTAATGTTTCCTCTATGATAGTCGGACGCGTATTCATCTTCATAAGCAAACTCAACGTTTCTTGTAGACGTACGCCACTGCAGTGCGCATCCATGCATATTTTCACTAAGTACATATTTACACTTAATTTTCTATATAATAATACATAAATATGTGTACAAGTCAGTTTCCATGCAATAAAAATTTAATTAAATATCTTCAGCATAATCATTGATGTTGCTGTCGTTGCCGTTCTTCTTCTTCCTTTTGTTATTATTGTTATTATTATTTTTATTATTTTTGTTATTATTATTAATACTATATATTATCGATTCTAATTTCATGTCATTTTATAATCTTATTACATCATATTATTTTTTTATAATTTTAACATTTACTTTTTACTCTTTATATTTCCTTATTGAAATAATAAATTCTCCTCTTTCATTATTTTCTTTTAACTCTTTGTATTGAAAGAATGCATTTATAATAAAATAAAAATACGCTCTCTATTTCGTGGCACTCTTCTATGTTTATTCTTTTTTTTTGTTGTTGTTGCACAAACTACGTTTCTTTTTTTATCTATAAACCAATGTTTATTCAACATTGTTTCACCTATCGTATATCTTCCTGATATCTTCATTCAAAATCTTCTTTTCTTTCCTCCTTTCTTTTCATGAATACATTTTTTTTTTTTGTATCCTTCTAAATCCTATATGTTTTACTTCTGCTATGTATTTTAATTTTTTAAGATTACTAATCAATTTTGTTGTTCTTAGTCTGATTTTATTGTCTCTATCTCTTCTCGTATTATTTTTCACTTTTTAATCTTCTTTCTACAGAAGTAGATTTTATTCTTTTTGTCCCAAAATTTCCTCTCAGCCTCTTTAATTTATTTATATTTATTTCATTAAAATTTTTTACTTCAATTTTTATTTTTACCCGATCTCACAGAATTCTTATGTCTTAACTGTTTTTTATTTTATTCTCAAATCTAATTGCTCTCTTAGAAACTTTTTATTATTACTCTGTTTTTTGTCTTTCAAGCATAATTATATATTTAGTTTATATCATTTAATAAGATGATGTATAAATAACACTTTTCTAATATACTGTAACATATTTTTTTTTTTGCATACTTGTATCTTCTTTGAACCATCTTTCCATTATACTCCAAACGTTTCCTACAACTATATTTCCTCTTTTGACCATAAATTTTGTAGATTCTTTGTCCCTATCATTTTCTTTAAATTTGTATCCTTAATATATGAATTTATTAATTGCTTTTTTTCCCTTTCCATTTAAAATCAATCTTTTTTCCTTTGATTTGCTCTTCTAAATTTTAACTTTTAATTTTTCAATAAACCTTATATTTTCACGATATTTATATTTAATTTCTAATATATATTTATATATTATGTAATTTTCTGATACGAATTTCATTAATGATTTTTTAAAGCATTGATTCTTCATCGAAATTTTCCTAATCATAATGATATTTAATTTTATTTCACTTTAATTAAAAAGAAATTTTTTATAGTATTAATCAAATGTACAAGTAAAATTTTTTAGTAAATTTTTCTTTTGAACTGCTAATAACTAATCAGCTATAAATTTGTTACATTAATACATGAATATAATTATAAAAAAAAATATATGGATTATATGTGAACGTTGTTATTTTGTTTTTTAATATGTATCATAATTCCAATAATAACGAGATAGTTATAATACGTTTAAAATATATTATATTTATTAAAAGTCACTGATAATTTTTGAAGACTTTTTCGAGGTAAATATAGAAGTAAATCTTGTTTTTGAACATTCTTTAAGTACGTGCTATCTTTGTTATGTCTACATTGTACACGTCAATTCTTAAATGCAGTGCAGTTAATATAATTACTTGAATATTAAATACTAGTATTTAATAATAAAATAATGTAGTTAAGTTATAATTAAAATTTTCTTTCTATCGAATACATGAATTATCAGATTTTGAATACAACAAACAACAATTTTATAAAAAAATTATATAATCATATGAAGAAATTTCTATATTTTTTATATATTCATAAAACCCATAATCTAAATTTCAAGAAAATTTAGAAATTAAAAAATTATTTATGCACCATATAATCCATTTAAGTTTTTCAACAAAATCATCGACGTAAATTCCTAGCTAATATAATATTTTATATTTGCTTTTAATAATTTTCATGTAATAAATAAACGACTCTTTAATTTTCTCCTTAAATGTATCATATTTTACAATTTCTTATATCTTATCTTAAATAATTCTCTAAGCTGACGAATTTTTTATATAAATATAAATATATTTATTTGTACTTTTAATGTAGAAGTAACGTAATCAATATTTGTTTTAAATTACAATTTAAGAATACACTAATTAAATTATATATTACGTTTAAACTCAAATGCATGCTTTTTGGAGATTTAAAGTCAGTAAACTATATATTCATTGAATATTATTTAGAAATTACATGTCAAAACTCGAATATAATTTATAAATATTTCATCATTAATTATGCATATAATTTTTAAATATTTATATATTCTTATTAAATATATTAATATTAGTAAAACAAATACAATTTTTTATATTATTAAATATTAGTGCATCTTTCGAATAGCATTTTCAGCTTTAATTAATGAACTACTTATAAGTAGTATAAAAGAAACTCACTTATATTATTAGTGATGAAGTCGTTTGCTTATAAATTACAAACTCATTAAAACATTTCTCTATTTATGTACTTAAATAATAGTTCAACTATTCAATCGGTTGACGTTCAATTTTTATTAAATTTTGTTCATTGTGTATTTTTATAATAAAAATGTTTTGACTCTGCAAAAAATATACATGTTTACATTCACGTGTAATGTATATTACTGATTTTAAGTTACTAAAGATAAAATATTATTTATTAGATTCCTTAATCTTGGAAACGATTGATAATATAATTAAGATAGGAGTAGCGCCATTTTATACCTTATTTGGTCAATTTTATTTCATTTTAATAATCATCAGATAAATATTGAATTCTGTAATCCCTATTTTTATAATTAATACAAATTTCAGCACCGCATTAGGGGAAGGTCTACATCATTTGTGTTAAGAGCATATCGATTTAGAAATATTTGCTACACGGCAAATATCAGGTGATGGCGAAAAACCAAAATATAGGCAAATTATGAGCACATCATACATTGCCGCGTGATAAAGATAATAACGATATTATAATTACTTCTCGATATAATTATTCGAAGAGTTGAAACATGTGTTAGGGTAAGGTAAAACAATTATATCAAGCGATAAATCCACAGAGAAGAGTGGATTTCTTTTTTGCCCGCGCTCAACACCTAACAACGATTCGCAAAAAAATCACAAGTTCGCGATCGCTTATTCTCCCATAAAAATTCCCTTATCTTGTACGTGTTTTATCAGTCATAAACAAGAAGCTTAATTGTAGCCATTTCAGTCATAATTATAGTCAGCGCCTGTACAATAGCTTGATATACAATATGTGTTAATAGTGTTTTGTTGCGGTGAACAAGTCTAGCTTTTATTACTGTTAAAACTTGCCGTTCTCAAATATCAAGCAGCCTGCTTAATTAGGAAAATTTGTTTCGTCAAAGCGCGTGCTATTGGCAATACTTAATTATTGGAGGCGCGAGATTTAACTCGAACGATAATTGGGTTTATTCCAGGGGCGCTTATTAATTCTCGGACCGAGGCTTTCTCAAAGTGTGTCGGGTCATGCAACAAGATAAAGCCAATCGAGAGAAGTACACAAAAACAATAAAGCGCCTTGATAGCCGATAGCAGGATCTCGAAAACCGCAGATACACGTGGTGGCTAAAGAATCGTCGGAGCTTGCCGGCAAAAAACGAGGAGAGATCCTAATAAAGGATTCGAGCGAGGATGGGTGTAGTTCGCGGAATTCCATCAGAAGCTTTTGGTACCCCGGCTATCCTTGCATCCCATGGCAAATCTCGGCGTCGTTGCGGTGGTGTCGCGGTCGTCACCACATCGCGGCCATAAAACGCACGAGTTGCCCGCGGAGCGAATAAAAAGCGCACGACCACGTGACGAAGGCCCCTTTTCGTCTTTTTGCATGCGCCCATGTATGTATTGGCGCTTTTAGAATACGATCGATTTATGTCTCCAGGCTATTCTGTATGCGGCCCACGCGAGCTTCGACGAGTCCCTCTCACGTCCATCGCCAGCTAAAAATTACTCTCCCTTGAATACTTTCAAGGTCGCCTCTCCGCCTCGCTCTCTTTCTCTCTCCTGTTCTTTCTTTTTCTTTTGCGCTTTTTTCTTCTATCCCCTCACTTCTGCGTGCTTATAACTTTCTTGTGCGGGTTCTTATAACTTCTTGTGCAGTAGCTCTGAACATTGTTTACGCAGCATTGTAACTTTTATCGCATCATTTTAATACTCCATTAATAATGCTCGTCTCTCTTCTCCATAACAACCGTCGCTTCAAAATCTGACGTAACCTCATCGTTTTCACGAACACCACTTTTAAGATTATTGTTATTATTAACAAACAACTTAATTCATTTTAAGGCATGTCAGCAGTCAACAACTATTCGATGATCGATTTCATTTTGACTTTTATGCTGCCACGGTTTACAATTGTTCGTATTTTTATTTCAATAAAGTATGCGATGGAAAGCACGCGATAACGATATTGTAAAAGTAACCTTCAACAATAGAGACGGCTTACTAATTTTCATCGCTCAAGATTAAAATATGCATTCACCCTTTTAAGATTTTTAATATCCAACTACTGTTGTAGGAATAAGCATTCTATTATTAGAAATTTAATTTACTTAATTACATTTTTAAATATTTTTATTTTTCAACGACAAAAATTTGTTTCTCTTTATTTGATCTTTTGCTGAAAACCTGCCTGTTTTTTCTATTTTAAAAATATATAATTTCTTTCAAATAACGAGGCAAAAAATTTATTTGTTGTTGAGTAATCTAACACGCACAGATTTGTTGTTTTATGAAATGTTCGATCTTTTTATTCTTGCTGCATTTGAATTTTATGTTTAACTTTTATTTTTAGCAACTAATGTGCAATGCACGTTTTTTACGTTTAAAGGTCAGAATAAAATGTACATATAAAAAGTAAAAATGTTAAAAAGTCTTCTCAATTACATCTTATAAATTAAAAGAATGATTTGTTAATTTTCGTATTTAGAATATACTACATTATTTATTACGTATTTATTACATATTAGAGACATTCTATATTTTTTCAAAGCTCACTAAAATATTGCGTCGAGTGTGATCAACGGCTATGATAGAATAACTTTTGATTAAATTATGCGCACACCTTTCTAACTAGTTCATAAGTTGTCGTAAATACGTTAATTATATTATTCGTGGAATAAAACTCAGTATTAACATGGGCATTTATAACTCCGCAGCTACTAGTCTTATAACAACAAACGCTCGAATAAAAAAGTTTTAATTCGATTTACGTGGTATCCAAAGTTCGACTATAGAATCGTGGATAAACAAATAATGGGTTCAGATTTGTATTCGACAGTGTTGAGCGAGTAAGAGAAAAGCCTGAAAGTTCGAAAAAGTCTCCTGGATAATAAGCTGGAAAGAAAAAAGAGAAAGCCAGTCGTGGCTGTTCTCAAATAATCTCTTGGTAATTAAAAAGGCAAACTGGGGATCGCGAAAATTAATCACGTTTCTTTCGATAAAAGCTTCGACGCGTAAAAGTAAGTCAGTAAGTTATCCTGATGCAAAAAACGCATTGGTAGGGTCAAAGGACGAGCGCCGACAAAACGCTCGGTTGATTCGTCGTGATATTCGTCAGGGCCGTCCCCGACATTCTTCCGCGCAGACGCGCGATGATGAGCTGCGCAAGGTCGTCCCGTGTTGCGCCTCGCGTTTGAATTGGACTGCCGCGCGGCTTTGCTCTCTTCCACTTTCGGGCAGCACCACCCCGAGCTAATCGATGGAAATAAATGCACTCGGAGACTCCAACTGGTGGTCCTCGAATTCCCGCGTTTCCTCTCCAGCTCGTAACCAACATTTAGTCAAAACATCAGCGTTCTTTTCAATCTCGAAAGATTTAAAAGCCATTAAACCGTTTTCTCCAGTCAGAGACGGTACTGGCGTCTTTTTTGCGACAAACAAAGGAAGCGAAAATCTAATTTCACATTGTACGAAAGCTCGAGTAAGAACAAGAAACGCTCGTCAACATTTTCATGAATTTTCGAAGTATAGGTAAGCAATAATAACTTTTCGCTCTAAACGACGCCGCGCTGCGTGATCACTAGTCTCGCCATTCTTACCTAGCACTGCTTTTATTCTTAAACGTAACATGGATGGATACAGCTGTCTCGAGGGCAATATTTACTTGTAATTCTGCGACTCCGTTTAGCGATTTGCAACTTCCCGGGAATTGAGCTGCAGGGATCGCGCGATTCCGCGTAACCTTTTGCAGCTGATCGTCTCGACTCTTAAATCTTAACCTAAATCGAAAGCGATTCGGTCCGTAAATGTACACGCATGTGCATGTTTGTATACAAAGAAGCGAGTTTTTGGGGGGAGGCGGGAAGCTGTCGGTGCTCGCTTCTGCTCGAGGAAGCGCTAGCGAAAAGAAAGAGCGAAAGGCTCGCAGTCGCGGGGCTTATCTTAGGCGCCGTCGTTTTTCGTCGGCTTAGGCGGGTGTGTGTGTGTGTGTGTGTGTGTGCGCGCGCGAGGGAAGAACGAAATTCACCGTCGGGCCGAAAAACAAAGCCATGGTATTGAACTGCGCGCCGTAAAACCAGTCGACGGATCGGCAATAAAGCCGGAGCCGTCGGGAAAGAAGAGGGGGAGAGGAAAAAAGACGAAGAAAAGGGTGCATCGCGGAGGAGCAACCCGTTAAAGGCCCAGAGAGTCCTTTGTCGTTGCTGCGAGGGAGCCTGCGCGAAAAGGAGAAGCGCACGGATTCCTGGCCGAAGGATGGACGCCGCCGCAACTGACCCCCACCTCCGTTCCCGGGACAGGAATAGCCGGGGTGACGTAAGCACATCCTGGCCGCTCTCGACTGGTCAGCGCGGCCCAGTGGCGTAAGATGCCGAGGGGCGAGGGGCATAGGCTTAGTCGCACCCGGGGAGGTGAGCGCAGGAGCCGACACCGAATGTCTGAGTGTCTCTGACCTCGCGAGGACGCGGTTTATCCTGACCCCTTCGCGAAATCCTTTTTTGTGGATTTGTTGACGAGCACTCGAAAATAGCTAGGAACAAAAATACTGCTGCTGGGGCGGGGGGAGGGGCCATTTTTCTCTTTGTTTCTCTTGTTTCTATTCTCTTATTTCGTTTTTTTCCTCGGACTCGATGAAATAATGCGTCATCTTAGTAAGTCGGGCGGGCAGCGCTTTCGAAAGGAAAGATTCTATATGTTGGTTTTAGCACTCTTACTTTTTAAATTCGATGGTTGCGTTCGCTCAAACAAAAAGACAACAGAGAGTAAGAGGTGTGAGCTTAACGTATACGTAAATAACGCTAATCCTGATACATATTGATATTTTATATTTTCGAGCGTTTCAATAAAGAAATGATTATTTACATCGCGGAACTTTTATTAAGCCCAGCGAAAAGTATCGGTGGGAGGAAACGAAACAAAAGCTGACATTTCAAAATTAAATTATGCACACGTATAAAGCATATAGCACAGCGTACAGCACACGTTGTCATAAAGTTGTTTATGTAACAACCATTCATAAAGTAACGAAATTTGAATAAATCCGAACGGCGATAAACTGACTGAAAAGTAAGTAGGAAAAATTAAATTTACGAAATTTCGTTAAGTGTCGGAAAATTATTAAGATCTTTTTTAGTGCCATGTAATTTAAAAGTTAGATTATTAAAGTAATAACGTATTCCTGTAAAGACGTCAACGCAAATTCTTACTAAATGCCAGCAAACAATATTTAGGGAATTTAGCGATCGTAAGCTAAGATAACTTCATTACATTTCGCCTAATATTTCGACGGTAATTTACCGACACCAAAAAATATTCCGCAAGTTAAAAAAGTTTAAGTAGAGGAATAAAATGAACTAAATTTAACGCAGATAAAATATAATTGAATTCTTTAGATGAAAAGAATGTAAAGTGAAAAAAGGGAATTTTTTTGTATTAACGAAGCGATAACTTTCCAATTCATGACGTAAGTCCAATGCTTAAAATAATATGAATTATGATAATGTAATTGACTAGTTTCTTATATTAATAAGACTCTACTTTTACTGATTTATCTTTTCACGTTAAAAAAAATTATTTATAAACATATAAGCACCTTTTTTAATGTAAAACTTTCTTTAATTTAATTATCTTTTTATAAATTAACGTGTAATTTAATATAAAAAATGAATTTACTGTTTGAAGGTTCAATATCAATATTTCATATAATATTGCACATGCAGAATGAAAAAAGTATTGAAGTATGTACATAAACAGAAAAAATGTTAAAATTGAAGAAAGATGAAAAATGTTTTATTTAATTTCGAAACATTTTGTGATCGTAAAATAGATATATTTTTCTTGATATTTTAATTTCTTTTTTTGAATACTTTAACATTTATTTTAGAAAATTTTTATGAACACCCGGAAAATAAAATAAAATTAGTCGAATTGTGTTCTCATTTGCATTATAATAATGTTAATTTTATCATTTACATTAATACTTTTGAATAACACGATTATCAAAAAAGTATTATATTTTCTAATTATTTCAATCTGTTTATTCATCTATTTTGTAATGATTTCAATTATTAATGGTTAAATTAAAAGGATAAATAATGTTAAGGTTTAATCGAAGTATCAATTACAAATGAATATTTTATTTTATTGAAACGTTTAGGTTTTCGTACTTAATAGAGTTATGATACTGATATTTATAAATTTATAACTTGCATAAAAAAATAATATTCTTTAATAAATACTTAATTTGTGACTTATTTGATCAAGAACATACATTGAAAAATTCTCGGGTACGTAAAAAATACGACTGCACAATACAATCAACGACAATGTACCAACCAATTCTTTTATCCGATTATTTAATAAAAAAATTGAAATTATTTAGTTAATACAAACTATTTCGTGTTCAATTAAAATAAAAATATGATTCGAACTTGTATAAGTAAAAAAAAAATAATTGTATAATTAAAAATATCGCATAGCAATAATAATTTATGAAAATTTGTAATAAAATTATAATTGAATAGAAGAAAAAATTCTAAAAAGAAATCAAAGAAGCAAATTTGTATTTAATTATATTCAGAGTATTAAACCAAGATTTTATTATAGACAATATTCATTCAAGCATAAATAATAAAAATAAAAGTACTTATATTTTTGGAGCACCTTCATTTCCATTTTAAATTTATTTCGTAACAGTTCCATCAGTGACATAACATAAAAATATACATTTATACTGCGATAAATATTTATAAATATCTAACTTCAAAATAGTAAAATTTATATATCTAATCTTTAAAAACTTTCACAGATATCAAAATTAGCACAAAGATATGTATTGATGTTATTTATTTATTGTCATGAATTGTTTAAGATTATGTAGTTAACTTTATATTATCATAAAGCATTTTAATTTAATGAAAGTTGTAAAACTTTTCGTTTAAAGAATTTTATAAATATTAACTATTTATTTAAAATATTTAAATTAAAGCTTTAAAATTAACGTGGACTTAGATCACAGTTATTTGCGGTCACCTTTCGGTATTCATGTTTTTATACTACAAAATGACTGAGAAACTTCAGCAACAGTTTTTTAAATATTGTCGTTTTATTTTTTAATAACGATAAATCGGTGGAATGAGATTATATTATCGGAAATGTGATAAAAAAAAAAAATAGCCAATTTACGTGTAATGAGTAATTTTCGCGTGATAAAATGCGATAAAAATTTGGCATTAACTTGATATTTACAAATAATGTAAAGCGTGTTTGCATAACGCATAAAAAATCTATAACTTTTACTCTTTGATTAAATAAAGGTCGTAAACGAATGTAGGAGAAATTATAAAATTTGTTTTTTTAACGTTAACTAATCTCAAAAAAGTCGTACAATCCTCGGTTACAATTCATCGGTTTATATAATTGTATTATATTACAGTATGATGACACTGTTTTGTCAATGCTAACACGAATCAGGCGTTGCAGTGAATTCGATTAGCCTAAATTGCGACAATTATTTTTCAAACTAATAAAAGTCTGATCTAGAATGACTGGCGGTGCGAAAAAAGCGTAACAACAGCCGATTAGAGCGAGGCCTACGCGCAATGCAGATCTGAGCAATTGGAAAGTGATCGCGGGAGAGAGAGAGACGGAGAGAGAATATTTACGATGACCCACAGGCGCCAGTGATTCAAAAAACGACGTGCCAGGCTACCGAGCGGCGCGCGATACAACGATACACCGATTACGGGATTTCGCTCGGTAGCGCTCAGATCGCGTTATGTAGCTAATTACGTGGGCAGCGCTGCGTTTGGCCTTCGAAGTCCTTCGCGGGATAAAAGTGAAAAGCGACGCGCGTGGGCCGAACGTGGGTGGACCGGAGACTGGCCCCCGCCCTCGCGCTCTCCGGGTCTGCTCTTCTCGTTTCGCTAAATTATGCGCGCCCAAGACCGCATGTCCATATCGCGCGTGCAACCAGAGGATGAGAATGCGGCCTGGCGATCGACATTCGAAGAGGCGGCACCGAGACGTAGCGCCGTTGCACAAGACGATAATCGGTCGATATTCCGTTTTTGCGCTCTTTCCTCGATTGATTTTTTCAAAGATGCGTTCGTTCGACTTTAGACTAGAATGCAACTGCTCTTTTTTTAAGGCGTGTGAGTTATCCAGCTGTAGACGAATGAATATTCAACTAGTTTGAAGGAGGAAAGGGTGACTCATTGTTTTGCTCAAGGATAGAACGAGTTTTTGAGCAATCCCAACTTGTACGAGTTGGATTAGATTTTTCATAATGACGAGATACACAAAACGCCATTATTCTCGCGCACGATGGTTGGGATGGAATATTGGCTTTGCCGAGAGGAGAAAATGCAACTTTTTTTTTAACAATTTGAGCTTTATATTTTTAAATTAATACTTAATTTTTTTAATTAATACAAATCTCCTGTGTTAAATTAGCCTTAATGAAAAATACGAGAATCTTCTCTGTTCACGCTTTATTTTCATTCTTTTTCCCTTTGCGCAACTCTTTCTTTTTCAATTTCTCGGCTTCGTCGTGAATGCGTCTTTTTTTACGTAGCAGCCAAATAGCTTTCGCTCTGTCTTCTCGGCCTTTTATCATACTTTTGTACAGCTTTCGGTGTTTATTCTTAACCAATTTTTCTCGCAAACGATATTCCTGTTTCTCCTGACGACTTTTTTCCCAAGGATCTTCCTCCACTATTTCGCCACTCTTCACCTTCATCTTCTTTTTCTGCAATAAAATATTCTTTTGTTAAACGAATGTAAAAATTGATGGTTTAGAGCTAGCAATTGAATTATTTACGAATGAGCGTTAAATTTATTAAAAATTTAGTGGCTACAATATGAAATTCTAATTTTTAAATATTTTTCAAACAAATTCTGCCCTATTTACGTTGCTGTGCTAATCTTTTGGCAAAATAGGTCCAAATCACAAAATATGTGCAAAAATATTGTCTTCAAAATTTTGATATTCAAATTTTTTTTCCTGAAATTTTACTTATCATTTATCTATGAAATACATCACTATCTCTTTTTAAATATTTACTAAAATATACAATATTCATTTGTAATTCAGTAATTAAATCAAGAATAAAAAGAATTCGAATTATAAAAATTGAATAGTAGCTTCATTTATTATCATTCTTTAGTTTTGCTACTTATTAAAATTGGTATTTCGTATATTTATTTCTGGGGGCATGTTTACATGTGCCCATGCACGTGTATAAGTGTCCAAGTTTGTTCATACAAAAGCAAGTTGCGGATTCGCGATCTTTAATACGGACACATAGACTTCGAATAAGATAAAAATATTGAAACCGTGAAAAGTGACCCACGATTTCCTCAGAAATAGAAAAACAAAATTGCGCAAGACACATTAAAAAAATTCAATTAGAAAGTAAGTAAAGCAAATGATGCTTTAATTCGTTAGATAAATATCGAAATAAACGAAAGACACTTTTGAAACTGAAATTTAAACTAAACTTTTAAAGAACAAATCGCTTCATTGAAATCCACGAAAAAACTAAATATATTATTAAACAAAAAATTATATTTATTAAATATTTCTATACCGACATAAAATTTTGCTTGCATTCAATTTAATGACAATAATACTTTATGAATAATAACTGTATAAAATTAATTTTATAAATATTTTATTTTGAGTAAAAATAATTTTCTACCAAAATATATATTGAATTATATTGCTTTGAACAAGACACATGTACATAATTTATAAATATTATTTTTAAAAGCATCATAAAAAGCATATAATACAATCATTATAAAACTTAATGTTTAAGAATTTAATTAATTTAAGAAATTATAAATTAATAAAAAAATATGATAAATGAAATTCAATTTCTCAATATACCTTACTTATAATTTCATTCAATTTTAATTTGCCTTAAATATATTAATCTTATTTGCTCAAATAAATAAAATATTCAATAACACAGTTTTTCATATTATTGTTCAAAAGATTTTAAGCTTTTAATTGAGAGGTTAAATGCTTAAATAAACAAGTAATTAAATTAATATGTAATAATTATTTTTAAAAATTTTAAAAGAAAATTAACGATATACGTTCTTTTCATAATCGCAGAACCAAATGAACTAACCGTTTCTATCTATAAATTATAAGAAAACTATTTGAAAAATATAAAATAATTAAATTTGATATTTTGCAACAGCTATTAAAGATTTTATTACTGTGAAATGAACTCATTATAAATAATCCTTATTGATGAGATTAACATGATTTATAATTCTATATTAGAATATAAAATGAAAATGTACCTTGTTTAATCTTTCTTTTTCATCCGTGTCTTCTATACTAGTTTTTTTAGATTTTTCTTTATCGTTTACAATTGAAATTTCGCTTTCTTCGTTACTTTCTTCTAGTTCGTCCTCGCTTACGTTATCCTCTATCTCCTTATCTACATCATTTTCATCATTTTCATCTTCCGTATTTTCTTCAGATTCCTTTTCATTGTTTGAATCTTCAGATTCCTTTTCATCTTCTGATTGTTCATCCAAATCTTCATCAATTTCTAAACAATCAAATAATTATATCAATAATTGAAAAATTATTAATATTTTACATATAAACTAATAAAACAATTTTTAATACAATTTATTATGAAAATCCATACCATAATCGAACTTATATTCGGGATCCATTAAAGCTTTCTCTTCTGGTGGGATATATGTTTGGTCGCGGCGAGGATCTGAAAATGGTGAAAGATGTGGAGGCAGTGTGGAACCCATTAAATACTTTTCAATGGGTAGAAGCTCGCGAGCATTCACGGAATCGAAAATCCATTGTGGTTGTATATAATATCTGTTAAATATAAAAACAATTTAAGTCAATGAAGAAACTGTAGATCAAGTGACTCATTCAAAATAAAATACAAAATTTGATACTTTCTATTTAAACTCACCCTATATTAAAAAAAAAAGTATTTAACATTGTATATAATATTGAAAAAATATTGAAAAAAATAAAAGTTTTTTAATAGCTATCTTGAACTTTTTAATGTTTTAAAAAGAATTTCGATATTGTATTAATAAGATTTAAATTTTTAATGTATCAAAAATTTACCAATGACTAAAAAATATTTTTTAAATTTTTTGAACAAAAAAAGAAATCAAAAGTAATTACACATAAAAAATTGAAACAACGTAACAATGTAGACATTAAAAAAAAAATTAAATGAGAAAATTATTTAATCTTCAATATTCAAAAAATATACATATTTAATAGAATGCACTTTTTTATACTTAAATTTTTTAAAATCAAGTTTTTTAAAAACTCAAAACTTATTAAAATACTAAAAAATCAATTACACTAAATAAACTAAATTAAATTGTGAATTTCAATGTAAATTAGAGAATCTAAAATATTTTTTATAATACGAACTGTTTCATGTATTATTAATTAAATATAAAAAAAAGTATTTTAATAACCACAAATAAACACTCTTGAAAGGATATATTGTAACTTTTAAGATTTACTATATAAATCGATATAAGATATATTTAAAATTTAAATTATCTGAAGTTATTAATTATTTTAGAATATTATTATTAATTGTTGATATCATTGATAAAAAAATAATAAGAAATGAAATTTATACGCTTTTTAAAAAACTTCATTAATAAACATCATATAAACATACTTATATTAAGTTTATATTTTTCAAGATATTAAAAATACATTTGGTATATCACTGTATATATTATTTCATTTTTAACTCACATTATTTGAAAACATTTTATATAAAATTAAAAAACTCGAATTTTATAAATCCATATATCAAATTTTAGCAAAGATAAAGAATAAAACTTTTTAAATACATTAGATAGTAATGATTAAAAATAATTAATATGCAATAAAAAAGTTGTTTAAAAAATATTATATCCCCTAAATTATGGTAATTATTCCATAAAATAAAAAATAATTTAGAACAATATCAAATATAAGTAAAACTTTAAGAAATATTCTGTTTTTATAGTTGGAATGTTGAAATTTATTTAATTTTTGCATTTAATTGCACATATTATTTATTTATAAAAAACTAATGTTATAGTTTTTTATTTTTGAAGAGTAAGTTTTTTTGAAAAAGTATAATTTTTAATGTATATATATCTTTGGACGAAAAATGGTATTTTTCTTTCAACTTTTACATGTAATTTTTAATATTACTCTATTCTAAATGAAAAATGAGAAATATTTTTAAATAGAATATTATTTAATGTTCTTTAAATAGAAATTTTAAAAATAAACTCGTAAGGAAATAATATTTTTACCTAGAAATATATTGTTTATCCATACTTGGTCTGTCAACAATCTGATGAGTTATAGTCTCGTCATTTTCATCAAAAGTCGAACCGACAAATAATAATTTATCCCATGAAACTTCTCCTCCGAAACATCGAATTATAAAAACTAGAGGTTCTCTTGGTACTTCTCGATTTAAAAAAATTTTTAACCCATTAAAAAGAGTTTTCAATTTTTTAATTTTTGCATGTTCAATTTTGGCTTCTTCAATTTTTGCAGCATCAGTTTCCTAAAATATAATTTGCATATATTTTAATCAAAGTAAATATATTTGATTTCATATTAATAATAAAAATATAGTAACATTTGTAAAAGTATCTATTTCTATTTCCTCTTCGTCATTTTGTGCCGCAGAATTTAAATTAACTAATGGAATATTAAGAGCACTTATCCTTTCAGATACAAATGCTTGTTCATCTACAAGTGCCTTATCAGTAATACCTAATTAATAATAAAATTTTATATTATAAATATTTTTACTGAAATTTTTTATTAAATTTTATAAAACAAAAATAAGTTATTTAAAAATACATTAAATTAGTTTAATACTTACTTGTATCATTGAATTTTGGAGGATAAAAAAGATTTAATGTATGATAAAGTCTAAAGTTTACAAATCCAAGCATAGTAATATAAAATTCAACAAATATAGACATCAATTTGAAATCTACTTCAGATTTTTTTTGAGGCTCAAAACCAAAGTGGTGTGGCACAATCCATGTGATGGTTTGACCTTTTATTTCTGCTTGGTAATAATATCCTTTAATTGAAATAAATACTTTACGTAAAGCTTTTGCGGCTATAACAGCATGCATAAATTCTACAGTGAGTCTGCGACAAAGTATGCCATGATCTCTAGGTATGTGTGGAATAGATGGAAAAGTACTAAATAAGAAGCATAAAGTAAGACAGTCGTCTAAATCTTTTAATGCATCTATAAATGTAGGATATCTTTCTTTGACAATATGATCAAGTTTTATTAATGGATGTTTTTTCAAATATCTTCTCATTTCTTTAAATTCTCGCAATGCTTTTGCTCTGCTAACTTTTCGAGCAAATATCTACAAGGTAAAAAATAAAAAATCATAATTATAATTCATAAAATTTAGTATAATTCTTAATTATTTAAAAATAAAAAAACATACTTTACGATCTCTTAATTTCCATATAATTGGTTCATGCATTAAAAACTGTATGTCTTTTTTATGATAAAGTATCTTGATACGAGTATCTCCCTTTTGCGCTCTTTTGCGATTCCGAGGTTCTCTCGGATATATTCCTTTTAAAATACATAATCTGCGAAATTCATTTAAAGAAAGTTGCAATTTCTTTAATGCTTGTTTCCTTGTCATAAATTGCACTGCTTCTCCAGATTCATACTAAAACAAAATATTTTTTAAAGAATTTATTTTTATTTATTTAGAAATTAAAACCAATATTTTGGTATTAATGCGATTAAATAAAAATTTTTTGTTCCAAATCCACGTAAATACCCATATATACATAACCTCATTTTACTGCTGTTTGCAATTTGTTCATATATTACCTTCTTTTTGCCGATGACCACCATTTTTTGTATTATTAGTTGTTACTTTGATTGCAAGAATTTATAAAAAATACTATATTAAATTAAATTATTCAATATTCGTTGTAAAAGTTAAAGTCTGTATGGACATGATGTTGATGCATAACAAGCACGTGTTATTATCAATTCTTAAAAGGCTTGCACTTCCTACAGTTATCAACAGCTGATAATATGATGTAATAAATAAGTGTAAGCTACACTGATTACCATTAATCAATAAATAATCGATTGAGAGTTCTTTGACCGATATAGCATAACTGTGCGCACGTTGTTAATGCAACAGGCCATATGCACGCGGTTTGAGCTTCACATGCCTCATTCCATTATAAATGAACGCGGCGGTAAGTTTGATCAATTGTGATACCGCAGGATCATTTCTTATGCACAAAAGAACAGAAAGAGGGGAAAGCCGAGATATTACCTAAAGTGACGAATAACAATAGATACAAGGATTAATATCTGAATCGGCGACTTTGGTAAAAACAAATTTACAGTATACAAAAAATATTTATAATTGAAAGGTGTGATATGCTTTTTCCCCACTTTATCGTTATATCTAAAATATGACAGTATTCAGAAGGGTGCAATGCCGAGCTATCAAACGGAAAAGAAATTAGAACTCAACACTATGTTCACAGAATCGCCGAAAAATTCCTTGTACTAAGTAAGTTAATTAAATTTAACTCCGCTGAAAGCGCAAATGGTAAGCGAGTTTCATCTAACGGTGGCGCCTAGAAACATGAAAGAGAGCTCGTGTAGTAAAGACGATCTCAAAATAAAACAACTCGATCTGTAATTTATTATTATTAAATTATGGAAACAGATGATTTAATAAAACGTTTCGACGAAAAGATAAAATGGGGTTGGCATATGATAGAACAATTAAATGTTGTAGAGAAAGTTGAAGGTGTTGACAAACTTATTCGAAAAATTCAACAAGAAATCAAATTTTTAAAAAAGGTAATAAATTTTTTAATTTAAAAGGATTAACAATTTTTAACAAAAAAAGTTTAATAATATTAATGTTTTGTAAGGTACGCTCTACTGGAAACGTAAAAAAAGAACATCTTCAGAGTACAAATTTAATTCATCTGAATGCAATTGTTAAGCGATTATTATCTGCAAAGGCACCTATTAGTGTTCTAAAGCCCTTCAAATATCAAACTTCAAAATTAGAAGTTGATATTGTTTGCGATGGTGGATCAAGCTGGGTTAAAGTTATTGCTCGGAATGCAAGAGCTCTCACTCTTATTTCTGATGGTGATGCTGAATATGGTCAAAAATCAGTTTTTGATCAAGCTAAATCTTATATAAAATGTGCTAAGAAACATCCGCATATGTACAATCCTCCAAATGTTATTTTTTATTTTGCACGTGGTATAGAAAAACCATTAGCACTTAAATTAGAAAATTTATTGGGTATTGGAATTGAAGGAGAGAAGATAGATGTAGTTGAAAATGAAGATGATATTATGGATGGTAAGAATATGTTCAATTTTAATTACATTTTATTCATAAATTTTGATAATTATTATTCTTGATTTATTTTTAGATAAATTTGTATATTCTGAATCTAAATCTAACTATGCAAATGTTACTAATGTTAATATCTGTAAATTAGAAAAATTGAGTATAAATAATTCAACTGATATAACAACACTTAATTTGGATGTTTCAACATTACTTGCTTATGTAACAAATATGACAAATGGTCATGCCAATTTTGTATACATAGAACCATTACTTACTCTACAAGCAGAGTGGGAACGATGTCGCCCTATAAGACTAGTATTAGATAAATTATTTGAAAACAAGCAACTTGTTGTATGTCAAACTGCATATGACAATTTTATTAATATTATAAATTTAATTGGTGGTGCTAATGAGAAAAGGCGAGCGTGTGAATTAAGGTATAGAATTAAAGTTGTTGAAGATATACCTAAAGGAAGAATAATGGATTTAAACCTTATTGGTAAAATAAAATTGCGATCGAGGCTAGTTTTTGCAACTGGAGAAAATTTAAAAAGTATAACAGTTTCTGCTAATGAAGGATTTGTCCGAGCAGCTAGAATGCAGGTATAAAATATAAAATAATGCTCTTAATTTAACAATGAATATAAATTGGTAAAATAATATACAACATATTTTTTTTATTAGGGAATTGAATGCATGGTTTTCATCCATGAACCACGTTCATTATCAGAAATGAAAGAAGTTAATGGTAAACAAATTGAATTACCTTGACACATGTTAGCAATGACAAATCAGATACACTGTACATTTCATAAATTCATAATTTATTGCAACGACTATTTATTTAAAAAGTTTTTATACAGGTATTGATTAGTCTATTTAAAGATTATTAAATTTGAAACTCTTCAATATTGCATATTTTTCAATTTTCATCTATTAAATATTGAATATTTTTTTATTAAAACTCTTAACGTTGATGTATTAAGTTGATTATTCATTGCATCTGAAGAAAAGTGTTTTATTTGATTGATTTTATAAATTCTTTTCGAATTCTGAAATAAAATAATAATTTATTGAACGAACACGTCGAAAAGGAATGGAAAGAGCAGACAATGTAACAGAGGTAGCCAAGCACCTGAGATATAATTTTGAAAATTCGGATTTCTTTTTCTGGCGCGAGCGATGAACTTTATCGACTCTGCATCGTCGCCCAATTCCTTGTGACATTTGGCACTATTTAGAAGGGCTTTAATATTGTTTCTGTTAACCTTTAACGCCCATTCGCAATCGTGAAGTGCCTTCTCGAAGAGACCAAGTTTCATGTAGGAAATAGCTCGGTTATTCCAGAGCAGCGCGGAGTCCTTTCTTTGCTCTACAGCTTTCGAGAAATACGTGATCGCTTTTTCGTAATTGCCTTGTTTAAAGGCGCTGTTTCCTATTCGTTTGTAAGTCTCGGCACGTTCGTTACGAACCTTTCTGTCTTCGGCACGAGCCTGAGCATCTTTTTCAACGCTCCGTTTGAAAGACTCTGGTTCATTTTATTCAAAAAGTTCCATTATTTATTAAAAATAAAAACCCACTTGTTGCTCTTTATAATCTTTTATAATTATTGTTGGATTGTACGATTTGTAATTTTTGTATATTTCCTTTGTAAAATTTACTATGTATACATCGATATAAGATATATTTAAAGATTAAATTATCTGAAGTTATTGATTATTTTAGAATATTATTATTAATTTTGATATCATTAATAAAAAAAAAATAAGAAATGCAATTTATACGCTTTTTAAAAAACTTCATTAATAAACATTTTATAAACATACCTTTATTAAATTTGTATTTTTTAAGATATTAAAAATATAGTATATTTGGTATATTATTGTGTCTTACTTCATTTTTAACCCACATCATTCGAAAATATTTTATATAAAATTAAACTCGATTATTGTTAATTATATAAAAATACACTATATATATATATAAATTTTTTATGAAAATAAGCTTTTTGTAAAATCATTTAAATAAAATACCCCTTGTAACTCATAAAATATCAATTATGATTAGAAAAAATATATAATATTAACAATAATAATACACACTCGTTTCAGGAAAATAAATGTATGTAAAGAATTAATTATACCTTGAGACATTGTACTTGGATCTAAATCTTCTGATGAGTATTTGTTTATAATAGTTCGATTTGTTTTTATTTTTACTTCAGCATTTTCTGAAATTTCATTTTTTGTTTTACCCCCTAAAACTTCATCAGCTAATAACATTCCACATTCTTGTTCTGTGACATTAGTAGATGTAAGTTTTTTTACAATTTTATCTAAAACATTAAAAGCCATTGTTGAAGAATAGTCTTTTTTAATTGTATAAATACGTACCAACTTCGGTAACCCGGTGCATAAAATTATTAAACTCTTCTTCCGTTGATTTCCTATTTGAATCATATTGCGAAAAACATTTGTCCTTCGCGAATTTAGCAATATCATCCATTTATTAATGATTAAAAAAACTTTTTTGTAATAAAAATAAAAGCTTTTGAAGTATTAATAAGTCTAAGATTTTTTTAACTTATTTACTTGTTAATGATATTACCATGGACACGTGCATGGTTTATAAATTTGTGTGCGTTAGAAATACATATAGTGAATACTTTTTCGTTTCGAATTAAATGTCAATATCGTGTAAAAATACAGTATTTTCTAACATTAATAAATTAATATAAGCAAAAAGTGTTCATTAAAGTATAATTAACATTTCATAATATGCAGTTAGAAAAAAACTATATAAAATTCGTAGACAAAAAAGTTATAAAATGCATAGAGTAATATTATTATAAGAATTCAATAATTAAACAAGTTTTATATATCCGTACATATTTTTAATTATATAAATGAAATTCGAAAAAATTTGCAATAGTAAACTTGAATTACAATATTCTTATATTATTTATGTCAATCTTAATATAATGTATAATTAAATATTAATATGAGTAAGACAGTTATAAAATAAAAAATTAAACAGTATAATCATGACTAATTTACTAATTGACAGTATAAATTACTTTTTATATTTAATAGCGTAATTATAAATGCAACGGTTACTGTATTACTAGAGTCATAAATGCTTATGCGATACAGAATAAAAAAAGGCTTAGTAAATTAATAGAAACCATTATTTAATTTCAAATTATGTTTATTTATGTATCATCAATCGGTAAATAAATTTTCTACACAAGAAATTTAGTAAATCAGTTTTGTAGTTTCGTAAAAGTTAGTTAACAGTCACGTAGGCATACATTGGAAACAAACTTAAAATCATGTACACATACATTGAAAATGCGCCGATGGCGTCATAAGAGAGACAAAGAGAGGAAGGGCAACAAAAAGGAGGGGAAAGTTGCCTTTACTGTGGCTCCAGTTGAAGTGTATGCACCAACTACGACCTCTGCATCAGTACGTTGTAAGCCTCGATCGCGTTGTCATATGCATTTGTTGGTTAGTCGTGATTCACTCATTCGCTTCGAATTTTCTTACCATTTTTCTTTTATTTTTGTATTATCGCAGTTTGCTCGCATCATCGGTGAGTGACGACGATTGAGAACTAGAAATTTGTGAGGTGCGCGCGCGTTTAAACTCCGTACGAATTTAGAAGTGCCGATTGGGAAACGTTAAACCATAACGAAGAAAACAAAGGCAAACTCAAAATAACACAACGTCTAATCGAGAAAGGAAGAAAGTACATATTGCAGCGGACGACCGTAGGGAAAGAAGTAAAAGGAATCGTATAGCATGGCGGACGACGGGCAAGAAAACGACACGAGCAACGGCGACGTACCCGAGATCGAGCTCATTATCAAGGTAAAAAGCGTTAACGAGGATCAAGCCGATAATAAGTCACAGAGTTACTTCCTCGGTGTGCGATCATTGTATATACGCACGACTCTGGTGTATTTCACTTCCGCTTCGCGCGTGTAACCAAATGCCTCGTCAACTGAAAAAGAAAGAGAGAAACAGAGAGATAGAAAGAACCGCCAAGAAATGGGCGTGGAAACAACTGGATAGTCTTTTCCTTTGACTGCAATATCTCACATCTGCTCTTAAGTCTTTTAAGTTTTTCTTTTTGCTTACAACTGCACTTTTTCCCGTGAAACATTTCTCTTTTCTATGATAGCCTTTACCCTCTCTTTTTCTCTCTCTTCCTCGATATTGAAACCTGATATTCTACGGTTTGATTACATCTGTGATCTAGGTATCGTATATATAGTAAAAGTTAGTTTGCAATTGTTTCATTTATACTCTATGTCAAAAACATTTGTATAATAGAACAAGGTTATAAGACTAGTTTGAAGGTTATGTTCCTTTCATGTATTGAATTAACGTTTAAAAAATAAATTTTGAACAAATAAAGCATAAAATATTATTAATTTAGTAAATAAAAACTAATTATGTTTAAACAAGGTATTAATTCTTTTCAGAATAATAAAGTTTTAGTGATAATTTTAGGAGGAAATAAATGTAATATTAGCGTAAAATTTCTTCATATAAGTTTATATGTTAACTTAATTGTGTAAATATTGACTGATAAAATAACACTAATTTAATATTGTTTAAATTTCACGCGACCAGATTTTTTTTTAAATGCCGAATCTATCGTATTATAAAGGTATCGCGTACAATTTTTGTTTTTCTAAGATTCAAAAATTGACGATGAAAATAATTTTTAACCAAGCATCGCGTAATTATCGCACAAACTATTAATGGTTCACATAATTTCTTTAGGAATCTTATGCTCAAATTTATTGAAGCTCTCCCCCATCAAGAGATGACATTTTCACATATTGCTCTCATTGAAGATTTCATACGATTAATCCCTATAAATATCTCAAAAGAAAAACAAAAAACCGGACTAGTTTTAAGATTAGAAACTGTGGGAAGGAAAAAGATGAAACGGTGAAGCGACGTTGCCGAAATGTAACAACCGTTTTGCGTCTTCTCTAGGACTTTCGTGTGCTTTTGTTGCAAAAATAAAATTAAAATATAGACATTATTAAACGCAATTGAAAATTAACGAAGAATTGATTAAATTGCTTTTTCTTAAAATATTATAGTTGTAAGCTTGTGTGGGTGTTATATTAGTTGATTTAATAAATGACATAATTCAAAAGGTATGCGAATAAACTCTGTGTCAATTCACTCCAGATGACATACAACGATTTCTCTTTCTACAGATATTATAGATAGACCTCAGCTATGAAAATAAAAGTAGCTTTGATAATAAACGCGCACAACGTATTCGATAGATAAAACCACGTTGGAAAAGCAAGTAAATCGTAAATTATTCCCGTTTTCTTAAGATATTATTCTAGAACGCCTTTCTCGCGTTCCTTTTATTCCACTAGGCATTGTCGTTAGAAAAATGATCATCGAAGAGAGAAAGGTTTTCACCGACAAATTGTAAATTTTTCGTATGTTGAAAGGCATTAGAATCCCTGATGCAGCGCGCAGTTGAAAAGAAAAATGCGATAAACCGTGGCACCATGATAAAATTCAATAAAAATGTTGGCCGAGCTGCTCCCACTTTTCGAGTTAGACATACGGTGGTATTGTGCGCACGTACGTGTTATCCGGCTTGAGGCGAAAAGGGACCTTCCACATGCTCCTTGTTTTTTTTTAATTTTCGCACTCGACTTAGCTCCCTCGTACTAACGGCGGCTGCACCGTCTGCGTGTCAACTGTTTTTGTTTTTATTTCGAGCGCACCGGCAAGTAAGCGCGGGAGGAGAGAGGAGCTGCGTATTTCTAGATGTTTTATTCGGACACGCGACTTGCGGTCGACGGCCATTCAAAAGGCAGCATCTAGGTGCACGATTATGAGCTTTTTGTAAAATCAATTTAATCTCGTTAAAGCTCGGAGTTCGACGTGCGCAAAGGCGAGGGTCCGCTCGGTGCCGCGAAGCTAAATGTCAACTTCCTGCAAAACGAAAGGAAGTTGCGAGCGACTTTTTTCGAGACTCCGTAAAAATATGGGTTTTTGTAACGGAACAGCTGCAGTGGTAGTGGCAGCGGCGAGTCTCGAACTAGTTTTGAGTTTTTAAACGACCTGGACATTTGTCGACGTTTAATGTTGTGAAAATCTATTTTAACACTGTGGTAAAAAATAACATTGCATAAAGAACGTCTTTCATTGCAATCTATTTAAGAAGCAAGAACTTTTAATAGCTAATAGTTAAAATACTAATTTGACACGGCAAATTTCACATCTAATAAACGCTTGCTTAGTTTTCCACAAAAATTAATAAATTTCATATTGTAACAAGATTTAAAGCAGCACCTCTCCAAGCTATGTATTTATTTCTAAAAGTTGTTTGTCTAATAATTTATCGTCTTTATAAACGTTACCTGATACAAAAAAGCAATTTATTGCATATTAGGTTGCATTAAATATAACTTTAGTGCCTTTTAAGTTATTCATGTTTTTGTAAAACTTAAAAAACTAATTGGCTTAGGCAGACTGACTGTTAATGGCAACTTGACCTTTACATCTATGTTTTATTATTTTTTAATTCTTATTCTTGCTCTTCTTCTTGTTCTTGTTTTAAAGTTAAGGAAATAAAAATAAAGCCTTTAACTTCGAATTCAATAAATATGTATTTCAAGAGAAACAACGAATAGAGTACATATCTTCAAATTCTCTCTCGAACACAACGCCGCACGCTGTATTTCTAAGCTCCTTTTGTTCTCTAAAATACGATGAGAGAGGGAGTGAGAGGAGGTGGAGGAGGAGGAGGTGGAAGAGAGGGACTAGTCTGACTCCAAGCTAATACAGTTTTCTGTTTTAATTTTTCCTTTGTATTCATATGTAGTAAAATTGGGAGCATATCGGCACATTCATTACTCGCGTGGTTATCTAGACCAAATAATCGTAGAATTAATATACCTTACGGATACTTTCTAGAGTACGCAGTAAATGCCGGCTTAATATCCGGAATGTGCATATTTACTTTAATAAATAGATACAGTAAGGAAAGAGATGACTCGGCGAACAATTGCAAAATGTAATTCTGTAAATTTTTGCTAGAATTAGTGCATTGTTATTAATGCGAAGATAAATAACAATAATAATATTTGATTCGATACATTATAATATTGTATTTATTTGCACAAATATATATCTATAAATTTGTATGTTTTTAATAATGAACGTGTATTTCTGTACGATGATGCACACGGTAAAGTAAAAGTAATTCGAGAAAGTTTAAATGTACTTTATATTTAATCTAATTTACTTGTTACGATAACTTGCGCATAATGTGTGTTTTTACGTATAATTTCGTCGGACTTTATAATTGAGTTTCTTTGATATTTGGTAGAGATACGAAGAACTAATTAACGATTTCTTATTATTAAATTTTATTGCAATAAAAAACGGAAGTTTTGATATTATCTCACTTCCTTTAATTTAAAACATGAATTATTATTAAGTAAAAAGGTCATTACAATATAAACACTTGATTGAATAAATTTAGATAATATTGAATATTAATAATGTATACGTTTCTCGTGTGAATACTTGAGTAACGTAAATGAAAACTAATTACATATAATATTTATTTGCAATGTAGATTCATCTTTGGAACAAAATAATTTCGTTTTTTAAAAAACAAAGTTCAGTTCCAAATACCACGAAAATGAAATATTTAAATCTGATTCTATACCCTATTGTTATTGTACGCGCGCGCACGTGTCACGCATTTCGCATTGAAGTTATTTAGCTTTGTCTTTTTAAATAGTATACCGATAGAAAAAGAATAAAAAGTTTTAAGCCTTTGGGAATTATGTACATTTTAACACTTACATTTTACTTAAACTTTTCAAAAGAATAAATAATGTAAAGAAATGAGCATAAGCTAAGATTTTTCCAACCCGTAATAAACGCATAAAACACCTCGGTGTTTTATCTTTAGGACAGTTAGTCTTTAAAGTAGTGAAAACTTAACGCGAATGCATTTCTCGCGTGAAATATACATTCGTAAGTGAAGTTTCGAGGCGTAAGCCCCGGAATATTGGTGATCGCGGGCAAAGAAAAATCGTACCGTTTTTTTCTCTCGGGACTGTGAACTTCCTTTATTGGCTTTGTATGCTCCGCTTTAGCGCATTAACCATTTAAGTGATTATTGTTTTTAAGGCGCTTAAAAGCGGCCGAGTGCCAACCAAGTTTTCCAAGTGCCTAGAAAAGTGCCGCGAATCGAAAGTTGGACTGACGGCGGTGGCGGAATGGCAACTTTCGTTAAAAAGTCGGCGGCCTGCCATGGGAAAACCGGAGAGTGCGAAACAACTCTATCGCCGTGGAAAGAGAGCGAGTAAATAATTAGGGAGAGTGCAGTCCCATACTCGCGTAGGTGCACCAACAGTAATTAAAAGGCAAAAAACGGCAGCGACGGCGGTAAAGACGAAAAGTGCTGGGCCCGTGCGCGGGGGCCACGGACCCACTCGCTTTCAACCACGTGGACGACGGCAGTGATCTCGAGCTTCCCCTCCAACGAGGAAATAAAGCTGCAATGGAGCACAAGGACGCGGTCCGCGAGGATTTTACTGCTTTATCGCTCGAGCGGCTTGGTCGTGACCAGGAAAATGACCGTGGAGAGAGAGAGAGAGAGAGAGGACGGGGAGAGCAAACACGCGCAGCCAAGGATAAGAAACAATTTATTTTTTATGCTTCTCCAGTGGCCTGGATTCGCCATATAAACAATTTCGAGTTAATGATTGTGACGCGTGTCGATAAGAATTTTGTATTTATTTAACAAAACAACCGTATGTGCAATTCTTTTAAACAAGCGCTGGCTAACAAAATTGAATTAAAAACATAAACAATTTGTTTGTGCGCTAAACGAGTAGTAGAGAAATAATTAAAGCTACCGAGCGTACGCACGCAATCAGCTTTTTAAGCCGACACAACACTACGGGCTTATTTTTAGATAACATCAAAGTTAATGTTCCATAAAGTATAAGTGTGACTATTATTATTTTTAATGTGTATGCACAGACAATTGTTTTGCAATTTTACGAAATTATTACCGCTAATCGATCGCGACCGATTCAAAAGTAACACGCACCGACCTATACACCTTTTTAGGCCTCGTATTCTCGCACTGCATTCTCTCGAAGAAGTAACTTCAAGTTTGTTTAACTCATTTTTCGCTATTTAATTTTGTATCGTTTTTAATGCACTTTTTGTTGCTGATCGCTCTGGAAAGGCAATTATTTTCTCGTGCTGCATTAAACTCGGTTACTTTTTTTTTAAAAACCGTCTTGATCATTCGTGGCTCCTGTTTCATGTCTAAAGACAAATTCTAATCAAATTAAAAAGTTTGATTAATTAAATTTGATAATACCCTTAAACGGTTATTCGAATAATAATTCCAAAAATAAACAGTTATTTATTCGAAGTTTTAATAGAAAGAGAAAATACTGTTACAATAAAATTTAGGTAGTTTGGAATTTTTCTTCGGAATATCTTAAATAATATTAACAATTTCGTATTTTGTAAATATATTAAAAAAAAGTTTTTTTTAATTATTTTGTTAAAAGGTAGAAAGCAGATTTTTTCTTTGATTTATACAAACTCGAGCTAAATTTGGTCTTGCAGTTCATTGAAAAATAACAGATGCATAGATGATAGGTACAAAAGATTTTGTATTTCATGTAAAAAAAAAAATAATAAGGAGATTCAGGCTCTTAATACCATTACTATTTTGGTGCGGTGACTTCACTTCAGACGTTCGAGCTAAAAACATATTTTCCTTTAGATTCTTTGCTCAGTACAGTAGATTATCAATTCCTCTGTTTATCAAGCGAGCAAAAAGTTTTCGCATTTTCTTGTTCTTTTTTTCCTTTTTTATACTCATTAAGTCATAAAATTTTTTTCGACATTGTGCCGCTCAATGAACAAATTTATAAAATAGTTCCCGTCAATTAAGTTTTTGCACAAGCAAAGATTTCCATACCGCACTCTTTGAACTAATAGTACAGATTTGAAATGTAATAGCAATTATTATTTACGAGTAACATTTAAGCTAAAAATAATTTTTCGTTTTTCTGATAAAAAATACGGTACCCATACGAATAAAATAAGTGGGTTAAATAATTATTTGCTTTCAAGCGTTACTAAGTAATCGTTTAAATCTTGCAATTAGTAAAAAATATCTTTGCCAATAATTCAAGAAAAATAGCACTGCAATTGAAATAATAAAAATCCACGTATTTGATAAAATATAATTTTAGTAGCGATGATTTAAAAAAGTTCGGATAATTTATTTCTACGATCTATTCGGAAAACTTTGTTCCGCGTGCACTTTCTTTAATGCCTTCCTTATACAATTGATATTTCTGAAGTTCTTGGAGGAATGTTAACCAAGACGACTTCGGATCGCGTGCAAGTAATTATAATATTATAAAAGAAAAGTATAATCAAACGTGTAACGTTACAATGTTTGATTTGTCTTGGAAATCCAAGCGTCGTAGATAGTGAGTTAGACGAGGATCATCCTGAAACATATTTAGGTTTGAACGGAACCAGCGACGTTTTACAAGTGCAACGATCGAGTCGAAGAGCTAGGAATAAAAACTTTGAAGAGCGCGTAAAACGTCATCTGGGCATTATTATCTTATTCAAATACGCGTCGTTAAACAACGTCGAATGCTGTCCTGTAGTTCAGCGTATGTCGCGCATGTTTGGTCAAACCGTTCCACTTTCTGTTAGTCGCACACGTGCGCGAGTGAATCCAGTTGAACCATGACCACTCCTCGAAAACGAACTCCGTGTAACTCCGCGTCCTTTGCGAGGCGCATTATTTATGCGTAGTTTCTACTGCCTAGGAGAAAAGGTTAGAACTGAAAATCAGTCGCGAAGAAGCCTGCGAGTGCGCAGAGGGAAGACTGTCGGATCATCTACCATAACGATAACCGTTTGAGGCTTTCCAAAAATAATCGAGTCAAACGATAACGAAGAAGAGCGCAGCCGAATTGCGGAATGTGAAATTGTTCGCTCGTCGTCAGCGCTGATGATAATGATTATTTACGCGAAAGCGAGCGAGCGCAAATTGACCCCTCGTTAACTCGTCGCCCACGCCAAATGACCAATGCAATTTCCATTTTCTTTTGTTTGCTCCAGCCCGCTCTCCCCCTCGCTATTTAACAGCTGTTACTCGTTGTCAGCACTTTAGCGTCAACGATTATTTCCAAATAGTGCACTGAAAAACGACTGCACTGCAGTAGAAATGGCGCAAAATTTGTAAATGGCGTGGGAGTTCGAATAAGTAATTGACGAGGATAATTAATGCGATCGGAGTACGAGGCCGCCGATGTACAGCAGTATTTGCCCCAGGTGTCAGAGCTTTTGAATAATTGAAAACCTAAACAAAACATTTGCATTTTACAACGAGCCGAGCGGCCGACTTTGTTATTCGAAGGAGCTGGAGGTAAAAAGTAAAGGATAAAATACAGAGTATCGGGAAGTTGTGTGATTTACATGGCCTCCGCATTCGATCCCGTAGTCTTGCTTATTTAGCGAACCGGTTGCCTCGCAGCCACAAAATCCAGACTCAATTACAAAATCCTGTTACGTTATTAACCCAACTACGTATAGCCGAAAGGGAGAAAAAGCAAGCAACGGAGGGTAAACTGAATTTAACCGGTTCGGCGATGCGCATGTGCCGATGCGAATCGTGGGTATAAGAAAGCGGCCCACGTGCACCAGGTCAGAGTAAGTTGTGCCTCGGTGCCTGGCTCCGCGGTTCCTCCGCATGTGCGCCGCGTTGCCGCGTATTTCGTTAGCTTAACTGTACTTGATGATAGGGACACGTTTTTCTGACCCGACTCGGCGCGACTCCTCTTCTCTACCTTTGGCTTCGATTTGCTTTCGCGAGCTTCCAAGTCGCTTTTCTTCGTTGTCTTCCGCTCGAATATCCCGCAGCCGCTCGTGCTCGAAGCCACTTTTCAGCATTTCACGGATACAACTGCTGCATCGCTGCCTATGTATGCATCGCGCTCGGCCAGCAATGCATTTAATTGGAGCCTAGGGCCAAACAACCAGACGCTATCGGAGCGAGCGAGCACATCTAGCCTTGGAGCCGTAAGACCGACGACTGCGAGCAGTTGCCGCTAATCCTAAACTACTCCGTGAAGTTCTCCGATTTTCGAGAACCAGCAACTGCTAGATTCGCTCAAGAGATGCTCCGCAGGCGCCGATAACGAAGAATGATAAATATTTCGATCGCGCGAGATTGCACAACTGCATCGTCGCGCAATTAGCGAGCCTTTCCAAATGTTTCGTTTTCATTCTGGCGCTGCGATTGAAGTACGCGAGAAAGTTTTTGGAATGAAACGGGCGCTGGTATTCGGGTGAACGTAGAACAAATATCAACGAAATGGAAATCGCTTTGCAGCGACGGAGAACAAGGCGGCGAGGAAGGTGGGGAAGGAAGCGGAGCAAGAGATTGATAAAAATTTTAAACTTGAGTCTCGGTGTGCGTGTGTTAGCAAGTCGCGTTGTGTGATACGCGGAGGCTCAAAGTGGCCGCTGGCAGAGCAGCAATTGTTATTACGTCGTCTACGATACGTATCGCGCCGCGGCGTTAACCATCGCAGTCGCAAGACTCGTTATTGTCTGCATTGGCGCACTGGCAGTTGCTGTCACAAGCAGTTGCCCAACGAGCGCTCGCTCCTGCAATTTGAATAATAATAAATTGGCCTCCACAGCTGTGTTATTCGGGACTGGCGAAATTGTAAAAAGTTTGCTCTCTGCTCGCGGGGATTTTACAAGCGGCAGCGGCGCACACGCAGTCGGTAACTTCGTCGTGCCTCCGCGAGGTACTAATTGAAGGACTTTTATGTTGCCGAGATGCATAATCGGATAATCGCGGCAGGCACACGGACGAGCGGCGCGACCTACTTGCTGTGCGAATCAACGTTCTCGATCTCTTTGTTTTCGCGAGCGCAGCCGGGACGAAGGAGAGGGAGCTAATGGGGGGGGGGCCCAGATGTAGTTTCTTTTCGCCTCGTAAAACTGCATTATTATTATTATTCGATTTCTTTTTCGGGGCTCGTTTCCGAAGTTACGAGAGGAGGCAGACGAGGCTGCTTCCTTCTTCCCGGCGCTCGCGATGTTTCGGTTAGCGGATTACGAAACGGAAAGCTAACTAGGCTGAGTAACGACGCGTCCCCCACTGGAATTTGAGTCTCGGCGATTCTTTAATAATAATAACTCACTTTGATCGATCGCGCCCCGCGACTTGCCTCAAAAATGCTGCATTAGAATCCGATGCTTGCGATAAAAGTATCGTAGCCGGAGATCGGGAATTCCAATCTGCTTCCAAGTCGATAACTTAACATCGATTTCATAGTATTTCAGATAATGCACGGACGACACGATCGTTTTCTTAAATTTAGATTGTCTCCTTGCGTCTTTTTTACTAGTCTCGAAGCCTTAAATTTTACCCGTTTAAAAAAGAGATTTTACTTTTCTAAAAGTTAACGACGATTTAATAATCGATGCAATCGTGTGATGTGCGTTGTTACATAATTGCTCTGGTGCACCGACGTTAGATCTATTTTTAGTTTGTATTTTGTCACACTGTCGGTAAAATTTATTTTGCCGTTGCTCGATAATTACAAAGCTACATACTTTAATCGTAGCATAGCTAACGATTTTAATTGAAATAAAAATTTATAAATTCTTTTAGAAATATGTCCGATGGTTTCTATCTTAGTACAATGTAATTCACGATTCGCGTGTCAATCGGTCGGAATCTAAGTTTTAAGAATAAAAAATACTGGATAAACGATATATTACGATAACAAGACAGTAATTTCAATTGAAAATGTGCGCGTTTATCTAATAATCTGATAGATAAAATACACTCAACTACATTTCGTTTTAATTTGAAAAGAATATTGCTTTATATTTAATGAATTGCTAACTTTTTGAATTTGTATAGAGTAAAAAACCTGAATAATTTTTATGATCATAGTCTTGTTTAATTTTATTTCAAATATATTTTAAGATACAATCACGTGGAAATATTAAATAATTCGATTTATATACAACGAATGAAATTTTTCAATATTCGCGACAAAAGTTGAATAGAGTTAGTATTTTTTTATTTTAAATTATTTTAAACGGAAATTATACAGATATTATAACTTAGAAAAATATTCCACATTATTAGTGCATATGTTAAACATAAGTCGTAAAAAATTTATAAATAATTAAATTAAAATATATCTGTGTATTCGTTTACATTTTTACGTGTCGTATTTATCTTAGTATTGACGATTTTTAAGTAACTGCAATTAAATTCCACAATTTAAATCTTTTAAATCGCTTTACTTCAACTTTCTGCATAAAATAGCGAATAAAATCAAACGTTCATAAATATGGAAATGTTCTTTCATTGTAAAAGAAATAATCTGAAAAAAAATATTGAAAAGCAGATTCGGTAGGACATTTATTTTTGTCGTGGAAATATAAATGCTTGCTAATCGTAATATTCAGTTTTTACTCGAATATTTTATAAATATACGGCAATAGCAAGTGTTAATGTTTAACTAAAATAGTGCCGTTTATAAAATTTATTTATAAATTTTCGTTCACAAGATATCTAGAATTCGCTTTCTTCAAAGCGAGATTTCTCAAACAATGAGGCGTACTTGCTTAGAGACGAGAACTGGTCCTGTTTTTCTTAGATTAACAACATTTGAGCTGAAAGTGGATATCTGACGAAGAGACGTAGCTGCTTTGTTGTATAAACACGCACAAGCGATTAACGAAATACATCAAATGATAAATCGGCTAAAAAGAGGTGAGATGCTTCAGAAACTGATGTGGTGGCAAGTTATGGATGTGCAATAGGTCTACTGTTAAATTTAGGAGAAAGTTACATTACGTAGCGCCGTAATTAAAATTTATTTTAAATAAACAATTGAAACAATTGAAAAACTGAAAGGATGTGCAATCGTCTTCCGTATAATACGAGTGAAGAAAACTACTCCGTTGAAACTTCTTTAAATATTGTATTTTAATCCATTGTACAGCGATTATATCGAGTTTAATTTTTCATTTTTTATTTACACAAGCATCGGCTATTAATATACTTTGAATTCGTTGAATTCGTTTGTTTTTAAAGTAATTAATCATTACGCAGTATTTCACAGTATTTGGCGAGTTTGCATCTTAAGTGCTCATAAGGTGTGCTTACTTGGTCATTGCTACTTATTAATTTTATCCAGTACCAACCTCACAAATTACTCGATGTACGAATGTCCGTTGTACATATATATATATATGCGTGTACAGTTTCATGCTCCACACACACGAGTACTCGTGTAAAGCTGCATTTCATCAGCTAGAAGACGTACGATCCGAGTTACGCACGTCTATTGGCAAATGCCAATTTGCGATTTATCCAATTTATAGGACGATAATCCGATAAAATTTTACGTCTAACGGCTTTTTCGTTTGCAATCTAGTCAAGTTTGCATAGCCACAGTTCCGGTTGAACAAAAAATTAAACAAAATTTGACAAACACGTGTGTTATTTGTTTATTTCATTGTTAAATTGTGTTCTGAATAAGTAAGATCAAAACTTAAAAACATCCACTTCAAAAAGTCTCGCCTACATCATCATTATTTAAGGATTGTAATAACAGAGCGTCATCCGATAATGAAAAGAAATTAGTCATCGGCGGGTCTTATTTATTCGTTCGCGTCCGCGAATTTTCCTAGTTTGACCTTTCAGTAATGTATGTCGTTGACTCGCAGCATTTGGACTCGTCTTCGGCTCTTGGATCTTTCGGATCTTCAGCTCGCCACCAGCCGTTTTCAATATTTACCGTAAATCTCTATCCCCTCATTGGCCAGATGACGAAGGCCTCGTTTCTTCTCCACGCAACTCCATTCGCGTACTCTCGACTACTCCTTTTTAGACGACAAATTGGTCAGCCAACGTCCACTTGCTTTTAGTTTGCAATTAGATATTTGCAACAACAATTTAAATCCGAACATTCGCCGTCGAATATTTTTGTTCATCAAACTCGATTCGTGGCTCCTCCTTGGCAGAATGAAACTTCGGCAAAACGTTAAATTTTACCAATGTATAATAATTCAACTACCCTCTCATTTTACTCAGAATAATTATTAAAAGTGAAAAATAATAAATTAAAAGATTTAAAAAATAATGCTCTTAATTTATTTCATTCGCAAGTGCTGACCATACTGATACTTTCAGTGTACAGGATCGGGATTGTAAATCCAACTGTACTTAACAGTAGTGAGGCTTATCGATTAGAATTGACCAAACATTGTTTATCTCATTTCTGCTGACGATTTAATTGCTATGAAAAAGTCATTTTAAAGGCTTAAACGCTCTAATGCTTTTGGAATTCAATTTTATTTTTAACTTATAAACATTGAGAAATTATTTCAGGATTTTGGAAAATCGTAATACATTTATTCCAGATCATCGCTTTTGTAAGCTAAAATATTGAAACGAATAATTTCCATTCCAGCTCGTACATAAGATCGTTTAAAAGAGAAAAGAGTAATATACCAAAAATTAAAAAGGAACAGTTTTAAAATCTAGTTATTGTAATGAGTGAATGTTTTTTTTTTTTTTTTTTTTTTATAAATTTCGCGAGAAACAGTATATTTAAACTTTACGTATAACATTTTAAACTCCACCTAATACAACTAATTTTACTTTACGTGTTTTTAATTGCGCTAAAAATATAAAACATTCGGTGTTGTGCGTACGATAGTCGTTTGCATAATAAATAATCTGTCTCACAATCGTATAAATATGGTGTCTAAATATTTTCCCAAATAATTTTTCTAAATAATTCTGTACAGTGTATTTTTGAAATCGTTCGTTTATTGTATAAGTTAGTATGGCTAGCTCTTGTACAGTCTTGCAAACCATTTATCGCCCAAAATTTAAGAATTACACGATACGCGAAAGTTGAACTTTACTGTTGTCGCGTAGATGCGTCTAAATTTGTCGCGTTCGCTTAGCCAGTAGTGGCCAGGAGAGTTTCGGAGTGCCAGGCTCTTATGGAGGCTCGTAAAGTAGCGTTGATAAATGAGCATTAATACGACAGGCACATTCCGCATCCACCGCATCTATTGCATCCATTGCAAACACTTCCGCTATCGCAGAAATTATACATTACCAGGATGTGCGTCGCTGCCACGTTCGTGTAAGTGCGCGCACCTGTCGGGCGCTAGAGTATTCAAGAGGTACCTGCTCAAGAGCCGGCGAATGACGCCCTAAAACCACCTTCCAGACTTTTATTTTGCGCGTATATTTTTTTAACGAGCAACCGCCTCGACGCGTACGTACACTCTAAAGTAATTTATCATTCTTATTTATTTATTTTAAATTGTATTAAACGTGCGCGCGACGTGTTTTTTCCTTTGGCCCCTAAATCACTAGGGAATTCGTGCGCGTTTATTTGCTTAAGAATATTTAAAAAATGGCCAATTTGGAGGCCATTCCCCGGGCAGCGCGATTTTTTAAAAGAAGTTTTATTATTAGACGTCGTACAAACTAAAGCTATAACGTAGCTAAAACAGTCGAACAACAAGAGATTTTTATCGTTAATTCCTAAAATCTTAATCGAGCTAATTATTGTTAACTAAGCTCTTGTTCCTTGCGACACGTTTACAGTCGGATATTCGTTCGGATTTTTAGAAAAATACCCCGGCATATTCTAGGTAAATTTTTGTGCAAGTGTCGGCAAATCCGAAGACACGGCTCGAGGAAATTTTCTGATATTTCGTTCTCAATGCAATTTTCGTTACTTACGAGAGACACGTTCTGCGCGAGCGTGAGAGATGAAAAAGTAAAAAAGCACCGTCGACAAATAAGAATGGCGGCCGCGTCGAGTAGCGGAATACGCTTACATCGATCGCGTTCTTCGATTGATCTGAATTCTCGCGTCAAACTTGCTAGACTGTAGATTGAGCGAGAGTATGCATATGTGTTTCGTAGATGGCCGTATTCTCTTGAAGTAACTATTCGAAACAACATCAAAGGACTTCTCCAAGGACTCAAAGTCACTAGCAGAAATTCGCGCTGCGGGCGTTTTAATTTTCTTTAAATGAAATTGAATCGAAAAAGGGCAAAGTAATAATAAATTAAACGCGATAAACGTGATAATCCGGCTATCGGTGAATTAATTAAAACTTCGGTTTCAGAAACAAAGATACAATTCTTTAAAATGTCTTTCAAAACAGAATGAAAATACGCGCTGCCAAACGTCAGTAAATCACTCTTGTCTCGTCACCACCGACCGAGTCGAATTCTAACAGAAGGAGGTCAAAATTATTGTTTATGTCAATTACTAAGAATAAGCGCGTATAATAAAAATAAAGAGAGAGACAGAAGTTTGTCGGCGTGCATGCAGCTGAAAGAGATGAAAGACTGGAGCCGACTCTAGTCAAGGTGTATCCGCGAGTCTGTTCGCTGGTATTTACACGCGTGGCAGGTCAACGACGGAGGTTGTGTACCCAGTGGCTCGGGAATACTCATGTGTCGGCGGCGGCGGCGGCGGCGCTCGGGGTGACGTAATCGTAATAAAAAAGGACTCCGACGCTTGGAAACTGGAGCCGAGAGAAACGAGAGCGAAAAAGAAGGAGCTGCTCCGGCTCGTGCTCGCGGTTTACAATTATCGTGCGTTTTCGTCAAATTGCGGAATCAGCCGAACCGGAGTCATCGGACGCGCTTCTTTTTCTTTCTCTTCCTCGGCCTTTCTCTAGCACACGAATACTTAGAAATGTAGTTGCCTCGTGTTCCTCGACGAAAAGGCTGTTCTGCTACTTCGGTGTGTGTTTTGCCTCGTATTAGCGTAATAAGACCAACGAAGTTGCCCGATGCGTCCGCCGCTCACAATACGTGTAATATATTATACGTGTGCCGAATCTTAACCTTTTGCAACTGCAACTCTGACCAAAGAGAAAATTCGAAACTGCTCGCGTTCGCGCAAGTTTTCCGCGCATCTGTCGTCTTAATTTTCAATCAAAATATGCACTGCAATGTAATTTCGGAAATGCTGCGAGTTGCAAAATGTGAAACACTTCGTCGCCCAATGGAAAATAATGGTAATGCAGAATTCGTGTATTTGAATGGAACGCAGCGTCGCGATTCATTAGAGTCGGATAAACTGTTATTTACAGCAGAGCCCGCCGATCATCTTTCGCTTTGGCCTCGATCGCTTTCTCGAAAAAGTATAACACGCGCTTCTAGCGCAATATTACGCATAAGGGGTATTCATCCTTATCAGTCGGTCAACGGTCCCGTTATCGCTGTTCGGCGCACGCGCCGAGATTCACTGCAAAGTGAAAATGCTTGGAGGACGCATTGCGGCGGCATTAGCTCGGGCCTCGTTTGCATTGCGATAATTTACAGGCCCCATTTTTCTTTCTCGTTTGCATCGCTGAAAAGCAATCGATTCGAAAGCTTATGAACGTCTAGATTTATTTTATTATCCATCAGTCATCGTAGATTTTTTGCCTTTTTCGCTTTGTAATTAAATTCGCATAATATTGTAATAATAACCTAACGTTCTGTTATTCAATCGATTTATCTTATTTATAAACTTCATAAAATTAAATGTAAATAACATTACAGTTGCAAGATACTGAAGAATGTAATCGAATCTTTTCTTTCCTTACATTTTAATTTCATAAATCAACGCGTTCCGATTTTATACGTAATTTGTGTTATATAATATCCATGGAATAAATAAATACAGATCGAGGCAATTTCTCCAATAAAATATTTTTGCGCAATTTCCTTAAGTAGAAAAGCATAAAATAAATATTACAAAACGGTTGCACAAAAATTACATTAATATTCATAGTTTTGTTTCAGTTTTGCCACTGTATATTTTATTAATTAAATAATTATTGCCCTGCACGATGTTTCATGTCTTCCTGATTTTTGTTGTTAAAATTTTGTGTCATACTTGGCAAAGCACCGTATCTATCATCTTCGATCGATGCATTTATTATTTTTTTAAAACTTTTTTCACGTATGATTATTTAATATAAATTGTCATTGTAAAATAAAGAAAATGTTTCTTATTTTCTAAGAGCAGCGATAATGTTAAGATAAACTATTTTGTTTATTGAACAAAAACAACGAGAGAAATTCAAAAAGTCGCAGAACGGAAGAATTTGCAAATTTATCATTGCACGAAAAAAGTCCTTAAAAAGAATGTATTTATTTTTATTATACTGGCCATTTAAAAAAAAAAGACAGCGGTGAAATTTTTTTAAACGCACATAAATGCAAACAAAATTGAAATGTCCTTTGGCACTGTAATCGCTGAAATGGCTATAATAATGTGCGGTCCAGGTCATGTTGTAAGCATTAACTTGCTCATAACTACACGTGCAGTATATAAAATTACCTTTTAAATTATTAAACTGTAAATTAGAATCCGCAACCGCTTTACCTTATTTAGCACTTACATGTAACTAAAGATACCTCGTTTTGTGACTTTTAATTTTCAAATTCAGAAGCAAATTGCGCCCAAATTATCAACACGACCAATCCGCTTCGTTTTCTTATTTGGTATCCAACACTTTGAGACTAGTTTAAACGGTTAACGTGTACTCGTAAATAAAGGCTAAATTACTGCATGGAATTTTTAAAAGTAAACACCGAAAAGCGCATACCAGTAACTTTGCTAGTTCCGCTTATTTCGACTTTTTTCGGATGACTCCGCCATTTATAGCACTCGAAAATTGTCGAACGTACGAAGAGACAAGTGTTTCATTCTTTGATCAAATTAGCAGACGCGGTAAAAGCTTCTCGTTGAGACAACGTGAAGTCGTTACCTGTTTCCCTTCAGCAACTCGATGCTTTAACTGCTCGTTCCAACTTGTTTCCCCCTTTGCGAGAAACTATAAGACGATGACAACAGCGAATTCGTGCGAAAGTGTCCCAACTTCAGATTTCCGCTCCAACGCCCCTCGCGCCTTTTTATTCGTATCGTATTCGAATGCTGAATCTCGAATAATATTGTTGTCACCCGAGCACTTGTACAAGTGGTCAGTTGTAACTTGCGAAGATAGTAGATTTTAATTTTTTCCCTCGATTATCTGCACGAGTGTAGTTTGGTACATATATACTGTGCGTGTAGTTACGTTATCAGTTCCATGAAATGCGGCCAAAAGTATAGCATTAATGTACATCACAAATGAAAGCAAAACATTATGCTCTTTGTTTTTTTTTCGGCTTTGCAATATCAAAAACTAGTATTTCTAGAGCATACGTTAAAAAGTTTAAATTTCAACTTGGCTGATCTATTAATTTCCGCTTTTATTATTTAAAAAAAACTCGTAAAAATACAAATTGCAGCTTAGCAACTTTGGAAAAATTGCTTTTCATTAAAATATAATAACGATGAATACGAATTTCATCCATTACGACTGTCCTGTTAATTTTTATTAATTGCGGCGCAGGCTTGTGGTTAGATTATGAATTGTGCGGTTCTGTGAATCGCGATATTTTTATTAAAATTGATTTGGAGAAATTTTATAATTCTTATGATTAATTTTAAATTAAAATCGCAAAAACTCGGCGAATAAAGTTAGATTTTCACATTGAAATGTCAAGTGGAAAGAGAATAATAACTATTTGTCCTGGTATTCCGTCGAAATGTCATGTAGGATTTTACGCGTTGCCAACCGTAAAATGTATTCTTTCGCGGTTGAATATACGGAACAATGTGCGATGGCTCTCGCAACAAAGAGCAGTTGCTTATGAGATGAAAAGCCTCAGCTTTTTATCGATTCGTTAAATAGAAAGTATGAAAGAGCTGTGCTATAATTTTGAGACGAAACCATATAGTTTTTTTTGTCTTTTTCTCATGGTCAGTCAGGCTTTCGCGCAACGCTTTCTAACGTTCACACTTCATTATCTTAACGGTGCATTCTTCCGAACGGCCATCCCATTATTGTTTATCATTATTAGTTTACGTGCCCTCCGCTTTTATAATTATACGTCGCAAACTTGTAATGATCAGGGCTTTTAAAGCTAACAAGACGCATAAACGTGAAAGCGCCTCTGAGAAATTAATAATCAATAATTTGGAGGTTAAGGTAATAAAAATTTGAATTTTCACCGAAGAAATTTTTTCATTGTCGGTGAAAAAGTGTCATTGCACCCGCAAAGAGTTCGTGCAGGCTACGCGGTTCGGCAAAAGCAGGGCACTCGCTTTAAATGCGATGCACGACGGACGAAAGAGAGGGAACGCGGTTATTGAGCCTCTCCTATGAAAATTTTCGTAGAGGAGTACCAGTGGAACTTACGTCAGCAATGATTACTAACAGCGGACACCGACGCCGCGGTAATTTTCTTCGTTAATTAGCCGCACCCAACGCTTTATCTCGTTTTCTAACCGACCGTCCTACAAATTACAAAGAATTGCTTTTAATTCTCTCTCTCTCTCAAAGTGGCGGAACTTCTTCCGCTCCACGCGTCTCCCAACACAGCGAGCATCGCCCGATTTTCTCGACAATCGACGGTTTTTCACAATTTACATGCTTGCATACATAAATGGAGATCTTGGCTGTTAATCGTTTTGAAATATTTTCGTAACCGCGTGGGCACGAACGGTTCATTGTTCCTTCCTCCTTCTAAGCACCTAACCTCCAATAATTACAATGTTTTCAAAAATAAGAGCAATGCGCTCGCAAAATGGCGGCTAAATGTAATATTGAGAACACAGGGTCTATTGAGGATTAAGCAAGAAATTTCTTTCGAAGATTTTCGTCTCGATGCGGGTCAAACGTACCTCGATACGATTGAAGATCCAATCAAATATTGTGTATATAATGCCTCAAAGCTTTGTTCGATGTCTTTGTTACAATCGAGTTTGCCTCGGATCGAGACTCTTGACCCTGAAGATACTAGCGTTGGCTTATTCTCTATAATAATTCAGGCTTGTGCTCGCACGAAGCAAAGGCTGAAGCAATGAAAAAATGTACGATGTGTGATATTCGATAGCCATTTCTGTATTTCCATTTTGACGAAGTAAGACGCTTGGATATTTAAAGAAACTTTTAAATGTAAGGCTAAATTAAAGGTAAAAATCTGAGGTTATTCGACCTTTCAATAACAATTCTTAATCGTCTCTATTATTTTTTTTAGATGGAATGTTTTTCCCTGAAAAGATATTCTTTTATTTAATCAACTCTAAAGTAAATAATGAATCTATATATATATATTATAGTAAAAATTGAAAATCTAGTTCAACGACAGAGTTTGATGTTTTTTGTAATAATGAATTTTATAGTTCCCTTATTCATAATAATTCTCTTTTTTATAAGTTTACCAAACTTAACTAATCAAAAAATTTTCACCAAGTGTACGCTAAAATTATTAAAACTAAACAGGATAAAGAGTTTAAATCTTTCTCTGAAAAAAATCATCAGTTTAGTCATTTTAAGAATCGATAATGTTATTCTTTGTTACTTTTAAACAAGCGACGCTAAACTATCATGTATTGTAATAAACACACGGATAAACAAAAGCAAACTTGTTATTGTTGCTTTATCTAGTTGTACGTGATAGACGATAGAGAGAATACTTTTATCTTCCGTAAACTTACTTTTCGATTGGTAAATAGTTTAATAACATGGCGCAATAGTATAATAATGATTTGAGCAAATGAGCGAAAGCAAACTATTATTGTGAAAGTTCAATTGTAAGAAAAGCTTACCTTGTGCAATTTAGTATAAGCATCAATCGACTCGTGCGATCCGATTGATTTCTGGTTTTTAGGAATGTTAATAAATAAAAAGGATTGATATAATATGTATAATGGCTGTGAGAAGCGAACGGAGAAGAGCAACAGTAGACAAAGAGAAGAAGCGACGCGCAAAATTATTTGTTAAAATTTTTGTGAAATTTTGCAAGAGGGAAAGGAGAGATGAGTGTAACGGGCCCCTGATCTTTTGAATGCGTTCTCTCTTTTCCCCTTAAAACGCGCGCCAAGAGTGAAAGATGTCGAGTTGCCGTAGATGGTGCAGACGCTACGTCTGCACGTTAGACGTTTTCAATCGTGTGTGTAAAGAGACTCGCATTTCTTCATGATTCACAATCCAATATAGTGAGCCATTTTATTTTACGCAACGTTTTCTCAGCGAGCAATTGTGGCAGCTGTGCGATGAGCGGAGCAAACCCACATGGAATTAATCCTCGACAAATTAGCCAAATTCAAAAACATTTCGCCGCTTGCAATTAAATTTTATAACGCTCCCGCTTATTAACGATCTATGCCCTTTAAACTATTATAATTAATATTTTATGCTTGGTTTTTTTTTCATTCCACTTAATACTACCAGTTTCATCGAATCAAGAAAGGTGAAAAATTCGTTTAATTTGCAACTAAATTCAAAAATTTCGAATTTGAGAAGCATTTGAAGATTCTGCTTGGAAATTATAATTAGAAGGATGGAAATTTATAAATTTTTATAATACGAATTTGCGCATCTTTTACAGTCTTATGCATTACTTATACAAAAGCATAGTTACTAAGCCAGTTATTATATCAATCATTATATCTACAAATATTTTTAAATAACTACAATTTACACGTAAACTGTTATATTCTCCAATTTTGTTGGATAAAGTACCCGATTGGCACTTGGATTAAACCGAAAAACGAAAAAGAGATATTTTATTTTAGAGAGCAAAATTTAAGTCGCGATAAAATTGAATAGAAAACGTAGTTATGCTAGCTTATAAATAATTTTTTTAATTTCACTACGAAGTTGTATCTTATATTAGCACATAATAATTTTAATTTTCTAACCAAAAAAGGCTCAAATTATATAATAATAATTATTATTATTATTATCATTGTTAATTTATCGAAAAATATATTACATTGTTTTAATACATTATGATATTCTTTGATACATTTTTATATTCGTACATTTTCATAAAATATTTAATCGCATATTAAAAACTGCATATGAATAGTTTTTGTACTCTTCTATTTATAATTTTACCACTTTTTACTTATTATTAACATTTGATAGCAAGATTTTATCATTTAATATAGATTTTCTCGTAATAGTATTTAATCTTACACTTTATTTTTGGACTTTAGTTTTTACACATACTGTTACACTAAATTAGACTGGTACATAGTTTTTTTCCTTCTTCAATCATCTAACTTCTTGCCTTTTTCTCTCTCTCTTCCAGTGTTTTGTACACAAGACGCTTTAAATTATAATTTAAGATGTATTTGATTGATAGTGACGTTTTTATACTATTTCTATTTGATTATAACCTTAAATAAATGACAAAAAGATATAAATTAGTTATCTTATGAAATATTATCATACCGTTTTTACTTGTTTTATTTTTTACCAATTTCTTTATACCGATTTTTTTAATAATGAATTTTTTGATAACTTTCTTGAAAAATAAAAGACTGTTAGAATAATAATTAATCGTTAAATTTAAGGTTCGAATTCGCAGCCAGTGATTGAGAATAAGAGTCAGCAAGAGTATTTAATTTAACAAGCATACGTTAAGCGTAGATAGAAATTAGTAGCAATTAAACAAAGAACGCGTGAGTGGAATAAAATGTTAAAGAAAAGATGAAAAATAAAATAAGTGTGTGCAATTCCAAAAAGAAAGCTAAAAAATAAAAGAGAGAGAGAGAATTAAGAAGAGACAAGAAAAATGAAATCGTGACTAGGAGCGTTGCATTCTAGAGTCTGAAATTGAACCTTTTATAAGGTACGTGCAAAAAATTGCGCCTGCCTGTCTCAATAATTAAACGTATTCACAGTACATAAACTTACATTGATTTCAAATATATGCCGAATATGTGTAAGTGCACGTGACTGTAGCTTGGAGAAAAGCAATAGAAGAGTTCCATGCTGACGGAACACGGTTTTCGCACTTGGCTCTTACGACGTCTAAATTACTTCTAATTCGATTTATGGTTATTATTATTATATCTAATGATAATTATTTTAATTTCAATTTTACATTATTTCAGTTTTAAACAGAAAATGTCTAAGCTGTTAATCGATAAATCCATATTATAAACCTATAGTTAATTCGATATAATTATACTTGGGGTTCAAGCATCGGAAATACATTTCTAAGTGTGTTTCTATGATTAAGATTAAAAAAATTGTTTTAAAATTATTACAATGTTTATAAAATATAGTATCAAACGGTAATTGTAATTAGCTTTCCTTAATAAATTAGCTTCGGCACCAACGTGAAGTCTTAATTCATTATTGGTTATAGAAACACCTGACTGATTATTTAAAGCTTCAAGAGGCGCACCGATTCTGTTTTTTCTTCTCGAATGAAAATAAAAATAAGAAGGACGGCTGGCGGTGCAATTCAAATAAAAAAATGGAGAAAACACGAGGCGCAGAGATTCAAAACAAATACACAGGAGCGCTCGGGCACGTGCAAAAGAAAACACGCATCGACCTTTTGACTTTTGATTTGGTAATAAATGTGAAGTAACCGGATCGATACAGCGGGGATTCGGAGAATTTCCCTGGATAAGAACTAGAAAGAGCTTCTCGCTTTTATCTCTAGCGCACGTTTACCGACACGTGCATTTGGTTATTAGCCGGCCTGTGCGTGCGTGCGTGTGTGTGTTGCTCGACGCCGCTGTCCATCGCCCGCCTTTCACGTACTCGGGCAAAATTCTGCTGCCACTATTCCGCCGACTCTTTGTTACGCGGCACTCGACTCATTTTTTGCATCCGCGAATAATTAATGGCAGGCAGACACTGTTGCGAATGTACGTCTTACATGCACCGGTACTTTATAGTTATTGCCCGCGCGAGATGGAGTTTCGCAATGGCCGCTCGATCGATCAATTTATGTATGTCTAATTCGGCGAGGGGGAGGTGCATTAACGAGGTTTAGTTTCGCTGGGAGGGTCGCCGGCGATTTACCGCTCGAACTTTACGCTTGAAATCCAAAATCGTGCAAACGGGGCTATACAGCCTGTACAATTGGTACTGCACACGTTATACGTACAAAAATATACATTGTACGTCAAAGGGCATCGCAAAGATGAAATTTAACAAATATTCGTTACTGTTTCTCGTATTATTTTTTAATCAATCGCTTGTATCTTCTAGCTAACCTGATTAATTTGATCCGTGTAAGTCGAATATTTACCTCGTGATCGTTCGATTGAACTATTGTTAATTTCTGTATGTAACTGCACTGTCTCTATATTAAAAAAACATTATTAACACGGCAATACGCGAATAAACATGCACCCGTTGAACGGTCAGGGTATATTAGTTAAAAATTATAAAAATATCGTTTATATGTATTTATAGAAGTTTAATATTTATCAACAATCTGGTTCGATGACAGCCGTGGAATTTTTAAAGCAATAGTGGACGAATAGTAAAAAAAGACATTTAACACGTATACAAATTTATATAAGATGATCAAGCACAAAATTTCAACTTAATCTCTTAGTTTAACAGTAATAATTATCTAACCAGAAATGATCAAGATTTCTAGATGATTAATAGAGTAGTTAATAGGTGTTAATAGAGTATTCCTAGAGTATCAGTTTAACGCGTACCTACTATATTCGACTGATTTTGCTATACTACCGAATGCATTATTAATGATTCAATTTTAATTAACAAGACAAATATCGATTAATAATCCCTTTTATATGATTTACCTTAGTCCTTAATCCATTTAACATTTTATCAAATTATTTTATTATATTCATTTTAGTAATTTCAAAATACTTCAAAAAATAAAATTCAATAAAAAAATTAATGAATATTTTAATAATAGTATAGTGAGCCGAGGAAAAAAATATTTTTCCGCATTGCGCATTGAATGTACAAATATTTTTTTATAAACTAAGATTGCAGCAATGTTGAGCAAAAAGTGAAAAGGAAGTAAACAGCTATAAATCGAGCGATCGAATTAGTTTCTTTTTAAATATTTTATTACAATGTATTAAATTATAAAACTCTAAAAATTCATGGATACGTCAGTGTGTACAAGCCGAAACAAACACTTCATGTCGAATAATTTTTTAATAACAAATGTATTCGAAATAACATTTTTTTATTATTATTGGGTTTTAAATACAAATAGCATGTGATTATTTTTTCTTTTAAGGTTCGTAATATATTTGAAGATTTTTATTCGATGTTGTAGTTACAGATATCGTAAACAAGTTGACAAAGTTTTGTAATTGAAAACGGAAGTTTAATACAAGTCAGATAATGAGTTATATGTATGGTGTAAATGTAATGTTTTTAGCATTTCGGTAATTGTTTTAAAGTTTTATCACACTTGTACAAAAGCTTGTGAATAAATCATTACTTAGTATTTATTCGGTAAATAAGTTTCAATCAAATGGCCGAATTAGATTTTGCATTAAAATTCTAATTGAACGATAGAAATAGTTTATTTGTTGATTTTTGAATAAATTAATTTTACAAATCGGATTCATTATCCATATACGATAAGTGATAAACGTTTGATAATCGTATAAATTAAGTATCTCCAGTTCAAGAAGGAAACGAGACTTAATTTACGAAATCCGCAGAGATTAATTATTTTAGTTAAAGTATTGTTTTACCTCTTCTCCTTGTAAAGTACAAAAAATTTACGACCCAGTCACATGATCGTGCGGTAATTACAAAGAGAAACCCTAGGATCCTAAAACTCCTAGCTTATGAAGGCACGTTGAACGAGGCTTCGGTGTCAGTTCTTTTTAAGTGGGTACAGCGAATCCTAACGGCAAAAATTTGAACGAAACTAGGGATGTTTCTTGTGTATCAGAGTCAACTGAAGTCAAGTTCAACTAAAGTCATTCGTGCTACTTTGGTAGGCATTACGATTGGACATTTATTCTCTTAACTTCGTTTGCCCTATTCTCGACCGCGAATTCTAAACTTTGCGCTGATAATTGGATTGGTTACTAGTTTGACTAAACACCTGAATTCAACGTCCACATTCGATTATCTCGAACTTAATGAGCTTTAAAAATTACAATTCCCCTTATATTGCGCGAATGATTTTAACGATTTTAACAAATATAGATTCTCGCGTGAGTTTAAACGTAGACGACCTTGTTTGTCATGTTGCACAGATACATTTATTTCTGATAATTTGCTTAAAAAATAAATATCATTCGTGCGTTGGTTCGATCATCGATAAATGCAGTTGCTTTTTGCGAGAGGAGATTCATTCGCTCGGTCGTCGAGGAGCATAAATTATTTTTATTTTTTTATAATTAATAGTCGATCAAGCGGTTTCTCAAAATAGATTGCGCGAATGGAGAATGTCGAAATCGGTAGCAGATTTATTGCCAAAGCCGCGATATCAGCGTTCATCTGGATACGAGGCAAATCGTTAAGAATCGAACAACATTCCGGGCATTTCTATCGATTTCTGCATCGAAACTTTGCGCATTTCTCCAGCTGATTATCGAATATTATTCGATCTTTAAAATCTCGCTAAACACTCGACATAAGGGCGACGCTGACGGTGCGAAGCCTTGACTTTCGCGCATTTTGCAACTGTCACTCTTCGAAAAACCGTTTCGAAGATGACGAGCGCCGCATTTGTACTCGTGGATCATTAATCCAGAACAGGGGGGTGGGGTTGAGTTGGAAAGTCCGCAGTTAATTCAATTCCAGTGCCGTTGAGGAAAAGCGACGTACGTACCGAGTACAAAGAGTCTGATATCATTGCTCGCGTGACGCAAGTTGGAACTGTTGACTTAGCGGAATTCGATTCGTGAAGTATTAGCCGTAAACGTGGTGGAAACAAGAATGAAAATATCTAGCAATTACAATTTTTAAATATCAACTTCATCGATCAAAAACCTCATTGGAATAAATTATTTGGTGAGATCATCTTCGTCTCCACTTCCGTTGTTATGAAATTCATTATCAAAGTTGCTAACATTAGCGAGTATAGCAAATAATGAAAATTGCCGTTTTATTTCTCGCAGACAATCCTAATGGTATGGTGATAAACTGAAATAGCACTGCGTCATAAATATAATATATAATGCAATGTAAGATGCAGGATTAAGTTACGTTTTTTAAATTACGAAATTGTAATTGCTATCCCAATGACGGTTACATTCTTCTAATTGTCATTTGTAATTAAATATTTCTTTAATAAGTCGAAAAGCTAAAAATCCAATAAACAGCTGCGACTGACGTCGTCGTCGGTAGGCGAAGCAAACGAATTGCTCGAGGAAGTGAGTTTAGCTGTAACCGTATGCATGCAATAAGCCGAGATTAGGAGTTTGTTCGTAATAATATGTAATTAAGAATGTCGATGCCGAGTGCATAAAAAATAGGAAAAGCTCGTAAAGTCGAGCCGCCAGTCTGCGCCAATGATACGCTCGAGTTTCTCCTTCGGCGTCTGCCTCCAACGCGCGTAAATTATTTTTGTGAATTGGTAGCATTGCAAGTTTCGTTTCAACATCTCCCGATAAAATAAAAAAATATTCGTACTCGATCGTTTAGAACGAAAAGAAAAATTTCCAATTTGATTTTGCTTGGAAGGCGCGTTTAATTACACAACAGAATTGTCGCGTGTTTATAAAAGCATTAAGCAAAAAATTTATTTTAACATTAAGGTTTCCGAGTCTCGTGTACGATTGATCAATGTGTGCATATATAAATATATATATATTACCTTGTACTAAAAATATAGTAAATTTGTTGGATAATATCGCTTGACCTCGGCTATATTGATTATGAAGCTTTAAAGTTTAATTTATTTGCATACATGTGTAATAAATACATTGTAAAACACAAACTTATCGTGTTACAATTATTGTAATAATATTTAAGAGATAATAAGAGAAAAGTACCAAATTAGCTGCACGGGACTTTTAGTACTGCTAATAGCTGTTTTAATGCATTAGTCCAATTTTACGAATAAATTCTGGAGCTTGATTTAATGAGAAACACAATTATCGTACGAAACAACAAAAAGTACGAATTTGAAATGAATCAATTTCAAAGCGCTAATTTAATAATTTAATTGTTTCAACGAGTTATTTTAATTAATCCGAAACGTTTTTGCACGAGTATCGGCTGTTTTTATCGCGCGTTCAAATTTATCTATTTCATTCGTGTTTGTTGTGCTTTTTATTCAATTAAAATCTCGTGTAAGGCTGCTGAAGCTTGTTAATGCTAGTGATAAAATAATTGATATCGCTAAATGCGTTTTTAAGGCGCATTTCAAGGAAATCATTTTATTACCCAACGAGATAAGTTAAAAAGCAGCGCTGCGAAGTTAAGGAGATCTTTTCTGCCGTGATCCCGAGTGATTTTAGCCCTTGATGCCCGATTTTGCGCAAAACGGAATAGTAATTCCACGTGGCCACGTTTTCACCCATCGTAAATCACCTGTTTGCGCTACTAAAAAACAGCGCTAGCGATGCAACGTCAAAGTGCAGTTTATCATCCAACGGGCGTAAAAACATTCGCTCGAGTGGTGAAATTATCTTTGACAGGTCTGCTCTCTGTTTATGTTTTGTAGAGTCCTTATTGGAAAAAGTAGGTTAAAAATATTGGCACCGCGACGAGAATATTGTCGAGTCTGTAGCATCAGCATTAGCGTGCAAAATAATTGTGCAGAAGGATAGAATTATCTGGCTTAACGAGTACGCATGCGCTCGAAAGAGAAAATTAAACGCGATGGAGATTTGAAAGCGATGACTGTCACACCGCAAGAAGTAAAATTCGAGAAATCGCGCTGTTGCCGAATGATCGAACACGAGCGAGGATCTCGCGATGTCCTTTTTGACTTTGGCACGTCGACGACGAGGACGACGATGATGGAGACGGCGGCCTGTGAGTGGTCGCTAATGCATTCCCAATTCGGTTTCTTAGTTCGAGCGTCCCTGTCGCGATTATAAATATAGGGTATGTGTCTCCTGAAAAATTCGCTGGATCAATTTGAATTCGCGAATAAATGCTTGTCTAGCAAATTGTTGATACTCCGTGCGCAACGACTACCTGTTTCATTTATCATTGTTAGCAATATTTATCCTTTTTTGTCACTAATTTTTCAATTTCCTAAAATCTTATTTGCTCGTATCAACCTTGAACGAGTAAGTTATATTTCGACTACGGATAATTTACAAACCGATAATTACTGGTTAAAGTGTTTGAAAATATTTTTTTCCAATTATTTTAATTAAACACTATGCAAAAAATATTAAATTCAATGGCCTAATTTTAATTACAATAAATCACACGGGTAAGTTCAAATGAAGGAACCTTTTAAATAAATGTATCATTATCGCTTGATTACAGTGGATTTTTAATACTAATAACAATTGATACATTTTATCTGTATACATACGTGATCACGATTACAGAGTCGTAATGAAATCACAACGAAAATAAAGTGCACTTGTATAATCTGTTACACCGAAGCTATTTCCTGATCAATTTTTCATAAATCAAGTTTGCACAAAACTAATTTTGTAATAATGCTATGATTGTCATTATTTATGATTTTTCATTAAATTTATGTCTTTACAAAATAAATAAAATTAATATTTGTTGCAAATACATTACGCAACAATGACATAAATGAAGATCGGCAAAGGAGGTATTGTAAACAGACTTAATTTTCCAGTAAGCGGATACGTAATAGAAGAGAAAAAATTTCTTGCGTAATTAATTTACCAATGGCGCTTATTAAAATTAATATCGCTGCCGTTTATTTACCGTGCATTATGACACGTAACAGAAAGTAGCTGTTAAACGTTTCAATGATCCAGTGGCGTAAATTTATTAATTTATTTAAACGCAATGGGCAATAAATGATTTAACTGTTTTTGACAAAAATAAATTAACAGCAAAACTTTGCGTTCCAGGCTTCTACGATAGATGGTCGTAGAAAGGGTGCGTGTCTGTTCTGCCAGGAGTATTTCATGGACCTGTACTTGCTTGCCGAGCTTAAAACAATTTCGCTCAAGGTTACGACTGTTGACATGCAGAAGCCGCCCCCGGATTTCCGTACCAATTTCCAGGCAACTCCACCGCCGATTCTTATCGACAACGGCGACGCCATCTTGGAGAATGAAAAGATCGAGCGACACATCATGAAGAACATACCCGGCGGCTACAATCTCTTCGTCCAGGACAAGGATGTTGCCACTTTGGTCGAGAACCTCTTTAGCGTGAGTCTCCCGATCGACCGAATCCTAGCTAAACTACTATTTTAAGGATTACCATTATACGCTAATTAACCGAAGGGATGAGTGTATTTTACGACTTCATTCCTTGCAATTACTCTCTCTCTCTCTCTCTCTCTCTCTCCTCTCTCTCTCTCTCTCTCTCTCGCTGAATCGTAACAAACAATTGTTACAAATTACAGCTCCTGCGACAAACTCATAATTTTTTTTAAATACACTTTTTATTCACCTACTACTACAATAGACGGCGTCGTGTTAAAAAATAAGCTTTTTGCTCTCATCTAATAATACTATTTAGCTTTAGCTTTAGTTAGCAGAAGAGTGTGAAACGGATTATTTATCTTATGATAATAAATGTTAAAGCATCACAAGGTTTCGTCTAAAATTCAATACGTGACATACCTGAGCTTATAATGTATTTTATTATAATTTTCGTTACATCTCTACTGATAATAATCCTGTTTATATTTTCATTTTATTTGTAATTTATTTACCGTGGCATAATTCTAAATTTTTCTGTTCGGTTTCTTGATTTAATCAAATGCAAATGAACGCATTTTAAACGTAGATGCTTCTTCCTTATCAGTAATTGAATTTTATTTATAAAAATTAACGAAAACCATTATTGTTCTCATATAATAATTCTTAATTAAGAATTATTGTCTACTTTGGTTAACTTATAACTACTCCTCATTTTTCATATGCAACTGTTTTAATAATTAACGTTAATATCTTATGAAACTCCAGCTTATAGTTTTAGAGGTTAATAGACAAGATTGTATTTTATTTAATTACTTATAATTATACATGTGCGAGAACAATAATACAATAATGAAAGGTTGAATCGCAGTCGCACATAGAATTCGTTGAGTTGTAAAATTTTATTCTAGTCAATTATCAATTGCAAAAGTATTTATAATTAAATTGTCAATGATATTTACGATATTTAATAATTAATTACTAAACGAAATCTTAATTGCTAAAAATTCACTCGTGAAAAATAGTTGTTTTTACTTGTAGCAGAATTTCTGCTACTAATTTTTGCAAACTAAAGTTTGCAAAATGTAATTGGAAAGAAAAAAAGTATTTTAAAAATAGCGCGCAATAAACGTGTTAAAAGTTTACATCTGATAGAAGAAAATATGAAAAATATCCCACCATTAAGCAAGTGCTTTTTTAATTTAAAAAAAAACACGATTTAAACGTGGAAATAAAAATTTCGTCAATGGTCAATTAATAGAGCTGCGATTAATCGCGGTAACAGCATTCGATCTGCATCTTAAAAATCTAAATTAATAAAGCATTTGGTTCGGCATTGTATTGGTCACGGGGATTGCGCAAGTGGCCCGCTTCATTACCTAAGACCATCTAACTAAACTTGGCTGCTCGTTGCTCCCGCAGAAGCTAAAGCTGCTGCTGCTGAATGCAAAGGAAAAAGACAAAGACCCGAAGTCGTCCTCGTTAATGACTCACTTGCGCAAGATCGACGAGCATCTCGGGCGCAAGGGCACGCGCTTCCTCACGGGCGACACCATGTGCTGCTTCGACTGCGAGCTCATGCCCCGACTACAGCACATCCGCGTCGCGGGCAAGTACTTCGCGGACTTCGAGATACCGGAGAGCATGATGCACCTCTGGCGGTACATGCACCACATGTACAGGCTCGACGCTTTTCTCCAGAGCTGCCCCGCCGACCAGGACATCATCAATCACTACAAGCTTCAGCAGGTACCGCCTTCCCTTTTTCGTTTTCCCCTCTTTCTTGTTCAAGCTTAAGCTGCCTGCGTTGCCACAACTGCATCGCCTCAGCACCAGCTCCACGAGCCGAGTGCCACGTCCAAATTCTACCCAGTCGTTCCTAATCGAACCTCGTCACGAAACTCGGACTCGTTCGTAGCATAAGAACCTCCTATTGGAGGTTCAACGACGAAAATCTACCGACTCGAGAACGCAAAGATCCTTATCGGTGAACCGTCGACGTGTAGATCACGCTGTAAAGTTTAATAATAATCTTTCCTTTATAAACAGTTGTTAACAAAACGCAAAATAAATATCTGCAGACTCCTGTTATCTTTTCTTATTTGAACTCAAATGCACATGCATCTTTTATTATTAACTTTCATTTAATACGCGATAAAAAACACCAATCTAGATAATTTATTAACGTCTGTTCTGAGATACTGTAATTCAATTTTTTAACGACACCCTGCTTTGATAAAAATGTTAAATGGGTATTAACGGAAAACGTTTCGATATTTGTACGTAGGAAGCTTGCATTAAAAAATAATGCATGACAATGTGTTGGATATTTTGTAAATAGGACAACTCGAATTTTCTGCGTTGCTTCGTATTTGCAATTATTGAAATATTATCGCGCACTTTTTGACAATGCAATCTTACCATTAATAACCTGTTTTTTCTTCTCGCGTTAATTTTTCCTCCCCTCCCCTCTCTAACTTACTTGGCATTTAGTTGTACACATACATACTCGATCGGTCCAATTAAATAAATGCGCGCAACCCTCCAATTTTGTTGCTATTCAATTTACTCAGGAAGCACGTGTAAAAAATATGCTTATTCATTTTTTTCTGTTTATAGAGTATGAAAATGAAGAAACACGAGGAGCTAGAGACGCCAACTTTTACCACGAGCATCCCCATCGAAGTCAACGATGATTAGACTTGTAAAGCTGAACCTTCGAATATTTGCTGTTGTTATTATTGGCTTCTATGTGTTTATAAAATTCATACATACACATGAACGCGCACGTAGCTCCACTCCTTTTCCCTGCACACATATACCACAGAAAGATACACACAGATAATTAGAGGTTTATATGCGCGTGTGTGCGTTTTAATAATCAGTGACAATGCAGATTGGCAAGTTTCCTAGCATAAAATAATGAGTGTAGCTGCTGATGTTGATTTTTTAAGATGAAGGGAGATTGCTTGTTTTTCTCTCTTTTATAATAGAGGATGAGTGCGAATAAAAAATTTGAGTATGGAGAAGCAGATGAGCAATGTGTGAAAGAATTGTAGAGAGAGAGAGAGAGAGAGATTAAGCACAAATAAATGCCCACGTTGGTGCGAATGTTTTGATAATGTATATCATTTTTGGGTGCCAGGTAGCATCACAGTTGGTACGAAGAGTAATGAAAAAAATTTGCGTGCTTTGCCTATTTTGACTTATGATTTATTCGGTTTATGTATTGCGCCAGCAACTTGTAAACGAGACGAGCTCCTCGTTGTCAGAGATCACGTGTCTAGCCATCCAGTGAATGTCGTAATGACATCTGCAGTAGAAAATTGCAGTCTCGAAGACGAATGAGATAATCTTGCTATGCTCCTCGGAATAAATATTTGTGGCTCGTAATGCCTGATAGTATTGTTGAGTTTATACCAGTGATGCACATGTCACGTAAGTCACTTCGATGAGGCTTCAGCGAAATTCGACGCGTCAGAGTCTAGACTAATAATAAGATCCTTAGAGGAACTTCCTCAAATGCAGGGGAGTAGACTGTAGCAATTCTTCAAGAACTGAATTCTTAAATCTATTATCCATGAATATTTCATACCAATAGCCATACGAGATCATAAAAGATCGTATATCAAAAATCACCGTATCAGAAAGACAGATTATGATAGATTATAATCGGGATTTACAAAACACTTAGAACAATCGTCGTGTTATAAATTGATATAAGAATATAATGATTGTATTATTATCTCGATCTGACAAATAACTTTTAACGACAAGTCTAATTTTTTTAATTTTCACCCCAAGAAAGACTTGTTGGGTTTTGTGGGATTGAAAAAAATCAATTCCTCAAATGAAAATGCGATAAGTACCGTAGTGTGGGTACATTGTAAAGAACTTACTTTTAAATTTGAAGTATGGAAATATAATTAAAAACGTCAAATTATAATAAGTTATTAATTTCATTAAAAGAAAAATGAATTAAATAGATCTTATTGATTGGAGTTGCGAAGAATTTGGAAAAGAAAATCAGATATACAGTACGCATTTTAAAGACTATTATGCTAATGACGTTGCCATTTATTACACAAATAAGGTTGTTCCAAGTTTCATAATTTTTATAGTACTTATATACTATAGTCCGACCAATTTCTCGATACTGGAACATTTTTGGTATCGTATAACTTTCCCCACTTATAGCAACTAGATTAGTGAAATTACTTGAATAAATTTTATATCTACAGGGTTCTTTACTTCACAGAGGATCGATACACGTAGTCCAAATGAATTTTCCATTATTATCACGTAGCACTCGATAACCCTCGTAAACGAGTCTAGCAAAGCTTTGTTTTTCGAAGGATCGACACAAATGTCGATTTATTAATTCTATTCTGTTAAAAATGATTCGTAGATATTAAGTGGTGATTTATCTCTGTCTTCTTCTATATATACATTTATATGTAACGAAAAACTGATAATTAATTTAAAACAAAATTGACTAACTATGAGAAACCTGAAATAGTTAGTCTAACGCCTCAACATCGTATACTACACAATATGAATTTACTTAATTCATAAAGTATGAAGGTCATACGGATTCATGCTAAAAAAACAATGTCGCAGAATTTGCAACACAATCGAGTCCGTAACATAAACCCATAAGGGCTATGAGTTACGATGTACAACGAAAATTCTAAGATGAAGGAAAAACGAGATAACGCAAATTAAAGGGTACAAGACTTTACCAATAAACATTATGGTGATAAAATATATTTTTTGAACATGACGAATAATTATGTAGTTTCATTTTTTATAAATGTAAAACACCTACATTACAAAAGAAAAGAATAGAGGTTTTTCAAAGTAATAAAAGAAAAAATCTGAAATGCTAAGCATTTTTGGCGCTTATATTTTTATACGTAAACAATGATCATACGTAGTTGAGAGAGAAAGAGGGAGCGAGCGGAGGAAAAGGAGAGGAATGGTAGGGAGAGAGAAATGTATTCGTTTTATTTTTATACAGTGTGAAATCAATCTCCGTTTCAAGCAACGAATTTTATAAAATAAAAATTAATCTAGGTGCGATACAAGACAACTAAACTGCAACACACTTAAGATGTATGCATCGAAGAACTTTTACATTGATGCATATTTTTCTTTATATCATTGAATAAACTTATTGTGGCCGTCGCGTTGCCTGGTATAGTTAGATTTCACCATGATTATCTCCTTTTAGTCTAATTAAGTGCCAAGTCCTATGCAAATACCAGCGCACGCGACGTTTTTCAATCGTCCACTAGTCTCCCGTGAAACGTACAAATTAGTTGCAACGTAACCACAAGAAAACTTTATTAGATTACTATACAAGTTGAATGTGTGACGATGTACGGTGTATTTTAATCTGTTATTTGACATTCGATTTTTCATGGCATTTATATTGCCAATTATGGAGCAAATAGGAAACGATGCATTAATCTTTTAACCTGAAGGCTCTTAATACGATTATTATCATAATAAACTCCTAATTATCTAAATATATATACATTAAAAAACCATATCCTTTGTGTAATTGAAGTACTTTTTCAAAATCGTTTCATTTTAATAGTCTTATTATAACATGTAGAATACAGTTAAATTTTGTAAAAAAAACAAATATTTGTACAAAAATTTAAATAAAAATTTCATATTGGATTTTACACGTACTACACAATTTTGTATAACTATCGGCGAAATCTGCGTTAATTTCTGTACATATTTTGAATGGCATGAATTATACGAAGACCGCATTTTTCCTTTCGTGCATATATTATACACAACAAAAATCTTTTGTCTTATAATTTACATCGTAATATTATCTATGTACACAAAATATATCATCATTTATGACATTTGGCTAATATATAATACAAATATATATGTAATAAAAATAAAAATTTTGATATTACTAATTCGCTAAATTAGTTAACACGATGTATATGTTTTAACCGAATATAACTTATTTTTCGATTATTATTTATCTTTAAATATTTAGCATGATTACACTTGAAGTAAATTGAAAAATAATTAGTTGATGCAAAATGTACAATTTGGTCTCTTGCGTAGTAGGTCATTCTTTTCACTCTTCTCTCGGTTTGCATAACTGCAATTGTTCGAATGGAATAAAAAGTAAAAATAAAAGAATGTTCAACGTACAAATCGTTAAAAAATGTTTTTCAAATTAATTTACTTTGAATTTTAAAAGCTCATGTATGAAGAAGAAAGCTAATTGCTATTTCTTGTATTAGTAATTATATTATCTCATGTTTGGTTTATACTCTTAGAAATCAATATACCAGTGTTTACAGTATAATGTGTGCTGTTATTTGTACCTCTGAAAATTGCGATAAAAATATCTTAAAACATAGGCGTTTAAAAAATAATATTTTTTATATAATTTGAAAAAGAATGGTCAATAATGTAAGTATTAGTTTTTTGAATTATGTAAATGATAAAGAAGCATTCTATATCGATTACAAAATATAATTAAAAATTTGTAGATACACTAAATTTTACAGATCATGTTTGATACAATTAAAACATCTATTTTACTCAACTTTTAAAAGTAAACAAATAGATAGTATTTATAATTAGATAAAAAATTTGCATATGCTAAATTTTTATAAGATCAAAGATAAAAAAAACTGTTTTTAAGAATGCATTGACCGACTTGAAAATTTATACATACCCATTGGTTTAGCAAAAATTAAGTCATCAAACCATGCCTTTATAATACATATTTAAGCTATATTTAAAAAAATAAGTACGATATATGTGCTTCCTTTTTCTCATATTGAACTATTCGATCAGCACTATTGGTAGTGTGAGTTTAAATAACTAGCTCAATATTCCATCCATCTTTCTCTTTAATCACTCTAATCAGTTTATACCTTTTTATACCTTTTTATTTTATATTAATCGGTAAATGAAAAAAAACTACTTTTTAAAAATAATCGTATTTAAAATTGATTATTTCAACAACTATTTAATTCTAGTATTTATTTTAGATTAGTATGAACAAAAATTTAAAAGAGATTATCGGTAAAGAGATTTTCATCATTTTCAGTGCACACTTAATCAGTAAACGAAAGTTTACTGATACTGAAAATTCGTTTTCGTCGATGTTTTATTCTGCTTAAATTAATTTATTTTTAATTTTTATCTTATTACAAAATATTTCTTGAAAAGCGTCAATATATTCTTTTGAATGTAAATCACATATCGTGTAAAAAACGGTCTAATTTTTTCGTGAGAATAATACATTCGAATAAAACCGCGCGACTTTATTTATCGTTTGACGCTTGGGAACACACTATAAGCGATAATATCAGTGAATTTTCAATACGATACAAATTAACACAATATTATTATATTAAATAGATATCTTAATAGATGAAGTTCGGTAAGTGTATCTTGTTTTCACTCATTCAGTTTGTTATATTAATTTTTTATTTTTATACTTTGTTTATACGGTCTTTTAAAAATTTTGTGTAAATTACAAGTTAATTAATATCGAAAGATATTTATAAGTAGCATATTTTCTACATGTGAATGATAAATTGTGTATAAATGTTTTATGTACAACAAATAAAATTTATTATCTAATTAATTATGGCTGTTTTGATGTGGAAAAAGTTAGGTTAGATTATTCAAAATAAAACCAAAGATTAAGTATTTAAATAATACAGTATTTTTATAATTTATATATTATATGCAATAAGACTCATAATTTTTTTATTTAACAGAAATATATTGCATATATATGTATGTTAATTACCGAAGAATTTAATTTATATGTGTTGGAATGTTCGTTAGAATTTACACATTAAATTTTTAAACCTTTTACGATATTATACTATCATTTATAAACATGGTTAGTTCATAAATAGTTCAGTTAATTATTTCATTTATTGAAATATATATACATTCATTATTTTACACATGAATATTTATATTTTACTTGGATTTTAAATCAGAATAAATTTTACTCTTTCTCTTTTCCTTGTCCTTGTTCTTGTTTCAGGTTTTTGTTCTATTTTGTACTCATTTTTACTTTTATGCTTTTCTCTTTCCCAAATAATTTTTTATAACTTACTGATATTCAATATTTCCAATTTGAAAATCATCTTTAATTCTTTTGTGTTTATTTCTGTATCTTTATAATCTTTTAACATTTATTGTGCCTTTAAACAAATATTTCAAAAATTACATTGATAGCCAATGTTTGTTTGATTTTGCTTCATTTTCCAATCTTAATTTTTTTTAGAATTTGCATATTATTTTGTTCTCATTCCTCTTTTATTTTTATAACCACATTTTATATCTTTTAATTCTTTTAGTACTAACACTTTGGCCTCTAAGGGAATTTTGATTTTTCGGTTGTCTATCCAGGTTTCACTATTGACATTTCTTTGTTTTTTCTACTTTATAACTATTTCTCTCCTTCTATCTGTCTGTTTGTTTATCCGTTTATTTGTCTGCTTGTCTCTCTGCCTGTTTGATCTTAAATATTTCTTTCTAATTTTGAAATTTTTTGAAATAGTTTAATGAAAATAGTTATTTTGTAAATAATTAAATGAAAAGTATATGAATTTTTAAAAAAATTTCTTGTAGTAATATTCTTTATTTTTTTTAACTATAAATAAATTGTGATACTATGGTAAATGGAATGTTTTTAAAAGTGAAAAGTAAATTTTATAATAATATTAATAATTAGATTATGATAACAAGTAATTAAAGCTTTGAGTTTACTATAATTAATGCTAAAAATGTAGGATAACAGTGAAGTTGTGATAACAGTAATGCATTGTTTTTAAATAATCTAAAATTTTTTAGTGCAACATACCAAAATTCCAACAAACGTTTAAAAGCCTAGGCATAGTGAAGATAATTATTTGTCTGTAACCTATTATTTATTGAATAATAATTGGTTGAAATAAGTATTTTAAATACATTATAAAAAAAAATGCTTATACTAAACAATAAAGATAAACAATAAAGTACATCTAAAATTTTTAAAATAAAAATTCTGCGTTAATAAAATAAAGTATGTGGATAATTTCAAGAAAATACTTTTTAAACAGTTTTCTATTGTTGCAAATGTTTTCTCACTTTTCTAGCAAATGTATAAAAATAGATAAATCAATAGAAAGAGTGAAAAGGGGAAAGAAAGATGAAATAAGCTTAATTTAAATTGTCTAAGGATATCCAAAATATAAAAAAGATCCAATTCAAGATATTGTGTTTATGTCATTTTATGTGGAGAATTTAAAAAAATTGAAATTGAAATTTTATAACATTTTTTTTCTTTAAACTTGTGATTTGTTGTGAAGTGTTGATATATTTTAATCAATATCTATACTTGAATTAAAAATTATACATTATATTTATACATTACAAATGCGCAATATTTCAAATTTAAGTGTATATAATACTTAGCAACAGTGTATATTTAGTAACATTCATTGTATTATTTGAACTATTAAATAAGTAAAAATTGTTGCATTGTTATTTTTATATTTATATCATTTTTGTTTAATGTTATTAAAATTATAGATTAATGTTTTAAAGTTTATTTTTTACCTATAATAAATCATGAAATGTATTAATCACGTAAATTTATTTCATATATAAATTCAATTCATAAATTTAGTTTGTATAATTTTAATATTCCGAAATAAAAGTCACCGTGAAAGGTCACTATACAAATAAATTTGTAATATTATGTTTCATATAAGTCAAAATTTTCTTATTGCAAAAATATAAACAAATATTATTTCAAAAGATAATGTTTTATCCTTTTTATAAAACAAAAAACAGACTATTTGAAAAGTAAAAACGGTTATTATTTATTATTTATTATTTATTATTTAATTATAGTAACTAAATAATTATATTCAAATTTCTTACGAAGATTATGGGAAATGTTTTTAAATAATTAAAGTAAAATTATAAGCAATAGAATAATTATTAATCGTTATTAAATTATTCAATTAGTAAAAAAATACGCGTTGATGGGTATCCAGATCATATATTTTTTATAATATCTAAAAAAATAATCGATATTATATTTCATTCGATATAAATATATAACTCAGTTTTGTACAAATTGAAAGATATTTATTTTGAATTGTTAAAAGGTGCACATAACAAAAATATTTATTATATCTGGAATTTTCTGATGGGACTACCATGAAAATCACAGCGTAAAATTAAAAATTATTGTAAAATAACTATGTTGTATGCTGATAAAAGAGCGGTAATAAATTAAATTACATTTTCATTTATATGATATTTATACGAAAGTTTTTAATATTCCTATATCTTATGTAATTCTTAATTCCATCTGCTATATTGAGCGCAACAAGTTTGAAAATTTAAATGAGGTAATTCTGTTACAGGTTTAAATTGCAATGCTGTTACTACTACCGTGGAGTTTTACATTTAGATGCATTCTTGCTTTCTCTCTATCTCTGCACTCACATACACACACGCGCACGGGCGCACACACATTCCTTAATTTATTTATAACTTATAGTGTTCAACTGAACTTCGTGACACAAATATTTTCTCAACTGTCTGGAGCCTTTCTTCTTGTCGACACTACGAGTCTAGCGTTTCACTTTGCTTAAAAAGTTATATTCTACTATTTAGAAATTTAATTCGTATTCAGGATATTCAACCACTAATCATCCACTGCTTATTTAAAATTACAAATTACTTCATATCCTGCAAATGTTTTAATTCATAGTAAATGAAAATCTGCCTTAGATACACTTGCACCACATTAATTTATTTTTCCACTTCAAAATAGTAATCTTCGGGAATAAGCACTCAACACAAGATAAATTTCTATAATAACATCTATTTATCATATATCTGGTTCTTGGTTGTTTTTTAAATAATAGAACGATTGTGCAATGTAGAAAAATTGTGGAAGAGTTTATTCGAAATAATTTAGAAAGTTAATTTCTTTTTAAAAGTAGTATGAAATACAATTTAATCATAAAATTTTTATCCCTTGGTACAATATCCGCATTTGTTAATAATTCGTTCTAATCTTTAAGTTCTAATATCAAAAAAAGTGCATAAAATGTCGCGCATGAGAATGCGTCTAACTCTAATTCTAACAAGCGTCAAATTAAATTTGTATACGAGCTTTCTCAAGAGTTGTCTCGGCCATAGGCAAGTTAATACATTTCATTTAAATAAAACTTTTTTTTTTAAGCAATCAGTATACAATAAAACAAATGAGTCAGCTTTATAGTTGATTAGTTATTTATTGAACAATATAATTATTATAATACATTACAATACTCTTTGATACCTTCTTATTTTATATTTCATACATTTTCTTAACGTATTAGTTTTAACGTGTTTAATCGCATCTTAAAAAGTACGCATTTATAATTTTTGTACTATTTCGCTTACAATTTGACGCATGCACTAATACTACGCACTTTTGTCTTTCTATATGATTTTCTTTCGCTATATACCCATGTTACCTCATCACCTATTATTTTATTTCTTATACAGAACCAATCTTTTCCTCAGCTCTACATCTATTCTTTATTTCTCTTCTACTGTTTCTTTCTATGTATGTATCGTCATTGTTAATATAAAAATTTGGCCCTTTTAACTCCGCTTTCTGTTTAAAAATATCCTTCTTGTCAGCTTCGTTTTTAAGTGTTCTCTTCCACCAGCAAGTGTAACCACTGCTACCCGACCAAACTTTACTCACCTTCACGTTGACTCCCAATTCCTTCCTTATCCGTAGACTAATGCTGTCTTTCGTATGTTTAACACCTGATTTCAAACCGGCAATGACAATATTGTTTTTCTTTTTTCTCTCTCCAATTCTTCAATCATCCATTCTATTTGTTTGTTTTTAATTTCATCATATTTCTTTATATTTTTATGTCTATCTTCATTTGACTCATTACTTTTGTCCAGTATCATTGTTCTTTTCTTGTACTCCTTCAGATCATTTTCTAGCTTTTCTATTTTATTTTTCAATTCAATCCTTTTCTCTTCTAAACTTTTTATTTCTCATTTGTTTTCTCCTTTATATTTTCCTTCATTTCATAAATTATCTCATTCAATTTTTCGTTAATTTTCTCATAAATTTTCTCAATCATTTCGTCTTCTAGTACTTTCATAATGTTTTCGATCATGTTCCTTGTTTCTGTATCTGCTATTTCAAGGCTATCCTCATTTGTTTCACCCCATATTGCTGTAAAGCTTCCTTCATCCCTTTCACTGTCTTCTTTATATCTTTCTTTTCCGATATATTTTTTAATTCACAGTTCAATTATTAATTTAAATATTAATTTAATGTTATATGCTACAATTTTCTTTCTTTCCCCTTTTGTAGATTTTTGGTTGTCTACTAGGTTCTCAGTTATTTTTTTTTTTACTTTTCTTGTGCTTCGACTCAATTTGCCTTTAATGGATCCACTGTTTTACTTCACGCTTGTGCACAGCTTTTTTCTCTATTTTTTTGCCATGTGGTTAAACAACCATACTGTTATGCCTTTTATTATTTGCACTGTTCTCCCATTTACAACACTTCACTTAGATTCGCCTATATTCTATCGATAAATTTAAAGCTTTCTTTCTTTTTTTTATTGAATTCTTTAATTTTACTCTTTTCTCTATTTTTCACCATGTCAAATATTTTTTTCACTATTACACTTGCCATGTGTCTTTCACGAACTTACCTAGCAGACCTGCGAGTTAGGTTTACATATATATATATATCGTTAATGCTATTAAAATGAGTTCAAAAAGTTTATAAAATGAAAATATATGGTAGCTATTATATTATCTATTTTTTTATCAATGAAGACAACGTTTTTATTAAAAGTAACGAATAATTTGATACTTTTCGTATTACGTAGATAATCAACGAGAAAACTTTTAATTTGATAAAATATAGACTTAATTGTAATATTTCTTCAAGCAAATAGGCACACATGAAAGTATACATGTACTATCTATTTTTTATTTAAGTATAATTATATCAGTTTTGTAGAAGTTTATTTACAGTTTGGTCATTAGAAAACGTAAATAAATATAAAAAAATAAAAGTAATGTTTTTCATTAGCTCGTCTTAAACTTCAATTATGAATATATAATTTATAATTCATTTTTGGTTATACATAAATATGGATATCCATAATTAATAAATATAATAATTTAAGGTTTTGGATGTTCAAATTTAAACAAAAATTACATGTTTCTGAAAAAACTAAAAAATAACTGAAAAAGTTAAAGCTTAAGCAATCTTGAAACCACCCTCGAAAACAACTCGGAAAGAACGTTTAAAATTCCAACAAAATGCTTTACTAATTTCTTTAATTAGATTTTATTGTTTATTATCATTATATAAATATTTTTTACTCAAAAACTATTTTCGTATTAAATTTTGTACAATACATAACGTACAATTCATATTTTCTTTTTTCTTAACCTTAACCTTAGCTTCTTCAATTTCCATCGTGCTGTATTATTAACGTACTTTATGACGACTCTGATTAACGTTACCACCTTTACCAAGGTTCTAGATAACAAAACAATGCAATCGACGTAAAATCGTGGCTTATCTTTATTAATTTCTTTACATTTGTTTTTTTTTTCGTTTTTTTTCGTTTTGTGCGATACCGACAAAAAGTAATGAATAAAACGGCGGTCATTTTTACGCTTATCTGTTAAAACTATTTAAAATATATTATCGCCCAATACCTAATGATATTTATTTAACGACTTGTTTTAATATGAGTGATAATCAATAAAAATCTGACATTCATGCACGTATATATTTATAGAAATACTTTTTTGTGTAATATTATTTTTACGATGTGAAAAATAAAGGACGAAACACGTGTTTCCAATCTTCAGTCAATGATTATACTTTTCCAAAAACCCTGTCTTTTTGATGGTATTCACTGAAATTTGTTTCAAAACATCGAGAATCTGAATAAAGTTTAAGTACTAAGCATCTGTTATTGCTGTAATAACTATAAGTTGCTGTTCATTGAAGTAAAATTAATTAATTACACCATTTGTCTAGACGCAGGCAGTTGCAGTTAAAAGGATGGAGAATCACGATGCCAATGCTCTGAAATTGTCATCATGCATCAACTACCGACGGTCCCAGATGACGACATTTCCCAGTGCATCGCCCAGGTATAAAACACTCTGTCTCCCCGACAATCGTAATTTTATTTTCCGACACATAATGCCAATATCAACGTGGCAATATGGTTTTATACGAGTTTTCTATCTCCTCGACACTTATTTATATAACTGTTAAAGTATATTGACAGTTTCATTGTTTCTCTGTCATTGCACAATTTACGTATCCTTTCTTTCTCTTGTTATATTCTCTCCTTTCATTTCGCACATACATTTTCTTTGATTGCCTCTTACTTTATTATCAAATCTCTTTATCACCTTTATTCAGATTCTTTTTGTCTTTCGCATCATTATTCATTCAAGAATATTTTCATCTGAATTAAGTATTCATTTCATGTATCTTCGTTATACGTTTTTTATTTTTTCGCAGCTGTTGTATAATTATGTTTTGGTTTCACATAATAATACATTTGTTATCAAATCGTCAAATATATCCATTTTCATTCTTGTAATTTAAAAAATATTAATTTTCTGTTATACTATATACCTTCACTATATCATCTTTGCTCGTTTGACATCAATTTTGTATATCGTTTCCCTATTATTTTATTTATTTTCATCAATTTTTTTATTTCTCTTTTATAGAATATACACTATGATAAAACATATTCCAATAAAATTCTTATTCTTACTACGCATTTACAAATTTTTATTTAAAAATGAATAAGTTTATAAAAACTTATTTCTAAAATATTTCTTTAATTTAATCTTAAATTTATTTGTTCTTGTATAAATGGATCGTTTTATTTCGTATTTCAGGTTAATGCGAATTAACTATACGTATCATAATACATTATACATGATAAGCTATTTCAGTCCATGCCGTATTGTAAGAAACAGTAATATCTTTTGACAATTATTATAATTAAATATTATTTTATTGATTATTTTAGAAATAATGAATGAATAATAAACATATGAAAATCGTTTAATTTTCTGGAAGTATAAAGTATTCCTTCCGAGCAGAGTAATGAGCTATTTTACAATAAAATTTGAAAACTCAAGTAGATGGATAGACGAGAAAATTAATGTTCCGAATTCGCATATATGAAAATATATTAATAAATGCCGTCATGAATGACTGAATGAATGAATAGTTAAGTCGATAAGTTTTTAAATGGGTGGGGCAAGAGAAAAGATTAACCATTAAAGTTTGTATTTTGTATCAAGCATCTGATATTTTAAAATAGATTTTGAAGCCCTTGGCGCGGCTTATATGACTAATGAACCCCGTAACTAAAAATTACAAAAATTGACATAAGCTGCACGTTTAATTCGTAGAATAGCCACGACAGGGATACATGCGCCGAAAGTTTACGAACTTCTCAAAAGTCAGAGTCCTCCCAGCCAGAGTCGCACCCGTTTGGCTCCAACATGAATCAGAAAACCTACGAGCCGCTCTTCATCGACATTGACGATGACTACCTACAGCCCCAGCGGTTCTTCGAGGACGATGAAAGCTCCGGCTTCGAACTCAACGTCGACGGCGACTGCGACCAAACTACCTCCCCAAGTGAGCCTCAACACTATACAACTCCTCCACTCTTTTCGATAAATGCAATAAAAAAATTCATCGTTCAAATACATCGTTAAAACGAATAGCCGACTGATTTTGTTTACTTATTTATCGAATGAGAATAGCTTAAATGTTTCGACGTACGATTAGAATAGATGGGTTTCCCCAACTACTTGTAGCTATTCGCACGGAGTTTTCAAATAGAAATAGAATTCATATTTACACAAAATAACCCTGTCGGTAAGTCAGTCTATAATAAAGGTTCACAATAAAGACACAAGGAAAGCAGAAAAACGGATCGGTGTAGCAACTACATTAATCTTTATTTTTTCTAGACACAAAGGTCGAGTCTTCTCAAATAAGTTAACCTTAGCAATTAACTTTAACACTTATAATGCTACAAAGTTTAATTAAAAATTGATCAATTTTGATAATTATAACTTATTTCTGCAGTCTCTAATACTATATATTAAATTTGTTGAGCGATTAAGAAATATTAGTCGTTCTGAAAATTATCTTTATATACATTATTTTTCATTGAAAATCTTGAATAAATATTTATGAATGAAAAGATCTAATAGTAAAGTCTTATTTTTAATTAGTGTAGTAGTTTATTTTTCAATGTAGATATATTTTATATAAGTAAATACGTTCATAACAATTAGTTTAATCAATAATGTTCTTATCATTATTTTTATCGATTATTTAATTTTGAGAAATACCTATAAAATAATTATACCAATAATTTTACAACGTTTTATACGCACAATTCTATGAAAAAAAAAATACAAATTATTGAACAATTTGGCATTTTATAATATTTTAATAGTCAGTCAGATGTACTTTATTAACAAGACCATTTATATAATATTCTAAATGTTGCAAATCAATCAAATTTTATCGAAATCATCTCTATATTATTTGCATATTTGTGGAGATAAATTAATTCGAATGATTTCAAGTAATTTGTGTGTGAAAAAAATTCTAACAATAAAAAAGAAAAGTATAATTTCTCGATAAAATATAATAGTAAGAGAAACATACCTGGAAATTCTGGAGGCAAGTGAATATTTTCTTTAACAATTTCTATTGGTCGTTGGTTAAAAAATTTGGGCTAACATTTTTCTCAAAGCTTTAAAATTGACGAATGGGAAAAATTCTAAAACCAAATAAAGAATTAATTTCTTGAAGAAGGTTAAAATTAAAATTTTTGCTAAATATTGTCACTATTCGAAAAAAAACATGTAATCAACGTGGCTAGTTCTTGCAAAATCTTTTTATTCGTTTCGAGAAAAAATCGAAAAAATAAGCGAGGAATATTTGCAAGTGTTAAAGGTGTTAAATATGTATTGTAGACGACGCAGATTTCAAGTCTCAATGGGAGCTGATGAACCTGAGCCTGGGGCACCCCTCTGCCGAACCTCAACCGCCCATCGATGCAACCTCAGAGGGCTCAAACTCAACTTACTCGAGGTTGACCCTTGACCCACAAAGCTTTCAGAGCCCCCTCCAGATCAACATTAATCAGGAAAGCACGGATAGCGCCACCATCGCCAGGATCAGGCCGCCGTCGGAACCCCAGATGTCCGACAACAGACATCTTACATTCGTACAAAACCCAGACGTGGACAATCCAACACCTGGTATCGAATAAAGTCAATAACAAAAATAATAGCTATTTTTTGCATACTTCGATGATTAACAGAACTTGCATTAGTGACTATACCTATTTTTAGCTTCTTTCGTCCGCTGATAATCTCTGCTCTTCCATTGGCCTTTCGTAGTTCATACTTTCATTCTTTATTGTAATGTTATTAATTTCGTTTCAGAAATCTCCGAAACTCACTTAAATATTAATTTACCAATTCTTAACGAATATTTAGACACGGATATTAAGAAAATTTGAAATAATTCCACTAGAGTATATAAAGACAGCACGTCAACTTTAACGTTAAAATTTAGGAAGATTATCTAATTTATATAGATTGGTTGCAGAAACGATAGTTATATTAACATCTCAACAAACAAGGGGGGCTTTTTTCGGATGCGCTAGACTCGACCACCAATCTTTAAAAAAATGAGTTCGATATAAAATTTGAATAATACACGAAAAAGTAGATTTTAATGCTATCAATTATTAATAGCTTTCCCGAGAGAGTCAACACAGCCGACGTTCGTAGCAGGAAGTTCTCGAACAATGTCCTTCATCCCGGCGCTCAGCATCGCGACGCCAGCGGACAGCCTACCGATGAAGCCTCTCCACGACCCATCCGCGAACTCTGAGTCTATGCCGCGCATGCCCATGACCGGTGATGATCGTCAGCCCGAACTTCCTGCAGAGTTTCGCGCTATTTTAGACGAAGGTAAGTCTCGTGCCTCTGGCTTCCGATGTATTTATCCTAAACATTTCACATTCATTCCGTTTTTCTTATAAACACTGACTTTCGCAGTGCACAGTTGCATAGATATTTTTATTACTGAATATTGTACGTTTGTCTCAAATTTTGCAATCGTGGTGTCTTAAAACGAATTTAAGGTTTGCAACATGTAATTAAATTAATAATAATAAATTTTAATCATCAAATTAAGGGACAAATTATCTTAAAAGATATACAACTATATCGAAATGTTGGCTTTAAAAGTACTTGAAAGCTTAATAAATTGATAACATTCAACTAATTGTATCGATTGTTATTCTAACAACAGTAGATAATACTTTAACAATAGCGTACACTAGTGAAACTAACTATAACAAAATTTTCTACCCAAATTCGTCCAGAAATGTTAATACACGTCTATAACGTATGATGACGTATAGTGTCATATGATACTTATTATACGTAGGCAAATCGACGAACATTAAAAATCGAAAAGGGAAATGATACGTTCGTAAATGTAAGCAAGAAAAAGTTTAAAAGACATACGTACAATTCGGGAAAATATTGTCAATAATAGTCATGATTTGAAAAGATCATAGTTTTTTACAGCAAGTAGTAGCTGCAATGAAAATACAGGTATAAAAAGAGTGTTAAAAAAAAAGTTACAGAAAATTGTATTTTTAAGATATTTCAGAATTAAAACCTCCGAGGCAATGGATGAATTTTTATAAATATATTCATTGCTGCATTCCACAAAATTCTTCAACTGTTGTAAATCGTTTATTGAAAAATATAATTGTTTTAATACGTTACATTATTCTCTGATACATATTTATATTCATACATTTTCTTAACCTATTAATTTAACATTTTAAAACTCATTTTAAAAAGTACGCATGAATAGTTTATATATCCTAACACTTGTACTTTCATCACTTTTTACGTTATTTCATCATTTAGAGAATATCTTAATTTTGAAACACAGATTTACTCTCCATTCTACTCAACTTTACACACGATTTTCTGCATCTTGACCTCTATGCCTTTTATGAACACGTATTTTTTTCACATTTTAAGAAGTGTTAATGTTGGGCTGGGATGACATAAAAACAGGTTTTCATTTCAAATAAGAACTGTTAAAAACTGGGATGAGAAAGAATCAGAGTGAAATATAGAATCTTTTATTTTAGATTATTTTTTCATAAAGAGGAGGGAAGAATTATAGAGAAATATAAAATTTTATATTTTAGAAGAATTTTTCACAACAGGGGAGGGGCGATGGATAATGAAATTTTGGTTTTAAAACAAGAGCGTAGGAGGGGTATTTTAGCGTAGGAGGGGTAAGATTGAGAGAAATTAAGAATATATTAGTGTTAAAAAATAATGTTTACTACACCGAAGATGTAACGAAAAATATTTTCTATATTTTCTATAATAAATTTTCATAAAGGGGGTGGGAGATTAAGAGTGTTAATATAAAATTTTAATTTTATAAAAATTATTCATATTGGGGGGGAGGGGGAGAAGGAGAGAGAATTACAAAATTTTTTATATGGAAGAATTTTTCTCAAGGGGGGGGGGTGATTTGGGGGAGAAATATTAAAATTGGTAATTTTAGCATTTTTCGCAAGGGGGTGGAGAATTAGAAAGAAATATCACAACTTATTATTTTTGAAGAATTTTTCACAAGGGGACATTTAGAGTTCAATCATTAAAGTTCTTATTTTGGAGGATTTTTTCATATTGCGGGGGAGGGGGAGAAGGAGAGAGAATTACAAAATTTTATTTTTGGAAGAATTTTCACAAGGCGGGGAGAAGAAATTAGAGTGAATTATAAAATTATTGTTTTAGAAGAATTTTCCACAAAGGGAGTGGGACCATGAGAGAGAATTACAAAATTTGTTATTTTAGAAGATTTTTTGAAAGGGGAGGAAAATTAGAGGAGAATTATAAAATTTTATTTTGGCATATTATTATGTAAAAGGGGGGGGGGGAATATAGAGAATAATAACATTTTTTATTTTGGAAGAATTTTTCTGAAGGGGGGGAGATTTTAGAGTGAATATATCATTTTTTCATTTGCTATGTGAGAAAAGGCAGAGAGGATGGGAGATAAGAAAAGATTTATCCAGGGTGCGTAGGAGTTTAAAGAGAGAAAGCGTGTTGTTTTGAAAGAAAAATTTTTTTGGGAGTGAGGCGCTAAGGGCAGAGGGTGAGTGGGATGGATGGGGATTTCTTGTTTTAGAAGAATTCTTCAACAAAGAGGGAGGGCTGAGAATAGGAGAGCAATAAAGGAAAATTATGTATTTTAGAAGGATTTTCCCACCAAACAAAGGAAGGGGGGGGGGGGCCAGATTTAGAGTGAATTATAAACTTTTTTGTTTTAGACGCAATTTTCCATGTACGGGGGGGTGGACAATGAGAGAGAATTACAAAATTTGTTTATTTTAGAATGATTTTTTGAAATGGGAGGGAAAATTAGAGAGAATTATAAAATTTTTATTTTGGCATATTATATGATACAGGGGGGGAAGGGGAGAGAATAATAAAAATTTTTATTTTGGAAGAATTTTTCTGAAGGGGGGGAGATTTAGAGTGAAATATATCATTTTTTCATTTGCATGTGAGACGAAGGAGAGAGGATGGGAGATAAGAAATAGATTTATCAGGGTTGCGTAGGAGTTTAAAGAAGAGAAAGCGTGTGTTTTGAAAAGAAAAATTTTTTTGGAGTGAGGCGCTAAGGGCAGGAGGGAGTGGGATGGGATGGGGATTTCTTGTTTTAGAAGAATTTTCAACAAAGAGGGAGGGGAGAATAGGAGAGAAATAAGAAAATTATGTATTTTAGAAGGATTTTCCACAAAGAGGGGGGGGCAGATTTAGAGTAAATTATAAAATTTTTTGTTTTAGAAGAATTTTCCACGACGGGGGGGGGACAATGAGAGAGAATTACAAAATTTGTTATTTTAGAATGATTTTTTGAAAGGGGAGGGAAAATTAGAGAGAATTATAAAATTTTTATTTGGCATATTATATGATACAGGGGGGGAAGGGGAGAGAATAATAAAAATTTTATTTTGGAAGAATTTTTCTGAAGGGGGGGAGATTTAGAGTGAAATATATCATTTTTCATTTGCATGTGAGACGAAGGAGAGAGGATGGGAGATAAGAAATAGATTTATCAGGGTTGCGTAGGAGTTTAAAGAAGAGAAAGCGTGTGTTTTGAAAGAAAAATTTTTTTGGAGTGAGGCGCTAAGGGCAGGAGGAGTGGGATGGGATGGGGATTTCTTGTTTTTAGAAGAATTTTCAACAAAGAGGGAGGGGGAGACTAGGAGAGAAATAAGAAAATTATGGTATTTTAGAAGGATTTTCCACAAAGAGGGGGGGGGCAGATTTAGAGTAAATTATAAAAATTTTTTGTTTTAGAAGAATTTTCCACGACGGGGGGGGGGGGACAATGAGAGAGAATTACAAAATTTGTTATTTTAGAATGATTTTTTGAAAGGGGAGGGAAAATTAGAGAGAATTATAAAATTTTTATTTTGGCATATTATATGATACAGGGGGGGAAGGGGAGAGAATAATAAAAATTTTTATTTTGGAAGAATTTTTCTGAAGGGGGGGAGATTTAGAGTGAAATATATCATTTTTCATTTGCATGTGAGACGAAGGAGAGAGGATGGGAGATAAGAAATAGATTTATCAGGGTTGCGTAGGAGTTTAAAGAAGAGAAAGCGTGTGTTTTGAAAAGAAAAATTTTTTTGGAGTGAGGCGCTAAGGGCAGGAGGGAGTGGGATGGGATGGGGATTTCTTGTTTTAGAAGAATTTTCAACAAAGAGGGAGGGGAGAATAGGAGAGAAATAAGAAAATTATGTATTTTAGAAGGATTTTCCACAAAGAGGGGGGGGCAGATTTAGAGTAAATTATAAAATTTTTTGTTTTAGAAGAATTTTCCACGACGGGGGGGGGACAATGAGAGAGAGAATTACAAAATTTGTTATTTTAGAATGATTTTTTGAAAGGGGAGGGAAAATTAGAGAGAATTATAAATTTTTATTTTGGCATATTATATGATACAGGGGGGGAAGGGGAGCGAGATAATACACTTTTTATTTGGAAGAATTTTTCTGAAGGGGGGAGATTTAGAGTGAAATATATCATTTTTTCATTTGCATGTGAGACGAAGGAGAGAGGATGGGAGAATAAACGACATAGATTCTCAGGGTTGCGTATGAGTTTAAAGAGAGAAAGCGTTGTGTTTTGAAAAGAAAAATTTTTTTGGGTGAGGCGCTAAGGGCAGGAGGGAGTGGGCTGGGATGGGATTTCTTGTTTTAGAAGAATTTTCACAACGAGGGAGGGGAGAATAGGAGAGAAATAAGAAAATTATGTATTTTAGTAAGGATTTTCCACAACGAGGGGGGGGGCAGATTTAGAGTAAATTTATAAAATTTTTTGTTTTAGAAGAATTTCCACGACGGGGGGGGGACAATGAGAGAGAATTACAAAATTTGTTATTTTAGAAGGATTTTTTGAAAGGGGAGGGAAAATTAGAGAGAATTATAAAATTTTTATTTTGGCATATTATATGATACAGGGGGGGAAGGGGAGAGAATAATAAAAATTTTTATTTTGGAAGAATTTTTCTGAAGGGGGGGAGATTTAGAGTGAAATATATCATTTTTTCATTTGCATGTGAGACGAAGGAGAGAGGATGGGAGATAAGAAATACATTTATCAGGGTTGCGTAGGAGTTTAAAGAAGAGAAAGCGTCTGTTTTGAAAAGAAAAATTTTTTTGGAGTGAGGCGATAAGGGCAGGAGGGAGTGGGATGGGATGGGAAATAAGAGAAGGTGCATCGAAATAAATAGAATCCATTTGATTTATTTTCAACTTTATTAAACATTTGAAAAGTAAAAACAACAACAGTATTTACAATTGTAATTACAACTTACCCAATAATAATACTTACCCGCGAGTAACAACCAAAATACTCTTTGGCGCAGAGGTTCGCGAGTTAAGCGGCGGAACTCGATTTCGTGGTTGCGTCGGTCAGTGCCTTTTGAACTATTTTGGCGTAGACCGTGTTGAAGAGTCAGTTGCGTTCGCGGTGTTCAAATGTTGTCGTATGTTGGTGATCGGGTCCAGGTCGTCGTCGTCGTCGTCGTCGTCGTCGTCGCTGTTGGTGCGCATTTCCAGCGAGACGTTCAAGTCGTGGTCTATCGGCAGGTCGAAGAATTCCGGCAGTTCGTCAGTCGTGTCCGGGTCTGGGTCGACTCCGCCCGTAGCCATTTTGGATTTAAAAAATAAATTTAAAAAATAAACGAACAAATTGAGTTGGACCAAGCGAGCAAAGTCGCGCAGCCGCTCACCCCCAGGTCCTCCTCCGGCGAAGGACAGCAGCGGTGTGACTCGAATTGTCCAGGAGCGCCGAGCGAGCGCAGGTAGTCCATTTGGGACCCAAAGGGTTATTCCGAGAATCATGCACGTGTACCTGGGGCTTGGGACGGGCCCCGAGCTTTGCATAAGTAGCTTGAAAATTGTTTATAATAATTGGTACCGTTAGTCTCTTCTTTGAAAGTCGTATCGATAATTTCAGGGAATTCGTAATCGAAGACAGTTTCGCTAATGACTTATTGCGTCTTCGACTTTGGTGCAAGACGCAGATTCGGTTATCGAATGGATTTTACTTTCATGTGAAATTATTTGCATTATTCATTATTTTATTCCACGAATTTATCGTGATAAATGTTACAAAAAATTAAAATATATTATATCTGTTGATTTAATCGTGCCCGTTACGTAAGACCCAAGTCAATCTATAAATCTTTGGTGTAAAATATGATTTAATTACCAATTGTTCCGTTTAAGTTTATCATATCTATCGACGGTTTTCCATTCTATTAGAAGCTTTTCGGTATTTTTAAAGGGCACGTATTTGAAATAAAATTATAATGCGTTTTAACCAACTTTTTTTGTAGAAATTTAAGTATTTTCGATGATAATAATTTTGATATGATTCACCGTTTTCGTTCAAGGTACGTATACATATGCGTACCTTTCTTTACAGCGAAGTTGTCAAGAACAACTTACAGAAGAAGAATTAATGATGCAATTTTCTAAAAGTGCTGGTCGAAATTCTATTGTTTAAATGAATTCGACGATTGATCTTTCAGGTTTTATAAATTCACAATCTTTTTGTACCTCTGAGCGATTAAAAAATATGAAGAATATTTTCAATATAATTTGTTCTGAAATGAGCATATTAATTACTATTGTTATCGTTACTCTTGTTTTTGAGAAATTAATCGTTACAGCAAATGTTTTAAAAATCTTTCCTGGTTAAATGTTTGCGTCGCAGCTGAATTTCATATTTTTAAGAACCAAATGTCCTATTTTATACAAACAAATGATATGATAATTTGTATTTGAAAAAAAGGAAAATATTTTTATCATCCTTGTTTTATTATACTTATAAATCATCTTCTATATTAAATATCATTTATGTTATAATCAAGAAAGAGCAAAATTCAGTATTGTCAATAATTTAATACCAATGGTTTTAAATGTAGGCCACTGTCAAAATTTAGTAAAATTTAATACACAATAGAAATAAAAAAAATTAAATTTTTCTTGAGAAAATTAAAAAAAAATTATTACAGTTCCAGATGAGTTGAAACCGTTAGTTACTGATCAACTTATTAGAAAAGATCGATTAGCTAAAGCATTGGAAATTGAGAAAATTAAATTAGAATCCTTACATAAAGAGATTGAATTTTATAAACAATATCATGAACAAAATATGTCAGCAGAGGTAAATATAGTAATATTTTCAACTCAATATTTGGTTTCCTCTTCGTACATTAAAAAAAATGTTTGTTTTTAGGATATTGAACAACAATTGCGAAATGAAATATATCAATTAAGAATAGAATGTGATAAATTAGCAAAAAAAGTTCATCAAAAATCAGATAAAACAGGTACGTGAAAGTAATATATGATAAATTTTTTATCAATTATGTTTATTTTTTATTGTAATAATTTTTAAACTCATAGTACATATTATTATAGTTTTGATAACTGGAAATAGTCAAGTATATTTATTTCTACAATTTATTTGTAAAATACAATTTGTATGAAACTTATTTTAGCTTTAAATTATACAAGTTTTGTTTTGTCCTAAGTTTTGTTTAACATTAAAGGCTTTATTTAACATTAAGTATATTACTATTGTTATTTACAAATGTTGCTTTTAATTATGTTTTAAAATATTAAATTATTTCTGTGTTTTATTTAATCTCATGCACATGATTTTTAAAATTTTTACTTCATTACTAAAATTTAATATTTATTTTTATTCTGCATGTTTTAACCTTGAAATTTTTTAATTGAATACTATAAATTTTTAATAAATATAGATCCTTTTGGAGAAACTAGCGAGGAATTTTATCAGAGCACTTGTACTGGACAACAGTATGTTCCTCAATCCTTAGGTGAAATAGCTGGTACACATAGTCTAGTACCAAACCTTGAATTTGTATCTACCGTAAATGATAGCGAAGAAGAGTTACACGGTCTTTCTCCGATTTGTCCGAGGTGTACATTTGATAATCATCAATTGGTGAATAGGTGTGAACAATGTGACATGTCAAAACTCGTTGAAGATACCCAAGGTAATCAACACGGAAGTACACATGAACAGCTTATGCGTGGATAGTTTATGGAATTTCTTTTTAATTGTATTATAAAAGAAAATTAACGCTTTTTACACAAGATATTTTATATAACTTCACGTGTTTAAGATGTATGTTATATAATATTAACAATGCCATTTTGTAACTTGTAGCTAACAGTATCGAATCATTTTTTTCTGTCATTCTGTGATAAAATATAAATGAACTATTCTTGAGATCTTGCGAGAAAAGCTTTGATTATTAAAACACTTTCTTATTAAAATATGACATATTTTAAGTATAAATTATAAGCAAAACATTTTTCTAATTTTACTAATGACTTGAATTATTATTTATACATACATATTAATAATTTTTGAAAGTAGAGTTTTTGACGGCATAATAATCAAATAGAGTTTTAAAATTAGATCATACACAATAAATCAAAATTACTTGAAAAAGAAAAAAGAATAGCACAAGGTAAAAAGTATAGATATGAAGGTACAGGAGGAAGGTGAAGATAAAGAAGAGAAAAAAATGTAATAAAATGGATGATAAAAAAAAGAGAAAAAGATAATAAAAACTAAAAATGTAAACGATATAAAAAATGCTGGGAATACTGGCCGAAAAGAAAACTTACATTTTGGCAGAAGTTGAAAACGTAGTAAAAAGAAGAAATAAATGGATTAGGTGGTGATTGTAAAAAAAGAAGAAATTGTTTAAAATTAAAGATCTACGTTAAAAAGAGAGATTACGTTTCAAAAGAGGAGAAATAAAGAGACAATTCCGAAAAATAGAAAATTATGAGAACCCGTTGAGAAACAATTCATCTGTTGCGTAAGATTATCAGCAATTAATTGCATTTTTCGCAAGAGTTGATATGGCGACTGGTCTCCTAGTGGATAGCCGCTAGAAGTTTACGAATTTTCTGCCCATTGGAGTCCATAATCGTTGAATTAGTGTCTCTTTTATCGACGTGTATTTCCCGTAGTTCAACGGCTGAATATACAAAGTCAAAACGAATGCATCAGAAACATCAATGTAAAAAACTGGTTTATAAAATGGAACATCATTCTCAATTTCGACTATCAAATCAAAGTATTTGTATATTATAACTTTGATATGGCTTAATGATTAGATTTTAAACAATAAAACGTACCAATAAATGTATGGTTTGGAACTATAAATATAAGTTTTCAACTGTATTCAAAGTTGTCTCGCAAAACAAGATATCCTAAGCAATATGGGTTATTTTCAAATGAATGATCATAAAATGGACGAAATATATAAAACTATGAAAATACCGATTCAGCGTAACAATCTCTTTAGATTTTGAGGGTAGAAGGGTGGTACCTATTCTACTACCTATTCAACATATTTCCAGTTCGTCTGTCGAGATGTAGACTGCTTTTTGGCTTCATTTTCCGGTTTATTTATTTCATAGCACTACATTTTTGCACTGTCGGGTCACCAATTTTGTGGGTTACGTGATTTTTGTAAAACTACAAATTAATAGAAAGAAAACTTTTATGTATTCTTTTACGTCCTATTTTATAAATCTTACTACGATGATCGTTACCGAGAGGCGAGGAACAACGGATTCTAAAATATATAAATACATAAAAGGAAGAGAGATGTAATAATAAAAGGAATTATCAGGAGTAAAGTAAAAAAATATGTAAATGAGTTTATATAAAATAGTGTAATGTGACAATATTATATACCATCATTTTAAATTATTAATGTATAAATTTGTAAATAAAACTATAAAAATTGTTTAAAAATAAAGAATTAAATAGTGCTAATAGTTTTGAACTGATGTAGAATAAAAATGCTAGCAAAACAGTATCGGTCAATTATATATAATACCACAATTGGTAATATATCAAAAAAGAAAAGAAAAAAGATGATAAATGTTTAATTTAGAAATATTAACAAATGTTTATAATAAGTAAATAAAGTTAACATAATTATTTATGTTAATGCTAATGAATAAAATAAGTATGAATCTATAAGTAAAGAAAATATAATGATAATAAGATAAAAGTTTTGTAGGTAATTTTAAAAAATTTTTTATTTAACTTGTACAAAATGTAAATACTTATTGACTTGGTTGCGATTAATCAAATTATGTATTTAAATGTAAGAAAAATGTAATATTAATCAATCTAATGTATTAATCAATAAATGTATATTACAACAATGTAATATATTGTTTAATAAACTATTACTACACTATTAGTATGATGTAAATTAATAACTAAAATTAATTTTAATTTAATTAAAATAAATTAAATCAAATTTAAATGTATTTAAATATATTTCTGTATACAGATACATAATTTTTCATCTCGACGTAAGTACAAAAAATAATCTCTGATAAATTTTATCGAAAAATTTATATCATTAATAATTTTTATTTACAGGTGCAATCAATAATTCAGTGATAATTCTGATATTTATTTTGTTTTTTTTTTAAAAAGAAGATAAATCTTCTTCAAACTAAACTTAAAATTTAAAAATTACACATATATGTGTAATTGAATATGAATATATTTTTATTTTAAATATTACATAGATTTTTTATTGACTGACCAGAAATAAACGCGTAAACTATAATTCTTTATTTTTTAATTTTGATTTAATTTTATTCAAGCAAAATTCTTTAAATTTTATATTATGAAACATAATATTATTAACTAAAAATTAAAATCAAATAAATTTTAGTTTAGTATCGATTATGTAGATACTATTATTATCTATATTTATGAATCTAAAAATATTATACAGTGTAAAAGCTTTTAAATAGCAGTACCACGTTCAAGATTGAGTTTTGTTTCTCTTGTGTGTTCTCCATAGAATCGTTCAAGTTTCTGATTAAACTTAGCATTTCTTTCATTGATATAGTCAATATCCGCATCATCATTATGCATTCTTCTCCGACTGTATTTTTCACGTTTTGAAATTCTGAGAAAATATGTTTATTATATATACATTATAAATAATAAATATAATAAATATAAATAATACTTACTGTTTTTCCAAATCACAAACCATTTTATCAATGGCTTCTTTTTTATCTTTATGTAAACCATGTAAAATGGTATTTCTATCTCCATAAAATGCTGGACCCAGTTTTTCTTTGGCTTCTTCATAAGCTTCCATGTCTGGTTTTATACATTTTACAAGCTGCTTATATTGACGTACTGTTGCCTGTTCAAAGTCTGCAAATCCATCATTAGGTGATATTTTTTTCCTTTTTCTTGATAATCGTTCTGCTTCTATTGCATCAATATGTAGCAATTTTGTTCTATCATAATCAAGTCCCTAAAACAAAATTATATTGTTAAAGAAATAAAATATTTTTCTAATTTTAAGTTTATATTCTTTATAAACATTATTACTTTTTCTTGTGCCTCTTTTCTTGCTTTTTCATCATTTATTATCCAATCTGCTTGACGTTTTCGAGCTTCCCAATTGGATGGTAATTTATTTCGTTTATCTTCCTCAATAACTTCTTTATGATTTTGTTGACGAGCTTCATTCTAAAATGTAAATGAAAAGAATATAGGTATATTTATAAGAGTATTAAATAATTAAATTGTACAATATATAAAATTAAATAAAGTGAAACAAGGTTAGAAAACGAAATGAGTACCCTTTTTAAATGAAGTTCTTTTAAACGTTTCATTCGATCGGCATACTTGTCAGCTACTGTTGAACTCGATGCTATTTCGTTCATTTTTTAAAACGATAAAATATTTATTTTAAATTAATGACAATAATATTTAAACACAGAAAATCTAATGTTTATGAAATAAATAATAACAGAACACAGATGGCGCACCTGTGGAGGCAAGCCTACGCAATACACGAATAGGAAGAAAATGATAAAAGAATTAAAACTTCCTATGACGTATAACGAAAATACCCAAGAATATTTTAATGTATATTTGAATACTTTCATCTTTATCTATGATCATAAACCTGTTTTCTAAATTAATAAAAAATAATTAGATATTTATAAATATTATTAAGTATATTTGAAAAAAAACTTGATATTCAATAAGTTACTTAACAATTAAACTAGGATATAATAATAAATAAAAAATTAATTACTTTACCCTTCATTTTACCAAACATAATCTATTGTTATTCAAATAAAAAATACTTAGAAGCATCATATTTTCAACTCGTGCTTTGTGATGTCATCTCCATACGATTCGTGATTTACAAATTTAATAAACTTACCATGTTGTTTAAACTTATAGAATTTTACACTGGTTGAAAAGAAATAATATCAATTCATGCAATTTATGTAAAATTTATAACTTATCTAAGTAATATATTTAATTATAGCATACATGATTCAATAATTAATTTGAAAATTATAAATATGTTAAAAATATTTTTTAAACTTAATGTATAAGTTAAATATTAAACTAAATATATGAGCCGATTGAAAAAGATTTTACTACAATCGGTAACGTTTTTATTACTTTGAACTTCAAACATAGTTTGGGATTAAAAAGGGAAAGCATGTTATACAAGTAAAGGATTATGGTTTATGTTTATATTTTATATTATATAAGTCCCAATCTTGTTGAAATGTAATAACTTCTAGTTTGTTTATTGGATTCAAGCCTAAGTTTTGTTTTCGTGGGTGAACAAGTTTCTCGTATCTTCTTACGTATTTACTTACGGAACAATATGTTACTATAAGTTTCTACAATGGTTTCTGTTCTCAACTATCAATTATCCATTATCGAAGAACGAACAATTTATAGGATTGAGAGTCATGATGCGATTTTTCGATTTTTAAACTACATAAATTACATATTGATACAATGCTTAGGATTTTCTTTTTATTTTAACGTTGATAACGTAATGTATTTTACTTTTAACTCGATCAACTAATTGCATTTTACTTTACAAATAATATTACTTCTTAGAAAATTACCTATTTATTATGGAAAATATTATATACATTTCACATGTAAAATTGTGTCGATTACCCCAAATATTACTTCAAATTTTCACGAAAAACTTAAAACTATCTTCGGAAAAAAAGACAAATGCATCACTAATCTCTGAAAATAAAGTTATAAATACGATTAATTCTCATACAAATAAATACACAATATAAACTTTCACAGAAAACTCCCAATTTATGATTGTATAATGTTTGGGGAAGCAATTATTTCAAAATCTTGAAAACAAATTAAGCACTAAATTTAAAAATAGTTTCTAAAAAAGCAAAATTTAATTATAATTAATTCTTAAATTTGATTTTTTTATTTCTAAATATAAATGAAAATTTTTATTGTAAACTATTTAATATATGTAATAATATATAAAAAAGATAATTAAAAAACAATTGTAGAAAATCAGTTTTTAATACCAATATATTAAAAATTAGAATTTTCTATAAATATTAATATATAAGTAATTTTCCTCAAATTTATAACATTTATTTATAAAATAGCTCTTATGATGTATTATTCAATGAAGTTCAATATTAATTGAATTCCTTTTATAAAAGCTTGATAAATATTTTGTAATAAAATTAAATTTTTTAATTTAAACTTAAAAAATGTATTAACGTAATTAAAAATACTTATATAATATGTTAAACACGTTATTTTTAATTAATTAAAATAATTATGTAATTATCTTCTGTATTTCTATATTTATCATATTGATTCATGTTATATTATTGAACAAAATTAACACTTATACTTGAATATAATATAAAAAATGATACTTAATATTAAATATTTCAATTGAGGTATAAAAAAACGTTTTAATTTTTGCGTCATAAGTAACGTTTTTAAAGTTTTATTATTGTTGGAATCTGTGTATTGAGTTTGGCGTAAGCTATTGTGCAGTACACAGTTACGATGCCACACGCAAGAGCAGTTACGTGAGTGTGCACGCGTGGTGTCTTTTGAACGAGGGCATGACAGTCAGTTATGCTTAAAGTATATCTATATACACGACGCCGATTTTGACAGCTCCGCTGTTTATATATAATTGTACAAATCAATAAGTGCAATAACTTCATTTAAATAATAATAAAAGACTTAAACAATACTTTTGTGCAGCATGTTTATTTTTGCCTCCTTCTTACATAAATAAATAATTAATCAACTCTTCAAAGGACCTGCCATTCCAATAATTATTATAATACATAAAATTTTTACACAACATAAAACTTGTTATAATCACATTTTATGATATACAGTATATTTGTATTTCTTACAATTTAATAGTAAAGCATTATCAAAACATAATCACTATAAAAAAGTTTATATGTCTTTACTGCATGAAAAAATGATTTATATTAATATTTAATTTATTTAGATTGATTACATAAGCATTTAAAAAAATAAACATTTTCAGCACCATTTTTTTAAAATATATTTTTCTTTGTTGTTATAATTATATTTTATCATGTAAAGTATATATGTATTTCTTACAGTTTAATAATAAAGCATCATCGAAATATAATCACTGTAAAAACAATTTGTATAATTTATTTACTACATGAAAAACATGATTTATATTAATACTTTTAATTTATTTGGATTGTTCACATCAGCGTTCAGAAAAAATAAACATTTTTCAGCACTATTATTTTATAATATAATAATATATAATCTTGTCTTTTAACGTGTATAATTCACATGTAGCACACTTAATAAGTTTAAAGCTGTAAATTAAACCGTTTTTCACTCGTTTTTAATTTCTATTAATTTTTACTAGTTATATTGCACCATATTTTAATGAAATAAAATGAAATATATGAAGATTCTTTTATATACATTAAATAAAATTTAACATAATATACTATTTTATATTGCAACAATTTATATATTGTTTAATAAAAACAATAATAATATATACTAATCATGTTATTGAGCGTAATAAACTGAACACATTATTATAATTCGTAGATAGCTTATCAACTTATTTGGATACATAGCACCAAAGAAAGAAACATGTATTTATGTTTATATTAGTGATATTTCAATTATTTTAAAGATGAAAAAAATACTTTTATTTAGTTCTACTGGCTAACAGCACATTATCTTCAGGTTGAGGGAGTCTTTTATATCTTTCTTGAGATGCTAAATAAATAGTGAGTCCACCAAAAATAATGAAAGTAAGACCAATTACATTCACTAGAACACCTTCTGTTGGAAATGTATCATATGATCTGTAAAATTTATTTAAAAATTTTTAAATTTTCTTTATTCAGATTTATAATTAATGCATATTTTTTGTAAACTAAATATTTAAAAATACTTTTATTTTTATAATTTTTATTGAAATTGAAACTTAATAAATTATTTCCATAGTACAATAATATCAACATACGGATTTTTAATGGAAAAAATTGCCTTTTCAGTAAGCCCCATTAAACAAGAGGCAATTGTACCAATAAAAGCTGCTGTACCAAAGTAAACATGAATTGGTAAGTATGCAGCACGTAATGGTGGCTGTATCATTGGATATAGGAAAGAAACAAATCCAGCAAGCCACTGCAAAATTTTATATAATTAAAAAGAACTTTTAATATATAAATTTAAATTAATTATGAAATTTGTTGCAAAACAAGAAGTTTTAAACATACTTGGCAACAGAATAAAATAACACTTGTTAATCCAACCCAACTATGTAATGTGTACATATTGGGAATTGGTGGAACTTTTAAATTATGACTATCAAATACTGCAACTAGAGCAATAATAGTTAATAAAACTATAAAAATCATGATAGCACCATGAATCAATTTCAAGCGTCTTTTGCCCATTGTTCTTTGTGATCTATATATTAGCATTCCTGTAAAAAAAATTTTAATAAAATTTTGTGTTGATTATTTATAAAGAAACAAATAATTGAAATTACCATTTGCATATAGAAATACAAGACCAATGGTCATTAAAAGAGGATGCCAATTAAACTCTAGATCAGGATTAGAGCTCCATGTAAAACCTCCTTTAAAATGTGAAGTCCATATTGCAACTAATATTATTAATAATCCACCAATAGCCTCAGTTGTGTAAAGTAACAATTTAAAATTTTTCAAGTTTTGGTTTTGAGTTGATTCTCCTATTTGATCCATATCTATTGAATGAAAATAAGTATACTTCAATTTTTAAATGTATAAAAAATAATATTATAGATAAATATTATATTCCTAATGTTTCAAATTAATATGTAAATATAAGTGGTGTATGTAACACATAGAAAGCCAAGCAAATTATATAAAGCATCAAGGTTATTATAAATGTATAATGTAACAAATATCTTTTTAATATTTAACATACCTGAACAAATTTCATATTCATATGGATATTCGTTAGACATATGGAATGATGCTAAATGATGCTATAAGCTGTATAAAATAAAATTCTTTGCAATTTATGCTAAGTGTTTTTTTTTTTAAGTAAATAAATAAGATAAAGTTACGTTAGTTGATTTTAATTACATTAACGATGAATATTTTATTATTCTTAAAATATGGTTCTTGCAACAGCTTTAAAAATGTATATAATTCAATGTTTAAAAATTTAATTTAATTAAAAAATAAAACAGTGAAGATAAAAATAAAAAAAAATACATGACTTTAAATATATTTGTTATAATTTAATCGAATAAATCATAAAAAAATTAATTTGTAGGTGTTTATATTAAAATTTTTGATAACTCTTTATAATGCTTTTAAAATTTAATGAAAAAACTTTTGAGAAACAATTAAAAAAGTGAATTATATATATAATTACTAAAAAAGTTGTTATAAATAACTTGCAAAATAAAAATCACCGAAAAAAGCGTTAATATATATGTGTATGTGTATTTTTTTTATTATACCTGCATTGAATATGTTCTAGGTGTCTATAAACCAAGTTCTTTTATTGTGGCAAAGCAACAATTTGTGTAGAATAGAATTTGCAAAGGACGCGCATTAATTCAACAGGTGAAAGAGTAAACGGTAGGTTCGCGCACCATTAGAACGAGTGCGCCAGTAATCTTGATTGATTTTATGAGAAGAGGTAAAACGTGACTGGTGTAAAAAAAAGTTCGTGGGGGGCAGGAAAAGTGAGGGAATTCTAAGTACTATAAAATGCAATTGAATTTACGCAAAGGAAAAAGCATTCGACCAATCCAAAATAATCTACGCACCAGAAGGGCGTGCGTAAGAACATTGCTTACGCAGTCGCACAATCTCCTGGTCTTCTATTAAATTCCTTACTGGCATTATTTCATTATTCCTAATAGTTCTTTAGAGAATTGCATGTGGAATGTCAATAAGCTAATTATTGTCAAATACCAAAATTAATAGTTTTAGCGAAATGGTACGAAATGCTATTAACATATAACAATTTTTTTATGGTACGAAATGCTATTAACATATAACAATTTTTTTATGAAAAAGTTAATATACATATGTCGTTGATTTTTACATTGAGTTATCAACGTTAAAATTAAGTTCTAATATTCATATAAACACGTGATAGAAATATTCTTGCAGCACTAAAGTAATACCTTGTTATAATTGACGTCATTAGAAAAATATTGACGTCACTTTACTCATAATTTATCTCTATGAAAATTTAACATTTATTTCGAAAATATTTTCGTGTTTAATGTCTTTATTCAATAAATAGAAAAAGTTATCAAGCCTTTTTAATAATATCTTTGAGAAGACATTTTTTTTAATCTGTAGGTGAAATATATTAAAATAATCTGAAAAAATTACAATATTGATATAAAAAGAATATTGTAAAGAATTGATACTTCGTTATTCGAGAACTAAATTTTCCTATCGATTTGTAGCATTCAACAATTAGTCGTGCAATAGTAGGTTGCCGCGACATCTTTTGGCTGATGCACAGATGCATAGAAGAAAGCAGAAGCTTTTTACGAGTGCTTTCTTTTAGACAAACCTCTTATTTCTCTCTCTCTCTCTCTCTCTCTCTCTCTCTCTCTCTCTCTTTATATAAGTAAAATAATTAATTTATTGATTTATAACACCACGTAATTCGATTTCGCGAACGTCCTTTTTCTCGAATCATCAGTCAGTTAGTCCTACGCCCACACACAGGCATGAGCTATAGCTTTTCCAATGCTTCAACTACACTATCGATTGGATTAAGCGATCAATGGCAACAGGTAGGCATCAAAATCAACTATATTTTATAACGAATACAGACTACCTAATGTAAGTGGATATCATCTCGGGAACAATCAACAACAAAAACAAAGTACCCACGAGTTTTTACTATTCTTTTGAATTGAATATAATCACTAATGTAACCGCATGGCCCGGCTGTCAATAAATGCTTGTTTGAATGTGTCGCAATATGCCGTACATAGACGTCATTGCACACGTTCAAAGGGTGAAATAGACTTAAACAGAGAAATTTACATAGAGCGACTTTTGATATTAAATACTAACCTACGCTCATACATTTTTTCACGAATAAAATAATTTTAAAACTGTGTAATGGAGAATTATCTTATAGTGAGAGATGGAGCAGTGTGATGAAGCACAAATTAAAGCAAATAATTGGATATTAATTATAAAACATAAAATATTAGAGAAATGTAGAGTATATACTGTAATAAAAAATAAAAAGTTAAAGAACAAAAGGAATTAAAATATTATTAGCAGATTAAAAAGACAAAGAATAGATTACAAAAATATACTATAAAATTCAAAGTATATGAAGTGCAGTTGAATAATATGCACGAATACAGTAACATACAGGAATATTAATGTATATAAAAACACACATTCTTTAAATAAAGTTATATACACTAATAATAATAATATATATTTCAATATCTCAAGTTACATTTTATATTTATTTCCATTTATTTTTGAGTGATATCTTCTGTATTATCTCCCTTAGCAACCTATTATTTTCTCTTCCTTGGTTCCTACTGACTATGAAGTGTTTGACTTATAAAGACGTCATAACATTTTCTCTATCTTTACACCAGATCAAGCTTCTAAAAGTGTGTTATAGCATCCTCTTCCTTTAATTCTCTCACTTTCTTTTCCTCTCTAAATCCTTTTTTAATTTTTCTGTCTCTTTTCATACGCGTGCAATATTGAAAATGAAAGATTATTTTTTTCATAATTAAATAAGTTTATTTAATAATAGCTGAATTTTGCAACGGAGATTTAAAAAATCTAAATAATTTGAATTAAAAAATACATCTATTCGTGAAAGAGATATAGATATATTAAGTATTATCTATAAAATAAGGCTTGAAGCTTTCTTATTTTATTTATCCCCATCAACGGAAAAAATATTTATTATTAACATATAAAGGTTTTTTCTAGGTTTAATACCTAGCAAAATCGTAAATAAATTATGAGAATTATAATTACAAAATATAATAAAAATAAAAATTTAAGTTGAAACCGAGGCGCGTTGACTTACCGAAACAATCCGGGGGATGCTTCTTCTTTTCTTGCAACTATCGCCTCAACGAGTAAAAGAAAAATCGTCGAAACGAGATTGTTTGCCCAGGCGCATGTTGCCTAGACACCAGGGAAAATAACTTGCTGGCACTTTGACACCCTGCCGAATTGAAAACACGAGTTCCAACTCCGATGGAGGCAAGCAGCACAAGATCGAGTTCCGAAAAATTCCAATCCAGGAAGAACCAACCCCGATGACGAAGTCTGTACACAGCCTTCCTTTTTAATTGATGAGCGACGCCTCTTCTGAGTTATTATTAAAACATACAGTGGGTCAATCCTCGTCACATATTTGATATTTCTAATAGATACCCTCGAGTACAATGCAACTCTACAATAATAATTATTTCGTAGTCTATTTTTTATTTACCTTTGAGAACCTTTTTTCGAGTTTTCGAATTTGCGAACTCCAATAAACCATGTCAAATTATTAAATTATGTACAGGTTATATATATTTATATATAATCATTATAACCAAAATAGTTTTTAGTTTTATTTTTAGTTCATTTATTTACGAAATTTTAGTAGTTTTATGATAATGACTTAATAAATAGTAATGAATAGTAAAAATATCATCTGTAAAATATCTTCAGTCTTAAAATTATTTTTCAATTCTTTATTATTCTCATTCTGTTCTCATCTCTTTTGTTGTTGCGATAAATTTTTATTTCGAGAGAAAATTCAATTGTTTCATACATCAAATCTTTTGTTTTATAGTGTTGAAAATTATTTATTTTATTTACATTGGTAACTATTGCTACGTGAATGGCAGCGAAATTTTCTTTGCGACAGAAAACTGCTTTATGTTAATGCTTGAAGTAAGCGCCTGCATAAACGTAGCCCCTGTGTATTTAGTGCTGGCTTTTTCGATTATAAATGGCGTTTACATTAATTAAAACGTCTCTTGGTTTTAAATCTTATGAATCCAACTAGGGATCACTAAATTTTCCGAAACAATAGTTTTTCTGTTCTTTCAGATAATATTTATATTTAAATATAGTAGAAAGTGAAGAATATTTGCAAAGAAATAAAGAAAAGAATGAATAATGAATAATTTAAATTTAAAATCTTATTATCCATAAAGTTAGATACGGAGATGTTTTTTGTATATATTATTCTAAATAGTATAAATTGTTTGTTCGTTCTTTCAAGATTTAGTATTTAGAAAAGGTGTAAATAAATATAATAGCTTATGATTTATCATAATTACAGTACAAGTTAAAATATAAATGAAAATATTCTCATATATATAGTCTACCTCATTTTTCTAACACGAACAATGTATAAATTGTGCAAAACCTAAATTAAGCTTTATGTTCAGTAAAGAGGTTATTACATATTTTATATATTTTCACTGTAATCTAACAAATGAATAAAATTTAAAACTTAAATTTGTTTTCGATAATGCAACTAATAATGTCGTAAACATGTGAAAAAACACGGTTTTGAAAAAGAAACTATTTGGTGAAAAAAGTACAATCAGTAATCGATAAGAATCAGTAGTCATTCCATTTGATTGGATTTTACAATTATAATCATATGCGTATATAAATAAAATATGATTTTGTGATAAAACTATGACTTCTTATAATCATAAAATGTATATCAGTTATAAAAATCCATTCGCGTATAATTAGAAAAATATGTGTAAATAAAAGAATTTATATGAAAATTTTATTTGTAAGTGAAAGAATTAAATTATAAGAACTTTATATGCATAGTACATAAGATTATATTAAATATGTAAGTATCTGTATGTAAACAAAATATAAATATTCGTATGTACAAATTAATTATTTAAAGTATATTAACAATGTACATATTGTTCAATATTGTTCAATAAACTAAACTAAACTAAACTAAAAATCCACTCTTCGCATTTTATATATTAAAACATAGTAAATATAAGTAATTTTTTTTATGAATTTTATTTATGAATAAAATTAAAAATTTTTTAAATTTCTATTTCTTATAGTACGATTAAAAAAATTGACTTCCTTTATTATATGTAATAAAAACTTTAAATATAATTTAGTTTTAGAATATGTCTGATTGATATTACACGTTTAGCGGTATTCTTTTAGTGTAAAATTCATTAAAATAATTATCCGCGATTAAGTTTAATAAATAATTACAATATTCTCAGCAATTTCGAAATACAATTATTGTTGTTCATTCTTTCTCACTACTTGACTGATTTTCATTTAAAAGTAGTTTTTGGCTATCAATAAATTCATTTTATGTCTTTATTTGATGATTTAAAAAAAATATGAAATTAGTTCTAAATTGAGGATTATTAAAATATACAGCTTGTAAAAAATATATGCTCATCTGCATGCTGCGCCTACACATGCACGCAAAATCTTTTTATATTAAAATATAAAAAATGCGTTTATGTTAATTTTTTGTTTTTAAGCTGTCAAATTCTTAAAAATGTCTGCTCAACTAATTCTTACGTACATTTAATCTAATATGATATATATGTGCTATATTGTTTTTAAATTTACTGATTGACTGAATACCGATATTTTTACTGAATTTTGTGTAAATTTAATACTGTAGTTAATAATTGAGTTGGTCATATAATATCCGCCATTGAAAACTAGTGCGTTATGGACTTATAATTATTTCATACTCTTAAATTCGCAATACGTAATTAAAGTTTTTAAATAGCTTTACACAAAATAATTAGATATACCGGATTATGTTCGATGTTTTGCACAAGTTTACCTTATAAGCAAAAGCCCTAAAAATCCTTAATATTAAATAACAATACTTATATTTGAAAAATAAAGCACCTAAAATATTATTATATAATTTTCAATCTATTTTTTATCTTAAAAAATGTATTAAAAATACAACCTACTAAATAAAATAACAACTTTTTTATTTAAAAAATGTATTATATTGATAAACATCTTTACAAATTAACTATATATTTTATTATAAATATACTTAATTACACTATAAATAAATAAATAGTTAAATAAATCAATGAAAAGCAAACTTTTCATTATATTAAGCAATAGTTGCAACTTGTATTGACAGTTGTACTATATCTAATGGACAGTGTTTTCTTTGCAAACATAATTTTGCAAAATGAAAATTATATAATTACACATACATAAACAAGTACACATACAGTAAATCAATAATAAAAAAAAAATTAGATGAACTTCTGTCATCCAAAATATCACAGAAAACATGCAAATGGTGCACTTTTTAATAAATAGTTTTGAGAGTATTATAAATTAATATAATTTAATTTACGTTTAATAATTATAGGATACTTTTAGGCACTAGGACGGCTTTATTTTTATTTAGTGCGATTTGTTTGCCTTAGTCATAGTTGGTTTCATTAAACTTGAATAGCCATTGAAGAACGAATTCATCGCCATGGCTTGCGTACAGCACCAGCACTCGTGCTTCTTTTAATACCTTGACCTGAAAAAAATATTCACATTAATAAATATTCTTTACATTCATATCAATCAATATTAAAACAGTTAAAGTTCCTTTACTTTTTTTGAGTTTACATTATATTTTCTCATTAATTTTATTTTAGTGCAGTTTAAGGCATGTACGTAAGATCGTTTTGCATAAAAAATATAAGAACTTTGTGTAAGATTTTAAATAATTTTAGTAATGATGTATACTTATGAAACTATTTGTTATTTTTTTTTCTTTTGAATTTGAAGTCCATGTTTGACATCTTGTTCTTACAGGGCAAGATTTAGACATCATTGAACTTTGTAAGCCTCGATAAATTCCCGTTCTACAAATAAGATTAAATACAGTACATTATTAATAAATTTCTTAAAACTAAAACATATAAAATATTGATTAATGTAATGGATAATTGAAAATAAAATAATCATAACATACTTGTAATATTTGTAATTGTTCACAATGCACATAATATAAAATATATATTATTGAAAATAAATTAATTAAACAAAGTTGCAATTTAGTGTTTTTTGAAAAAGTTTTATTTATAAAATTTGTATATTTATATTAAATTAAATTTAGAATATCCTACTTTTGTTACTATATTTATTAATCAGATTCATACTCTTTTTGTTTCTTTCTAGCAAGCGTACGTTGAGTTGCAAAAGAATAAGAATGAGCAGAACTTGGTCTATCGGAGCGAGCTGTTTTGATTTCTCGATCATGAGCTATTATTTCCATTCGTTTGTCAGGGCTTTGCGAAACCAAATATACGATATTCATGGACGCAGCGTCACACTAATAAATAATAATAAAATTTATATTTGTCCAATATAACACGTTCTAAATTTGGATAAAATATACCTGTTGTTGAAGTCTTTGCTTGAATCTTACTTCAGGTACTTGAAGTGGTTCGTCTAAATGAAGCCTTAACATACAATGTAAAGCTTCCTTATAGGTATTTTTTAGAGCAATCATTTTTTCTGTTTTCATTAATCTCCTAATTAAAAAGCCTTTTGCATATGCGTTTATTATCGTTGCTGCTTTTATCTTAACATAAATAAACGTAACAGAAATATTTAAAAAAAAAAAGTAAAAAAATTAATTGTTTTAATTTACTTACATGTTTTTCTGTGTAAACAAAATTATCAAATGCTGGAGTACGACTTATTTTATTATCAAGTGGGAAGAGTTGACGACTGACATTAGAATGCCTACGGTTCGGGTTTCCCACTGGAATATCATCTATAGCTCTAATATTTGGTAGTTGAATATGACTATTTAAAATATAAGGATCATTGAAAATTTGATTAGATTGACAGTTACTTTGATACAATGAACAAGTAGTAGGAGTTGTTTGTTGAAAACTAAGGTCATGTGTAGATGACAATTCCTTAGATTGATTAGTATATTCCATGTTTGACTTAGTGATCGTAGGTTCATCTTTTTTATAACAATTGATTCCATTTACTTTTAATTTTTGAACATCCTTATGTGTAACAGAATTAGATCCTTCATTTCCTGTTCTTAAATTTGAAGGTGAACTTTTATGCTCTGCATTCTTACCAGATATTGCTTCAGAAAGTGCTGATATAGACATTTCAGGAAAAGCTTTTCTAATTTGTGCTAATAAAATAATTTGTTGTTTTTTAAAGTTTTCTTGCATTATTATTTGTTCTTTTTGCTGTCGTGATAATAACTCAACAACTTCTTTTTTATGAGAGTCTTGAATATCTTTAAAAATAGTAATAATTTTCTCAGATGTTATTACTGGTCTTTTTTGTTTTTGAAAGAAAAACTTTTCTTCTTTTGAATCATTAATTTTTGCACCATCAGGATTAACATTTTTTGCCAAATTTGTATCATTATTTTTTTTTTCTGCTCGTTTAAAACATTTTGAGTTTACACTACTTAAACTTCCTAAAGATCCACTTAGCCTATTTGCTAAATTTAATATAGAAGTACTTTTAATCATTTTTTTTGAACCATGATTACGAACACCATTTGTACCATTAACAGGTGAATATACTTTACTTTGATTAATAGATCTACTATTTGCAGTCTTAGGGGAATAAAGTTCTTTTATGAACATTGCTTGAATACATTCAACTGATTTAGCCGGTTGATACACATCTAATGGAGAGCAAGTTTTAGAGTTTGAAACTGATCTAGAAACTCTATGACTAGGATTGGTTGTATGATAACCCTTTCTAAATTTACTTCCAGAATTTAAATAAAATGAAGTAGGTTCCTTAAAAGGAGTCTTATTTTCCAAACTTGATTTTTTTTCATTAGTATTCAATTCTTTGCATTTGCTCGGTTGAGCAGAAGATTTTTGTATTTTATTTTCTGTATTTGTTGATTCATTTTGTATACTTGCCAAAAGCATTGGACTTGGTGCATCTAATACATATGAACCTCGACGCATTAGTCTTGGTGTTTCTTCATCCAATAAATTTGATTTATCTGAAGATTTTAATTTATCTACCATTATTGGAACAATATCTAATGTCTGAGGCACTTGTGGTTTCCAGTTCTCTGATATAGTATCTGTGATATCTGATTTTATAGATGCTGACGATGTATTAAGATATTGATTTAAATCTGTGCTAATTGTAATTGTGTCAGAACTGCTGTTACAAATGAGAGTTTCATTTAAACAGCTTTTATCATCATCTGACATAGATTTATCTAACTGTTGTATATTTTCTTGTTTTTGTTTTGAATTTATTTCTATGTCAATTAAGGTGTTGCTTTTAATTTTTTCATTTGTAGGAGTACTAATGTCAATTAAATTTTCTTCGCTTTTATTTTTTGTTGAATAATCTATTATTATTTCATTACTCGAATTCATATCTTGTTGAACATTATTATCTTCTGATTTTAAAACAAAATCTGTTAGAATATCTCCTTGCCCTTCACAAGCAGTAAAATTTTTATTTAATTCTTGTCTATCTTTTCTTATTTTTTCTAGAATTTTCAATCTTTCTTCTACAGCTATAGCTAACTGCCTATAATATTGTATTTCTATTGTAATATCATTTGTTATCTAAAAAAAAGCAAAAATATATCATGGAATATCTATACATTAAACATATATTTATAAGTAATATTAGAAATTATAAAAATAATACATACAAGAGGTGGAACAATTGGAAATCCATTCATTTTTGTAATTGATAGAGATACAGGATATTCCATAATTATCCCTTCTAATCAAAAAATAAATTTTAAATGAGTGAAATTTCCGATATTACATTATTCAGAATTTATCACAAAATTCAAAAATTTAATGTGATTAATCTGATTGTGCATTTTAATATTTTTTAATTCACATAAATTAGAAAAATAAATTTTAAATGGAACGATAAAACAATCAATAACTTTATATTTTATAAAAATATACAGACCTTCGGGTTAATATAAGACATCAAATTATGTAAAATTAACTTTCTTTTTGTACCCTTAAGTGCACTCTTTTGACATTTTTTAAAAGGTTAGGAATAAGAATTATTAAAAGTATAAAATTTACGTGTGTCAACTTATTAAAATTTTCACAGTTCTAAATTTCATACATAAGAAAAATATTTATGAAAGTGTATAATTTAAAATTGTTTGCTTGAAATATTTATATCGAAGTAAACACGCTTGAGGTTCATAAACCAATGAAATTCTGAGAACCGTTTTTGAACAAAAATCTTAGAAGATAAAATGAGGAACAATGAACATCGGTAATTTAGGAATTGTTTTTATACTGTAATCATTTGATAAAACAGTTTTTTATTTTATAAATTATAGGTTATACGGCTTTTTGGTAATACGTTACGTTGATACACGTGAGTGCCAATAACTCTTACGATGGATGCTTATGATATTTTTAAAAAATTATCTTTTGGAAGTAAATTTAACTTGAAACGTTTTCAAAGTGACGCCGAAAGATTTTTGGTAAAATTTTAACAAATATTAATTATTGTCTGAAACATTCAAAGTATTTTATAAAGTTATAATCATGCATGTACTTATTTTAAAAGAAAATTTTTATTTTCTTCAGTTAATTTTTTTCAGTTAATAAAAAAACCTGTTCATGAAAACGAAGTTAAAATAAAGTGTGAATCAATAGATCATGAATTTGAAAAATCTGAAAAGTCTTTAAAAAGAAAACGCGAAGAAAATGAAGAACAACAATCCAATATTCTTACACTTGTTGATGGGATTTCAGCAGCTCAGGATGGAACTGTTATTAAGCATAAAAAAAAGAAAAAAGTTATGACAGAAGATAAAAAATTAAAATTAGAACAAGAAAAGGTAAATAATTTAATTAATAAGAGTCATGTATTTAAAAAAAATTATATATAAAAAATTTATATTAATTTATATTAAGCAAATTATTAATTAACAACATTTTAACAGATTAATCAATATCGTAATCAACATCATATATCAGTTACTGGAAGTCACATACCAGTACCAATTGAAACGTTTCAGGAATTATCTGCAACTTATAATATTGGAAATGATATTTTACAGAACATGAAAAATTGCGGATATAATAATCCTACTCCTATACAAATGCAAGCTATACCAATTATGTTACAGGTAAAATAGTATAAAATTTTAAAAGATTTTTTAAATAGTTATATAATTAAACTTTAATTAGAAAAGGCAAATATTAGCTTGTGCGCCAACTGGATCAGGGAAAACTGCAGCCTTTTTACTTCCTATTATTCATCAATTAAGTAGACCTCAAAGAAAAGGATTTCGTGCAGTTATTCTTAGTCCTACAAGAGAATTAGCTAAACAAACGTATAGAGAATGCTTAAGATTAAGTGAAGGACGGGGATTTAGAGTTCATATAATTAGTAAAATAAATCAAGCTATTTCTAAATATGGACCAAAAAGTTCTCAGAAGTTTGGTAGATACAGATTTTAATTAAATATTTAAATTATTACTTATTTATTAAATATAAATTTAATAATATTTTAATTTTCATTTTAGATATATTAATTACTACACCAAAAAGACTTGTATTTTTATTGAATCAAGAACCTCCGGCTATCACCCTTAATAAGTAAAATTTATTTTATTTTTTTTAAGATCTTAAATATAAAATCTTTTTCATTATGATTTATTTTATATTCAGTGTTGAATGGCTTATAATTGATGAAGCAGATAAACTTTTTGAAGAAGGTACCAGAGGATTTAAAAGTCAGTTGGAAGAAATTTCAAAAGCGTGTACAAACCTTAATATTTGCCGAGGAATGTTTAGTGCAACTAATACTCCTGCAGTAACAAAATGGTGCAGGCATAATCTTAAAGGCCTTATTACTGTAACAATTGGTCAAAGGTAAATTAAAATAAGATTTATTTTATTAATAAATATCTGTTAAGTAAATACCTATTAAAATTTTATATATTTAAATTCTTTTTTTAAGAAATTCAGCAGCAGATTTAGTTACACAAGAATTATTATTTGTTGGAACTGAAAGAGGAAAGTTGATAGCAATGAGAAATATTATCCAAGAGGTAATTTCTATACATACATAAAATAAATATTTAACAAAGATAATAAGTAATTATATTTTTTTATTAAGGGAATGTCACCACCTGTATTAATTTTTGTCCAAAGCAAAGAACGAGCTGAAGAATTATTTAAAGAACTTATTTATGATGGAATCAACGTTGATCTTATACATGCTGATAGGACTCAGACTCAGGTATTAATGATATAAATTTCATATAAATTATTATATCTATGAGTTATTTTAAATTTTATAAACATTTTTAGCGTGATAATGTTGTACGTTGTTTTCGAGAAGGAAAAATTTGGGTTCTCATTTGTACTGAACTTATGGGTCGCGGAATTGATTTTAGAGGTGTTAACCTTGTTATAAACTACGATTTTCCACCATCTGCTATTTCTTACATTCACAGAATTGGTAATATTAAAATACATCAAAAAATATATAAACTTACTTCAGGATTATTATGTTCTATCATATACTTTTTACAGGTCGTACTGGTCGAGCAGGACACAAAGGTAAAGCTATAACATTTTTCACCCAGGAAGATACTACAAATTTGAGAAGGTAACCAATCATAAATGTTAATTATAATTATAAATTCACAATTAATTTTTAAATCTTTATTTATTTAAGTATTGCTGCTGTAATGCGAACATCTGGTTGCGATGTACCAGAGTATATGCTTGCTATGAAAAAGCATAGTAAAAAAGAAAGGCGGAAAAAAGAACGCGAAGCACCAAAAAGAGAAAGTATAAGTACTATTCCAAAATTCAAAAAACAATATTTACGGAAATCACAGTATGTATATATTATATTAATTTTTGTTCAATTTATGCACATTCATTATTTATATAATTATTCTTAGCTTTCAAAATGATGATAATACAAACACATCTAAAAATCATTTAAACAAATCTTCAAATGATAAAATCGTAAGAAAAAAGAAAATAAATAAGAAGGAAAAGAAGATAAATAAGAAAGAAAAGAAGAAACAAAATATTTATAAAAAGAAAGAAGGCAAAACAAAAGGCAATAACTTAGGAAACAGAATTAAAAGAAAGATGAAAAATTGATAAATTTCAAACCAGAATAAAAGTTGATAAAGGTGTAAAAAAAACTTGTTACAAATAATAATTTAGACTGAGTATATTGTAAATATAAATAAATATTATTTACACAGCTTTACATAGTTTTAAAAAATATATTTTTTTTACAAATTTGTAATTTGATAAATACGTTTTGCACTAATTTTTTTATTTAATACAGTAATTAATATATAAAGTTCGTAAAATAGAAAGTTCCAAAAGCAAATGCTATAGAAACCTTCAAATTTCGATTCTATGTAAAAGGAACTGGGGTTTTATCTAATTAATTTTTTCAGTATAGCTAAAAATTAAATTTAGATTTCTTTTATGGATATAGTATTTTTTGGTTTAATCAAAGCTTTCAATTTTATATTTTGGGTTTAAACAATATTGATTGTAGAAAAATTAATAAAAAAATTAAAATATGTAAGACATTGAAATATTTAAAAATCAATACCTTTAAAATACAAATATTTTTCTGTGATAAACTTTGTAATATCAAATTATAAAATCATTTAATTGAACACAAAATAAGATTCATTGTAATATTTCGGAAATTTGGAAAAAACGATATTTAAAACTTCCGAAATTTTTATTTTATTATATTTTCGATTAAAACTTTACATTTAGAAAATATATTTTAACTGTTTGATATTACATTACTAATATACAAAGTGTGATATTTAATAATCAGTTGGTTATAAAATTTATAAAACGAGTAAAAAATTTCTTAAAGGTATAAAATTAAAAAAGTAATCTGTAAATTATTTTTTAATAAAATCAGTTATTTATATGTAAAAAGTTTATTTAAATCGACTCTCTATGAATACTAAGTAATTAAATAATCACACGATTTTTTGATTGGATTCAAAATAGAGTTAATTTATTAATAATGTTTTAAATTTGATCAGCATACTTTAATTAATATGAAATTTTAATATACAAGTACCATGAAATAAAAATAATCACGGTTGAATCTTTTTACAAAACAATTGAAAGTCCTTATAATAAAATTGTAGTAAATTATACTTTTAATATTCTGAAAAATTATTTAAATAAAAGTTATTTAGGTATTTATCGTAAAATATTATCTAAAACATTTCAAAAGAAAGAACTAAAAACTTAAATTCTTATTACATTAAAATAAAAATAATAAGAGCAAATATGTCTTCGATATTCGTAAAAAATGTATATTCTGCTTTTGCTTATGATGCTTATTTATAACATGATTTATTTATTACTTGTAAAAAATTGTTTACAAGTATTGCACTATTCAACTGGTGAATCGCAATAATTGCAATTTCTTTAAGTCTCACATAACCAATCACAAGGAAGTTTTGGCATTTTATTAGCTGGCCATGGAAGATATCCTGCTGTTTTAAATATCCAATAGTCATATGTCACTTTAGCAATAAGTCCTATTAATAAAAAGACTTCGGTAGCAATTATATAATATATATAATCAGTCCAATCTCCGGGATAAACACACATTTTTGATGGTTCCAAATCAACGACTTTTTCCTTAACGTTTTCGCAAAGTACTTCGTCATAATCTAATATTCTTGTTTGAAGCCATACCTTTAAAAATTTTATTTTCACATTATTTGACATTTATTACACGAAAACGAAAGATTAATTTAATTACCTTTAAAAATTTTGCTGTATTACAATCACAGTGTAACTCATTACCTCCAAATCTAACTCCATATCTATTGCTACTGTAACTTTTATCATAAGCATTAGTCGCTAAGATATACGTGGGTAGCTAAAACAAGACATAAAAAAATTTCCAAGTTTTATTGTAAATAAAATATTCAAGTACATTTATATTTTACTTCATTGCCTCAAAGTATTTTAAGATAAACATTAAAAGTAAAGGTAAAGATGTTAACGGTATCACGCACCGATTTTATTTTATTGTATCTCAAACTAAGGAAAGCATAGCTGTCTAAAAACTTCGAGCCTTCCAATTTATTAATGGAAGATATGTTATTATAGTCGGCAATAAATTCTCGAAGACCATCATAACTAGGGTTTGTGCTCAGTTCGTCAAGAACAGTAATCTAAAAAAAAAGAAATTGTATTATTTAAATTTATATCAAACTAAAAATATGAAATCTTACGTTATTATAGGAAACATTCAGAGATATTGTATTACGAGGTAACTTTTCTGGAAGCTGCGTTAATTGAATGTTACTACAATCAACACTAACGGCAAAAGTTGGTAATTTATCTTTAAGAAGCTCCAGTCTGCTAAATGCACAAACGCACTGCCAGTTTTCTCCTTTCGGGCATTCAGTTTGCAACTAAAATTTAAAATAATATAAAATTAAATAGACGTGAAAGAAAAATGTATCGCACTCGAGTATTGAAAATAGTACACTTGCAGAACTCAAATATCGCACTTGTTTCAAAGGAACTTGTGCGGTGGCATTGAACCAATGCCAAGTTTTGCTCGAGGAACAAACAGTTTCGTTCTCTCGATTAAAAATTATTTGATTTTCCCCAGTTTTGTTAATATTTTGGTAAATGTCATGGCATAATAAAGTGTTCGATCCTATAAATAACAAAAGAAAATACTACAGTGAAGCTAAAGAATAAACAAAAATGTAGAGCCGTTATTTTATTCAAACATAAATCGGCCATTTTACTTTACTTGCAAAAATACCTGTGTAAATTATCGTCTAAAATAATTGCCAGTGGTTTGAATTTTTTATAGTCTACAATAATTCGCTTCGTTTTCACGTAGAGTTTAAATTAAAATTAAACTTACCAGAAATATCAAGCCAAAATTCTCTACCATTCATTATGTTTAAAGCTGGTAAGTGTGTCAAATTATTATAAGAAAGATCCAAAGTCGTCAACTGAGCGAGTCGAATTAAAGAATTATTTTCCATTTCGAGAAGCGCGTTATTGGAGAGGTTTAGGCAAAGAATCGGCGTCATCATCAAGAATTGACCTTTTATTTGGTGAATTCTTCCGTCAGTTATAGCCAAGGATTTTAACATTCGCCACCGAACTTCGGTCGCGTTGATGTAGTCCAAACTAACGTTTCGAATATGAACATAAGATACACTAGTTGGAAAATCTATAAACAAAGAACTTCGTTAGAGTTTGTAATATTTAAAGCAAAGCTGTACAATCACTTTTTTTAATATTATAAATAAAGAGAATTAATGCAACGTTAATTATAATTTGATAAAAAATGATCTTCATTTGAGGTAATCATATTAATTAAAGAACGATTAAATTTACGAATATTGCAAAGATGTGGGCTCAATAGTTTTATTAATCTTTCTCACGCGGTGAAAATTTCTACTTTGATTAAAACATTTTTAAATTATAAGAAACGGGACTAAAGTTTGTAAGTAATTATAAATTGATTAAACTTTTTTGAAATCAACAATGTATTCTTTAATTTTAGATAAAAATGAAATGTTTTGTCGTCTACGTGTATATGATATCGCATAAAAATAATTGAATTACGATAGTAGCATATTATTCCGATCCGTGAAAATACAAAATTTTTAAAGACCAAAACAATAATTCGTTATAATAATTAATAAAAACTAAACTAAAAACAAAAATGTATTATGATAAATATTTCGATTAAAATAATTAAGATTAATTCGAAGATGCTAGTTATAAATTTAAAAAATGGTTTCATTACGGTAGATAACAATGTTTTCTTATTTACAACTAATGTATAATGCCACGATATTTATCACTGCTGTTCAATCATAAAAATTTGTCTAAAACAATTAAATAATCTTTTGGAACTTCAATTTTAATTTAATTTAAAATTGGAATTAACCAGTTGCATTCGCCAGTATTTTAAAACCTATTTTCGAAGCGTAAATAATGTTTTCAGGGCTCTTTTTTATACAAAAAAAAAAAAAAACCGTTTTAATTAAAAATAAAAAGTGTCATCGAAAGTTACAAATTGAAATGATTTATCATCCTTACTTGCACGAGACAAGGCGAGTTCGAACTCCGTGTGATTTGATAAATTGCAGCATAGAATGGCGATGTTCTCGCTGCTCATGTTAGATAATGTTATTCTTTTGCAAGGATTAGAACCGGATGGAGGACAGTCCGAAGGAAATCCGTAAAAGCAATTTTCGGATATCGAATTGACCGTTGTAACTTCGTGTGTATTTGACGTTAGAGATTGGTCTTCTTCAGTGCGGGCACTAACTGCGTAAATGCACATCACAACGGTTAGCCATCGCATCTGTAAATAAGAAATGTAAATGTACCGATTGAGAGGAAGTCACATTCGCTAAAGCATTTCCATTGATTCCGCATTTGCTCTGTACACCTTGAACTTTACATCGTTCAAAATTTTTTAAATAATCTATCCGCGTAGTCTCATTTTAATTTATTCGATATTGTGCACGTATTCGGGATAATTAAAACAATTCGCGTCAAATGTTGCGTAAGCTAAAAAATCCATTCGCATTTAAATAAAACACTATAAGTGTAATTCGAGAAGCTAAAAGACACGTTCGATGTCGCGTAATGTGCTGTAAATACTTCATTCTCAAAGATGTGACAATGAGATAATTGCGCGAATGGTCGCAAAAACTGATGCGAGAGGCTTCGCCGAAACCGCGATTACCATAGATAAAGAAGAGGAATTACTCGATCGCTTTCGTGACTTCAACTACATTTCGGACGGCAACTTTCGTACGGAATTTAAATATTCATCGTAACGCATGGAAGTAAACGAAATAAAATTTATCCTATAAAAGTGTTTCAACATTAATAAAGGAAAAATTTTTTTAACGAATTTAACGCGTAGAAAAAAGAGTCACGATAAAGTTATTTACAATAAAATTATTCTTCAAGTCTTAATTGATACGCGAATAAAAAATAAATCAATGAACTTAACATCCATTAAAATAATTAACTAAAACGAATGCGAATAAATCAAAACAATTGTATTTGTTGTTGAAAAAATGAAAAAAGTGTAATTTGAGAGGGTAAATCGCTTTTCGGTACAGTTAATGCGTTTCCTCCGTAGCCATTATACTTTTTAGAGTAGAAGAAACGAAGGAATAGAATCGATGCGATGCTGCCAACACGTGCTAAGTCACATGTAAGCTTATGCGTGTGATAAGTCCGAACGATAAACAAGCGCAGTAGCCTTGGGTAATTAAGGAGGAGCGAGAAGAAAATGCGAGCATCGTGGCCGAACCAACAAAATAAAACGCGTTCCCGGCGAAAACTTGCAAACTCGTTTGTTAGATTTCAAGAAAGGTTACCTTTATTCGCGCTAGTGTCTAGTTCTAATCGTCTCGTAAACCGGCCACGAACTTTTTCTCATACGCTGTTCTTTTATGCGAAGGCTTTGCGTGCACGAGAAGCAATGCCGATTCAATATTAGCCGACCATAAAATTCAAGGGGATGCCTCCTACTTTATTAGCTTCGCGGGACTTGCAACGGCTCGCCATTTGCCATTTGCCATTTGATAAACTCGATTATCACAATTGCAAATCCAATAATTCAACTCGAGCCATGCATTCGAAGCTTCGAAAACTTAATTAGCGACCAGGACATTACAAAAAATTCAAAGGATCCGCAATAGCTTTTATCGAAATTAGAAACAATTTATAAACACAGGAGAAGTAGAGCGACCTTTACCAAGGGCACCGAACAACAAACTTTTCTTGAAAACAAATAAGATTCCCTAAACGCGCAGTCGCTTGAAAACGAGTTTTTATAATTTTAATTAATTCATTTTTTTAATAAATCAACATTTCCTCTCAACTCGTCCGTTCAAAATTTAACATTAATCTCCGTTACATTGTTAACGAATTGTTTTTATTATTCTAAATCTAAGAGGCAATAGTTGCATTTAACAATGCAAGTCTTTCATTTTCTATTGTTCCTTTGTAAGTACGTACGTTAAAAAAGAAGTAATTTTAGTCCTAAGAAATAAAAAATGAAATATGTCGTTCCATATAAAAATCAACAAGTGAAATAAATGTGCAAAGTATAAATCATTTAGTGTAAATAAAAAACATTTTTGACGCGTGGTTTTACTCGGCAAAGATATTGAAGCGATAAATGTGCATCGGTCTAAGCTTCACCTTCGATATTTGTTATTTTCCCTCAACACGATATTAACGGATGAGCAACAAAATTTTCGAATACATAAGAATCTTTAAAGATCTTTTTATATTTTGCATTTGCAAAGTATTTAATGACCTCGTGAAAAATGTCTCTATTTATAAGTACCTGTTTACGTTTAATAAATAGATAAATTTTAATAAGCTTACATAATTCATAATAAGATCAACTTTTAACGACGAATTAATATTTAATAATACACAATTAATAAATCGTAAATTATATTTGTTTAATTTATCGATTAATTACATAACTGCATTTTACACACGTGTAAACGTATTAATTACATTGATCAATGTACAATTTAATTTTAATCGGATATAACTAATTATAATCAACATATTTGATATTATTACTAATAAAATTAGTATTAATATTGTTTTTAGTTTTATGGAAAACGGAAACTTTTGATTTAAAAAGGGGACGTTAAAATAATTTTATAAAAGTCTAGGCATAAAACGAATTGTAAACTTTTATCACTACTGATTGTGATTACTTCGAATACGAGATTGTCATTTTATGCACAGGAGGATAACAACAATTATAATTACAATTTAGGAATAGCAATTTGGAATTTTCTAACGAATGCAATGATTGGCTTTTATGGACATTGGACTTAAGAAAGTAATTGTTCGGTAGCGTAAAATCAAGATAAAACATATTTTTTTTAGGGCGAGAATAATACGAGAAAATATTAACCATAGAGTAAATGTAAGATAAAATAGAAACGTAGGTGGCTTTAAGTTTCATTATTAATAACAGGCATAATGCAATGCAATGATAAGATCGAGGCCTTGGGAAAGAAGATATTCAAAGCCGAACAAGCATCAACTAAAAATTAATTCCGAATTCCAGATTTTTATAAAATCCATTTTGATATTCCAGACATTGCAAGAAATGATCTAAATAGGATACTGGAAGAGGCTGGACGGAGAATCGAATAAAGTACACGAAGATCATGATATGAAATTTTAGCACAAGTCGAGCAATTATTCGATATTACGTAATAAATGTATAGCGGCGTTTCTAAAATACTTTTATTCCGTTTGAAATGTTTAATCTGTTTACCGCACTGGTTGTATTTATGCATATATGGCTCATAATATTACATTCACATACATCTACATTCTCGATGTAAAGTAAGCTTAGTAGTCCAAAGTAATTTACAGGAACCGGCTATTAGGTTACAAAAGAATTAGATGGAAGCGACTGATTTGCGTGTATTCGCATTTCGCAAAGTAAAGGTGCTAATGAATAATAAGTCACTGTTGACACATAAATTTTCATTTTTTGTTTATATGTCAATAGCGCTTTTTATTAAAACAAAAAAGACTGTACTTGGTATCCGCTGGTACAGGGAAAAAAATTAACACTGCGTTTTAGCGTAAAAATATTAAATTCATCTTAAATATTTTCTAATATTCTGTAAGTTTCTTTTAAAAGCATCTGGAAATTATTTGCCACCTGTTCTTACTGAATTTAACTTTAACGCCAGTTGCGCTTCAAACTCAAAAATGAAATTTAAAAACACGGGAATAATATTATTATTAATATATAAATAATCATTCGATTTCGAGTAAATTTTTCATTTTTTATGTTTTCTAAAATTTTCTGACGTTTCAATACTACATCCGTAACTGCACTAAGCAATTGTATTTTTGGTAAATTTTTTAAAAAAGCTTTAAGCCTACTGTGCAAATCCAAATTGTAGTTTACATTGAACTGAAATTTAAAGCTCTAATATTGAAGGAATATATATCACACGAAGCAATTAAGCCAATTAAGAACTCGTAAAAAATGTTTGAAATTATGATTAAATTTTAATTATTCTAAGTAAAACTGACAATACATTTGTGTTATATTGTTTTAACGCAGAAAATGTTTTCTATTAATCTGCACGAGTTATATAAATTTTGTTAAACAGTGTCCTCTTAATATTTAAAAAAAATTTTAATTTTGTACGTTACACAAGTCTGTGTAAATTTTATTTGTGTATTGTAAAAATATTTAAGAGTATATTTATATTTAAGAGTATAATGCATTTATTAATTAAAAATTATTACGTTTTTTAAGATCTTGTGAATAAAATACTGGAAAGCAGTTTAAGTAGTTTTCAAAGAAGTTATAAGTTTATAAGCGCCTCAAATATAAAAGCATTAGTACTAAATTCAAATAAATCGATACTAAATTCTTCATTTACTTTTTTTAATAATTTTAAAGGGTCTCATCCTATAACTTTCTCTCTCTATCTCTCGCACTTACTCGTAATTAATTCTAATAAAAAATTTTTATAGTCCAACTTTATATATTAGTTATATCATTATAGCTTATAAAGCAGTATAATTGGAATCTAACATCATTGTACTTTTTTAATACGTTTATGAATAACTCATAAGTTGCGTGGTTCTGTAAATCTCAGATTTATTTAAATCGAGAAATTCGGATACTGAGGTGCATATAATATACTATTATTGTTAAGAATTGACACGTGTCATGAACTTCTTACATTAAGTTCAATACAACTCAAGCTTCTAATTTACTATGTTATTTGCTGAAAAAAGTTATAAACTGAATGGACGTTTTAAGCTTTTTTTATTAATTTTCCAATAATTTTTTAAACATAATAATTAATAAAATATAACGATTAATAAATAATAAAATGGCTGTGCTTTTTTAAGATTATTTATCAATAATAATAACCAACTCAGGATACAATTAACATTAAACTTAAATGTATATTTGAAAGTGTTGAGAGAAGAGCATATGCTTCGACGTAAGCAGTTGCACTGCGCAGTTGTCGCACTCTCTTTATTAGTGCACGCACAATAGCATAAATGCATATTGCACGTGTCGATGTGCGTGTCAAATGTTTTGGCGATTTTTCCAGACAACACTACGCAGTCAACTCTTTTTTCTACCTTTTCTCGGTCAGTTGTCCGTATACAGTAAGTCGCATTTCGCTGTCTTACTGTTCACACACTGTTCGGTCTACAATATTTACAATTGTATTCGCTCAAGAATTTTATAATAATAACATTCAGTCAAGATCGTTCAATTATATAATATAAAACATATAATTTTATAATCATTAAATACTTGTTATTACTTATCACACTCATCCACAACATCAGCCACACTCTGCTATCACCACTCCAACGGTTATGTATCAATCGCGTAACATCAGGTGTATTTATTTATTGGCAAAAAAAAAAAACAAAAGAAAATGGAAAGTGAATAAAGAAGAATGACAAAAATAAAGGGGTCTATTCAAAGTGAGCGAGTAATAGTGTGTGAGCTAATTTGAATTCGAATTGAAATAAGTAAGTAAAATTATACGTATATTTTTGATAAAAATAAAAAATTTATATAAATTTTTAATAATAATAAAAGTTCAAAAGTTCAGAAGTGTTATATACATTTTTAGTATAAAATTTAAAATAAAAAATTACACATATTTTTAATAAAAGCTAAAAATTCAAAAGTTAAATAAATAAATTTATTTATTACAAATAATTTTATTTCAGAAGCTAAAAAAAACTTTTCATTTTATTTCCCTTCTTTACGGAGTACAAATCAAACTTATAAAAATAATTTATCTTAAGATATAGAAACATCAAACATGCGAAAAAATTGAAAAGTTAAATAAGATGATAGACCAACTAGAGATATACAAGAGAATGTTACATCAAATGAAACTATGGATCAACAGCCACCGTGTTTGAAACTGAAAATGAGAACGAGGGAGGAGTCGTGGAACAACCTGTAGTACCTCCTCTAGAAAAACTAAATACAACAATAAATAATACGCGTGAATTTATGATAGAACTACAAGAACAATAAATGGAAATGCAAAAACAACTAACTGGAAATTCAAAAAAAGAACGCAGAAGGTGCAAAATCGATGCAAAAATTAATTTAAATCATCGACCAAACGCCACCGAACGCGAACGGGAACACAGGGCCGTTGATACCCAGCCTCTGCAAACAAAATAGTCTGTAACCAACATCAACAATGTGATCATTCCATCTAAAACAAAAGCTCGAGAAGCCCAGGGATATATTATGGACTACAAGCTGGGAAAGAACAAGAAAGTAAATCACTACCTTAACTATCTGAAGGTAGAATTAAAAAGTAAAAAGCTTGCAGATATTATTAGTGGTACTCCTCCGACCGATTTACCATCGGAGTCTCTTATCACACGCATCTAGAGAAACCACCAACGCTATTACCACTCCAACAAAAACCAAATGATTCAGCTATTAATTCATTAATATTGTATTTTAGCAAATTGACACTTTCAGCCACATTGAAATATTCTCAATTATGGTTTTGTGGAAAATAAATAACCTTTCATAAATATTACAATTTTATTTTAATTGTAAAATGTATTGCATTCTCTTTATTTGAATGGTTAATAAGGAGAATTTATTAAGTAGCAGGTGCGATAATATTCGTATTTGTTTTATATATACTGTGTAGCTGTTATCTACTAGAAATATCCAAAAAGTACTCTTGACAAGACCAATGTATTTTTTTAAATTTATTAACTGAAATAAAAAATAAACTTATTAATTTGCGTACAATAACCGTAAGTATCGTGGTCGAAATTCATTACACATATTAGTTATATAAGCAACAACAATTGTACAATAAAAAATTACAAATATTAATTTTATGGATTACCAGAAATTGTTAGAAATACGTTTACATATTCCACATATAATTAAAATTAGTGAATGAAAAAAGCAAAACGCCAGATAAAGTGCAAACAAAAAGAACAGGGATAATGATTGTCAGACATTTTTTACCGTTACCGTTACAATATTAATTAAACGAAATTTTCTTTTTCATTATTAATTCAAAATTAAATTTGTTTTTTTATAAAAATTTTTAATAGCAAAATTTACGTATTACGCGAATATTCGCATTGAATAAAACATTTCTTAAACAATTTGTTTATAATTAAAATTGATTTCTTGCACTACTCATTTAGTGTAAAACAAGTAAGAATTAGGTAATAAAAATAAACGTTTTATTGAATAATGAAAGAGGATCTTAAAATTTTAGTAATATATGTCTTAAAAATGTTATCATCAAATATACATACTCAAGCAACTCTAAGTTATTTATATTTTAAATAATTTTTCATTTACATTACGTAATACAAATGTTTAATTACTAATCTTTTTGGAGAAAATCATTATTTTACGCCTGTATTTTTGGTTTTATACAAAATATACCAAAAATGTAAATAATAAACAAAATTCACTAGTATCTTTATACAAATTTAAACAATTAATATGTATTTTATCAAATCATATGAAATACAAATTTCAATGTCCCTATTTGATAAATTAAAATATTCATATGGTGATAATATGAGCCATTACATCTAAAAGTAGTATTACTTTATTAATTTAATTTAATACGCACAACCAAAACAGTATATTTATTAATTAAGTCGCTTAGCATTTTGATATTTGTGTGTGCGCGCGCGCGTGCGTGTGTGCGTGTAGAATTAAAAAGCGTAACAATATTGTATACACAGTCATCGCTCCCACAATTGAAACATTTAGATTTTTTAATTTTTGAATTGGATGTATTTATACTATTTTGTTGGCGATGAACGAAATATTAAGCATTAGCTAAAAAATGTAAATATTTTTTCCTACAATAATGTTGGTCATGGGAATGTTCTATGTAATTATGTTTCCGTGAAAACGGATAGTAAAAATTGATAAATCAACGAATATTAAAAAGTAAAGTTTAACGATAAAAGACTTATATTTTTTAATAAATTTCGGGTTGATTTTAACCGATAATGATTTTTTGAACGATAAATACAGAAATGTGTTTTTACCGTTAAGTTTACACGAAATATGTGGATAGCACATTTGCCGATGAATTTGGGTACATCGTCGCGTGTAAGAGCAAGAAAAAGTTATGGATTCGTAGAAAATTTGCTTAGGCACACAAAATAAGCAAGATCGTTGAAAAACACTTTCTTTGTGCGATAAGCGAGATAAGAATTGGTTGCTGCTTTTGCAGAATTACGTTCGGTCTCGTTGAAACGAATGCAATTAAAGAGACAATGGGAGAGAAATAGTCGACAGTAAGGAGGTTGAGTGGGAAGGGGAAGGGCGGAACGGAGTGGACGAGTAAAGCACCAAGTTATGCTAATAAGATTCCTCGTGTGTGAAGGGCTTGAGCGTTGCAGCGAGGAAAGAGAAAGAAATCCGAGAAAACGCTTACGAACCTTTGGCTTCGAGCAGTCGTCGTCGAGCGCCATGTCCGTCGTATCGAGTCGAGCGAGCGCGGCGCTACGGCATGTTCTCGAAAACAAAGCATCGACGGCGGCGCAGCAGCTCCAGGGCACGCGCCCGACTCAAAGAGCGTTAGCCAAGACACAGAGCCGAGCGCGACATGATGCTCGATCTCTCTCTCTCTCTCAACTACATTGCCCTTGCCGATCTGCCACGATCTTCGATCTTCCGGCTCGCGGTCCTCTTTATTTATAGATACAACGCAAGCGCCTCCCGCCGGCGCTCGCCCGAACAACCGATGGAACTGCTCGCGCTCTTTAAGTAAACACGCAAATTCTTCACGGTCCCGGGCCCTCGTGCCGAGCCGCGTTCCAGCTGGACTGGGGCTACACCGTTCGACGCTCCTCCGACAACTGGCGCCTACCGATCACTAGCTGTCGGAAGTCGGCCTCCGCCCGGCGACGGCGACGGCGACGACGCCGATGACCACGACCACGACGACGATAGCCTTTCGCTTTCCGAATCGAGTGAATTTTGATGCATGCGAGACTCCCCCCCTTTTTTTAATTTCCCTCTCTTCCTCTCCCACGCTCGTCGGCATCCATTTGCAAAGCACTATTAAAAATTTCAATTGTGACGCACCGGACTTTTTATTATTTATAGCATTATGCGCGCCTAAGTTCACTCGATGAAAAATAAGTGCACGCATGTCTATTCTCGCATGCAGAGTTATAGATCAGCCGACATTATGTAAATTCTTCATCCAAGATTATTTATTTTTTAAATTTCAAGCACTAATCCTTGTTACCCGTCCTGGGACTCAATGCAAACAAACCTGCAAATCATGTCGCTTTTATATACGGTAAGCGCATCTAATATTCAACTCCAGAGCTTCGAATAAATCATTTTTCTCAGTTTCTCTTTCGAGAAAAGAAGCTTAATTCAAGACAGTCTAAATTTAGGAAAGTTTATACTCAGGATGTAATCCTAACTTCAATTGCATCTACATTTTTCTTTTTTCTTTAATAATTTTCAAGTTATTACGTACGTAAAGAGGGCACATTACTGTTTTCGACTCCAACTCATGATGTTATAAGACAGAAGTTGGTTTTTTTATACATTCTATTGTTGTGTTACGAAGTTAGTAGAACTTCAATAAAAATATAATCACAAAGCAAATGCATAAAGGTTCAATAGATTGATTCACTGAATTTGAATTTTTTAACAAGTTAATATAGGTATAATGATTAAAGCAATTTTTAATCGATAAAAAAGTATTATAAATATCCAAGTGAAATTTAATGATCCATTAAGTTTACTTTGAGCACAAGCGCAATACACATTTTTGAATAGACACTTTAAAATTTCTTATCTCTGTTCACATTTGAATATTTAAATATTAACACATTATTTAATCCGTTCTTAAAATAAATTAATTTACGGTTCATTATTCTCATTCCATTTATTCATTCTAGAGTACAAGTAAATAAAATATTTTTAACTGATGAAATTAACAGTAATAAATACTGCTAAAAAAGTTTGTTACTAATATACAAGCAAATAACAAATAAGTACTCAAGATTATATGATCAAATACTATAGACAGAGGACTTTATTTTTAGGAGAAATATTTAATTAAAATTAAAATTTAGACTTCTTTAATTTCATTATTAAAAATTCTATTAAAAATAAAATTTTATTTTTTAATTATCAAATCAATTTTGTATGGTACATTAGTTCAACTCATTTGTTTAAGTATTACATTTTTTTGAAAATTGGATTTACTTTAACTGATATGATTTATTTGTTACTGATTAACATTTCTAACTTAAATCTTATAGCACATTATCCTTTGATGAAGCTTTCCTTACTTGCAGGCATTTCTACGAAAAAACCGCTTGATTAATTTACTACTAATTTAACTAATTAACAATAAAAATATGATCTGCAAGCTCCAATGAAGAATAGGAAAAAATTAATTCTAGAATGAGGTAAAAAAATTAATTCTATTATACAGCAACGTTTTAATTTTGGATGCCTACTGTAGCTATAATGTAATACTATTTTAACAACATTTTAAAATGTTGAAAATGAATCAGTATTAAGTTAATTATTTTTCTTCCAAGCATAATTTAACGAGTCTTTGTAAATAAATTTATATTTATTTAAGTATCTAACGTGATACGTAATTATTCTGTTTAATTAATAATTGATTAATTATATGTGTCGTACATCTTGCGAGAGTGAGGAAGAAAAAGTTATAATTATGAAGAGAAAAAAAGTTTAAGATATCGAGGTATAAATATATAGATAGTGACACATTCTATAAGTAAAGATAAAACACAAAAAGTACTATCAAAAAATTTAAAGAAATCTTAAAAACTAGAACAAATATAATAACAATGGAAGAACAAAGAATGCAGTTTTAAAGGAAAAGTAAAGGAATAATACAAAGAAAATCATAAAAACAAGAAAAGAGAGAGATTACAACACAAAACAGGAAAAAGAGATAAAACAAAGAGATAAAAGTGAAAATAGAAGAATATATTAAGGAGGGAAAAAATATATAAAACTGATACAAAGAAAGAGAAGAGAGGATATGTACAAAAAGATAGAAGAAGCGATAAATGATAAGTCAGAAAAAACATTTTGGAACCTTTTGAAAAAGTAAACGAAAATTAGAGAAAGGTTCATAAAAGCATAGAAAAAGATGATTGGCTGCATCATTTTATAAAAGTATTTACAATACAACAGGAAAGAAGAAAATGTAGAAATAATAGATTACAAAGAATATTAATGTTGAGGAAATTGAAGAAATACTTTAAATAGAAATAAAAAAAAAACGTGAAAGAGAAAAAAAATAGGCAAAGATGAAATTTCAAATGAATTATGAAAATATGTAAGAAAACATGTGGTGGAGGTAATGAAAAAATAGTGATAAATCGATAATAGTTGAGAATCTTCTGAAACGGTGAAGCGCAACTATTACAGTACCTTTATACTGAAAACAAATGAGAAGAAAAATACAGAAAAACAAAGAGGGATAACACTCATTTATTTACAATACTAATATATGCAGAAATATTAAAAATAAAATACATAATCATACAAAAAATAACAAAAGGTAGAAACAAAAGGTGAAATACAATTTTGATTTAGGAAGGAAAAAGAGCAAAAGATATATGTTTTTAAAGAAAAAAGTGGTAAGACTGCTTTTAATAAAATAAGTAAAACTGAAATATAGAAAGATATGGAAGAAACGCGTATAAATAAGCAAATAATAAATAGAATAAAAAATATATAGTAAAGAAATTACAAATGTGACAACTAACAATAAAGTGACAGGCGAGTTCAAAACGGAAAGAGAAGTGAGATAAAGGTATCATCGTTGCCCCGTGTTATATAATACAGCTTTAACAGACCTATAAGAAGAAATAGTTAAATTAGAAGATACTGAACTAACAACAGGAAATAAGAGAATCAAAATTATCATATACACAGACGGTATAGTTCTGTTAATAAAAAATGAAAAAATGATAAAAAATATGATAAAGCATTTGCAAATATACCTTAAAAGAAAAGAATTGAAGCTGAACACAGAAAAGATAAAAGTGATGAGATTGAAAAGAGTAGGTGTACGAACAAAAAGTACGGAATTTTATTGGAACGGAAATAAACTGTAAGTCACTAAAAGACACGCATATCTTAGATATATAAAAAAAAATGAATGATGAATGCAAAAATATATTGCAAACTAATATGGTAATAAAGAGATAGAGAATAGGAAGGGGTCAATGGAAATTGATACTAGGACTGGATTAAAACGTATAAGATTCTATAATAACGTTGCAAATAAAAAGAGAGAGAAATTACGACAGCAAAAAGAGTGATAAACTACGAACTTAAGTTAGAAATAAAAAAAATAAGTTACTAGAAGAATTCATCTTTTTAGAAATCGATAAAGTAAACAAAAACAAGAAAAAATGGGAGAAAAAAAACTAAAATCGATGATAAAAAACGTACATTAAAATAAGAACAAGATTCTGAAAGATCGTTGACTGATTATAAGTATGCTGAAAAGGAAGATATAAAAATGAAGAAGACTTTTAGAAAGAGATCACTTAAAATAAAATTTACAACTATTACAAATATAACAAGAAAATATAACAAAATGGAGGTATACAATTTAAACTAAAGAAATAATGTTAGAAGGATAAGAGGGTAAATATAAGTTTGTGACAACAAAAAGAAGGATGAAGATTGAAGAAAAAGAAAGAAGACGGATGAAAATTTTGGATAGACTTGGAATTGAAGATAAAGTAAGAGTAAATATATTTGTACAAAATATAGAGAAGTTTAGAATAAAGCAAAAAATATGAGCATAAAAGTGAACACGAAAAATATCAGACACTCGTAAAGCATTTATTAAAATAGAAAGAAAAAGTTGGATGAAAAAAGAATAAAAGATAATTTGTAGACAGAAAGAAAAAGAAAAAGATGAAAAATAGAAGTTAAATCAAATTACCTGAAATGCATTGTAACAAAAACGATTTAAATAATTTTGAATAGCAAAATGTTTGCAAATAATAATGTATAAGAATAATAAAATGTATTATAACAATGTATGTAATGTTCAGTTAATAAAGAAACAAATTATCACTCAATTAATTCAATTATTACTATATAACATAATATAAACTTTTTTTAGTGCATTTAACTTATATTGTATTTATGAAGTTAAATGCAGTACTCATAAACAGCGTAAATAGTGTTTAAACATTTATAATTCAACTATAAAATAGGAATCGTAAATTGTTTTGAATGGATAGAAGCTTTTTTAATGAAAGAATTTTTCTAAATCTGCCTATGTTTATCTCGATTTTTACCAGTACGAAGCTTTCTGCGAAGGTGAGGGACTAACTGACCCGAAGAAAACTTTGTAACATTGATGTAATATAATGTTATAACAGTATTAGAACATGCTTGATATTAATTTAATTTGAATAAACTATGTTAAATATATTTATTCATGACTATTTTATTTATCACTCCAATGTATTAAATTATAAAAGGGAGAACAAAAACATATGGGATTCGTGCAAATCAAAAGTTAGATTTTGAGGTGCCAGTGGGTTGTTTACGTAAGTAGCTGTAACAACTATATTTAAGAAATGTAACTTCATTTTATGTAATTTTTATGTACAAAAACACAAATTTACTGAATATAATTTTTTCTTTATCGTAAAGGTATAACTATTCGTCATTTTTTTGTTTACGGTATATTTACGTAAAACTTATACCCACACAATCCGTAAACAATAAACAATTTTCAAAAAAATTCTGTATTTTTGTGAGAAGTATTATCAACAAAAAAACACAGGTGATTTAGAAAAGAATATAAATAATAAAGACATAGAGAAAAGAGAAAAAAAATTATAATAGATAATATAAATAGATCAAATAAGAAAGCGATGAACTTATAAAGTGAATACATGATTGGACAAAGAAAAATGTGAATAAGTTTGGGGTATATAAAAGAAGATTTAATAATGAAAAATAAGAACTCTGTGAGAAAATTAAAGAAAAATCGTAGTTATAGGAAGTGATTTCAATGCTAGAATTTAAAAATTACTATTAAAGAATTAGGAATGAGTGTATAAAGTATTAAAAAATAAAAAAAAATAAAACGAGAATGGTAAAGAAATAATAAGTTCAGTGATTGCTATCACGAACACAGTAAACTAATTGGAAAATGGAAAGTATATCTAATAACTAGAAAATAGATATAGTTGTACCTAAAAATAAATATAAAGAGGGAAAGAAAAAAATACAACAAATTATTACAACAACAATTCTGAATACTAACTACAACGTTTATGCAGAAATTTAAAAAGAAAAATAGAGAAACGTGAAAAATAACAATGTGTAGTAGGCTTATTTCGATTTAAGAATGAAAAAGGGGTAATTGAGAAAATTTATAAAAAAATTATTTACTATATTTATAATTGTAATTTGATTAGAAATTAAGAGAGAATGCATTGTATCAACTTTTGCCCACATTTTAAGTACACTAAAAAATTATATAAATTATATATATTTTTTTTTATTTATATATATATAATAAATTATTTAATAAATAATTCAACTAATAAAAATTATTAATAATAGTTAAGAAATAGAATAGTCACAATTTTAATAATATTTATTGCTATACTATTGCTATATATATATATATATATATTACTATATATCTGGACATATTTATTATATTTAAAAAATGATTCTAAAAATGAAAAACAAAATTATTTAAATGCAGAAAAAATTTTCATTTTAATAAAATAAAACAATTACTAATGTCTATAATTTATTGCCATATTCAAAATATTATTTTTATAGTATAATATTTTTTAATAATTAGATACATACTTTTTTGCAGTATATATATAGCTATGTATTATGGTTTAATCATTAAACTTTTTATACACGCTATATATAATATATACCAACTTGATTTGTTTACAAATTTTATTTAGTTCATTACATATTTCACAATGTTAATTGTAAAAAATAATAAATTATAATACATATGAAGGAATGTTTATTTAAATAAAAAATAATTTTCTTTTCTTGTATTATAAACTATATAAATAATATAAATAAACATAAATATCCAGTATATAAATTTGGCGCGGTCACGTCATATGCAGTAAATCCAGATTTTACTGCGCCGCTGCACAAAGGAATATGCGCACATTTCCACACGCGTTTTCAAGAATATATTATGAATTGTGATATATACATAATGTAGACTGCTAACTGTATTTGCCAGTGCAACATTGTGCCGCAAGATTATTTCCGTTTCTCCTCACCATTCAACATTTGATTCAGTCAACTTTGTGTTTAAAAGCAGTGGCAGCGTTGAGCCTTCAATTATTATAGATCAGTATATCATTAGTTTTGCAAAGGTTTGGCAACGAATTTCCTTGTTTTTACGACTGATTTGTAAAGCTGCTATTTGTAAAGTACTGTTACCTCAAATAAGCTCACTCTTCAAAGTAGAATTCTACGGCAACGGTTGTATTGGATAATTGAAAAAGTTTATCAGTGTCATTTTAGTGATTCGTAATTTTTGGAGAAGTGTTTCACATTTAGAGACCTAAGATGTACACTAGAAGTAGACTATCACAGAGTTTCACCGGTGGTAAGAGTCGTTTTACAAAGCTTTTGACTATTTTATATTACCTCGTTTGTCCCAGATATTTTGATTTAAGATATGATTCTGATGTAGAGAAATTTATTGCTGGAATTTATAAGATTTACTCAAAATTGAAAATTAAATTACCTGTAGAAAAATTAAAATCAATACCGGCCTTACGGTAAAATGGCGTCGCGTCTGAACGCTTATGCGTCTTATGCCGTTTTACTAAAAAGATGTCCTCCATGGCCCTCGACACACTACATCATTCCTTATTATTAAATTACTTTAAAATTTTTTTAAACATTTAAGTAAAATATAATTTTTACTACTATAATTTTTAATAGTTTTGTCTTTTAAGTTAGAATATTGTTACAAATCAAATATTTATTATATAAAATTGAATACTATTAGGTTAAATTAAATTTAATTATAGGTATTATAAAGTGTGGGTGGTTATTATATAGCTATTATACAAAAATAAAAATCCCATTGATAAACAAATATTAATTTTAATTTTTTTTATATAGTATTGCACTTGAAAATTATGTTTCAAAAACAAATTTAAATATTGTTTTTGTCTTGACATTCCTGTTTTATTTTTAATTATTTAAATTATATTCTTCTCATAAACTAAAATTAAAAATTCTCCGTCCAAAGCAAACTGTTAGTAATTAAAATTCAATATTGTTGAATTTGATAATAATTATCAAATCAAAATAGACTAATATTAAACCAAAAGTTTATAATTATTAATTTAATGACACAAACATTTATAATGCTACATAATTAAATTATATCAATTTTATTAAATAGAAAATAGTTATATTTCAATAACATGTATTATAAATATTAATAATTAGATCAATAAATATTTTTAAGTATAAAGAAATCATTCTTTTGTTAAAAACAATTAGATGAATATTTAAAAATTTTTGAACAGTTTTTTAAAAAAATTTTATTTTGTAGCATCTTCACAACGTAATCAAGCTACTGTTAGTCCTGCTACTCAACAACAGCAACAATATCAAGGACAGGCTCCTGTAAGTTGAAGAACTTTAATTTTAATTTAATCTGAATTTACTTATCCCTGTTAGAGCTTTTTATTGCTTCATAACTCTACAATTTTATTTCATCGATTCCATATTTTTATAAAACTTTCCTTAAAGAACATTAATTTCAAACTTAAATTATTGAATATAATAATAGTTAAGAAACAATATAATTAACATTAAGAAACAAAATTAATGAATTTAGTACATGGTGGTTTTTGAACATTAAGGTAAAAACATATCAGAATTTCAAAATTTGTAAAAAATACAAAAAAAAATTTAATATTTTTCAATAGTATATTCATTATTTTATAAAATTGTATAATTTATTTTTCTATATATATATAAAAATAAATCTAAAAATTTAGTTCTTATATTAAGGATATCGGAAAATATAATAACAGTATTAAATCTTATAATTACTTATTTTAAAGTATTCATAGATAAACAGGTATATCAAGTTCTGTAAAAAAAATTAAAACTATACAGAAATTTTTTCTCAATGAATATTTAGATATTTTTCCTATCATGACATTTTATCATAATTTTACTTTTTTCAAGATTATCGTAATCATTTTTACTAGAATTGGTTTTATTTAACAGGATGAAAAATTAAAAATCCAGGAGGACTAATATTAATTAAATGGATAATTGATTAAAACATTTGAATAAAAAGCTTATAATGTTGTGTATATTATAATAATGTAATAGCCTAAATCAAGTATCTCAAGAATATGTGGAAGTATCAAATTTTAAAAGGTGGTCTTCCTCTTAATTATACATATTAATTAAAATTGATTGTAAATGATTAAAGCAAAACAACAACAATCAATATAAGGATCAAGTTAACGAAGAAAAGAAACAAATAAATAAGAATAGTCTTAACATATTTTCAAGAAGATAAAAAAATTGCATTTCATTCACATTAAAGCATATATATTATAGTCTACATATTAGTATTTAAAAGTGCTTCCTTTAGTATCTTTTAAAATAATTAAAAGGTTTTATTGTATCAAAATGCTAACAAATTATTTTTATATTTACTTTATCAAAATCTATTTTAAAATATTTCAAAATTATATTAATTATTTTCGTAAAGTTTCTATAATTATAATATAACTATAGAAAATTAATCATCGTGGAAAATATTAAAAGATTTTCATATTATTATTCATATTTTAGACATAAAAATATACATTTTTTAAAAATATTCATATACACGATCATTTATTTGTTTCAATTTTACATTGGAAAATTTAACAGCCACCATGTAATAACAGCATTTATTGATTCTTGAAAAATTAAAATATTAGTTTACCAACATTAAAATAAACAAAAAGAGTATTTAAAATGTTTCCATTTTGCAAGAAATAAAAAAAATTTCTACAAACTTTTACAAATCGTCTATATATTATGTGTGGCGGGTGGTTTGTGGTATTATTTATACATATATATATATATATATATTATATACACAATGTATGCATTTGTCAATTGGAAATTTTTATTAATTAAAAATTTACGAGAATTTTTAATGTAACATAGTGCTTAATGTGTTAATATGTTGATGCACAAATTTGTTAATTAAACTTCAGTTTCTAAAGGTCTTTGACAAGAATTGCTTGCTCCAATTTGCAATTGTATAAAAAAAAGCGTGAAAAGGAATCGTTCTTGCATGTACTAATTAGTGGTTCCCATCTCCCATTCCTGCTACGCAGGCTCTAGTAGCTATACAACAATACCGAGGAGGTGCATTCCGCCAAGGGCAAGTTCGCCAGTTGCCCACATAGCAAAAAAGACTGTAAGCCATTCCCTGCGTAATTCGTGCTGAACTCGTGCCTAACCAAGTTAACGAGACGCACGTTCTCTAGTTACTAGGATGTACAATCATTCATTACTTTCACCCAAGTACATTCAGTTCGTAGAGACTGCGTTGTACATGACTATGAAAATTTCTTTGCGTAATCACATAAACTCGGCTCAGTCATGAGTTAAATTAAATAAGGCCGCAGTTAAAGGGAAATCGGCTGGTAAAAAACTATGTGGGCAGCGATAGAATTGCTGCTGAAATGCAGATGTGATGCTGGGCCTTGGTGGGATGGCACAACCGTCGAGGTTCCTTGTGTAGCGGCATCCCTCCCTGTGTTTTATAGTACAATCAACAAGGAAATTATCAGAGCGGTAACCAGAATCAGCAAAATGCCTACAAGCAGGGTAGCATCACACCGTATAAGCAGCAGCCACAGCAGCAGCAGCAGCAGCAGCAGCAGACACCTTCACAACAGCAATCACGGAATGTGCAGTCGTCGAAGCAACAGTCCAACCCACAACAGCAGTTGCAGCCGTTGAAACAACAGCAACAGGGCACACCACAGGGACAACGTTTAAAACCAATTCTAAAAAGCAGCAATGCCAATGTCCAAGGTAACTCGGGTCAAGTTCAAAGTCAAATCCAAGGTCAAATACAACCACAAATTCAGGGACAAAATCAACCTTATAACCCAAGTCAACCAACTCTTGGAACAGTGCAACAAACGAATAATGGAATGGATACGAGTGATATTGGTAATGAAAGTATGGAAAGTGAAGCTCCTGAGGTGCCGAAATGGAGACGCAAGACGCCAGGATGTAAGTTAGTCAATTACTGATGTTTAAAAAGAATTTTTTAAATCAAAAACTATTTATTAAATTTATTAATGAAAGTTAAACCTTTTTTAGCAATAAATTGGAATAATTTGGTACAAATATTACTTAAATATAATAAATAATTAACCAACATTTGTTCAAAAAATTTATATGTAAAAAAAACAATTATCGATTTTTTGTTTAAGACAAATTATAAATTTTAAAAAGCAAGCGTAATTTCTCGTGTATTAGAATGATGACAAATCACTGCGCAAATTTGAAGATTATTCCTTCTGTCTTTTACTCCGGTGTAACGCTGTACAAGTATTGCACTGTAGAGTTTTTGCAGTAAAATAACCAATGTGAATGTGTTTACTGAACCATTAAGAATATAATTTTGTTATTTTTTCAGTTACGAAATTTATGTTACAACTAACTTTAAATTCGATTTTACAGTGAAGGTGGATAGAAAATTAAAGCGATTGCGTATGAATCAGCGTTTAAGAAAAACATTGCAACCAAAGAACGCCATCATGGTTTTAAACGAAATGAAAACAGGAGTCCAATTCACATTTCCAGAAACGCAGTCGTCAATGCCCAATTCCCTGTTCTTAGTTCACGCTGAGGTAAAAATTGCCGTACTACAAAATTTCACATAATTTTTAATTATTTACAGTTTAAAATAATAAATTTGTATTTTTGTTTTTAACTTAGATTGAAGGTAAAACTTATATTGGTCAAGGAGTTTCGAAACCACTTGCTCGACAAAATGCTGCTGAAAATGCTCTAAAGAGTTTGTTATTGGAAAAGATGACTGCTGCAGCAATGAAGGCTCGCCTTGACGCAGAAGCTGAAGGCGCCGCTGCTAATAATACAACCGGTGAAGCCTCAGAAAATAAGGAAGTTGAAGGCACTCATATGGAAACCGCTACCGAAGAGCCTGATGAAATTCCGTGGCGTTCATTGGCAAGTTTCGCTTTATACAAATTGTTTCTTGAATGGCAAAACCAAGGTACTGTCGTTCCAGTACCTCGACCTGGCTTATCTCCTGGAAAAATCAAGAAGGAAAGTAATAAAGTTATAGTGCAAAAAGAATTACCTCCAAACGCTATTACAATTCATCCGGTAATGCTGTTGAATCAAATGCGACCTGGTCTTACTTACACTGAAGTCAGTCGTGTTGGCAATCCCCCCAACACTATGTTTACCCTTGCAGTCGAAATTGATGGGCAAGAATATGCTGGAACTGGTATAGTTTTTTATTCAAATTTTTAAACTATACTGTTAAATATTTTTAGTGTAAATATATTTTTCTTTGGCTTCTAGCGAAAAATAAAAAAGATGCCAAGAAAATAGCAGCAAAAACGGCCTTACATGCTTTATTCAACCTTGTTTATCCAGAAGAAAAGGAAAGCGAAGATGTAAATATGGGTTAAATAGTTGATGAAAATTTATTCCATCTAGACAAGGGCATTTTGCATAGTAGAATTGACGAATAAAGAAGTAACAAATAATAACAGTATTTGTATTGCAAAAACGCAGTTCTAAAGCAAACCGAAAGTCTTTATATTTGTAATCTTCAAATCTATTATTTTATTCTAAAAGAATAAAGTTTTCTTTACTATGTCTTATTATGCACCTTATAGGTAAACAAGTTTGACTGTATTCCAAATAATTTTACATTATGATGACTGTGTCAATCGATTCTGTAAAAATTTTGAATATAACTTATAATTTTTTCAATATTAGATCTTTTTCACTTTACACTAAATTTAGGTACAATTTTTGTACCTAAAGAATTGTTCAGTGTTAGCAATTTGAAATAAATCATATTTGTGACAAAACTGTTTTTTTTTATTTGATATTACTTTTAATATTAAAAAACAAATATGTTTTAAAGTACTCTTAACTTCAAAATACAGAATATAAGCTACTATAATGAAGATTATGTTAAAACTAAAATTTTTTCAAATAAAACGAAAATAGAAAATAAAAAAAAACCATATTAATACATACTGAAATAAAATACTGAATTTAATTTTTTGTTAATGATTAATATGAAATTATGTTTATTTTTTAGTTTATTAGTATTAAATTGTGTTTAAATATTTAGTTTTAATAATTTGAAAAAAATTTAAGTCAGAGCCTTTATGTCAAATATAAAAAAGTTTAATTTGAAGTAGTATGAATAAAGATCAAAAATTTATATGAATTTATGTATGCTATTTATTTGTAGTTTTTCATAAGGTAATTCATAGTTGTAATTAATCTCAATCATTTTCAATCAAAAATTTATAATCTATTTAAATATTTTTTTAAAAATTAAATTGTAATTTATGTAATCTTTTGTTTACTTTATGGTATATGATGCCGTTTTTCTATAAGGATAAAAAATTATCTGAGAAAATGTTTAACAAGCATTGTGAGAGTATACAATTAAGATGATAACTTTTTAATTTTTAAATTTACATTGAAAATTTTAATGAAAAGTTAATTTGGTTTAAAAAATATTTTCTAAAACCTTATTTGCAATATTTCAAACTCATTGACTAAAATTACGTTATTTCATATTTTTCAAAAAATATTTTTAGAAATCGTATATTGAAAATAATAAGTTATTAATGTATTAATTAAAATTTTCCATTTACACAGTTATTTATTTTAGATTTAAACAAAAATACTTATTAATTATACAATTTATTTTTTTACTAAATAATATTATTTCACATGTATTTCAACTATGTACAGTAACTTTCAACTATTATGTGTAAGAATCGAAATAAATTAATTTTGTAGAGTAATTGTTTTCAATTTTTTTATGTGCTTTTGTTTATATATTCAAATACATTTTTTATGGAAAAAATAGGGAATGAACATTGCTACTTAATACTCATTTTCAACTTGTAGGCTAGTTTTAAAAAATTATTAAAAACAAGAAAATATGAAAATATCAATCATACATACGTATAAGAATTTTATATTTTGTATGTACTCATCAAATTTTTCTATCTCACGTTATCTAATTAAAATAATTAATCACGAGAAAAGCAGTTAATAAAATTAATTTTATCATCAAACGTTTATTAAGTAATACGGTAGGTTAGAAAATTAAAAAATGGAGCAAAATAAAAAACCAAATAATAGGACAACAGATGAAATTTGAACAAATCAGTTTTTAGATGTTAATAAATTTCATTTCTGCTTAAGCTTAATAGACAAATATGATTGTAAAATAAATTATTATTATAATTACTTTATTGTTGAATATTATTTAATTTATATTACTTTAGTGTTTGATTATTTTAAGAATTGAAGAGTTAATGTACAATATAAGGTATATAAGCACTAATTTTTAAAAAATCGAACGAAGAACTTTATTTTTTATGTATGTACGTACCGTTATTTTAAAAATAATTCAATTAATTTCAAAATTTCGTTTTGAATAAATTATAAAACTTGGTAAATACGACGAATTCTATACTTTTAAGGTAATATAATTTTAACTATATTAATTCACTATAAATAATACACGAATAAAAATTTATTTTAGTTAAAAGTATTATAAACAAGAATTTTCATTGTACAACCCACACACATTTGTTTTTGTTTTTAATTATGTCAATTATTGTATAGCATATTTATTTTTTGTACGGCTTCGAAGTCGAATTCATTATTAAAAAAATATGGTCTTTAGAACAAAGATTGATGAATAAAATATTTTTCAATTAATAAAAAAAAATTATGTGCCTACTTAATAGATAGATGTGTATAACAATATTGTGTTCTTAATTAGTTCAGTTGTTTTCTATCTATATTTTATATAGTTTTTTCGTTTACTTGTTAATCCGCACCGATCTTTACTTGAATTTTATAATTAGCTTCTCACTTATTGGTCTCTATTTTTACCTGCTAATAATACTCTTTCTGTTTCAACAATTCAACTAATGTTCTTAGATTTCATTATAATTTATTATTTATGGCCGATCATAAACATTGTTAAATTACCTAAATTAATACTCGGATCTCTGTTTTGCTTGTTTGATTATCTGATAATGCTCTTGCTTGACTCGCGAAATTCATTTGAGTGTTTCTTGGTGCTTTTTTGACTTTGGACTGTTAGTATCTAGCTATCTGTTCTTACTCTATTTTTTGTGTATTTTTTACGTTAATTATAGATATTCAAATTCAATTTTAGCATATCTAACCCTGTATATGAGTCAAGAAATATTTTTTATTCGTACATCATTTAAAAAATTAAATAGTTTCAATATTAAATATTTTATAAAGTAAAAAAATTTTAAGTATAATTATTAAAATTATGAAAGTATAAAATCATGAAATTTTATCTATTTTATTCTTATTAAAATAGTGAGACTTTGTATGGCTATATAGTTGCTAGTGTTTTAAATATGTTTAAGTTATTCATAATCACCCATGACTCATTAATTTATAAGGATTATAATTGTAATATCCTATTGTCATTAAATACCACTTATCTGTATAATATTACATAAGTATATATTAGATTAATAAAAACAAGGACTAAGCTAATATTCACCACCTAGTTCTAATTTTATTCAATAGAATTCAAAACATATTCTATGTATAATTAATACAAACTTCTGTTATTTTATAAACTTTATAAACTTCTATAATAAAACTTTTTCTAATATATACAATTTACAAAAGTAATGTAAGAATATATTTAACTTTTCAAGATCTATAACAATCATTATTAAATCAAAATGGATTAATATAAAATATTTTTGAAATATTACGCTGATGAGCTCGGTATTATATTATTTACCTGCTAAAATACAATTAAATCTACTTTCATAAAAAATATCTAAAAATTTTAAATTAATTGCAAATATAAAATATTTTATTCATATATAATTATAAAAAATAATAAAATTTTTGTGTCCATATTAAACACTTATAACCCTGCAAAAATTTATAAAATATCAATATATTTATAAAATAAAAGTATTAGCTTTTAGGATATCTTTCTAAATTTTTTATGACTTCATTCCAAGCTTTTTGAACTTGCTGTCGAGAAATTTCATGACTCCATAAAGTAGAAACAACGACATTAGCGTTATTAACTTGTTCAATGTTACTTGGCTGTACTAAAATTCGTTTTGTTGCTTCTTCTGCACTCAACTTATTTCTTTCCATTAGTCTTTTAATAGCCTTCAAGAAAATTATAGTAAGATTAAAATAAAATATTTCATATAAATATAAATGTGTAATACGTACCTCTTCTTGTGGAACTATACATGTCCAAATTTCGTGGCACACAGATTGCCAACCAGCTTGAATTAAAACAGCTGCTTCTATGATTATAACATCAAAACCATCTTTATATAGCTTTTCAATGTTCTTTTTGGTTTCATCAAGGATAACAGGCCACATTAATTTATTCAGTTTATCTAACTCATTCTAAAAAATATAGTTAAATTATTAAATGATTTTTCTTTATTCAATTTTAATTATTTGTATACCTTATCATTAAAGACTAGATTACCCAAACCTCTTCTATCTATTTGGCCATCTGAAGTCAAATAACTAGATCCAAAGGCTTCAACAATTAAATTATAACACTTCATTCCAGGAGCATAAAGTGAATGGGCAATTAAATCACAGTTAATTAGTCCAGCTCCTAATTTTTCAACTTTAATAGCAATGCTTGATTTACCACTAGCTATGCCACCAGTTAATCCAATTATATAAGGTCTTATAGGTTTACCATCTATATTCTATTAATTAATACTATTTATTTTATGTTTAAACAAAGATTTTGTAGGTATTATAAAATTCTGATAAATAAACAATAAATTATAGAAATAAATATTTTATATATACTCACAGGTTCTTTTAATCTTGTACCCAATAATCGTATTCTATGATTACTAGAGCTGATTTTTGCTTTCTCGTGTTCTTTATGATTTATATCTTCAACCAATTTAATAACATGAATGTCCAATTGTTTTAAATTATTTTCTACACGTTTTGCATTGACCATCTCTCCACCTTTTTTTGTTTCTTCGCTTACAATAATCATTTCTAAAGTTGGATCTTGCGTTGATGGTCCATACATGTCAGTAATCGGTACAACATTATAAGTTAAACAAGGATCTACATCTTCTGTGAAATCTTTCAAAAATGACATTCGCCTTGGACATGGTTCAATTAATTCCCACAAAGTTTTTTCTGAAAATTTAAATAGTTAAAATATGTATAAATTTATAATATTTTTCTTTATTATTCAAGTTAAAAAACTTTACTTTTTAACATATTTGTATCTGTAACACCAACTGTTAAGCTTTCAGTGCAATAAAGAATTGCTTCACTTAAAAAAATTTTATGGCCATTATGTAATCTATCAAAAGTACCTCCAAGTACAATATTTTTATACATTTTTTCTTTAACTGTATCACTTATATTTAATTCATTATAATTATTTTCTTGATCTTTTTCATCAAACGTTATAAATTTACATCCCATTGATATATTAGACAGGCAGTCTTGCATAAAAGTATTTGCTTCATTACTATTGTAACTTTGGTCAAAAATGACTAGTTCCACTGGCCTTTTTGTATGTATAATTGATATATTAGGATTCTTTAAATTTGATAATAAAACTCTAACATCTAAACAGCTAGAATGATTAGATGCAACAGTATAGATATTTGCTACGACTTCACAATACCGAGGACCTTTTAGTTTTACTATTGGTAGTGAATATGTATTAGAAATAAGAATATTTTTTTCTGGAAAATATTGAATGTAAAGTGTTTTTAATACATGCTTTTTAATAGATGGTAATAATTTTCCTACTTTAGCTGGATTTGTCAATATTAAGAGTCCAGTATTAACCATATTTTTAATTTAAGTTTAAGTGCCAAATATTTATAAAACATAACCTGTAATTTCCTATTGACGTCAGTCGCGCCACTAAATCATGACATTTTTATAATATGTATATGACAGAATTTTAATTTCTAACAATGATCAAAATTATGTAAGCTTTTTCTAAATTGGAGTAATTTCAAGATGAAATAAGTACTCAATAATTGTCACTAATTTAACACTAAATTGAAGAATCAAATTTATAAAATTCAATGGGGTTATATTAAAAATATAAAATTTTGTTGCGTTTTAATCATAAAAATTTTTAATAATAAGATTTTATACTAAGCATTTTTAATTGACGTATTGTTCTTTAAAAACATAAAGTTTGTTTAATTTTTAAAGGGACAAGTGAGTTTCTTTTCACGCTAAAAAGACGTGTAAGAGACGTCATTTTATGTAAAACGAACATACTTTTAATTCTCTATAAATTTCCTTTACTGACTTATCATTCTTTAGTACAAGTTATATGAAATAGAGTGTTCTTTAAGATGTAATTTTTAACTTAACTAATTTGTTATTGAAATTTTCAACTAAATTAGTGAAATTAAATTTTTTTTATAAATATTTGCATTATATTGAACAAAGAGATAAGTAAGTACACTTTTTACACAGTTATTTAAGAAAAAGATGTATTTAATACGACTCTGTAGAGTGGGGAAATAATGTAAAATAGTAATAAATACGTAAAAAAGAAAGTTTACGAATAAATAACTAACTATTATTTTAATGAAGGTCCATTTGTTATTTATAATTTATGAAAAAGAAGAAATTAAAAGAAATATTTGAAAATACACTTTTCAAATTTTTTGTATTATTCTCGTGGGTTTTATGAAGTTTGAAAATCTCTTTTAAATTCGTATATTGTTTATTTTTAAAAAACTTATCAACGTTCGAATATATAAACTTTTATAATGACCGTTTTCACTGGCCTGATGTTATCTATTAGTAGTATATAAGATTAAGTATTTCTGCAGTTTTTAATTGATTTATGATTATAAAAGCTTTTTATTTTTTTAATTCAATATATAAAAAATTATATGCATTAAATTAATGTTTCCCTTTAAATTTTTCTTCAAAGAGACAAACTTTTTTTATGGAATTTAATTGAATTTAATCCGTTTGTTATATATTATATGTATATGCGTATTTATAAAACAGGATAGGAATATTAATATTTTAATGATCTTCAAGTAATTATTAAATAATTTATTTGTATTTAAAAAAACAATATTATTATTGATATAAAAAATTGTTTATAGTGCAAAAATATTTAGTTTAAAAAGAGTAAAAAATATAATTAAAAATATTAGAATATAATGAAAATTATAAGTAATACGTGATAGGTATATAATTTTATTATGATACGTTGAAAATATTTTTACAATATAGAGTTCTGTATAAATTGATAGATAAATAAAATAAAATATATTTAAAATTTAAAATATAATGTGAACTTAATTAAAAATAATTTTATATCATATTTAATTTTGTTGTAAACATAATTTTATAAATTGGACAAAAATAATTTTTTTAACATTTTAATGTAAAAATTCAAAAAGATTTATTAAAATAATTGTAATAGTAATTTTTGTTTCAGATATAAAATTAGCAAAATAAATTATTTGATTAATATAAGCTGACGAAGAATAAGTAAACTAAAAAAATATAAATTTAAAAAATTCATACATATCGAATCCAAAATGGGAGAAAAAATTATAGTGCATTCAAATTGTTCATCCATTAATGATATTCTAACGAACATTGCACAAAATTCTTTGATATTTTTTAACGACATAAATTTAGAAACTTTTGGAATAATTACATGTGCGTTTCTTACAATAATTGGCGCTGGCTCGTTTGTATTTTCTCGATTAAAAGGTTTTATTTTGCATTTTAATTTATTACGTCAAATATAACTTAATGTTAAAAGTTTTATTTATAACTTCTTAAATATTTTAGATAAGAATAAGAATAAAAGTAATAACAGAGCTATTACAAAAATAAGAGAATTTCAAAAATATTCAATACCTCAATCAAAATATGAGAATTTTGATTATCGAAAAATTTTTAAAACGAATTTCATAGTTTATGCAATGTAAGTATCATTATAAAGAATTAAAAAATTTTAAACATGTTGGAACTCAAACACTTTCAGGGTGTTTCTTAATGTAATTATTTATTAATAAATAATTAAGTTAACAAAATAAAGTTATATTAGACAAAAGCATTTGTCTTTACAAAGTAATATCTTAAAACGAAAAATAGGAACAGAAATTGTCGTCCGCCGACGGCAGTATTTATTTATTCGGTTAATATGTTCATATCTGGTAGCGGGGACAAGACGAGATTGCGGATAAATAATCTATGGTGTTTGCGTGCGTCGTATTGCGCGTAAACACCATTGAACTCGCGGACCGACAATTATTGACATCGAACACAAATTAACGAAACGGAACTAGAAGAATATTGTACTTTTTAACAGAAATATTACGTCGAATTAAACTACAGTCGGCACTTCCCACGTTCGGAATACAAGTTAACATTAAATTCCAACAAAACGAATATTCACAAGCATTCGATTTTTAAAAAAGTGTTGAAATAGAAGATCGAGCGTTCGTTAATCGATTAATTCGTATTAATTCGTATTATTGACATTTTAGACTAAAGAATTTAATCGTTCATAAAATTATTTTAAAATTCAGCATATTTAAATTTTATTCTCAATAAGTTTTTTAAAATAAAAAAGAACTTTAAAATTTTTAAATTGAATTGATTGTTTTCAAATTGAATACTCATTCCTAATATATGTATATAATATAAAAAAACAGTTTTATGATTTTGCTTATAAATGTATTCGGATATATAAAGTTAACCAATAGTACTTAAGTATTTTTGTATGAATATTGTAATTGCAAAATGAGTAATTAACAATTTTACGCGCTTCTGCGGCAGGAATACTTGTTTACAGTTATAAGAATTAGGCGCATACATTCGCTTGAAATTAGAAGTGATAAAAATTACGATACTTTCGACAGAGAATATGATTGTTGTAAACGTATTGTAAATATTTCAATATTAGAAAATAGCAGAAGCCTCGAATATATTTCTTTACGGTCACAAGATTTATGTACAAGATATTGTGATTGTGTAAGCTAACACCATAAGTATACTGGAATACCGGAGGGGTAAAAAAGAGCGAAAACGCGAGGAAAATACAAAATAATTTTAATAATTAGAATATAGCTTGTGCATTCAGTATATATTCCTATAGACAACACTTTTTGAATTGAGGTTATATTATTTTTCACAAGATACATCGAAGACAATAAACAGATACTGTTTTTCCTTCAGTTAAGAAACTCTACGTACATTATAATCTCTGAAAATAAACTAAATGAGATGGAGCGGTAGAAGTTATCAACACAATTTTGGAATTATTCTTTAAAAGAATTTTCATCGGCAATACGTGTAACTCCTTCATTTACGAGTCATAAATCACAAAGAAGATGTAAAATAATTATTTGATAAAATAATTACTCGCATATAAATTTACTGATAAATACTGATAAAATAGGGTCGAGTTTTATGGGTTACAGTGACGAATTTTACTTGTTGAGAAGATTTATTTCGTCGCGCCCTTTACGATATATCTTTGCTAAGCATTTCTTATTCAGGTATTGCTTGGCTCTATCTGTGAGCATCGATAATTTATAAATAGCATAATATAATAGTGATAAATTTACAATACAAAGTAGACTTTAAGAAGGCAATTTTATAACATCACACATATTCGTATTTTTTTTTAAACTTCACTCTATTTTAAATATTTCATAACTAATTAATAATACGTTTCGTCTTTCCATTATACTCAATTTTAATTAGCATTTCTGGACTACTTTTAATTTTTGTTAAATATATAGACACGGAAAAATGATTAAAATTCGTTAAATTAAACCAACTTATTGTTAATCTTGGTTGTGTACAATAAAGTCACGCACGGTTTTCTTTTATTTAAACTTGAAATGAAATTTTCCGATGTTATTTCTTATGAAAAATATTATAGACGGATAATAGCGATATTGCTAATGAAACAATGTAAAAGACTTGTATTTTAATTCTAAAATAGCGTTGAACCGATAAATTTATTCGGGAGAAAATTATTGGTATAATAGTAGAAAGTGTACAAAAACAACTGGTGGTTTATCTTGCTTACGTATTGTTATCCATTGTGTTTCAATAGCTAAAAAGTGACAATGATTGTGAATAATTTCTTTCTCCGTATGCTATATCTTACTCTGATAAGGTAGCTTTTTGAAAAAAGTTTCAATAATCTCTGTGTATTATCCTTTAGTTTTCCAACATTTCACTATTAGTATTAATGGTAAAAACAAAAATTCGTGCTAATAATATTAATCTCATGATTTTAGAGTCTTTTTTGTTGTTTTTAACTTGCAAGTAAAGTTTGAAAAAAACATTACGTTTCACCATAAGATTTCGTTATAAATTTCTGGGTTTTTTCAGGAAAAGTTGCTTTTGATTTTCCTACGATCGGCTAACAATTAGCAATCATAATTTATTCATTGTAGTCTGATAAACCCCGACTTTTATTCGTCGAAGTTTTAAGTTAAGTTAAGTTAACTAAGATAGCGATTATATTGAACAAAGTGATTATTGGGTTATTAATAAGATTATAATGAGTGCGTAACCAATATAATACCAGTGAAAGATAAAGATGAATTACGTATAGTAACTAATCACTTTCTGATGATCTTGATTAAGTATTTAATGTCGTCTGAATGCGAAGATATTTGCTGCAAAGGATTTTAAACTCGCAGATTCTACTCCAGAATTTAAAAAGCAAGTGTACAACCGAATAGTGATTAAAGGGGATTTTCGTATTATTGGCTTACCGATAAGAATATTTTGCTTATTGCGTTCTTCAACGATCAAAAATAACTATATAGGCTTTGTACTTTTTCAGAGATTCTTTATACCAAACTGCTTTGCATGTGATTCCTAGTGCATTTATGTTTTCCGAGCAGTAACTAAAGTACAGTAGATTCCTATTAAAACTACTTGAAACATTTTCAAAGCATCATATTTCACTGGGACCGAATTTGTAGATAAAATTATAATAATTAATTGCTCGAAGCATTTATCAGTGCCGGTACGTACAATTTAACGCATACTGGATTATGCTAATTTGACGATCTAGAATTTCAGATAACAGCGAGTTCATTGATTCAGAGATAATATCTTATATTATTTAATAAGATTCGATTTACGTAGAAGTTCTGCTCGGACCTCGAAATAGGATTTTTAACGAATTGTCGAAGAGATCGGTAAACGAGTGGCTGTAGGCATCGAGGCCGCGAGCGCATAGCGATCGGTTCGAAATTTAAAACATTGCAGCCAATAGTACTAGAAATTAATACCGAACAATCGCTAAATTTAAAAAAAACTCGGACAGAATGTTGTTGCCGCGATTCGATCGATTTGCTGCGTTGATGCATCAATCGAATAAATTGAGAAACAGATATTGGCCGACGTCAGACCCGAACACGCGCAATAATCGGATGATTTACTAGCAGCAGGACAATCGAATTAATTCGCTCCTGCACAATTAGAAACAGGTAAAATAGGCAACGAGCAGATCTGAACTGGAAGTCGGACTGCTTGCGTCGAGGAACATTCGAGACGGCTCGCGTTGAAAGCCATTTTGAAAGTTATGTGCGTTTCATTATTAAAAATATAAACTTAAGACTGCAATAAAATTTTATTTTCAGAACTGCACTAACATATTTAGTTCAATGAAATGTATAGAGCTTATTTCAAATTATCCTGAGCTAATAAATATATCATTATCCGACGGATTAACGCCGTTCCACCGCGTTTGCTTCCACGGTAACGATGCATTAATCGAGTACATGCTTGTAAAAGGTATTGAAAATATAATTACACTTGGCTCCCTGTGTTTAATTGCTAACTAGTTAAAGCAGACGCTTGTTGCGGATGTTTTGTCCCATCACCAACACAACCTTGTATTCCAGGCGCGGATCCCGAGCTGAAGACGGTAGCTGGAGAAAACGCTTTATGTATGATACTTTATCATTACTTGTACACGAAGGCCAAAAACTTTAATTGCTTAGAAATGTTGTATGCGAAAGGTAATAAATGCTGCTTCTTTACGTTTTAACCTTTTTTCTTTAAAATACATGGTTTCTTTTAATATTTATAGGTTGCTATCTTGCATACAACGACGATTGGTATGAAATATTTTTAAATCTTTCAATTAGAGATAATAATACCAACTTGACTAAATGGCTGATTACTCATTCGAAATCGAAAAAAGAAAATTCTTGCACTAGAGCTTCATCTGTTCCCTTGTAGTGCGAGCAATGCCGTATTTATTGCTTAATTCGTGTCTCACATTTTAATTATAAAAATAAAATAACGAAAAAAAATTTATAAATTTATACGAATATTAAAACATTAAAAAGCATTAAATATAGTTTAATTTATATTATCGAATAATTATATTAAGAATTTAATTTTTAAGACTGAACTACTAATGCCTTTTTTCTATTTGTAACTTTTTAATGTATTATTTTTGCGTATTATACCTCAATACGAAATGTATTGATTTTAACAAGGATAGCAACGGCACTCGTAAACTGTAGTAACTTTCACTTGCTTCTGTAACGAATAAACGTATAGAATGGAAATGTATTTTTTTAAATGTCAAATAGAGAAACGTGTTGTAATTTTTCACGTGCATGTTACATTCCCTGCAAAACAGTTTGCATAATAATTTTAAATTAGCAACGCTTATAATAATAAAACTATCCATTCGCTTATCCTTAACATTTATTAATTTAATATTGAATTCCAGAATATCTTGTAGGTCACTAATTACTCAATATTGCAGGCATAATGTAAAATATAGATAATCCAAGACTTATTTAAATCGTACAAGTTCGTAAATGCTATATTTAATCTTTTTTCGTACATATTGTTACGTTGCTTGAAATATAATTGTATTACATTTGATCATTACAATATATATACACATATATATATATATATGTATTAGTAATGAAAATCGCAGATCCCACCACCTTTGAGGTAAAAACAAAAAGCATTCAAACTATTATTCAATTTGTATTGCACAGTGACTTAGCAATTAGAAAAATAATAGAATATAATAAAATAATAAAAACAATGAATAATTAATTAAGAATTCAAGCAGGCACAAAAATATTTAAATATTCATAATCGAACGTCACATTTTATTTCTTTCAAATAATAAGAAATTATTTGCTTTCGCCCAAGTTTACATAAATCAGTTGAACTGCACATACTCGTAATAATTCTGATTCATTTTATATTCTTGAAAGAGAATATTTAATTTTAATTGAATTTTAATGCATCAACTTTTATAGAAGAAGACTTGAAGTTTTAGTATTTTTAAAGCAATTTTCAATATTTATTTTATAATGTGTAATAATATGTAAATGGAACTTAACACTTAAAATCGACGCTTTAAACACAAAAAAAATCAATTTGTATTTAAGTGATACGTTGCGGAAACTATCTAATTCTCAATCTCGTTTTAATTGTCTCACGGTGTATTATATATGAGTTAGAAACTATACTAAAAATAAACCATTTGTAAAAACTAAAAGAGCTCGTATCAAAACATTTTGATAATTGTAAAATATGCAGTGGATTTATCGCAAAACAGAAATTGTTTTCAAATACAAGAAATAAAGGTATCTATACTTTAACGGTATAAAAATTTTTTAACGATTATTCTTTCAATATTTCTTAACGTATTGCTTCTGAAAATTTATGAATAATTTACAAACCAAATAGTATATAATTTAAAGAATGTGTCTAGGGTTTGTTACGCTTTTCTAAATACTTCTATCCCATTTTACTGTTATGAAAAAAAAACAATCAAGAATTTGCTTAACAAAAGAACCCGAATAAATTAAAACATAAGAATCGAATATTAATTTAAACAATAAAAAATATTCATCTTCATTTTAACACTAAATTAAAAAATTGTAAATACTTTATTTGATTTGCAGTCATTTTTATCGATGCTTTAAAGAATTTCTTTGTATGCTTGTTGATTATAAAATATTTGGAAGATTTTTCAAATATTTTTTGTTCATGGGATATTTTATTAAAAGTTTTTGTTTTTAGGTATTTAGGTAAGAAAAAAGGTGATGCATTGTATGTGGCCATTTTCATTTTTTTACAATGATAATATTAATGAAATTTTAACACGTTTGGCTCATTTCTCTTTATTTTCTTGTTGTTCAACCCAACAGCATTTAAATAATTATCTTTACTTATTTCTGCTAACATGAGTTTTATTGTCATATCGCACACTTTTTTCGATGCAATACTCGTTCGTAAACTTATATTTCTTCATAATCATCAATAAACTAAAGACTCTTTATATTAATATTGAAGCTATAATGTATCTAATTAAAAATAAAGTCTATTTATATTTGAAATTTTTATTTTAAATGTACAACACGATTATTGATTAATTTTTGCATAATTTATAAAAACATGTTGTTATCATTTCTATTGTCATAGAAGCATTAGATTTGAGGCAGTGTAAGTTTTGCAAAATAAAACAATCGAATAAGAAAATTTGTTTATTTTGGTCTTTTCACTAATACTTGGTCCAAGTATAATCTCACATTTGAATGCTTGTAATTTGATTAGCGATTACTATTAATCATTTATAAAGTGCTTACCAAGTGCTAAGCAAACTTTTACATTTCACTACATCAAGTTGATTTTCCTATTCGAATAAAATTGGCGAACTCGTTAAAGTATCGGGTTGAATCACGATTTTATAATTTGCACTCGAGTCTTTAAAATCCTCTCGATAGTTTAGTTAAGAGGATGAAATGCATAGGTTGTACAACTCAATTGAGAGGAAGAGGAATTCAATTATTTGTGTACAAAAATGACAATGTATGAGTACTTGCATCGAGGTTATATTGGGCAGACAGGCGCATCTTAGAATGCCCAACTTAAACATTTCGTTGTAGCTTTTTAAATAAATATTCTCTTTTTCTAGATGCTTTAATCCAAAAATAGTCTATTTTATCTTGTAAAAGATGTTATGTTATTTCAACATACATTTGCGTTCGTAATATTTAATAATTAATAGCTCGGGTCTTTCTATATATTTACTTACATTCATTTAATCAGATATATTTTATTGTATTATAAGGCTATTCAATGTCCGTAACGAACGATAGAATTTAAGCATTGGCGAAAATATTTCGGTAAATTTGAATTGTAATGATTAATGATACTAAGCAGAAAATTAATATAAAACTGCAGTCTTTTCATTTTTAAACTCAATGAATGTTTTAGTTTACCAATCAATAATATATAATTCACTTCTAGTACTTCTTCCTATAAATTTCGTAAGTTCGTATTATTTAAGTTATTTAAGTTATATTCTATTTGCATCTGAAATATTGACTGTACTATTACTTTATTTATTTATATTAATATAAATTGAATGTGACATATTCAATCTGTCTTACGTTGAATGCCAAATATGTTTGTCAATTATAAGTTTGACTTAAAATCTTAATATTCGGTTTTTATGCGATACAATGAAATTATTAAAATATTAAAATATTAAAAAAAATATTAAAATAAGAAATAATTCAGTTAACCTAACATTTTTATTTGAGCTTTAGTTTATTGTGTAATCTTTATAATTGTGATATTATTAAATTTTCGAAACAATTTGATAAATTTTTTAATAACCACATTAGCGTGAGAGTACCAGCATCTATAAAGTAAAAAGCAATAAATAATATTTATTTGTATTGTATTATTATTATTATTATTATTATTATTATTATTTTACCATTATTATCCTTATTCGTCCAAGAGTAATAAAAAGTATAAAAAGTACAAATCAAATTTAGTATTTACATCTCTAATGACTACTACAAACTTATGATTATTTTTCAATATCTTAATGATTGAATACTTGATCGATGTCTACTTACCTTACAATTAATAAGTGTAATAATTAATTTATAAATTCAATTAATTTTTTCATAAATCTAAAAATGACGAAAACGAAGTGATTAAAGTTTAAAATTGTGCCCAGTCAAGCATATTTTAAATAATTTTTAAAATAAACGTAATTTATCGCTCGAAAATAAAATTTATGAAAACTATTAAATTCAAATTGTAAATCTTTAATAATAATAATAAATAACGAGCTTTGTGCCAAACACCACATAATTTGAAAGGAATTAAATATTGTACGTTGAAATTGTTGAATGAATGTCTAATCAATAATTAAAATAAGAATATAAATTTTAAATCGTTGCAACTTGCATATTATAAAGTATATTTCGAATTCTGCTTTATTATCAATACTTTTTAAAGGGTTTGTTTTAAATATTTAAAAATTTCTGTACATTATTAATCTTAGTTTTATGGATTTTGATGAAAATTAAAGAAATTTCAAGAATAAAATAGAATTTTATTCCATTTCAACGTATTTGTATCACGTAAATGAAAACAATATAAAACTAGTTTATAATTAAAAAACAACTTTATTGTACTGCATAGGAGAAATTAAAACTATTTTTGGGATTTTAAGCATTTGATCATAAAAGTCACTATATCTCTATTCTTTGATTGTTATAATACACATTGTGAATTACTAAATATTAAAAATATTCTAATAACTAAAGACACGCATTTTTTACAACGATATATGCTACAATGACAATAATTATTGTCAAAATCATTGGTATTATAGCAGATCACACATTTGTAGAAGAATTGCTTTAGTTTTATTTTGCAATGAGTACTTTTTAATTTTGTAAGCACAATAAATCGTAGTACATGCCTTTCTTCTCAATTAGTTCAGCGTGAGTGCCACTTTCTGCGATCGTTCCTCGATTTACCACACAAATCATATTAGCATCCTTGACCGTCGATAGCCGGTGTGCTATCAAAATACACGTTCTGCCAGCTTTGGCTTCATCGAGAGCAGCTTGCACGATCTGAAATTCGAAGCGTAAAATTGCAAGACCAAATTTTCACTCACGTGAAGTATTAAAAAAATCAGGGACGTAAAATGCCTTGTGCACGAACATAAGAATACTGAAAGAAGTTTCAACATCCGAACAAAAGATTGATAAGAGGTACGCGAAGATCGATTGGAGAAATTTGAAGTCTACTATACTAAAATACTAGGTCGTGTAATCGGTTATAAACCTAAATATCTGACAAAGATTAAGACAATATTCTAAATTGACGCGCAAGAATTAATGTATATTAAAAAAAAATTGTGGATTATGCGTAGCGTAATGTTTCTGTGACCAAATCGATTAAACACAATGGCTTTTTTACACAATCGGTGTCACTATTATTTCAAATGTTTGTAAAATAAACATTTACACCAAAAATTTGCAATATACTTTTTAATTTAAAATAGCGTTTGGCTTTAAAATAATTAAGCATTTGTCCATGTACTTGGTCGACAATTTTAACCAACAAAAATATCGATAATTCACAAATTCATAATCGGTGCGTAATTTTTAATCGAATTCAAGTCTTACCATCGTGCAAGTAGACGGGTGTTAAAAATAAGATTTTATAAAAATACACGTGTGTAGACCAGGTGGGCAAATCGACCGTACCTGCTCGCTTTCAGAATCCAGAGCAGACGTGGCCTCGTCGAGTAGTAAAATCTTGGGATTCCTGAGTAATGCCCTGGCAATGGCTATTCTTTGCTTCTGACCGCCCGAAAGTTGAGTACCTCGACTGCCTAATTTCGTTTCGTAACCAAGTGGCAATGATGATATGAAATTGTGTATGTTTGCTTTTTTGGAAATTTCGATAATCTCCGACATCGACACTTGAGAATCATTGTCTCCGTAAGCGATATTTTCTGCAATGCTGCGGGCGAACAACGTCGGCTCTTGAGAGACCAAACCCAGTTGCTTTCGTAACTTTAATTGGTTCACACTTTTGATGTCAATACCACTGAGTTCCTGGTGCACAAAAATTGTTTCAACCATCAGTACTGAAAGACGCCAAAGTCTACCGTAATAACATTACCGAATAAATTAACACATCAAAGGGCCGGTTCATTCGTCGCAGGGATATTTAAAGAATATTGCTGTTTAAGATCGAGAGTTTTTTAACGACGAATAATTTCTACAAATAAATTAGTTCGAATAAACTGCGTCGAGTTTTTAATGAAAAAACGTAACGATTAGAGAAGGGGCTAAATTAAAATTGCAAAATCAGACAGTCCGGATCTTAATAAAAAAAATCTTAGTGAAAGACAATGAATTATTTATAGATAAGTAATTGCCGTTTGACGAGGCCTGGATGCGCCGATACAACTTAAAACATATAGAGGAGTGAAGGAGAAAGAGTTACAAACGATAGGGAAGAATATCATATAAAGAAGGTGTAAACTGAGAGAGAAAAGAGTGGCTTAGGAGAAACAAGAAAAATAGAATCAGACAGTAATAATGAGAAGTAAAAATAGTTATAAAAAGGAAGGAAGAAGATAATTGAGATAAATTTTTAGAATGTGGCAGGTTTGGAGATAATAGAGGTACAAGGATAGCAGCGCTTATTCAACAAGTTATTTAAACGATAGAATATTGATAAAGACACAGCAGCTCGGAATTATTGAGTAAACGAAAGAAAATAAACATTGATCTAATGTCTACTCGAGGAAAGAAAAATTAAACTTTTGGCAAATGTACAAGCGTAAGCGGATAATGAGGTAGAGAAATACAGAATTAAATTAAACCGTTAAGTAATAAAAGTAAGTTTAAGTAAAGAATCGACGAGAAGGAGAGCAAAGTAAAAAAGAGCAGGGTGCTGAAAAAATAGAAGAAAATTATAAAGAAAAAATTAATGAATTAAAAAACATAGGAAAAATTTAAAAAACGCCAAATAAGCAAAGGGAGGAAAATCGAAAAAAGCTTTTCAGACGCTAATTGGTAATGGAAACTGCATGCAGGAAACAACGCTGTTACAAAGAAAGAGAGAACAAGAGAATTGAAATGAAGATATCAGCAAGATGTAGAGTAAACCTTTAACGATGGAGAGAGAGAGAGAGAGAGGGAGAGAAAAGATTGTAAATTGTACAATAATGACAAGTAAACGATAAATTATATAATAGAAGGAAATAAAGTTTCCATATTTAATACTAAATAATTATTTTTTTCAACTAAAAAGCATTTCATTTTCTTTTTTAGATTCGTTCATATGTTGATTAATAGAGTAGTCAACTTTTTTATTGTCAAAAGTTAATGCTTTTTATATTTATCAGCTGATATTAAAAAATTTATATTTTCCATTAAAACTTGCAAATTAAATAAAATATTTTCTTGTTTATTAGAAATATTTCGGAAGAGAAAAATAAATTTGATTCAAGAAATTCAACTGGAAAATAAATCACAATGTTTGCGCTCGCGTTAATAATACAGACAATAATTTTGCCTCTCGCATTATTTTTGACCGTCCACCTTTTTGAAAATATAATACATAAAGAAAATTTCTTATCGACTATTTCAATTTTAAATCAACGTAATAAATTACCGGTCCCTTGGTATCGGTCACGTAAACCACTACCTTTTGACAATAATCGTACTTACTATGACGCCGGAATCCGGATCGTAAAACCGTTGAATCAATTGAACTATTGTACTTTTACCACAACCACTGTTGCCAATTAGAGCAACAGTTGAGCCACTAGCAACGTGGAGTTTTAATTCATTCAGAACTTTAGTTCCTGGTCTTGTCGGATATTCAAAAGTGACCTTCTTGTACTCTACGTCAGAATGAGAAGCCTAAAAATAGCATAAAAAACTTTTCAAAATCTACTCGATATTTTTAATCGAGAGGTATTGTTAGGGTTTGCGATAATGTAATTACACGGTTTTATTATTTTTGTTAAATTTTAATGATGTTTTATAAAAGTTAATACCAATTGATCCTCGGACGGAATTGGCGCATCTTGGATTTTAGGTTTGCGTTCGATAAGGTTTATAATTTGCTCAGCAGCTATTAAGCCTTTTTGCAAATTTGGTGCAAAAGCCGAGGCGTTAGCTATCATCACTGTACCCATTATCAAGGCCTGAGACACCCTGAAATAAATTTTTGTTTTCAACAAATACGGTAATTGGCATTTCCTCGACGGGTTTAATCGTTACTAATGTCTGACTGAGAAAAGATACATTTAAATTCCTCGTGCATTCAGAAATGTATTCAGCTTTAAAGAGAGAGAGAGAGAGAGAGAGAGAGAGAGAGACACAAAACGAAGCTGCCAATTCATAACGAATAAAACATAAATAAAAATGCAGTATAATCACTTGAAAACGTTCGCGTAAAATAAACCATCGTTTTTTATAAGATATCCTCCGTAGTACATGCAGGCGGCATAAGCGAAAAAACTGACGGATCTTGCCAAACCAAAGATGAGCCCCCGGTAATGAGTATTTCGTACCGCAAGTTTCAAACAAGAAGTCATCGAGTTCTCGTAATTTTGGTAAAACGTGTCCTCCCTGCACAGACTTATGACTGTGCGGATGTTGCTCACCGCCTCAACAGCAATCTTCGGAAAAATTCAAATGTTCATAGGATTAGTTAATAGGGTTGCGCTGACGGGCGATTCTCTCAAACGAGTGTTGAGAACCGTCGCGTTGCCCGGGGGTTGTACCAAAAATAAAGCACAACTTCGTTTGTCGTTGACAAAATTTAAGACTTTCTGCAACGGCAGATGTCGCGTTAGAGGGTAAAATTAATGAAATAAAACTATCCAAGTTTGAGCGCGACCGAGTTAAAAATGATTAGTTGTAATGTATTTCAAATACTCGATGAAAACTCTGAAACTGTTTCCAGTATCAACGCGTAACGATACATTTTCATTTTCAAACACGATAACGGATACTTTTGTTACTTTAATTTATCGACTAAATAGTAGTCTGATCAATTAGACGCCAGATATTCGCCTTTCAAAGTGCATTTCAAAGTTTTCGACATTCTATTGCTTTGTTGATAAATTTTCAAAAAATAAACGCGCGTAATTCTTACGAAGTAAAAATAACTCTTGCTCGAATTAATGGAAATGACCGAGATTGCGCGGAATAAAGTTTAAAACTTTGTTTATCTGAATTTGCGCGGCAGATCAAATAGTATCAAATAATGTTTACACTTTAATTGGGTCGGGGGCCATTGCGAATAACAGCAAACAATACCAATTTCACGAACGAAAATGATTAAAACTAATTCAGCTTCGACGCCGTGATATAAAATTAAAAATTCCATCGAGAGCTCGTTTAAATTCTACTGCGAATTGGGCGCATTTTTAATCTGTGACGCATTCTGTTATTAATAACATATTATGCGCGCGTTATTTCAGGTCAATAAACAGATTATTTTAATAACCGAAAATGCAAAGCTCTCGTATATTGAACTACTGCCTTCGTTATTATTTTAATCGACTGAAAAAATAACGACCGCTAATTCGTTCAAAGGCTTCTGCAATCGAGTTGCTGTTTAATGTCTGCCCCGAAAGAAGTTCCGCAAAACTGTGTTTATCATTTTTTCCACGCTTGTAAAAAGCAACTTCTAAGCTTGAAAATAGAATCTAACCACTTGTATCCTCGTCGAGTGAAATACATTCGTTTTTACACGCCCGTTTTCATTCGTAAGATGATGATTCGGGAAATCTGAAATGCTGGAATAATGCAAGTGAAATAATATGGCGAGTATTCGACAATCGGAATTTCCACGGAGGAGTTTCGGAAAATAGCGACGGTCCAACGAAAACGAGAACAATTGGTGAGCAGATTTCCTACTTTGGTGGAGTCGCCGAGAGACTTGTGGTAATTGAGCGTCTCTTTCCTAATTAGCAGGCCCTGCACGTAGGTGACGATCATGATGACCGGTATGAAGGCCATCCCGACGAGTCCCAGGCGCCACTCGTAGTACATGGCAAGGCCGACGGAAAAGCCGATGGTGCTGCAGGACTGGACGATGGTGCCGATCCGCTGGCCGATCGCGCCCTGGACGGCCGCAGCGTCGGTCGACAGCTTCGAGCACAGGACGCCGGTGCCGTTGGCAGGATCGTCGTACCATCCGATTTCCTGGCGCAGCATCGCCTCGAACAGGAGGCCCCGCAGCCGCATCGTCAACCTCTCCCCGGCGATTCGAAACAGGTACACCTGGTGACCAGCGCGTTTCTTATCTTTAACAACATATTCGTTGCTTTCAACAATTAAGTAAAACACTTGTTCGCAAGACTCGCAAATCTGAATTTAGGTTTCGGCACGTGACTCTAGTAATCTGGTGCATCCACCCACACCTGCGTTCACTACGTAATACTATAATCGTAGTAACTTTAATAACGAGTTCTTAGATTAAGTCGTTTATTCTTCATACTTGCAATCTTGTGCTCGACAAAATAATTAGACTTTAGTGTTTGAACTTACATTTGCCTCCAATATTTTTCGTATCAAAGTTAATGAGTTGAGCCTTAAAATTATTAAAAGTTAAAAAATTTTTGTGACAAAATTGACTGAGTTTTTGACAGCATCTTTACAGTTAGTTCTTGACAAATACAGAACGCGATATCCTGAGTAGTCACATTCTCAGACGAAATTCCTTAATTGTCTCAATTAAAATATCAAAAAATGATAATGGAAAAACACATTCTTTTGGAGATATTTTAATCGCGCGTGATTGTTCATAGTTTTGTGTATTTCGTAAACCTTACGTAAAATCATTTTTTACCTATCACTCGTAAACTATTAATTCAAACAATTTATATTAAGATTAAACCAAGTTTCGTTTATGTTAATTTCAATAAAAGCTGAATTTAACAGTACGTAAAAAAAAATTTTACAAAAAATATTTTCCCGAGTACTCAATTATCAGTTCCAATATTTAAGATATTTTTGCATTAAAAAGTTAAAAAACAATGATCCGCGATCAAACTGTGCTTTTCTCTTATCTATCGGCTTATACAATAACTTTATCCGAACCACGTAAAAAATCTGTTTATATATTTCTTTTAAGATTTTTAATCATTTCCAGACACTTGAATCTATTGCATAAAGTGCAATGTGACTACAAATCTAGGGAAAAAAGAGACAATAGAAAAGAAGAATTAATTGACATCTCCGTACTGTTTTTGAAAACTTGATGCATTACTAATCATTTTTGAATAGTATATGATATTTATTTAAAAAATTTTGTATGATCAATAATATTTGTGTATCTATATATGCATATGTAAATGTATTTATAATTTAATACTGTATAATTGTTACGTTAGATATTAATTTCTAAAGTTATATCTAAAATACGTGATAAATATTATTTTTCGATATCTGTTTAAGCAATATTTATATATATATATATATATATATATATATATATATATATATCAATAAAAGTTTGACTTTTATACTTACATAATATATTTTCAAGTATGATTTATAATTTGTTGTCACATAATTTAAGAAAATATATTAAATATGAAAAGGTAAAATTATTGTCAATCGATATCTAAGTAGAATAGAATTCCTGTGTTTTATGATAAAAATCAAATTAAATCATTTTTGAAAAATTTTTTACTTTATAATTTTTTAAATTAAATATAAAAATTGAGTCGTGGAAACTTTCTATGTTCTGATAATTTTAAATTAATGGATTAGAATGTTTAGTAATAACAAATCAGATAAGATTGAATAAAAATAATATAAAAATATGAGAATACTGTCCAAACTCTCTTATTCGGTGTAGAAATGTCCCCAGAATTTCTATGATTTTTAGAATTATTAGAACTGATGATAATTTTAATAAATTTCTAATCATAAAGATGGTGTACGGTCTATTATCACTACAAAAAGTAATGTTTCCCCTTGAATATACTTCTTTACAAGCATCAATAAATCAATAAAATGCAAACGCATAATATTTTTTAATTTAATATTAGGACAGTGGTATAAAAAATGTTCCCTTTATTCAAATTAAGTCCATCGTTCGAATGTTAAAATAAAATAACATAACTTTACATACTTGAATAAAACTTGTGAGGCCTATGATGATACCAGCAAGGACGAAATAAATGCAATAGATGTTGGTGTCAGCCCGAACTTTATTTGGATCTGGTTCCGACAGCACCTGCGCAATAAGAAGCGTGTAATTTAAAATTATATAATTTAAAATAATGAAAAACAGTGTGGAATAATGGACTAATTACTCCAACGATGTCTCCAAATAGAATAGAAAATAGGGGCATTGAACATCCAGTGATCGCAGCCGTTACACAGGCAACAATATTGTACGGCAATTCTTTCTTGTTCAATCGCAAGATGCGCGCAGTCGAGACATTCGGCTCTTCTAAAGTAGGAACTGCTTGGCTCGAAATCTACCAACACATTTACACTTATTTGTAACAATCTAAAAATTCGCCTTTTTTCACGATTCCGATCGTATAATTTAGAAAAAACATCATACTTCAGATTTTCTAATGATGGATTCGAGTTGCTCATCTTCGTCTGGCTCGTCAACTTGGCTGTCGCTTTTTCTGCTTTCCGTGAAATCTGAAATCTAAAAGTAAATTCCTTTAAACACTATTAATCGATTCGTTATTGTGTCGTGCAAACGAGAATAATTTATCTTGCCTGGGTAGTGACGAGCTTGAAATAATGTCCCTTGCGTTCCATCAAATCGTTATGTTTCCCCTCTTCGACTACACCACCATCGTACATGACAATTATTTTATCAGCCCCTTTTATGGTCGTTAGCCTATGCGCGACAATAATTGTTGTCCTTCCTTTGTGTACCTAAATGTGCATTAAAACCAAATATGCCGAGACCCTGAATAATATCGTAAAAAAATTTTTCATACACAATATCTGCTTTGGAATATTATTTAGAACTTTTAATGTTTTTAAATCGATTAAAATGGGCAGCCCAATTCGCTATTGATTGGGTTCAGTTGAGAACTTTCGAATAAAAATGGCGCTCCTTCCATCTAGATTTTGTATCAAAGCAATTCAATTTGTATCAAAATTAAAAGTTTTTCAAAATTTCAAACAAGTACATTAAACAATACAAATAACTATTTATAAATTTCGATAATGGACGTAATTATCAAATATAATGTTTTTAATGAGAAATAAGAGCTACAGATTGTATTCTTAAAAATAATATAATCAATTTTAAAATACAGCATGTTTATAATTGATTTGCTTATTTAATTCAAATAGATCTTTCGCTGACAAGTTCTATAATTATTTATAGTAATGTATTTTTATTTCTTTACCCAATTGATATTAACCAAGTTGTAAGTTTAATAATGAAGTATATCAATCCGTATTTCCTACGGACTACTACCTATCGAATAATTTTCTGAAATCATTTAAGGCAAAGATCTCACACCCCGATAAACACTCCCAAAAACGTACGTCTAAACGTAATCGTACACGTGTATGTATGTACAATTGCTAATATTTTGCTCGGTTAAATGTTTGATCGAGAAATTCATAAATGTAAATCAGTTTATTCGCTCTAATGTAAATAAATGAGCAATTATTAGCGATTGCCTTTTCCCAAAGACTTTTGAAAACAAATAAATAAATCATCCGAAAAAATTAAAAAAAACGCGATAAACAACATTGACTCACTTTGTCGAGCGCTGCTTGAACTTTAGATTCACTGCGCGTATCAAGGGCTGAAGTTGCCTCATCCAAAAGCAAGATGTTTGGATTTCTAATTAAGGCTCTTGCAATAGCAATCCTCTGCTTTTGCCCTCCAGATAACTGCGTTCCTTTTTCTCCGACAAGAGTCTCATATTTCTACGAAATATGTGCAAAGCCATATAATTCGAATAATACACCGGAAACTCGATTATAATAATGAAAAATAAAATTCGCACACGAGATGATACTTTTAGAAAGTTTTTATAAAAGTTGAAGATAAAAAGTTAAAGATTTTCTAATTTTACTACAAAAGACAAAAGGTACGTTGTTCACGATTAAGACAAAATAATGAGAAAAAATCTCATAATTTTTTAAAAGTTTAACTATTTGTTAAAATATTGAAAGTAAAGCGAAAAACACAAATAATAACAAAAAACAAATATAATGTAATAATATCTTGTTACTAATAATACTCGGCATTAATGTAAAATTGGCGAGTAACAGTAACGACCAAATATTAATAATAAATACTTATGGTACTTATAATTTGAAATTTTCACACTTATAATTATTTTAATTACGTAAAAATAAGATTTTTTTTTGAGCACGTATTTTTATACGTTTAAAATAATGAATTCTCACATTTGGTAATTTCATAATGAAATCGTGAGCATTCGCTTCTTTGGCTGCAAGTATCATCTTTTCGGTAGAAGCATCAAGATCTCCTAAGCGAATATTTTCAGCGATGGTGGTATCAAAGAGCACAGGTTCTTGACCCACGATTCCAAAACAGCTCCTCAACCATTTGATATTAAGGTCTTTCAAATTGTAGCCGTCCACTAAGATCTAAACATTTCAATAAAATATGGAAATGATGAAAATTGATGGCTGGATTATAATAATAATAATTTTATCTTTAAATCATACACCTGTCCATCATTCGTATTGTAAAACCTTTGAAGTAGTTGAATGCAGGTAGACTTTCCACACCCAGAACTGCCGACCAGAGCGACCGTTTCTCCTCTCTTCACAGATAAATTTAGATTTTTCAATACCTTTAAACAAATAAATACAAAAAGCATGTTTCGTTATTATTAAAAAATTATCGAAAGATTAAGGTTGATGTGTAGAAATTTTGCGTGTAATTTGTAATAACAATGTAAATAATTTTTATAATAAACGTATAATAATATAATATAATAATAAGAATAATAATAAAACTGGATGATGATGAGTATGATAATGATAATAATGATAATAATAAAATTATTCCATTTTTCATAATAAAATTTTATTAATTTTCTTTCAATAAATATATATAAATATTATTCGATCTTGTTTCATCTTAAATTATTACGGCTACTGAATTCCCAAATGAAGTTATTTAATTAATTAAAAATATTTTTGCAAAATTAACAATATTAATTACATTAAAAATATCAATATAAATTTAATGGTTTGTCTAAAGGTTTAAAGTAACTGCCATTTTTATTGAAAATCTAATTAAATCTTTTATCAACTATTCGTGTATTTTTTAAAGAAAATTATTTATTACATTATTATTTATTTTTACAAAATATACTTAATCGTTGAAATATTAAATATAATATACCAAATATTTTAATAATAAATGATTTTATTAATTGTATAAAATGTGTGTATATAACTACAGTGTTTTAAATTGAAAAGGGAGATTTTAAATATTCATACGGTTTGTAATTTGGTCGTAAGCATCAATCTAAAATTTAATAGACTCGATCAATTTTTTCTAAATAACATTGTCGTGGACAACACATCGATAGGAGCAGCTATTCATACATACACATCAATTGAAGATGAATAGGAAGAAAGTTTGGAATTTTGAAAAAAGGAAAAAAGTACACGCACAACCACGCGCTCCTGATACTCCTATCCAGAAATAAGCCGGCATAATCCAAGCTGGTGAAGTGAAAGTGGTGATTGAGATTGGCTCTTTCCTCAAAAAGCAGAGTCATTTTCTGCTGCGTGAAATACCGTGGGCAACATCTCACGTTATGTCTAACGATCTTCCTCGGGTGTGTTCTCATTTACAGGGTCCGAAAAACCTGGTTATTCGTCATTTTTGGGGCTGCTTGGAAAGAAGGAATCATGTTTTTGATTGTTTAATTTATGCTCACGTAGAAAATGACAACAGATTTCCTTCTTTCTTTGTTTATGGTTGTCGATGAGTTGACTTCCAGATCCTAATTCTACTGTACCAGTTGTTCATCAAGCTGTTGCATACGTACAAAACTTAATAAACAGTTTTTTCAGAATTTCATTTGAACTATTAGTAAGTTGTATAAATATCGCTAATACGATTAGCTAAAAATATGATTCAACTCTAAAGTGATTCGTAAAGGCATGAAAAAAAATGCACCAATCAACGGAGATGTTCTGCAATAATAAATCTACCTGAACTTTCTTTATCAATCGGGACAATAACAGGATAGTATACAATTTGAAAAAAAAAACAAAATAGCACTTATAGGTACCATCTTAATGTTAGCACAGATCGGTGCGGGTGTACTTGTGAGCATTTCTGATATACTGCTATTATGTCGATCTGCTCCAATGGATACATGAAACTAAGAGGAAACTTAAATATACACAATATGACTAAGCTAACAGTGAAAGTCTAATCATATTCGTAGCGGAGGTCCAAACATGGCTTGAACATATTTTTAATCGGTAAGTCAGAACATCTGCAAGAATATCTTAACTTTAATAAAGACAGACATTAGCGAGTCCTTGGAATTTTACAATGTGAGTTCTTGCGTACGAACTGAAACGCTAATTCTCGTAATGTGTAGTTAATAGGATATCTTCCGTGAACCAAGATCCTGCACTAACCCGACCAAAAATTCTTTGACCTCAGACGAAACCAGAGTTACCTGTAGTATTACCAAACTACTCTTGCTCTATTGCATCATATAATGCATCGGTGGCATACACATACAACTCTCTAATAATAGGTACTGTTTCATTTTTGTCAGCCATAGTAATGACGTGTTCCTCGATAAAGGCTTATACCGCTACCTAAGGCCGCAATAGAGAATAGTCTGATTTTCTGCATAACTAGCAACGAAAAACGATAAATAACTGTTTGCCTGATGAATAGCTACCGGGCAATTGCAACGTAACCGAAAAGTACGGGCACACCAAAACTTTTTTATGACTAGTGCAGTTACTACAAGCACTAGTCAGGTAGTGTTTGCCACTTAGAGATACTTATCAAACTCCTTCACCTGCAAGAAATTAACAAACTTGTTATCTTTCGACCATGACTTCTACAAGTCGAGGTGCATAACATTATTCATGTATGTGATAACTAGACGATAAATACATCCAATCATCTTAACTGTCCATCGAGTGGACAAGATCCTTCGTAACTCTCGTGCTTTCATTTTTCACGTTACTATCTTAATAGTGTCAACTGTCCTTTAAATCTTTGATGATTCAAAATCCAGCAGTCGTTTCAAATGGTCTACCTAGTGGAGACACTTATTGTCGTAGCAGCTATAGCAACTATCAAGCGTCGCTGAAACTGTCTCTTATCACAAGCAGATTGTTGTTCGCCTCTGTAATCTTACGCCCTCCTCCAACAGGAGATCGAATTCTAGAATTGAGTTACCGTAGACAACGACCTATTCTGACTAAACAAGAAGATGAAGACGTCCTTGAAAGCATCCCAGTTTTTCTGAAGAACATGAAGCTTCTACAGCTTCGTCTCCGTAATATGACGATGATTATTAATTATCACAATCATCATCGTCATAAAAATTATAACAACAATAGCAAAATTTCCAAAAGTCGCAAACTCGTTTATCTTAATAAAATTTTTTACGAATAGCCATTTAATTATGAAATTAAACTAAATATGAAAAAGACATCTTATATTTAAATTTTCTATCATTCAGCACATTATATTGATTACAGCGATGATAAATTATGTACATATATAATACAGTTGTATAAGGTAAGTATATGTTCAGGTGATATACTAGTTATGCTTACAATAATTATAGCAGGTTATGAACAACAATTTATATAAGTGATTTATAATACTGAAGTATGAGTGTTACTAGAAAATTCAATCTAATGAAATTGTATAAAATTATTTAAGTGAAATACTGACTTTGACATCAGGCCTTGATGGATATTCAAAGCAAACGTTTTTGAATTCGATCGATCCTTCGATGTCCGTTGGTTTTTGTCCCTCGTCCACCAAACTGTTAATTGTAGGTATTCTTTTAATAACAGTGAAAACTTTCGTTGCTGCTGCTTTTGAAACTCCAAAGGCTTCAACGAAAGATGATGCCGTGCCCAGATTGATGGAGCCCATCATTATACTGAAGAATACCTTTATTCAAAATACGCAATTTTTAATTATTTAAATATTTAATGAATCATTTGTTGATTTATTCATTTTTTTATAAATTATAATAAAAAAATTCTAACTTAGCCTTCCTCTGCTATGAATCTCAATAATTTAATTTTAACATTCCTATAATTTTATGAAATAAGTAAACTAACAATATGATTATCTACACCGATATTAGTTTTATAAAATAATTCTTTTAAAAAAAAATGACAAGTAATGTAGTTTGATTTCGATGATAAAAATTTCTGTATGTAAAATTTATACACTGCACGTGACTAAACGCACGAAAATCAATATTAATATTGCTTCAGATTTTCTTTTATTCTTAAAAAATCCTGCACCATTAAGACAACAATGGTTTTATTTCATAGAACATGTTTTGATTTTGATCTGTAAAACTTGTATTGCCTGAATGCCGTCCAACAACGAAGATCCCAATTTTGCATTTAAACACTCTCGTCTCTGCGGAACAGTAGAAGTTAAATGCGTTTATGCGTGCGATTGGAAGAGAAAGTGCAATAAACTTCAAATAAAACCAACCTTTAGAGAATTTTCTTCAAAATTCCTGAAAGTTTCATGTCTCCTGTTAAAGTTTTCCAATCGCGGTAGTAAGATTCGTAGATGTATTAATGAGACTCCTTGACGGACATGCGTAAATCAATCGCAGAAACTCTTAAAAATAGACCTCGTAACGCCTTGTTTAAATTTATCAAATAAAAACATTCCCTAACTCTTTTGCTCATTATTAAACTTAAGCGTTTCTTTCGCCTTGTTGCAAATAGTTTTTTTTTCGTTTATTTTCCGCAAAGAAGATAAACTTTGTTCTATCGTATTGCAATTCGATAATAGCTCATTTTCAGGACTTCTCGCCTTCACAAATGTCGATTCAAGACTGAAAAAACGATATTCTTAAAAGTTCGAGATAGAACATGGAACAGCAACTTATTACATCTACAATTTTTATCTTATTTTCTAATGCTGTACGTATTTTTTACTTGTCTTAATGCTTGTAAAACACACTACGTAGCATTTTCTAAACTAAGAATTTTCTAATCATTGTTAAAGGGGTATGAATGTTATTGTTTGCCTTCATGTTGTAAATCGAGGAGAAAATTAAAAAAATGTCATTTAAAATTTCAAATAATAACATCGTGGAGATGAAATAGATAGAAAACAGGATTATTTATATTAAATGGAAATAGAAAAGATGCATAAATAAATTTGCATACTTCAATAAAGTGGAAGTATATGCATTAAACTGGGTTAATAGTAAATTTCAGAAGCAGATGATGAAAAAAAAATAAAAAAAGATTAAATTAGATCATCAAGCAATAAAAATAAGTTTAATTAAGAAATTGAAGTAGTTGAACAAAAAATTGAAATAGAGAATAAGATAGAGATTGATGCGTTATAAGAAGAGCAAATATATAAAAAAATACTAAAAATAAAAAGTGGAAAAGTAAATAGAAGAAACGAGGAATGATAAGTCAAAAAACGATTTTTATAAACTAATTAACTCGAAACGGAAAGTGAACAAGAAAAAATATATTTTTGAAAGGAAAAGACATGTTAATTGGGAGCACACGAGAGCGAAACAATGAAACGCGTATCGAAAGAGTTTAATCGTACGGGGGCCAATACAAACAATTGGGAAATAATAATAAAATAAAAGGAGAATATATATATTATGCAACATTCATCGGGGTAGAGAAATCGGAAAGAGAAAGAAGTACAACGTAAAAAGGTAATATTAAAAATATAGAAGAAAAAGCAGAAATGGAAATTATTAAGAATCTACGAATTTGAATAGAATAATTTAATGTAATAATTTCATACGAAGTACAATAGTTTAGAATTAATGTAAAATTTTTTAAGTGACAATGTTATTTTAAGTTATTCCTAAACAAATAATTAAATTAACAATACCTTTTAAATTAAAAACAGAGAGAAAAAATTACCGTACAATGTGAAGTATCATCGTGTAAATTTAAAATATTTAAAGCAACTTTTTTGTATTGAACATTGATCGAGAGCGAGTGAAAGAGAGTGTGTGAGATAAAGACATTATTGTGGAGTGAGCGAGAGAAAGAAAGCCGATTAGCAGAGCAACGCTATGTCGCGAGATTTTCTCGTTAAATCTGATTACTCCGAACGAGGAAAAGAAAAGGCTTATTTTTCAAAAAGATAGATATCGCTTAAGTGCGGACTCGATTCAACGATTTATTTATTATTTACTTCCTTCTCTCTTTCTCGGCCAAAATCCTTGACATCGTAAAAGCACTGTTTTTACCTGATAACAACTAACACGCACACACAGTAATGTATTCGTGCAAGTAATAGCCAAATGATGATACAACTTTTCTTAGAAATCCAATCCAAGAGCTTTTATTTTTTATCAAACGTAATATTCAGCTAAATTTAACGAAGCTTGTGTTCTTTATTCCGCAAGACAACCTTGCATTATAATCTAAATCCGAGACAACATGCGCGCGCGCGCACATGCGCAATCGCAGACAAAAAACGTATTCAACAATCATAGATAAGTATGCAGCAATTTTGTTGTCTTAAATGCATCTTAAAATCTGCAGTTCTTTGAATAGACAAAGATAAGACACACGATCAAATCAATTCGCTCTTTGTTAATTTCACGTATGCGAAGAATGAGAACTAAGAGATAGAAGATCTCTGTTGAACGGTTGCAAAAATTCGCCGAGCATTTTGTCCAGCTACGAGCCCAAGCTGTAAATAATATCGCTTCGCCTGTAATCCGCGAACTTTGAACTCGGGGAGAATCCGAAAATCAGTTAAAGCCTCGCGGAAACCCAAGTTGGGCCCAATCCTCACCTTTATCATAGTCGTTGGGTTGTAGGTCTGCTCGGCCGGTGGAAGGCCCCTTTCGTCCAGGATAAGAGTGACCCCGTACCAGAACGAGAGAGCGTAACTGGCATACATGCTGAACCACAGGACTCCCAGGCCCACTCCCGAGAGGAAGCCCTTCTTCACGTTGTTGCTGTAGGTGGTGTGGAGGCTGTCGGTGTAGCGGTGCAGCTCCTTGCCCTGGCCGGCGAACGCGACGACGGTGCGGATGCCCGCGAGCACCTCCTCGGCGATGGAGCCCGCGGTGGCGTAGACCTCGACCTCCCGGCGAGTCAGTGATGCGTTGATGCGCACGACGCAGGCGAGCACGAGGGTCATCACCGGGACGCAGGCTATGCAGACGAGGGTCAGCTGCCAGCCGGTGTAAAGTGCGAACACCAGGTTGCCGATGAACGCGAACAGATTGTGAATGAACATCGGCACCTTCTCGCCCACGCCATCCTCGTACTTTATCACGTCCCTGTGGAGTTGCCAACATTTTTTTACAACGATTTGTCACCAGCACTTCCACTCTTCCGTACTGCAATCGTTCGCTCAGAATCTTTTTTTTTATTAATCTTTATCGCCACAAATCAAAATATCAATCAAGATAAACTGGTAACACGACGATATCCGATATAAGACGAGGGATTTATTTACTTGGGTCAAATTTTACCGACTGATATGTCGCTATCTATTTTATTTCCATTGTTTTGACGAATTTGAATATAGTAATTCATAAATTCTTTAGTATAAAACAGGCTGGATTCGAAAATATACGTTACTATTCCTTTTTATAGTTTCTTTATCTCTAAAAATGTAACGAAATCCAAACGAGAATTCCGACGCGAGTAATAAATTTTGCAACTATTTTTCACTACTTTACGACATAAAATAGTAACAAGTGTTTGATGAAACTTGTTCCCACCGAACATCTTTAGCGAATGTGTCTGTTCTTAAGTGTAAAAGTCAAGCAAAATATTTACCTAAATTCTACTTTACTGCTTACATTTGTAATATATGCAGTCGAGCTTACTAATGAAAAGTTATTAATGCAGTTAATAATCATCTAAGCTCATGTGTGTGTGTGTGTGTGTGTGTTTACGCGATTGTGTGTTTGTGCGCGCGTAACCTATGTGCACTAACATTTTTATATATAAATATGAATAAGAATGTCTGAAACTATAAAATGTAAAAATTAACGAACTACGAGAAAACGAACAAAACTCGAACAATTTATCACGCCAATACGCCAATATTGTAATGAACATTGTAAAAAATTAATTGCTATTGCTTACTTGCAAAACCATCTAATTGTAGGTTATGCGCGTGTCAGTGAACACCATGAACAACAAAATCACATATTGCTAAAACGCTCGGGTAATTTCAGTACTTAAATTAATATTCTCGATATTGTAATTGATACGGTAAATTTCAAGAATATAAATATTAATAATAACCGTAATAAGCTTATGATGCTTTCGTCATTTCAATTGGATTTAATTAAAGTTTTTAATTACAAATAAATGCTAATTTATCTATATGATTTTCAATGCAATACTATAATAATAAGACTAGAATAGAATGAAATTTCTTTTGATACGAAAATTTGTTAAAACTCCTCGACGAAACCATATTTTCACCATTAATTGTTGTTGCTTCTGCTATTAACAAAGCCGAGAAATTAAAAAAAATTTTATTTTTTTAAAAAACTTACTCGGTCAATCTACTAGCGACTTCTCCGCTTTTCGTGAGATCGTACCAATAGATGTCCTGATGCAGCACCGACCGCAGATACATTATTCTGATTCTGAACGTTTGCTTAAGACCGGTGTAACTGAAAATCATCACACCGAAGTAAGTGAACACCAAAAGGATAACGCCGATTATAGTGTTTCCGACCGAAAATTCCGTGACGGCGTCCATCAGAAAGTCAGTCGTCAGATTGGTGCCGACCGTCGCGTTTCCATTTTCTGGATTTATTCCGCTGTTCATTTGAGCTGTTACCATCGAACCCACCAGATTTCCAAATATGTAAATATTCCCTGGAATTGCCAAACCAGATGCAACTCCACAAAGCGCCCCGATGCACATAAGGAACTTTTCGAATCCCGTCGCGAACTGAAACTATTGGTACCGGATTATTCCCAAATCTCTTATTCAACATTATTAAAGTGAACGTTAACGTTTAATACTCCTTTTCTTATAATATATATATATATATATATATGGGACTCAAAAATTTAATAATCTATTAAAAAATGAAGCTATTAATATTGTATAAATAAATGTGTATTATTATTCGTCTACTAATTTTTTATAGAGATCTGTTTAACTTTACTGTTTCCAATATGACAAACTATATTGTGAGATAGTGCAAAAATCTGACGGACGCTATAGATGGAATAATAATAATAAAGCTATAAATTGTAAATAAAAGTTTGTACGAAAGATGAAAGGTTAAAAAATTAGAATTGATTATTAAATAAGTAAAAATAGAAAATTTAGTAAAATGCAATAATATGTATAATATCATATAAGTTTCTGTAATTAGCTAATAATTAATTAATTAATATAGCAATAAAAGATAATCTATATAAGAAACTCGTGTCGTTAGTAAATAAGAAAAGAAGATTGTAAACGGACAATATATCCACATAAAGAGAATAAAAATAATATAAGACTCAAAATTGGTATGCCATGTATAAGATTATGATGAACTATATTAAAGTAATTTTCATCAAACTAATATGTAAATGTAAATGCGTAAATAGTAAAATTAGAACAAATAGAAAACTGAATTGTCATATAAAATGTAAAGTTACATACAGAATAAGAATGTAATATATTGTTCAATAAAATACTACTATTATTATTTAGAATATAAAAAATTAATTAATATATGACATAAAAAATTGGTTCGCTAAAGCATTTAAAAATTTATAAGCTTATTATAGCTATTGCTTTTTTTGAAAATAAACAATTAACCAATATCTAATGAAATTGAATATATATTTGTATTATACAGAAGTCATCAAATACGCGTAATAGAATTATTATCTAAACATATGTACACATATTTACTTGGATTTGATTGATCATTTATTTAATATATTTTATCGCAATGATATAGAAATATGAAATGTTTTTATAAGGTATTTCTTATCGTTAAAGTGTGTGGGTGTGTGAATGCGTACGTGCCCGGTCGCGTGTGTACGAATATGACTAGACATACGCATATATTTATACGAACTATTTCAATAATTTATTTATATAATTTGTCAAGGCACCAATTCTTACCAGCTTAAAGAAAGATATTGAGTCATCTGACTTATTTTTCTTCTCATTTTCTGGTCTAAAACATTAAATAAACCTTCATTACTCACGTGTAAAATATTAATACATACATATATATATAATTTATATTTTAAATGATTTGTTTAATTAGTTCTGCGAATTCAAAATTGTATTACCTTATCAATGCAATAATGTCGGTGTTTTTTGTGCAATTTTTTATTAAAATTATCTTATTAAATTGGAATGTACATTTATTAGCAACAAGGTTTTAATGCGTTAATCGTTCAAATTGATAAATTGTTTCTGATTGTTATAAGTGCAATGTTCGAAATAAAAGTTGCAAGTTTTATATATTTTTTTAAACTTAACGAAATAATTAGTAACTGCCGCGGAAAATATTGCAATTTATTACATTATTTAGTCAAGCTTGAAGTAAATTTACTCGCGCAAAATAAATTTATTTTTAAAATTCGCTAGAAATTACGTATTATTCTTTAAAAATTATTATCCCTGCATTGATATATACAAAGGCGCATAGTGTAGAATTTGTATTAGAGTTGGTTCACTTAATAGTAAATTGAAAACTTACGGTTTTGAAGCACAATCACTTTTATTGTCATCGTTATTCTTCTCCTCTTTGTAACTATCAATGAATTTTATCGTATTTTGCAACACCGCCGAACTACTTATATTGCTCGGTATAATGAGTCGTAAATTTTTATGGTTTTTCATGTTATGTACTTTCTTCACCATGACTGTACAAAAAGTATAAAAAGTAACGATGCAAACAAACTTTCAGAAGCAGGATGTGACCACAAGAATGGAGTACGTCCGATTTCAAAACAGCATGCTTATTTCTTCCAATATGAAAAAATGCGCGAGCATGTATAATCTTATCAATTAAAATCTTATAGCTAGTTTTTATCGCAACGTCACGATGGGTTAGCTTTATTGAGATAAATCAACCAAACGATATTCAACCAATCAATATTCCTTGAGCTGATGTTTTTACATATTTTTAATTATAATTTTCATAACTAATTTTATTTGGCACTAATTTGAAATGCCGATTACATTTTAATGCAAATATACGTTCTTGAAGTAAATTTTTTAGTCGTTGATAACATTTTTACTCTAACGATACGTATATGAAAACTTAGTAAAACTCATCGTGAAATAGTACTACCAAATACTATTGATAAAATGAATGATTATAAAATAGTATATCAAAAAGGAATTTCCCGATACTTGATCGGATGTCGATAATAAAACACTATTTTTTTAATAGTCATATCATTTTAATTATTTCGGATTTATTCTTTGAAAATAGGATATAGCCAAATATATTTCATAGCTGCATGGTATACAATAGCAAAAATAATTTGAGTAACAATTGTTTCAACTAACTCTAAAGTTTCACGATTATAAATTTCAATATAATTACGAAACTCGTAATAATTAGTATTTCTAAAACATTATTTTTATTAATTGCATGGTTTTCAGCAATAAATTAAAAATTTTATTACTACAATTAATATTGTTGATATTTGAATTCTTTTATATTAGTTGTAAATGGTAGTTAATAAATTCGCATATTCCACTTCAAGGTAGCATAATTTTCATTATCTAAATACAAGTTAGTATTTTGTTAATAAATATTATATAATAACTATTACTAATAATAGAATAACTTTTACTAACATAAGTATTATAAATGAAGAAACTAAATAATTAATAATTTTAGGTTAAAAATATAAAACAATTATTAGAAAACTTTGACATAATGACTTTCCGAATAGCTATTCTCAATCTTTGTATACATTAATTATATTGATTTATTTTCAATATCTTAAGTCGAAAATTTTAAATAAAAGTTATAAATAGCAAATAAACACATATGTTAATAAATACAATTAACAATAAATAACTGTGATTTTAAGAAATTTTTTAAAGGATACATATTTTAACTTTTCTTATGAATTATATTTAAATATAAACAATGACAATATAATCTTATTAAATAATAAGTATTTCTTCGCGTATATTTGACAAAATAGATAAGAAACATTCTTTGGTATAATATCTAATGAAAAGAATCATGAAAAGATTTAAATTTGAACATTAATTTGCTTGTAATTTTGTCACACATTGTGTATTTATCAAATATATTATATACATTAAAAAAAATTTTACTAATAATTTAATGCCGAAAAAAGTTAAAATAAGTATTATTTAAGATATTCAGCCAGAGTAATACTTCAATTTTGTTCAGTTTCAATACAATACTACGTATTTAGAAATGTGATTGAAATTCATCTGAGTGCTGAAGTTACTCTAGTTCATATTACTTGGGGTAAAGAAAAGTAGAATCTAAAATAATTGTATTTATACTAGTAATAATGTTTATAAAATTTAAAATTATAAATGTAATAAGTAATCAATTTTTTACTATTTCAAGAAAAAGCGCCATAATACAAAATCGCACGCATGCGCAAAATTAATACTTGTTTTTTGTTGAAAATCACATTTCCATATTCCGATTTCGTTCTCAAAATTCTAATTTCTGTATTTATTCCGCTTGCCGCCAGTTCATTTCCAATCTAACATAAGAAAAAGAAGCATCGTTGAAGTCTGATAATTTTATCGCTCTTTAATATTTAATATCTAATTAAATAATTTATAGGCGTGAAACCTATAGAAGTTTTTTTTATCGTCATCGCGTTTTGACGAAATAATTTTTGGTATGTCTCATGATTTAATAAGTCTGGATGACATAATTAAGAAGACTAAAACTTCGTCTTCCGCAATGCGAAGCCGAGGGCAAGTATTAATTTTGATTTTTGTTTATATAAATGTTTTATTTATTGATAGTCTTTTAAATAAAATTAATGAATAATTAGTATTTGGATACAATGAATTTTGATTAAAATTGTATTTTAGCTAAATCCACTTGTTAAATAGTTTTTAAACATTTAGACTGATTATTTTTTCTATATAATATTTATTATTAATAATAATATTAATTAATTATTTAAATATAAAATAAGGATTTTTTACTATTATTCCAATTTATATTTTTATAATTTGCTTCTTATTGAAATTTAAAATGATAACCTAACATTACAAGCATCATTGTAATGAAACATGATATACAACATTTGGATTGATAATATAATTTCGATTTTAGTTCGCGAAAATCTGCTCCCAAAAATGTACCAAAAACAAATGGTGCTGCTCCAACAAGAACAAGAGGCTTAGAACGTGTTGAGGATGCACGATTGAAGATAATACAAAAAAAAAGAAAAAATATTACTGATGCAAGAGATAAATTAGCACAAATTGCAAAACAAAGTGACGCTCGTTTGAAGTTGCAGAAATTAAGGGCTACTAATTCGAAAAAACTTGATACAACCAGTATTTCAAGAAAGGCTGGACGAAGTGGTCGCATTTCTCTTTCAACTAATAAGCTACCACCTCACATACCACATTCATTGCCTCCAGCATTTATTTCACCCCCAAGCAGAACTTTAACTTATAGACCACCACCCATACCTGAATCCCATTATGTAAACGAAATGATTCTGAATTACGATGGTAATATTTTTATTTTTAATAATTTTACTTATCTATATTTAAAGTAGTCAAATAACAAATAACAAATTTTATATTTAGTATATGAGAAACATAATTGACAATTTTTTATTCTTGATACTAAATGTTTTTAATAGGTGAATATTAAAAACTGAAAAAAAAATATAAATAAATTATATAAATATATAAGCATTGGTATCAGACTTGTTGATGAAAAATCATTTATAAATTATAACTTTGCAAACCATAAAAAGCCTATTTAGATAAAATTAAACATAAAAATAAGAAAGTATTTATATAATTTATATATTTATTTAAATGGCACATACTATTATAATAAAATAGTATGTATAATGTGTATTAATATAGATTACAATATATAACATTAAATATAAGTAAATAGTTTCTAAATTTACAAGTTTAAATGATCAATAAGAAAATGTTCTGTTTATTCATTTGCATGTTGTAAAAGTTTCAATTTAAATTTAATTACTAATTAGGCTGCAATAGAGGAACATTAAAAAAATCAACTTCTAAGAGATGAATGAAAAATAAAATTTTAATAACTTATTGATAAGAATAAGATTAAAAATTATAATATTAAAGATTATATAGTAATTTGTAAATAAAAGATGAATTAATAATGTAAATATTAAACTTAATGCTTCTGTAGAAATTCCACTAAAGGAAATAAAAGAGTTTTTTTCATATACAAAGGAAATACCAAAATTTTATTATTAAATAATAATTAATGGAATTTCTTACATATTTTTAAAATATGAATTTATCAAACTGGAAATAATCACTCTTATTTGTACATCTACTAGTACTTTATCATATACTGTTGTATTAAGTATGTAAAATTTTATTGGAATTCAAATAATTGATTTATCATACATATAGTAACTTTTTATGTTGAATTTTATATTTATTTTTTAAATGAAAAAAAAACTTATAAATTATCTAAAAAAGAAAAATGTCTTAATACTCTATATAATTTTTCAATTTTTCAAATTAAACCTTTCTTTAGATGTAAAAGATTATTTAAATCTTCTATTTGTATCCTGTAATTTTAAAAATCTTAATTTAACAATCTGCTTTGCAACAAATAAGATAATGTAAAACAAGATTACATCTCTTTTTATTTATTTTTAAGTGAGTTACTTATTATTTATTCAATTGATTATTGTATTTAAAAGTTTATTAGAAATTTTATTTATTTTGTTTATTTTCATGAATAGTAAAATATATTCATAGTAAAAAAAAATAATAAAAAAGTTAAAATTTTGATTAGACGAGGATAATTAATATACAAAAAAAAACTTTGTTTTTATTGAATAATTGGTCAAAATGAAAATTATTTAATATTCATTCAACATGAAAATTTATAAAAAATTAATTTTTGTTTCAGTTAAATTTCCAAAATCGAAGAATTTCGAAAATTTACAATATCACACTGAAGGTATGGTTAATATTTTCTATGCGATACATATACAATATTATTGACTTTTTCATAAAAAAAATAATGTAAAAATCTAAATGCAAAATGCTTAAAAAGATTTTTTATTTTGTTGTTAAATTTAAATTTTTATAATTTAAGAAAACATGAAGTTTTTGAAAATTCAACAATATTAATACTGTTTACAATAATTTTGTTATTTTGTTTCTAAGAATTATATTAGCCAAAAATATCATGTGTGATTTCAATTTTAATCTCTTAAATTTGTATTTGAAATACTACAATTAAATTGCAGCTTAAACCAACTAATATTCATTTGATCAAAGTTTATTATGAATAATTGCAAATATTTTCTTAAATATAAATAAAAATGAAATGAAATTTCAATATATTTAGATTAATTAAATGGACTTGAGTTTATAGAAAAATAAATTAATATCTATTTGTATAATTTCTAATACAATATTTCCTATGTATAATTCGTATGATGCAAATGTGTAAACACTTCAGGCTTTTATTATTGCATTGTGTATTTTAGTAAGTTCTTATTAATAATATTCTATTCACGTATAATATATTTATCATTTTATGTACAGATTACACGATTATTATTATATTATATATATTATTATACATTACATAATCAACTAGATCATTTAAAATATGTCTTTTTTAGATAATTTAATTATAATAAAATATATAAATAATGTTCACCTGATTTCAAACCTTAAAATAATAGAGTAAATGAAAAATTTGCTCTGTTATTCAAATATTCAAATTAGCGAATGAAAAATTCTCACAAAATTATAAATTCCATAATTAACTGGCTTAGTTTATAAAAAGTATATATTTATTTACGTATAAAATAGGATTATAATTTTACTGAAATTCTTATTGATATTTTCACTTCAAGAATTTTCATTATGTTTGGTAAATTAAAAAATTAATATAACACAAAATAAAATTTTAATTAAATAGATCTACAATATTATTATGAGTAATATTTTAAATATATTTAATATAATAATAAATAAGATGAATGATGTTTTAAAAAAAATAGTTCAAGTCGTTACTGAGTGATTAAGTGATAGATTATTCTTGAATTTAATTGAAATAAATTAAATTTGAATATTTCTTAGCACGTAAAATTAAAAAGGGTAATGCAAAACACTACAATTAATTTTAAATATTGCATTTCTAGATTATTTATTGGATCGTCAAGCTGCTTTAAGACGAACAGTAAGTAATGATTATGCTCCGTCATTACCACCACCACCTCCTCTTTTTAATATTAAGCCAGTACCGTATGATTGGGATAAAACGACCCACAATAATTCACTATCTAGAAGTCAATCGATGCGATCATCAGATCGTAATAGACCAAGGGATTATAAAGTCATTCCTCGTTCTGGAATGGTGAGCTTTCACGTAACTTATTTTGTTTAAATATATTCAAATCCATTAATTAAATAAAGCATCGTTGTTTTAGACAAAAATTGAATCAGCGCCTGTGTATAGAGACGATTGGACTTTCAATTCAAAATCGCGGTAAGATTTTAAAGCAGAATAATTTGTAAATTTTCAATAATTTCAATATATTTATAAAAGTATCAAAATAAAATTAATATTATCACTAAACGTATAAGGAATATGATTTTTCATCTTCTTAATTATAATTATTTTAATTTTTACTAATAAATCGATACATAATAATAATCAACTAATGATAAAATAGCAAATACTTTTTATTTTGCTCGTACAATCAATTTCAAGTTATATTTCTTCTGTTATACGTATATTTTTGTAAATTTCTTTTAAATTAACATCAATAAATATTGAGTAAAATTTGTTTTATTTCAAAAATAAATCTTTCATTTAATTTTACAATGCTTTTTTCTACATAATTTTTATAAAAGACGTCTGTTGTCTCGTAATTTATAATTTTTTCTCGGAGTGGTAGGTAAATCAGATCTAATTTTTTATTTATATAAAAGCTGAAATATTATATTATTTTTAATACTTCATTAATAATTTAAGAACGTAAATATCAAATTAGACTTCATATTTTGTAATTTACCATGATTTGAAATCGTAGAAATAAGCACTTTAAAAGAAACAAAACTTTTTGAGATGTCAGGAACGACGAAGTGAAAAACAATAAACAATAGATGCCATAAATAAATTTGAAGTCGTGAAAATTTATATTTAATATTTTATTTTTTCATTTAATAGCACGATTATACCAGAAAGTGTCATTGAATCCAAATATTATTCAATGAGAAATTCCAGAGAACTAGGAGTGAAGTCCAGATTGGATGCGTTACCTGCAAAGTCAACACGTACTGTACCAAGTTCCTCTCGTCCAAAGTCAAACTCTCAATCTACTGGATATCGAATAATTGTATCGAATTTACAAGCAAACGTAACGCAAGAGGATATTAAGGTGCTTTTTAAAAGTATTACAAATTTTTTTGTGCTATTGGTAGATTCTTAATTATTTAAAATTATATAGGAATTATTTGAAGATGTCGGGGAGTTACTTGTCTCTAGATTAGTGAGGCCTGGTGTTGCAGAAGTAATATATAAGACTCTTAAAGATGCAACCAAAGCTGTTGAAACATACCATAATCGACAACTGGATGGGCACCCAATGAAGTGCCTTCTTGTTAATCCACGGTCAAAAACTTCATCTACATCATCGGGCAGAGTTCTCTCTCAGTGAGTTTTTATTTATATAAAAAAGATAATCTTTTATTAAAATATTGAAATTATTTTTTAAATTTAATAGGTCAAGAAGTTCAAGCAGTTATGCACAGCCAAGTTTGGGAACTGTACATCGTGCATTATTTGATGACTAGTGAATTCAATAATTTTTTTCAAATCAAAGTACCTTTAATATTTTATGCCGAAGGACATTAAAACTCTGTAATTCCATTTTTAATTAAAGTTGAAGATACTTTGCTGGATTTCTTAAACACTTATCAAAACTACGACGTGTAGTTTTGCATTAAATGATTAATTTGAAATTTTGATTTGTAACAAACTACTACAATAAAGATTCAATTTTTGGTGATAAAAAAGCAAAGATTTATCCAGCATATTTCAATGAACCCAAAACATTAACTCTAATCTTAAAATATTTGCGATGAATTATAAAAATAAATAGGTGTAGTTGCATGAGTTTGTGGCAAAGAGTTTATTTATTTTTATATTAAGATAATCACAACATTGTAGTCCATACCTGTAGAATACAAAAACTAAAGTACGCATGCATTCTATTTGACGAATTAGGCAGACACCTATAAATACACACAGTCCAACGAGCAATAATCGTCTAAAAGTTAAATATCTTGATTGTGATCTGTAGTGTTTAATGGCACATAATTTAAAGTTTTCACCGACTTACGCTTCGAATGGTTGAAAATATGCTCGGCCCGTGTTCTGTGAAACAACGCTTAAAAAATAAATATATCAGGATTTTTTCAAGTTTTAATGGATAAATATATATATATATGTATATTTTGACAATTACACCTAAAATGGTTCTTTCATCTTATCCTCGGCAAATACATCTTCCAGGATTAAAGATATATATACGATACAAAAAATATTTTTTAAAAATCGTCATACACCTCTTTATTTAAATAATTAAATCCTACTAGAACTATCGAGAACTCACTTTCGTATTTACAAAAGAAGATTCTACAATGGCCAGGCCATCAATACTGAATCAAATTTACACAAATGTGTTCACACCATTAAGGTTCTCGCGCAATAATTGTACATATGTCCGCAGAGTAAATTACGAAGTCATAGAAATACTCGGTAAGTTAAATCAAAATTAAATGAATTTGATTGGTTATTCTTAAAAACGAAAAAAAATGCGCTCGTTTGTTCCTCTTAAGCTTGGCCTCTTGGCGCAGTGCCAATCACTAGTGATTTTTACGTTGGCGACCGCAGCTCCTTTTGGATTTGTTTGGCATGCGGAGCACCTCCGCGTAAGACATCTCGAGCCTGCGCAGCTTGGCGACCTCCTCGGCGGCGGTGCCGGGCTTGTACTCGTGGTCCGGTTTCGTGGCGCCGGGTTCGCGCGAGCACAAGGGGCTTTGCTGCTGCTGCTGCTGCTGCTGCTGCTGCTGCTGCTGCTGGTGCTGCTGTCGGCCGCGCGGCGATCTGCTCGCGTAGAAGTGCGCTGTGTTGCCGTTCCAAACGATGCCGTCGGATATTTCAGTGGCGGTCAGTGGCCTGAACCTTCTGCGGCCGTTGCCCTTCAGCTGAACAACTCGGGGATTCGCCGTGGGGATGATGTCAGGCGTAGCCGGGGAGTCGCTGGAGTTGCTCGATCGGCGCGTCGACTTCTTCGCGGTGCCTTTCTTCTTTACCTGAAGCGAGAGGTACTCGAGCGGCTGGTGGTGGCGCGTGTGGTTCTGCACTGGTGGTTTTGAGCCCGTGAGGTTGTTCTCGTGGGCGGCCTCGGGTTTCCTAGTGAAAAGAGGCGTGCGCACGCGGAAAACGGGCTCGGAGGCGATGGAGGAGACAGCAACCGAGGCGACGCTCCTCGCGTCGTCGGTGAACTCGCTCGGGCAGTCCTCAAGCCCAGCAGTGCGGTGGTGCTCGATGTTGCTCGCTGAATCGTCCAGGAGTGGCAGTTCCATCCCCTCGTCCTTGGCGACCGCGGCGCGCTTCAGCACCTCGAATATCTCGCTGAAGAGCTTACGGTACTCCGGGGTCTTGTGGAAGCGACTCTCGAAGGTGCTGCTGTCGTCGTAGATGCTGAATTTGCAGTCTTCCCCGTCGGCGATGGAGCAGAGGAGGGAGCCCAGACGGCCGTCGGTTTGAGTGGACTTGTTGCTGGTCTCGTCGGAGAATCCCGAGGAGGAAGTCTCCGCCTCGGAGAAGTCCGTGGGTGTCGTGACGAAAGGCTTCTTGGAGGCGCGTGCACTGGATCGATGGCTGCTGTCGTGCTTGTCCAACTCAGCCGACATCTGCAGCTCCTGCTGGAGGGACATGCAGTCCGGAACGCCGTTTGACTTGCAGCGCGGCCCTGGCTTCTGGTGAACCTTCAGCAGCGCCTCGTACTTTTCAACTAAAACTCTGTAAGGATTGGAGTTGTCTTCTTCGGAAAGTTCGGTTTTTATGTTGAGCTCCTGGAAAAATAATCAAGTTTTATCGGCGATCTCTTACGTTTTCAACGTTCTTAAATTTGCTACAATACGTTAATAATGCTTTTTTACGTTTGTTTGTTTTTTTTTTTTTTTTTTTTTTGCACTTAGAGCAACGTGTGTTAACGAGCAAGTTACAAGATGAGACTCGTAGTGTTTTCCAAATGCCAGGTAACGTCTCCGAGTTTACTAATGATAACGTGCTGTGATGGATGCAATACGTCGATGCAACGGAATGTTATGGCGAATCATTTGGTTCGTGCGACATGTGATTGATTTGGCGAGGATGGCAGAGGAGCATTTGGGAGCGGAAAGACGCCAGATTTATAGGACATTAGATAAAAAAATAAAATAAAACGCTGTTTGGTAAAAAGTTTTTATTTAAAATCATATAAATCTGGCATATATACATTTATGTACATAATGCACTTTATTGAAGAATCCGACTAGATACACTATAGTAAAATTCGTGGACATGCAGAGCGGTTAGACACGCAATGATTAAGCAATCGGCAAAAAACTAATTCCTAATTCCTAGCGTGACATTATATCATATTTTATTCTAAAGCTATGGATTTCCTTAATTGCTATTGTGTAGTCTATAGAACTTACGGAAGTATCGTATAATTTATAATATAAGTATCAGGTATATTTATCATATTTTAGGCTTAATCTTATCTAAATTTAGGCGGTCTAATTTAAATGATTCATCAGTCTTGTTTAAACGGCTAAAGTAATTTTTATAAAAAATAATCTATATCCTATAATAACTCTCCAATGTCCTACTCTAAACAAGATTGATGGAACAAGAGCAATCTATAAAATAATTATCACTTATAATACGTGTGAACAAAAATAAAATTTTGTAAATAAGGCAGATGCTCGTATTATCTATAAACAATATGTTATAAGTAAACCAATAATGCGTAACAAAATGAGTTCAACGTAATGGGGAGCTGATTAAAGCAAATTAAAAATTAGTATAATATTATTTTAAGCAGCAGTTATATAAGAAATAAAACAATTAAAAATCTTAAACTTAAACAATGAATTAAAAACTTTTAATCATTACTTGTAATAAATTATATATGTTAATGCATATAATTTAAATTTAAATTAACGCGAATTAGCGATTGAGAAATAAAAGGTAATTATCCCAAGTTGCGAAAGTTCAATTTTATTTGTAAAAGTCATTTTTTCGAAAATAAACGACACGTAGTCACAAAAACATTTAGCGTAATGTTGATAAAATATTATTTGTTCCAAATGACGAGTCATCGAAGCACTCCATTAAATATCAATTTTTTGATAATACTTTTGTTCAAGGGACAATAAATGATTAAATTATGATTATTTTCATACAAGTTTGATCAACAGTTAAGTTTAAGATTTTAATTTTAAGCAATGATTAATAAATTTTAAAAGGCACAATGGTTAAGCAGCGTCAACACATACTTTAGGAACTATAAGACTTATAGAAATTGCTAAATCACAGTAAAAATGTCTCTAGTCGTGTTTTAATGTTGTCCAGTGTGTTTATAAAACGTTCGACAATCTTTTATTCCAGTGCTCGTTCAATAGTTAAATTGCCGCATAATTATCAGCGTAATCCATTTATTAGAGATCGACAAATGAAAGTACTATTTTAGCGAGGAAAGCGTTCAAAATATTGTTTCTTGTGTTGTTCTTGTATTCGTCAAACGGTGAAAATGTCGCGTTACTGTAAGCGTATGACTGAAAGGCACTGAAGAATCCGAAATCTCTCTTCCGATTTATTGCTGTTAAAAGCGCTACTTCCACACGGACAGACGAGTTTGCACCTAATACAGGTTCATTATTAAACGTTTTGGCCAGAAAATTCGTTTCATAACTATAATTGGGAAAAAAAAAGGCCTGAGCAGTATGTTGGCAACCCTGGGCACAATACTGCGATAATTTGAAAAACCCAATTTATCCGATATTAAATACAGAAGCGAAGGTGGATTCCACAAGTAACCCAATATCTTCCAGATGATAGAAGTGTTATTCGAACGTCTTTTAGTGTCAGTGCGTTTCCTACGTTTCGTGGCGTTTGTCTCCTAAAGCAAATAAAAATAATTACCATTAAAAGCTCTTACTGTATACTCTCCAAACCAAGCGGGCGACGTATCTAATTCCCAATCTCAACAATTCAATAATTACAAAATTATAAAGCTTTTCGTTAATTTGCCGGAAACTGTTGCAAATAATTGTCAGCAAGTTACCGAACACGTCTGACCGTATATTATTTATTTATTAGGAAATCGTTGCGTTGATTGTTAGTTTATTAGATTATTAGTGCTGCAATACATGCATTGTTAAAAAACGTGGACGTCTGTTATTTTAAACTACTAGCCATGCAAATTTGATACACAAATTTCATAATGTCGCAAACAAAATAAATCTGTCGGTAAAAGATGCAGTCGACTGATTGGCAGGTCGATAAGTACGAGACAAATGTACAAAAAGAATATTGTTAATTGTTTGTTAAATGTTTGCGCAGCGAGGTTTGAAGAGTTTGGTCAGTGATGAAATGATACGGGTGCGAAGGGCTTGGTATAGCACAGTTTTTGACGCTAAACCGTAGATTAGGAGCATGCAGATTGATAATAATGCCGAATGATAATGACGTCGACAGACGAGACAGTAGATGCCGTCGAAAGGGTGTTGGCGTCGATTCTTTACCTGGAGGGTAGTGTCTGGATCACGCATACTACTAGCGAGTGATTCCGCGAGACTGATCTCGTCGTCCTCCTCTTGGTCCAGCATCAGTGAGAGATTGTCGTGTACGCGTCCGTTGGTGCTGCGCAGACAACGTCCACACAGATGACCCTGCCTGCAATTACAAACAAAGCGAACATCGTCGTTGTTCATTTCTCTTTTCGCTTCAGGAATATGTTATTATTTTAGGCAGCAATGCCAACCGTAATAAAAGTGCAATTGCAATGTACACCAAGTATCGATCGGCTCGAGGAGAATTTTTAGTTTTGAACTTGTCACGATTGACGATAATCACATCGCGTTTTGTTACATGCAGTTTGCGAGCGGTCTATTTAAAAGCTCGTTTTGTCATTCCTAAATGTACGCCCGAGATTTGCTCGATAAGGACACAAACTCCCTTGCTCGTATTGCAACTTAAAAAGGAGAAATATAAGCTCGACGCATTTATTTGAAATCAAACAATGAATCCGATATGCTGATTGGCTCGTTGAAAGCATCGATGTCATCATTCGAAATGCCGTAAAATTGCACATCCAAAGTGAACTCGAAATGGTTCGCGTTGGTTACCTTCAGAAACCAACTATAATCAATTGAGCTTAAAGAGCGATATTGTTTTTGTGAATTACATTTGGAAATAATTTTATGCGAATTCGCGCCAACTGGTCGTGGCACAGCCACCTTCCAAACAATTGTTAAATACATCATATATTTTACGTATCGTGTAAAAAATTAGATTCCATGTTATTATTATCGTCGTTTTTTTTAGTGAAACTGAAATTAATCGCTGCTTTCTAATTTCTTATAATGCATCTGTATAAACGGTTTTAATCGAGTGCAAAATAATTTAAAATCCACACGAGTAAATGAACTAGAACTTCGAATCGTTTAAGTATGTTTTAAAAACCAAAAACAAATTAATAGCAATGAAAACGATATATTTGCGGTGCAGAAAAAATTGTTCAAAAATCATGCTCTGTAACAACGAATCTCTTTTGGCCGCGAAATTTAACCCCTGGATGTAAAATTGAAATTGTTTTACAGGCACTACCAAAAATTAACATTAAATCGCGGTATTACACGACAAAAGTTACAATATCAGACACGCGTGCAAACAATGAAATATATACAAATTAACGTAGTACCAAGAAATATTCTTTTGTTCAAAACTTTGACTGCGTATGCAAAACTGAAATTCCGAGAAGGTGTAGCCATGTATATTACCAAGAAAATAATGCGGTGCTATTGCCTACATGGAAGTTGAAATGTTTCTACCTGATACGCGTCCTCCCAATTATAGTTTTCAAGACGTTGAACGTTTCTCGTTCTACGAGCATTGCATTCTCCAAAATGCGTATCATTTGTAACGAATCTTTATCCAAACTACATCACGCTACGATGCTTAAAATCTCCTCGCGCTCTATCAAAACTCGTATTACTTTACCGTTACTTTGATTCAAACGTCTAGCGCAGACAAAGCATTAAGTTGAAAAATCCATTGAATCCTCGCCACGATTGCATTTATCAAAATATTGAAATGCGTTTGTGATCGAACAGTATGGAAACATTTGATTTCGTTGGGGGACGCGACCGATTAGCTTCATAACAGCCGTAAACAGAAGTTTGAATTAAAGGAAACTATTAATCAAAACAAACTGTTGCATCCAGATAAAACGTCGGGTAGTGAGTAACGTCTAGGAAAATCAAGACAAACGTACCGGACTTCCTCGAGCGTGTTTATCTCATCCTGTAGGTTTTTCATATCTTGCGCCTTGGCTTTCCAATCGTTTAGCTGATCCTCTAGCTGCGTATTTTCTAGCAAAAGAGTGTCTCGTTGTTCCTCCAGTTCGGTAACCTTCTTCTGCTCGAGCGCACACTGGAAGCGCGATTCCTGGAGCTGCTGCTGCAGCTTCGTGACGTCCTCGGCATTCGCCATTGCATTGACGAGCTGTTGAATTGTGGCGTCATTCTCAGAACCCAGTTTCTTCGGTGATACAGCCATCTGTCAATAATATTAGCCAATAATCTTAGCTGCGATTCTGAACGCATATTAAATACGAAAAAAATTAACTTTTAAATAAACAGTTTTTTTGCATTTATTACGACACGATTCTTATATTATTTTATAAAACGCAAACTCAACGGTTCGTTATAATAAAGGCACACCAATACCAATTGCAGGCCCCAAAAGGTGATAACAACTTACAGATTGACAATGAAACCACAATAATTGCGTTCAACCTCGTTACAAAGTTTAGCGTTCGGATCTAAAAATTTAATTTAAATTGCTCGCGATATTTTTTTCGAATTGGTATCAGTGCACTTTTTTAAAATAAATCAATAAGATATTTTTAGAGGCTTTAAATCGTAACAAAGATGAAAATTAATTTTTTCATTCATTTTATTGCTGAATGTAATTGTTGAAATATAATGTTTGATCACTTGAAATAATAGTTATACGAGCAAAAACTTACATTGTGTGTGCTGCCATCTCGCGAGGGTGCAGTCCTTTTTGGTTCTGCTACGATTGACGACTGATCTTTTATTTGTTGCTTTCGAAGTAGACTTTCGTATTCGGCTTTTAGCTCGTCAAATTTTTTCTGTACCTCGTCAACGCGAGCTTCGAGGGTATCGATTGTTAAGCATTGGCTACCAAATAAGGTTACAAAGTTAGTACAATACCATTTACCTTTTCCTTTTAAACCGAACAAGTCTAAATTCATTTTTTACTCTTTCATTTTTTTTTTTTAAATAATGATTTTTTTTTTTATTAATCAAGCCGAAATTTTATTCATAATTTCATCATGAGCTTCCTTGTCAACATATTGTGTAACAAGACCGATCTATGATCTATGCAACTAATACGATTAATTCATTTACCTTTTTATTTGCTTTTTATCGTTTGTATTTTCGAGGGCGAGCCTTTGATTAGCTCTTTCAAGATCTTGAATGCTGACTTCCAATTGTTCGTAGATTTTAAGTCGCGAATCGTTGACTTCCCTTAAAGCTGCTGTTTGTTTTTTCATATACTGATAATAGAAATATAAAATGTTATTAATTCATCTTCCCCTAATCTTTAAATTTGTTCCCTAATCGTTACAGACATTAATTGATGTTTGCTTTTTAAAATGTTGAAATGCTTTTCCTAGAGTTTATTTCACGATAAGGCGTTTAATCACCTTCTCATTAAATCAGCACATGCAATTAAAGTAATGTAATATTTAAACTGTAATCTGTGAACAATCGAACCGTAATAAATCTATGTTAAAAATAATCTTTCGAATAAAGGTTGTTTAGAACAAAGATTCCACTTATTAGTGGCGTTCAATGGAATAAAATGATCGGTAATGTATTTTGCGGACGATAACGTCCGACAAAAAGTTGTCAATTGAGAATTGATGAATTTATCTCTCACCTCTATCTCTTGAGTCTGATCATCGATCGTGCACTGGTGTAACTTTATGCAATTCTCGAGTTCCTTATTGCGCTCCAGCAGCGTCTTACCGAGTTCTGCTGCCAACTGAAGATCTGCGAATAAAAAAAATGTTCGGAATTTATATTTTTCCATAGGCTTCGTTAAGAAGATAAATGCTACATCCATACGCAAGTCTATATTGCCTTTGAAAAAGGGTTACTAGACTGCACTTAAATCTACGTAAAGTACTAAACAGTGCTGCTATAAAACTGTCTTAAAGCATAAATAAAGCTTATTATTGAAATACATTTCAGCGTGTTAAATGCATTCTGAATTTCAATTTTTTTCAATTATTTTCGTTTGGAAGTTTAGGAGCTGTATAATTTACTGCAGTTGTAGTAAGATCAGCAAAAGAATTTTTTTCGAATAAAAAAATTTTACTTTGCATAATTCAATCGAATCACACCGATAGAAATTATTCGTCATTCGAGTCGAACATTGTGTTAAAGGTAATTAAAAGATCTGCTAGATTTCAAAGTGAAGCTTGATTAAAATTAACTGCGGCAGTAAATATAATAAACCGTTTTTACAGCTGTTACCAACGTACCCATTTTCTCGTATCAAAAATTTACCGCTTTATTTTAACAAGTTTTTTAAAGAAACTAATTAGACAATTGCCTTGTAATTTTAAGTACAATTTTCGATAGCAGCATGGTATAAAGTTGTGCTGCCAAGTGCAACAATAATTTGCGTTTTAATCGATCGATATCAATCATCAAATCAGGTTATCGGCTAAGAGAGCAAATTTGTTCCCTGTAAATCATTTGGGTAATTATAAGATCATTCACAGAGAATTGGAGTGCATGGATCGAGCGTCTGTTGCGAATTCGATGAAACAGTTACGTTAAAAACACTTTTCCAAGATCATTCGTTTCCATTTGTCCTATCAAAAGTTTTATGTACACGATCTGTCGTTTCAAAAGCTTTTTGTGTAAATTGCAGAAATAAAGTAGTTGAAAAGCTATTAGATTTTACTTATATTACAAGTTGCGTTTCGGTAAACAATTATGGGTTTGGCGTTCCAGTGAAAAATCCTTTCCGATTACGATCGAACGATAACGATCGCAAAAGTTGCTAATGAAATCTAAAAGTCAAACGTCCTCCATTCATTGGCCTGGAAAACGAGTCGGCTAATGTGTTAGCAGTTATCGGGGTCACTGACCCTCAGCATCTAGTTACCGGAAGCAGAGAAGAGATAGCAAAGCTTGGCGCCAGTCACTAAAAAGCCCCAACGAAGCCCGCACGAAGGAATCCGGCGGGCCCCACCATTGAGGCCCGTTTGCGCGTGCAGTCGATGCTCCACAAAGGCGAACACGTGCACAGTCACCGATCAAAGCGCCGACCGATTTTCCGTAAGTCCGAGGCTCGCCAGATGCATTTGATGCGCGAACGCCCGATGAAACGCGGGTCGAGCGCGGAGAGAGAGAGAGAGAGAGAGAGAGAGAGAGAGAAGAGAAGGAATGCTGAGATCGCGGCAACTTAGGTTAAGGACCTCGCGCGCGCGGTGAGACTACCACTATATACGTGACCAGCTGCTGCCGCGCCAATCTGGGCCTGAGACCGGCTTGGCTACCGTTCCTCCCTATCTCTCGCTAATTTTTCCTTTTCTCGCGATTCGTGCGGCGCCGTCTTCTGGAGATGGACTTCCTCGTGCGAGCGCCAAGGACTCTCTCAGTAGGTAAAGAATCCGGCCAAATTACGCAGATCTTAACGATCTTTCCTCCTAACAGTTTCATCACATGCTCGATGTTGCATCTTTCCATCTTTTCATCTTTTTTCTCTCTTATCTCTCCTCGCGAATGACTCTCTTCTGCAGTGCGGTAATAAACGTAATTCGCTGGTATCCTCGCTTTTACTATCTAATCGACTTATAACAGGGCCTGATTTACTACTTACGGAATGATAGGATTACTTTTTACGGAAGTAATTACTCTGTTATAATACAGGAATGCATATCTCCGCAACATCAATTTAGACAACATGACAGCGCTTCCACGTTAAAACCTTAATAAGATATCAACTTTTATATGTTATTTCGCAAGCCCCGATCCCAGATTTTAGCTAAGAAAGCTGTAATTTATTCATTTTTAACCTTAAAATCTTCTTAAAAATAGAAACGTAATTATTTATGGTCGTTGACTCGCTCCAGACCGCTCCTGGATCCCGTTAAGTACCCGTTCTAAAAATTGCAATCCCAATTGACGATCGTACCTTAACAAAAATCATCCTATAAAATCAATGCAATATTTATACACTAGTCTAGACAATACGCGAGTTTCTGATTATAAAATCTGTTTTTATTTTTAAATGTCTCGTTTTGTAAATTCGATTGGTAAATTTTACTTATTTCGTACCTTTACAATCCCCTGTTCTAACGTCAAGCATATTAGCGTTGCAATTAGCAACTACGACATAATACACTCTAACCAATGTGGGACGAAAAGATCACAGTTTTGACAAAGTATTGGTAACTGAAGTTGATACCGACGAGAGAGAATTATGACGGCCTAAATAATACAACCGAGAAAAACGCAATAAATACGATAAAAGTGGATCGATAAAACGTTATATAAAAGAATTTAAAAGGAAAAGCTTTGCACGGCACAAGAGAGGAGAAAAGAGAAGGATGCGAAGAAGATATTGTCGAGAACGGAATGAGAAATGAAAGGAGAGCGAATAAACACGGGATGATTAAGTGATAAAGGATTCGTAGAATTTGGAATAATGGCGAGGAAAGGACGAGTCGCGTATTAGAAGGAAAGAACTCTGCAGCTGTCAATGAAAATAATGAAAGGAAAAATAAATGCTTAAACTTATTATTTAAATAATAGCAATAATGATAATGCAAAGATTACAAGATATTTGAAATTATAATTTGTTCCGAAGAGTTTGTCGATCGGCATTATTAAACTTTTTTCTCTTTCATTTTACGAGCGCTTTCAAATGGAGCAAAGATTATAATCAAATCTCACGCGCAAAAGGAATCGCTCGGAGCCTCGCAACATCCTCTTTAGTGCGAGCAGAGATTTTTCTCTTTTGCCACAAATCGCAGCGATTTATTTTGAGATGTTGATTTGGTTACATTATTATTGCACAGCCAGCAGAGAATTGCGAAACGATCTTACGGGCGAATAAAATTAAAAAGCGCCCGGAAAAATGGAGAATAGAGTCAGCGTCCCACGTTTTTGACTCGATCACTCAATCGCTTCCCTTTCTCAGCTCGTTCGGCTCTGATCTTGCACTTGGCACGCATCGACAATTATGCGTGTAGCTTCTTCTTTATCGCGTTCAGTGTTTAAATATTCGCCTCTTATCGACTCTGCGATCGTAATTGCTGTAAAATAAACAGAGAATCGTAATTGTGTGTACGAGCGTACAATTACGTTTGCCTATGAAATCTTTACACTTCCTTTTTTCTGTGCCTGTCTTTAAGGAGAGAATTACAAACGTCATGGTTATTTTTATTTAACCGATTTTGAAATTGTTCGCTTATGTCTTGTGCGTTGCCTAATTCTTTTAAGCTTCATTTCTCAACTCGAAGTCACCGGTTGGACGAGAAGATACTCAAAATAGTAAAGTGTCGGCGAGTAACGACGAATACATTTGTCAGGAACTCGTGAATGCGCTCAAACGATCCGCAATTGATATTAAATATCTCGGCGAAACGGAGAGTGAGAATTACCCTGTGCAATTATAATTATATTTAATTGACGCGTTATAGGGAATAGGTAGGAAAAGTAAAATAAAAAGTCGAATGGGTCTTGCTCCAATTGCTGGTTATCTGCGAACTATCCCGGGTCTTCGTGTGCTTTCGTTATTGCGGGTGATACGTGCATTTGAGACTCGACGGCGACATTCGAGTTTGCCGACGAGCCGCGTGAATTTTTGGGGACTGCGGCAGCAGATAACCCGCCGGGAAAATAAGAGCGAGCGCTTATCAAACAGTTGAACCAACAACTTGCTTTTGCGCAGATGGCTTGCGACGATTGCGACGCGTTAAATCTGATACTCGGCCTCTGCTTTTGAAGGAGTAATCAAGCCGGTCGAAGATACCAACACCTCATTTTCAATTTAGACATTAGCATTCGCGTCCGATTCGTTTAGAAACCTGCCAAACAGCCTCAAACATTCCAACTGCAGAAATTATCTGTTTTCAATTTCGCACATTTGCACCGGCCGAAAGTCTTTTATTTTTTCATTCAACGCTGTAAATTTGTATTCTGTTCTCGCGCACGTTTCTTTGTCCGTTTTATAAGTCGCGGACACGAACATTTTTATTTATTGCTTCTTGTAGTAATTCAAGACTATTGGTATAGTAAAGTAAAACAATCTTCTTTCAAGCCGACGTATCGAATTATTGAAAATTGCTCGCAATTTTACGGACAATTTTACGTCCAATGATAAAAAGTAAATTAAACCTGAAAAAATCGTAGCTAGAAATTCATGTAACATTCGCATACGCTTGACATTAAAAGTATACGCGTGTGCGTGCTGATCAACGAGACGCGTGCACATTTATTTCTTAAGAGGCTGTTTAAGAATTAAAAAAATATTTAACACATTAGAGGATGTGAATGTCAGTGTGGATTTAATCCTTTAAAATTGTAAGGATGCGTTTTAAAGATCTTTAATATTATAATTAATCAATGCATTCCATTCGCTTTGTTTTAATAATCTAGTTTAATAAATTATGCGTATGTTGTAAGATTAATCGAGTCCTTTATAATTGATAAACTTTTCAGTACATTTCTTAACGTTACATTAAACACGCAAAGATTATTACAGTTAATTTTCTGGAATTCGCGATAATAAAATTACGTAAATTTGTAAAAATAAAATTGTGTGCGCGTTGGCGAACAATAATAAGTACAATGCAAATTCAGTTGGTCGTGTAATGTTTAGCGAGTAACGTTAATTATGTAATAAGAAGCGAAACCAATCTAAACGCGAGTCCCGTAAACGCCAAACCGGGCACGAATGCATTATTTTTTTATTTTCCCGTTTCGAGAAAACGAAATATTTATGGACAGCGGAGTAGTTTACGGCAAGATTGGCAGGCAATATTATCAGCAAAAACGTTATCGGCTCGACTTGCAGTGTCCGTCAGTAAGAGCGTAAACAAGCCCGAAGAAGCTCGACGAGCTATTGAACCGAAGAGCTTCGAGTACAAATCGAAGATTATCTCAGAGAATCCAACTAGATTATTCCAAAAGCTGGAGCGAGGAGATTAGAAAAGGAGTTTATCGCTAATTTGAAATGGCGAAGCGAAGGGTCTCGGTCGAGTTTCGTACCTTCGGGACCCCGGAGGCAGTCGAGTTCGATCGAGTAGTCCCAGCAGTCGAGGGAGCTGAGCTGCGTCGGAGGCTCCCAGACGAGATCCACACTCGCCTCGACGCTCATCTTCGCTTGTCTCGGGCTTAGTCTCAGGATCGAGCGGAGCTTAGCTTCCCAGCCGGGAGCTGCTCGCGAGGCAAACTCGGGGAAAAACTTCACTAGCACAGAACAACGAGTCCACTGGGCGTCGACGGCGGCGCTTCCATTCGAGGTTCGCGAAAAATCGAGTCGCGCGCGCTGGCTGTGATTGCGATTACGACCGTGAGCAGCTACGAGCCGATCCGGTGCATCTTTCTCGCGCGCGGTTACGTGCTCCTCGAGCGCAGCCTGAAGACTGAGGGTGGCCTGGCCTGGCGCATCGGATGCTCCTTCCCAGCTATGCGCTCTGGGCCGGTCTGCGTCTTGTCTTGCGAGTCCCAAATGGAACGGAGCGAGCGAGAGGGAGAGAGTGATTCTTCCAGTTGTGGGTCTCGCTCGGCGCTCGGGACACCCCCACCTCGCGCGCAATCCCCTCCCGACGTCGCCGTCGCCACCGCCGTCGCTGGCCTCGCATACCTGCTGCCGCCGTCGCACAGGTATGCGTTTGTTGGCTTTTACGCTTTTACGTGCTCTTACCTCCCACGCCCTTTACTTTACCACCTCCCCCACCTCCCTCCGCCCCTTTCGCCGCGAGCCCTCGCACTGCTACCTTTCGCCGGCCGCCCCGACGGCGCTTCCTCTTCGCGCCCTTTTCCCCTGGCTCCTGTCGAACGTCGAGGCGCACCCGTCGAGCGGTTCGCGGCCAACCTAACTAACGCCATCAAAAACTGCCTCTTCACCGCGAGATCTTGAAAACTAATCAATACCTTCATTTTAATTCGAAGCTCTTATCAAATTTAATCGTTTTCTTTACGCGCGGCGAAGCCAATTCGTAAACATTCCTCAAACGCGTCGGGGGCCACACGCGGATTTTCTACCGCGGAAAGATGGATTCTTAGATTCTCCGAAAGGCTAATTCCCGTGGTCGCTTGATACGCAGTAAAACACGTGTCCGGGGAGAAGGACGAGGACTTAATGAAACGTCTTTTCCGCGAATCTCATCTTGGATCTCCATCGATTAGCCGGGCCCGCCATCTTTTCCGTGAGCCGTCTTCCAGTGCCTCTCGAAAGTATTTAAATTTATCGCTCGACAAATTAGGGACGATGGTATCCCCGAATAAGCCGTAAATAAAATCCACGACGCGATGATAAAAGGCTGTCCGCGAGCTAAACGGAACTTAAACTCAATCTCCAGCAGCACTTATTCCGAGAAATTTAAGAAAATTTACTTTTTAATTTTACTCCCGAGCGAGTAAAAGTACATCGCGAATCGGGTTTCGTCAAGTATTCGCTTCTTTCGTTGCAGTCGGCGGGGGTCCAACCGCAGTTGCGAACTCGTCCAACCCCCGGGTCCAGGAGCAAGAAGCAACGAAAAAGGATTGGCCCAGGTCGGAGAAACGACGGCAACCGAGCGCGAGTCTCGCGGTCGCAGAGCTCCTAGAGGCAGGGGGTTCAACGAACTCGCGGACGGAAGTTACGCAAATGTCCACGAGTCGCGGACTCGCCCCTCGACGTTGTTGCGCGTCTGATCGCAGCCACCGGTGCATTGGAGTCACGCGTGTAGGCGTCGCTGAGAGCAAAGTCGTGGGCGACGCGTTTCTCTCTGCCGCCCATTGATAAGTGGGGCGCCCCCCTGGCCGCACTTATTTAATCCGAGATAATCTCGCTGCTCGCCAACGCCGCGGTCGCATTCCTCTCGCGGGCTGTTCACGAGCCGAGTCACTCCTACGAGGAACGAGGAGACGTCAACGGCGCGGCCCGTTTGTGCACTCGAACTCTTACGTCGATCTCGAAAGTGCTCCGACTGTTATTACGAGGAATAGCCGCGGATTGAGCGACGACGCGAGCGATTGCATCCCGATCGTTTCACACCGCGGAAAATCGCAGGAAAACCCGCGCGCAGCTCCCGGGGCTCCCAAAAACGCCCTTATTATGCCGAAGATTGCACCCTTCGCCCTTCCACTTTCCATCTTCTGAACACGCTCGTCTAGGCAACCAGTGTTGGTGAAAATCTCGGAGCCGCCTTCGACCCCGCGACACCCGAGCGGTCTTTAATCAAAAGCCATTGTTGCTGTTAATCGAATCGAGCATTAATATTTTTTCGGCCAGCGGAAAATGTTACGTAAACCCGTACATAAACAAAGCCCGTCGAGTCGCAGATCGAGGCGAGATAGGATCGGCCGAAGGTTTCGCGAATAAGGGGGATTGTTCGAGCGTCACTTTGATAAAGCTGGAGCGTTTCGAGGAGAGAAGGGAAGAAAGTAACAGCGATCGCAATTCGAGGGGGAGGTGCGATCGCGGACGCAACGAAAAATGCCCGAGTCTGTCTCTGGAACGGGATTACTTTCACTGCGGACGAGCTGGCGGCGTCGAAGCCATCGCGCGAGTCGAGATAAAAGTGCCCGCGAGACGCTGCGCTGCGACCGAAAAAGAAAAAAGAGAAGGGGGACGCCCAGCTGGAGCGTCCAACTGCTTCCAGCTGCAGTCGCGCGTCGCGGCAACGGCTCCGTTACGCGGACGCGCGTGATCTCGTTCCCACTGTCTCCGGCGCGCATCGGAGTAGCGTTATTGGGTGCACCGCTGCAGCGATGCAACGAGATGATTATCGCGACGCGCGCACGCACACGCGCCCCCGAGCGGGAAAATGGAAAAATTCGAGCGCCTCTTCCCAGGCACTCGCGAGTCCCCCCCGACGACGAATCCTATTAATCCAGCTTCAATGGTATTGTTGTGCTCGGGCGCACGGCTGCGTCTATAACTAACAATTAGTCCCTGGTATAATTAGCCGAGGCTCCTCGTAGCCGCTCGGGCGCAGTTGATGATATTCGCAGATGCGCCGGTACCGTTAAACGCTAATAGCGAACAAAATACCTTCGCTCTTTTTCCAATTCTCCTAATTGCCCGACGACTCTTTCCTAATGCGCGGATTCTGCCATTCATCGCGAATCGTGCGAACCTCGCGGAACAATTATGAATTATCTCCACTCGATTTGGCGCTCTCGCGTTCGCAGCTCTTGCTATAAATTAGCACCTGCATTAATCCAAACTCCATCTTTCGCCGGTGAAAATACGAAAATAATTGGCGACCAAACAGGGTTCGCCGTTAGCGAGCTCTTTTTTTACCCAACAATGGTCGCTGCGGGAATCATTTTGAATTATTAAAAAAGAGCGCGAGCATCCGTTATTATATCAGGGCGAACGATCGGATGGTAAGTTTCGCGCGCGAGACCTACATATCGGCTAACCTTGCTCGTCAATTATAAGTTTATTAGCGGTAAAGATCGAGGAGGCGCCATTTTTTTAGAAAGGCTGCAGCGACGGCGCAGCGAATCCCGACTAATGGCCGGATTAATTTTTTGCTCCTCTTTACGAGACGCAGAAGTTACAAGTTACATTGCAGCAAGGAAGCAAACACGGGCCGCAAATTGGTTCTCGCGCAAATGGCTGTTGGTTGGAACGGCAGGCGCCGCTACACCCACTTGCGGAGTCGGAGCCCAAAATTACGCACACGAGCAACAGGATGCGCGCGCTAAAGCAGCCGAGGGCCGTCGGTCCTCGTCACACGGAGTTGCGGACGCGAGGATCCGCGTTGCAATGGCAGCTCGCGCTGGTGCACCGGTGCATCGAGTGCCAGTTTGCCTCTGGAGAACCGCGATCGTAATTCTCGGAGGCGATACGCGACGCCAAGCGAAATCGTCGTCGAGCCCGGCAGCCTTCTCTCTCTCTCTCTCTCTCTCGCTCGAGAGCATCGCCGAGGAGATACCGCGAAAAGGTGCAGCCTCGCGGAGTTGCCGAGTGGCCTTCAACTTACGAGACGGGCGATCGATCAATCGCAGCGCTGTGTGTTGTGGCTTATCGATTTTTACGCCAGCGATACTTGGATCGATAGCCTCGAAAGACAATTTGCGCTTAAATCATAGCGCGCAAAGCCACCATCCGACGGCCTAATTAATTGCCCGTTTCACAAAGTGACCACTATTTGACAGCGTTTATCGTCCAATTAAAAAGCGTTTAACAACTTTTCCTTTATTTTCGCCGAGTTTATCGATCGATCGACGCGCTATTTCAACTCCGCCGCGAACAAACTAAAAATACCTTGTAGCGCGCAGTGCTGGTATTGACTGCAACAAGTGCACCTTTCGAACAATCGACCATAAATTGCTGCCCACGAACGCACAATGATTGCCACTATCGCGACATCTAATTTTTCGACGATTACGAGTCGCAGTGTTCGTTATTTCGAATTGCACAACTCATTCGAACTCGAATATCGTAAATTATTTCCATTGCTCAACTAATAACGTCGAAGCTTCGCTCCAACATCTCGGAACTAATTTGTTTAACATCCTTAGCCCTGCCTTACGAGCAACGACAATATTGCTTCTTTTAATAATTTCCTTCCCTTAATTCTTATTGCTGGGGATTATGTTCCGGTGCGAATGTTCAGCTCGTGCATTATCGGAAAATTAGCAAGCGCGTTATTACTTGAACGTATATTGTTAAACGTTTACAGCGGACAATCAGCAAACTCCTTAATTGAGTAATTACCTCTGCTAAGCTCAACTTGTCAATTTTCAACTAATCTCTTTCCTCCGAAAAGTGTTTTTTTATTCAAGACTCGGCGAGTACTGCAAATAGATTGAATAATTACACATATTAAAGTCGAGCGGAGAGACACTTTCTTTATCCCAATACAGTGTTGTCTCCGACATCAGCAGAACACGTAAGTTGGCGCGACCTTCGTTAAAATGACATTATTTTTCCGTTACAGAAAAGTTGCCGAGCGTTCGATGCGTTTCGGAAGAAAACATAACGATTGATAATTAAGATTAATGCATTTCTTACGATCTTTTACGCGTTCCGCTATTTAACTTAATCACATTCGGAGTTGATAAGTTGTTTTTATGGGTCGCTTTACGGGTTCGCGCTAATTCGCATTACCTTGGAAAATGATGTTTAACGATCAATTCATTCAACGAAGGATCGATAATTAAGTTTGTAGCTGTATGAAACTACTTTATCCTGCGAATTATACGTGTATACACATTTATAAGATTCGACGTTCGATAATTTCTTTAGCAATATCATAATATTGAACTCGCAAGACACGATTGACGAATCGTAAAAACCTCGACTGCGCTTCGTTTCTCTCTTTGTTTTGGCACTTTGAACGTCTATCGGTGACAAATAAAATCTAACGAGTTAAAGCTCTAACCAAAATTAATCGCTACACTCTCAGTCATTGGTACATTTTGCTAAACGCCCCTAGGTTTTCGTCGTTACGTTCAATTAAACGCGAACACTTGAAATGTCACACTGCGGAAATGTCTTTTTCCGCAGCTTTCTCGATTTTCTTTATATTTCCTCCGTAAAATCGGCCTTGGAATCTGCTCCTTTATTGCAGCCCCGGCAAGGAACAGCGGAATACAACCCCAAACAAGCGGCTGCGACACATTAGCTGCTAGACGAGAGCATTTCGCAAATTATGTTTATTTAAAGTATCGCCTCGACGCGAAGAGCAAATAAACGGCCTCGGCAAATAATTTCGCTATTTCTTTAGGAAGGACACGAATCGGTCGAGGCACTTTGCGATTTCGCGGGCTCAATTTTTAAAATAGGCACGGCCTCCTGTTCCATCAAAATGGTCATTCGTAAAGATACGCGAGCTCGTTGCGCGATTCGTCGTTAAAACGAGTTGCGAGAGCGAGTCCCCGAGTAACGCCGATGAGCTACGCTTCGGACGGATTTTACGGATTAGCGAGATTTCGCCAACGCCATTATGCGTGCGGCGCTCGTCTTCCTAGTAATTCAATAGCCTAATGGGCCTTAGGATTTGCCGGCAACAAAACTCTTTCGCAAAATCCCAAGTCCAATAGTAATTTTGCACGCGTATCGCTGAAATGGCCTTCTCCCGGTTGTTGCGCTTCGCCTCGATCGGCAAATTATCCTGTGTTTTCTCGTGCAATTTCGTCCTTAGCGTCTCCTGCAAATTGCGCGCCATTAATAAATCTTTTAATTTAACAAGGCGACTCTGATCGTATACGTAAGCAGATACCTTTTTAAATGGTATCGTAAATTTTACGTGCCTTTGGCCAAGTTGCTGAAAACCAAGAAATCGGTCCCTCCGCTCATTGGTGGTTGTGGTACGCGGAGGTACGAAAGATCGGCATTACCACCACCCGAACTCGTCCCCGTTGGCTCGGAACCTAAACGAAAACCAACGAGCCCAAACTGTGCCAAAGTCCGGCGATTATTGTGTTTTCCCAGAGGTGAAATGTAGCGTAAGCCTCCGGCGTCGAGTTAATCTCTCCAGGCTTCAAGAATTTCACCGCCCCCGACTCGAGGCCACGTGTGTGTCCGCCCGGCTAATTCGGCCAATATTTGGTCCACGTGCTGGTTATCCGAGGCTGGACAGCCCACAAGCGCGTCGGCCACGACGTGGAACAAGAAAGCAATCCTCTTGCATGGACGGCGGGAGGCTCAAACGAGGGTCACACGTGGGTCACGAGGTGAAGTACTGGCCCCGGGGAAAATCTGCCCTTTCCTCCTCCGCTCAGCGGCGACTTCAACTCTGCCTGTGCTTGTGCCTGATTGACAGCCGATCCGAGACTCTCCGTTAGTCTTGTGATAATATTCGAGTCGGTTGCGAGAAAACAAACGCGCCGGTAGGCTTTAAGTGAAAACTGCGAGAGTAACGGCGACGCGCCTAAGATGGCTGATCCAGTCCCCTCGCGAACAATTGATGGAAATGTTTCGGATGCCCCGTTTCGTTGCGAAATCGGCGGCGAATAACTGACGGACATTCTGAAACTCTAATGGTTCTGAATGGAAGGTACCGTTGAGTACCTCCCGAATCGCAATCGAAACTTTGCTTTTGATTCTCTTATTGATTTAAAAAAATTTTTTTTTCTACTATCGATACGCTCGTCTCGATTCGTAATTTTTTAACTGCATTCTCCGTACGCGTATTTAAAAATGTGCAGGATATATTAAAAGCAACGAGAAACTCATTTTTCGCCAATATCGTGAGTAAATAACCTCGAGTGCAGCTTTTAAAAGCGGCTTTTTGCTTCGTTTTCGTTGCGCACACGTTCCACGTAATCAATTGGCTTGGCTTCTCGGACGATTGAATTAGAGGAAGAATTAATAAAGGATAATTTGCGAGATTCAATTTATGTCTCTCGTATAAATGAAATGCGCGAAAAACGAAGATTTATCGGGGAACGAGGCCGGAGTTTCGGAGATTTCTCCGCGTTATTTTATTTTTGCGAAAAGTGAGGACGTCATAAACATGTTTTCGCGCAAACCAAGGATACGGACAAATACCGAGGAAGATTCTCATTCTTCGATATTAAAATACTCGTCTGCTGCACGTGAAAGTCGAGGGAGAGACAGAAAGAGAGAGCCGGGGAAGCGCCGCCTCCGCTGCCTCTATCGCGCAAATGTGTAATAAAAGAATACAGTAAAAAGGAAAAGGCTGCTCGCCGATAAATCCGCGGGCCCGCGTCGGTGAAATCGTCCATCGTTAACTGGGAAACCGCAGGGGCCCGCGACTCTCGATTTCCACGCACTCTCTCGCTCTCGCTCCGGAAGTCGCGACTGCTTCGCGAACTGTCGCGAGACCTAATTGAGCTGTCACAGCCAGGAGGAAGAGACTCGTCGGCTGACGCGCACCAAACTTCTAAAGCTCGAGCGTTGCGAAGCACTTTTTGCAATTTCCCATAGGCGCCGACGAGTTTCCACCGCCCCCCCCCTTGTTGCGAATTCGCTGTTCGCACGAAACACTTTTGCGCGAAACCCTGAGATACGAGGAATGCAGGACCCGGCGGGATGCGCTCGCCTCTCGCTAGCGCGCGGATACACATTTTACGAAACGCTGTTAAACATTCCGGATGACGCGCGCCGATGGCCAACTAGAAATCCGTGACTCGGGAGCGAAAGACCGGGCATTTTGTCTTATTGCCGGATAATTAATTCTGTTTATTGTCGCCTGCGTTGACGCCACGCATACCAATTAAAAACTGTTCTTTTATTGGCTCAAGGACTTTACCAGTTTCTTTCTTTTCGGGCTTTTCTCGAATTCTAGTTTAGCTCGAAAAGACTCCGGCCGACCGTCTAAGTTCTTTGAAATGTAAAGGCTTGAGTTCACAGTTATCGAGCGGACGGATTAACTTTCAAACGTTTGAGGAACAGTTTATAAACGTTTTCGTTGTACAATTCTCTTACGCCGATACTCCATTAACAGTAGACCAATGGTTATTTCACAGTCTTGCCCGCACCAACTGTCTCGTCGCGTAAAGAATAATTTTGCGAGTTTTTCAAAAAACTCCGGCTCTTCTTTTAAAATTCAATTAATGCCCTCCTCTTTTTGGAATTTCGTTATATTTCTTGCAATTTGGGTGCCGCCGAATCTATGAGTTTAATGCCTCTGAAATTTATTTGTGTTTCTGCTTTCTCGTCTCTCCCTTTATTAGTTTCTTTGTAACACTTGTCACACCTTGAATCAATACTTTCCCTCTGCATTTCCACATTTCACTCATTGTTTTTTCTTCTCTAGGATTTTTTCCCATTTAATATCTTACACTTCCATTAACTCTTGTATTACTTGTCACGCTTTTTTTTTTTTTTTTTACTTATTTTCCTATATTTCTTCCGCGGTGCTTGTCATATCTTAATTTCTTTTCATTTTAAATATCCGTAAACATGTCTGCTCGTTTTCTTACAATATATTTCTTTCGAGTATTTTCTGTCACTTTCTCGATTTTGGATATTTTTATTGCAAAATTCTACACCTCGCTACACTTTTTCCCTGTTTTTCGAGCTGCCGTTCTATCGCGACTTTTTTAATCTTCTTTTGTATTTCAATCCATATGCTGTTTTAGCTAGTTTTTTCATTTTTCTCCGTCCGCGTTATCTAATCGTTTTCTGCCCTTCGTCGTTCCTCTCTCGCTTTCTTTGCTCGAATAAATCTATTTCAATTGGTCGGTTGTTTCAATTCTTGCAGTTGTACGTGAATTCACCGTCCTTTCATACTTTCTTCCCCGTTCAAAATGAAAAATCCTCTGTCTTCTATCTTTTTTATTTCCTTGCAGATTCGGTATATGAGTTTACCCGTCCTCCTTCTGGCCTTGCATTCGTATCAAAGGTTTTTTGCGACATCAAAAATTTTCAAAATTATTAAATTAATAATATATAAAGTATTCGCATCGCGAGAAAAGCTACGCTTAATTGACTTCATTCACTTGCAAGCGCAGACTTTAGCGCTGAAAAACTTTAAATTATCCGATACGTTGAAGATAAAGCTGTAATTAAATAAAAATTATCGGAGTAGAAAAATCCGAGAGATCCATTAAAATTTAATTAAATGCCTCCATAGTACTGGTACTACGTAGTTAAAAAGTTTAACTCGTAATCTCAATTTGTATTATTGTTTTATCGACATTGTAATTTTTATCCACACACGGATTTTTTTTATCGAATCTGAAGAACCGAGAAATGATCTTCAAAAGGTAAGAAATCGAAACAAAAGGCACGAATGCTTTAATCCGTAGCAAAAGAGGTTTTGAGAAAGGGACATTTGAGAGATTATACAGGGTATTTATAATGAAAATGCGTAGGTCCTTGAAAAAATTCGTATTTTTGTCATCTTGGATCCTTTTAATAATGTATAACTGGTGAGTACAGAAGTAATAAGTTCGGAGCAAGTTAATTGGCCTTTAAAGCTTCTGACGAATGTGAAATAAATGAGCGATGCTGGAGCGACGTTTTGTCAATCAATTCCGTTTCAAATTATCAATAGCAGCAAATGCAACCGTTAAATTAACAAATACAATTTTCGCACCTAGCATTCTTGTTTGTAGTTATTGGAAGTTGAACTACCATCATAATTTCTAACTAAAAAACGGAGGAATTATTTTTGTGATTTTCATTCTAAAATAAAAATTCGACCGTTGGTTTTATCGCGTTATTGGTTCCGTAATAATACTTGGCAATATAACGCGCCTCATTCGGAAAAACATTAAAAATGCCCAGATATTAGTTATAAGATTAGAACAATTTCCTTCACAATGTTGTAATTTCTCTCTAAAGCTACTGAAATAACTCGAAGTCTTTTAAACGAATTTAAGATAACATTTATAAATATCCCACGGTGTTTTGTTTTATACTAAATACTTCTAAAAAGGTAATTAAGTTTTTTATCTATGGAAAATTATGTTGAATGACCAGCGTTTCAAAGAACCAAACACGTGTGTGTTACATTAGTCGTTTATCCTTTTAAATATGTATAAAATATTATTTAATAATTATTGGAATACAGTAATTTTCAGCCACAAACTGAACGCCGCAAAATAGCGCAATGACAATCCGACGAAAGCACGCATCCATATAAATCACCAAACTAATCTGATCGCCAATATTATTGTCAATAAGTATATATAAAAAAATGTTTCTATACACTCGGTGTCAGTGTGAATTCGTGCACGACAGGGACTGAGTCGGAATCTTTCAAAGCCGATCAGCTCGAACTCGCTGGGACACACGGCTGATATCGGCCTGCCGATGTAAAAAATAAGGTGCGTTTATCGAACCGACGCCTACGATCATAATCAGCGGAAGAAGAAATTGTGCGTCCAAGCGTGACGAGAGACACGAGAACGAGACTTAATTGGGCCTCTCGGCTGAGTCCCGCGGATTCGAGCCATCGCTGGATGCTAACGCACCACTCCCGCTCTCGCGCAGTTCACAACGACCAATACGTTCATAGTCGGAGCATATGAGCGTGTGCTCCAGAGTACCGCTCGAGGGGGGGGGAGAGAAAAATGGTTCGCTCGACGTTCACGTTCCTCAACTCGAATCGACGCTCCTTTGTAATAATAATTAAATAAAGCCGGAACGTGTCATTCGGATGAGAACGCGAATGATTTTTGCAATAAAATTGACTTGGAGACTCGCGTACAGCTTCCATGTCCTGCTCACGATAAACTAATTGTTTCTCGTTGCGCTCGTTTCTTAGATTTTCTAATCTTTTTCCGCCTATCGATTCAAACGCCCCTCCCGTAGAATTTTAATTATAAATGTTTTGCTTTAAAAATTGCGTACCTAGAGATGAATAAATATAGATAAATACAGGTTTTAGACGTGTCACGCCGAATCGTTTAATGATTAATTGAACGGTTGATTTAATTAAGCCGAGTGACCGGACCGCTTGGCGGCTGACGTCGATGAATTACGCGAAAACTGATGTGCCCCTTTCCAATTACGTGACAGAGTTGCGAGGCAGCACTGCTACCAACGCACTACATCCAAAAGACAGGTGTTTAAACAGGGTAAATTTATGCGGAAGATGCGAGTCGTGCCTCTAGATTCGGGGGCGGAAACTCTCCAAGACCATTGGGGGAGGGGGAGAAAGAAAAGCAGAGGATGCACGAAAGGAGAGCACGTGACATTTGAGCGCAAGTCCCCGTTTGCAGGCGGCTTTTATCGACCGATGCTTATCGGCGCCAGCATTAGCGCGTCGCACCGTTTTTACTGCTTGTTTACTCTTGCCGTTGGCAGCATTGTTATTGCAAGACCTTAACAGGCAAATTAAGCGTTCAACTTGGCGCTCGGGCTGTTACAAGGCGCGTAATTCTCTTAATGCGCTCCGCCGAGACGTTTAGTGCTGCTCTTTAGTCGTCGATCGGCTGCCCGAAAATGCACGCCTGTTGTCGCCTGTGGGCTTTCCATTCGCACCAACTCGTTTCGGCTCGCTTAATTTATGCGATCGAGGAAACAGATTATTCATAACGCCTCGCTCGAACCCGATGGATTTCTTCGGCGGCTACGAAAGCCGATCTCGGACGTATTGAAAATCCCGCCAATCGTTCGTTACGTCACCCACTAGGAAATGAAAGCCGCTGATTTGTAAAAGTAACGTATTGATACATCGTACGCTCGGGGGACGTATTTGACTAATTAGGTTTCTGATTTTAATTAATTCACGCGCGCGCGCGCGCGCGCACACGCGGCCGTCGATATTAATCCAAGTGAAACACCTCGCCGCTCCGAGTTTTCATCGCGAGTCCGAGCGACTGCCACTAATGCAACACTCCACATTGTTTGCTTTATTTTCATAAAACTTTCGAAAACATCGTCGCTCGTGCGCTGACATAATCGCTTTTTTCATTCCCAGGCGTGCGAATTTTTCGCAGACTTTTGTCTCGCTAATTTGATAAAGCCGAGGAGATGTTGCGCGTTAAATCTCAACCGACGCACTGCTTTTCCGTAAGACCGTTTGATTGAAGAAGATTCGCGTTCGTGCCTTTGCACTATTCGATTCGGCGAACCGTAGCGAAAAGGTGGCTAAATCAAAGCTACGTTTTGTCCTACCAGGGGTAGACACTATTGTCGAGAAGCGGAGAGTAAAAACGAGTGATCTCCATTAGCCTGGCGAACGGAGCCAAGGACGAGGACGCGACACCCCGACAATAAGCTCTCCATCTGTTTTTATCGCTATTTATCCGTAATACGAAAACACATTGGGAGCTCGAATTTGCATTTATTTTTGGGTCAAAAAGAATGTTCGACGCGAACCTCGTGCACGGCTTGCAAACTGCGTCTTTAAATTATAGGGTCAATTTACGGAGGCAAACTGTTGGCCACGTTATATGGAATTTTACGGTATTACAGTTGTTCCTTTTTGCAGTAGCGACGTTACGTTTAAAATTGTTAAACATTCGTTTAATATTTACATCGGTCACGCTTTGCTGCTTTCAAGACAACGTACAGTATTTTTAATTAATTTCACGTTGCTTTCCTGTTTTAACGTATAATTTCTTCGTTTTCTATCCAATTATTTCGTTAGTCTTTAAAGCCAGTTTTCCAGTTTCACACTCGAAGACCAAGGCGGGTCAAAATAATGACTTCGCGTCTCCGTCTATTTTAATTTCATCTTAATCTTTAAAGTATCACTCGAGGGAAAAGTTTATTTCCGAATACACGTTAAATACCGATTGATATGATAAGATTTTCAAAATAAACGCAAACGTCATTTCGATTCTGTAACTCGAAGAAATGTGAAGAAATGTTGAGGATATACTTTATTTAATTACTTCCCAAGGTGAAAACGAATCCTATGCTAATAAGCCGAACTGATAAGTCGGACTATTTTAGTTTTCAGTACAAGCTGTTACAAGATATGCTTATCTGTTTTCAGTTTAAGAACCAGATAAAAAGCTATTAATTGCAATAAGTTGGCAATTAATCGTTTGCTCTTGTGTGCGATTGAGGTCTGTTTAATTAACCAGATGTTACCATTAGCAGTGACGGCCAGGTAATCTTTTGTTATGTTTCTATTAAAAGTTCAATTAATACAGAGCCATTGGGTTGCTTATGGCACAGTCAAATCAAGCACGTCGCGAATCTTCGAAGTGTTTATCGGTGACATTACCGTACAAAAAATATTTTAAATCTTCCAAGTTGTTAAAGAGGTGTTCATCTGATAAGGCTGATTCGCGCGTTTTGCAATTTCCAAGCGAAAAATGTTACGATTACGCAAAATGCAAAGTAATGATAAAAAATTCATGGCTGAGAAGAATTATTATCGTTTCAGCTTATTATTACGAAGCATGCATTTCCGTCTTCCCTTTATTAGAATTCTTCTCGGTATCATGGTTTATTTGCCAGATTGAAATTCAGCGATGAAAAAAGATGGGCCATCATCAGCAGTAGCTAATACTTTTAAACCGCACAGTTTTAACAGTAAAAATGTGGATTCGTTATTTAATAAAATGCATATTTAAGACGGTAAAAAGCTATATTACGTACGAAAATTCAATCGCCAGTTATATGAAGCGAGGAACTTAATGCCGTGTGAAGTTCAATTAGGCCTTTGTATCTAAGTAGACGTGCACAAGTACGGGATTATTGTTATACAAGTACTGCTGGAGTCGTAATTAAGTCCCGGAGAGATAGTTTATCTTCTTCTCCCATAAGTCGAGGCGAGGCTTTTCATTCTTTTTTATCGAGAAGATTCGCGAGTCGCGACGAACTCGTGTCGTCTTCTTCAGCGCTCGAGTAACGGTCAAATCGACGCGATCCTCTCGCATCAGTTTCGCGTCCTATAGAAGGCCGCGAAAGAGGGCAGAGTTCAAGTTTGCATTGCAACTACGGCAAATCGTCAAATTCAAAAGCCCGCGACGCTCAAAGCGTCCGCACGCGCAGAATCGTTAAAAATCAAAGAAACGCACCGAGCAAATTTCCAAGGCGAATGTGGAGCTTCTCCGAAATAAAACTTATTTCCAAGGTGGAGTGACGAAAGAGACCGAGCGCGCGTTAGCGAGGCGAAAAAACGACGATTAGAGATGTAACGAAGTTGCACCAACGAGTGCACCGAAAGCTTTCGTTCGGCGAGACGAGTCACCTGACGGAGCGCGACAATGCACTTTGTTAACGACGAGTGTCGATTACGCGTCCGTTTAGCGAAAGCTCGAGTATCCGCCGAAACCCGTCAGAAGCGCCCGGAGGAGCGGGAAAGACGATCGAAGCCCCGCCGAGGCGTGTGACGTTACAAGCGCCGACAAACTGGCGAATATTGCCTCTCCGCCTGTGGTCTGCTGGAGTCGCTGCCGAAGCCTAAAATGTCAATGGAACAGACCCCGCGGAGGATGAGCAGAGCCGGACATTTTAAGGAAAGCGAGGAGTCACTTGTTGCTGCTGCTAGTGTATTTGAATTGCCTCGGCGTCATCCTCCTGCAGTCGAGTTTTCTCCGACGCCCCGTCGAGGCTCAGACTCTTTACTTTCCTTTTGGCGCGCGAAAACAGATAAGATTGCGCGAAATTGAGCGGGAAGCCCCTCGGAGGAGCGAAACGCGATGAAATATTTTCTATCTGCACTATTAATCCGATATTTTCATTTCACGACTCTGACACTCCCGCGAACAACCTCGCCTATCTTCTCTCTCGCTCCCCCCCCCGAACCGTTATCGCTTTATCCAACATTTTTCTCCTCCCTTTTGACCTGAATCGATTACAAATAGCTACGGTGGCTCAGGGCTTTTTAATTTCGAGCAATGGTAGCTTTCCAAGTTCTATCATTCGCTCCCAGCCGCCCAATTAACCCCGTACTGTCGGCCAATATTTCTTTATCGCGAATCGCCTATTTAACGGACGTCGCGGTATTTGAAAGCGCAATTCGTTTAAAGATGACAAATGAGTTACCCAATCAAATACAAATTCAGTACAGTTTTCCGCGGATTAATTTATTGGAGAAACTAACGCTAAAGCGACGCCAACTAATTTCGTAGCTTTTACTTCTTCCATAGTCCATAGAGCGTCTGTCAATTGCTCGACTCGCTCATATTTAACATATAATGAATAAAACCAACGTTCTATCCGAAGATGCGTTTATTTTTCTAATAAAAACAAGAGGATACGCGCAGATAACAATGATCTTGTCTTGTCGAATTATCTAACGAGTAAAGAGGGTTGTTTCGCACTTGCAAGGCCTTTGGGGGGGGGGGGGAATGCTTTTGAAGCCGTGCTTTCCTGATTAAAACGAAAGCGTGAAAAAATGTTTTACTCCGTAAGCCAAGACAGCACCGAACGAATGTTCGCGCGGTATTCCGTAGTAATAATTTTAAACGAGGTAAGAGAAGAATATTTAATGATTCGAGCGGAAATGCTTGATTGCACCTAAAATAAAGTCAGTGTGTCGACTCGGCAATTTTCAGGCAACGCGTCGGACAACTGGACTCGTGCACTCCACTTATTATCGTAAATATTCTGAAAAATTTAATGCACTCGTGCGATAAACAATGAAAGCGCTCCAACATTTTCGTGCGCTTAGAGAAAATGAGATTTTCAGACACTAATGAGATAATTGGCGAGGCTTTTAACGAGAGCTTTAGTTTCCTCAACCGCTGCTGGACTTTTACCAAGTTGCACGCTCGACCCGACACTACTAACGAACCTTCAACAATGAGTGGACAGTAATTTTTATCCGCATTTCATTCCCATCCAGAGTAAAGCAGTATATCTTTTGACTCGCCTATAAAATTTGGCCATTGCAACAGCAGTTACTTTTTAACGATAAACCTGGTGCACCTGCAAAACGCAGAGCGTTGACATAAAATTTGTAAACCAATCATTGCAATCGGCAATGACGAGCAAGAATGCGGGACATCCGAACCACGAACTCGTAAACTTGAACTCTCGAAAGTGTATCGCGTGTAGGCAATACCGTTTGAACAACTGAAAATTATCGCGTTGGTTAAGCCTTTTAGCGCGACATTAATTTCTCCTTGAACTCGTCTGCGAACGCGATCCGACTATTCGTCGCTTTAAATTGAGCTTTGAAGAAATACCCGTTTTAATAGACAAAAGGGAGGAAGAAAATTAAAGGGCAAAAGGAAGGAGCTTTAGCACAACGTATGATAAATAAACAAAAAACGCGCGCGCTATCTACAAATGCAATGTCACGGAGTTCAATTGAATTAAGCGGGAGAATATTATGGAAGACGATAAGTAAGATATGAGATTCACCGGAGCAGAGAGAGAGAAGCAGCAGAATGGAGGAGAGGCATCGCAGCGAGAAAGGAAAATATTCGAATAGGCATAAAATGTAAGTTAGACGTAAGAAATAAACGGAAATGTAAATAACATTGTATTGTTTGCGTGTGCATAATGTATGTAAACCACGACATTAAATTTAAATAGCACGACAATCGATAAATTATAAATAAAAGAACGAGAATAAAAGATTCTTGCGAGCTTCTCACCTCGGAGATTAATGCTAAAGCAAAAAGAGCTGCGAAACTTCCTCAAGAGGTAAATAAACACAGGTACTTAAGTAAAGGTTGTCTCGAGGAATTGCGAAATTCTTATTACGAGTTATAAATTAAGTTACTATAAAATTGCAGAAAACAATAAGTATTGATATATTGAAAATTGTGCACGTTTTAATTGCAATTTACGACACGTGTTTATTGTAAAGAAAATTCGACGTCGAAAACATTCACATCCGTGTAATGTAACTTTAATTTTCAACAACGCTGGAGGTAATTATTACGATTAAAAGTACGAACGCTTATCAAATTTATACGGCAAAGTAGCAAAATCAGGTGCAATATTTTTTGAGAACGAAATTTACGGCATTGAATATAGTTGGATTGTAAATAGTCTAGTTTGTAATTATGGGCTTTCTAATTGTTTATAGCGTGTGCGAAATTATTTGGTCAGTCTAAAAAGTCACGTTGCGTTCAAATGGCAGAAAACAGTTGGAAAATAATCTCGATTTAGTCGAAAGGTGAAAGAGCGCGCGCTGACATATTTTCCGTAATAAAATGGAAAGATTAGAGTGAAGTAGATTCGTTGCTTCGAAGCTTCGACTCGAATCGCTAGTCTCGGTGATCGCGAGTCAGTCAATTGCCTGTCGGAGCAGAGACCAAATAATCGAAAATAATCGAAAATAATCGAAAATAATCGAATCGACTACTCCCGAGCTCTTGGCCACAATCCCGTAAACGTTACTCGCTTCTCCGCGAGAGGTGCAAACAAAACGGACATAAACGCGCATAAGGTGATTCCTCGGGCCCGATCAATTACCCAAGCACAGTCGGTAGCCCTGGATCATCGCGCCAAGCCCCCGAGTCGCCGCTGCACGTGCACGGGCTGCCAATACCAACACCAGGACACACGATCCTCGTCGCGAATCATAATTAACGATCGCGTGCTTTGGTATTCGTCTCGGCTGCGCGCCTCTGGGAAAACGGGATCTCTGCGGTCGGTCTCGCAGTCGGTGGTGGCGCGTTCGCTCCTAAAACTCCGCTTCGGAAAAATCAAAATTACTCCTCTGCTCTGGCGCTGGCTTCGTTGCTGTCCGCCAGCAGGCAACGCAAGCAGGACGACGGCGCGCCGTCCGGGTGCCGAGTATAATAGCGAGCCCAGTTTTGGGCGGAGGAAAACTAATTGCGATTGTGCGTGATTATGACGAGCTTCGTTCTAGCGGAGACGAAGAAATCAATTTAGCTCCGTGAGTAATCATACCGAAAACAGATTGGCATCGCTACTGCCCGGAGATCATCGATGATGGTTTTGGGCCGCCGAGCCCTCGCTAACTGCACACAGCCGTTATAATTCGTCTGCGTTCGAATGAAAAGGCACACAAGCCGATCTCTGTGTGTGTGTGTGTGTCTTTTTTGTTTTTTCGACCGTTACGACGACAGCCGATTCGAACGAACTCGCAGCCTCTCTTCCGGGCTATCGGCGCTGGTGCTGCTCACCTCCGCAGTCACGACCGAGATAACACACTTCAATCGCGTTTAATCCCGCTCGTTCTTCCCCCCCCCCCCGTCAAGTTTCCCGACTCGCGCCTCGGACTGATTTCGAGAGCTCACGACCTTGGCTGGCATTCGTCGAGCAGTTGCAAACGTATCGACAAACCTCAACGCGCCTCTCGAGTTTTTCAAATCATTGCTGGTTCACGGTCTCGACTCGTGGTTCCGAGCTCGGCGATCGACCCAGAGTCGATTATTTCCACTCTATCGGCGAGCGACTATTGGAAGAATACGCGCAGAGGCTAATTGCTCGACGTTCTGCCAGCTGGTGCTGGACCAGATGGCGACGACCAGACGCAACTGTGCCAATTGCGTCGAAGAGACGCGAAATCGTTGAAAATGAGATCCAGCTGCTATTTTGGAATACGCGGAGCGCGATAAATGCGAGTAAGGCGATATAACACCGGTGTGACACACTTTTGTCGGCAAAATGAATTTAAGCGGCTCGATTCCCCCGCACTCGAGTCGACGCAACGGATATTAGTGCTGGAAACGTTTTTATAATCTTAGGCGTCGCTCGTAGCTATCGAGCGGCGCTGCAGGTCACGTGCCATTTTCGAGGGTTCGATCCGTCGCGGCAACGACGAGAGATCGACGATGCGCGTCGTCGCAGTCTTCCTCGTTTGCGATCGATAAGCCGCTTTCCAAGAAATAATCGCGCCGATTAGAAGCGAGAACTGTTCGCGTTTGTCCCGATCTTATCGAGCCGCACAGACACGCGCGCGCGCGACGAAATTCAGTGAGTAAATAACAATGGCACCGGACGCATAATTACGTTTGTAAATAGCATAATTAAAGGCTCGAGCGATCAGCGAAAATAATTAATTCGTGTCACTGAATAATATCAATACGATCCCCCTTACAAGCTGTAAACGTCAGCTGAATATTCATTGCAGATATTACAGAGGCGGTAAGGCGATATAAATTTGGTCCCAGCAATGGTCTGGTCTGTCCAATTTAAAATGCTAATGGCGCGCGAACGAAAATAATTACACGCGGAAAAAAGGTTAACGAGTTATAATCGTTATGTTCTAGGCAAAGTTAATACAGCGCAATCAAAAAAGGCACGAGAGACGCGTAATAAACGCAAGCGAAATATGCGCAGGGGCCACTTTAAAATGAGTTGCCGCTATTTTTATGCGCATTCCGAAATTACAATTCCTCGTTTCTTCTAAAGTTAAAATTTTGAAAAATCAGTCCTCCTTATTTACCGCGTAATCGTATACGTATCTTCTTTATAGTGTGTTATCATTGTGTGCAAAGCTTTAAGGACCGCTGTAACTTTAAACTAGACAAGCAAGAGTCAGACTGCTCAGGTGCTGATCGAGTCAAAAGCACCGAAAATTATTAAATCGAACGTCGCGAAAACGTCAAATTCTTATTACTTATCGATTTCTTCTGTTACGCCAACCGTTTGTTATTATAATTTATGTCCACGATAATAAAATGCTCGAAATAAATTTAATTCAATTAATTTTATTCCAGCCACATCTAACATCTAAACATTCGTACATGCCTGGACTCGAATTCAATTTAACTCTTCAGAAATTAATTGCGTTCGACTTTTTATCTGTTTTAACGCATTTTCCAAACGGATAACGGCGATACATTCGGAAGTAAGTGAAGTAACGGGTTACTCGAGCACTTGGCTAAAATCCTTTTAACGGAAAAATATGCAATGTTTCGTGGGCCCGCGCCTGTGTGAGTGTGTGTCGCAGTCACGTTCAAAAGTTCTGTAAATCGTTGGTTCTAACAAGTTTCTTTATTATTAAGAATCGCAACTCTTAATATTAGAAAAAACAACAACGAATTATGCTTTTGTTATTTTCAAAAAGGATATTTTACGCTCGAGTTTTTTAATGCGTTATACGCGATGATTGATTTTCATCAATTTTTCTCTTTATAATGCACAAATTCTGTTCCGGACCATCATCTTTAATTTTAATAAATTAAAGATTCTCTTTTAAGCGAATCGACGAAATTTTGAAAAGCAACAAAGATAATTGTGTAATTATATTGGAGAATACGCGTCTATCATTACTCCAACTGCACATTTTTACACATTTGAAAAGTGAAGAAAACGTTTTATAAAATTAATGCCCAATATATATTTTAAGCTGCGTTTTACGTCTTATTTAATAGACATTGTCTTTCGAGGGGAGAAAGCGTCGTATTTGCATACCTCAACTTTATTGAATATTTTTCGCATTCGTAAAGAAATATATATTCTTTTTAAACGAATAAATTTTGAATCATCCATTATGTCAATATGCTACGTAATTAACATCGCGGCTGGGCGCAAAATTTTTGGAAACTAATTATTCGGTACGATACCAATACCTAATAATTTGCAATGCGTATGCATTTTGTATTATTACGAGACAAAAACAAGAAATGCATTTTTCGTTTCGGTGTCATAGAAGTTCGATTTGCAAGTCTTTCGGGCAAAATCTCATTCGCGTCAGAATCGCTAATCCCAGAGACTAAGCAAAGCTGAAGCTCCAAAAGAGCATTTTGAAATTTTTTAAATTAAAAATGCAATATTTCTTGCTTCCGGACAGACGCTACTTGTGCGTGTGTGGAAATACACAGAGATATTTAAAGATTTCCAAGTCGCTGAGCCAAACGGAAAACACACGTCAAGATATTCGCGTTGCACTCGACGCGGAAAAAGGAAAAAAGGAATAATAATCCTTGCGAAAGTCTCTCCGGGAGGAATGTGATCGACGACACGCGTGAAATTTATCCGACGAACGAGTCTACAATTAAAGCGGCCACTGCCGTTTTCAATAAGCCGCACTCGCAGTTTCCAGCACCGACTTTGCAATTCGATGCAGCGTTTATCTTCCATCCGAATCAAGAAAGAATAAAGACCTTTTTGCTTTCTCGATACTCGGCTGTGCTCGTTCCGCCTCTTTTTTCAACTATTGCTCCTTACTGACGCTTGCTGACGGTTACTGACGGTTGCTGCGCTCGTGCCATCGTCGACTTTTCGCGATTCGGATTCGCCGAGAATTCGGTCGGCCGTGCGATTTTTAGCCGAAGCCCAGAGGCTCTGTTTCCAAGTAATTGCTATTTGCACAAACGTAAAGGCTCGCACAGTCACAGGACTCGGTAATGCAGTCGCAAAGCTGCAATTATTACGTCTCCGTGCCGTAAAGAGACGGTCGGGGCTGCCAAAATTGCCGACACGGCGGAGGGTCAATAAATAAATCGAGCCCATACCTGCTTCCCACCCATCACGTTTCCAACTGCGGACCCCGACCATTTGGCGTCGGCGCACCGGATTTTCGCGATCGACGATTGTTTTTCGCCGAGCCTCGCTAAACGGCAACGCCGCTTCCGCCGGCTTGGAAAAGGAAGCGACGGACGGGGCTAAATTATTCGCAATTACTTGCTAGACGGAGCGAAGGCCGGGTTCCCGCGTCCCGAGGCTGGGACTGAAACGCGCGACAGGGCCACAAGGCCCTAGTGCTGTTACATCAACTCGCGCTCACACTCGGACGCAGGCGCGAATCTGAGCGGGGCGTGGCCGTACAGCCGGTGTAGCGGTTGCGGGTCACGACGTCGCGAACGCTCCTCTCCGGGAGTGCACGCGCCTCCGTCTCTCTTTTCCTCCGAGCGTCCAATACTGCGAAGTTTACGGCGCGGCCTCCGTCGTGTCGTACCGTTAACCATGAGGCGCGCGAGCCGTGCGGTGCCTCGGTGTTGGTGCTGTTTATAGGACGCAGAGGCGAGGATGACGAGTCGTAAAGAGCGGGCCAAGACCGGAGGACCTCGACAGCGAGCTCAGAGGGCAGGAGGCGAGCAGTTGTAAACGCAAAGTGAAAAGGGCCGCGCTGCTCTCGGTTACTCGCACGACCTTCCGCGCTTCTTCAACTTCCCATTTGGCAATGGGCGCGTGCGACGAATAATTTTTGCCTCGATACGAATTGAAAAGAGAGGAAAGCTGAAACTGTGTCTTGAGAAAGGATCGAGCGGAATGCGTGGGATCTCGTATCGCGGTTGGAGCCGTGATGGCTCAATCTCTCGATGTACGCCGTTTCGCCTCGATCCTCGATCCGAGCGCTTCTCTTCTTTTCAACGTTTTCGAATGCGCGTCGGCGCTTTGCTCATCGTCGATCTGCAGCTTTAGACGTATTTGCGCCACGACTATATTCGTGCAACGTCTCCTCCGCACTTTTCATAATAACCTGTGCACTTGATAAAACGTGTAAAAAATAATCGACCTCTTGTAATTATTAATAATTTGACAGCTCAACTTTTTGCACTTCAATTTTACACCCAATGAAGATTAAGAGATTTTAATTCGCCAGATGGACCGTAACTGTAAAAATAAGCAAAAGCGGTAATAGTTTTATCTCTATAAGAAACCAGCAGCTCCAATTATCATAAATATTGTATTAAAATACAACTTTTGCATTTGAAGCCGGCCATTGATTTAAAGTCTTTGTATCAACAACCTCGAGTTTCGCGGTACATTTTTACATATTTTTACAATTAGTTCTTATTTTCAAAACCATGACGCACTGATTTTAATCGTAAAAGGCTCGTTTCGTTACTATCAAACTCCTTTCATAAAAGTCACCATTGGACGGAAGTTTATATTCTTTTACGTCGTTACAGAGTTGCACGTCAAAATAGAATAGAACTGAAAAGAAAGTAATTTGGCACTGAGCAATTGATATAAGTTCAGGTTACAGATACCAGCTTAAATTGTAAATACGATGGTTTTAAGATAATTCAAAACATCGATAAACGCGCGCGCGTGTGTGCGCGCGAAGAGGGTGGGATATAATTTCGTCTAAAATCTTACTTGAGATTAAAAAAAAAAAAAAAAGAAACGCGGAGCAAACATAAATAGACGTAGGAGAAAATAACACGTTTCACGTATTAAATGTACGCGGGATACTTATATAATGATTATACATTGCTACAAGTAGATATTAGCTCGGAACGAGCGCAGAAATCAGAACACAGGATTCCGAACAACGCGGCACAGCATTTATCAACACAGGTATCTGGAGTACGGCATTTGAAAAGAAAGCACAAGGAATAGAAACGGACACTCGATAATTTTCGTGTTGCGCTCTTTCGGCTTGCAGCAATCGATACATCTATTTCAGAATGTAACGACGTTCGTATTTATGACTTATTAGCTTTGAATCGCTTCAATTTTAATGGCACGAATAGCAGATAAAAGAGCGATCGAATAACGAAGAATTAAAAGAGCCATTTTTTAACCAAATTTTCATCGCTGATAAAACGAGCAATGGATAACATTATTAATAGCTGTGCTTTGAAATTGAAAACGATCGTTGCTTTGACGCTGCGTATTCTTTTAGAGTGTCTTTGAAAATTGTGCACAATTGTCACGTGACGAAAATCATTTTCAAAGAAAAATTCAGATAAAATTTGCCAAATTCCCCAGGTGGAGCAGTTGTCGCGCGCTTTCCTCAAATCCACTAATTAGATTAGCGCTTTTCCGCCTCCGTTCGAGGAATCACTTTGTGTCTCGGATGTCAGTTGGGCCTTTCCGGGAGGGGCAGAGGGGCACGTCGCCCGGATTACCCGGACCTTACGCCTTCCGCCGACTCCGCCGAGCGGATAATCATCTTTTTAAGCTCGTGCTTTTGCGCTTTCGACTTGCGAATCTTTTAAGCCGAGCAGTTTGCCTCGGGAAATCTGGAAGGCGCGTGTGATTCTGCAACGACTTAATACCAACTTTTGAGGAGCTACGGGGAAAAAATACTATTAGGCGCTGGCGACAACGAGGAGCTTAACCTCGACGAGTCCGAACTGTAAGCGAAGAACATAGACGGAGCGGCTTTCAGCTTTGGCACGCCAATGATTAAAAGTTCACTTCAAACTCGCGCTCGGGTCTGCATTAAAATACTGGGCCTCGCGGAGATGCATTAGAGTTTACTTAAAAACGCCTTCGTTACAAATTATGTAACATGCAGGATCAAAAGAGGTTAATTGCAATAACGGTGAGCCGCCGGTGCAGGGAATAAATAAGAGTTGATGCACGTGTGTGTCCGTGTCCAAAGGAAGAAGGACTCGCGGCTTTAATGAAGAACAGCAACCGCCCCCTCCTTGTCTTTGCCTTGTCGCGGAGATTGGGAACGAAGAACGACTCTCCTCGTCTTCGGTCGCGGCAAATAATGTCGTACCGGCGCCAACTGCCTTTCAGTTGGCCATTTTTCAAAAGGCCCGGGCGTCGACGTTTTCTCCGTTGCAGCGGGGAGTCGAGCCGACGATCGCAGCCGACGCACTTGCGTATCGAGACACGCACCGAGGCTCGGAGCACCGTTACATCGTCCTCGAATCGAACCTCGCGAAACCGAGTTTTACTTTCGCGCTCGTCTGCGTTCGCCCGCACTCGACTCGCTTATTCAATTTGCCGCGTTTGAGGGAAGCCGCCGCCGCCGCCGCCGCCGCCGCCGCCGACAAAATTTTCGTTTCGAAATCCGCCCAGTTGTCGGCGATTTGACGCGTATTTTTTACCGATCTCGACGACTCCCCGAGAAGAAAGTCGATCGTGAAATCGTCCGTTGCGATCGGCGCTCGATAAAAGTCAGCGTTTTTCTCCGCTTAATGGGACAGTCTCGGCGACAATGAATACAGCATTAAACGAGTTCGTTAAATTGAAAATTTTAAGCTTAAAAATCGAAAGTCGTTTAATAAACGAGCGCAGGAGATCGCGGACGGGGTTCGCTTTGTCTCCTTGTCTCCTCTCTGCGCATTGTCGAGCGATTATTGAAAGTTTTGAGCGGAGAATAAGAAAGCGGCGGAGACACATCGAGCCTAATGATCGATAAACAATATTCATTATCACTCGATACTTTCCAGCCGCTCGATGCGGTGATAAACGACGCGCATTATTCAAAATATGAGCCGATCGCCCGGAGATTTCTAATCCCTCTTTACGATTAAAAGAAAGCATTTTCGTTTTAAAAAAGCGATTCGATCGGTGGAGCCGCGACGATTTACGAGCTTGGAGCGAGAGAGAGAGAGAGAGAGAGAGAGACGAGCGTGCCGATGCTGCCACTGGTTGGTTCTCTCTCGCTAAACGCCGCTCGACGCACTTCCGGCGGATGTGCAAGGCCATTGTTTTTTTCCACCGTCGGTGCGGCGATCGTTATCGGCTCTCCTGGCGTTTCCGCGCCGGACACACACGCACACCACCAACTCGGTGCACCTGCGCGCGGAAAACCTCGCAAAAATGAGACCGGGGATTTTAATTCGCCTGCGCGCATGCGTGGTTGGTTTACAAGGAACGACCTCGAGACCTCCGACATTGGCGCGTCCAGATTTTTTCCGTCTGCCGGAGAAACGCAACGCAGCTCCGCGCGCGCGCGCGAGTGCGGAGCGATCGGATTTTACAAGAATGCGTCGAGATCGTCCCAACGCACTCGAATGCAGTCAAATTTAAGAGCGAGTGCGTGGCTCCGCAAAAAATTTCATCAGCGGCGGATGAATAGCGACGAACGTTCGTTGTCCTTAAACTGTAAATTGGAAAGGAAGCTTTTAAATTTCAACTAAGGGGGCTAAGGGTCGCCGCGACGTACAAAGTGGAGAAAGACAGAGAAATGGACACGTAGACGGGTAGAGGAGGACGGAGAAGTTAATTGCATTCGCACTTTCGTTGTAAAATTTACAATTGCATAAGTTGGCGTGATTTACTCGAGCGCGAGTGCCATTACAATAATAACGGGATAAAAAATGGTAGCCAGCCGAGTGTGATTTCGAGCTTTTTATGATTATTATCGATCGAATTTCCCTTATCGAGGATCGGAGCACTTTCTACAATCGCGCGCAGCATCTCGGGTGCGCGGCGCGGATTTAATTTCAAAATAACTTTATTAGCACGTAACTGGAAAACGAAGCGAGCGCTCGCCGCAATTGTCCGCCGCGCTAATAACAGTCGCGCGAATAAAAATGCCGACGCATTCTCGGCTCGCGAATACCTGAAATAAGCCTGGCAATGTGGCACATAAGAGTGCGATAGCGCGAATTTATCTCGACAAATGCAGAATCATCCTGTTTGCAGTTGTACGTTTTCGAGAGTTAGCGCGAGTGAAACTCTCTTTTTATCCGTGACACGTTGCGCGCGGCTCGTGCGTCGCCAGTTTACGAGTAGAGACCCGGCAAAGCTCCGTTTCGAGTTTTACGTCTGCAGCCTGATTCGGGCCGGCTAATTGGGCCCTACGAGAAAGCAACCGACCCGCGTGCCCATATGCATTCTGCTATTGTTGCGGTATCGGAAAACGCGCGATAAAGCTGGACGACTTGTTGGCGATCACGTGACCCTGGCGCCCACCACCTCATCTGCTGGGCCAAAGATCAGTCGCGTGAGAGGAAGAGGCTCCGCTTTGACGAATCAAATGTCTCGCGAGCTTAACTTAACCCAACGAGGCCACGAATATTTTCCTTCTCCTGGCTCGTGACTCTGCAATTACAGCTGATTTTACGAGCGCGAACAGGCGATCGATTAAACGAATCCAACGCTCTTATAAATAACAAATCAGCCTTTTTCAAATTTAACTCGTCTTGAAGCAACAATACTTTACTTTACCGCATTCGTATTAGGCATATTCAATAAGCATGAAAACGTCTATACGCCTCGAGATAATTCGAGGATTTTAATTATAACTCTCCTGCGGCACAAATGTAACAGCTTAATTGTATTATAATTTTTAGCTTTAATGGCAATGAAAATGGTTGATTGTCGAGACTTACTCTTGGAGAAACGCGCGAATAAGCAATCAGTTTTAATACATACGATCGAGGAGCGAACGACTCACCTGAAACAGAAAAATACAACTATTGTTAAATTTGGGCGCGCGCGCGCGCTTACTTTTAAATATTCGCGTTTCATCCTTTAAGGTCGAGCGCTAAGGAGTCGCGGGTAGGCGCGATATAACGCGAGAAGGTGAAAATTACTCGTTGCGTTTAATCGAAGCGACACTTTTCGGGGGGCAATAAAAAATACGAATATTGTTTTGCTTCTCGCTCTTGCTCGAAGAAATCGCACGTTCGTTCTTTTGTTATTGCATTTATTTTTAGGTTAGTACCGAGCTCCTATATTTCGCAAATCATTTACCATCGGTGCGATTGCACGAAGCACGACGATTCGTACCAAAATTGAAGAAAAAAAACAACTGAAACTAGACGAGAGAAAGGTGCGAGCAAGGGTGCAGTTTTGATGTCCTAGCAACTGAACTCTGCATAATTAACGGTCCCCGGGCCCTTGGGCGCGCCGACCTCGTCGTGGAGGATCGAGCCACCCGCCGACCGGTACGCACGTGACCTCCTTCGAGAATCAATCTCGCCTCGGGGCCGTCAAGTCGTCCTGCTTTCGAGAAAGTCAACTGTCGAGATCAAAGGAAAAAATCGTACCCGAGTCTGACGGACGGAAGCCTTTCGCTCGCGTCTCCTCCAGGAGTCGATTGCGTGTTCGCTCGTGGCTCCTCGGGAAAAAACGCCGAGAAAGCCACGGAGGAAGTATCCCAGCCCCGAACGCCAGGTTTGACTCGCGTCCGACGTGTTATGCCCCGCACGAGCGGAAGAGTACCAAGTAGCCCCTTCCCCTCCCCTCACACGCCGCCCACCGAGTCCATTATAGGAAAACGCCGGCCGCTCGTTCTGTTTTCAATTAAAGACCCCCGTGGAGTTGCTATCGCCTGTGCACTCGGGCACTTTAGCACTGGCCGTGGTAGCGCCAATTTTCGGTTTTTCCACCGCGAGGAAAAGAAATTTATAAAAAACGAACAAGCATTTATCGGCAATCTGCTCGGCTTTCGTTCCAATCTCGCTCGAGGGAAAAGAGCCGGACGTGCGAAAAATCCTAGCTACAATTGCGCCAACGAAATCAGGATAGAAAAATTAAATAAAAGAGCACGTTATTTCACTGCCTGGATCGAATGAATTTTCTTTTGGTGCTGAAAATCGATACCTGCGTTTATCGCGATACATCAATGGTTTTCGTTAATTTTTTTTATTTCCAACACGAATTACCAACTTGATCAACTTTTTAGCCTGACGCGAAAATAGCTCTGTGCTCGCTTTCCCAAAATAATATTAACGATTGAATTTTATATATTAGAAATGCATTATTTAGCTTCGATTGTCCGGAATTTGTTAGCTCCTTAGTTCAAGAAGATGATCGAATGTACGTCTGTAATTTTTAGAAAAGGTTATTTTATTCCGCAAAACTTTACATATTTTACAAATATTCAAATTATTAAATAAGTTGGAAATAAATACATTTGTTACTTTTTACCTTACATCGGCGATTAAAAAGAAGAAGTTGACTCGTCATTATACATACTATTAGGTAGGCGGAGGTTTCATTAAAAAAATGAAGATGTAGTGAAGATACGCGACGATTTAATTTTATATTTTCTTTGAACCCGTTACAATTTATAAGCTCTTACAGATACAATTTCAATCGTTGAGACACGATTTCTCTCATTCCGAGTTTAGTTTCTCAAATTTATCAATGCAATATATAATTAAAATAGTTACAATGTAAAGAGAATAATTTCATATTAATTAAATTAAACAACAATGAGAAATTACGGTATGATAATATGTTACGAAGACCGCATTTCTAAAATAAAATTTTTTAGAGAAATTACGACCAACATTATTGTGTTTAAAAAGTTTTTTTCTTAATTAATAATAATGTCCTTAATGATATTGTGCAGTATCTAAAAAGGCAATGGAACTGTGTAAATGTCTCTCTTGAATTATTATTACATTTACGGTCATCTTTTATTTGTATCTTTTACCTAATTATTCAATAATTTTTATTAATTGAGTAATCTAATGATTTAATAGCCTAAATAAGAATTGTCATTAAAATGCTTCTGATAAGGAAATTGTAAGTTTCGGTAATTCTAACTAAAAAGAATAATAACTCCTGGTAAAGACATTTAGTTACTATTACAATTATTAAAATTACCAAGATTTTAAATTAAGTACGTTTAGAAGTATCGCGTATGGAAATACCAAGAAATATTAACATTAATAAAACTAGTAAAAAATTCATCGAGATGATCTTAATACATTATATTATATTTTTTTTTACTCCATAAATTTTATTAAAGCTTATTTGATTTCAAATAAAATTATATGTATATTGTTGAAAAATGCATATAACAATGTAGATATCAAAGAAATAAAAAAGATAGAGAAAAAGATGTATCAAAAAAAGAAAAAACAAAGAATTAATAATAAGTAACAAAAGTTGATAGGGAAACAGAAAGGAAAATTTAGGAAATAAGGAATGATAAATCAGGAAAAGTGTCTCATTTGTATAGTTAAAAAAAAGTTGGTAAAATTTAAGGAAATACACGAAGAAACGATAGTAAAAGAAGAAAATACGAAGTAAAAAAAAATTGAAATTTATAATTAAATGGAAAAATACCATGGGGAAGACGAAATCAGGAATGAAATGTGGAGATGCCGAGTAAAGAAATTGTTAAAGGGCATGACAAAAATTATAAGTAATATATTAAAAGAAGAGAAAATTTCAGAAACTTGGAGAAACTGTATTGGGGTGTCAGTCTTAAAAGAGAGGAACAAAGAAGAAATAAAAATTTATCGAGGGATTACTTTGATGAACGCAGAATATAAACGACATACTGACATTGACAACAAAAAAAGGAAAGAGACGGAATTCGTTTTAAGAACAAAAAGAGCCACAAGAGTCACGATATACACGTTGAAAACAACGGTAAATGAACGGGCGGAGAGAGAAAAAGAAGACATATTGCCATGCATTGTTGATGTAACGGATGCATTCGATAAAATGAACACGGAGAGAATATGGAGACACTGGAGAGCCTGAGATGTAAAAAAGTTTTGTAGTAATGCGTAAAACAAATCGATAAAACGAGAACAGAAATTTAATTTAAAAGAGGATGCCCGAAAAGGCCAACAATGTTTAATATAGGATCGGCAGGTGGCGAGGAGAAATTGAAAAATTTCACAACTCAGAAGTAAAATTATAAAAAAAAATATCGTATTCATGTGACAAGCTAATCTATCAACGATCGAAAAAAAATTACACGAATCACTAAGCAATTTTTTACATCACCTGTAAAGCAAAAACGTAAAACTACGTATTCTCAGCTTAAGTATAATCTATTTATGCTTAGTTAATATTAATATTAACTATAAAATTGAAGAAACCAAAAGGACGAAAGAAAACGATTTTTCGACGTTTTATAACATCAGTAAGAATTGTCGTTCAAACTTGATTTTAAACGGAAAGGGAATAAGTTGGAAAAAGCAAGCAAACAAATTTACGTATGCATTTGCAAATATGCAAAATACATGGTCAAAAGAGCAAATACGGCAATAAGAAAAGTTTAGAGTATAGAGATCAGACAATTCAAGAAAGACGTAAGGAAGTGAAAACATTTGACGGGGTAGTAGAAAGTATGTAGCAACGCAATGCTGTACGGAATGTAAATATGGGGATGGAAAAAATGTGAAGAAATGGAAACGCTTACAATGGGTATTGAGTTTAAATACGAGTATACTTGAATGCATAATTATGATAGACACTAAAAGAAATAAAATAGAAATAAGAGCAGCGAAGAAGAAGTCATCGCGAAAGTGATACGAATAAGAAAAAAAGTAAGATAGGAAACTACGGAGAGAAAAAAATTGCTCGAAGCATTATTTTTTTCGATTCTCAACGCCTTGGAAAGCCTACGTTAAAAACAGCGTTACATCTATACGTATTCAGCAATTTTTTTTTTTAATATTGCAGAAAATAAAATAACACTTCACGCGAAGGCAAATTCACGTGCAACTTCAAAGCACAAAGATAAAACCGATCTGTCTAGAACTCACGGAGTAGCGCGAAAAGATAATAAAAACAGATAAAAAACAACAAAAACTGACCGAAAAGTCCGATCATCGCAATGCAGAAGTAAAGTATTAAGAAGAATACTGCGAGCAAATGTGTGTGTGCAAATAAAGAAGAAGATAGGAAAGCTATAATATAATAGGCGAGCGAAGAACATGCAGATCGTGCACACATTTTTGAGGATCCAAGCAATCAAGTGGAAGAACATTACGAAAAGTGGTAAGAGCGATGTAGGCGTAAAATTTAGCGAAACGGAGAGAGGGGGAATGCATTGGAGAGGGATAAAATTAGAAATAAGCAACTTGGAAGATGTATGAAAGCATGCAAAATGACGCAATGAAGCGTAATGATATCGAATAAGGTATTACAAGGCATCCTAATCTAGATTTAACGTATAAATTAGTAAATGAGAAAGAACACAGTGTTCGTAAATAAATAATGAAATTGCGTAATGATTGACGGTTGATCTACTAACGGCCCGTTGATGATTGGACAATCATAAGGAAGGTGAATAAAAAAACAAAAAATAATAATGTCCTGCAAAAGTGGAAGGATGAGTCTTGGTCAAGCAGAAGCTCTGCGCAAACGCGGTAAGACAACGCGTAAAGACTTATAATTGTAGCATTAGTCGCACTGGTTATAAATAAAGTATCGACTAACTAATTCATATTAGCCGAGTTGCCGGAATAATCTTTTAACCACTTTAAAGTGAAACGCGAATCGTTCGCATTGGCTCGAATTCGCCTTGAAAATACAATAAACCGTATACCAGTCAGATGCGTTTACGTTATCCAGCAGTATTGTCTTAAACGCGCATTAAGGTATTGTACACACTTTTCCCATTATGCTTGTAGAACTTTAAATATCCACTTGTCATACTTTCACACGGAAAAGGAGGTCGAATTTTTGTTGCAAATTTATGCTGCTTGTGGTGGTTCGGATTAAGTCGGTTAGGCATTATTCCTCGTTCTTCTCAAAAATGCAACGAAACTGATTTTGCAAAGCAGACTGCAAGTTTAGAATTTAGACTAAAACCAATAAACTTTATCGCGCGAATTGCAATGGTAAAACAAGCTTTTTAAACGGATGAACTAGGAGTTTAATTATATTCCGAAACTTGCAATAATATTGAATCGCACAAAATCGGCAAAGTTGAAAGAAAGCGCCAAATCGAACGGGTAACATTGTTAGCGTATCAAATAATAATGCAGTTAAGAATATTTTCACGCTTTCACGGTGATACACGAATACTTTGAGATAAGATGCGTTTAATGATCTTGTAAACTTGCAATCCTACGTCAGGCTTTAATTTACCATTTGTTTATTTCAATCGCGGATTCCTTATCCAAATTAAATCAGAAGAATATAGCTGAATCTACAAAAGATACACGCGAGATCTGAGGGAATCGCGCGGATCGCTATCTTGGATAAACAGTTGATATTGGCGTACGACCAACATAACATCGTTGCTGCTCAACAACCTGGGATTTCTCCCACCGAGAGCTTTTCACTTTGCTAAAGTTCAGACTCCAAAATGCAGCTTTTAGAGAAGCGTTGATTCGAAGAAAAATGCGCGAACGGAATCGAATCGCGAGTCGCATTCGCGTTCCTCCGGTGATTTTGCGCGGCCTGGACTTTCGTAATAGATGACAACCTGACCTCGATACGGCGCCCAAGCTGTTACATGAGCGAACGAGCGAATTACGCTCATAACGAATTCTTCCCGAACATCGGCAGTAGAGGTACAGTGCACCTCTACTGCTACGGCTAGCGCTGCGGAATGTGAGAAAAACCGAGGGAGGGGACGGGACGAGCCGATTCCATTGGCCGAACGCGATTTTGATCGATGCGCCGGAGCGTGAATCGAGCCTGGGGAACCAACTACGAGTCCAAGGAAAAGAGCAGACGCGCGCATAATAACGCACCTCCTTACGAAACGCATCCGAAAAGTGCGCGCCCACGTAAGTGCTTACCTCGTTACGAGCTCATCGCGGTCAACAACTCGGCGATGCGCCCATCGGTCTCGCGAACGGGATTAGCGACTCGAGCGCACGCCTCGGTAATTGCAGATTTTTCTATCCCAATCGCGCCTTTGCCGATTCGGCTTGTCTCGCGCCTCTCGGTTTCGATTTTCTGCTCTGTGTGTGTGTGTGTGTGTGTGTCTGCTGGTAAAGCAGAAGGCGAGGCAACAATTTTGCCGGGGCTCTTGCTAAAAGCCAATCCTAAATCAATTTATTTTCCTCGCCGGTGTCAAGCCATTATGCAACATCTCGCACTTTTGCAAGTGCACGAGCGGATCGTTACTTTCCTCCTCCGACGATAAAAAGAGCGATTTCAATAACAACGAAAGCGAACGAAAGCGAACGAACGCCGGGGCTGGGATCGACGCTGGCATTCTGTGTATCGCCGGGGTCGATATAGAAATTCAGCGATTAAAATTCGCAATTTGCGATCGTTTCATTACTCATCGAGTGCCGTAACGATTTCAATTTATGCCGTTATCGCGGCACCGAGACCACTAGCAGACGCCATAATCGCCGGCAATAAATATCGCGAATCACCTACCGCGAAGCTGCAACTCCAGGCGGCGCACGACTCGCCATTTTTCCGCCGCAGCGTTTTAATAATCGCCGATCAGCCACCCGGTGAGCCAAAGTCTCTCCTCCGACTTTCTATCTGCCAAAAGGCAGCAGCTAAGGCCCATTAGCACGCGAGAGCCGGGAGAGCGCACCTGCCTTTCACTCCTCGGGGCCTTCGGGCCCCGGGGCTCGATAAGCAGCCTCGCCCCGGCCCCGAGCGACGACGATAAGGGCACTTCCTGGATCCGTAGAGCCGAAAAAAGACGAGTCGCTCAAGAGGACTCGCGACTTCTTGTGCTTTCTAACCCATTAAACCCTTCGCCTCTCCTCCCTTTCCTTCGATAAAGCTATTTTGGCACCGATCGTTATCGCGCCCATCGCCCCCAGCATCCACGTTCTCGTTAAGAGCCTTCGTTGCTCGTCTCCGTTCTCGTCCTTTTCGTCGTCCCGATACAAAGAGACACGACGACAGCTCGCGAAGTCGCCCGCGAGTAATCGAGTGGTCGAGGAAACGCGGCGAAACTCTCGAACACGATTGGTGTGTGCGTGTACGTTTGCTGAAAATTGTTTGAATTAGATGCTGTCGCAACGGTTTCCGCGCCACTCGATTTATGTAATGGCGCCCATCTGTAGGCGAAAGGTTTCGAGATCCGACGACTGGGATTGTCTCTCTGTTATTAGACGCGTGCGAAGGAGTTTTCTTCCTGCTGTCACTCCGGGCTTTTTACGCGGCAGCGTAGCGAATTTATTTTTCGGACGCGCGAGTCCTTGCGACGAACTCGCTGCCGGAAAAACAACAAAGAACATTTTGCTTCGCTCTCGTATTTTTTCATTTTTATTTTTATTTTTAACGTTACAAGCCCTGACCAGTGTTGTTGGTAATTCGAACGGGGACGGCTTAGGCGTCCGAAGTAAGTGTTCTACCACGATTACGACGACGATTATAATTGCCATCGTTGTCCAATACCTGCAATTACGTGAAAAATAATTTTTTACGAATATCCAATCAGTGTGTGTGCGTAGGGTCTATTTTCCCTGTGTAATTATCAATTCGTTCATTCGATGCACACCGTGTCTAAATAATATTCGAACTTTACGATCGAATCGATCAACTTGCGACACGTAACGAAATGAGCGCGACAAAACGATTATTAGCTCGTAATTGCTGAATTAAAAAACTTATAAATACGCCTCGTTACGGACAATCTAAATTAGAAGCCTGTAAATATTTTTTCACAACTTTAGGTTCCTCTAGCTTGTACAAACTAAAGAGGCGTTTTCGTGAGAATGTTGTTTCGCGCAGTGCAAGACATTAATTGCTGGCAATGAAAATAAATTAAAGACACTAAGAGGGTCGTGAAGATTGACTGCGAAATTCAATCTCGGAGTAAAATTTACCGAACGACTGTTTTAGCTATTTTCGTCGTAAATCAACTTCATTGTTTCCTCAGCTCGGCGGTACACGTACTTTTTTTCCGCAACAGAATGTTGTTTCTCGCACTGGCGGCTTTATTGCACCAGCAGCTTGTGATTTTTTCGATTGTTGATAGAGAACGTGTTTTTTTACGTCACTTCAGAAGTGAAATGGAATAATGAGATATCAAATTCCGTGGAAAACACGAGTTCTTACGCGTTCATCCTTCTCGCTTTCTCTCCCCTTTCGCTCTCCGTAAATTCAAAGTTTCAATTTCAAATAACGTCTGTTTATTTTTGCCGTTAATGCTACCAAGACTTAATAGCTTTAAATTTCTGTAACTACAATTCAACCTACATATATATATTACCAACGCATCTTTATGTACAATTACAGTATTTTGAATTTACGCAGACCTGAAGTAGGAATTAAATATGTGAAATCAGACGAGAAACAGGCAGATAAAGAAAGCCACTAAAAGAAGATACAACGTAGGAAAAAAGTCACCAGTCGAGTTAAGCGTTATTTGCTGTTTACAGACACTGGGTAAAAGCAACATTCCAAGGGAATAAAAAATAGAAAATGAAACAAGAAAAGGTACAAACGAGCAAATAATTAAAAGTGGGCGGAGGGGATAAAGGAAAGGTGACTCTCTCATCGAACGAGAAAGAATAAACGTAGGAGAGAAAAGTGAAGAAAATAGACTCGACTATGATAATTCAAAATCTTCGCTTCCCTATTCGTCGTGAACTAGACTTTTTAAAGCTGCGCGTTTCTACAGCAATAATAAATAAATTCTACAATTTCGAGTAATATTCCTATTAAAATTGATTCTAAAAAGGCAATTTGAAAAATTTAGAGAACAAAATTTAATTTGGACCTGTGCGCTTACATCAAATTGCCTATATATTACTAAATAAATTATTATGGAAATTGTGAATAACATTATCATAATAAAATTTTGTTGTGTAATCTTGTAAAAAGAAAATTGTGTGTTAAAATTGCTAATATAAGTTACATGACGAGAAATCTACTCTCACTAGCACCATCTCTTTCACAAATACACTTCAAAGTGCTCTCTGTACCTCGGAAAAAAGCGAAAAACGCAATTTAAGAAAACTAATCAAGTTTTAAGGACAAATTTTTAAATTATAAGCATAAAACAGCGCTTTGTGTCGTTTCTTCAATCGAAGTTAAAATTCTCTACTTCACTTCTAACTTCAATATTGACAATATCTGCTCAAACGCAAGTTTGATTTGAGAAAAAAAGAAATTTTACACGAAATTGATGATTTAGAGACAGAATTGCTTGCAAATGCTGAACCGCGAAAAATCTGTTTTATTCTCGAATGTCCTGCGTTTTAAACTAATAAATGAAAATAAAACCGATCGTTATTACCGAGAGTCGTGAAAAATTGAAAAAGAACAGAAGGAGCGTTTGTTTCGAGAGAATAGGGCACACGTGTTGTACACACGGCGATAACAACAACAACAACAACAACAATAACAACAGGAAACGATAAATGCGAGAAAAAACTCGCGAGCACTCAAATTATATTACGCATAGTCAAGTGCGCGTAAACGTACGGAAAAATAGGGGGGGGGGTATTCAACGGCACGTCGATAGCAATGGAAGAAAGCATTTTGCATGAGTTAGCGAGCCCATTCGAGTGTACGATATTCAGCCGGAGTCAATAAATCAAGCTGAGCAAAGATCGGCTGGGCTCAAATGAAAATACGCGTCGGCAGAAGGTTGAGGAATGCCTATCAATCACATCGTCGCGGGCGATAGGAAGCAGAACTCGATGTCGTGACTGCTATTGGCTACAGTTGCAGTTGTTCTTCCTCCCACGCCATTTCGAAGCCTTTAAAAGCCCGTTCTCTTCTTCTCGGCACGAGTTTGACTCTCGCTGAAGGACTTGCACGCACTCTACTCGGAAATATTCCCGAATAAATTATTGCGAGGACTTTCTTTGGCGGGTCGGAAGCTGAGCAGTTACTTGTGATAATGACGATAAAGGAAAAGGACGACAATGAATCGATAAAACAAATACTTACCGTTAACACTGATCAACGAATCGCCTTCGCAACGCTAACACAGTTGTTGCAAAATGCGTTAGAAAAAAATCGCTCTTAACGTAATTGAAAGGATCGCGTGTCAGGGGGGAGGAGGGGGATCTTACACTACTACAAAACATAACTATGTGCGAATTATCCGCCTCGTTTATATTAAAAATTTTGAAACAAAACGAGTTTGTTATCCCAACAAACTTGTTACACAATTATCAAATCGAATCAATAATTTAAAGATAAGCTTATGTGCAGTTATATAATAATAAGATAAAAATACATTCGTGATTTCGTCTTTATTACGATCTACAATCATCTTGGTGTTACAATAAAAATAGACTAAATCGTTAAAACGAGCTTTTAATCAATATTAAAACAATGAAAATCTAGGAATTATTTTTACTTCTTAAGGCGAAATAGTTATTATTTTGTAATTATTATTATTATTATTACGTATTAAATAAATTTTATAGTTTTCTACTAAAAAGTCAAAAAAAATACAACTTTTGCTTTGACAAAATCAACTTGATTATAATATTCTAAAATAATTATAATGTAATTGCACTAGTTTTTCTATTGATTAACTATGTTTTATTTAATAAATTGAAAACATTTCAATACTAATTTTTATTTATGTACGCGTGATCGCACATTTTTTTCTAAATTTTATTATTATTTATTTCCTACATATAATTCTAAATATCCATTATAAAAAATAAAATATTTGCAATTAATAAAAAACGCAATTTTAATTAGTTATTTATTAACACTTTTTCGCGAGATTAAATCATACACCAATGCATACAATTCTAAAGTACATTGTGTGAGTTTTGTGTTATTTCCTTCAATATTATTGACAGTCGCTTCGCACTTCGTTATTTTAATACGCACTCTTGACTCCTATGTATTGCACATAATGAGTATGAGACAAATATATCCGATTATAAATTGTCGCAGATATGACTTTGTCACCCCAATGTTAAACTCGTCAAACGAAGTGAAAGTAACATCTTATTTTAAAGGTTCAATTTTGTACTTTCAGGGTTTCTTAATATTCGTCGCGATAAAAAATGCTGAAATAATCGACAAAATTATTCACAATATTGATTTTTATTATGGAAGTTGAAGACGACCAATAATCAACACTTGATTCACCTAATATGAAAGTATTTGAAAACCGTTTTAGGAAAAGATCTAAAAAGTAATACATGTTAGTATTTGAAAGTCTTGACATAGTAATGTATGCGTGTGACAACCTCGTGCTCGACGCACATCCGCTTACTATGCGTCACAAGAATCCTCCCGGCATCTGCATTTTATTCATCGTTCCACCCGCTGTCTTATCGCAGGACTATTTTCTTGAACCTTCCGACATCTATTTTTTCCGAAAGCTAAATTATCAAGCACATAAAAAAGCTCCTCCGCTTTTACAACTTCAGTTCGATTCCGGCTCCGCTAACTTACACACACTCACGTCCTACTGAGCTCCGACTCATTTCCAATTCAATTCCAATTCCGCTTAGTCTTATATAATATAATCTTTATAACCAGCTCTTCAAATCACCATCAATTTGCGTCGATTAAATAATTTATCAAATTGTCGATAATTACGCTAAGAATAATAAACAAGTACGTTTTTATAAAAGTGAAGTGAAATTCTTTGGGAACGAGAACAACTCGGCGTCCTGATCCTTACAACTGATTTTAGAAGCGAAAGGATTTACTAGTAAAGAGATTAAAAAAAAAAGGCTAAAAGCTTAAATACTTGAATTGAAAATGTTTGCCAGAAATAAAATAGAGATGCATTACTATGTTACTTTTTTAATAAAACATAACACTGAAAATACTAATCACGTAAAAATAGTAGCGTATTAATGTGTAACCTGTGAACATTCCTAAATCTTGCGAAAAATGAATTGATTATCTAATATAAGGATAAACATTCTAATAATCTAGACTAAATTAATCATAATATTTTATATTTCAGGTATTTTGTATAAGGGAGAGTTTATTTTCCCCGAATATAATGTAAACGCGGCGAGCGCCAACTAGACGTAAACAAAAGGAACTAACCGTTGCTAGCGGAGGAGACACCAAGTCACTCTCAGTTTCTCTCGGGGATTAAGGGTTTTTTAAGAAATAAGATAAAGTTATTTCACTAGGAAAGCTTTTCTTGTCTTACTTTATTTATCTGTATCACCTTGCAATATGAATAATATTATTTAGGTTCGAGCAACCCTCAATTGCAATTATTGCTAATACATTCCAGAATAATATTTTTCATCGATGCTTAAAACAGAAGTTTTTTAGACAATATTAATAAAACATTAAGAACCTATTAAGGAGCTTGATTTTATAAAAGATATTTGAAAGATATCGAATTAGACTTTTCAACGAGACGTTAAATACTAACTTGATTTTTTTATGCAACGTATAAATCAACGTCGGGAAATGAATATTTTTACGTTTTTATCTACCATAAATTTCTATAAATTTGTCTTTATTCTTAATTTAATTCCATCCCCATTTTCTGGTGATGATTTGTGTTATATCCGAGACATTGCAAAAAACCATAGAGACAAAATTAATCGTATAATTTAAAGTAGAGTTTGAACGAACTTTTGATTTAATTCGACACTCGTGCAAAAAACGATTTTCAACCAAATTATCTATGACAAGAGATTTCAGCGTTTGATTTTAGATTGAAGTTTTTTAGTTTGAACTATCAAAACTTATTCTAATTTTATCACTGTAAATTTGAACGAATTGAGTCGTTAAGTTAATAAAAATTCTTGTGCTTTGTTAATGTACACAATGGATACACGCGTATAAAAAATATTTCTACGACCTAACGCGCAATCGAAATTATTTCTCAACGCGAAACTACAAGTTTCACTCTTAATGAAAGAAAAATATTGTTTTGTTCAAATGCCAAGTCTATCGAATAACAATAATAGTATTAATTTGAGAACAGGGTAAAACTAGCTGCTAAGTATTATCGTTATTATTTCGTATATTGCGGTTTATACGAAAACTCAAGTTGTTCGGTGTAGGGTGGCAGGCCTGCCAAACGTCAAACGTTTGTACGAATTCTGCATCTGCACAATAGTCGGAGGTCAATAACCAAAGCTCGTCTCGGGATCGATTGACGATGACTCATACGCAGGCCTCGTCTCTTTTTCTTTTACCAAGAGACCCTAGAAAGCAGCATATAGTTTGCTTTACAGGCAGAACAAACGGGGGCTGCATGTAAACGCTATATTTTCGTATATATTTTGGCCCGTGTGTGCATCATCGATCGGAACGCAAACAACGCGCGTCTCGAATTGTACAGGAAATTAAAGCAACCCGTTGTATCTTCGGTGCACACAGTTTGCTGCATTTTAGAGCTTCTTCTAAGCTAACCTTAATCGTTTACAGGGGCGAATTAATGAAATCCGCGATTATAGGTTATGTTTTTTTTTTTTTTTAACGCATTAATACTGATTTTATAAAGTCGATAAACCACTTCTAATGTTAAATTGTAATTACGAAGGAAAGCATGCGAATTGAAAAACGTACGTATAAGAATTAGAAATATTCCGGGATTATTCGCGTTACACTAAGAGAGTTATTTGTAGTGTAAAATTCGTGATAAAATGTTTTGAATATCACATACAGTCGTGAGTGAGAGTAGACATATGAACAAACTTCGCCAAACGATTAGACACCGTACTTTCGTCTGCTAATACGTGACGTAAATCCACTATTATCGATCACTTTTCCCAACTAAATATAAGACTTTGCAAAATACGTCTACAAATTTTTAGTCATCGTATCGATCGCTAATTTATCCCAAGTAAGATTGAGATCATACGGGCCCGTGTCTGACAATATTAACGCGATTCATTACAGACTCCTGAGTCTCGTCTACATATCCTAACTTATCCTTATTTAAATATCAAACCGAGTCGCTTACTCATTGTCGAAATTTATATTTTATTTAATTATGAATTTGTGATTTATTATTTCGAAAAAATTACACACCGAACGCGTGAACTCAACTCGATTCATTTATCCAACTGTAAATTTGATTCGCAATATTTTATTTACTTCTTCGCAAAACCCAAACAGCACGACCTCGAGCTTTTTCTTTGGTTTTTTGACGATTAGCCTTCGGCATCTATTATCATCTGTCAACATCTGGCTATTGCAATTTCATCACATTCATTATTTAATATAAATTCCGTTAAACGTATTCCACGTTGTAGATACGGACTTGTATTTAATACGAAAGAAATGTAAAATAATCCGCAAAATGTGGAATGTAAAATTCGTCACACGTTGTGTTTTGAATCCAAAAATAACTGTATTGACATTCACGGCTGTACTAATAGGCGCAGGTTAGGTCTATTATCGAGAAGAAAAATGCAATAGCTTAAACATTTTTTAAACTCGTTGAATTCATTGGATTAATACATCGCGTTGAATCACGACAAATCATAATAAATTCTATCCGTGTGAGCACAGAGTTAACCTGTCGGTAAAATTTATTATCAAATCGTGACGAACGGATATGACAAATACACATATATTTCATTATAAGTCATCAAAGAAGTAATACAAAGATTTGATGATACATGTAGGAAGTAATAAGATGTCGCATAAAATATTAAGTAAACTGAGTTTTCGAGGCGGAACTTGGCTTCTTAAGTAGAATTTAAATTTGCCTTCCGACATTTCTCATAACGTTTCGGAATTTGGAAAATGTATTAAAGCATTTTTACGATTTACCAGGTGCTTAGATGAAGTACAAGGCCGTCGGTTTTACAGAAATTGTACGGTATGCGCGATATTTATTTTTTTTTAAATTGGCAATAGAAAAAAATATATAAGCCGTATAATTGGAAGATTTTGTTTTTATTATATCTGTTGAATTAAACGTACACTGCCATAAAGTACTAAAGTTTTGTAAATACATGGCAATTAGCCTAACCGATTATCAATGCCCAAGATGGATCGAAAAAGGTCAAATGAGCGAGTAGTTTGAGAGCAACGGGGATGATCGCGCAAAGTAAAAGTAGCTCCTGAGAGTTAACGGACTCTGGGAGCTTACGAAATCCCGAAAGCAAATACGAGTACAATAGATTGGCTCGACGGAAACGCAACCGGTCCCAGCACAGGAGGCCGTTGTCAAATCGATCATTGTCTTTCACGTGGCTCTAGGAGGCACAGCAGCCGGTGACTTTCTCGGGCGCGCTCGTGCAGCCAAGCGCCGGGAAAATAAAAGAAGAAAAGAAGAAAAGAGGAACAAGACCAGGAACAATCGCGTCACGTCGCCAAGAAGCCAATAAGTCCCGCTAAACATTCTAAAATGATATCGTAAAAACCACAAGCTCGTACAGTGGCTTATTTTATTTTGCGCTGCCCGAGTGCTGGCGGCGATGAGAGTAGTATTGTGCTATTTACAATGCGGTAGCTGCGCTGCGAATATCTGCGCTAAAAATAGAAACTTGCAAACTGCAATCTGCGAACTGCAAAACGACAGGTTGGCTGTCACGATTGTTCCAGTTGCTATGCTTCATTTTCGAAAAATGCTCGACTTCCACTGCCCGCGAGCAGATCTGTTCCGAGTGCTCGCTTTGCGGAAGCTGAGCTCGGCTTTTCTCGCGACTTTTTGCTCGAATCACGCCTCGGCTGACGTCCGATCGAAAATGGCGGACGCATGCCGCAGCGATTCTAAACGATAGAGCCTGAAAACTGCGGCCGCAGCTTCTTATCGCCGGTGTTATCAGACGAGGGGCGCTCTTAGCAAACGACGAAAGCGCGAAGCAGCTGCTGGGCAAACGCCATTTTCGACGGCGACAACCGAAAAATGTTTTCGCTCGAAAGCGCAGGTTCAACGCGTTGCCTCACTCGTCGTCAGCTCGGGGATTAGCGATAAAATCTCGCCGATTGGTCCCAAAGTTGCGTCGCTCCAAAGTAAACGACGCGATCTCGAAGACGCCGGCAAGAACAACCGACTCGTACTCGCAGCAGGGCACAATAAACCAAGCACTCGACAAACGACGGCTGGGAGAAAAACGCGGGAAAACGCGAATTTCTCGGCCTGCGCGACTCTTTTCCCGGTGCCCGCAGTCTGCGCCGGAACAATCAGATAACCCAGTTATGAGTAACACATTTCTCAAGTGCTCGCTCGTGCAATTCGCGGACGAAATTCAATATCGCCGAAGGAACAATCGTCGTAACGAGCCTCGATAGCGCCGGCGAGTTATCGCGCGCTGCCACTCGAAAACTGCCACGCAACTCGCCGACGACGAGATAATTTGAAAGTCGATTGCGCCTGTGGACGTTCGGCCTGTGCATCGGCACTCGATTCCACGGACTTTCTGCGATAATTTGCGATAGAGAACGGGAGCATCGACGAAACGCGAGGTAGATAAAAGTCATAGGCGCCGCCTTTCGCAACGACAGCATTACAATATTCAATTGTATATAATTTACGTATAATATATAACGCGTACACGTATGTAGTGCACGAGCAGCTGCTGTGTTTTACAATGTAATCAGTGACAACGTCAGTCAACAGCAGTGCCGGTTAAATGTATTAGAAATCGAGCGCAGACCATTTTCACAACGAAGGAGTCTTTTCTTCCTCCGCTGCTTCTATCGTTTTGTAAATTAGTCCGCGGCGAATGGCGAACTCGATCACGTTGTCAATGATCGATTATTTGTCAATTCGTCCGTCGACGCGAATAATTAGATACTTTAATACGATTTAATAATTTCTAAAAACGAGCACGATTTATCGGAAGCACGCGTTCGTTTTATTCAAACGTATCGTCGTTGTTAACGAAGATAAAATTTGATAGGTGCCGCGCGTACTTTGATTAGATTTCGTGATTGTTAAAAATGTATCGAACAACAGTAGGCGAAAGCGGCAAATTTAAAAGGTATTCTTTACTTGTGACTGTACGCGGACTCTTGAAACGACGGGAAAATATTATATTTTTTAATCCGATCCGATAAAACCGAACGAATACAATTATTCACGATTTATCTGATAAAACCAAACAAATGGAATTATTTGCGCATCAATAATAACGTCGAAAAAGATGAGTGTCTTATTTAAAAAAAATATTCCACCCTGCGGCTACGGCTACGACATTTTTCAATGAAACGATTATTCTTTCGTTCGTTCGTGTAATAACATTTTCAAGAGAAGAATATCGATTTTAAAGGAGTTGTGCCGTTTCAGCAGCATTCGAATGTGAAAAGTGGAAAGCCATCTTCCTTCTAAAGACGAATTTACCACTCGACTGTCCAAGGCAAGAATGATAGTTAAATTTTTTCATTAACCAAGTTCGTCGACAATACAATTACGTAAGCAATTTTTTCATCGAGTTTTAGAATGCAGCGCGAAAGTAGTCGGTTACGACTCGGAACTCTGTACTTTGATAAATCGTAGTTAGAAAAAGAAGGCGATGCTCAAGGACATGCCAAGAATGGACGCGCAATCCTCGCGAACAATTTTTCGTCGTTATAAATGCAAAGGAGCGACTCGACACAAGCGCATCCACATTAGTCGTCCAAATTATTCTCGTGCACAACTCGCAATTATTTACGAACGAAATGCTGGTCGTTTAATATAAATATTTGACATCACGTTCGAGTAAAATAACTCGAGACGCACCAGCGAACGATTTCGTCGATGCGACAACGTTTCTCGGAAACTTGCGGCGATAAATATTTGCCTGGAACATCTTAATATTTTTCGGTTCTGCACGTCTAAATTTCGTCATTGCCATTGTCATGGAAATTTGGAAAACTTTTATCTTCAACTTATCTTCCGAAGCCTCGTTTACGAAAATAATAAAATTTTCGCATTTTTTTTATTTGTCAAATTTCCGAGCTCACGTTTCGCGACTGAAATAAAGCCTCCTGACTTTGGTATTAATTTCGATAATCAATCCCCGTGTGCATTCGCAACTGCGAGTCCTGCCCGAGCGCTGCTGCTCTTGCCAAAGAGCACGACGCGAATTTCTGGCGGTCCCTCGGTTTCCGCATTCGCCAGGAACGAACAACGAAGATGCAAACTCGGGCAAAGACGATAGCCGTCGATCGTCGTAGTCGGCACAGTCGCGACTTTACTATTGTCAGTTGGCTGTAAAGCGCGTGCGTGAAAATGTGGACGAGAAAACACGACCAACAGGACGAGCGACGTCGCGAAATTCTTCTCGCTGGCAATCGCGCGACTAAAAAGCGGTTAACCGAGGGCGGGAGCGGGACGCGGGGGGCGAGCCGTGGAGGTCCGAACCAGTTCTCGAGGATCGAACGTCCTAGTGCTGCCTTTCCCCTTCGTCTTCCCCCACCCGCTCGGACTGCCAAAGTACGCATACAACGGAGAGTGAAACTTTACCCTGGAGCATATTGTGGTCGCCTTCCTCGTCGGCGAGGCACCGCACATGGGCGATGGAGGAGGACAGGAGACTCATCCTGTCAGCTGCGCGTTGGGCATTTGGCTGGAGGTTGCCTCGCTCCTAATCAGGACGAGGTCGCCGTCGTCTGGGTGCGATCGATGGCCCGATCCTACTCTCCGACTACTGCACTACGTCACCAGACTCCCACTCGGCCTCGATGAAAACTGACGAAGGAGAGCGAGCGACCAGAAAGGCCTCCTCCGGAGCACCTCGAGGTGCGACTTCGCACCGGGTCAAGCGGCGCTCATGGCCGGGTGCACAGGACTGGTGTCGGTAAAGCGGGCAGCGACAATTCGAGCGTCCGCGGAAAAATGGACATTTGAAACACGCGAAGGTGCGCGATCGCGGCCTCCCCACCCACACACACCGAGCACGAGCCGAGAAGAGGGAAGGTCGTCCGTGTTTACGCCGCGAGCTGGGGCACCTGTCGCGACGACGGCCACTTTCACTCTCCTCGGTGGCCTTGCGCGCACCTACTCTCCTTCCGCGCCGAGGACTGGCATCGCGGGCAGACCCGGGGACGAGGTGACGCGATCACGCGGTGATGCTCGGGTTTAGCCACGGCGAGCGACGACACTGGACTCCCGAGGTTGGGGAAGCCGCGCGATTACGACGCCACGTCCCGATCGATAGACGAGGAAGCGCGGACAGCCGCCACCACCGGCGATTCGCCACTGCTCCTCTGCGCATACGCACGCACGCCACTGCAGACTGCGCGACTGCGCGAGCGCCCGAGAGAGAGAGAGAGAGCGCGAGTGCAGCGACAAGCGACATCGACTGCTCGAGCTTCGGAGAACGGCGCGGATTTTTGAACGTCGCCTTCGAGCTTTTCCGTCGAGGTTAGGTTCGATTGCTCGTTCACTGGTTCTCTGCATTCGCTGCTTTAGCCTAAGCCAGTATTTGCATTAGTAATATCCGTGCGAATTTTCAAACCAAACGATGCTGCTGCTGCTCTTCGCTCTGATAATCTTGGGTATTAGCGTTCTTCCAATAAATAGTTTATTAAACATCGCGGATGAAATTTTTTTATTAAATCTCCGTTATCGGAGTCGAATCGTGAATTTTATTTTAAGCCTAACCTAACGCAATCGTTTAAAATTTCTACAAATAATCGCCGATATTTTCATAATAATTACGTACTTTATTTACTACTACTACTATTAAGCAGATACCGATAGAAACGTTATAATTGTACTCAGGATCGCTTTAAGTAAAGTTACTCAACTTTAGATGACAATGAAAGCAGAGTTCATTGTTGTGTCTCGATCTAAGAAATGAGAACTCGTGCTGAGTGCGTATTATTGCCTGTCAAATAGACTAGTAAATTGGGTCGGTAAATAAACGTCAAGAATTCAAAAATCGCTAATTTTATGTGCGAGCTAATGGTTTTATCTAGTCACAGGAGCATAACGTACATTGGTGGTGTATGCAAAATAAATAGAAAAGAAAATTTGGAGCTCTTAAGGAGTTACCTACGAAGCCATTACATTTTTAACTCAGTCGGTGAATGCTACATTAAATAATTGTTTTTTAATAGTGAATTAAATTAATGTTCGTTACATTAACATTGAGTAAATTCTACATACTCTCTTGTGCAGAAAATGAGGTGACATTTCGACATTTGCGAGAAATCAATACAATCGCACATGTCGAAATATTACCATTGAATACAAGAAACCGGCTTACGCAGCACCAACTCACATTCACATTCAATTGCCGCTGCAAGATTTAGCTATCGAGAATAGAAAACCACGCGCTTCGCAATATCTTTTGCCGTCGACGGAAAATATGCCCTCGCGGATTTTAAATTCAAACGCAAACTCGCCGTAATCGCTCGTATGCATTTCTTCTTCTGCGTTGAATTACGAGTGAAAAGCATAACTTTTTGTAATAACAAAAATTGCACTATTTTTTAAAAGTAAGGAATCCTCTTTGTAAACCAACTTATATTTTAAAATAAATAAAGGATTTTTTATTTGCAATAGAACGTATAAAAATATTTATACACGACAACGTTCAAATTATTGTCTGAAAATCTAGGAAAACTGGCGATATTACTTTACAAGAGGTTTGCAATAATAACCACGACAATTTTTCGACAAATTTCTTGCATCGAGTCCAAGTTTATTTATTAAATACAATGCGTTTGAAGCTGCGACCACGTGACAAATTTGTAAATTAAGGTTGCATTGCCTTGAAAAACGTTCTTCCGCAAATTGTGTGTGCAGTTGCTAAACGAGTAAAGAAGACTATATTCGAATGCATAACCAAGGCGTGATGTGCATTAGCTGAAGACGTGAAATCATTGGACTGGAAATAGATTTTAATTTGAGAGTAGGTTAGTTTTAAAGGCATTTTGAATCTAATCGAGTCTTGCTATAAGTATTGAATTTTATCAATTACAATTCAACGTTACCAACGTTGATGGCCAAAAATTGCTCGAAATAACATAAAAATTGAACCAATAAAAAGCAGCGGAATGCAAACAGATTAAAGAAATATACATTGAGCTGCGCGAACGGAATTATTATTAAATATAAAATAGATATGGAATAAGAGGAGAATAATCGAAAGGTGAACGCATAACAAGTTGGCTGATAACTAATGTAAAAAAAATTGCCAACAATCGCAGGCTCTAATGAAATCTAGTCTGGTCACTAGTGAAGTCAGTCAGCGATAGAATGACAAGGCAACTGCAATTTAAGAAAGACAGCAGGTTACAGGAGATGAGTTGGATAGCAGTTCGATATACACCGGCTGAACAAACGATGCGAAAACTTCTTGGCCGAGTGAAAGAGCACCTTTTCTCTCTCTTTCATCCATCCATGCATAAAGTTGTACATCATCTTCTTTTTGGAAGTAGGTGTGTACTGATTGTTTCGACCAATACGTCTATACTATTCAGAGATGTAAGTGAATTAGATTATCAAGCGAGGAAAAGCAAAAAGGTAAAGAGAGAATGATGTATAAGTGATAGAGGAAGAGGGCGTGAACAAAGTTACCATTCGTACCGGAAGCTATAAAACATCCAACATAAAATATTTTCCTTTTTGATTAATTTTCAGCGGTTGTTCATATTGCAGATTTTCATATTGGCAACTTTTATAAATTGCACTTTATTCTATAAAATAAAACGCATCGCTTCCAAATAATTTACCTTTGAAAATACATGAATAAATATTGCAAGTTGTGTTATTTAATTATACGTGTATTTTGTAGAGCGAAGCTCGAGGAAAATCAAGTAGAACGAATTGTTCAAAATGAAATTGAGAGTACAGAATTTTTTAGTTAAACAAAATTTACAATGAGATACGACATATTAGGCATTTAATTCGACGAAAATTCTTTCAATTATTCAATTATTTTTAGGCCAGAAACAATCTTACGGAGATAAAAGAAATTCGATTCAACGATTATGGCACGAAAATTCTGGAATAAAAAACTGCTGCAATATCTATATGACAATGAATGGCGTAGGTAATCACATTGATTGAAATTACGATTATAACGTGAAATTTATCTAATTTCTTGAAGCGAATCAATTTTTTTCTTTTTTCCATGCTAACATTTTGTATTTTTAATACACATTCGTATTATATATTTGAAATTATATTCACGAATAATAAATAATAAAAGATTCGGAAACAGATATAAATTATTTATAATAGGTCACTGAATTATTCGCAGTGTTGCATTCAATTCAATGTATTACGATAAATTACGAAAAACCTTCTCTGAAAAAGAATTCAAATATATTAATTCTACGCTTTTGGCCGTCTATGTCTTATGCGCGCGCGCGTAATATATTAATGACATTTATTTTAGAAATGTTTAAAAGTACGCCGGAGTGACTGTTGGATATTATTAATAGAAATATTGTATTCTATTTTATTTAAAGACTATATAAATTACCGAGAAAGGCGGTTTACTCTTATTGTCGAAGGTGCCATACGATAAGAACGTACTTTCAAAAAAAAAAAAAAAATACAAAGTGAATCGGAGTACTTTGAACTCCAACACACGTGCAAACAATGCACTCGTACCAATTCGATTCGAAATATCCTTAAAACTTATAAAACGAATTGACAACACAGTCGTTCGAAAAGAGCCGTTCAACAGTCAACAGAACCTCGAGCGATTCCCCTAACATCTCCTTCTCTCCGACGTCGCGATGAACTTGAAATTTTTACAACTGTAGAGCGAATCGAATGGTATCGGTCTGTTTTTAATTTATACCGTTAGGTACGCATCGGAGAAACCGATTTTCCCGGCGATCGGCGGACGCCAGGGCAACAACGCGGATTATCATCAGCTGCGAATGGGAAGGGAAGAGAGCAAACGAAGTTTAGATCGGCAATCGGAACCGACTGGAATTATTCAAAATAATTTAAAAGCTAACTCTCGGTCTTCTCTTTCGCAAAATTGAAAAAGGATCGTAAAACAAAAAGGCGGCACAGAGCGAGCGAGCGAGCGAGCAGTCATGAGAACTATAACTTGACCTCGAATCGTAGATCAAAATCAGTTGAGCCGTTAGCGAGATATCGCACACACGCTCAGGTGCACTCGCCGCTCGCACGCACACGAGCCCAGCCAGTGACTTTATTTAGTTAGGTTTTGATTCCGGTGACCTGGAAACGAGGCGCTTCCGCGATCTTATCTCGGGCATTTTTTCTCCGTCATAACAAAGCTCGACTGCGGGGCAGCTGAGAAGGAGGCGCCGACCAATTGTCCGGCCGAAATAGACACGTCAAGACGGCAACCGCAGCTGGATTAAACTGGAATTGCTAGCGGTCTCGAGGAGAAGAAAGAGTCGACTACAGCTGCTAATTGTCAATGTGTAATACAATGATGTCAGCTACTCCCCCCTCGCCGCGAGCTTAGACACCCTGAACGCCTAAATTTACAGCAGCCGCCCGCCTTCGCCTGGAATATGCGCGGACCAAGTGAAACGAGGAACTTTGACCTCCGCTTCGAAGAGCTGCTCGGGTTGCATCTCGAGCTCCTGGCTCGCCCAATTTTATCGAGCGTAAACTATTACTCTGTTTCGTGCGGCTACGACGAGCGCAAATTGAGTAACGAGCGCGGTAATTTAAAAATACAGCAACCATTAAATACCTTAGGATTCTGTTATTATTATTAACACCGATTTTTGTACGAATTTTGTAACGCTGTGGCATGAAATCGCTTTTTGTCTGATCGATAACAAAAAAGTAAAGAAATTGCTTAAGTAGCTAAGCTTATTGAGAAAATATCCATTTATTAAGGAAATTTCTCCGACTTGTTAGCGATTGCTTTTTAGCCACAGGAAAGTTGGAAAACACATTACTAATATTCACGAAATAACACAATAGTCTAGTTGCACGCATGACCTCCTTTACTGTGCTATCCATGTGCATCTTCATCGAATTTGAATATATATATATATATATATATATATATAGATAGATAGATAGATAGATAGATAGATAGATAGATACATATATACGTACGTACACTCCGTTATCTCGCGAACCTTGATCGAACGCTTTATAACTTTCTATTTAGTTTGAAGGAGCCTCTCGGTTAACGTCATTTTTCGCTGTGCAGCTTGTGTATTTTTAAACATAAAAAACGGTCTTTGACACACTCGCTTACGAATTATTACTGGAATAAATATTTCATCAACTGCAACTTTATACTAGAATTATTTGCCGGAGCAAATATATAAACTTCAAAACAAATTATTTCAATCGAAATTTTACAAAACTCGGGGCAATCGACGATAAATGTACAGCGAGTACTAACAGACATGCGTTCAAGATGACAAGACTTTAATCAAAATCAATTTATCTGGAAACTTGAACATTATTTCGGGCAACATTTGATTTTCAAAAAAATTAGAAATTTCTTTCAGAATTTGCTCAAAGCTAATTGGTTGCATCGACTAAATTAAAACTTTATTTTATGCAATTAACTACGTAGTTAACTATGTAGTTTTCAATATTCTAATCATTTACACGCTTGTGACGTATATATTAATGGTAGCTCTAACAGACCGATTTAGCGACGCATAGACTTAAATGCAGAACACAGAGATTTTTTTTAATTTAAATTTTAATTAACGATGTTCGAAAACATTTTAAATTAGCAATTTTTAATCGTATTGCAATCTTATTTTTCGATGACTTCTTCTACTCAATGAACTTTTTTGCTTTGGACTAAATTAATTTGTCAAATATTTTATTATCTTCGTTTACAACCACAAGAAGCTCGTTTTTCTGTTTATTTATAATAATTAGTTTCAAATATTTTCTTGTTAAATAAAAAAACCTATTTTTTATTATTATTACACTATTTATACAATCAAAGGCTTTTAAAGAATCTTGTTTTTTAATTGGTGATAAATTCAATTTACTTTCATATTATCTTATTATTTTTATTATTATTATTAGTTAGAATATGCAAAGTATACTCTTTACTTATGCTGATTTACAATTGTAATTTACACACGTATAATTTATCAATTATGTTTCCGCTCCGTCTTTTGTGCAACTTAATGAGAAACAATACAGTAACGCGGCACTAATAAACAAAACAATATCTGATTATAAACTCTGCTCCGATATAAAATATATAGCGGGTGCATTACATAAACGAAATTCCTCTTTCTTACTCAACAATGATAATTTGATAAATTTTTAAATATTTTAAGTTACTGCATATCAACTGTTAACGAGAACAGTTTTTGAATTTGTTTAAAATAGAACAAACGTTTAGACGCTATTTTACATCTTGAATATTTTTTAATATTATTAATGATTACGCTCTATGTTGTAGTTATAATTAGTGAGCAGTGGGAAGTCTTAAGTTTTTTTTTAATTGAAACCAAATACATCAAAAGTTAAAGATATATAATTTAAAAATTTTTAAGAGAAATGAAGTGCATTTTTCAAATTGCTCAGCTAATAATTCGTATTGCAAATTTAATTTATGGAACTAAGTATCAAATTGCGACCAACAACATTGTCTACAAAGAAATTAACCCAAATTGATGACGCAGCTATATATTTATTTTTTATTTTTATCCTGAGCGAAATAAATTTTATTGGTTTATTAAAAAGTGAAAAATAAATATAATATTTTATACAATTGGAGTGGACATTACCATGCAATAGAAAAGAAAACCTAATAAATGGAATTTGATCGATTCCGTCTGCAAAATGCGATTAGCAAATGCGTGACAGAGTTTTGCTGAATATTCTTACCAATCTATATGATAAATAATATTTGTTTGTAAATCCTTTATAAATTAAACGAGTTATTGTTAATTAGAAAAACGCGCAAAAATCGTAAAATAAACATTTGACTTTCGAATAGTTTCAAATGACAAGAGGCATTTTTTTACGTCTACGGCAAGCCAAAGTATTATACACGTTAAAGGCTATTTTTTTCTTATATTTATATATTTTTATCTTTAAATATAACAAGTATGTATGCACAAGTACGTATATATGTATAATAACTCTATTACATTTTATTAAATTTTTTTTTAAACAATCGTTACACCGATATTTTTAGATCAATTAATTGCTAATACGAATATTTAAGATTTTAAATTAAAGTGAATTGCATTGTAATTGTTTGTAAAATTTACAAATTGCTTTATACATTTTTCGTTCACGAATTTGGATAGATTTTATCTTTGAAACTAGTAGTTGAAACTATCGTGTATTATTTTAATACTTCTATACATGCTGTATAATTATATAGAAAAACGACAATTAAGTTATTTAAAAATTTTTTGTTGATCCTAATGGAACGCGAAATTGATTGTGTTTCAGAAAATTGTACGAATATTCAAAATTATTTTCTTCTACAATTATATAAAGTTATATGGAAAAACTAGACAAACGATAGATGTGACGTTGAAATAAAAATATGTAATTATAATTTTAATTATTATTAGTTTTGTAATATTAATTGGTTTAATAATATTATCGTATAAATACTCCTCATGTTCATTTTTACGATTATTGTATCTCTAAATAAAGATCTCAAAGTAAAATCCGCATTTTTCAGTATTATTATTGTATTATATATTCTACATTATATATTCAGTTAATTAGCAGGTGTAAACGACATTGAATACAGGTAGTATACAACTTATGAATAGCAGCCGATTGGAATCGAGACGTTGCAAACATAAATTTTCATTTTCACGAATAACACTATATCTTAATTCCCATATGAATAATTATATTTTTATTACGCAATATGCAGAACTGAGTTTTATTGTCATTATCGAAGGATTAGGATATAATGTTTGCATAATAATAATAGCCACAAGTAGATAAAGAACAGTTATGGAAAATAATTTTAATTTATTTACAGATTATTACTTTACAAATATGGCTGCTTTTTATATAAGTGTATTTAAATTTTGCGTAATCAGCGTGCAAAGTTACGTATTGAATATTCGTCTTATAAACTTTTTAAAGAAGTTCTAAGAAATTGTGTGTCATAATAAAAACAAGACGCTTATTAATTCACAATACGCATGTATATGTAATTTCAAAAGCTATGATATATGTTTTATAGTATAATTTATAAAAAAAAAAAAAATACGGAAAAGAGAAAATTATTTGTTTGGTTAATAAATAGTTTTGCCTAGAGATAAATTTTTAAAATATAGAAAGTGAACATCAGCCGCATATTCCAAAGTCGAAAAAACTTATGCAATACCTTCTATAGGCGTGTGCATATATGTATGCAAAACTCAATATTCTTTAGCTTTAAAATATCTGCGAATGGTCAGGGCGTTAAAAACATTCCTAATATTTTATTTACACTAATTTATGTTCCTAAATCCTACAATAATATTTTGTAACTATTGACAAATCTTTAAGAAAAATAACAAAACATTTTGACGTTTATTTTCATCAATTAATTATTGCAAAATTCGTTAAAGTGGACTCGCCAGAATTTAACAATAAAATTATCATACCACTAAAACTTCTATAAGCTACTATTTACTGTATACATAAGATATTGGGTTTGTTTGTGTAAAAATATTATTGTATAGTAAAGTTATATCGAGCATAAATAAAATATGTATTTTTTTACTGTATTTTGAGACAACAATTAAGTTATGCGGATACTTTGTATTTTTCATGTATTGATAAACATAATATATATATACATATATGCTTAACATAGGCATTAGTTAAACAGTATATCCACAAATAGTAAATTATCTTAAATTTACCGTAACCCGATCAGTTTTTTAAACGCATAGCTGCAAACGTTGAAATAGTGAATTGAATATTTAAGCATTAAAATAAAGGAGTTCAAACTCGACTGACTCGGAAATATTTTTACGGTAGCAATCGAATAAAAAATTGTCTTCTAGATTGTCCGTTGAGATATTTTAAGTTTGTTATATTAACCGATTAGTAGTCATAAACGACGATACGTAAAATACACTTTTTTACAATAGATTCTCTAAATATATATATATATATATATATACACACACACAAAACCTGCACATATGTTTGTGTAGATGGGTGTAAATTTTTTTCGTTTGCGTGTCAATGCGCAAATTAGCCAAGTAAAGCCAATACCATGGATTTATTGATTACGCGTATCGGAAAACGAAAGATAAAATTCTAAGTACCCACACAGTGTTGCAGATGCAGATGTAATAAATAAATAATAGAAAAATGTCAAATACATGCGTGGACCACAGTACGCAAATCGTGTTACATCGCAATAGAAATACTGAGCAAATACGTACATGTACATATTCATATACAAGCAAAAGAGAAGAGAAAACGTGACGAAGCTCCTTCGTATTCTCTTTGTTTGTGAAACCAGTCGTAGCATTAAAAAAAGAAAAAACTGCGATACGTTCTTATTTTTTAAAGGTGAGATGCGTTCAAGCGATTGCAATTTTGTGCACAAGAGTGCGATTGATTATACGCGTGCGAGTTAGATAGTTGTGTAAGGCGTGATGATTTAATTGCATAAATAAAAGTGACGGAGTGATACGGAAACGTCTACGACGACGACAAGTCGACTATTAAAAATATTAAACGATTAAAAATATTAAACGATTAGTATCTTGAGGAAACTCTGTGTATGAATAAGTTGCTAATAATGCAAACGAAGAGATTATTATTATATTCTCTGTTCTCGCTTAATCGAGATTCAATAATTTATTTAAATATTCATTTTCCAAGTGAGCTAGTAAAAAAAAAATAGTACGCCTAAATTATCAGAGCGTGAACGCTAGATGTGTAAAAGAAAATTAAATTTCATTGTTTGTATTCATAAATTTTTGAATATTTAAAGCGATCGTTCGTGTACTTAAACTTCTGGTGAAGTTGGTAATGAAAATCTTGAAAATCGGAGAGATATTGAGAAAACTAATAAATATTTTACAGCGACTTATAAAAATTCTAGAGTTATATTATTCTTATTACGTTGTTGTTGTCGTTGTTGTTGCAGTAAGTAGTTCGAACATTATATTATATTAAATAATATAAATATGTTTTAGCGGTGATTGCCGCATTAAATAATTAATGCGACGAGTCAATTATATTTTATTCAGAGGAAGGTTTGTGTACATCGATAAAAATATCAAAATCTACAAATTCTACAAGAAATAGATTACGAATGAAACTGTTAACTCGAGATACTCGCGTCCAGGATCTTGTACACAAAAGCTATTAATAGGAAGACGAGCATCTTATCTAATGAAAGTCGTATAAGTGCAGTCGAAAGTTTCGTAAATCTCGATTCCCTGAGGCAATTATGATTTCAAAAACTGTTCCGCCTACCGCGGCGAGTAGCTCGAGTCAGTTTGGCAAATTGCAGGCTCCGCGTTTCGAACCATTCTTTGGCAGTTAGCGAGTCGCGCGCACTAACTCGTTGTCGAGCGTCACCTAAGACAAATCAACAATAATAAGAATAGGGGGGGGGCAGTGTCTAAAAAGCACCAGTTGGCACCACCGGCTTCGACAACTGAGTTTTCCCTCGAACTCGTGCGCAGCCGCACTTTTGCAAAAATCGCTCGAAAGTTAATAAAACGAGTGGAGGCGAACGATCGCTAAAAGCTACTTTCACGCGGTGCTGGGCCCTGGGCACTTCTCCACACACCGATTTTAGCGCTCCACCTCCGCTCGAAAAGCACAAATGTCAAGTTGGTATGCCGCCGGCGTAGGTGCCACCTGAATTGGCCTGAGACGGCGGCGAGCCACTTTCATGCTTTGTAAACGTACCGAGAAGAAATCGTTGGCTATATCCGCAACTCGAAATTGCAAATGAGGCACGTGAGATCCTGCAATCCATAGTGAAAAGCGCTATTACACCCATCTTGGCTTCTTTGCTTATAAACAAGAATCGAGACCGACGGAATCGGCTATTTATTGATCTTCGTGCAATACACTCCTATTGTTTTGGTTATGTTGCTGCTCGGGCAAATTAAGTTCGTCGGCAATTTTTAGACTAGGCAATAGACGTTACGAGCTACTATATAGAGGACGGGTTTGAACCTTCCAGTGTTGCGAGCGTAAATTTACTTTTTTAAGCTTATTTTTCGAGCAAACGAGTGCTTATAAATTGAAATATTTGTAGTAATCCAAGCCAATCCTCCTAATGAGAGATCATCTTTTAGTTGTTTTCAAATTCATTTCCTCTGCATTAAAAAATGAAAAAAGAAACTACCGAAGCTGAACAGTCTATCTTAAGTAGTTGGAATTATTTTCTAAGTAACTTCGGTCACGTGTATTAAACTAATTTTAACAGTAGCAGTAGTCAATTTTATTGCACAATATTTAACATTGTTGTCAGATTTTCGTAATTAATTTGTACACTCGATTATATATATTTTGTTTACATATAACCTCTTACAAATTTAAATTAATTTTAACAGTTGTAAGCGAGGAAAATAATATATTTATAAGTTGTTTAAATATTCTAGAGGAATCCAATTTCAAATTCATGCAACGAATTATACATCGAGAAATTAAATAAATCAAAATATAATTATTTTTAGGTTGAAGTTTCGCAGCTTCGTATTAATATAACCTGTTCACTCCTTAATATTGAAATATTGTTCACTCGAACCAAATAAAAGCAGCAACCGATGATAAGAACGGATCTGAATGAAAACAATTACGTCACATTGACGGACAAAGTAACTTGACCTAAAATACATTTGTTGCGACAATAAATTGTATTCAACTTAAATATAATAAATAACCGTATAAGCCTAACGGGTGTTTGCGATAATTATTTTACAACCATTGAAATAATATAACAATTATACGCGAAGAGCATTTATCAATTCTCCTCTTGGCATTTGCAATAATGGGAGTTTTATTTTATTATACAGCGATTACATGCTCTTTATAGTAGTGTCAGAGATATTTATGGTTCTATCGATTACCGTTGTTAGGGATTCCATTTTGTCGCGCATAAAAGGACTATATATCATAGCAATGCATTTCCTTATTTGCAATGATATGGCTGCTGCAGCCTTTAAATCATTATATTCATTAGCGTTTATTCCTAATTGGGACGATAATCGTGAAACTTAGGAAGAAACGAGAGCTTTTCTAAGCTTTGTTCGCCACTTTCAATAAATTTCCAAAGTCACTGTTTTTATTTTCGAAAAGGATAATTAATAATTAAAATTAAAGTGCTTAGGCTCGAGTTTAGTCTAATAGATTTTCTCGCTCAGCATAAGTTTTAATCAAAGCGAAGATGCGAGAACTCGTTTGTCTTTTTGCAACGAATCGGAAACGTCACTCAAGTTTCGGCACGACAGCTAATAAATTCAATAACAGTTTGCTGTCCCAATTAAGGCACATTACAAACGACTAAGCATTAAAAACACCAGTAACTACAAGTTTACGTAAAATACACCAGGTAATGATTATTTATTTTTGCAAAAATTTAAGATTTACAGGATATTTTAATTATAGAGTGCGCGTGCACAGCAAATAAAATCTTTTAGCCTGGCATTTACGAGCATTAATCGGCCAACAGACTTTTCTCCATCTTCCGAATTCTAGAGTTTCTAGTATAAACATTAGAACTACAAAGCGCCCTCGGAAATAATTATCGGTGCAAAATCAGCGGCTCGGCGGCGAAAAAGGCTGGAAAAGGCCGAAAAAAGCCAAAAAACTGCAAAAACTGGCTCGTTTAGCCGGAGTTGCGATAAGCCATCTTAGGTGGCGGTGAGAGCCAATAAAAACGGGGGAAAGGATAAGCTTTGTCCGTCGAGAGGTGGCGTGGCCAACGAGAAATCTTTTAATCAAAGGGACGACTCGTTTGCCGCGGCGTTACACGTTTTTACGTTAATAGCGTAAAAGTTAATAACCCACCTGGATTGCAGCAACATGTGAGAATTTCCGCGCGGCGGACGGATTATTTGCTTGATTTTTCGACCATGAGCTAATAACGCTACCAGCGCGCGCGCGCGCGCGCACAAACACACACACAGAGAGAGAGAGACTCGCACCGGCAGTCTTGCGAAGCGTGAAAGGTCACGAGACGGAAGAAAGTGAATCGCGCGCTATCGAGTCCGGAAAATAAATTTATAAAAGGTTCCTACATAGAAAGCGTTCACTTTTAATAGAGTAGCAATTTCGTTAATGGAAAATTCTCCCTTTTCGCGGCTTTTTATTTTCTCATCGACTCGTGTCAATTTCCACTATCATTGCTTTTCAAAATGGCTCGATCGTTATCCTTTCCGTTCGATCGGCTCTTTTAGTTGCTCCAAAACGTTACACTCCCACGCACGAGTGGTGCAGCTTCATTGTCTTCGTCTTGTCGAATGAAAACTTTCGTCCCCGCCTTGGCTCTAACGCCAAACTCTAAATTCGGACGCGATTCCGCTGCTTTCGAGCTTGACCTTTGATCTTACCGAGTTGCGCCATAATTTCCACGGAATTCGAGGTATGCCCTTCATTCCCTGTTTGCGACGTCTTTTAACTCGCGCACACTCGGTATCGCTCCTATTTTCTCGCGTACTCGCGTCTAAATAAAGGGGAGAAAATTAGTATCACTTAACGTCAAGTTTTTTGTGAAAAAAGTTAACTGCAGGGGATTATATCGAAAGTCGTGTCAAGTGGAACGAAGCGATTGAATTACCGGCGATTTGCACGGCGGTCCTTGCGACCGGGAGGAAATGGTCGGGTTTTTTAAGCGTCAACCTTCGGCACAAGAGCTGCTGAATTCTCAGAGTCATTGTTCGGTGCAAGCTCTTTTGGTGGTAGAAAGTGCAGAAGCAATCGAACCGCGATATCTGCTCGATCGCGCCAAGGACTGCGAAACTCGAGACACACAGGTGATCGACAAACGCCCCGAGTAAATACGATGAGTCTTTCGTTCGAAGGCACAATCGAAATAATTGGATGACCCATAAATCCCGGCCAGTTAGCTCGATAATAAACCGATGAATTAGCTTCACGAGTGGCGGCCACCTATTGCTGGCCTTTTATATAAGCACAGTTTTTGTCGTTCCAATTTTAAAAGCAAGGTTATATAACTCCCGCACTCAGCCAAAGCGGCTAATGGCGAACCTTTCATTTAACATTTTTTGCCGCTTATTCAAAAATGTAGATCACATTTAATATCTAATAACTTTTCGAATCGTGCCCAAGTTATTATCAGCCGTCAAAAAGAGAAATGGGCTACAAGTACGCAGCATTGTATTTAATATGTAGTAATTCAAAGCTAACGTGTTCCTCGCCGATGAAAAATCCCAGATAAATAGATCTTATTTAGCTTCGAATAACGAATTGCAATCTTTTAATAATTAAACTTAACGATTTTATCGTGATTCCTTTTATATTGGTTATCTGTTGATAAGAATACGAAATATCTATCTGCGCGCGATAACGGAATTTCAGGCGGGCCGCCGTATTAACCTATAAAATGAGCATTCGCGGTTGCACCTTGAATGTCCCCGAATGCGCTTGGAGTTTTGAAAACTTACGCGTGCTCGTTGCAATTTTGCTCGCGATCGAATCCGTCGAATATTAACTAGCCACTTTCGGTTGGAACGACTTTTGTTCGCAATCGCGCAAAACTAATAAGCAGCCTGAAAAAAGCACCATTAAATCAATTGCGCGTTTATTCTCCTACGTTGTGTACACGTGGCAACGGCGCGTTAATAATAAACACACAACGCGCCGTAAAATTGAGGCAAATTCTATGTACCGAATAAAGCAATCGCGCAGGTAATTGCTAAAAAAGCCTCCGAGCACAATAAGTTATACAGCACAGCAGCCGGGCATAAATTATAATAATTTCTCGTATTCGCGAGCTCGGGTTGCTCGGGTTACTCGTGCGAGCAATAAACTTCCCAGGATGCAGGAAGAGGACAATAAGCCAGACGCTAATTAAGCCGCACTTTCTCCGGGCATTAGCCTAAATGTGTCGCTTACAAAGAAGCGAGATAAAAAGCGAAGCACATCCTAAAAAAGGTAAACGGATCCTCCTCTCTGAGAACAGCGGCTGTCACGTGCTTTTGATTCCACACGTGATTTGCGCGCACGTACACACAATGCCAGCGAGAAGATGGGGATAGATCGGAGAAAAGTAGAAAAACAAAGGCTTGTAAATTAGTCGTCGCGTCTGCGCGGAAAGGAAGAGACGGCGCGATGCGATTATTTTCGGACAATAGCCGCCGCCGCCGCCGCCGCCGAATCTACGAGCGTCCGTTCGTTGTTGTGACTAATTGCGCAAAAAAAGAACTTGGCTTTTTGAGGAACCGAACTGGCGAGTATCGGCGATCGTACGGTTCCGATGAATTTGTAATTTTTTCGGCGAGTCGCCGTGAAATCGGTCTTTTGCGATCCTCCCCAGCGCGACGCCAAGTTCCGCCCGAAACAAACAACTGCCCGAACAATTAAATCTTATTTTTTGTAAATTGTTTCACTCCCGTATCGAAGTATCAATTTTCTTGCATTTAAATCATTGCATTTTATCGTGCAGAAATAAGTGTAACACACATTTTTCTGTTATTTAATTTTATCGAAAAATTTTAATTGCCCTTGTAATTGGTATACAATTTGAAGTTTTCAATTAATAAGCAATTAAATTTTAACAGTGCACGTCTGCATAGTTCCTATAGAACTTATTACCGTTATGATTAACTCAAAATCATTGTCAGTTTTGTGCATTTTTTTTTTTTATCAAGGAAAGGAACGACCGACTCGATACTTTCAACATTTTTCTCAGCATCAACACCACAAGATTTATTCGCAACTGCAAACGATTACATCTCGAAATATTTTCAAATCTGTGAAAGTAAGCCATAGGAAGTTCATTCGTGGGCTTAAATCATCGATATCAAGATTCCGTTCAATCCAGAGTCCGATAGTCAAAAACTCCCCCATCGCATTTGTTCGGCTTTCCTTTAGTTCGATCGCTGAGCCGTTTATTCACCCACACTAGGTATTCCGATAAACTGGAAATAAAGAAATCCGGAGCTGCCGTTTCGTCAACACGTATGTGTAGGTGTGTGCGTTAGTGGCAGACGGGTTCCTAGAAAACAGTGAAAAGAAAAGTAAGAAGCCTCGGTTGGGAAAGTCTTTCAAGAGCTCGGGACTCTTCCTTCGCTGTTGCCTGCAGAAAAGCCAACCGCTCGCTGCTTGGAAAGTATTTTAAATTTGTCGTCGACGCCGATGTCGGAACTTTCAACCGAAGCCCCTGCCGATGCTCCAGAAGCATCCGAAAGTCCCACCGCGTGTATTAAAAGCAGCGCCAAATAGCGTATATTGCAGGAGAAGCGCGAAAATGTTTTCGTTTGCTCGTTTCGTCGACGAGTTGTTTGGACCGAAGCGTCGTCTGCGAGAAAACTTGTGGGGCGATTTTAGAAATTCTCGCAACGATCGATGTTCAATTATTGGATCGGAAATCTCACGAGTCGAGGCGCCGAACAAGAATACAATGGCTCAGTCCAGGGGGCAAACAAGAGAAGACGGGAGAGAACGTGGACGCGTCGCTCGGGATTTTTCGCAGGAAACTGAGACTCGCTGCCGGAAAAAGCCGCGAGAGCGGAGCTGCACTCCATTGTGGAAGGCGAAGCGAATCGGTCGATATCGGAGGCAATGTGCGATCGACTGGGGAGTTCTGGTCGAGTTCTGGTCGCCGACCACGTGCCAGATGAAATATCACCGGAGGAGATGCGCTGGACGTGGAAACGCTCTTGTCTCACTCCCTCCCCGTCCTTTCTTTGGCTGTAATTACACATTGCGATGGATATCGGATTGCAGCCGCGCCGTCATCGGATACAGATATGCCCGGCCGAATGATTTCACGCTTCTTAGATCATAAAATTACAGCTTACGTGTTTCAGACTGCGAGCGTGTAGCGGACAATGGGTATGGATGGAGCTGCTCGAGCGCCCATATCGAAAGGGGCGATGGGTGCGTCGGTCTCCTTTCGATGTTCGGCACCGGCACAAGCTGCGCTCAAAGTCTACGGGCTGATTTTAATTTTGCGAGCCGCCACCGGAAAACGACGCGTGCAATTCGTGTCACGTGCAACTCCCGAGTCAAGAACCGTGTCAGAAGTGTCACTCAAGCTCCCGCGACTGGCTGACTCTCTATTCTGGTCTCATACCCATTTCGCGACTCACGAGTCCAAGAGTCGCGTCCAATGTAAAGCTAAAATGACAGTTTGAGCTTTTTGACGCGGTGGAACGCGAAAACGTTAAAAAGTTAAAACTCCACCTCGATCTTTCTTACAATTATCTCTTTTACAGACGTGCATTTTAGAAAATGATCAACCTCTGGATTAATTAACTTTTTGAAGCGCTAATCGTAGTCGATTTGCGCGAATAAGTAAATACGCGTGCGCGAGTTTTAAAAAGATTCGTAGTTGTTGAAAGTTAGCCAAACTTTTTCCTATGCGCGAGCTGCAAATTATTTATAACATTTTGTAGGTAGATTAATAAGTCGTGGTCGGAAACAATCGAGAGAAACTCGAGAACACCTTTATCAGGAAACTGAGCAACTATTTAAATATTATTCGGGCTCAATGAATATTATTCGCAGCAACGAGCAAAATATTAACTCTGATTTTTTTTTGAGCGTATAAAACTCGAGGCAACCCAATCGATTAACAATTGATACTTGTAATGTTTTAACGATATTTTTTTTTTAATATCGAACCGAACGAGCACCTGATTTTGCTGAAATTGGGGATTGATTTGCAACAACAAAATTATCGCAGTAAAATATGAGCGGTTAGCTTTTTGCGCTTTACCGGTGTGTGTGTGTGTGCATAGATTTAAAACGAAACACGCCGCGTTTTAATGTTAAGTGTTTAATTAAAAATTGTAACGAAATATTAGTATTTGTAAAATGCTATTGAATAAATGACGTATCGTAGGGTGTTTGAGAGCTGGGATTCATTTCTACAGTTCGTGCTTACGCTTTACTTTCTGGCGGACATTTTCCAGTCGAAAACTGCTGTTACCCAACGCCGATCGGCTTCGCCTTATCTAGTCTATATGCTTTCAAAATAAAAGTGTTGTTTTTTAATTCTTTCTTTAAAAATTCTATATTTTTACTAGAATCTTCGATGATTAATTCTTTCTCCTACTGAAATTAGCTGATCGGTAATTTTTCCACACGCGCAGTTTCCTTAATATTTCCGTATTTCCATAACATTTAAGATATTTAAATTTACTCGCATTTCTGTTTAAAATTCACAAGATTGCTTATTTAAATTCATAAAATTCACGAAACAAATTCGAGGCTTAAAACTAAAATCGTGCTTATAATTTTTCTCTCAATACAGTATAATTTTAATTTCAGAAAGCATAAGTTTGTATTTACTGATTATTTTTATGTTTAATTATAATAATTGTGGATTGCACAAAATAAAATCAAAACGCTTCTCAATGTCAAAAAGGGCTTTAACTGTGAGCCCTTGAGAATATTAATGAATGTATCGAATCATTTTCGGAAAGCATTTTTCTGCAATTGTGTCAAATAGCGGTAATTAAATAGGGGTAATTAAATTATTTTTCTCGCTTATGGCTCTGCAAATTGAAACGTCATTATAAAAATATAAAAAAGTTAATAATCGACGCTCGATATGCGGAGTAATTAAAAGTTTTCAATTATTTCCCATTTAAATAATAATTTTACAGCAGAGACGGTTCGAGGCTGAAAAAGACTCATTAGAAGGTAAAATACGGTATCTTTTAAATTACTATAATATTATTAAAATTGAATTAGAGTAACTATCAGTTTACTACATATTCATTAAATTTTTATCCCATGTATCGATCTCGTTTTATTTGGCCAGAATTATTTTTTGAATTCGAATTTGCCACCATCTCATTATGATACGAGATAAATCATCAGAAGCTTTAAAGGTGTTATTACGGAGCATTTTACGGCTGTTATCAAACGTGTATTTTAAATTATAATACGGTAATCTTTGAATCGAAAATTCTCTCGAGTAGCGGTAAAATAATATTAGACGAGTAAGAAGTTGAGAGTCGAAATGTTTTTTAAAAGTACGTTTCTACAATCCGTATAATCGTTGGATTTTTGAGAAGCCACACACGGTAAAATGGGAACTCCATAGTTACTAAAATTATCGTCATTAGTTAATTTTCTCGTTCTCGCTATTTACCTTTTCTCGTCCTCCCCCCTTGTTATTACTCTCTCTCTCTCTCTCTCTCTCTCACTTTCTTTTGGCTACATATTTTTACTACAACGCGTGTTTTATCTATGATAAATTTACAGTGCGTGAAATAGCCAAAGCCGAGTTGGAATTTCGGATGTTTCGCAAATGCTTTTATTTGGCAAATCAAGTTTTTCTCACCCAACACTCGCTTTAAACAAGTTCAATCGATTTAGAATTTATTTTTGTAACAAAATTTGTATCAGAATTAAAATATTTGCATTTTCGAAATTAGTCTTTTTATTTGTTATCTGCCAAATTTTGTTTACATTAAGTTGAAGTTGAGAATTGAAACACATCGAGTGTAAAAACATTTAGAAGATTTAAAAGAATTAATCGTTTAGCAAATAAAAAAGTACTCGGAAAGTTGTAGCAGCATTTGTACGACGAATCTGACACTCAATTGTCTATTAACGAACCGTCAAGTTCAAGCATGAACTCAGTCGAAATTCACTTAATTACTTTCACGAACACGAATGACAGTCAAAGTAGACAGAAATTATTTTACGAAGCGTTCAAGAATGCAGGGGTAAATTACTTTCGTCAAGAGGTATATTACGACGCAAACGCTGTGCTGCCGTTGGGAAATTGAGCGAAAAATATCGAAAAACCGGAAAGCCTACTTTTCAATGGCGCTTAATTCAATCTACACACGACACGTGACCTCGTCATATAAATAACACCCGCACACGCACTCGATTTCAGAATTTGCAAAATTTGCATTTACCGAAAATTGCAGCGAGTGCGCGAAGGGATTTTTAGGCCTGATATTTATCACAAGAACGTGGCGAAAATGAATTTCGCATATCATTTGGCGTTTGTAAGATCCAATTATTATTTACGCGTTGCTCGTTTCCTCTGCGCGTTCAATCGCCTCTGCGCACGCGTACGATTATTAATGGATTATTCCACGTGAGCCGAGTGCACTTGTGCAGGTGGATGTTTATTTAGCCTCGAAAATTAGCTGAATTATTGTCGAGTACACGAGATTGGAGAATGAAGTATAAAGAAAACTGTGCGATGCGCAGCCTACAGTTGCTGTACAGCTGCTGCCAGTTGTGTACTTGACCGGTCACTAAAAAAGGTACAATCTTTATATCCTTGAATATAGCGCGATGCAACTTTGGGCCTTTTTTTAAGCTAAATTTGTTTGTTCTACTCGCGTTGGATGGGGTTCAACTTTCATATTTTCTTACGATAATATATTTTAGAAAATCGACAATTAACGACAGGCTTTCCTTTCTTTATTTCGTAATTATAAAAATTAACCGTACAGCTTATTTAATATCAGATTTATCGACAAAGCATTGAAATGTTGTTTCAAGCCAATTTCTCACTTTAGCCAGTAGCTTATTATTTATCGCACTCGAATAACTTCATCCAATAATATTTTACTTCGTGATCAATCTGTACATTATTATTCCCTCCGCTGTGCTCGTTTTTACATTATCCAAATAACCACCTACATATGTGCTTATTATTTCTCTATTTTTATTCGTCATACTCTTTATTTATCAGTGCGCTGCTTTTCCTTCCCTCCGTAGCTTCTTTCTTTCTCCGTTCCATTGTATCCCGTACGAAGTGCTCGTGTATGTCACATCACCGTTTACGATGTTCTTCCACTCGATTGCTTTAGTAACTTTGCACTCCTCCAAAATGTGCGTTCTTCCTCCTTTTTCTTAATCGTACGATCTGCATATTCCGCAATGCTTGTTACTTTTCGTTACGTTCCCCATCTTCCGAATCTTGCAACTAATCCTTTTCAAGGACGCAATTTTTCTCATACGTTTTCCACTGCAATGTGCTTAAATTCTGCTTGTAGTTTATTAATCCAAATTTGCTGCTGCTGCTGCTGCTGCTGCTGCTCCTATTTTGTCTCTCCAAAAGCGACTGGACCGTCCAATTCAAAAGTCCATCCGCTTTGTCCCGTATTCCGTAATAATGATTTGAGAGCATTACATTTTTGTGCGGCTCTTCACGGAGACCTACAAGAGCCTCTTTAGCGTTTAAAAAAATACAATGACACGCTGTAGACTCGTCCACATTCTCTTGTTGTAATTAAATCATTTTTCTTCCGCGGTCGAATGTCTGCAATTGAACGAAAATAAGTTGCATGAATAATTCATGAATTGCTCGAATAGTTAAGCAAATAAAGTTGAATAAATAATGTGGACAGTTGAGAAGAAGGTGATGGGCGACGGCGGCTAGGTGCGGTACGTCAGACTAAAACTTTGAACCCGATTTATCTGTAACGTTGACGTTGTGTGTTGCTCAAGACTCCCCGACACCAGCAGATGAAGATAGAAATGACGTGGCGGGGAATTCGCGGGACTCGTGCAAGTACGTGACTGTTTGTAAATTCAAAAGATCGCGCTTTCTACGGTGTCTTTCTCGCGTGTCGTTCCTCGGATTCGCACACACGACTCTTCTTGTGCCGCACGACGAACATATTTCATATATTTTCAAGTGCAATTGTATTGGCCTCTCGAACCGAGTAAATTCATAAAAATGCAGCTATAATTATACACCGAGCAAGACACACGTTGCCGTAATTCACGCGCGTGGCTTTACGCGTGTAAACATACATTTTCGCACAGTTCGCTTATCTAGTTTCGAGCTTATTTACACTCAGTCCACGGTCTTAATGACACGGAGCCTGGATTTATCGCCGCCTCGCTACACCTTTTTGCACTTGCCACTTAAACTCTCACTGACGTTTTGCCAAGCGCTGCTTTATCCGCAATACACTTTGAGCTTCTCTTTCGCTATCCTCTTGATTGACTTTCCTCCTCACCTCCGAGAAATTCTATAAAGCTCCTGTCTCCCTTTAGCGTCTTCTTCCAATCTTTGGCAGCTTTATTGCCACTGGCAGCACTTTATTACTATTATTTTAATTAGATTATCAATTTCTGAAACGTTGCGCTTATTTTACGCTTTCTTGCCCAGAGCAAGTTTTACAAGAAAATGAAATAAAATTATTGAAAGTCTGCAAGAATGAATTTTATAAAATGAAGAGATCCTTTGTAAAATCATAATTTGTCATTTGAAACTCGATCATCGTCACAACGATCACGACAAATCACTATTATTTATAAACAAAAAGTCGAAGCTCAACCGAGTACTTTAAAAGTTCTGACTTCGTTCGCCAGGTTTGAGCTCGTTTAGTTAGTCTTTTTCTTTCTATATCGATAAAAAATGATGTCTTCGTTGCGCACTTTTTCGTGTTTGGCAAAAGTCAGCGTTTAAATTTGCTGTTCTCTTGCGTTATTTATTTATCGAAATTGAAAACGAAATTGTGAAACCTCTATCTTTCTTCATTTAAGGAAGTGAATTTCGGCTGTTCGACCAAAGTAATCCTCGACTTGGCTCGACATTGAAAAACGGCCGGGCGTTTGCAAAGTGTACGGTTTTTTACGGCTTCGATAACTTTCAGGTGTTCCGCAGCAACGAACTTTTTGCCGTATCACAGTGTCACAGTTGCGTGTGGCTGAGTACTCGCACACAATGATGCTTCGAAAGGAGAATTGCAGCCGAGGCGCAGCTCGGCGTTGCAAATTGTGGCCCAAGGAAGTTGATTCGCGCGGATCGAACGAGTGCTGACGTGGCGGCATCGACGGTCGGTCAAAGGGCGCGATTGAATTGCAAAGGCAACGCCAAGAGCTCGATTTAAATGTCAAAGGCGCAAGTTCAACGGCCGGCAACGAACCTCGCCGATTCCCCCGATAATGGCAGCCGCAAATTTATTATCCTCTAATCCGCCGAGAGAGCGAGTGCAAAAAGGCGCGGACGAAGTGATAGGGCCAGTGCATGTGAACGAGGTCGCGACGTTCCTCGGAACCTCTCGAGCCGTCCCTTCTTCCTCTGCCCGTAACAACTTGCGATAAAGTTTTATGAAGTCCGTAATTTTATAAAGCCTTCGCATGGGATGATTTAGCTGCATCGATGCTCCCAGCGCCGGACACCATAAATTACGGTATCTTGGTGCGTAGTTATTGCCGATTCGTAAAACTCCTATAGTTTAATACGAGCGCGCGCGCGCGCGTCTAGTTTCGTAGTTTCGGACTCGGAACGATACGAGCATTTCGCCGATTGTAATAAATTTCAGATTTGCAGCCGCTGATTTTTAACGGCTGACGTAATAACTTACATTCGGCTTGATTTATTAAATCCTTAACTGGAGATATTCAGTCGAGCGAGCGTAAGTTGAAAATCGGCAAAGATGCGGCGGCAGTGCGACGACGGCTGCGTGCGAATAATAAGATGTTGGACTGCGAGCCGAAATGCGGAAAGGAATAATTTTAAATGTACTTGCGCTCCAAAGTCTAATGGAAGGAGATGAATGTTTTCAAGATTCCCCGAAGCAATTCGAGAAATTTTAATCGAAAATTTACAGTCGCTCGTCTGCCAATCTTCAAAGCTTTCGAACCAAATAAACATAACGAGCGATAAGATTATTTTATAAATAATTCGGAGGATGATTGATCGATTCAAGATTAATGCTCTCAAGAGAATGTTATTTTTGCGCAAAATTTTGCATAATCTTTTAAATGACAGTTTCAAACTTGTACAAGAATTTGATAAATCTGCAAGTAGTAATCGTCGGTTGAGTTTGGCTGACATTCATTTTCTCGCTATGTTTCACCAACGTAGTGTGAACGTTAATTGACGTTTATTATTGACTTTGGCAGAATCCGATGCGTTGATAATGTACTTTTGTTAAAATTTTGCGCAATTGGAGTTGGCGTGGAAACACGACTCTTAATTTTGTTTCAAAACGCGCTTTGTGACTAGTTTATTGCGCGATAGAGCACGCGAATAATCATCATTTTTGCGGGACGGATCGGTAAGGCAGTCGATGGTTGCTCGAAGCTATGGACATCAAAATTTGGGCGATTAAAAAAAGAGAAAGTAAGCGAATCTTCGGACTCTTAGCTTAATTTGCTTATATTTAAATATTTGCGTGCAAAAGTTGTTTTATAAATGGTTGATCTCGAAGCTTCGCGCGAACGAAAGGCAAAACTCGGACCAGCGTGTGACAATATTCGTTCTTTAAGATCTTCGTTAAAAAATTATTATTTTCATACGAAGACTTATTCGGATATTTAAATAATTGTCACGTACTTTATAAAGTATTACTCGTTGGCGTTTATCTCGTAGCTACGTTTTTGCGATACGCGAACTTCAGCTTTCGAAACATAAATAATTGTTCTCAACGTTTAAGCTTTAATACTGCGTTTTAACAGCTCTAGTCACCTGCTGCATTATTACGGTAGAGTTCGTCGAGATCTTTTATTTGGTAAACTTGCGAATTCTCGTTGATAATCTGACGTCTTCGCGACACCCGAAGCAACGAAAAATCGCATAATAATTAAAAGGAAAGAAGAGCTTTAAGAACCCAATGTCATTCGGATTTTACGCCACTATCGATATTAATGTTAAAATTTAATATTATTGCTTAGGCCACGAGTTTTTAAGTTCCCGGGGACGATACCTTTTTAAGTTTCGCGTCGCAATAAACTTGTACGCGCATTTGCATAAATAAAATTCCAGTCTTGTAGTCGTCGGTGAATGATTATTTCCGAGCCTCGTTTTATCTCCAGTATATTATGTCTTCTTGCTTGCATAATTTCCGAACGGCTAATCTCTATTAATTGCCAAAGACAAGCGAAAATAGCTCGCACAGTTATGAATAAAAGTGCTGCGGGAAAAATTGCGAGGGAATAGGTTACGGGTGGAAGTAAACATTCCACCAGTGCTTATGTCTGCAATCAAAGATTTTACGATCGGCACACGAGATGTCGCGGTAGGGGATGAATTCCTATAAAAACATTCCACGGTACTTTGGGGTTCCTTTGAAAAAGCTCGATCGCATATGCGCATCGCTCGTTTATGCATTCGCGCGATTCGGCTATCGTCGCAGCAAATTACCAGCTGATAACGAGGCGAATTTCATTTGGCCAAGTTGGACAAACACCGAGACGTCGGCTTCGAACTTTACGAGCCAAACTGTGACTCGCGCGAATCGAGTCGATAGACCAGGAAAACTCGGGGGAATATTCGACGTTCGAGGAGAAGTCGGTTGGTCGCGCGAGTAGCACGCAATCCCAGCTATTTATAGCGCGAAATAAAATTTAATCGATTCGCAATTTATTTTAAAAATTGCACGAATCGACGCGGCGCTCGTTTTACTGCTTATCGACACGTCCTTCCTGATATTCCCGATTTCATTTTTTCTCCTTTTTCTCTTTTTCTGCTTATCAGCCTGCAATTATCGTCAAACGTCACATTTAAAGCTATAAAACCAAACGCGGGAGTGAATTTATATCCCGAAAAATTAATCGCAACAATCGCAATAACGTAAAAAATTACTCGCGTTACTTTATAAAATTTGCAAGCGTTTCAGCTTTCGCTCGTTTCTACTCTTATTTTAATTTAAATTTGATAATTTGTCCATCGCCTTGTGTCGCAGAGGGGATGGCTTTTTCATACAAGTGTGCACTTATTTATAAAAGTGTGTTGTGCGAAGACATTCCATTGTCGTAGAGTTCAGCTTTCAATTTTGGCACAACGACTGTTGTACAGCTGCAAATATTGCAATAGTGAACTTTACAAGCAACGAGAGAGGACACGAATGAAAGAAGGTGAAAAAGCTGTTAGAGAAACGTGTGTCGGACCTAATGGTCGATAAGACCGAGCCTCCCGCTCGCGAAGACTTTGACAAAAAGTTGTTTTAATTTACGAGTTTTGCGAAAGATAATAACTGCTGCCATCGAAGCAGCTGGAGACTTGCTTTATCGAATAGACCGAGCAAAAGTTCCTCGTCTCTAGAAATTTGATAAAATTATGCCTACGATATTAATGCACGGATGAAAGATACAGGAGGTGAAGTTAGTCGAGCAAGTGCTGGCATTTGTTAATTAGTGGGAACTCGAGGATCGCGCAAGCGAGTGCGAGCGAAAAGGCGCGCTCTGAATTTCAAATATATTTCGTTATTTGAATCTCATTCGTCTGGTCGAGATGAAGATCTACATCTCGCGGCGATGTTGAAGAATGCGCGGATGGAAACTCGAATTAAAATTGAAAGGAGTCTCTCGGTTGGATGGCTTTCTCTTTTTCGAATTGGTATCTAGAATAGATTCCTCGCATCAATGAAATAACTCTCGTTCGTAATAATTAAATACGAGATCGTAATTGCGATCGTTGCATAAATTTAACGACGCGCTGGATGAAAAGTGGAGGAGGGGCTGCGATTTTCAGGCGGACGGTCGTTGAGCGAGAAAAAAGAAAAGAGAAAAAAATGAATCGAGTAGAACTTTTAATCACAGTCATTGACGGTCCTTCGGTTGCATTAATTTTAATGGGCATGAATTATCGTGAAATGGGATAACTTTCGCCGAGATCAAGTGCTCGTTCTCACCATAGATCAGCTATGAAAATAGGACCCAACGCTCGTTTTTACAAAATTGTCCGTAATAAACACTTTGATTTCTAAACGGAAATGAATAATTTGCCCGACTCGAAAGCCGAACTTTCGAACTTCCGAGCGCCGGGACGCGGCCGCAGACTCAGGAGCGGACGATGAAAAGTTGCTCGTCGCGCGGCCGCCATTTTCCCGGCTCGTAATTTATTTTCCCAACGTGACTAAGTGCCCTCCTCGAGAGCGCGGCTTCCTGGCCAGGAGGTGGACGGTCACGTCGCGCGCAATTACGCTCGGGACTGATCCTGCGGCATAATCTAATCGGCGCCCCCCTCATCTGCGCGCGCACTTCGTCCAAATCGCTGCAGCTTCGCCGTCGACGTGCCTCCGCTGCATTTCCGCGTGCACCAGCGGCTGCGAAAAGCCGCATCGCCGACCTCGAGTGCGTAGTTGCGAGCTAATCGAGCCGATCGCTCCACTGCTCCGGTCAATTTCCCCGAGGAACCCCTGGCTTTTGTTCTTTCCACTCGACGGACGTTCATCTTTTTATTAGTCGGCGATGATCGGCTGCACTTTGATTCGCTCGCTCGAGCCTCGGCACTTGCTCGAAAAATTGCCCTCTACTTTCAAAGTTAAAGTGCCCGTGAAGGAAATCTGAGAGAGAGAGAGAGAGAGAGAGAGAGAGAGAGAGAGAGAGAGAGAGAGAGACTGTCTGTACTAAAAATTTTTCAGCGGATAGATTTTAAGAAGTTGTGCACCGATGGGTTAGAGTTAATTGCACGTCACAAAATTTTATCTCCGAATTCGGTAAATTTCAGAAAACGCCAAAACTAAACAATCAATAGGGATTTTTCCAATTTTTGACAATCGCTAATCCATCAAAAGGCATTATATAAACTTGTGTATTGTTGTTATTGAACGTAGAAAGTTTAGCGAAGAACAGTAACGGCCTACGTGCGCATCTTTAATTGCACGCATTATAAATTCAGTAAAATCAACAAGAATTCTCCGTGTTAATTAAAATAAATTTCATCGACGCATTATTATTTGATGGATGGATAATTTGCATCTTGAATGAGTATTGAGGATAATATTTTGATACGAATCGCTGAAACGTGTCTACTTAAAACGTATGCCGTTTCACTTCGAAATGATCCCTATTTTATTCGTTAAACAAATGCACGATAAAATAATTTTAATTTATTCTTTAATATTGCTTGTGCTCGACTAAGAATTACTATATTTGACGTTGAGTTAATTTTTCGATTTCCTATTAAGTTTCGTTTATTATGCATACACGTATATAAATGCTTTACCAATCACGAGCTTTGGCTAAGCGACAAAATTCAATTCCACATTTAAACAATGAACTGGGCAATGATCGTATAAATTAAATGCAAGGCAAAACTTTTAAAAACAATATAAAAGCACGGCCGACTTATCTGTAACGTACGTTTTAAATTTATATATTACGCTATTTTTTAAATCCTCTGTGGTAGCCTAAAACTCGCATCTATTTTTTAATAACAATTGATGAATTAATTAACGAAGGTTCAATTATAACGAAAGTGCAAGTCCGTAAACGCTTATCGAAATATATTTGTAAATTGAATTTTTATTCCTTTATTAATTATTCGGATTAAAAATTCCACGATATTCGTCGCTATATGTTCACCAGTTCAAAACTTGATGATACGACGGATCTTAGGAAGCAAACACTAAACACTATGGCTACGCAACCATCAAAACTCTAATATAATTGGTTTTTATACATTCGTTCTTAGATAACCTTAGATTTAAATATTTAATCGAAATTTCTAAAGTCTTTTATGCTATCTCAGCTTGGTAATCATTGATTTAATTAACCTCTGCATAATAAATCGAGAAGAACCATCCAACATACGAGACACGCGTTTAAAATATCGCGTGTATAAGTAATGGTGCAATAAAATACGATTTTTATTGTATAGTCTGTAAACAATAAAAAATGTTACTGCGATGCCGTCTGAGCAAAGTTCAACATTTGCATTTACAACATTTTTAAAGTTAGCGACATTGTTATTATCGCACGAGAAAAATACCGACTCTGTAAACAAATATCGACGAAAATACGAATATTATTTATTGCTACTCAATAATGTATTATCTCCTTCTTTTAAGATAAGTTCAAAGTTTAATTTATTAAAAAACTTTCACTTTTTACATTTATTAGTATTCGTAACAAACTATTCAAGTTCAATTATAATTAACGTAAGCACAAAAAAAATGTTGGTTCAGAGTTGCTTAATACTTAATTTCTAACGACTCATTCGCGAAATGTTTCGATTTTTTACACACTCCGATATAAAAGTGTTGGTGCTAAGCCACCCACCACGATGGTATCCGTGCTTTTATTCAATAACGGTACGTGTATTCGTTTCTAGTATTTTCTATTTATATGTAGACCAACTGTCAATTTACGTAATCGGTATTTACTAATTAGACATTTCACACGACTAATTACGTAACCGGGGATTTGTTTAGCTCTTCGGTATTTATAGCTTTGCATTTCAAACGAAATCTTAGCTCCAAAAAATTCAGCGTGTCAATATAAAATTAATATTAAATTTAAATTAAAATAATATCCAACGATGTAAAAATTATCAGGCCGATAATAGAGCATTAAGCAGCTCAACAGCCAACAGCTTCGTTATAAAATAATTTGAACAATAAGGAGAGTCATTTTAGAAAAAAGGGGGAAATTCATTTTTTCTTTGTAATTAGATGTAAATCCTAATCGTTAGAATACACGGAACATTTGCAATTAATTTAAATAAATACTAAGCATTAATTAAAAAAATATTTTTTAAATTATTAAATAAGGTAAGATGTGCTTTACTTAAGAAAAGCAACCATCTTAAAGATGTTCAATATTGTCGATTCGTGTAGTTGATATAAATATAGTTTTACATAACACTGTTTGTGCGATGCATTAAAAAACGGGCAAATACGTTTTGTAATGGTATACGAGCATTTATACATTATATCGACATTGTATATGCATATATATATTGTTATTGTAATTTTACTGCATTTGACTTTAAAAATCAGTATCTGTCGTAATAAAATAAAAACGAACGAGTTCGGTATTGTATACGATAATTTATAAGTCCTAAATACACGCACGCAAGAATAAGTGTATTATTATAAAAATCATAAATCTTACGTGAAAAATCCAAGGTCTTTAGAAGACCATATAACGTTGCCTGGACATAATATAGGAGTAAAACAAAGATGCACGCAAAGTATCATTGACACGAGTTCGTCGACGAAGAAATACAAAGAAATCTGTGTTTGGCGCCTGGAAAGTTATTTCACTATTTCCAAGTTGAAAGCAGCGAGAAAAGTGACAAAAGCCGATGCAACGCGGTAAATAAAAGGGAAATAAAATACGGGGTCGACGCAACGAGGCCCTCGCGCAATCTTGTAATCTCGCTCTAATTCCGGCAACACACACGCACTCGCTGAACTACGTGTAGCCGCCTACGACCTTCGCGTGGCCGGCCGACCAACAGGTGGTTATACAATCGCGTGGCTCTACACACCAACAAATTGTTGTCCGGCTCGCTTTTCAACCCGGAGTCTTCCTCCCGCGCGTTTCCGCTCGGGGGGGAGTTGAATCGTGCAAACGTCCCCACCTGCGAGCGGCTGCAACAGGTCGAGCACCGAAGCTCGCGAAAACGGGCTGATCCAGGTGCGCCTGATGAAATCGTTTTCAGATAAAAGTCAGAGCTGAAGCGCGATTTGCGAAAAATAAAGCTGTTCGGTTGCTAATTCAGTTTCGAGTCTGCGTTCGATGCGAACTACGTGGTTGTTCCGCACCATTAGAACTCTCTAGTAAACCCCATTTCCCCGACGATTACCATTCGAGTCACTCTTCTCTTACTCCGCTGCCTACGATTGGTCATCCTGAAAAAAGATCGAATTTTTACAGAAATACGAGCCGGGCTCGAATAATTCCCAATGTGCCGGCGGCCGTCGACTAGAAATTATTTCATTATCTCGATAATTGTCGCGGCGCCTCTTCCGCGGCACGAGTCACGTACGTGTCGGCGGAGCTACCGAACGGAATTTGTTTTGGGCGGCGCATTTCGAAGCCAAGGTCCTCAAAATCCTAGGCGAGCGTATTTACGTCGCGGCTATTTCAGTTGCTCGGGTATTTTCACTCGGAATGCCATTGGGAGGCTGCTCTGACGTCACCGGCCAGGCATCGCGAATTTTTGCGCTTTTTTTTAAGCGACTGGGACCCCGGCGCTGGGTGGGGCCAGAAGGTATTCTTAACGAAACCGCGAGCGCGCGCCTGTCCGCCTGCATACCGGATCGCGAGAGACTCGTGAGCGCCGACGAAGGTAACGACGCGTGTGTTTACCTAACGAACGAGTGCTCGCTGGTACGGCGCTTGCGCAATGCTCGCGAATCCGATAGCAACTCTAATTAGCCGATTTCGACATTCCGACGTCGCGGAAAAGGATCGCCCCGCGTGCGCTACGACGAGCACTCGGACGAGCGCTTCCTCTTGCGAACGATCGCGGCACACTTCGCAACGGCCTAATGAGATTTTCCTGGCTGTGCGCGATAAACGAAAGCAGCGAACGAGCGCCAGTGCAAGTGTTGGAGGTTACGGTACGGCTCGTTTGCTGCGATGTGCAGCCATAATAATGATACATGCGTGATTTTTCAGGTTGCGACGCGAGTCACGTTTCTCGGCTAATGCCGTTTCGTGCGGTACATTCATCCGTGAGAGTTTGATGTATCAACCTGGCCACGATTCTTCCATGTACACGTCCAATTGAACCCGTGAGGGGATTATTATTAAGGCTTGCCGACGCCGCTCGTCGCACGCTTGCGAGCAAAACCTATTCGCCGTCGAGCGCTCGAGTCGTTGCGCTATTGCTGAACTCGTCAAAATTGCCGTGAACTAATTCTATTGTGAGAAAAGTAAATGCCTTGCTTTTAACCTTACGTATCCTTACCTTTAAATTTTCTTCGGCCTCGTCGACCGGTCAGGTCAACCAATACGACGGGAGACTTACAAAAATTTCTGATCATTGTAAGTCTATAGAAAAGCTCCCCGTTCCCAGTCCAAAGATCATTCCCAAGTATTATAAATAACAATATATTTACAGTCGAATATGTGATCGTATCGTTAATCGGAATCGAACATCTTTTAATTTGGTTGTCGCGACACGTAATGGCACGTATAGTTGGTATCGTAAACATTTTTGTGCGATTTCCAAGCGTAAGCGCACGAACGGGAGAATTTTATGGAAGCTCGTACATGTATGCACACATCAATAGCACGTGTAAATTGCGTGTCTGTAAGAAAAGCAATTGCAACAACAGTAGGGAAGGTGAATTCAAGATTAAATGGTACGAAACCGATTCAATGTTGGTAAGCATAACGTTAAAATTGTATTCATAATGGATTATGAAATCTAAAATGTATACGGCATTAGTCTATTATTTCAGAATATGCCTTACGTGGGAAAAATTACTTCATCGCCTGGTGTATTTTTCTTTTCCTTTTTTTTTTTTTCATATCAAATATGCAAACAATGCAATTCGTAGAAAGCTCGTATCAATTATCCGAGACACTTCATTTTGTGTTAATTTACAAAGTCTACGACGTATGAAATAGTGGTATTAAGCAAGTCAGCTGCCGATGCGTTGCTTCGCGCAGCTAATCCCAAAGACACAAAGTTCTCACGACGGAACCGTTGCCAATTTCCATCGTTATGTCGAAACGCGTTCGGCGACATTTTTACAAGCGTGATTTTGCACGTCTCGTCTCAACTGTCATTACAAATACATAATACCCGAGTTTGAATTTAGCAGTAGCGGGAACGTTGGATTGGCCTACGCCGTCGACCATTAGCCGATATTGTCGCCTGCGAATTTCAACCTTTCAACGGAGTCTACGCTCGAAAGGCTAATCTTTCAAACGAGTAAAAGCGCGATGTTGGGAAAGTGGAAACAACAAAGTCAAAGGTAAACAAGCAATCACTCCGCACAGGAGCAGCTTACCGGTCTCCGTCCAGCAACTGTGGCATTCCTGGCACAGCGTGGACCACTCGTTCCGCAGATCCTCGTTGCTGGCCATAGCGCTGGATCCTCCTGCTCCTCGTCCGATTGTCCGATTGTCGCCGCGACCTTGTCTCTCGACGCACACGCGCACACGCGCACACACGCACTCTTAGCCGCTGTTCCCAAACCGTGGGGACGTTTTCGGGGAGAATCCTTACATTGCCGGGCGTCCCGACAACACGACTGGAAGGAAGGGAGGACGGACAGCTATTTTCACTTGGTTAATTCGAGCGTAGGACGCGCGACAGAGAGATGCGGCTTCGAGTTGCTTCTCTCTCTCTCTCTCGCCGGGTTTCCACGCTCCTGCGCTCCAGCCAGCTCTCCGTCTCTCTCTCTCTCTCTCTCTCCTTATTCAACACACGCAACGGACACGCGAGGCTCGGCGAGTCTCGCGAACGACGACAGCGACGAAGCGTCGCGCGCCACTTGGCCCCGATCCTACGTCAAGCTGCGCGCCTACAGATGGGGGCCTGGGTCGACAAAAAATTATTATTGCTGAAGCTGCGCTCGACGGCTCATTTTTGCCGCGAGTCGCCGCTGATAAGCCGCGAGAGCGCGAGATAAGAGCCGTTTTCACGCGTTTTAAAACCCCGCCAGTCGAACGCGCCCTTCCACCTAACCGTCGCTCAACTTTAAACCGTTGTCCGTCTGATTGGCGGCTGATCACCTGTGGCAGGCCGGTGTCTCGCATCCGTCGCTGCATTTCGTTTGGTCCAATCATGGGCGATCGATCGAATCGTCAGAATTTAAGAAATTCTATCGTGTCTGTTTGAGAAGAACAGATTCTGGTCCGAATAAATATAATACGTGTCTGGAGTCAAATATTATTTGAGCCTCGACAACGTAATTGCCTTTGCGCGTAAATTGTTTTATCCATCAATTCTATCAATCACCCGATAAAATCACGCAATTTTTGACATAATAATATGTTATTATTTTGAAGAAAAAAACGTAAATTGACAATTCTATTGTAAACGCACACGCACATTAAATACTTATTATCTCGATTAATATTAAAACATAAATTTATGATTATACAAAGTGAAAACAATAAATATACATATATAAGGCAAAGAAAAACATGTATTCTGCATTGAATTAGTTGCGCTTCAAACACAAACTATTATTGCTTTTAAAATCCCTATACGAATTTTGAATTAAAGTCCCGAACTCGTGTTTACTCTTGAATTTTTAAATTATTTGCTTCTCGTAGGGAATGGATATAAAGATAATAAAAGGAAATGCACCTTTTCGATGTTTTATTTTCGTATTATTAACTACGAAATAATACTTTACAGTACTTCGTTTTAGAAAATACAGAGCCGTTTTATTTAAACCTTTCTGACATAAAAAAATCTTTATTCAAAAACGTTGCCTGATTTTTATAAAGCCTTTTAAAGCTTTTATAAAATTTGGAAACTCTTCTCCTATGGTTTCGAAACCCTATATTAGAAAATTACAGCTCCGATTTGGCCGATAATTATCTAGATTTTTGCAGCCTCCATTAATTATGATAATAACGAATTTCACCTTATTGTAGTGTAGAAAAGCCATTTCTTGTGGTTCAGCAAATAAGTTTGTTAGCCGCCAATCACTCTTATCAAAGTCCATCTATATTATACAGTACGAAAGTTGTATTTCATATCGTACGTATTTCGACTAAATTACATTATTTTATTGCATTTTATTGCAAGTGGCGTAATAACGTTTTAATGCATTGTCAACTCAACAACTTGCTTTATTTTTTATTTTAATAAATTGATATCTAAAGCATCTTAATTACGAGCCTATTAACATATACATATTTTAATGATACAGATTCGAAATTTTTACTTAAATCTTTACGTTTTTAAATAAGCAAGTGTTCTATCGTAAACGACCCGTAACTTAATAAACATAAAAATATGTACACAAGCCGAAAATTCAATTTCAAAAATTTATTCAAAAACTGTTTTATTCAAGATTTTTATAAATAATTACCAAATTGGTATTCAAACAATTATATACTAATACTTTATAGTTCTTTATGCTATGTTTTCTGTGCATTAACACTATTGTATATTAAAATTCACTTATTTTTTTATAAATCGTTATTTAAAGTGTATTATTTTCAATATCACTTAAAAAACAAATTAATTATCGTGTAAATCTGTGTTTTATTTTACTTTTTATATTATAAACTCCAATTCACTTTTGTTTAATATAAACAAACAAAATTTATTTATAATTGCGTATTTTAAAAATAGAATATAGAAAAGACAAAATTCATATTTGCTTTTGTTTTTGTTGATTATTTAATTATATGTTCAGTAGCTATGATATTATTCACTTTATTTTTTAAATATATTTAAAATTTAAATGTCTTTATATTTGAATAAATTTTTAAATCAAATACCTTTCTGTATGTAAATTTTAATAAAATAATAAGTTATAATTTATTAATTTGTTACAATATTAGAAATTTAAAAATTTATATAATAAGATCGTGGTTATTTTATAACTTTATTTTTTAAATACTTATATAAATGTATTAATAGGTTAAAATATTTTAATTGCAGCATTTTTTAAGAAAAGATAATAACTACAAGATGGAAACATATGCAGATGAAAATGAGGAAGAAAAGTTCAAAGGTATATAAGGACAATATAGCATACAAGGAAATAGAAAATTCAGGAAACTGGAAAAAGTAGTGCTAAAATATAACAGATAACAATGAAATGGAATGAAAGAAAGCTGAAATCGAGTGAAAACAGAAGAATAATACAAAAAAAAAAAATTAGAGACACTAAGAGTGATAAAAGAAAAAAGGAAAAAGCATGGGAATAAAGTTCTAGAATGTAACGGAACTAGAAAAAATGAATAAGGAAGGATAGACATTTATCACTAATTGTGAAACGTATTATTAAAAAGTGTAATGAAAAAATTGTATAAAGGATGTCGTAGAGAACTTAAAAAATATCAGAGGAATGTATATTTATTGGTGTAGAAGGAAAAAGAAATAATGGAGGGTATAATGAAACTATTTAAAGAATTTATAAAGTAAAATTTTTTTATTTATTAATAAAATTATGTTATCAAATTTATTATAAGCAGAGGTCAATAAAATAATTCTAATGTTTAATGACTAAATTATAATTTTTATTGTTAAATATCTTTTATATTTCTTTATGTACAAATTATTATAAAAGTATAAATTATAGTTTTAGATTACATTTAATGACATAAACTATTTCATCAAATTTATCATAAAAAAATGAAGAAAGCAAACTTCAACTCTGCTTTTCAATTAATAAGCGTCTAGAGTCGGAGAGAGAATATAATTTTGTATACAATTGATTGAAATAAAATTATATTTACTTTAATTTTACTTGTTTTTAATATTTTTACAAAAAATTGTTTATAATTATAATACGCTTTCAAAAATACGAGAAGATAAAAAACATCTTATACCTTATTCAAGTTTTTATGTTTACTTAATTGGGTAAAAAAAAATCGACTTTTCAATACTTCAATTTTTTCAATTACGACGGCCTAAGAATATTTTGAGAAACATCAAAAAAAAAATTGTCAAAAATTAAAAAAGTTTTGAAGATAGGAAATAATTATTTTATTGCGATTTAAATTTATTGAAAATAATTAATTGTAATAGAGAAAAGAATTTATTTCGAACATAAAACTAATGTTATTTAATTAAAAAACTAAATTTTAATTGAATGCTTAGTTAAGTTTTTGGGTAAGATAAATATCTTTATATTTTTAAATTCAGATATAAAATTTCTTACTTATAGAAGATTGTTTAAAAAAAAATTGCCTGCATAAATTCGGTTAATAAGGCTTCATTAAAAAAAAAATTTGTTATAAAATAAAAACTAAAAGTATTTTTAAAATATTTATATGAAAATGAAAAACATGAAAATAGAAAATTTTTTTATAACAAAATTCTCTAAAAATCGTTAATTTAAAAATTTTTGTAGATTTGTATATATAATGGAAATATGGTTAAATTTGGTATAAATTTTTCTTTATAAATAAAAATATCGATTTTTTTCAATAAATTGTTTTTTAAATTTAGTTTTAGTATGTTTCTTTACAAACACATTAACAGTACAATTCTTGATTTGTAATATTTACAAGTACATAATTATAATAAGAGTTTTTTAACAAATAAAGTTTTCTCGACTGAGGTTAAATGTATAATAGAAACAGAAATTTACATTAGTAAAATTAAAAATATTTTTTTATTTGTTGGTAACTAAATCATTTATTAAAATATAGTTTATAGATTTTTTGTCATTCAAAATAAAATAAAATAATTCGTTCTTTAATTCATCTTTTGATTAAAAACATTAAATATTTTATGGTTGTAAATTAATCTTGTAGATTAAAATTTTATACATTTTTAGTAAAATTGCATAGTAATAAAGTATGTACACAGTATGTATACATTTTGAAAATATTAAACTAGTTTAATAACTTAGTTTAATGAAATTATGCCTTCTTAACTTTTAAAAATCCTGCCGTATTTGAAAAGTATTTAGCATTTGCTTCGTTAACTTTCTTTTCTGCTGCTTGAGGATTCACTATTTCCAAACCCTTTAAAATTCAAAAACCAAACATTATTGTTAAAATTTAATGTTTCATCTTATTTGATCATAATCATACAATTTATAAAAACTAATATATACCTGAAGTGGTGTAAACGCAATACTGGAGGCTGTTCCTGAAACTTGCTTTTTAACAGATGTGCTGCCACCCCAGTGCTGTTGTTTTTGTAAATTCTTCTGCAGAGTTTTAGAAATTCGAACCTTTGTTTTCTCATCAATTTGTGGTAACCTAATTCTTCCAGTTCCCGCTTTTCCAATTGTACCTCGAGTATATCCAAGATCTTCTTGGTAAGCATCACTTTCAATCTGCACAATTTAAATTAATTTATTACTTTCATAATATTTTCTATTTACAACAAAAACTATTTCTGTTTTAAATTAAAAAAATTAAATTATAACTTTTACAGGATAATATAAGATGTTTGGTCTGTCTAAAATATCTTTTTTTGAATATTTAATTTACTTCCCTAATATTTATTAATTTCAGTACGAAAGTAAATGATCAGCTATTAGCTTATTAATTTTATTTTATTCGTAAACGAATATTTATAATACTCACATCAGCAAAATTCATTCTATTGGCTTGTTTTCTGAATTCGGTGATAGCATAACGTTCCTTCATTTTTCGAACCCTCTTACCACCACGCTTTTTCCTACCCGGATCAATTGGTTTTGGTAATGGCTTTATAAATTTCACAGGTGGAGGTTCTAGCAATTTATCTAATTTTTTTTCTATTTCTTCTCGTAACTGTTGACCTATCTGACCATCTGTGCTGTTATGACAAGCATCTACACGAGCTGCTAATGTACTTTTTGCTGCAACAAGTCTCGATGCTTTTCTCCTTAAATCCTAAAGTAAAAATGTATTAATGTATTTTACTAGCTTTATTTAATATAACTTAGCAAAGATTAATCTTTGTTTAATTTAAATTAACTGAGAAACATTTATTTATTGTTTAAATTTTATTTCAAAAGGTTACATATCTACAAGAGTTTTTAAAATTCGAATTTAAGAAATTAAATAAAAAACTTTAAAATGAACAAATTATAAACATATTATTTTACAATTTCAAATAGATCTGGACGTAGAGATCTTCGTAATTAGTACTTCTGAAATTGTAAATACCTGTCTTTCAAACTAAATTCAAACTAAAGCTAACCTAATTGCTCTCTAATCGTTGACTAGTTCCATAATAATAATTAATAATAAATTCCATAATAAATCCATAATAATTTTGTAAAGTTACATTAATTATAAGAATCTGATTAATAATTACTTGTTTATGTACATACGTTAAATATTTATTACTGTTTTTTACATTTTATTTGTTTACTGAGAAAATAACAAATAATAAATATATAATAATCATATATAATAACAAATAAAAAATAAAAAATAATAAAAATAATTTCCCTGAATAGTAATTATTAAGTATTTTATTATATAATATAAATTGCTTCAAATTTTTGCTTAAAATTTTAAAAGAATTTAATTAAAAGTAATTAATAAAATTAAATTTTTTATTTTTCTCATCAAACTTATGTATACAAATATTTTTATTTGTTACTTATTAATTGAACCATAGATGGAATTATTCTTACTTGTGGTGTATCTTGAACAATTTTTGAATAATAAATAAATCCTGTATGAGGTAATGCGGTCACTTGTGAAAAACCAGAGAGAGTAGTTTTCCTTGTTCCTAAGAGTAAAATATTACATGCAGGCATTTTTGACAATTTTGTTAAACCTCCAGCAACACCTTTAGAAATAAAAATGAATTAACAATTTAATTTACAATTTATAAAGAAGAAATTACAAATTTCATACCCATAAGTTTTGCTGCTGTTGAAGCACCAACAATAGCAGATAAATTTGGTGCAATAAATGCCATTCTACTTTCTACGTATTCAAATATTCTTTGCTTTAAATTATTGAGTTCAATAGCCATATCACAAGCTTCATTAATCGCTTCTTTTTCAGCTTCTGTTAATAGTTGACTAAAAAATATTAATTATTGTTGAAACAATTCAAAATAATCTTGTTTAAATTATTATTTTTGTATAATAACTATTTACCATAATTATGAAAAAAAGAAAAAAATATTTTAAACTTCTAATAAGACTCATATTTTACTGTTGTAACTTTAATCTCATATAATTTTATCGTTTTTTACATATAGACTAACAAAAGTAATTATAATACCGTTTCACGGTATATATTTTTTTGTTTGAATGGTTACAAAAGACAATCTTCATCTATATAAATAAAGTTTTCGATTAGAATGTTTAAAAAATTTCAATCACAATATGAATTCACAAAAAAATCTCAGCTATTATATTTGTTAAATATATATCAAATAAAAAAAAATAAAATAGTATATAGCCTATAGGCTATTATAAAACTTGTAAAAAATATATTCTATGTACAGAATATTAAGAATTAAAAATATTAGTTACTAAATTACCCTTGCGTTGTTGAAGCAGTTACAGAAACCACCATAATCGTTGCTTGGGTAAGAAACTGTTGTAAAATTTCATTATTTTTGGCTCTATCTAAATCATTTCCTAATTCTTTAACAGTCATTACATACTCTAAATGTTCAACAACTAAAGATTCAAGTTCTGGAAATCTTTTAGAATATTTACTAGTTGTAAATCGATGTATAGTTGCTGAAAAATAATTAATAATTAAGAAATATAACACAAGTATTAAAAATTATATATTAAAAATTTTAAATAGTTTTTTATTAAAAACAAAAGTAATTATGTTATTATATATATTTTATTTATGTATTTTTTGATAAATTATTATAACATAAGTAAATCAAGAAAAATTAATAAATTTACCAATTTCAGTATCTATTTCAACAGCTAAATTATTAGCTTCTACTATTAACTGATATTCTGGATCAGACTCAACAGGACCAATAATATCTGAAGATTTTCGAAGAACTTTACTATATTTATCAATTTCAGATGTAACCTTTTGCATTAGCGGTGAATCTCGTAGTTTGGCAAGTTCTCTAACAGAATCAACTTTAATGTCTAAAAATGAAAAAAATAACAATATAAGCTTCATTTTATATTATTATACCTATAGTATTATATATTTAATAAATTGAAAACCTAACCTTTTTCTGTGACTTTGGAAGACATTGATGTTGGAATAAGTTGTTCCGGCATTGGTTCTTCCGATACATCATCGGTGTCATCTTCGAGATCAGCCAAAAGTTCATCAGCCAATGACATTATTAATAATTAATTACTTTATTTGTAAGGTATCAATTCGGCGTAAAACGCAAACGAGTACAATTCCAATATTTGAAAACAAATGTCTCTCTGAAAAGAGAAGGAGATATAGAAAGGAAACTGAATAACCCCAGAGTTAAAAAAAGCTGTACTACTGTAGTACCAAGGAATACCAAAAGATGGTTATACTACTAGAAATATAATGCTATTAAAGATTAATCGGTATCAATAAAAAATAAAGTAAAATTATGAAAAACAATATATACAACAAAATAATTTCTTTAAATAACTAAAAATGAGTATATGAAAAACAATATCAAAACTGCAGTACAGTAGCTTACTTAGTTATTTATAAAATAAAATATTTTACTTGTAAAATAAAAATTTTTTAAATGTAGAACGTATATTTGTAAAATTAAAATTTTAAAATATAGAATATATATTTATAAAAAAAAATTTTTTATAAACATATTAAATAATTATAGATAGTAAAAAATATAACGCCTCGTTTATTATATTTTATAGCTAATTCATTATAGTAGAGCTGTAGAAGTTTACCCACAGGTGCACGCAGAACAATCGATTCATCGATGTTTTACAGCAAAGTACGGTAACATAAGAGTAAAAAAACTATACGTACATAAGTAATTATAGTTTTTTGGAACTGAAGGATAAGTAAAAAATAGTTATTAACTTTTGTCGCATTCATACGGAATTAGACGTTTTTTATTTTTTTTAACAAAGAAACGAAAATCAATTATTTTCTTTATCTTGGTAACGATAAATAATTAATCTTTAAATTCCAGATAATTTCATAAATTATTTTAATAGTTTTTTTTATTATGAATGACATCAGTTGATGTTCATTACTTATTATATCAAGCATGAATTGATAAAATTATTATCAATTAAAAAACAAATAAGTCTTAAATTTTATAGACATAATATTTATTTTTACTCAATTGAGTATTATATTAAGTAATGTTTTAAAATAATAAATATGAATCAAAACTCGAATATTTTTATTAGTAATTTTAATATTTATATGATATTAATTTTTTTTTTAATTTAAAAAAACATTAGAACAATTTTAATAAATCCACTCTTGCCTTAAAATATTACAAATGTATGATTTGGATTTTAAAGTTTATAATTATAATTTGATTCATGACTTTAAAAATAAACTATAAGTTTGAAAATAATATTATGATATAATATCCAATTTTATAGAAAAATAAATATAAAATAAATAAATCGTATTTAATTACGATTGTGCAAATTATTATTTATCCTTTTAAAAAAAAATTAAGAATTCAATTTTTCAATAATAATGAATAAATTAATGAATGCAGTAAAAATCAAATTTTTATTATTTGAACTTTATTACAATAAGAGCTTAATTAATTCAGAAAAATTCAAATTCAAAACTTTTAGTAAAAACAATTAATTTTTATTTTCAAATTGCAATTTAATATAATGCAATTAAAGCTTTCATCTAGTAGTATGAAATATTAAAAATTCATCAATAAGTTCGTGAAAATCATCATTTCAATGGCTATATTTATATTTAGCAAGCATTATTGCCTAGAACTGAATTGTTGCATAAAATATACTTGAAACATATTTTTAAATATATTTAATAATACATATTGAAATTTTTAAATGCAACAAATTAATTGAAAAGGATTATTTAAAATAAACGATCATTGGTAAAAACTAACACACTTATGTATACATTAAAAATCACTTGTTTTTAATTAATCAATAGAAACAATCAGAGCTTAAAAATTCATCTTTCGTACACAAATACATTTCTAAGATATTAATTGAATTTGTGCAATAATTGATATTAAATTTGAAATATATATATTTAAATAATCGTATTATTTTTTAAATACTTTATCGAATATACGCTGAGTTTATATAACCTGATTAATTTTAATCCAATTAACTGACATCGTTGACGGAACATTTAAAAAAATGACCTAATTCAACTGATTGTGAAAGTCCAAAAATCATTTTGCTAAAAATTACGAATCCTCGATTAGATTTTAAAGTCGTATCTATTCTTTTAAATTTATTATTTAAGACAGTATCACAAATAAATTCGCTTCTACTCAGACTAAAGCAATTCTTACGCAATATTTGACTTTGATTCTGCAGCATATTTAACATTTATAATAAATATTTGCTTTTTGATATTATTCCAAAATATAAGTATGAGCCTTATATTTATAAATTATGACTATAAAAAAGAAATAGCGTGAGCAATTTTTATATCTGATTATTAATCAACTAAGTATTGTAAAAAATTTCAACAGTGTGACTCGATATTTGCCGCTGCTAAAATTACAATTGGAACTATAAAATTGCTATTTGTAGGTATAAGAGTGGCAATGGAGGTGCTGCAAGCCATAAATTTCACTAGACATAAGCTGCCATCGCTACAATTTCAATTTATTAAATCAGGTACAAATTATTTCCTGTGCATTTCGTTACATCGTAAAAGAAATGGATAAGCTGTCCTTAAGAGAAAGTTTAACGAATGAATATTTAAAATTGAGTTTAGATATTTGACGCAATCACAAGTTGAAAAGTAATTTCAGTACTTTTACCATATGGAACATATACGGTATCTTACCATCCATCAAAATTCATACCAATATACACATTTTTATTTTTAAGTGGAGAAAAAATAAAACACGTAACAATAATTGTTGCAAGCTTTTGTCGCAATGATTCTCGTCAATAATCGACTGCTAAATAGGTAAGAATGTAAATTTCGAAGAGGGAACATTAAGAACATTCGAAAAGTTGTACTTTCGTAAGAAATTCATGATTTGAAATGTAGGTTAAAAGTTATAAATGAACTTTACCAAGTATTTATCTTGCAAGTTTGAAGGAAATATGCCTGTAACAAATCTGTAGACAAATATTGTTAAGCGATCAAATATTATCTTGCGAATGGATTTCGAAAAATTAGTTTTGACCCAAATGTATCATCCAACAACCGATAAAAATTCAAATATCGTAGTTAGTCAATCGTCCAGACGAAGATAAAAATGATTGACATTTTTCAAAAATATCGAGCTCGCATATATTAAGTGGGTATTATTAAAATACATTAAAAAACTGCTTAAAAAACTCTCGAGTAGTCGACAAACAAAATAGATTTACATTGTTAAGTAAAGTAAATGTACATCAAAACTTTCTCCCGGTTAACGATCTTATTATAAACAAGTTTTATTGCAATTTTATTGCAGATAACATAATTATCTTTTGCCAGTTCACGTATTTAGGCCATCGGTATCTATTTCAGCGCGCATTTCATATGCATTTGATGATTATTTCGCGAGTTCGGAGGAGAAGACGAAGGTGGCAAGCGGTGCAATAATGTTACACGAGCACAACAAATCCGAGTCCGTTCGGGCGGTCATTCGCTCGAAAACGCGGAACGCGCGGCAAAAAACGGGACGACGCGACGAAAAAGATGCGAGAAGCGCCGATAATGCTACGATTGCCGACGAGAAAACAAATGGTCAATAATCGGAGCCGAGAGCGCGTAATCTGGAGTTTGCTCGGTGCTGTTCTCAGGATTATCATCGGCTGCTTGAAAACTGTGCCCTCGCAGCAGGAAAGCGGCGTCCAACGAAATCGAGTCCAACCACGCGCTTCGCTCTCCCCACGCAAATCCGAGAAGAATCGCTTTAGTCATCGGCGATGGAAATCCAAGAAAAATCGGCAAAACCGCCAACCGGATCTCATCCCAGCGATGGTACACCTACTCGGCTTATGACGTATCGTCGAAATCCACGCTGCGGGCAGGGGAACGAGGGGCGGGAGCAAAGAGCGTCGGAGGTGTCGGCCGACGAAGAGAGAGAGAGGAAGAATCACGACGAGGAGGACGACGACGGCGACGACCACCACGGCGACGCCGTTCTTATAACCCCCACGCAGTTGCCGGAGAAAACAAATACACCTCTTTATATGTATCCGTTCCCAGCACAATTCTTTCTTCCTCTCCCCCACTTGCGCAGAGATTTAATACTCGCGTACGAGTTGGTACAAGCGCGCCTATAGAAATGTACAGGCGCTTGAATGCTAAGATTGAAAGAGAAAGAGGGAAAAGAACGGGAATAACGCACACACGAGCCGGCGACGGGGGGAGGGGTAGGAGAGCCTGTTATAATGGAAAGAGCCAAGTAGATCTAGGAGAGCGAACGTCAGTTGTTCGAGAAAAGAAAAATACTCGAGGCTGCGGGCGATAGTCAGCCGGGCCTTATTACGCCTAACCTAGCGCACCTATTCCCAAAATAATAATGCACTTCTCTTCGACGTATCGCAGGAGGCCAGTTTGAGATTTGGCGCGATATATATCCGCGGCTGTTTGGCTGCGTCCCTTCTTCTTCTGATTCATCATTCCATTCTCCTCATGTTTCGGCTGCAGGAATAATTCCGTATACCTATCGCGGAGCTTCGAACAGCTGCAGCGGGAGGCGCGGTGATGAGCGCACGAGATATTTAAACCCACACGCGAAGCTAGCGAGTACAATATAGCGGGGAACGGCGCTTTTCCCCTCGTCCCGTCGCCGTCGCCGTCACCGACACCGCTTCTAGGGTAAGCTGGGACAGATAGCTAGAGAGACAGAGAGAGAGAGAAACATTCTATGCGACGGCGGCGTGGTCAAGAAGGGAGCGAGTAGGGAGTCGGACTCCTCTCTCCTCTCCTCGTCGCTCTTGAAAATCGGTGCTGCCGAGCGCCGTCGAGGTGGAGAAAAATCACGTAAATTCCTATCGAACCCAACTCTGATACGTTGCAGTATTTGTAGCGTGTGTCCGTGGGAAAGAGCGAGAGAGGCGAGCCTGTGCACGCACGCACACACCGCCGAACGAATGTGTTCGGAGAGGCTCTCCTTCTTCCTCTTTCTTCTCTGCTCGTGTCGCGACAGGTGTGCCTTCCTCGTCTTCTTTCATTCTGTGCTCGTCTGCGTCTGCATCTGGTGCACCACGCGCTGCCGCTCCGTGGCTCACTATGCACCGTGAGCGGCTCGAGCGAGGATCGCCAATCGAGAGGTTGACCTATAAGAGAATATCGCTCGAAAGAGAGAAAGAAGTAGCCACTCGTGGTGCGCGTGCACACACTTACGCCTGTTCCTTCTTCTATTCGCCTACTTAGCCAGCAGTTCTCTATCAGTGTTCCGACTGCGAGGCGCAACAGTGCTCGAGAGAAAAGGAGAGAAAGGGACGCAGGAGTGTTAGACTTAGCAGGACGCAGAGCCTGCTTTCGCCTAATTGCAGAAGGCGATTATTCAATCATGAGCGATTCCCGCGAAGAAGCCGCCGTTGCCGCTGCAGTAGACGTGAAGTTGTCGATTCTTAAGAACAGCGCCGTAGCTGGGACCTCCTCGTCGTCGACTCGCGCTTTCTGCTCACCTGCTACAGCTGTCCTGACATCTCCCGACGCCACTTCCCAAATCTGCAATTCTTGTCGCCTGGTCTGCTGTCGCAACGGCTGTTGTTGTTGCGCGCGTATGCAACACCAGTGAAAGAAAAGCCAAACAGAGGGAGCGTATATTTTTCCTCCGTCTCGCTCTTTTCCTTAACTGGTGTGCGTCTCGATGCCCGCGCGAGTGTAGGTGTGCGTGTGCGAATTCCTCTCTTTCGCGAGAGTGGCGCTCGCGCTAGAAACTTGTGATCCCGAAGCGAGCGAGCGAGCTAGGGAGGAAACGAGAGAGAAAGAGAGAGAGAGAAAGCAGCAGCAGTAGCACAAGGCATATACAGAATATTTTTCGCGTCCGTCTGTCGCACGCGCGTCAAAAGCCGCCTGCGGCTCTTTAGACACGGACGGGCCAGGCAGGTAACTCCGAATTCAGAGAAAAGACGGACAAACGAAGCGCTCGACGAAAAGTAGGAAGGTGTGCGCTGTGCTGTAGCCGCCACATATACAAACGCACGCGAGAGAAAAAGGTAGAAGAGGAAGAGGAAGAGGAAGAGGAGGAGGAAGAAGAGGAAGAAGGAAGGAGCAAGGAGAAGAAACGAGAGAGGAACTGTTTGGAGGAAAAAATGCTTGCTCGGTGAGAAAAGTGCGCGTACGAGACGAGAGAACGGAAGAAAACCCCACCAAGGCTCTCTCTCCAATGTGTATATCTATATAGTCGAATTATCGTCGATTATCAGGACCTCGTTTTTATTCACCGCCGTCACCGCTGCGAGACTGTGTCATTCTGTGCTGTTTTGCTCCACCCTCGCAAGCTCTCCTTTGTGCCTTCTGTGTTCCGTGTGCTCCAACCTCGTCGTCGCCGTCGGGCAAACGACCACCGCTTTTTAGCGAATAACTTGTAACTCTCTCTTGTGTACGTTCGTTTGTGATTACATGCTTGACCTTTCCTTCTAAAAAAGGCTGACCTCACCTGAAAAAGGGCCTGTGAATCCTGTGTGTACAGCAGGATATCACCTTGCCCGAGTCCGGAGCGAAAGGGTAATTGCAGCAAGATGGCGGGGCCCATGACGTGGTCGTGCACTTGGTGCCTAAGGTTCAGTCCTGAGGAGATCGAACAGAGGTATAAAAGTCAAGAGATTGACAGAATGCTTGAGAAGGACCGCCAAGCCTTACGCAGACAGATCAAGATGCTGCTGCTTGGTGCTGGAGAGAGCGGCAAGTCAACCTTCCTCAAGCAAATGAGGATCATACATGGGATCAAATTTGAGGTAGGTCACATTGTATTTAGAATCTTCTTGGTATCCGTAATAGCTGTTTATTTATCATAATTTTCCAATGTCATTGGTCAAAGAGCTGCAATTTGGAAACTGAACACTTATGAACTTAAAAGATAGAATTGTTATTCCTACACTAATTTAAAATCAGTCTTACTCTGTATAAATATTAGATAAAATTACAAACAACTAAGATTTTTGTGTAATTTTAATGTTATTCTCCTATTATATTGCCATCAATAATGCAAAATTACATTCATTTAAAACTCTATTAAAGATACGTAGTTTATAAACAAAAAAATTCTTTGAAATTGCAATGTTTTTAATTTCGTAAAAAATCTGTCTATATTTGGTTATAATGTTTTTGTATTAATAATATATATATATATAGCAATATGTACTTGTCGATTGTCATTTTTCTCTCTCAATAGTATTAAAGTAAATTTCAAATGTGTATGATAAAATATTTATTCAAATTAAGCAGGATTTAAAAATTTTTTTGAGTTATTTAAGATGTAATTTTCTTATCAAGAAAGCTATTTGTTAGTAAGTCTTCAATAGTACAGATTGCTTTCATCTATGTTTTGTATTTGTAATTTTATTTAAAAGAGTAATATTAATAAACTAAATTTTCTAGTTTATCTGAATGTAAAACAGACATCTGTTTTGTAACTTTTAATGAGTTTAATTTAATTATTTTTTTAATGGTTACCGTCTGATATTTATTATTTTTTATTATTTTTAGCCTGAATTAATAAAGGAGTACCAACATGTTATCTATCAAAACATTATAAAAGGAATGAAAGTGTTAGTCGATGCCAGGGATAAGTTGAATATTCCTTGGGAATATCCAAAAAACTATGACATAGGCTATCAATTGCTGAAATTTGAAAATACTATGATATTAGATGCTAGACTTTTTCTTCACTATGTACCAGCGTTGCAAAGTTTATGGAAAGATGCTTCAATTAAAAAAGCATTTGATAGGCGAAGAGAATTTCAATTGGTAAGTTTTTCATTGGTTTTTTTTTAAATTAATCACACTTACTAATTCTTATTTATAATTAATTACTGAATCTTTTTTATAAATATTAAACAAATATTTTACAGTATTTATCAATATCTGTCGTATCATTGCTCATATGCTATGCCATGAATGATGTTAATTGATATTTAATAAATTTTGTTTGATTTTAGAGTGACTCAGTGCAATACTTTCTTGATAATCTTGATAGGATTGCTAGAGTGGTGAGTTTAATTATTTATAAATACAAATTTAGTTATAATTGTAGTAAAAAGTAAAATTTATTATAAACTTTTTTTTGTAGGAATATGTTCCAACGCACCAAGACATTTTACACTGTCGCAAAGCCACAAAAGGAATATCTGAATTTGTTATACATATTAATAGCACCCCCTTTTTATTTGTTGATGTAGGGGGGCAAAGATCACAGAGGCAAAAGTGGTACCAATGTTTTGACTGTGTGACTTCGATAATTTTTCTTGTATCATCTTCTGAATTTGATCAAGTTTTATTGGAAGATAGGTAAGAAGATAATGATGAATTAACTTGATAAATCATGAATTCATATATTACAATTACAATTTCAAAATCTTTATTTCTCTATATTTTTTTAAAATTTAGTGTATATGTATGCATGTTCCTATACGCATATAATTATATACATATAATTAATATTTAGTTTCACAATTATAAAGTTGTGCAAAGTTGTATTTAAAATATATAATTTCATAACTTATTGAATAATACAAATTATATCACTTAAGAATTAATAATTATAAGCTTTACTGATGGAAATTTATTATTAAGCGCTTTTAAATAATTTTGTTTTAGAAAAATTTATAGAAAAAACAATCTTTTAAGATTAATTTTTAGTTTTTTATTAATAAAGATAAATTTAGATTTTTAATATGCTTATTATTAATTATGTTATTCAATAGAAATTTTATTAATAATTTAGAAACACACTCAAGGTACATTTAATTTTTGTGACGCGAAATCTCGAATTTTTTTTATCAATTTTCTATGCATTAAATTTTTGTAAATTATATTCTGTTTCGGATTAAATGATGAAAAAATTGAAAATTAAATTTATCGTTATTGATTCTTCAGTGGTTTTTTAAATTTTAGCAATACTTTTATATAATTTTATTGACTTCTCTAATCCTTTTTACAGGCGAACTAATAGATTGGAAGAGTCAAGAAATATATTCGATACGATTATCAATAATATGATATTCTATCGAGTATCTGTAATACTATTCTTAAATAAAACCGATCTACTTGATAAAAAAGTCAAATCTTCGGATACGAATGTTCGTTGGTACTTCCCGGAATTTACGGGTGACTCACATTCCATGAAAGATGTTCAAAATTTTATATTAGATCTATTCGTATCAGTGAAAAGGGACCCAAACAAACCACTGTACTATCATTTCACTACTGCTGTTGATACAGAAAATATTAAAATCGTATTTGAAGCTGTCAGAGATACAATTTTGCAGCGTAACTTGGAATCTCTTATGCTACAGTAACAACGTAAAAAATTAAACATAAAATCAGCATAAAATCTTCAGACTACTTTAGCAATGCTTGCATTTAAGGTATGCAACTGATTTTTTCTAGATAAACCGAGTAAAAGACTATCGTTTTTAAATAAAAATGCAATACGAATTAGCAGCTATTTGAAAGACAATATTTATATTTATGAAATTTAGAGAGTTAAAGTGAGCTTACCTCTATAGACATTATGATGAATGTTATATACATATATATATATATATACTGGTGAATGAAGTTATGTCATCAAAATTGACTGGTAACAGGCAGTTTTGAGCTTATAGATTTTGTAAGACGAATCTTCCATCTCTTTTTTTTATAAACATATTGATGAATGAATGAATTATTGATTATTATATAATATTTTGTGTACATAGTGAAAAATTTAATGTATACGTTGTCAATAATCGATAGTGGATTTATATGAAAAATAATTTTAATGCAATTTTGATGGCCCAAATTTTTGAATTTTGTACAGATTTTCGATAACTTTCTTGGCAATTTATATGCAATACGTAAAGAAAATATTGGTCACCTAACAGATTGCAAGAAACTGGAATAATTTATTTCTTGTGTAGAATAAATAATATGTATTATTAAAATCCACTGTAACATTAGGTAACAAAGAAACCAAATACTAGATCCATGCCATAAAAACCAAATGAAACAAACCAGTTTGTGTTCAAATTATCACAAAAAAATATTGAAATTTCAATCATCATATAATTGAGAAAACTATTGATTCTAATCGAAGTAGAAAGTTGTTTCATAATTTATTGTATTGCTCGGAGAATCTAAAATTATGTAATTGGTGGAAAATATTTTTTGAAATATCAGTAATCTTAGCTACAATTTTTTATGTGTGTATATATATATATATATATATATACATATATACATACACATATCTATTAGCAATGGTAAAGTTTTGTTCAATTTTTCTACTATTTTCATAAAAACATAACTTTCACAAATTGGTATTTTGTAAAAGCTAGAGCTCAATTTGTAAATTGTGATATTAGCTCCGAGGCTTCCAAATATATACATAGGTAAATGTGCCATGGATAAAAGTCTTTGAAGTTCAAGAATCTCCAATTCATTTACATGCACTGTATATACTATATGAAAACGATCAACTTCGAAAAATAGTATATATAATTGAAAAATCCTACTATTAAACTCAATTCCATAATACTAGCGAAATGAATTGGTTTATTTTTTTTTTAAATATTGCAATCAGTATTATTGTCGCGTCCCTTATTGGACAAAAGATTCTTGGTTTTTGTTATGAAATATTCCAAATTTTTAAGTTAAGCAGCAAATTGTTAATAAATGTTTTCGTGATTTTCCTATATTGCGAACATCTAGTTGTTTAAAATGCATATCAATGAAAATTTCCTTTATCGCATTTCCAACAATTGAAGTGCAGACAAATTTTATATTAATAGAAACGTATACCTGTTTCTATTAGTTATTTTCTTCAAATTGTTATAACTTTATTTTCATATTGAATATTATTAAAATTAAGAAGGATTTTTTCGGCATCGACAAAATGAATTGAATCGAATAGAATTTGTTATACCACAAATCAATCGTTAAAGATTTTATGTAACAACATTGCAAGAACCAAAGAGTCCTCTGTAATAATTATAATAATAATTATCGCAGCAATATTTCGGTAATTTATCACTTTCGAGTTGTTATTAATAATAAAACAATATTTCAAGTAACTTCAACTAAAGCTAAAACTACTGCAGTCACTAAACAATCATGAATTTACATAAAATCTTGATACAATTTTTGTTAAAGAAATTAATTTTTTTTATAAAACACGATGCGATAAACATTGACAGCTTTTGTGAACTTGTCAATTTCACTCGTCGTAGTATACGATATGAAAATATTTTGTTTTATTATTTTTGTACATATATATATATATATAAATAGTTCAAAATAATTTAATGGTGTGGAGCTTTATAAGATTTTTAATCCCTTTGCTTGCTTTATATCAAGCGTAAAGAAGAAAATCTAATCTTTATGATTCGTCTATTAAATACTTTTGCGAGGAGAGAGATTAGTGAATTTATTGACAATAATTTTGCAACTTTTTTGTATTTTCAAGTTCTGTGTTTCTAATGGTGCTAATTGTAAAATTCTCAAACGTCCTTTATGAAATTTTTATTATCCTAAACAAAACGACATAATACTCGAGTGGATATTACGAATGAATCAACTATATATCAACGACGATAAAAACAGCTTCCCTTTGTATCGTAATAGTTTTATAATTATTAATTACTATAAATACGTAAGTACTATAATGATAACGATCCAAGCTGCGTTACGGGCTGATTAAACTTCACTAATTTAAGTCTCTCCTTTAATTTTCACGTGTACATTCCTAAAGAGCCGAATGGGCTTGCGTTTAATAGTAGCCTTATTTTTTTTACGTTTTAATACAAAGAACATTTTCGAATTTATGCAAATACCGTCGTTGAGCAGCTACTTGGTTTCGCCTGCAAACTTACTTTTTAATGCCACACTACGACTTCATAATATTTATTTTTAACGAGCGAATGACGACGAATACATCGAATGGATTTGAGTCAGAAATGCTTCTGCGCTATGTTTACTTTGTCATTGTTCACACTTTCCTCCAACATGTTTTTCAAGCATCCTACGGTTTTCCTAAAACTTGTTCACGCCGACTATCCGTTAATAACATCATTCAACTTTATAACTATTGTCATTTTTACAATTTTTATAACAGCTATTTGCACTCGTGTATCGTCGATGTCCGTTGACTGATAACAAGCACGACTGCGAATGCCGCCGTGTTGTACGTTGAATTGTAAATTAGCCAGCAAATACTGCATAAGTTAATTAGACATTATTGAATATATTACTTGTAAATAGTGAGGTTAGTATGGATTTCTACAAAGACTTTAATCAGCATGGCTCTAGTATTAAATTTTTGTTGCAGTGCGATGCATTTTTTAAAAGTTTGTACGTCGAGACATTGTTGTAATAAGACGTAGGACTTGCGAGTCGAACGAAAAAATTCTGGTGTACGCGACACGACCCAATATTATTTTGTAAAATTCACAGCGACTTGTAGAGAGATATATGGTTGCTAAACATCGAGATTTGTCGAGAGAAATGTTTTAATACTTCCACAATGATTGTACTCACCTAATTACACATACATACGTCATTCATATACGAAACGGGATGAAAATGGAAGCGTCGATTCTGCGTTGAGAAACGAAAAGTACATTGTACAACTCCTTTTAAACGACCGGAGTGTCTTGGGAAATTTTCGAAAATGCAAAATTTTCCATGTTCGTTGACTCGGATCTTTTATTCGAACGTTTCGTGGAAAATTTTGGTAAAAACAGAGAAAAGGAAAAAGGAATCAAAGTTGCATCATACATTGGCGATAGTTTGTCTGTATACGAGATTCAGTTTTATTATGTTAATTATATTTTATTGTATATGATCTGAAGTATGTAGATATATCGTGCCTTTTTGTAAATTGTATATTTGTAAATAAAATATTTTACATCATTATTATAATAATGTAGCATATTTACGAAAATAATAAATAAATCTCTGAAATAGCTTTATACTTTCACTTTTCCTCTCGGCCACTACGGCCACTGCTAAGGTAATATAATGAATAAACATGCGTTCTATTATTTCTTGAATATATTGCATTTATTTGACAATGCAATCGATGCGGTTTATTTTCAGTTTTTACAAATTAAAATAATGAGCGAGCCCGAGGCTGTTTGTATAACTTATCAGTAATAAAATGCACATTATTTACAGATTCGCAAAATATACGAAAACTTGCCTGTTTAAAGTATAATCATAACATCTATCATAGACTTACAATTGTCCTCGATGGGCATTAATCAATATTATGATAGACACCGCGATCGGCATAACAACTATCATAGACTTCCAATTACCTATGATACAAAATATTAATAAGTATAACATGAAGTGTATGTACAAGTTTCATCTAAACATCACATTGGGAAATTAATTGTATAGTTGGCGAATATAGAGCATGTAATAATAATTAATTACATTATTTTACGCTTATTACGCTTGTTATTTTACAGTGATATTTACAAGCTTGCTCTTTAATATCAATTTGATGTATAAAAGTACAAAGAAAATTTTCTTTTTCTTTCACTGCAATAAGTATTGTGGGCATATAATTATTATTATATAGTTTTCAAAGGCAGCCCTTATTATTTATTATATTTGTTGTATGTGTGCTTTTGTATTCTCATACACTGCATATGCATCACACATCATCAAAAGTATTTTAGAATTTGTAAATGTCTGTATAAAACTTTGATTGCTTCGCATAAATGGGCAGAAAATATTTGTTACTTTTTATAGAATCAATTGCAGCTTAGTTAAAATTTGAAAAATAGAGAAACAATAAGACATTTGGACGGTTGACAGTGAGAGTAAGATAGAATGCTTACACGGTAAGTATTTATTGTTGCATTAGATTCTTTATAAGATAAAAATTATTATGTATCTTAATGCTGCTGTAAGATTTGCGCCTTTAAATACCACATTTTGTTTAACCTGAGATTTCAAAGGAATGTTTTAGTAGTGGCAAGATTATAATTATAAGAGCTGTTGTATAAATGTATGTATATATATATTTCTTTATAGCAAATCCTTTTTGAATGTATCAAAGTTTTACATTTACATTGATTTATAAGAAGAAGCAGATTATTTCGAAACTTTATCTCTAGCTCACTTCGAAAGCTTTGTTCATGAATTATAGTAGATTCTTTTACAGAATTAATTTTGCTTTATGCATCCACGTAGCTACATATACATATACATACTCATGCATAAATACGCACACACGTATATAAACTTAGATACATGCGTGTGTGCGTATACGCATGGATGTAAATAAACATAGGCGCGCGCGCGCATAAATATATAAAGAAATAATGGGAATGTTTATACCAAACGATACTAATTTACATTTTAATTTACGAGTTACAAAAATGGAGTAAACCGATAATAATATGAAATAAATCTTCATTTTTATAAATTTAAAAAAATTCCTTAACAAACAACAAGAAATAATAATTATAATTAGTATAATATTTAATTTTATACCAAAGCAATTGATATAAAAAAATAGAATTAAATCTCATTGCGATGCACACATATATCAAAAAATTTTTGCATGTACAAAGTAACACCGTCTTTTACATTTTGTAAAAGAATAACTTATTAATTGATCCTATTTTTACAATTACACCATTTTTTCAATTTGCTATTTCATTAAAATACGTGTCTTTCCAACCCTTTTAGATTCGCCAAACTGTTTTCTCCCAGTAGGAAACTTGTTTTCAATACGAAGGATTTTTAAAAATTGACAACTTTACAATTACCTATATAACTACATAACTTTCAGCACCAAATATGACTTGTATTTTCAATCGCAGTCAAGAAATATCAAGAATATGTTCAAAATAGATTTCCTAGTTTTATGTTGTTCTTACAAAAAGTAATATTTCGCTTTATTCATTTTATCAAGTTGATCCGTTATATTAATATTTATATGTACGTTGTAATACAACGAGGTTGGTCTTCTGTTCGTTGATGGCTTGTTAAAAATTTTATTTCCCATTACTTTGTACGTACTATCCGTGTGGGTTTCGGACTATTCAATTTAAGGAAACTGTATATAATGTTAATCACGAGGACGTCGAAAAAATTAATTTTAAATTATGATTTAATAACAATCAATGCGCTTTTCCACAAAAAACAATGCATTTGAAAGGTAGTTTTTTACTCGTGTACTCAGCACTTTTAACAGCCAATCTTAATTCTTTACAATTACTCAAATCTAGTGATTTTTTATTTACAATCGCAAAAAGATATGTAAGATGTGTAAATTCATTGTGTGTAATTTTTTTTTTTAGATTTTTTAATTAACAAGTTTAAAGCAAAACGAGTATTTTTTAATAAACTTAAAAGTTTTAGTAGATTAATGGTTGAAACGGCTAATGAAAATAATTAACTTTTAACTTTTAGAATAAATGCGGTTAATGTCATTGAGTGATATTTTAAGTATACAGGATTTTGATACGTAAGAATTTTAATTGCGAGACACTTGTGTGTAACAAATTTTAATCGACAATATATACAAAAGTTCAAATTATTTAAATTTTATCGTGACAGTAAAGTTACGAAAGAGATACAAATAAATATCCTACGTTCATTTTAAGGTAACGGTTATTTCATTTTTTGAATAAATAAATTGAAACTTATATAAGCTGCGTACAAATTGTATCATACGAAATTACGGACTATCTTTAAGCGTATATACTTCAGAAAAGTTGTTAATTCACCTTAAAATTATTGACGAATAGCGAAAATAATTTTTGACATAAATAATACGTGTAAGCAATAAGACAGTATTGGTAGTTTTACGATACTCTTTTCGGAAGGCTCACATTTAATTGACTTTAATATTACAATACTAAAATTATGAAATAAAAATTTTTAAGCGACAATATTAAAAAAAAAAAAAAAAAAAAAAAACAAAAACAATAATATACAACGAACATTCGAATTATTTAGCGGACGGTAAGAATGAGTTGATTTCGCAAGAGCTTATACGCAGTTTCCAAGTGCTGAAAATGAAGTATATTATAATAAGTTTGATGAATATTTGAGAACCGATGATTAAATTAGACCCAGCGAATTTAATGCATTGAAATTAGAATTGCTGGTAAAATCAGCAATACCACCAAATCGGTGCTTTGGTTTCTATTCAAACCAAATTATTCGACGAATAATTATTATTTGTGCTGGTCGACCAACCTCCGAACATTGCAAACACGTTTCTACGCTTATAACACCAAATTGTCATGAATCTTTTGCTCTTTTCAGTTTCCTCGAGAAAAACAAAAACCAGGATAGATAATAAATTATAGCTCCAACTCTTCGGCTGTGCGCGAAAGTCTGTGATTATCAATACGTCGACGCTGACTTCGTCGGACGGCATCTGCTCTACGGTAAGGCTCCGATCGCAAACCCAAGAGAATATCCTCCAAAGCTCCATTGTAAACTTCGTCTTGTTGCAGGAGCTTTTTCTCTTGGACCAGTCTAGTTTTATTCTTTAATTCGTTTATAACAGCATCCTGTTGGTAAAGATAAAAATGGATATGCGTGTGAGTGACGTCTCGATCCTTTTTCGCTGAATAATCGTGCAAATTTCAGATTAATTCTCGACTACCAATAAAGTTGAATTTCTTAATGATTTAGTTATCGTCTACATTTGAGCTTCAACAAGTACGGAAAGATTGATTTTCAGTAATGAAATCGCCGATTGGTGAAGTCATTGGCAAAGTCAAACAGAGTATCTACAATATTTACGTAATTGCAAAAGTCGGCTGTAAACAAAACTTGTGCTGACTTGGTTCAAAAGTATGAGCAGAATTTTAACAGAACTTTAACAGAATTTCAAGAGAATTTTGAATGTAAAGCAAGAATACGTAATGCAAGGTAGAATAATAATTTGTTCTCAAGCAACATCAATGCGCATCAAAGGCATGCCATTGCACATACTTTTACGTTGTTTTTTTTTAAAAAAATTATTCCATGCTCTAGACGAGTGCAACGATACGATGCGCCGTTGTTTGTGCGTCGTGAGTTCGATCGATTCTTATTCTATTAGTGATTGGAATATTTATGCAATAGGGCGAATATCGTGTGAATGAAAATAAGGCAGTTATCGCTAGTGGTAATCAACTTTGAGAAATATTTTTATAGCAGGATATTAGTGAGGAGGAACTTACATGTTGTGATTTGTTTAAACATTGTTACGTTTTGAGCTCCAGTTCGTTTAGATGTCGATGTAACAATGACTTGTTCGAATTACAGCAAAATTTCGGTGACTTTAAGTCCGAACAAATATGTAACAAATAAAAATAGAAATGCTTAAATTTAACTATTTCCAATGCTAAGTTATACTTTACGCTAGACGACCATTGATTAATCATCTGTTTATTGGCACACTCATTTTCGAATCCCCGATATATTTCATGCTTCTTCAAAGCGTGCAAAGACTTAATGAATCCCGTTTTTAATTGTAATGTTTATTATATAAAGAAATACACTTAAGTCGAATTTTATTTATTTAACGGTTTAAATCACAGCTATGAACATATCTTTGGTTGTTTATTTTATAAATATGCTACCCCTTTTCACGTGCTTAGTATGAAATGTGTGCGTGTGTGGGTGGGTGGGTGGGTGGGTGGGTGTGTCGACATTTCCGTGTGCGTGAGTGATGAGTGAAGTGTAACACGAGTGTGCGTTAAAGTGTAAGCAAACAAGCATGCGATTACTCGGTTAATTAACTTGTTAAGAGAGAACGATTAAACAATTAACGTTGTTAGTAATTAGAGTGAACTGAGTTAGAAGCGAAAAAACGTTTGTTATTTTTCAGTTTCAAGTATTAGTCACACTACGTGATAAGGTTTAAACAACAAAACGGTTAATCAATCAAAACGAAGCATTGATGTTGATAAAGAAAAGCTTTGTCAATGAACAAAAGCCTTCGGGGGCTTGTGTACGTATTTGTTTTTAAATTTATCACTTACTTTCGTTCGAAAAACAAATTAGCAATACATAACAATGATTGAAATATAAATAATAAAAGTAAAATTATCCAAAGCAAACATGCACAATTAAAACTGCCAGTAAGTATCACTTGAAATTACCTGCTGCTTCTTTTGATTCAGTTTATTCCTCTTGATAACTTCCTCGGAGGTATTTAAAGCTTCGGCTGCTGCCAATTCTAACCTTCGACGCTGTTCGTTTTCCTGATCGGCAGCCTGACAAGGAACGCGATCGTTAAATATTCGCAAAAAGTTGCTTTCTCTCAATAAATAAACAAAGGAGGATCGACAAGTACCTTAAATGCTCGGGCGAATCGAACGAGAAGGGAAAAGAAGGTGTTGGCGTCGGCTTGCCGTGGACTTTCGCCGAAAAACTCGACGCACTCTCTGAAAGCATCTCCAGCGGCTCGAGCGTCGGATCTCAACCGACGCAGCTTTTCTTCGGAATTATTGAGGAAATCGCGCAGCACTGTATTGTGTTTCTCCTTTCCACGTAATTCGAATTCCTTACGAACGAGTTCCATGCCTTTCTCTAGCTCGTGAACGTCGGTCGTTATGTTTTCAAGCGATACTGGAATGAAAAGAAAATTAGAGGTAGTTCAATCGGGTCTGCCTTCGCGCCATTTTCGCGCCATTTGCACACTCATTTGTCACTACCTGTCGCAGCTTTATCGATATACATCAATTCGGATTCGAAATTAACAAGTTCCGGAAATTTTAGTCTTATCGTTGCTACAATATAGTGCAAAAGGCACATTCGTTTGTCAGTCGACTTTGTATCCAAGAGTGTATCCAAGCTTTGGAGTTTGAAACCATACGCAGGACCACGTTTGCTGCTATTCAAATAGTTTCCAAAGGCAAGGATTATTTCTAAAACAGCTCTCAGCTTTTTCGAGCACTTGACTGAACTCGATGCAGATATCACAGCGTGTATTTGGGGGGCGATAAGGTGCACATTGTCGAAGAAATTCCCTATGTAATTCATTATCGATAGTTTCGTTGATATTCTCTCGACTTTGCCAAGCTGGAGTAGGAATTTGTCTTCTTCGGTTAAAAGATTCACATTCTTCTTCTCGATTATGTATTCTCGGTATGCTTTCGTCTGCAAATAATAGCAATTCAATTATACACAAGTTAACCTTTGCCATCGATTAACTAATTTGAGATCGACTCGTGTTAATTAGTATACTCACTTCTTGTTCTGTTGGTACCATTCTTTGAAGCAGTTCTACGTTTTCCAGTGAAAGGATCTTAAGATCGAGTGCATTGACTGCGGTAATAACCTTCTCGACGGGCATTTCCATTTTTCTTCGTGATATAGCTATAAATACGAAGTGAGAAGTCAGAAGTGACAACATCTAACGTTTACAATTTACACTCGATCGGCAGAAGACCGTATATTTGCGCTTCGCGCGTCTTCCAACGAAATAGACTTACCAATGTTTCGCAACCTGGTGTGTTCCAAAAGTGATATATTTTCCGGCTTCTTAAATCGTTTGCTGGGAAAGCTCTGGAGCCCATCAATTTCGTTGGTTCCGTTCGCAAGATGAGTGCCTAGACCGATTTTAAATCTCTCCTCGAAGTCTGTGAAGTCGATGTAACTGTGCAATCGATCGTCATCCAACTCGTTGAAGATGGTGCCTCGCACTTGATTGGGCTTCAGGGCAATCCAATTTAACGTCGGAAGTTTGTATTTCGTTTGAACCTGCGTGTTTAAAGCAAATATTAGTTGGAAATCTCCTGGAATGATAATCTTTATTTGTTGGCGAGAGCTTCTGAAAGCATTGCAGCCTCTTTCATCTGCTGACGCGAAAAAATGAATTTCTCAAGAGATAGCCAAAGATGATTGTTATTGCTTTTGCATTTTACAAAATTTATCCGAACACAGGGCGAACAGTTTGCGCATAAATTTGAAAGAAACGATGGTATCGAGTAACACCGCCTGCAAAGTAAACGAGATTGGCATCGAAAGCCTTTTGAATTTTGTCACTTTCCGTTTATAAGGCTCTGTTTTATTTTTCTTCTTTTTTTTTACTCGATTCAGAGCTCCTACATTACGCAGATCATACGTAAGGTCACACCTTTCGTTTAATGGTCATCGCGCCGTCGGGAGCTTGCATCATGCCGGCCGGCGGTGGTGGTATCGGAGCAGGAGGCGCGGGTTTGTAATCGCCTGACGCGTGAGAATCCATGGGCATTGGCGGGGGGCAGGGTGGGGGTGGCGGAGGTGGTGGAGCCGGCATCGGAGCTGGAATTTCTGGCAACGGTGAGGTGGAATTGGCCATCGACTGTACTGGGCCATCCGTGACCGGTGATGTTGTCGCTGATCCGTTTCGGACGTTACCGACTGTGGGTTAAGCATTTTTAATTTAAAGTTTACCCTATACTAATAACAATGCTTGCTTTTTCTTTCACTTTGATTTTATTAATTTTTCCTAAGAATCATTAATAGATAGAAGAGTAAACCTGATAACCATTACCAGAAGATCCTTTTGTCAGGGTGCCAGTGAGGGTTTCCAACTCCATTATTTTATTTTCTAAAACGCTCTGCCTCCTCGCGGAATCCTGCTTCTGCCTCTTCAGCGCGGCGAGTTCCTCTTCGACTAGTCTACGAGCTTCGAGTGCCTCCGCGTACTCAACTTTTATCGCGCCAAGCTCGGTCTCGAGTTCGGCCAATTTCGCTAGAGACTCTCTTTCCAGCTCGGCCATTCTATCGTGGGCCTGACGGATCAATAAATAACGAACGTTTCAAGCTGTTTTACCCTTTATCCTCCCCTTAGTCAGGACACTTGCCAAAGTTATGGAAAAATTGTATACTCACATGTCCAAGCTCATCTTCCAATTCGGCTACTTTTTCTAGAGCAGCAGTTTTTGTTTCGCTGTCCTCCATCAGAGCAGCTACATCGAACACATTATCTAAATAGGCTGAGATTTGAACCTGTCGATCGAATTTCAATAGTTAGTGCACCTTCTTCTAGTTAGAGAAAAATAATTTGTCCGTTCTCGTTTCATGTATACGTGTGTTTTTTATTTTTTAATAAAGCAGACTACGGTGTCTGTGAAATAAAACACTTTGTACAATATAAATGTAGCGCGCAGAAAGCCAATTGGTTTGTACGCATTCGTGCAAATTTAAGACAATTAGGCGTAACATTATTCGAATTCCTTTTAACGTTCGGCTTGGAATCCCTTTCTTCATTTGAGTATCTAAAAACGTAAGCGCCATAATCTAGCATTTTTAACACGAGCCGTTTTACGTAAAAGCTGAGATTTTATCGAATCGTGTGTATTGCATCACCTATCACACAAAGAGGATAAATCTGCGAGTGATCGATGGATGATTAACGAATGCACGCGAGCGCACCTGCAAATCTTCGCTCTCGGTATGTCTGAGCTTCTCCAGGTATTCGTCCAGGCCGAGTTTCGTGAATTCGTACTGCAAGTGCACTCTGAAGTTCATGTCGTCGACCGAGTGGACGACGATATTGACGAACTGCATACACGCCACCATGAATTCGATGTGGAAGCTGTCGTATTGAGTGAAGTACTCCATGAGGGTAGTAAATCTCCGCCTCTCAGAGCAGATCTCCTTGAAGTTGTCGAATGCTGAAAGTATGATCTCGTGGCCTCCTTTCACGAGACAGATGGCCGCCAACAGTTCGAGCACGAGGGCTTTGGTCCTGCGGAAACCGCAAAAATTGCAAGGGCGTCCCTAAAGAATTACCGCGCTAATGCCAGAGGCAGCTTTAGGAAACGGCGTGTCTGCTTACCTCAAGCTCTTGTGCATGAGACTCAGGGCGATGCAATTGATGGCCTCCCGATGTTGAATCACCATGTTGAATCCATACTGAAAACGTTTGGCGTTCGTTAATTTTTTAATTTTTTAATTTTTTTCTCGAGCCTTGTCGCCACCGCTTGCAAATCCGGCAATGTACTTTTTCCGACCGCCACCGGTGAGTTTAATTAGCTCAAAAAGTCGCTGGAGGTATACTGAATTCACCACGACTACTTGCGTTCGGGATGTTTGCATCGGCGAAATAGGAACTATATTAGGAACGCAACATTACGTCACACGATATTTCTTTTAAATTGCAGCCTTTAAAAGTGCGGGGAGAAAATTCACGGATCGTCCGTTAATGCGTAGCTGGCAATAAAATCTTGTCGATTTACCTACGTTTGTACTCGTGTTTCTAGTCACTCGACAATGCGTTTAAGCGAATAATTTATTTATGTAACTGTTTGTATTCTCTTTATTGCGATGAGATAAATGTAAGGATTAAAAATCTTGCGCAACGTTTTTAGTACAGAGTACCAAAAATTTATTACAGATAATTGACGACAGCCACTTAATACGTAAAACATAAAGAAAAGGACGAAGTTTCTCCGTATAAATCATACGATACGCGATGAAACTGCTTTTACGGTCTGCCACGTGCTTTTCACTTAATTTGAATGCGGCGAATAGAAAGAGTCTGCTTCATCCAGATTTACGAGATGAGAGCCGACAGGTGTTGGTACATTGGTTTTTGGAATTGTCGAGTTGCCAAATCTTTAAAATGGGTCGGACAGTAAGAGCCTTCGGTTCAACTTGACTTAAAGTGAAATTGTTTAAAAACCAAACCAATTATTTGAAAAGATTGAAAAAATTTAAGCCGTATTTATCATACGAAGATGACTTTACGCACAGGCGCATGAGTCCACGCACGTATTTGTATACAAACAATGAATGTCTGTCACAACTATAATATAATATTTTGAAAAATGTTGCGAATATAATCGCAAAGTATAATCTGGAGTATGTTGACTTTGAATCGAGCACGCGTTTGCATTTCCCAAGCAATATTTCGGAATCTCAACAAATTTTCTTCAAAAGTTAGTTTATTTAACCCTTGGTTTACTCGTGGCAGATCCGTGCAATTAGCTTTTACTGAAAAATCTGATCAACCGAATCATTTTTAAGCTGTAAACAGGGACGGTCTTTTGGCAGTTCAGTGGTAAATTAAACAGTAAAATTTAGAATTTGTTGTAATTGTTACTTCAAGCGTAAGGCGGCTGTTTCAATTTACGCTAGTGAATCGTACGCTTCAAAATGCGTAAACAAGTGGGAGGGGGGCGTGTGTTTTTTCAACGGCAAAGTTGGTAAGCTCAGAACCGACTATGGCATAAAAATATGATTTTATCGATCGAGTCGTTGGGAAATTGATGAAGATGAGATTTGCGAGCGATCGAGGCGTCTAGAGATAAACGCAGCGGCGGTGTAAATGTCGTGAACACGCGCTCACCTTATTATTCATGATGGCACGCATGCAGAGTATGCAAACGTGGATGTCGTCCTTAGCTTCGCCCATGTTGAGGCGCGCCACATGCCTCGAGCGTCTCTTCACTCCTGGACTGTCCTTCAGCTCGTGGAGTGGTGGCCTCAGACAACCATTGTTCAGCTGCACAGTCTCGGTTGTTCCCAATGCTGCGGAGGAAGCGCTGATTAGGATTTACTCGCTTAATACGCGATACTTGGCTACCGCTTTCTTAACGTTCATGCCAAAATAACGCTAAATTCTTCAAAACGCGAGACTTCAACTTTGAAATTTCTTTTTAAAAATCATATTGATAAGTGCACAAGTGCAATTGATATTTCTGCGTTCACCGGAAAGCTGCATTCTACAGATCTGCGTTGATCAATTTTTATTTTAGGTTAGAATTAGTGGAAAGAGTAGTATTGAAATAAAAGTAATTGCGCCATCTTGTGTTTACAATGGCTTAGTTCCTCTTCCTATTACATGTTTTTACGCGAGAATTATTATTTGTGTCAAATTTAATTGTGAACTCGTTTAAATTTCAGTGATACTCGTACTTGCACCGCTGCCGACGTATTATTTCAATTCTTACACAATTCAATCGCAAAAAGTTATATGTTCGATTGTTACGAATAGTATGAATTATGTACGAAAACACAGCATTAAAAGGGTGAGGTTAAAAATGAAGCCGTGACAAGAAGTTTTATTGCAATAATTGTCAATTACCAACAAAAGGCAATGCAAACGTTCAAATATTACATTAGCGTTAGATTTAACTTTCAAATTCCACGATATCGTAGAATTTAACGAGGTACGTCCTACTATACGACAAAAGCAAGCTTTCGATACAAATAAGACTTTTAACGATGATAAATAAGACATTCTTCATTATTAGCCGTTTTTTAAAATTTGTTCGTTCGATCGGAACAGCGATGTAACCTCAAATTGCATTGCGTCATAAAAACCCCGTAAAATTAGATCGCGCAATAATGTAGTTTCAAATGACACAATACAAGTAAAGATGAACGAGTGCTGAAACGTAGCATTAAATTAAGAAAGAGAAAAGCCGATAGTCTTGGAAAAAGAATCAAATTCGCACACTCACTTGTCGACTGGAGTCTCTCTTCAGAATTGGTTCTCGACTCCAGAAGTCGCTGCTCGTGACGCATCATCAGTAATCTGAAGCTGAGGTAGTCTATCAGGGCGTCCAGGCCTTGATTCTCCTCGTCCAGGAATTCTCGAACCCATCTGCAGAAGCGGTTGCAAAAAATGCGTCTCGTTAAACGCGCTCGTTGACTTCACCGAACCCTGAGCTCTTTGAGATATTATTTCTATAAACGCAATCCAAGCAGCCGACCCTTTTTTGTGCGAACGTTGCGCTTAACGAACAATCGCGAAACGATCTGACGTCAAAATTGATCGGTGGTTGCCGGGGATAATTAATTTCTGGTGTTATAACTACATTTTACGCTTATTTACCCACGAGCTCGTGTAAGATTAATCGCGATGTCACCTCACAATTGCGTTCGCAAACAAAAGATGAAGCTATTCGTGTGTACTCGGGTACTCAATGTGAGGTTATAAAATAATACAATAATAGCAAAATACTTTTTCATTACTTCAGTAGAAGAGCGCGCATGTGTCGAGTTTAATTTCGCGAAATTGATAGTTAATTTGCACGCACTTTCCTTTTTCTTCCTCTTCAACTTTAATTTCCATTACACTATTCATAATTAATCTTCGAGTTGCAATTTTTAACGCATATTTACAATGAACAATGAAACAACGAGATGCGCGAGCAATTAAACCGGTATGAAATTAAATAAAGCGTGCTTTTACCTTAATTACTGTACAATGATATTACAAGCGCTACGTTAACGTATCATTTTTTAATTAGACATACGGCCATTTAATTTGCAATCCAACGAATCAAATTAAAACTAAATACAAGAGCAGTGAGGTACTTGTATGTTAAACGAGGAAACAAAAACTAATTAATTTTTCCATGTTTAAAAATCGGAGAATACGAGTATCGTGAAAATGCAAATCGGATAGATAATTAAAAATGAAAAAAGATTAGCTGGATTCTGCTACATTGAAGGCAGAGTGAAAGAGCTAACTCGTAAAACGGAATCTCTACGATCTCGATCGAATGGCAGGATCAGTTTGAAATTTTGACTAAGTTACGTCGCATTGAAGTGAGTTTTCGTAGACCCAATGAGCCGAGCTGCCTAATATAAGACTTGTGCGCAACCACAAGATGAAAATCTTAATCCAAGATCAAAGCACGAGCATCTCTTGTGATACAAAGAGAAAGTATTGGTGAGCGGAGTTTTGGTACGAAAAAGTGCTTATATAATGCTGGTTAGCGGAAGTTGAACTACTCGCAATGCGCGCAAAATGTACTGCGGAGGTTCAGCTGCCCCTCGGAGGAGTTTCGGTTTCCTTCCTCAAGACGAGGGTCGTAGGCTCGCCCAAAAGGGATTTTAAAAGGTAATTAAACTTGCTTACTCAATGTGATTTGTGCGCAGCGATATTTCCAAATCTCGTAGTACTTGGGTCGATGTCGACTCGCCGACCATTTTTCTTTTCTGAAAGAGCACAAGGAAACGATACGTCTATGTAATAATTAGTTTATAACATGGGCTCGAGGCTTGCGCGCTATTATTATCAAATATCAAAATTAAAATGATAAAATAAGCTTTTGTCCAAAGAAGGCACGATCTTTAGATTTTAGATCGTCGCTCGAAGGCAGTAAAATTTTCATAGCGACTTTTTGCGCAGAAATGAATTGAAAAAATGTTCACGCGAGAGATCAAAACGAGACGTAATTGTATAGAAGAAAAAAGATAAGTTTAAAGAGACGCCGCTTACTCGATGACTCCTGGATGCTTTTGGGTCCAAATAGGTTCGCAGTTTCCCAAGGTAATGAGATGGTGGATCTTTAGCTTGTACTCTCTCCTGAAATCAAATGTTTACAGTTTAAATTGTGCGACATCTCTGTGCAAAGATGAGATGCGTGTCTACTTTAAAGTAGTCGCCTTTTCGCAGTACGCGCGTGTGAAATTGAAGATATTTTGGATGTTGATTAAAGCATCGAGCTCGATAATGTGCGGGCGTATCGAATTGAAATTTGTCAAGATAAAGTTATTATAAGCTGCTAATTTTAACTCTGTACTTCTACGAACAAAATTTAGCAAACATTGATTACTTCCCGTAAAATAAAAATACTTTACACAATTCACAAAATTTCATGAAAATTGAAAAACAATTTAAATATTTAACTTTTGTATTGTTTTAATCTTTTTTCCTGCAAAAGTCAAAATCATAATAAAGGAAATAAAGCTTATTTAAAAAATGTTTATATTTATAATGGAAACGGAAACCAGTCTTGGACAAATTATTTATACAAAATTCGATTGCCATAATTGCCATTAGAATTACTGAATTTATTGTGATTCGAATGACACTTTTATGGAATACTTTTTATAAGTCAAAAGATTTGTGGGAAATTCCTTTTTTTCATCATGGTTTAGAATTTGAATAGAATATTTCTATAATTTCCTCATGTACCGATCGATGTTAACGCAGTATTTAATGGCGTTCCTTCTTAAAATTTTAAAGTTATGTGTCTATATATATATATATGCAGCTAATAATGAATTTTATTCAAATCTCGGAAAAGAAACTTTTAATTATACAACAAATTCTACCGACCTCCTTAATTTGAATTTAATTCGTAAAGAAATCTCACGTGTATCATGGATTAATAATTTAAAGACTCGATACATACGTATATAAAAGATTTTGCTTAATATTAATATTACTTTAATAACTAAAAAATTCAAAGGAGAACGTAAATAAATTTCAATTAATAGTCACAACAGATCAAGAATAATTTATCGTTTCTAAAATTTCGATTGAATTGTCTTTTAAAAAAAATTAATAAATTTAAAATTTTAAATAGTTTAGCGAATTCTCGGTACATCTTCAACAACAAGCTTAAAGCTTGCACAATATTTTTATTCACTTCGTTTAAAAATAAAAAAAAACTGTCGATTAAAATTTTGGCTTTTTTAGATTTTTTGTTGAGATTAATTTTTCCTTAAGATCTGGAAATTGAAGCCGTAATCGAGTGAAAGTAGGAAGTAAGCTTGTATCATCAACCCGTCCTCGTGCAAATATTTTCGTTAGTCCAAGTTGGTATGTAATGTAAATGTTGCTCCTGGTCGTGCGAATTCGTTCCCTCAAACTTGACCCGCGCTGACGTTCAATAGTGTAAAAAACGGTGCTAAAACAATTGCAACTTGGATAAAAGAATACCGGTATCCGAACGTTTTATCCCAGTAAAAAAGTGCAGGCTTATCTTGTGTTATAGAAAATCAATTTGGTGATAACTGGTTTTTTTCAAGAACGCAACGACACGTATCGATGAATTTCGGGGGCACCTTTTGCCGCTTTCCTCGTTTGCAGGCGTGACGCGTGGCACGAACGAAGCTTCCTGCTTTTAAAAATGCCCGTCACAGAAATGCTGATGAAGTGATACTCGTACGAGCGCGGAATGAAAGAGAGGAGGCCCCGAGAGGGATGAGGCGCATTTTTTCATAGTCTCGCTGCAGGCCGCATCATATAATGGCGAGGCTTACGTTACATCCATCTCGTGTTACCCACATGCTCTACAGGGCCTGTCAAAAGACCAGCGAGCGAAAGAGAGAGAAAGAGCGGCAACTCCGTTGAAACGCTTCCCAGCGTCGGCTGAATCACGTGACGAGAGCCTCTGCGCGGTCTCGTCCTCCGTTCGTTCCGTTCGCCGCCGGCAATCTCTTCGATTCACGCGCGTAAACACACCGAGCCCTTCTTTTTTCTTTCCGCTTGTCATTCTTCTCGCGAGGTCAGCAGCGAGCTTTCCATTTTCACGATTCCTAGGAGCTGCCGGGAAATCCTCCATGGCAATTACCTTTTATTGCGCACTCGTAACGACAATCCGAGAGTTCGATTAATCACTGTCCCGGAAGAAAACGCGCTTTGGACTCGAGGTGTGCAGGAGGCTGCGCGCGAACGTTGCCGAAAGGCTCGTCGACGTAAAGAACGTTTCGAGCTAGACGATGGGCCCTTATAATAAGCGGATGGTTAAATGGCCGAACGGAGGTTAGGTTCGTTCGGAGTAATGTAAACAAAGGACGCCAAGGCCGCTCGAGTCGAATTGGGCGGCCGGCGGAGGGCGCGATCGTGCTGAGCTGCACACACACTGATAGGGACGCGAGCTCACACGCACAGCCGCAAGTGCGCCGCGATAGTCGGACCGAGGAGACGAGGAAGGCGGCGAGAGCCGAGCGCGATCGGCGATTTATTTATATTTTTGCCGAGCCGCGCCGCCGGTTTCGCTCGGCCAATTATTGGGCGCGTAGGTGCAGCAGCAGGGGCCGCGAATTTCGCAAAATGCATTGGCCGCGCCCGGAGAAATGAGCTTGGCGGGTTTACGGGCTCCGCAGGCCCACGACGAGTCACTTGGAATTCGCCAAATTTACTCGAGGCAGCGATCCCGGGCCCTGACCTCTTGCTCGATCTTGCTTCTTCCTTCCCTGCCCTTCTCCGCCGATCCGCGCGCATTTTTCTTTTATCCGCGTCGCCAGTCTCTAAGTGCAAGTTTTTCGCCTTCGTCTAAAGACTCTAGCAAGATGCTTTCTTCAAATACCTTAATCCTCCTAATCATTGAGATTTCTTTTTTTGCATTAACCTTTTCAGCTCCTGCATGATACGCATATATTTAAAAGCGCATTATCGCTGTCGACTTTTAAAAGTGTTGCTTTATAGTGCAAACATTGATAGAGCAATAAATTATCTCCAATTGGTTTTACGTTAGAATAAACATTGAAAAATTATTGATATCCCATTTATCCATGGGATTAAGTGCTTCGAAGCAGATATTGAGCTACTCGCGTCTATTGCGCGAAAAGAAAGGACAATCGTTTCCGCTCATTTTAAATAGTGTATGAAATTTGTATTATCCCTCGTAACATTATTACGTTAAATAAAGCTCTTTATCGATATTGTTTCGGTATTATCTCTCGTTTCATTGAACTAAATTTTTTTCTTATATTTATTTCTGCGTTTATTGCAATTTTTTTTAAATTTTAAGTATAATACCAAACAATACTAATTTCCTGTTAAAATATACGAATATTTATCAAACAAAAATCAATGTTTTAATTGTTAATTTAATCGATTCAGAAACAGAATTTTTTTTAATTTAATGATTAAATGTAACAATTTATAATAATTAATAATAAATGCGAAATTAAAAAAATAAAAGCTTAAAACAATCTTATTCTTTTACAATACCAATGTCGATTTAATATTTATATATTCACTTAAGAATCTCTTAACTATAAGTCAAATATTGTTTATTTGACGCAATTCGCAAATTTTGTATGCTGAAGCTGTGGTATTAAATAATATTAATAAGCATCATAAGTATTAAGCTGATTAAAGAGACATTATACATCAAAACCGTAAACTTCTTTGTAAAAAGTTTCATCAATTTTAATTTAAAATCCAATACTATTGAAAGTATGGTTAACGAATGTGTACACCCGTGCATCGACAAATATTGCCTTTAAGGCGTGCATATTATTTTTGCACAACTAATTTATTGGGCACATATAAAAGAAAAAACTTTGTTTCGGAAAAATATTATAAAAACGAGAAGACGCGCTTAACAATAAATTCCTCTAATTATATTAATCATCTTGCACTGATTCTGTTGGTTCGTATAAGTTAAGAAATGGATCTCGTGTACTGCAAATTGTGTAGCAACTACAAATATATTCCGAATTCAATAACAAAATAAGACAACTAACATTCATTATTAACAATTATTGGAATTCAAAGTTGAAGGAAGATGTAAATAATTAAAAAATTTTTTGGTAACACATTAATCGATATGTACGATAATGAGTTGGCCCAGAATCGTGACACAATTTTAAAAATAAAAAAAGTACGGCAAGAAAGATTGTAATATTTGCAGCAACGAGTTCATAAATAATAACGACCACATTAACTCGCATACGGATGGTAATGATTTATTTATAATAACCGATATATGGATTCGCAATCACAAGCGCAAGTATGAATAATTAACAAAAAGAGAGAAATTAGTCGGATAATACTCGTAATTATTTAATGACATAACTTCGAATCGAGATTTCTTATTACTGTTTGCGTAACAAACCCCGATAAAATCAAATTTAATTTATTTTACGAGAACAGGCAGTAGAGTAAACTAATATTCATTGTGTGCATAAGATAAGCTTTTGCTTGTAAAATTCGTAATTCGAGAGTCAGACATTATTGTCCACAATTCGATATCTGCTATATTATTGTCACATTCTCTATTTGCTCATCCTTTTGGCAATCGGTTTCATAACCTGTTTTGTAACACCGGTGCTGCAACTTTTTCTCGGCGTCGGTGCGTATTACTGTAGCTTAAAAACAAATCTGACAAAGCGTCGATGTCTGGTAACTCGCCGTCGTAAACAATACGAATAAACAAATAGAAAAAATAACGCAGAGATTTTGTGTGTGCGTGCGCCAGAAACAAGCTCTTTAAATACAGGACCGAGAAACGAGTCGCAACTTCCAAGTATATCATTGTTTTACGATCATAAATTCATCTTAATTTGGGTCGTTTTCTCTCTCTCTCTCTCTCTCTCTCTCTCTCGCTCTCTCTCCTTAACCGGGAAAAAAGCATTCGCAGACGGTAAAAGCAACTGGCAACGAGGATCTGACCGAAGGCGCAGTTCACGCGTTCCGTAACCCGTAACCACCTCACGGACACGCGAATACTCACTTGATCACATATGATGTCCCATTTCTTCTCATTGTCGTACTGCTTCAGGAGCTTCGCCTTGTCCGGCGGAAGATCCATCGAGGCCTGCAACATAAAGCAATAAGAGCAAAGATAAGTGCACAGCCACAAAAGGGAGAAAGAATAAACGTCCATGTGTTGTGGATCGCTTACGAAACACTTTGCCAAGCGGTGGCTAAATTTAAAAATTTCCAACATTTATATTCAATCGATGTGCGAGGTGACAATCCATTATTTATTTTCTGTCTATCCTTTACATCATTAAACCTCTGCACCGTCCATCGTAAAAGTTTCCACCCGACCTTTAAAAACTATTTTTCTTTTTCTCCCCCCCCCTCTTTTTGAAAATCACGTTTTCTCCGTTTCATATTTAGGTAATTCTTTATGATTTATTAATTTTTTGATAACACAACTCATTGCCCGCACACGCGACTGTCTTTATTCTCTTTTTTTGTACATGTATTCCGCTTTTTACACTCGAGATGTTTTCTTGAATTCGTTCGTTTACTAATTTTGACGTAATTGTCGTTGCGATTTAATTAATTTCTTACTTTCAGAAAATAATTCTGAAACAACTGTTGGAGAATTCGTAATAAATACGCTACTACTTAAAATACTATTAAGTTCTATTATATCATTATTCATTCTTTAGTTGTACAATGCCAAATTAAGTAAATAATAAAATATAGTGCGCGTTGGAATTGCATTGCTACTAAAAAAAGTCAAAAAATTTTATACGTATTAATATCGTAACACAAAGTATTTTTAACGATTTTAACTTCGAATTAAATCATTCGTAGTCACTAAACTAATAAACACATCCTACTTCCACCAAATTTATCGAGTTACACCGTTGGTTATATAAATTAATCAAGTTTCATAAAATTATCTTTTGTTGCAGAGATGGAAAATACACATATATTCATTTGGGGACATCCAAAAACATTATTATTATTATTATTATTATTATTATTATTATTATTATTATTAACAACAACGAAAGCATGGATGGAGAGAAGACGAAGCAAAGCGAAAGGGGAATCGAGTTAAATCTCAGTCTCTATTTCCTAGATTTCCAAAAATATTGAAAAAAAGTTAGCGCAACGTGCAAGCGACACTGACGTCGTTAGAGCGCGTAACGAGGTTTCCGACCAGTCGGCGGGAGCCGGAGATCCGTCATCCTCGGTCACAGCTTGTACTCGTCGTAGTGGGCCGAGGAAACCGAGTTACGAATCGAAAGTGGCTTTGTCTCACGGCGACTGTAGACCTACAACTTCCTCGATTAGCTCCGCTACGCATAATAATTTCTAAATACACGGGAGGACGAAACTCTTTTTTACGCCCACGCGAGACAACGAGTTGCAACCTGGTAGCGAAGCTCGCGAAGACGTTAATTGTTTAAGAAGCTGAATCGAGCTGCACGTCAAGTAGAGATCTTAGCGTTGCACGGAAGGCGTTCCGCAGGTATTGTGGATGGGTCCGTCGCTCCAGTTGGCCGCTTTCCTTCCATTCATCATTTAAGCGCAAGCGACGACCAAATCGATTTCTCGTCACTCGTCAAAGACCGCCCGCGCAGGATAACTCGAGAGCGACGTGCAGTTTGACAAGGATCTCGAGCTCGAGCGCAATATTTCAATGGCGCGCGGCCATCTTTCTTTTGCGACGCAGATCAGGTCCGCGCGCGAGTTGCGCGAGCAACGCAACAACACCGGCGCCGAGCCGCTGCAACTGAACAAAAATGCACTTTAATTACCGGAGCAACATTCCTCGCTTGTGCGCATGCCTATTTTAAAGCCAGAGGCTGCGCTGGAAAGCCGACTCGACCTCCGGAATAATAGCGGCCCAAGGAGGAGACCAGAAGCGACAACTCGAAATTTCGCGAAAAACCCAGTGGACACAGGCGCGAGTGCCGCCGATAGCTGCACGGAATAATTAATTTGCGTGGGCGCAGCTCGGGTGAACGGCCGATTAGAGGCCGGGGGCAGCAGAGTTCCCCGGAGTGCCTCCAACACCGGAGAATATCAACGAAGCCAGCGAGCGGCGGGCGAGTCGCGCGATCTGTTGCAGTCGATTGCAGCCGATTGCGGTCGTCCAGGACGAGTAAGGAGTTTTTGCGAAACAAACGGTCTCGGTCTCGTTTTGGAACGTTGATCGCGCAACAAACTGAACCGACCTTTGATCAGACGCTCTTTCTCGGAACGTCTGCTCATCCGCTGGCGTCGCGTCACAATTTTCATCCTTCGCAACTGCTGTCGAGCATTCGCGAATTCGTTGTGCGATTCGCACCGCAACTGCGCTTTGAGCAATTCAGCCGCGCTTGCGAGGTGAATCGCGAGGATTAAGTTTGAGGCCGGAAGCTCGCGAGAGCAAATGTTTTGCCGACTGCGAATTTAGCAGCTTCTGTCGCAGCCGTTCATCGCGCGAGAAAAGCTCTCGATATCTCGTATCGCTTCCAGAACAAGTGTTAGTGCCCCTACTCGATTCATTCGCTCCTTATTTTGCCCATCAACCGCTGCACCGTCTCAATCTCGCGTGTTAGCGCAGTCAATGCAGACAAGTGAACTCTGTTATTAGAATGTCCTTTCATAGAAGATTTAGTGCATTGCTCTCCGACTGCTCTTTTTGGATTCGTCCGTCCGTCCGTCCATCCGTGTCTAGCTCATCGGCTTGTCACTTTCTGAAAAGCACTTAAGGTCTCAAAAGATTACGAGAAGCCAGAAGTCGGTTTTGAAGAAGGAGAGTCGACAACCCGAGGCAAGTTCGTGGACGTTAAAATATCGGAAGAAGTGCTTCGCACGAAACTACGCGAGGGCTGCGTCGAGTTGCACCAGACGGACGAGGGGGGGGGGGTGAGTTTACGCGACGCGCTAATTTACGATTCTAAGCATGTTTTTGACATGTAAATCACAAATTACGACCACACCGTTTAACATTTATAAATTAACAATTACGCTGGATTATTTTTAGTTTTGAATTTCCGCCCGAATTCGGATGAAAATACTGCTGAACTTTGGTCGCAATTTTCACGAAAATTTTCCACTATTGCGAATGTTTTCGACGTGGCCACCGAATTTATGATGTAATTTTTCCAACTTAAATACGGTAAAATCCTGGATCGATCGCGCGTGCGAATAATTGCGTCGCGTCAAACTACAAAATAAACAGCCCAATAAAAATGTCTACTTTTAAAACTAAAGTCAAAGTATCTCGCTCGAATATACCAGTCGTGCGGCAACCACCAAAGCGATCGTCCGCTCCCCCCCCCCACCCCTCGCACCAAAAAGAAAAACACGTGTCGCATCAAATTTAGCTCGACTACGATTTTCTATTCACGAATCGAGAATTAAAGCAGTCGACCTAACAGTCGTTTTTCGTTCGTTGGCTAAAAAACTAATTTTAACGACGCTCATCCAACGCCGATAAGAGCAAAAAAGAGCGAACCTATTCTCGCGGCGTTTCGCTGTCTAACCATGGAATATTCCAAGACTCCCATCCTTTCCGTTTCCTTTCCGCGACTCGCTTTAGGGGACGACGCGTCATTTATTCCAACTTTTTGGGAATCTGCCGCTATAACGTCTATTTATAATTTAACAAAGAACAAAAATTCGGAAGCGACTGCACGTGATCGAATAGAGTATTACTATTGCACGTTCGATTAATTGTCGTTAATCGAAGGGAACGTTTATTAATTGCGTGGACACGAAATATAGCGGATTTCTCGTATTTAAAAGCAAGCGATACGAAACGTGTTTTTCTTACGTTTAATAGAAATTAGTCTGAGAGAGAGTCTTTTTTCTCGTCAACGTTAGTTATAAAAACAATAATATTGACGCATGAAAATCGCTATTCTCTGAGAAATTTGCTTAGCATCGGATCACAAGCCTAGGCCGCCGTCTTAAATTATTTATAACCTCCATACTCGTTCTCTATCGCTGAATCTTCAGCATTAAATTAGTGTATTACGTGTCAATGACTTATGCTTATGAATTGACTGCCACTTTTGTATAATTCGTTACATTATTCATTACATTATAAGTTAAATTATGCGAATAGAAACGAAATCGTTTACCTTTCGTCGCAAAAAGCTCAAATTATACAGATCTATATCATAAAAATACGTGAATAAATTTAATTCTAACACGTGATGGGCAATGAGTAAACATCGTCAATGTAACAGCAGCCAATGTTTTAACAACGTAATCAAAAGAATGTTTTTACGGGGAACAACGAAGAGTGATTTAATAGCTTTTGTTAAAATGAACGAATGAAGCGGAGAGCCACTGCTCCTCACAGATGGAGGAGCCCGCACTCACAACAAGTTTTCCAACGTACCAATTATTCAGCTTTAAAGAGAAAACTGCTAATCATCCGGCGCGTTATCACGCGCGCGAAGGTAAAAAACTCGACTTCAGTGTCGAATAAGACAGCAATTTACGCCATTATCGGGACAATCGTTTCAATTGATAGCGCGATAACCTAAAAAAATAAAACGAGAGCCGACGAGTCTCGCCGTCGCAGCGGGACGCAACGAAAAGACGCCCCACCAATTAGATTAGCGCGTAAAATCAAAGGGGCAAAGGGGAGAGCCATTACCCGGAGACGATTCATCAAATCAGCCGTCCACTTAATTAATCGATTCGTTCACCGGAAAAGCACACGAAATGTGCATGTCGTGTCGCGGGTGGGGGGGGGGCTTGGAGGGTCAGGAGCGTAGGAGTTTTCGCCACTCCAGCCAAATAAATCATCCGACTGTCAAAGACGGACACGAGACAATGGCAAGGCGGCTCGAGGACGTGTAACCGGAAATAGTGACGTCAAGGATCGCCACGGGGACCCGACACAGCTTTTAAGCTGTCCAATCTTCGTGGCTCACGGGCCCTCGCGTACACGTCGATTAAACTCGGGCGCCATTTTTGGGCCGCCCCTCGGAAGATTTCGCGCTGCTCTCGCTGAATGATCGGATGTCCAGAATGAAACTATGAAAGCCCTCGATGGTCGGGAGGCTCCTCGAATGGGGTTTCCCATTCAGCCGTCGCGGGAGGATGCGAACGATTATTTTGCTATATTGCGGACCGATCAATGAACGCGATTCCATCCACCCGCATCGGCTGTTAAAAAAGCACCGAAGCTTTTGTTTTTTTTCTTCTCTTCTGCTAAAATTTCGACGGCAACGCCGCTGCTAATTAGTTACTTCAGTCGAAAGCGTTTTTTAACGACGATGTTATTCCATTAGAACCAATCGACGCTCCAAACATTGTTTACCAATTTCGATACTCTTTGATCGACCGAATAATACAAAGCCATTGTGGAGCAAAAACAGATTCGACGCGAAAGTTAGGTTAATACAAAGTTTAAGCGGTGCAGTGCACACGACTCGGTTGCAGCGGCGCGCTATACGCAAATATTGTCGTTCGTACAACAATATTTAATTAAGCAACTAACTACTATCACATTTGATAAAATATATCAAAGCATAAGCTCTTATTTCCGCTTTAATATAATATCATAATATTTACGGCAGTCGCGTCCGTGCAACATGCATATATAATTAATACAATAAATGTGCTTTTTATCAATTTTTTGACCTTTTCATCGCTCACTAGAGATTATGGCGAGCGACGTGTTTCTTTTATTTTTTATTCGAGTCTATAGGAATCGACGCGTTCGTTCGTACGTGCAATAAAGAGAAAATGCGCCGGTTAGTTGTCTTGCTCTAAATAAATCGATCAATTATGGCGATTATGCAGAGCAAAAAGTCGTGCCATTGGAATTCAAAAACACCTTGAATTCGCTCGAAACGAGTGTCAAGCGGTGCTGAAGAAAACGTGACCGCGCATAACATTACTTGCCTGTATTTCGTTAAACGTGAAAATGAACGCGGCAGAATGGAAAGATGGAGAGAGTGAGAGAATACTAGAGTAGAAAAATGATCTTTTCGTGGAGCAAACGATTTTTTACACATAAGAAAGCAATAGCAAACAAGAACGAGGGAAAGAAACTGCCACTGCCACTTTTATCCAACGCGTAATAATAGTTCGAGCGTAAGTTTTTACGTTTTCATACGTCGATGTTTTGTTAAAAATATGACAATGAAATTTCTCGCGCTTTTCGGAAAGGAGGAGTGACGTTTTTCGAGTAGAGAAGCTCCGAACGTCAGACCTTCTACTTTCTTCGAATAATATTTAAATCGCTATTGTAGAAAGTGTAAACGTTTCGAGAACTAATAGCTAATTTTTATTCACCGTGTAATATCGGCTGTTCCAAAGCGACGCGACGCTTTGAATCTGCATAAAATTAAGAAACTGCATTTGGCAGAATGGCGCTTTCGGACTTTGGGTTTTCACGAATATTCGCTGCATTTTTCGATCGCCTGCACACCAAACTAATGCTAAACGAAAATTCGAATGCCAACCATGCGAGCGAACAAGCGGAGTAGTGTAGGTTTTGCTCGTATCTTCCAAAAGCAAAAGTGGTACTAAAAATAATGTACCCGCATGAAAGAGTATCCGTCAATGCTTACACCTTTCAAGGTGAAAAAATGGAAAAATAATGGGAAAAAGTAGTCCGTTTACCGACTCGGCCCAAGGACCAAAGAAACAAAGGAAATGGAGAAAAAGAGCAGAACAGAGCGAAATCTATTAGAGCAACCCTTGCGAAGAAAATTCCCCGTCGCGTTTGCAAACAGTGAGATTGACAGAGAGAGAGAGAGAGAGAGGGGGGGGGGGCTTGGGAGACACTCACACAGGCTCGTCGTCAGTTACAGCCACCAATTACGCGGTTGATCGTGAACTCGACGCGATGCTGATTCGTAGTCTGGCGTCTCGTGAGCTGCTCACGGATAACGCGCTGGGTGACATTCGCGCACGCACACGCACAGGTCGTTCGCTCGCTACTCCGGCCGTAGGGACAATCGATACCCGAGGCTGAGCCGTTATCTACGCACACAAGCACGAGCCCGATGCAAAAGCTCTGGAGGGATGCCCGTCACATTCCTTTTCCCTCTCCCTGCCTGCCGCCGCAAGCCGCTATTTATTTCCGATCTCATCGCCAACCGACGAGTTTTGGGCATTAATTAGGCTATTCGGTTTGTCGCGAGCAGCGGCGCCTCCGGAACCAACGATTTTCCTTTTTTCTCTCCTTTTCCCCTTTTTTACAATCGAGCCCCGACCGCTTTTCACGAGCACAAATAAAACAAAAACGAAGCCAAAGCGGAGTCGAGCCCGACCAATGTTTTCTCTTGAAAATTTGAGCGTCGAGTGATCCCTTTTGCAAGCGATGTGTGACACGTTTGAGGATTACGAATTACGACGACGAGCCAAGCAAAAAAAATATTTTACGCACGCGACCGAATCTTTCACAACTCTGTTTTGTAAATAACATTACAAAGTGATTTTTATTCTCCCCTGAGACTGCGATCGATATTTATGCCTCAACATTTTTCTCGCTTCCCCACCTTTGGCGAGCTTCATCCTGATGAGAAGCGATGAAAAGCGCCTGTTTCATCGGTTTGCGATTTGCATTTACTTTGCGCAAACAGTCGGTCAATGTTCCATCGCTCAACTCTATTTATAACAATGTTGACAACGAGACAGCAGAAAGAATCCGAACATGTTTGATAGTCAAGACTTTCACCGTAAAGAGCTTATTTGTACCGACCCTTTAAAGTGTTACTCCTCCAAGTGCACGTTTACGAGACATAGCGATGTAAGAATATTTGTCATTGATATAATTGCCGTTAAAAGTAATCTACTTTCCACTAGTTGGCATAGGCGATAATATCTCAAGGGTAAAGACCTTCGAATTCTTTAGACGGCGCCGATAAAGAGGCTTTTTTACGCGGATAACCTTAAAAATTACGGTAGACAATTCGCAATTATGACTCGAATTCACATCCGAGAGCGTTTTTCAAGTGAGCTGAAAAACTACTGCTCGAGGTTGATAAAGATAAGCAAAGAGCAGATAACGATTTAACAAGTCAAAATTGTATCGAAAAAGTGTTCCAGCGGAGTGTGAGGCCGTACATAAAAAGATAATAAAGTAAACGAGGAGCAGAGCGTGACAGAGTAGATAAAGCCGATGTCTGCTTTGTACGAGTGCGACGCAAACACGTGTACGCGTGAAATGCGCTTCCTCAACGGCACAGGATAGAGTCGCAAAGAGAGAGAGGGGGGAGAGGGGGATATGGTCGCTCCACACCATTTTTCCAGGAGCGCGGAAGTGCGTCGCCTGCATTTGCTCCTTCCGCGTTTCCGAATTTCGTTTAGCTTCGGCTTTTGGTTCTACCTTCGCCAGCCGCCTCCCCCGCCGTCGCATTGCGCCAGAAAACCTCGCCCTCGCCCGGGTAACATTTGTGGGCATCGGTTGCCGTGGGCGACGCAAAAACGGCCGGTGAAAATTTTGCGTCCGATCGCGGAAAAGAGTTGCGTTCGCGACTGCAACTTTCTGCTACTGTTAAAGGCACGTGTGTTGGTGCGTCTGCTATCAACTACTTTTGGACAGCTTCGGGTGGTTAACCGTAACTTTTGCTCGCTCTTAAAGATAATTTACCGATCGAATCGTGGTAAATCGACACGTGATCTGAAAGCTTAACTTTTAAATTTATTTTAATGTTTGACGACCTTCTTTTCAAATTTCGTTCTGCAGAAAAATTCCACTTTTTGGTGCAACGGAAGTTCACGCATATTACTATCTTACAAACTATTAGCTGTGCCGCGTCACTTGATAATAATATTATTAAGGATTTGGAAAAAAAGACGGCGTCGCTTCGTAAAGAAACGTATAAGAGGGATGGCCGGACATACACACATTTAATAAATGCAATAATTTGATTATTCGAAAATTTTATTAATTAGACACGAGGAATATTGTTTAATTTCCTTTGAATTTTTGACAACATTTCGTTTGTCTATTGTGCCAAATGAATTTTTTTCAGTCCGTCCTGGATGACGTAAACGAAAAGTGAAAGATAACGATAAAATAAATTGTACAACGACTCAATTATACGTTGAGACTTTTTGAAATTATCAAACTTTATGTTCCGTGATACTTTTAAAGCAAATAATTGTATGCATAAAACATACATCGATCTAGAAAATGATTCTAAAACATGTATAAAGATATTTATACAGGCGTTTATCGCGATATTTAATTTAGAATAAAATTATTTCCGAAATTAATTCTTACGCTCTCATTTAATTTAGTGGTCGACTTAATTTAACTTTTTGGAATAATACAGTCGAGTAATAATTTGCAATAGTATATAGTAAATATCATAACATAAAAGCCAAAACGAATACTTAAATATCAACGTGAAAAATGTAAATGTCACGAACATTATCTGTGCGTAATGTAAAAAAGCATTCGTTTCATTCAATTACATTTTTCTTTGATCAAATTTTATGAAAAACAAAAAAATCTATTATTACGTATTTAATTTTTCTTTTATTCGGTAATTTTTTTTTTTTTTTATAATCTAATTTGTGTCGTTGCAATTGGATAAACAGTCGTAATGGCGTAAACGAATGGACGTTCCTTTTATACCAATGGATTGGATTGGAATGGATTGGAGCGAAGACACCGATATATTTTCTTTTTTCCTTCTTGTCAACTCTTTTATATTTTACTCATTTTCTGAATAAAATTAAGAACCATAATTTAACCGTAATTTAATTATAATTTAAAAACTTAATTTTACCGTCATGTATAATCAAGCGAGAATATAAAAATAATTTCTTTTCTTAAACGAGAACGACAAAAACTAATAATTTTATGTTTTTATGTTTTTAAATATATAATTGTTCAACTTTTATAATAACTGCACGATGAAATAAAATTACGTAGTAAACGTATAGCCAGATAATTGTTTTATTAATATTATCATTATTCGATGAAATTTTTTAGAAACGTTTCTCTGTGTTAGGATAGTCGCCTCACAAGGATAAGCGTTTTTCGGTCATTTTCTTTGTAAATTCAAGTACAATATGACAAAGATAATGCACGTAATTAATACATTTAATTTTTTAAACTTTGTCAGTGAATAAGTGAGTTTGATTGAAAATATTACTCATGCATGTGTCGTTAGTTTTTTATATATTTTTGTTAAACAAGTTAAAGATACAACGAACGATCGCTGCTCTTTATAAAATAATTATACTCCACGTATCTTTCATATCTATTGTAATTTTAACATTCAATCGTTTGTTGTTAAACAATTAGCACACTTTGAATGTAACAATTTATGTTTGTAAAAAATATATAAACATTAAATGTAATATACTTATTATTTTAACGAGTCTTGGTTCGCGTTGTAATAAAAATTATTAATTATAGGAAATATTTTGTATGAATTTATGCGATATAAAGACAAATATAATATTAAAATAAAATAACAACCTTGATGTTACACCGTCTGAAAGCTATCATTACTAACTTTGCTCACTTACTTGAACAAAAAAAGAAAAAAAAACAACATGAATTATTGAAAATACAAATTGTTGTTTTAAATCGTTTTTTAACCGTAAATGTGACGAGATCTTTTTTTCAAAGTACAATTTATCTTTTGGCAATCCCTTAAATGCTCTTAGATGTATTTCATAAATTTGCTTATTTTTACCAATTGTTATCTTCCGAATTGCCGATATTAAGATTTCTTACGAGGACATTACTTTTTTCAAGGCCAATGGCGTCTCGCGAGTGCATTTGTGACCGATCGTAAGTTCTTTACGCTGAAACGAAACGTCGCACACGGTAAAACTCAATTAAACAATATGATTGTAGTTTCGTTCGATACCGTGTTTACCTTTAACATTTTATAACCCTTCGACTCCCAAAGACAATCAGTTGGGAATAATCTCATTGACAATAGGCTTAGCGATAGTAGCGAAGACATTGTATTATCGCGTGTAATAAAATTCCGCATTTCTCATTTGAATATTAGGACGGGCGATGAAAAAATAATTATCGGTTAAAAATGCAGAATATCGATTTCGACGAGTAAATTCTGTTAATCGGCCGATAATGTTACAGAAGATAAGGATTAACTTAATTAATTAATGTCTACTGTTTTTTCTCGGTTCGATACTATACGTCTTCGTTTAGATATCGCGATATATTGCCGTAGATAGCAGATAGTAGCTTAGTTTATATTGGTAGGTCAATTGTAGTTCATCGGATGATGTCATTACTAACGACGGTCATTTCTTTTGCTCTCCTTCGAGGAATTTGGACGTGCTTCTTTCGATGTATACTAATTCTCTCTCTCTCTCTCTTTCTTTATTGCGACCGAAGAGAGTAGATGGGCATAGATCGCGTCTTGACTTCTCCAATGGGCATGAGAAGGTTGATGTCGCTTGACCCCAATTCATCACGTAGCCTCGAATCTAAAAACGAATTTGTCGGACAACTAACGAGCAAATAAACGGCAAGTAGCCATTTTGTATCTCTTTAGATCTGACCTGAACAAACATCTCGACTTTTATTTTTCTTCATTCGCAAAGAAAGTATTGGTACTGGGTAATTAAGTTTATTGAGAAAATAATATCAGTCAAATCGTTTATCCTTTCCCTGAATCATTCGACTCGCTATAATCGTTAAAGCCGATGCACAGGAAAAACAAAAAACTCTGAATTAAAAAATAGTTGATTTAGTTACTTTCAGAGAACTAGCACGCACACTCACACTTAACGCTACAATCGCGAGTGCTTTTCAAAAGCCGTAATAAAAATTTTGGAATTTATCGAGAAATGTTGTCTATTAGTAATAAGCAGTGACAAAGGCTTTTTCTACGTACAAAAGGTCTGAGTATTTTTCATCGTTATTCTCATTATTACACTTTTTATCCGTTTCAGCGGCAAATTGAATAACTTTAACAATACTTTTCTCGTAATCTAAACTATTTGAAAATAATTGTGAAAAACGGAAAAGCAACAGTTTCGAAACGTTGGTTTGTGCACATTTCAACCGCTTAATTTTTTGTTTATCTCTTGGGAGCGAAGACGGGGATCTAGTAAATACGCGAAGCTACGCGTAGCTTCTGCTTGTGTGCGTATTCAACAAAGATGAGTTTTTAATCATAACCTAAAATTATCGATTCGATCGACGTTCGCGAATGAACGTCTCTGCTGTTTCGACGTTTGTAATTGCCAAATGCAGTTTACGTTTCACCAAAAAAGGCGGCAGAATTACGTTTGAAAGTTTATTCGAAACCGATTTATTCTCGCGCATCTGCTCGGTGTTGAAAAAGAAGTAACGAGGCAAGACCAGCAAACGTGGAAGTAAAGGCCGACGCGCGGTGAAAAGGGGGCAGCCTCGGGCGAATCTCCGCGGGGGTGAAAAACGCGGAGCACCAGCAGACTCGAAGAAGCTGAAGGAGCTGCGCCTGGAAACGAGAAGATGCGTCGCGGAGGTCTAAAATTAAGTAATAGCGTCACTGGCCGCGGCGGAGATCCGCCATTCGACGGGCGCTGATAGCGACGCAACTGGTTAAGTGAGAAATAGACGAGACCGAGGCGCGCGTTTAACGGCCGGAAAAAACTGCTACACTGCAATCGCCGAGTTAATAAGGAGGCGTAAGCAGCCGAGCCCTGGCAGCGCGAGTAGAGGCGAACGAAGCGAATACGCGTGCCAATAATCGAGGATTTCGCTGAATCGCGAGCAAAGCTATTGGCTTATCAGTCTTTTCCTCTTCCTTTTCCTCTTCCTTTCTCCCCGTGTCGAACATGAGAACGCGAACGGGCGAACAATCGCGTCCGAGTTACGTATCGTTACAACTAATTGCGCCTGGGAAAATGGCGAAAGACGATCCTCTGCGAAAACCAAAAGGAGTTACATAAATGCCAGTTATTGTTAAACAGCCATTAGTTCAGAGCTGCGATTTGATTTTCCTTTCGGAATAACCTGGCAGGGATAAAAACGCAAAATGACAAATCGCTTCCACTCGTGCTTCTTCCTCTTAAATTAGATTCTTCCACGAACCGGCATTTAACCTCTTGAACTTCAATTCAACCTCCATCATCTAATAGATCTCTCTACGTCGTAAACGTTATTTTATTACATTTATAAACGACTGATTCCTCATTTGCTAATTACAACAGTGGTTTTATTCAATTTCTAGAAATACGCTCAAGGTCAAGCTGCGTTGCCTTAACTTCCTCTAAATCTTCGGTAAACAACATTAATTTTAAAACAAATTTAATAGGAAAAGTCAGTTATCGGTATTGATAATAACAGTACCTGCGATTAAAACACTTTTTTATATTAAAATTGCTAAGACGTATATTTGAATGACCAATCCTCGAAGCTTAATAAGCTAATGATTCATTATATTTGATATTTGGATCGTATTTTTATTACAACATTAACGTTACGTAACGCATCTACGCATATTCTGTTTGATTTTAGTTTCCGTTTCCGTCAATTTATTGAAAATGCTCAACTTTGCCTACTATTATCTATTTTTCCTTTTCCCAATTGATTTACTCGATTAGATAAAAGCGACGTGTAATTTATTGCCTTATTCATTCGTATTTAATATACTGCTAATTTAAAACTGGATGGACATTAAGTCGGTCAATTTTATGTAAATCTTACTATACAAATTATGTAAACAAATCAAGTTTTATTAGAAGAGAACTTAAAATGAAAAATTAAAGGAAATACTGTAATTGAATGTGCAAATGCACAATAAATGTATAAATTAGATATTTTTTATGGGCTAATTTTCCATACAAATTTCCCATATAAATGGCTAAGTTTCAAATAAATCAATATTAAAAATTAATAAATAATTGTTGTACGTGTAAAATGAGCTATTTTAAAATCGTTTATTTAATGTATTCTAGATTTTTAACCCAGAAAATAAAAATAAATTTCTTTCAGAAAAGGAGAAATGAAGGGTAAAAAATGAATACAATAGAATAAGAGTAAAAAGTGAAAGATAGTAAAACGAAGAATGTTGGGAAAGCGAAATAGAGGCAATGAAAATATATAGAGTTAGCAAACCCAAATAGAGAAAATATAGAAAAGAAACAGAAAAAGATGTCGATGAAATCAGGAATTGTAATTCAGATACAAAATTCTGGAATCTAATCAACAAAGGAACAATAAATAGTCATGTATCAAAAGAAGAGTAGTGGACACACTTTAAGAATGTGTATTATGAGAAGATAGCATAATGAAGATGAAGAAAAAATATAAGAGAAGAAACAAGAGCAGATGAAAAAAATAGTAAAGGTAAGAGAGGTAAAACTGCAAGAAAATAATAAATAAAATGAAATGAAAGAAAACCTAGAAAATAATAAAATCACGAATAAAAACATTGAAGTATAGAGGTAAAACATTAATATAAGACATAACAATAATTATAAGCAAGTTTATTAAATGAGAAAAAAGGAGCATAAAAATTCGTAGAGTGGTATTAATTTTGAAAATATGAAAAATAAGGAAACGTGTAAAAATTCATAGTCAAAAGAGTAAGTACAGCAATAGAAAGGGTATAAACTATAAAAGAAAGATGATTAAAAAAAATAAAAGGAGGAAAATTAAATTATTTGACGAGCATAATAAAAAACTTATTACATAGAAGTGGAAATATAGGGATGGAACAATTACGAAGATAGTAAAAAGAATACAGAAAAATATATATACAACGGGTTCAATGAATAGAATGTATAATTATATTAGAAATAAAAAGAAACAGAATATAAATAAGAGCAGCAAAAAAGTAATTAAATATGAAAATAAATTAAAAGACGAGAACACATAGTTAAGGCAAGAATTTATAAGATAAATTTATAGGTACATTTATAAGAATAAGAATGAAGAGGCGCAAGAAAATTGATAATAAAGAGATGAAATTAACAGTAAAAAAGATAGCTACCAAAGAGAGAAGAATAAAATTTTTAAAAAATTGAGCATTTGAAAAGAAAGACGAACAGAGATCGATACGGGGAGATATAGATAGGTATAGTGAAAAAAGCAACGTTTGCATTAGAGGATAAATAAATAAAAATTAGAAGGGTAGAAAGATGAAGAAAATGCTTATGAAAATGAAGGAGGAAAGAGGAAAAAGGAAGAAAAATTGTAACAATACTTGGAATAGCAAACCAAGTAGGAGCAAATAAATATTGAATGGAAGGAAAGGAGGAAATAGAAAAAATATTTTAAAGAAATGCACAGTGGATGCAAAGAAAGAGAATTGATATTAAAACCAAATATATCACGCAAACGACAGAATATTGTAGAGTAAAAAAATTGATGGAGTAGAAGATACATTTATCTGGAAAAAATGGAAGTTAAGAAGACCTAAATAGATAGCAGGAATCATAAATGCATGCACAAAAATGTAATTTTAACATCAATAAGAATGTGAATATTTATGTACAAAGATATGAAGGGGATGAATTATTTTTACGACAAAACATAACTATAACAATGTATACGTTGTTATATTTATGTAGTGATCCAACTGCCTGTAAATGAGAAAGTGTATTCATGTACGCGTATCGGGACGGGTAGAAAAGACGGCGTTGCAGATAGTGACAAAAATTTGCAATGGTAAACTTTTTACAAGAAGTTTGATTAGTCATGCACACGCGAAGCGGTACTTAAAAAAAATTTACATTTTTTGTAGTGCAACAACATTTATGATTTCTACGAAAAGTACTGGTACTTTTCATTTTGAGATTCAGGTCAGATTAACGCGTGTTTTACATCTTTCGGTTGTACACATGCAGACTTTATTAAATTGAATTCGTATTTATGAAAGCAAAGCAAACGCGAAATCGATAACTACGAATTCTTTTCATCAACGCATAAATAACTTTATTGATTTTCTAATAAGTTGAGTGATTCAAAATTCTAAATTATAAAGATGAATATTTCAACTTGAGTTATTAAAAAAAAAAAAAAAAAAAAAAAAAAAATCAAGATCAAAATTTTCGATACTAAAGTTTGACTCGTATTTTAGCGTAAGCATTAGCATATTCAATGTCTTGAAATTACTAAGTGGTTGTGAAAATTCAACGCGTTAGCTTTCGGCGGTCCTATTTTTCTTGATTTTATCCAAATAAATACAGCGAATAAGGAAGGTTAGCTTCGAATGCACATTCAAAGTATGCGCGATAAGAATGTTTAAAACTCCCGAGCAATAAAGTTTTTAACGAGTACACATCCGTTTAAAAGGGAGGATTTGTAAGATTAATAGGGAGGCGTAATTAGTCGATCAATGAAATGTCGGAGTAGGCGCCAGGCGGAAATCTGACTTTTTGCAACGAGCCGTTCTAAAATATCATCTGGCATAATTCCAATGGAGCGTTAAACTGTGGACGAACCAGCGTCTTTCTCTCGGCGCAGAAACGAGCAAAGACGCGGCGGACTCTTTTTAACGGAGCTGAACCAAACGGAATTTACTCCGCGTTCATCCCTCGCACACAAAGCCAACGAGCTCTGCGGGAGGTTACTCGAGGTCAGCCGTCTTCGCAACAGCCTGTGTCTACAGCAGCCACCCCCTGGCAGCATCCACGGAGGGTCAATCCACCCACAAAATTAAATAATTCGAGTTGTCCGACTGGAGGCGTGACGAGAGAAACGCTCTTGGCTTGCACCCATCTATTTTCTCTCCCGAAAGCTCAGCCGGCCCTTCGGAACGATGTCGACGACAAGGGCCAACTCGGTAGGCAGTTCTCAAAACGTAATCTGTAGCTCTTAGCGGCAGAGGCGAGTCGCAGTTGTCAGCCGCTCTGATCAATCGGCTCGTTCATTTTGGAAGGTTTGGACCGAACAACAAGGGGCTCCTTCCTTCTCCATCCACACTTGCAGTACATCGTTAAACGATCGTCTTTACAGCTCTTACCACGCGATTGACATTTATTCGATTTTAATTTTAAGGCCACTGTCGGGAGTTTGTTCGGATGCTGAGTCGAGTGACGGTTCGTCGGTCGGTCAAGCGCGACGCTTAGGCTCAGAATTGGCTTAGAAACCCGAAGCAAAGGTTTGTCGTCGAGTCTTTGGTCGTCCGAAAGTGGGGGTCGAAAAGGAAAAAATTCATCGTGGCGTTGACGAATTAATGGCGCGGTGTGCGCGTGTATTCCCAGCACAGTAGCGCAACCCGTTCAATGATGGCAAAAGCTGGGCAAGGAGGAAGTGCTTTTTTGCGCATCGGAAAATTGGCCTCGAATGTTTCGCCCGTCAATCTAGAAATTTGAGCTTGAAAAACTTTTGCACGGCTCCGGTAGGGTACGTCTGCGTCTGGACGAGAATAGGAGAACTGCACCGCGGACCAAGACGGAGACACGGGCTCGCGGCGTTTTATCTTGCTCACGTTCTTGAACACTGAATTGAATCGGAGGCAGCATTCGAAAGTCGCAAAGAGAAAGTCGCGGCAGGCCGTGGAAAGAAAAGGAAAGAGGGAAGAGGAAGGATCACGAAGATGAATCAATGAAAGGAGGCGCCCACGTAATAAATTTTCGTCGAGTCGGTGATGCGCCGGCGACTACCGGCATATGCTTGCGAAACTAATGCCGTGTGCAACGGACACGTGAAGCCGGCAACCCCCCATGACTCGGCCGTGGCTTCGTGTGCGTTCCTCGGTTACGCGCTCGCAGTTCCCCGACGATGCACACCCACACGTGGGAAGGGCGAGCCAGTGTGCTGTCGACGCGGAATGGCGGCCTCGATATCATCTCTTTTTAGCGCGCACCTACACGAATCCCGAGGCGCTCTACCGAGAACTTGTGCAAATAAGGGAAAACACGAAAGAGCGAGACGTGCACTGCGTTTCGCCAGTGCCGGCGCATGCCTCCAAGATAGAGACATCGCAGTCAACGGGCCAGATTCGTACGCGGAAGGACCAGCGGTAACGAGCTGCACATTATCGCAATCAATTTAGGAGCTTCGGTTGAAGGATGATCACGATCGATGAGATGTAAATACAATGGGGGCCGGATTCCATTTTAATGATTTTAAAAACTTCATTCGTTACTTCTCGGAGATGGTATTTAAAAAAGCTAAATGCAAAATTGTATTTTCACAAACTCGTCGGACATTTACGTTAAAGGGTTCGTGGTCAAATTGCCAGTTGATTTCGAAGCCAATCTCGATAAGATAAAATGAACAATTGCGCGTCAGCGTCGATTGATCTAAATTTATTAGAAAATTGGCCGATGCAAAGTCTGAAAAGGTACAAATGTAAAAGTTTGATTGAACGGGCTTGAATGTTAATGAGGTAAGTGGACGAGTGCAATTCCGAGAAACGTGTGTAGGATTCTGAAAAACACTCGAACAAAAAATGTAGCTCCGCGCATCCGAAGAAAGATGAGTAGAAAGTCAAAAGAGAGAAGACGAAGGAGGGAATAGAAAAAAGATTAGGAGTGCCAATTTGAAAAAGGCGTGGATCGGTTCACCAACTTGAAAAACGTATTCGTTCCAAAAACTTATCGATGTATTCTTCTTGAGATTAGAGAGACGCGACTGCAGTTTTCCGCCTTAAAGTAACCGAAGGAAGTTCGTTGTCGAGCAAAGCCGAGAAGATTTGTCGGTCCGAATGGTCGATGTTAAAATGCACGTATCGCCGGCGACAAAGCCCGAGCGTGAATGAAGCAACGAAAAGAAAAACGAACGCGAAACACGAACCGAGGCCGGGGGGAAGTTGGGGAGGAGTGAGTTAGGATGACGCTATCTGGATGCCTGGATCGGTGCCGATCCTTTAGCCAACGCTCGCCGAAACGCCTCGCTACTCTCGTTATAAGGAGCGAGAGCGAGCGCAAGATACTCCCCGTCCCTTCCGCTTATCAAACTAAACAAGTCCTTTCCCTTTTCTCTTCGTTCGCGCTTCCAGTTTTCTAAGGGGAAAATACATTTTTTGGTATCGCCGCAACTTTTCCACCCAACTTCGTTGATTTTTCTTAACCCTTTCCCCCCTTCACTATTCATTCCGTACGCGACATTCGAGCTTTTATTTTATTTTTTTCAGTGTGATTGTTTCTTATTTTATGCCCCTTTCCCTGACATCTCCCTTACTTTAACGAAAGGGATATCCGTCATTTATTTAAAAAAATACGACAACACACGGGCAAACGTAATTAATTAACGATGTTGAGAGGACAATAACAATTGCAGGAGACTAATTTTATCAGAATCACTTTTCCGTAAACGATCAGAACCTCCGATCGCGCAATGGTTAATGTACGCATTCGAAATTGTATTTGTATCGGTGGTAACGCTAATTTTTTTCTTTTAAACGAGTCAAATATTACTTTTTTTAGTAATATTTGAACAATGCATAATAATAAAATACATCAGCTGTCGTAATTTTAAAATTGGAGGTAGTGAAATATTTTAAAATATTGATTATAGTTATTTTTTAAATACACTTTTGCAAGGTGAGCAAAGTAGACGGCCAAGACTGATGCAAATAAAAATGCAACAAATCCTTAAAATATAATCTTTTTTTAATTTTATGTTACAGCCAGTAAACGTATTAATTTTATCCCCGGTATCCGCCCCCGCAACGTTGGTAAGAACGTTATTTAAATTTTAATATTATTTCGGCAAATATATGCCAAATTAAGCCAAAGCGTTAACTGAATTTTTTTAATTTTCGCAACTCGTCAATTCGTCGTACAACATTGCTTCTCGTTTTATACTCTTCGAGGAATACCAATTATTAAAGCAAAAGTTGCACTTCCTGGAAATTTGCTATTCTCTATTTCAATTTTATTAATTCAATTGTCATTGCAGCGTGCAAATAATTTTTAATAGTGGGGAAAACACTTAAGATTTGTCTAACGAAGCGTTTTCAGTTGCTTATGAATCAAGCCAATTCAAATCAACGAAATTTTGTACAGTAAAAACGTTAGTAACGCCCGTGTAAAATCGTTGGAACACAACTACGCGAGGAAGCGCAGCGAAAAATCAAAATCAAAACAATCAAAATTCGAAGGCAGTTGGGCTGGATGTCAATGGCCGATAGCGCTATTTTTCAAAATGAAGTCTTCAAAATTGCTTTCGTTCGGAACTCGTTGTTAAGCTGTAGTGTCGAGTCTAGTCGCGCGTGTCTCTTCGGCCAAGTTGAAAAGCTCGAGGTAAAAACGCGAGAGACTCGATCGCGACAAGTGCTTTCGACTGGGAGGGGGGGGGGGGGGGGGGCATCCTTTAATGGCGATTACCTCCTGGCATTAAAATCTAGAGCTCCTCTGTCATTAGCATACAATGCGGCCACGAGGTGGCGTGTCCATGTCCGGTAATCCGTTTATCACACAGACCCACGAGGGGATTTTTCTCGGGCGTGTGCTCCTGGTGCCCGGAAAGTTCGCACAGCTTCTTCCCGCGACGAGTGCCTCTGACTATGGAACCCTGGACTCCGCAGCGGAGAATTGTCAATTATTAGATGCCCCCCTCGTTGTTCTGCATCTACTCTCGGACTATTATTTCTCATTTGTTGAACGTAAGCATCCGAGCCGCCTTTGTGTCTCGGTCGGTAATTTGTTTGTGCGTTTACGTGCACTCTCTTGGAGTCGCGTAAAGATTGCAGTTGCAAGTTGTTTGTTAACCTGAGCAGCGCTACACTTTGACTCGAGTTAAAAGTTAATAGTTTGAGCGCGTGTTTTTTCGAGTCTGACAAATTATGCGCGCCACGTCATTTGCTCTTGATAAGAAAATCGTCGGAAAAAATGTCTTCTCCGACTGTTCTTTATTGTTCATTGTTTCAACGATTTTACGTCTTCGGTGAATTATACTGCGTCGTTTAATGTTTTTCGTTATGACAAGTTTGCTGGCAAATTAATTACATTAATTTAATTAATGGCAAAATTAAGAAAGTGGCCTTCGAGTACGTGACGTAGAAAATACCTAATAAAATAGGATAGTACGTGTTAAAATTGCACAAATCTCGATGATTTTTGATTCTCTGTGCATCTTCTCGCCATAATTCAAACGCCGCTTGTTGAATTGCTGTGTTTTAAATTTGTTAATACAAGCTTGAAATGTACACGAGAATTTTCGTGCTAATTTACTAGCTGCTGACTCCAATTTCCTCTGAATGTATTTTCCTAATTAGAAAACTCCATTTGATACTAATTAATCAATCATCGCTTTAATTTATTACAAATTCTGAAGTAATGCTGATCGTATAATTTCCTAAATTCAATCTCGCTGTCTAGTATTAAAATAATAATATATAAAAACCCAGTTATAGAAATTAATTAAAAACTAGCAATATTGATAATGAAATGCTAACCCTGCAATTTTATCGAAAATTAATTGCGCTCAAATGATAATAATTTGTTATACGCATCTGTTTTACAGATGTTTCGTTTACAATATTTACATATTTTAAACTAGTGATCAACTGAAGCACAAGTGGCATTAAATAACAATTATTAATTTTTATGCAGCCAAGTGTTATAAAACTAATATATAGACACTTGAGCTTGAGTGAATGAAGAAAATTGCAAATTAAAAACAGTCGAAACCTTTTCCCAGTTTAAAATGCTTTTCTTTTATAGTCTATGGTAAAATAAGAAAAATACACATATAAGTAAATGAATAAGGATAAAAAGAAGAGAAGTGCGTCTTTCGAATATTTTCTTGTCAAAATCTAAATACAATAAGAAAAAAAACCAATGCTAAAAGGAAATGAAAATATGTGAAACAAGATCACTCGTAATATTTGTTTTTTATTTATTCTACTTACAACTCTGTTATTATTATTGATAATTTTATATTAGTTTTTCTTTTAAAGTATTTATAATTGAGTAAAAAAGAATGGTGAAAATAAACAGTTCAATTGTTTAACACCTATATCCAAAGATTAATTTATTTAATTAAACACAAGGAAAGAAAATATGAATTTATTCTCTTCTTCTCTATTCCTAATACTTTTTATGTTATATTTGATTCTGATTCCTGTATCCACTTTCTTCTCCAATGAATATTATATCATACACTTAAACCTTTTTCTCTTTCTTTATTATTTATCTTCCGATTCTTCGTATTGGTCCCTTTTTCTAATACCTGTTTTATTGTTCCTTTATCATTATTTCAGAATCCACATATTCTTTTTTTAACTACTTTATAACTTCTTTTTATCTTCATTCCCAACCTTTTATATTTTTTTTCCTTTCTGTTCACAAATGCATTTTTTCTTTTAAGCCTCCTAATATAATTTATTCAATGTGTCCTGCATATTTGTTCCAAGATTTTTCGAAGTTATTTAGCCAACTTGCTATTGTTGGCTTATTCTTTTTTGTCTCTACCCCCCCCCCCTACGAGTTTCTCCATCAAAACAACTTTACCAACCAATAATTTGCAAGAACTCAACCCGTTCTGAGCCATAATTTTTTTTACAAGATTTAACTGTAATAATTTCATATTTGCTTGTAAAAATTATTAATATATAATTTTTATTGGAATGTAATAAAATATAATAAAATTTTAATCTATAATTGTTAATTTTCAATGTTAGGGCTTATTTAATCTACAAATTAATTTCTGATTACTATTTTCGAATTGTTAACGCTACACGATGATAGTCTGTATAATGTAGTAAATTTAACAGACTGCAATACTCTTTCAGAATACGATTAAATAGATCATATTTTTATAAATTGTTTTATTATTACTGTAAGAGAGAATTTTATTTGATTCATAAAAGAAGAATTGGACTCTAATTCTAATAAAAATTTTAATTAGGGCTTTACAAACCATAAATATGGTATTTTAAGCTACAAATGATACTTTATAGGTCAGAATTTTTTTAACTGATAAAACCGTAAATAAAATTGTTTGAGTTTTAATAATTATTTTGCTTATTTTAATAATCCAAATTAATCAAAACACTAATTTTAGTTTTGAATACTTTAATAAATTGTCTCACGTACTATAATCGCTGATTATAGTATTAATTAGCTTTAATTTAAATATTAGCGTTGAATGTACTTAATAATAAATCACGATTAAACGCAAAAAGGCTATTTACCGATCATAACTTATTTATTGGTTCAAATTGGAATTAAATTTATAAGAAATATAGTGAATAAGTCATTTATTAAATATTACTGAATTGTATTTTCTTCCACATCATAAAAACGTTATATAATCAAATTTTTTTAAAATTTAAGTCACAATTATTTTTTAACTTCAGTTTCGCATTTTTTCTAAATTTTATTTGTTGAAGAATCATTAAATATAATTACTGTTTACAGAATATTAAAATTTATTCTATATTTGTTTTATACTCAACAGATGGACATTAAATTAAAGCCACACAACAGAATTCAGTAGAATTCAATGTAATATAAGCGCATATTATTTTAAATATAAAACATTTATAGTACTTCTTTCATTTTTAATTTCTATTTGCAATTATATTATTAGGAAAACAATCTGATTCGATGTTTCAGTTTCTACACATGCGTAACCTATTATTATTATTATTATTCTTATGTAATTTTATAGTATTTTTCCTTATGTTTCTCGATAAATCCAAATTCTTAAATAAACTAAGAAATTGGGATTAAATTTAAATTCTATATTAAAAGTACGATTTTTTATCAATGTAGTTTCACGTACGATTTGAAAATCATGAAAATAATAAATAATTGTAGCAAGTTTTATTTATTTACATTTGTTCTTGTTGCCATTTCCAATTTTGAAGATTTTCAAAACGTCAAAAGAGAATAAAAAGTTAAGCAAATTATATTCCAAGTCTTCCTTGAGTTTCCTAAACATCTAACGTTGGTTTTTAACTAAATTATTTGACGATAATACAAATGTTAATAAATATCTTTAAGGTGCTTTAAATTTATGAAACGCCAGCTAAATTACATGAAATTGGAGTAATTGTGATTAAAAATTGTTCTAGTAGTGCTTGATAAATGCCAATATTAATATCGTTTACTCAAACTATTTGTTCAGCTCATCTGCAAAAATTTTAACTAGAAATGCATTTATACGATAATTAAGGACTAATCATAATTGTCGTTTAGCTTAATAATAGTGTAACGATAACCAACAAAAGCATCCGGACCCCGTCATCTGCAAAATAATTCACGATGCAAGAAACGGTTTCTTAAATGAAATTTATATTACAAATTGCCGTTTTAGCCGATCAACGACGAAGACAATCAAAATCTTTAGGAGCAGGGGAATCGACTAGATGGAAGTCACCCCAAAAGCAAAAACGACTCGAAAACCATTTACAACCGCAATAATGACACGTAGCTCTAGTAGTGTGCAACAATGTTGAGTGTATAAATTTTAAGAGACCAAAAGTCGCGGCCTGCGGTGCAAGTGACAATGGCGATTTTAGCCGTAGCTCACCGAGTGCAGTCATGAATATGCGATTATATCCGCTGCATGGCGCATGAATAATTCACTCGTGGTTTAATTGGGAAAAGTTCGGCTCCGAAAAAAATTGCATTAGATATTTTTCACGAGAGCCGCGTGGGTGGATTTCGCGGTTCTACTAAAAGGAACTCATTGTGGCAACAGCGGCGGCCCGGATAAGCAGATAGACACCCAATGGTAAAAAGTGCGGTTCTGACGGAGGAGCATCGACGGGACTAACGAGTCCAGCATGCGCCCGAGCAGCTAATGGCGCGCGGTAGGCCAGAATCGGTCGTAAAAAGACGTTTTTTAACGGCGCTCGACTGGGAGGAATACGAAATAAGCTCAAGCTCGTTGGTGCTTCGCTGGTGCATCGGCGGTGCATCGGCAGCGTCTATCTTTATTCGCGTCTCGTCCTTGGAAATTGGCCCGGACAGTCAGTCAGCCGGAGCCGTGAGGGGGACGAGGGGACGAGGGGTCGAGGGGAGTTCATCGCGTCGAGGCATCGCGGCTCCTGCGAGCGGCGGCGACTTCTAGTTCACGGCCTCGTTAAAAGCAAGATTAAGGACGTACGCGAAGTCCAAGAGCAGCCGTGGAAAATGTCGGCGAAGCCAGCACGTGCATACTATTTGGCCCGGGGCCATCGTCTACGCGTCCCTCGCCCTCTCCACCTCCTCCTCGTGTATTTTAAGGAAAACCGAGTCGTGATGGGTCGCCTGACTAGGGGAACTAACTCGGCGACTGACTCCAGAGCTTCTAGATTTGTCTCTGCGATGTTTCAGCCACGTTACCAATACCACGAGAAAGGAAAAGCTCCCCCCCCCCGCTCACCCTACCAACGCAAGTTGCCGGAACGCGTGCGTTAACCCTTTCACTCGCAATTCGCAGCGGATTATTTACACGTCCACCTTCTTTCCCAATATTTTCACGCTGTCGAACGCGATTACCACTACACACTCCCTCGGCACCTCGACGTCTTGAATAACATCTCGATGTGGAGAGTTGCCCTTTCCGCTGGACGGGCGGACGGCGTCGTTGCTCAACTTATACCGCGGAAGATAATAGGATCAGGTTTTTTATTATTTTGTTAAATCGGAAGGTAATTTTCATTCTGCGGAAAATGCAATATCGTCGAGGTATTATTCATCACCTCGCTGGCTTTCGAACGCGGACGGACGCGTTTGAACAAATTTCCCCAAACGAGCTGTTTCGTCTTTACGCGTGCGTACGCGAGCACAACGAGGCATTAATTACTTGGAAAGACTTGGAAGTATTTGGGCGCCAATTGCAGTTAGTACACTAATTATGTGCGAGGCATACCTAAGAGAAATGGCGGATGAAAGAATTTCACACGTTGGTAGCGTTCAGTTACCGCGTGTGCCTGTCAACGCGTTAAAAAACCACGCATTATTCTGTGTTTATTTTTTAGTTCCCACTTGTTTACCCGATGACTTTTACCCAAAACAAAAGGAATACCTTCGAGTGGTAGTTATTTAACAATAATATTGAAAAAAGCTCGAAGTGTTCAGAATGAAAGCGACGAGCTGCTCAATATTCCTATTGGCAATGATGCGCTTTTAAAAAATTTGACCGTAATCAAACATTCGCGTCTCGCCGGCATAATCGCAGCGCAGGACGATTAAGAATAAAAGGGACGCGCGCCGACCAGATTTGGAAGAGCTGGAAATACCGTATTTCTCCCCGTACGAAGAGTCCCTCCCTCCGTTTGCGTTAGCTTACTCAGCAACGTAATTTTCGAAGAATTTCAATCAATAACCAATCGCTATTATGCCATTATGAATCATTCTATTGTTTATAGGCGAAAACGAAGCCATCAAAGGACTGCATTCGAAAGTGAACTTCAGCTCGGCGAACTTTTTATTTCCTTTAATTCCATTCTTGTGCACAATGACGTATTGTCGCTAAATATCCAGTGGTGGTAGCTTCGATTAAAAATTGCTGGAAGTTGCTCGAAATAATTAAAAGCGCGACGATTTTCAATTCTACAACGGCTTTGTGTCGTCGTCGTCGTCGTCGCTGTTCCACCGACAATTTTCTCCTCTCAATGCGCAGTAATGATAAATTTCATTTTACAGGCGTTGCATCGCCACGACGTATTTCGCATTCTGAAAGCATCGAGAGCATACTACAAAAGCATTTGCGGCCGTTTGGCGCGACTGAAAAAGCGAGCGACTCCAATTGCAGGCTATAAGTGCAAGCTCATCCGCAGTCCGAGCCAATGAACGGTGCTTTCCAGATAAAAAGCACCCGGTGATTGGTCAATCGAGTCGAGCCAGCAGCGCTCGTATGCATCTCCCAGGCACGTACGGAGTCGCGGAGCTTTTATTTTACTCGTTTCGCTGTTAATGCTTGCCATAATGGCACGATAAAGGTGTCACTTACTCGTATTGTGCCGGTCAATAGCGAGCGAGCGAGCGAGTATTCATTTACTGGAAGGGAGCGCTTAATCCGACAATTTAAATAAATATATGGGAAAGAGCGCTGGAGAACAACGCGCGCTTGTTCGGAGGTGTGCGTGCGTGTAAAATTGAAAACTGCACGCCGCGAGAGAGGGAGGGGGCGCGTTCGCATTGTGTCGGAGGAGGGGGAGAAATCGAGCAACGAATGCCTTTATCGATGCTTTGATATTTCGCTTCTTTCAGTGCATCCGCTCTGCCAGAACGATAACAAAGGAATTTCCGAGTCGTGCGTTATTTGTAAAGCGGGATAATACGAAACCGTCATACAACTCCGTGTACTCGAGAGATTCCGATTCGCCGTCGTCAAAAAGTCGATCGCACTTCGTCCCTCCGAGAAATCACTTCTCCTCGACTTCAGCTCTGATCGCTGCGATTTTCGCGATTGTTGCGTTGTTTTTAAAATTGGGCTAGTTTTCCAAGGCTGCAGCACTCGTGCAAATATTTCCAGGCAATAAAAAATCCAAAAAATAAGTAGAGCGACGTGGAAGTTTAGATCGAACCGTCGCTCGATCGCTCAGCTGGAAAGTCAATAAATAACATTCCTGATTTAGAGAAAGTTGCGGCCGGCATCGACAATTCCAGCGAAGCGAGGCAATTTTCCAACCGGTAACGTTCGGCCAGACTCGAGAGCAAGTGTAGATTTTGCCAGGCGCGTGTACTCGCTACTCGTTTAGTTATAAATAAAATTTAAGCGAAATAAAAAAAAATAAGCCGCCTCTTGGTTAGGTTTGCGCGCGTAAACATTTACTCTGGCCGAGCGCTTTTTTAGAGTTTCCGGCTACCCGAGCTGCACGTGGCACGTCGCGTATTTTTATTTTATAAAAAAGTGCCGAGCGCGGAGTATCGGCGAGAATAGCGTCGGGAGCGAATTTCAGACGGATGCGACAGAATGCTGACCGCGCCTTCTCGCTAAAACTGGACAGAATCATCGGCGCCATGAGAACCTCTGTCCTGGAATATCTCTCTCTCTCTCTCTCTTCATCCAACTAAATTTAGCTCGGTTGGGCCCGTTCGCTTCAATCCGTATTCCCGATGGCGATATTTTTTCGTGGCCGGCTGCTGGCGCGTTCGTGGCCACCCTTGAAAGCGCAGCATTGTTTGGAAATACCGGCGACTGCGTTGCGCTCCGGTGCATTGGTCGCAGCCCCGCGCCACGTGACCAACACTCGCTCCGTCGCACGCGGCGCTGCTCGTCTCCTCGTTTCCCAGCCCTTTTCCGCTGCGCCTCCTCCTCCTCCCCCACTCGGCCTCCTCTCTGCGCAGAGAAGACGTTTCCGCCGCCCAGTGCATTTAATCAGCGGCGAGAAACACCGGGCGGATCGTCTTCGGTTTCAGCTCATCTCCTGTCTTAATAGACGTTTGCCCGGTACTCGCCACACTTTTACGTACTTCAGTCTCCCCGTACGAATGCTGGAGCGCGCGAACCGACGACCGCCGACAGACAGCAGGAGCCGCGAGAAACGGAAATATCAGTCGCCCGCCACCTACAGATCAAATTGCTAGCGACGCTTTTTTTATTACGGATTTCTACGACCTCTGCTGCTGCAGCCACTTCCGGAACGCGAGATTGAGAAAAAAGAGGAAGCCTCGAAGACGCGCGAGAGCTTGAGTTTCCCCGAAACTTTTCTTCCCTTTGGAGAAACGTCGCAGCGACAAATGCTGTTACGCGCCGGGGAGCGATAAACAGTTGGGAAGACGCGCGCGCGTCTCTTCCGCCAATCGACATTCCTCCCGCGGCAGATCCGCGCTTAATCATTCTCTTCCACACACTCGCGCTCGGACACGCGCGTAAAATTTCATCAATATAAATAGCCTTCCTGCTATTACGCAAGCAATTGAAATACACGTTTGCGTGCCTGAAAAAGCGAGGAGGACAACGACGAGTCTCGCGCTCTCGAGTCGCGCTCACCGGGCGATAAACGGAGACGCGCAAAAGGGAAAGACAAATATCGAGGGAAGGTTAGAGAGAGAGAGAGAGAGAGAGAGCGTCGGTCTACATTCTCACAAGCCGGATGTGGCTGTTGTGCTCATCGCGCCTAAGCGCCGGCTCGTACGTACACAAACAATCCCATTGTCGCGCGACGAAGAGCGAATGCACGGCGGAAGAGAGAGCGAGTGGGAGAGAAGAGAAAGAAAGATGCTACGCCTGATATACGCACACCAGCGCAAGTGGGCGTCGGCTTGAACTTTAATTCGTTCCCTCTCTCTCTCTCTCTGCATCGACTGCTATCTTTCGTCCGTTCGCTCCTTTCGCGTTTTCCCGTATCGTTATCGCGAGCTCGCAATCGTAAATTTTTTATCGGACGTTCGAATTTAAAGCCCCTGCCAAGTCGTTTAAGCGATTATTGTCGAGCCGGAACCTGCAATTAAAGGACTCGTGTTTTGGCGAAGCATCGCCTCCTTCTTGTCAAACTGTTGAACTCTCCTCTAGGACGCGGCGGCGATGGCGGCGCGATATCGATATTCAGCCTCGGTCACAGTCGCTCGGGCTCTGCTGTACTCGGACCGTCACTTCCGAAGCTTTTCCCGTCCATTCCGTCCTCGCGCTGGTCTCGGTCTCCGGGTTATCGGGCGATCCCCCTGCCCCCCTGCGCCGTTCCGCGTGGGCGGCAACACACGGCGCTCTTTGTGAATGTGCGCCAAAGGAAGATTGGCAAATGCAACTGAACGGAGACTCGCGACTGAGCAGCGGCGCTCAGCTCGAGCCCTTCCTCAAATTCTAGCCCTGACATCTCCAAGCTGCTGCGAGAAAATGATTGCTTTATCAATGCGAAACCTCTAAAAGCGGCGATTTCTCCTAATTTATTGCCACCTTACAGGTGACATTTTGTACCTCCGTAAGGTTCGTTTAAAAAGTCGAAAATTCGATGAAAGCACTTTTTGTTTCATAATCGCTCCATTAAGTAACTGCTCGTTAAATTTTCTTTCGTGCGGGAAGTATTTTATTTTTTACGTGGCGACAAGCTAATGTAATTCCTTGCCTGGATCTCATAAATGTACGTAATATATTTGGCTTATTGATAATGTCAATGATTTTGTTAGACGGGTGATTAAGATTATTTAATTGCGTACGCGCATTAGAGTTCTAGAATAAGCGAGAAGAAATTTTTCGCAATTTTAAAAGGACCTTACAGCGACATCTGATATTTGTGTGCTTGCGAATAAATGCTTAAATTAATTATGCGCAAATTTTATGGATTAAAGATGAGTCTTAAATTTTCACGAAACCATTAGCTTTCTCGTAATGTCAAGTAAGTATAAAATGTCGAACAAGAACAATATTCTGCGTTAATTTAACGACATGATTATTACACGTTGCATATTTAGTCTAATACAAATTTATGCCCAAATTTCGTTCCAAGTCCTCCTATTCTTTTCCCACTCTAGCCTAATTTTATCACTGAAAAAATTTGCACAAATCAATAAGTTCGTTGTAAAATTGGGGGGCAGCTGAAATTTTAGGCCAATGCCACTTTGGTTTAGTTAATTCGCGTCGCGCTAAACAGACGACAAACGTTTTCGATGCTGCGCCAAAGCACAAGAACAAAGATAAGCGAGAACTTTGGTGTCACCTCGAGGCTGCACAATTGTTCCACGCACGAACAACATTGCACGAGCCGGTGAAAAGTGTGCGAGATTACATAAAAAACTCGAGCGTATTGTTATTGATAAATATGAATTTCTGAAACAGCAAGAAATTTAGCGATACCCGCAACCTCGAAGTCTTATTTACACAACAGCACAAGAATTTGATTGTTTCGGAAAAACATTTCGAGGAAAATAGTGGAATCATCTTTGACCCGTTGGAGCGAGCGACACTCGTTTCCGACGTGTAAATAAAAAATTAGCCAAATACGCCGTTTGAATACTGCAATAAACTTGTTTTCGTGTTCTATACCACGCGCCTGAAAGTGGACGTTGCGAAATTACAAAAACGTAATTCGAACGTAATGCACCTTTCCTTTCCCGATCAGTCTAATTATTATTTATGTTTTACCGAGCGGCCGTGTAGTAATTCAAGATTCAACGGAAAATAACTTTAGCGGTGACGAAGAAGGAATCGCTTATTGAATTGATTATATCGAGCAAGAATGCTTAAATAGGAGGGAACATTTCTTTCGACATCTTGGAGAAATCTTTGATCGTGTTTATTGTACTTTAACTCGCTGCTACAACAACAACAACAACAACAACGATGATAAAAGTTGACATTTTCAGAAGAGCAACAAGACACGTTCGATACGCAAAAATAAGCGATGCGATTTAAATATTGTAATTTGCGGAATCGAGGCTTCAAAACCGCGAACATCATCATCGTTTAAGCCGACCGATTGCAATTTGATTCTCGATAAGCCGTCCGTTTGGCTTTCGGAGACTAGAAAATCGAAATTCCGGGCCGTCGCAGGTGCGTTTTCACGATTGAGATTGGATCGCATAGCGGAAAGAGAACAGGAACTCTCGGTGGACGCGGTGCAACGACTGCGCGTCGTCGATGCCCCCCTTTTCCCTCCAACCCGCGTGTCAAATGAACGAACAATAAACGCGTGCGAGCGATTGCCGCTGCTCACCCGTTGCGTGCATTCGTTTTCCTCGTAATTCAAAACGCACACACACACGCGCGCGCACAAATTGCAGCGCGCGACAAAAAGCCCTCGGAGGTGTTGTCGCGCAAAAATTCGCTCCGCTGCTCCGAGCCGCCCACAGCACGACTTAACAATATCGTCAGGCCGCCCTCGCCGGTTTTTCGCCCAAACGAGCATCCACGGCTCAAGCGCATTAGCGTTTCGCGCCCCGACACAGCGTAGGCGACTGGAAAAAGCGCGAACGTCCAATGTTCCCCGGAAAATAGACAGATTAGAAAGTGCATTATGTCGCGGTGCATTAACCCGCGGCAATTAGCGTTCCTCGCCATGCAATAAGAGCCGCGCGACGCGACGATCGCGAGTTCGCCTCGAGCAATGAATCCCCAGCAGCTCCGCGCACAGTGCAACGCGGCCCAGATGCCACTGTGTGTCATAATTTTATCGACGCCGCGAATGTGCATTAATTCCCGATAGCTGGGGGCGATTGGCGGAAGCGAGCGAGCGGCGCCCGACGACAGCCTCGCCGGAAAAGAGGCGAGAGGACGAGCGTCGGCTCGGGCGCAAGGCGGCGTGACGCACTCGGGACGACTCGAAATTGGCGATCGGGCCGAGCGCTCGCGCTACAATTGGCCCGGCAGAGGACAGACACCGAGCGGCGCGGAAGCTCGTGTGGGAACGACGAAGGGACGGATGAAAGCGGCGGCAGGCAGCGGGAGAAAGCGAGAGACGCGATCCGGGTTTTACGGCGCGCACTCGCGTCCTTGTCGGCCCTTTCTGCTTTTTTGACACTTTCGACAGCTTTTTGACGCGCGTCGCGAACGGCCCTTGCCAACTCCCACACGTGCCTACGTTACGCTTTCTAACCATCGCTTCCTGGCCGATAACTTGGCTGAATATTAGGAGGAGTGCGAGGCCGGTGCCGCCGCGGCTACGCGTATCCACGCGCTTCCGACGTTCGTATTGGCGCCTCCGGAGTCGCGTAGGTAAACGTCCAACGAGCGCCAATTTAAAAGCGATCGCTGTGCCTTTTTCACTGGCGATTAGCCGACGCCGCATCTTTATCGGAGTTATAACATCGTCGTTTCAATGCCAATGAATGAAAAACGAACGTTAATATTTATGAAGAGATGTGTAAACAACAGAGATAACGCCGACGATTTACATTTCTGTCTTCGCGTGCCGGCAATAAATTAGACGTGTGTGGACGCGCTCGACGAAATATTAGGCGCATCGGGTCCAGCTGGTAAAAAACCCTTGCTCTCTCTCTCTCTCTCTCTCTCTCTCTCTCTCTGTGTTTAGTTGTAAACTGGAGATAAGACGAACAGCGGTACTCGCAATTTTTAAATTACAAAAAGCCACAAAAAACGCTCCTTATAACGCGCGTGTCTTTAAAATTATAGCGTGGACTTTATTTCCACGATAAATAGAATATTCGTTTGCAAAAAACGAATTTGAAAAGTTTGAAGCCTCGTCGGACGTAAAGAATAAGAGGATTGTAATTGCGTCTCGAGATTTAAATAAATTTTATGCATATACTTTTATTAGGTACTGGCGCACACGTTATCGCGAATGCGTAGGCATATCTGAATCGTGAGTAAGAATTTCAATGGCAAAATAGAGATTTTTCAATGGATTTACACGCGCTTTCGACGATTTCTAGAAGGGAAATAATTTCATTTGAAGATTATTATTATGCACCGACTGGCGCTGAAAAATCTCCACAATTATTTCCTTATGGTTGTGGCTTTAATCTTGGACTTTTTCAAGTTACATTTATTCGTTCTTGGGTCCACAGTCGAGGTGCAAAATCCAAGATTATTGCATCATTGACTTCGAATTGCTTTAACGCGCTAAATACTCCGCTCGCTCGAACGTACGTCATCGCTTTTGCTTTTACGTATTTTTACGCGGAGCTACTCGTTGAAACGAGAAACTTATCTTCTAGATTATTCCCTATTCATACTTTTTCACGAGGAATTTTATCAATCGGCAAGACATAGGCAGCCGAGCATTCAAAAATATTTTCAATTGATAATCTGCGAAACGTCACATTATACTGCGCACGTTAAATATCCGAGCGCGGCACAGTCACTTGTCCTCCTCGACTAGACGTAAAGAAGAAGAAGAAGAATTAGGCTGACATAATTGTCGTTACTAATCTAATCCCCCGCAGTTCGAAGCGTAAAACATCGCGACAAAAGTTTAGCGTCCACACACTCCGGATGCTGTGGACGACAGAGCATCTGTCGAGTTGAAAACTTTTTCCGCCCTCGAATATCTCGCCAAGTGCGCGCTTAAATACTCCGAGCGGCGGCAAACAAAGAGCTAATAGCTAATGGAAACAGATTTTTAGACTTTACGCGAGCGAGAGAGAGCAGGTCTAGTCGGGGGCGCGCGCCTCCTCGTCTCTCCTCGTCTCTCCTCCTCTCTAAGGCTACGGGAAGGCTGGCCGGCCGTCTGCTGCTGTCCGTGCGCTCTTACGTGCACGCCATCGTCATCGCTTTCGTGAGAGAGGGAGAGAAAGACCTTCGACACTGCACAGTGCGCCTCGAGCAGAGTGACTCAAGCCAGTCGTGTAGGAGAGAGCGCAGAACACATAAAGATAGAGAGGGGAGGGGAGGGGAGGGGTGGGGGTTTGGGCGAGAACGAGGCAGAGAGAGAGAGAGAGAGAGAGAAATCGAGACTAGGAGGATGAAGAGCCGCGTCGACGAGAAGGCGAGAAGGTGATTCATGCATCTCCTCCGTCCTCCTCCGACCCAGCGACTACTATACGAGTACTGCTAGCCTTTGATTTTTGTCCCTCGATAAGAAAACGATTAAGCGCCCCGACGCTCGCTGCAATTTGCAATAAATATTTTTACGGGTTAGTCAGTTTGCTCTCCCGACACTTTCTCACGAGCCCGAGTGCCGCTGGACCAATTCCCTCTGCGAACGCGCCATTAGCATATCTCGGCCGGCAGCGGCAGTCAAATTTTGAGGCTGCATCGACGGATCGATTGCAGCTGACGCAGCATCCGCCGCATTCGTTCTCGAAATTCAGAGCCGCGTTCCACTGTTTTGACTGTTTCCCCACAAATAGTCCCGGGCATTCCGGTTCGTCGCGTTACACAATCCGAGAAGATTTATCACCCGATCGAGACCTTTACTCTCCTACACGAATCTTCTTCCCCTTGTGTTGTTCGCCAACAGGGCCCTAATAATCCTCTTTAAAGCCACTATGACAACGGCAATTACAATTGGAGCCGGCGATACACCGGAGATACCAAAGACAATGTCGAACGAGCCAATTCCTTGGTTGCACAACGAATTCGAAGCGCCGGTTTTTGCGAATGTGACTTTACGTAACGGAGCGGAAATAATATTCAATACGCAATACTGAGTTTATGCTTCGAGCATGTACGCGCGCACGTAATATTCGCCACTCTAGGCTTTCCGGTGGATTTTTATTGGCGAAGGCGCTTCGAATATTTCACGCTTTAAACTTGGGGCTAACCTAACCCGCGCCGCGCTTGCCGAGTTATCGAGTTAACTCGAATCAATCGAGCGTCGCAAAATCACTCGTCGTACATCTGGTAAAGAAGATTCTAAAAAAGCCAACGGAAGTCATTGCGAGAATACAAATGTAATATATACATGCGTAAGATGCAGCTTTTCGTCGTACGACTGTACATAATGCAAACGTTACTTATGCGCTCGAGTGCGTACAAGCCACCGCTCGCATGCGCCGCGCGTTATTTGTATTTAAAACTTAATTTCATTTTGATCCCTTCGAATAAAACAGTCGCGCCAATTGCCGTGGCCTCTTAATATGTATTTTTATAATGATACAAAGCTGCTGCTAATCCAAGAGATGCGCGTATTTGTGAAAATATTATACGTGAGAATTATAACCTATAATTTTTTTTTATGCAATGACATTGATAAAATGTTCTATTCCTGTTACCACTGAAATGAACTATCTAATCAACGAGCTTTAGGTTCTTTTCATCGGAAAATGACGCAAACAGCTTTTTTCTTATCAATTTTACCGTGTACATCCGGTAATAGGTGAGCACAAACGATTTATTACATGTAAAAATGTATCGGTACCAACACAACCACCGCAGCAATTCACCACATATCAAGAAATTATTAACCGCGAATAGTACATAGTTATATAAATATTTCTACATTACAGAGACGTGTGCGCGCGCGCGCGCGCGTGCAAACACCTGAACAAAAAGTCACGGGCACACACGAAAACATCCCTCGGGCATTAGGCAGTAAATATCGGACCCTTGGAAAATTATAAAGCTCGGTAAAACGTCGTTGGGAAATTAAGCTCCAACTCGAACGTGGAGGAAGGGTTCGGTTCACATGGTGCCACGTGCGCAAATGAAAAGGCAAACGAGGCAGAGGATAAAAAATACGCCGGTTATCAAAACATCTATTTGACCTTCGACACAACAGTGGTCGTATTTACCAAGGCGGCTGTTTGTGTATGCTATACGCTATACCGACAACGTGCATCGATCGAGCAGCAGCAGCAGCAGCAGCAGCTACGGGCCGCTCATGGCACAAAGTGAAAAGCAAGAGGAGGCGTTTGGAACCGTGACGCACCAAATACACCAAGAACAAGGATGAGAAACAAAAACATCGACGGTCGAGGCGGCGAGTATCGCTGCTGTCGCCGCTGCTGCGGCTGGAAAAAGCGACAGTACTAGTAAAGAGGCAAACAGGAATGAATGGTCCGCGACAGCGACTACGATAATAACCGCGTGGGACAACTGAGGGGCGCATTTATGCAGTGCATAATACGCGCGGATGGCACCGGTGCGGACCAACCGAGAGTCTGTCATATGGATGAAGGGGCTCTTTGTCTTCGTCGAGCACACACGCGCGCAAATATTACGCGTACGCTGACCGGCGGCGGCGAGACGCGGCTCCGAACTTTGTACACCAAATATCCGTATTTGGCTACGGCAAATATCTGCCATCTTATCGCGATTACTATCGATGGTGAACAGATACAGTCGAGAGATGCTCGGGCACTCGACTGCCGGCCATTGTTTACAAACACAGATACAGGCGTACACTGCTTTAGGAGCTACACTCGCCTCCTCGCTTATTATTTTCTAATTTCCCTTCGGGCGCGCGACGGCACGAGACGCCGCCATCTTGCACGCGCTGCATAAATAAACAAATGAGTGTCGCGCGCCACTACGACGACACGTAGCGGCGAGCCAGCAGTTCTTTCTATGCGATGCATCAGGTGCTCGTGCTCGCGCTCGCACCAGGTATGCGGGGAAATATTTACGCGTTTTGTTGAAATCCCCGATCGTTTATCGTTTTTTTTTTTTTTACCAACGACTGGTATCCGGTTACGGCACTACCCAATGTTACCGCACGCGCAGTAAAAATTTAATCGCTCGAATCGCTGAAAAAATTTGCAATAGAATCTGGCAGTCTTGCGTCTCTTAAAAGCTACGACAGCTCCTGCAAATATCTGCCTCGTTCGTTTTAATTTCGACAATTTTTAATTCATTCCCATTCCGTTACGAATTTCGTTAATTTTCCAAAATGACTTACGCGGAAGCTGCTTATCGAGCTATTTATGGCATTTTCATTTTACTAAAGCTACGCTGATGGATCGGTTACATTTGAAATGGCGCTTGGCATTGCTTTTCCTTGAAATAGCTAAACAATGCCGTGCGAGTCTGATCGAATTCCAAATTAGCAAATTAATTACTCTACCAGCTGTTCGGAATGCAAAACGTATTTTCTCTAAACGGATGCAATTTGAAAGTTCTGAACGTTTGCCTGTCGCCGGGATGGAAGAGAATTTATGAAAATAAAATCAGGCCCTTTTTAAGTGACAAACAAATTTGTTTATGTAGAAAGATAATTCGTTATCGTGGCAGATGAATGAGAACAAAACTGGGATTGTGGTAGAGCCAAATACTAAATCGATTTCGAGAATCGCTCTCAAGACTGCAATAACAGAACGAGATCAATGACATTTACCACGCGTTAATTAAAGTTTACGACGAGCTCGCTTTCTCCTATGTAAATCATGAGACGAGTAATTTTGATAAACGCCCGGACCTCTCGCGCATTTTTGAGTGAATTCACCAAAATGAAGTTAACGTCTTAATGGATGGCGTAATTGAAAAATTGAAGTCCGCGCGTTATCCGGCTTTCACTGCGCTTGCGGTATTAACAATTAGTCTTTCGAGTCAAGCATTACCGGTAATGTCAATACTATCCATAAATCCGTAATAAGCTAGCCGAACATTTTCCCATGAAAAGCGAACGAAATTAACTCGCCGTATTATCCGCAAGGCATATGCAGCTTCGACTTTGCATCAACAATGAAGAAAAGCCTGGGAGACACAAGTTTATCGCTCAAACATGTTGCGATGACGTTAAAAACCAACCCCAAAGAAACTCAAAAGAACCGAACGACTTTGAAAATGTATTTCTCCGTCCCGACATTAACTTATTACTACAAACTCGACTATTGTAATAAACAGCTCGAACGCGTGAAATTATTGAAAATTTTCTCGATTTTCTTCTTAATTCTTTGTCAAATATAAATTTCAAAAACTTTGAATATACTGAACAGCACTGAATCTATCCGATCGATGTTTATTTAATCGATGACAAATTAAACATAAATAAATAACCACTTGATTCATAGTAACTAAAATTAATACTAATTACATGTGCATCAAATTTTTTCTTGAAATATTTTTAAGCCGAAGTGTAAATAACCGACTATAACATAAAATAATATCATTTACGGTATTGATTAACGAAATGTGACTTCGACACGTAGCAAAAAGAATTATATTCTTGCATTAAGGCGAAAATTACTATAGTTTAACAGGCTACCCGTGAAATGTACATTTAATTAAACTAGCCATTATAAATCTGAAAATAAGGCAATTAAATCACATATTTATTTCAATATTTATACACACACACACGCACGCGCGCACACTTGTAATATCGGTGAATGATAAATTCAAATACCACTGCGTAATAAAAAACTATTCACAAGTGCAAAGCCAATTATTGTACCATTAATCAACAATCTAAGATTTAATCACGATCAGCAATTCAAGAACGGAGTATTACTTCTCTTCCATTAGCGCATATCCACCCAGTTTCTAACGGCCAGTCGTACAAATAAACACGCGCCTCGAAAAAGCCGCCATTAAAACTCACACAAGTACTCTCATTTTATATGTATTGTCCGAGACATTAATTGAAAAAAAGAGAAAAGGAGATAAACACTAGATGGGCAGACAAAGAAACAAATATGGTTACCTTATTAAAACATTAGTTAACAAAAATATTATTGTGATATTCGAATACCACAATTGACCGACTCTTTTCATACCGCAAATTTCGTTTAACGATATTACTTATATAATTTGATGCACTAATTATAAAAAAACTATCGGAAAAATAAAAGGCTCAAAAAATACTTCCTATTTTAATTATTTTAAGATTCGATCGGACTAGTATTTAAAAATAAAACTGAATTTAATAGTTGAAATAATTTTTCAGTGACAATACTTGTATTTAATATGGCGATTTCCAAATCCTTCGTTTCGGCTTATATAATTGACTTTCTATTACACAATTCCTTGTTTGAAAATTTCTTTCGTTGATTGCGTTTGGCAGCCATTAATTCCAAATTATAAATTCCAAAGACGGCAATGGCTAGGATTTAAACTAAGTTTTTAAAACTTCGTCATCATTTGAATATTATAAAGTATTATAAATTCGAAAAACATATTCCCGTCAGAGTTCGAATAAGCGATATACTGTAAAATGTTTAGATGTGCTTTAGCGGATCTAACCTCTGAATAATATATCAGAATATCAATGATTGGTATTTCATTAATATTTCATCCGGTTCCTCGCACGAACGCGCCTTCGTCACACATTGAAATTTCTAATTATCTTCCACACGCGCAAGAAGCTTTCTATCTCCTCTGTCTAAGCACTAAATGCGTATAAATAGATCCGTCCGTATGATCGGTGAAAGCTGTGCTTGGGAATAAGATGGGGAATCAGTACCAGCGAAGGAATGGAGATACGAAAATGCGATTATTGGAAAAGACGGAACGGGGAACGAAGAGGAAATCTGTCGCCTCGACTCCCGGTGCACCTACGCGGGTATCTCCGTACCTGGCAATGTGGCGCAGAGCCAAGATACCGAATACAGAAAGCAGAAAGAGAGGAATGGGGTTCGTTCGATTGTTCGCCGCGTCACGCATGTGTTACGTGTGTTGGTGCGCATGGGCTCGTCAACGATCTTCCGTCCCTTTCTCTGGGTTAACGCACTCGTGCCAACTCTTACGGATGCGCGAGGGAGTTTTTTCAGAGATGCCTGCTCCCGACAAATCGCCGCTGCACGATAACGAATCCACGAACAGCCCGACGTTCCGTGAACCATTTGCGCGAGAGGAATAAATTTCGATATCTCCCGCATGCTTATCGATGCGTCCTGGCGTCGTCGTAGTGGCACGAACCGACCAGAGGAGCCCCGCGTCATTTTCCCATCGAGGCGTTTAAAAAACCTGATGAAAATCGCTTTTCCCGATTTTTCCAACAGCGCCTAAATCTGCAAGGGCTTTCGACCAACTGGAGTCCGTTCGAATTATCGTTTCGCAAAAGGTCAAGGGGAAGACGAGTATCATCGGCGAGTCGTCGATTAAGATGCGCGGGAAAATCGGCTGCCGAGCTGCTCGAAGCCTTAAAAACGCTCGTGTGCGGAACCGGTCCACCCCCCCCCCACTCACCCATCGAACGACGAGAAAATGCAAATTCACGCGTCAAACGAGCATTATAATTAAATTGTGCCAAAGGAGTGCGCGGATAGCAAAGCAACGCGACATTAGGATATCTGGAAATTGATCTTGGACGCGTGCGACGGTATGCGGCGACCGGGGGGGGGCGACACTTTCACACGAGTTGGAGGCGTCGCTGACCTCTTCTGCGGTGAGTCGCCGCCGCGCTGTGCTAATGGCGTGTCCGAAGCGTATAAACGGCAATTACCCTACGAAAATTCTTCAAATTACGAGCGTCCAACGTTTGCAGTGTGATCCTGCAGCTGTTGCATTAGGGCCTTTTGCGGCGCAGAGCTATAAACGTTGCTGCTTGTTTAACGACGAGGTGTCCGTCCAACTCCTCGCTCGACTCTAAACTTCGTTCCGAGCTTTTCATCGGCTCGAAGCCGAATTAATAACCACTTCGAAAATACTCGTTAAGCTCACGCTTCGCTCGACGCAAGCGCGCACACTTTTGCAACATCTTGGCGCTCTCCGACTTCCCATTAAAAAGCACGAAACGCATCTTGATTTTGAAAAATTCCCTTCTTAATTGCGCAGCTCCGAGAGATATCTGCATCTAGTACGCACATGTGCGTGCGCATTAATCGAGGCGATTAAATTTGACCTTTAATAATCTCTATATTTACCCTGCAATAATGATACGGCTTGATTCGATTAAAGGAAAAGTGCGGTTGATTTATTTATCGAGCGCGATAAAAGCGCAAAGAGGAAGGAAAGAAAATACTGCCCTGCCTCATTTCTAGTTGGTGGTGGTGGCGGCGGCGGCGGCGGCCGATAAAACTAGACTCCTTTTCAACGTCTCAATTGTATCGGACCGAGTCTTGGCTCGATTACGTTATAACGCTTTTTCACTTTCGTCAGGGCCGCTGTCAGGTGGCTAGTCAGACTCGTATTTACCCGCCAAAGTGACACGAAGCCGTAGATTATTAAAAATTGCAACGAAAAAACGGAAAAAGTAAACCAGCGATAAAGAGTGGATTGTTGCGTGCAAAATTGCCGACCTGGTTTTCGATTTCATTTACTTTTGTGTGTAAGTTCACGTCGTCGCCGATATTTATCATTCTAGGGCGTAAGCAATGGGTCAATCGAGCACATGCTACGCGAGCTACGGGCCGACGTACGCGATGTCGATTCTCGTTCTCGCGAAAATCCCATTATTCGCAACCATTAAATATGCCGTTGATAATTTAGACTCATCGCTCGACTGTTGCGTCATGGTAAAAGGCCGCATTACGTAAGCGCGTGTAAACTAGTAAAATCACCACAGTAAACGAAGAAAGAGGCTCCGCGCCAAGGAGGCGACAGGAATCGTACAAATTTGTAAATTCGAGCCGTAAAAAGTGTGCGCGGATAGAATTTGGGCTTCGTACGAAAATATACGAAAATATGCACGGCGAGACACGAATGCATGAATGAATCATTGTTATGCGGTTCGATGCCTGATTCGCTTCGCGTTCGACTTTCCTAGAAAAGCCCGTTACAGCCATTCTTAAGATATTTCTCTCAGGTTATGGTTCATTCTTAAAACGAATACACATTATGAATTCTGATTTTTAATGCTACTGCGTCGATGAATAATCGACTCCCGTCTTCAACTATTTTCCTATTATTAGTAGCACGTTCATTCTTTCACGCACCGTCAAGGTCACAGCAGTAGCAACTCGACGATAATTACTTCGCTATCTGGAAACCCATTGCACATCTAGTTCGAACGATATTAGCCGATAGCGTTATAGTTTGCTTGTTAAAAATTTTCGACAAATTTTTTCTCCGTCTAAGCGGCAAAGTTATTGTTTTACTCGTAGAAATTGAGAATGGGAAAGATTTCCTCCGCAAGACGGGCTGATAATGACGGAATGATTGAAAATGACGAAACTGGAATTAATTATTATTTCGAATGCTCTCAAGAGTCACGTGCTAGGATTAATATTTTTACGGCATTGAACGAATTATTAATATTGAGTAAACGGCCTGCGATAAAAGTTGACTATTAAAATTGAACGGCCAACTTCCAATTGAATAGACACGTTGACGCGAACTAACACAATGAAAGAGTAAAAATTACTAGACACACACGGCTATAAATAAAAAAATTCCTAGTATCGCGTAAAACTTTATTTACGGCGCATTTTTAGCATTCTTGTGGGGAACAAAAACAATCAAAGCTCCAAAGTGGAAAGTGGAATTTCCATGCTTTCGTATTTACCGACTGATTTTATTGCGAGCATCGCTTCGAGCCTCTATTCTTCAATTCAATCCGCCTTAATTAATTATTTGACAATTCGATCGGCTGACTCTCCAAACTATTGCAAAACTTCGCTTTTTCCAAGCGAGCGCTGAATCTTTCATCAAGTCGCTTAATTGTGTTTCAACGATCAAGAAACGCAGACGTTCTGATACTCCGTCTAGACACATGCACACCCACCCACACACACACACACACACACACACGTCAAACGTTTTCACGTTTTCACTTTCATCTCCGAATAACATTAGCGCGTCATTTTAATGCACCAGACCAGTTGCAATTGCGCGAAACGTGCGTTCGTTGCGCATCGATAAAACGCAGCGGCCGCCGCCGCCGCCGCCGCCGAGTACGAAGCTGCAAGTGCAGTTTTATGCCTTCAATTGAATCTTTCGCAAATAAAGGGGAGAAAAGAAGAAAGTCCGGAGGAGTGTCTCGGGCTCGTTAGAAAGACGGGGGATTTCTTCTCTCTAAATAGCATCGGTTCGCGAGAAGCGGAGGAAAAAACAATTCGCCGGTAAGGGACTGCGAGGAGCGTCCCGACGATGACGACGACGACGACTCACCAGGACTTTGGTGAATCTGCGCTCGAGTTCCTGGGCGTCGGGCATCGGCTGCCTGGGAGCGCCTCTCACGCTGCCGGTTCTCGTGTGCTGAGAACCAGTCGTCGAGACGTTGAGCCCGGCGGCCTGGAGGTACGGCTGGCAGCCCTTGATGCCGCCGGCTGCGAACGCGGCGTCGCGCTGCTGGTGCTGCTGCTGCTGCTGCTGTTGCTCCTTCTGGTGGCCGCCATCGCCTCGGGGCCCGAGCGGCTCCCCACGAGGCCCATCACTCGCGTTATTCAGGCGCGGCAGGATCGGGCCCGCATGCCCTCTCGGGCTCCTGCTCTCGCTCTCTCGTGCGTCCGGGGGCACCGCTAGTGGCTGGTGCGCGTCCAGGAGGCGGGTCGCGGGCGGAGGCCCGACTGCGAGGCTGCGAGTGGTGCAACAGGTATCGGCAGGCCCATAATGTCGGGGCGAGAGCACGAACGCGACGCCGAGACAATTTGATGCTCCCGCGCACGGGGATGCGAGCGAACTGCCGAGCCGCGCGCGCCCGTAAAAACGGCCAGCGACGCGAGCGCGCGGAGACGAGACAGCGCCGCGGCGCTGGGCCCGATCACGCGCGCGCCTGCGCCGAGGCGGGCGTCACGGGAAGGGAATCGTCCTCGGTCCTTCCCTCGGCCCGGCTCGTGCTGTCCTTATTCTGCTCTCTGCTCTGCTGACGAGCTGCGCGCGATTCTCGCCCCGTCTCCGTCGCACTCGCTGGCGGCTTAGCACGGAGACGGAGGAAGAGTCTAGTAGGCGCTGCCGTCGCACGGTATAGACTTTCGATAGAACCAGACGGCTTTTGCCTTTAACGTGCGTTACTCCTGTTCAGCTTTTCAAATTTTCACATTTTCAAGAACCAAATCACACCTGACTACCACCATTATTTTTCCATTATTCAGCCCAAGAGTTCTCTCTCTATCTTTCTTCCTTCCTCCTGCTGTGCAATTTCTGCTGCCTGCGTCAAATTTCTCGTGCCCTGTCTCTCGATGGCGGCAAACTAGTGGAAGTTTAAATCAGGACTTACTCTGTCTGTCGTATCCTTGAAAACATTTAACTTATTCGACCTTTACGCTAATATCCAAATAATAACTTTAACCAGACAATTTCCTCCATCGTTTTCACCGCGCGGATATTTCATAAATATGTTCGTTATTTGGCATTATATGTTTTTGCAAAAAAATTTGCAAAGCATTGTTCTTTGTGGATACATCTTAGGAAACAATAATTTATTTGAAAATTATCGTTTCTTTAAAAATTTAAGATGTGCATGTGAATTCGTTATCACATTTATCGAATATTTCGAATTGCATATACAAATTAGGCTCGTAATTAGTAAAAATGTGGAATAATTTTCCTATTTATTTTTATCAGCGATGTTAATTTAGTATTATAACTTAAACTAAACATGTACGCCCTTATTATTTGAGACATTGTACGTATTATGTAAAATTTCTTTATGAATTTTTAAGTATATATGAATTAAAACTTCAAATAGAAACTTCTGCAATCATAATTTACTATAATATATAAATAATATAATATATATATATATATAAATAAATAATATAAAAATAAGCAGTTTTTTATTTACAAGTTAAATTTTGCGCTCATACATTGATTTAAATCTATGATTTAAACCTCGTTATCCACGAATGTTAAAAGTGTTCGTGTTCTTATTAATAAAATTGTAATTTGTAAAGTTATTTTAATAAAAATTAGGTGACGCACTTATAATAATAAAAAAGACTTGTAATTAGTTAGTTGAGATTTTTTTTATCAATAATCAATAATTATCGTCATTTAAATTTTCATTTCTTAAATTAAATTAATTAATCATTTATCATTTATTAAAAGAGCAGATTTATCTGACAATTGTTGAATTTTATCATTCAACCGGATTACGTATCAGGGATAAAAGTCTTCCTTACCGACGGAGCGGCGCGCAACCGCTTAGATTTGATGGACGGACAGTTGGTGGCGTTGCGATCAGTTGCGGAAGAAAGTATGTAAGAGGTCAGTGGCGGCCTCAAGCCGCTCTCGCGTGCGTGTGTACGTGCGTGTGGTTGCGCGCGCGAACGCGATTAGTTTGCCTATCGGCCAAGAAAATCGGAGTGGCCTGTACCTACGACCCACGTACAACCTTTCCTCGACCGTGTCAATCGCGACTAACCTTCAACCTGATTACTGTCGGGTCATACGTCGCGCACCAATGCAGTTTAATATCGCTCGTTCACGCTACCGGCAACGACGGCTGTCGGCGGCTATCGTCAACCCAGTGACCATATTTTACTAGAATCCTTTCCCTCCCTCACCCCACCAGCCGAATAGACTGCGCGAATTTACTCACACACACGCGCACGCCCGAGACGGACAGGCGCGTGTGTACGTGATATACATAGGCCGATGGCGTATTAGCACGTAGTGGTGCCGGCGTACGTTGTCGCGTAATACACAAATGGAAAGTAGTCGCCGTAGCAGCGTGCCACGGAAACTCGGAGACACTCCACCGGTCGTGAACACGTCTAACACCCGTTCCTCTTCCTCTTCCGTTTATTTCCACGGGAGCTGATACACGCACCGAAGCTGCCTCCTTTTTTCTCACCGCAAGACTGAGAGAGAGAACGAGAGGGAGGGAGAGAACGAGTACAACATACGACTGTGTGTGTATGTGAGGGCGCGTGCCATCGCCGGCGAGGAGATCCCAGTTAGCACGAAGATATCTACAATAGACCAGCAAGGTACCTTGAATCACATCAACTTATATATCTATTAAGACTGATAAACTACTATAGCAAATATATTTGTCGTAACTACAGACCGATCGGTCTGTATGATCCCTTTATACGTGTCTTAACGCATTCTAAATTTGTTGTCACGAAAAATCTTATTGACGCTACCTATATTTCATACGTTGAATAAATTTCATTATATTAACTGATTTGTAGGTTATGGTTCGCAATTTTTTTAAATTACAATACGAGTCATTTGATGCTTCAAATAATTCGCATGTGGCACTGTATGCGTATAATATTAACAAAAATATTTATCTGAAAAATATAAACTTCAACATTTATTAAATAAATTTCTTGATATATCGAGAAGATATAACTGAGATCTAGAAATATTTTATATTTATTAGAATGTATTTCTTTTTCATTTTTTCGTTTTAAGTATTAATTATAAAATCATTAACGATGAAAATTTATGAGAAGTACTTGTAAAAATCTAAATGAAACATTTTTTTCCGATACACTAGAAGTTATATGTTATTAAATTAAAAGCTTAAACAAATTGAAACTTTGTTTGATTGTTATTAATTTGTACGTTATTAAAAATTTTTTGTTTCACATTAAATTTATGGGGTAGGTTTAATTTTTAGTGGCACAATATTTAACTGCAATATTAACCCTTACAAAAATGACAACCGTAATTAAAAAATAATTTAACAGTATTGGAAATCTTTTTACATCTCCTAAGAAAATAAGATTATGTATAAAAGTTATTTGTGCTAATTGTAAAGTGAGTAAGTTATAGTTAGGGTGCGGTCTCATGAGCAATGAGAGATCAATATCGATCATTGGGCCTGGACAAAAAATTATTTAAGAAATACATATATTAAATTATATTTTTTATAAAATAACTGCTTGTAATCATTTTTTCTGAAGTATTTATGCGTGGACTGAGATAATAACCAAGACTTTATGCTTTCTTTATGAAAAAGAGGTTAGAATTATTTTTAACTTAATAATGAATTTTTTGATCATGCACTTTTCAAACTTTTACTTAATTTTAAATATTTTCTCTTTACATTTGAAATTCGATTAAAATATAGATAAAAATGTTTAAAAAGAGATAAAAAATCACTTATAATAAAAGTTGAGTTATTGTGCCTGTGGATGTATCCAATTTATCAATTTCAATTTGAAATTCTATATTACTAATTTTAACTTTTCAATTTCAATTATTTGATTTATTAAATATTCTTCTCGTGGAAACCTTTCATAGACTTAACTGATCGATACGAAAAAAATCTATCAACTTCAACTCCGATACAAGCATAAGAAAATAAGAAAAAATCGTCCAACGTTAACTCGTTCAACTAAGTACTACTGCATTGATGAGGATTCTATCTTTTTTTTTAATAGTTTATTGGAGCTATAACTTTTTATAATTACATTTTAATCGTTATTTTTTTAATTTCAAACTTTCATAGTATTTGTTCATATTATATTGCAGCCATTAAGACAGAACAAGTGGCATCTTTATAATAGTTTGCCGTGTGGTAACGAACATTGAAAAAGAAAAATATGGTCACTTAAGTTAGACTGTGCAGTTTTATAAATGAATTGTAATAGAGACGGAAAGGACAAAGATATGCCATGATAGTGGCATCTTTTTTGCACATTTCAAAGAGCGGCGGTATGCCATTAAGCAAAGAAATTAAGTGTTAAAACGAAGACATTGATTCCGAATTGAAATGTACTTGTGCTCCGAAAATTCATTGTTACTTGATGAAAGAACATTTTTTTTTAAATTACCTCATAAAAAATTTTAAAATGATAAGAAAAGAGAATAACCTCGTGAAAAAACACATCGAATATTAAAAATTTTGGTGATTCATGCAACTTCTTTTACTTATTTGTGTATTGTACACAATATGTATTTATTAAAATATGTGTTATAACAATAGATGTATATACGATGTTGGCATACCGTTGTCAGTTTTTTAAATATTAAAATTATTAATTTTATGCAGAAAATCCGTAATTGTTAAGCAGGAATTATACGAAGACATAATTTAAGCAAAAGTTTTCTTTATTCCTACTGTAACGTTCATTGGAAAGAAAGGCAATCACCATAGTACCGCCTTCTCTTTTTCATGTTACTTACGCTTTCACTTATGGGACGCCAAAGTCTAACGTATAATTATGAATAAAAGGTTAAGCATTATGGCATTGTATTAACAGACGTACGACGGGAAAAACAATTGAGGGAACAGATAAATTATTATCTATGTATGACGTGCGGTCTGATAAGTTGCAGATTAAATAAAATAACTTTGTTTGCTTTTATATTTAAAATACTTTTTCCTCCATATTCTTGTGAGATAATATAAAAAATATTTTTTTATCGATCATAGCTGAGTACTATGTTAAAGTATTTTTTGCACTATTAAAAAGTCTTCAAGAAATGTTTTATTATTATATTCTGTATTGATAATTAATTTATTTTCATTACTGATTATTTTATTCTGGTTATTTGTTATGTTGTTGATATTAATAACGTTCACACACATTCGTCCAAAGAAAATGATTATGAAATATTCTTATTGTATTTTGTTAAAATTATATTTCAATGGATTCTTAAAAATGATCGTTAATAAACAGGATTGAATTGCAATAATAGATATTGATACGAGACTCTTCAAAAATTATCTTGACATTTGTTTTCGTAAAAATAGAATTTAAAATAGAAAAAATGAATAAAGAAACGAAGAAATTATTGTATTTAATTGAATTTTATATTATTATCTTCGTGCAAAATTTTTTTTCAAATCGGCGTTATAATTTCACATGTTTTAAAGTATATACATTAATGTTATTATTGAAATATGATTTTGTATTATATTTAATAAAAAACAGTATAATACGATGTAGATGATAATACAAAAATTCATTATATTAATGGAATACGGGTTTCTAACGTACGTAACATACTTTTATACACTCTAAAGACTATGATATGTAGATTACGTTGAGGAATGTAAACATTTTATTTATTTTAAAATCATAAAAATGAATACTTGGCATTGTTAAAAATATTTTTTACATTTAAAAATGAAATCGGGATGATTATAAATAAACCCCGTTTCGCATTACACGAATATTCGATATTTTTTCAGTAATTATATAAAGTTGTATTTATTCTCGTGCGAAGCTTATGAGGCATTTATGTCCATATTTTTTTATGAATAAAAAAAGTTTTATATACTGATGAAAAATAAACTTTGAAAGAATTTGAACAATCAGAATCACATTCTTTGATATTGGTGTTTTGGCAACGTCTTTTTCACTTGCTCTACATTATTATTCCTACGTATAGATAGATAATGATTATTCCTACAATTTTAAGCTACACGACAGATGTGTATTCGATCGAAAATTTATTAGATATAACGCCTTTATTGTATCCTTAATTTACGAATAACATTTTAAAAAGACAGTCATAAGCTCGCAATTGTTTTTCAAGAAAAATTACGAGTGAAATTCTTACTTATTTGAGTTTTTATTCGAGTCCTACTTCAATATGTTGATAATAATAATGTTAGAACGAGCCTTCGCAAGGCATTATACCTGTATTCGGTATTACTCACATTCTCACAATGTCTTTAGCTATTAAAATAATTTTGAAGTGACATAACTTTTAGCTGCACTATTAATTTGGACCTTTTTACTAATGAGCCACGCATAATAAATAAGAAAGTAAGCTTTGAAGTTTCAATTAGTAAACTCATTGTTTGAAATTTATAATTTTCGTTTTTCACAAATGAACAAATGCTTTCGCAATGTCAGGTAACGCCAAACAAGGAAGAATATTTGTTTAAAATACCATTTGCACACGTATGCTTTAACCTTGTAAAAATTTTTACAACATTTTGTCACTTTTTGCATTTTTCCTTGGACGTCATCGTAGTTCTTTCCTCTCTGTTGCTTCCTCGATTAATAATGCCTCGACGTCGATGCACAGTAGTTTCCTAGAGGTCACTAGCCTTTCGACTTCTTGGTCGTTTTCTTCTTTACGCGTGTGTGTACGCGCTCCCGCTTAAGAAAGAACGAAGACCGAGATTTTTGCGAAACCTTCGGTGTTGCGCTGCCTGCGAAAGAGAGAGAGAGAGAGAGAGGAGAGAGAGAAGAGAGAAGAGCGCAAAGGAAGGAAGAGAGTTGGAGACACGCCGAGGATAAGGCGAAATGGCGAGGGACAAAGAGAAGGAGACAAAAAGGAGTCGTAGACCGACCTTCGCCACAGCATGTCCGCGGCAAATCCATGGTTGCAAATACTGCGACTACGCAACTTTACTACTCGTACGAATTTACAATTCCGCTCTACTGCTCAGTCCTTTGGCCGTCGAATTGAATGGGGCCGCCACTGCTTACACCGCGTAAACACATTGGTTAGTTTTGGAATTTATTGTCGAAGTACTTAAAAGAGACAATGAGCAGAGGAGAGGGATCGTAGACAGTCACCTTGCATCATACTTACGCGTTCAGAGGCGTTAATTTGCACTCTAGAAAGAGGCGACAACTCGCAACGAGTGCATTACACGTTGATTCTCTCTACGATTAGTTTATTTTTTCGTATTTATTCGTCTGTTGAGAATAATTGTTCGATAGCTGTTACTAGATTTATTTTTCTTTTGAAAGGCAGTCGCTGCGTATTTTAAATATCGTTCTCAAAGCAAAAGAGAAAGGGAGAGTGCGTGTGCTTGTGTGTGCACATGTGCGTACACGAGAAAAAAAGATGATAAAATAAAATTTTAAACTTGAACCAATGGTTGGTTGGCTCGAACTAACCTAGCACAGGTATGGAAAACAGCACTGCCATACCAATAACGTATAAGTAAGTTACAAACGTATTATCCACAGAGGGCTAAGAATCGCGTTACGCAGTCGACAAAGTAGTTTTCCGATATATGTTTTGTTTCCCGTAAACGCCAGTATGGCAGCACCATATAAGTAATTTACTTACACGCGTCTGCTCGTACGTGCGTACGTGATCAAATATAAGAAACAGGTGGCTCGCTAATTTTTATATTCTCCAAGTAACAATTCATCAGTGCCTGATTTCTATATCTAACTTGAATTTTATTTATTTTAATTGCTAGACTGATGAAACTACTATTTAGAGAATCAAAGAAATTTAATTCAAATTTTTTTGCAATAGTTCAAAAAGAAGTGAAAACGTAGCTGTTGTTGATGTACAATAATTTATGTTGTTTCTAATTAAAATTTATTTCTATTTCCTGAAATGTGAGTAGTATTTAATCATAATAATAAAAATACAGCATTTTTATTTTGCCATTTTAGAAAATCAACATGTTCGGTTTTATGAAAAATTCATTAATCAAATATTAGAACAGTATTAGTATTTCTGCATAAAACTGTTTAATATTTATTCCAATATAACTGACATTTGAATTTATATTTTCTTATAAAGAGAATTTATATATTTGATATAATATATATATTGAAATTATATAAAATTGAAAATGACGAATGAGTCATCGTTGAATTTTTTATTTCATAAATATAAGAGTTGAAAAATCTTATACATTTTCGACGACGTTAAATCCTATAAAAATAAGAAAATTTTGGAATTTGATATCTACCGAATCGTTAAATTTATCTACTAAATTATGTTACCGCCAGTGCTAAAAAATGCAGGACCTCACAATTACAATTATGTTCATTTTTTTCATAGGTGCTTCTTTATATTATAATTTTTATCCTAAATTCTTTATTACCAAAACATTATAGATTAACATAAATCATTGTAGCTCATTTAAAACGGATTATATTTTATGTTTATTAAATAAAACACTGACGTACAATATTTACACTCGCAGACTAAGGAGCAGAATTAATTGTCTTAAACAGCCGAGTTAAAATAGGCTTTTGAATAAGTTTGTTGCAATATTCCATTAGGGACATGATACGCGCATACTTGTCTTTATTGTGACATTTTATTTGAGATTATCATTTTTTTCCTTCGTGTTGCAGCGAGTAGCAGATCAATTGAAAAGGGAGGCGGATAATAAATAAACAAAGAACAAAAACAAAGGAAGAAAGGAGATCGCCAGAGAGCAGATTTACTTTTACATTGAACGTCGTAATCGTCCATTTGACATTTCTGATCTTCTCGTCGTCAAGGCAGAATCTTGTGTATTTTTTATTTGCAGGCTCGCGTTTTTTTTTGCCTCTTCTCCACGTTCACAGAACTGCAAAAATAGCTACCAAGGTAACCGCAATGCGTTATCTGTCGAGAGGATCACCAAGAGAGAAGAAGAGCAATCGCCTGCACTGATACCTGTATATCTTTTTACGATACGTGATAGAACATGGCAGAGGATCAGAGCGTGTCTGGATTTGAAAGCGACAAGACGCTCACTTCCGAGAATAATTTGAATCAGTCCGATACTGTTGGGAAGGAGCAGAAGAATGAATTAGAAAAGAAGGAATTAGAGTTACCAGATGGATCTACGGGAGAAAATACCGAGGCAGGGTGCGAAAAGGCCGTGCAGGAGCTGAACAAAGAGGAGGATGTCGCCGAGCTAATTCAGGAAGCCGAGGTGCACGAGAACGACGATGACAAAAGCAACCAGTCGACGAAACCGTTGGTTCCTAATACAGAGGAGAATAATGAATCAAAGCAAGATGGCGAGGACAAGAGTATCAAAGATAGCGTTCAAATTCAAGAAAAGCAGGAGGGGACGAATTCGGATAAGAACGACGTACAGGCGGAAGAGCCACAAAATGTGGAGGAAGCCAAAGCGGACGAGGCTAAAAATTTAAATAACGACGCGAAAGAAGAAGACAAAAAAAGTGAAACTACTGAAGAAACGGAGACACCCGAGGCAGATGTGATGGTGGAAAGCTGTAAGAGCGGAGATTTGATAATAGTTGAAGACATTAAAGATAAGCCTGAGGATGTTATTAAGGATGATCTTGCGAATAACGGTTCCCACGAGGAGCAAGAGGAGGAGGAGGAGGAGGAGGAGGAGGAGGAGGAGCAGCGGCAGCAGCAGCAGCAGCAGTCGCAGCAGCAGCAGGAGGATGATGATGGAAAAAAAATAACGAAAGGGGAGCAAAAATTATCAAAAGATGAAGATACGCTGTCTGAGGAAAATGTGGAAAAAATAGAGACTGTTGGAAAGAAGGAGATTAGTGAATCGGAGATTGGGATCGTGGGTCCACCTACGGTGGCGAGCGAGTTGTTGAACGAGGAAGAGTTAGCAACAGAGAAACCTGCATTGCCGACCGACGACACGAAAGCTGCAATTTCTGATCGGGTCGTACGCTGGGTCGAGAACACCACTGTGAAGGCCGATGACCCTATGACTCGGTTCGAAGCCGGGATAGAGAACGCAGAAGAAAAAGATGAAGATGACGAAGAAGAGAACAAGGAAGAAAATGGATTAAAGGCCAGAGGTCGTAAAAAAAAGACCAGAGGTCGGAAAAGGAAAGAGGAAAATGGAAACGAGACCAATGTCGCAAAGGGGCCACCATCTACGCGAAAATCGCAAAAAGTCGTTACTAGTATTATCAGACGCAGCATTCGATGGTGAGTCGAACTTGTATTTCTTTTTTTTTTTTTTACATAACGACATTGCTCACAGGTTAAAGCGGATCAAACTTTTTACCAAGTCTGATTGTAAAGTTTAATATGTCTCAAATGAAAACTTCATTAATTACGTAAAGAATTATGTAATGAATTCACTATCCATCATTTACTGTTTTCAGTTACAAAACAATTTCTGTCAATTTATTATTTTTTTACAATGCTATGAAACGTTGTGTGTGGTAGAAGTATTAATTAGTGCCCATATTACGATTGTCAACAAAAATATAGATTTGTGTATTTATATATATATATATACAATTATCATTTTAATGAAATATATCTGTTTTGAACGTGATAAATTTAAGGTTACGTAATTTACATTTAAAGTAAATTACTTGGCCGCTCGCTGTAATTCGTTTAGGAATGGTGGTGTGCTGTTATGCTAATCTCTTATTCCTCGCTGAACGTTTTTCTTTTAGACTTGGCATAAAATTAATTTTAAATAACAGCAACAATTGTAGAGATAATTATTCTTAATCGTAACTCGTGTGTTCCGAAACTACGAATAACGGCACAGCCGATCGGAGTCGAAATGTAATTTTGCCGATAATAATCTGATATCCGCCGAAATTTTCGTTAAAATATCGCAATGACGTATACTCTTCCTTCGCTTGGATGTAGTTTTAAATGCAACTAGCACTCGGGCAGTCTTCAATGGCAGAAAGAACGCGGTGCGGCACAACAACCAATTTACGTATCATCTGCAAAGGGAACTCGCGCAACTAACTTTTCATAGACATGCTCCGAGAATTGAGCAGACAGCGAAAAAGTTGAGAAAATGATATTCTCATTTTCCTGATTTTCCGATCCACCTTCCGGGCCGCGGAGTCAGATTTGCTCGAGCTGCACGACGTTTACGTACGACTACTCGTGTTAAAAATCTCCCGCAACGAGGTCGAGGTGAGACGTGTGAAAATAAGAGAGGTCACCACCGCCACCACCACCACCACCGCCAGCATTGCGGATTGTCGCGCACCATGCGCAAGCGACTCGCTGTTCTCTTCTCTTTTTCGGCACTTCCTTATCTCCCGAGTGCTGCCTATTCCCCTTTTCGAAGTTGCGCGTCGTTGGCTTCGCTCGAGTCCACCTCCGTTTGCTCTGGAATGATATTTGAATTAATTTTTACGTCTGCATTAATTTTATCGAGCCTCGTTCGAAAGTTATGGATAATAAAATCGCAAGAATGATTCAGAGTACCGCTGACCGAGTTACAAGGGCGTTGGATTATTGAAATGAACTCTGCTATCCGAGTCACGTTTGTATTTGTACATTCGCCCGAACTCGTGCGAGTACCGAGTACCGCTAGCTAATTTGATATCTGGAGCTAAAAACCTTTTACGAAGTATTGAGATAGACTCGTTCCGAAAGACACACAACGTGCATCTTAAATTTGCACTCGAGGCTTTTCCATAATAATTTATCCTTGCACGAACGCACACCAATGTCGAAGAGCCTTATTTGCACACCGCGAAAAAAGCGAGCAAAAAGTATTCTTGCACTTAATATTATGTGGTATCTGATCCAACTCAATAGCAAAGCCTTGTTCGAATAAAAGTAAGCCGATTCAATTCGAATCTATATTATTCTATTATCTATGGTATTGGTATTTGTATACTGATTGCAATTTAAATACGTGCACACGTATACAGATTAATTTAATGGGTTGTTAAGAAATGTGTAATTGATTCACGCTTAATGTAAAATTTATGGTCCAGAGTGTCGTGATAGCAATTATATTATGCTCAATATCAATTGCACTTTTTTCAGTTTTCATTTTAAACAATTTGCACGGAAACTATTGATCGTTCAAGTTTTATTTCAGCATGGAACTATTTTTGTTGTTTTATTACTCTCGGCGATTTAACTTGTAGTCGTTTAGAAAAGTCGGATTAATGAAAAGAACAGCGTCGAATATCGAGTAGCGCTCGATGGATGTTATCTTTTAAAATGAAAATTTCTAATTATATCCACATTAGTCCAGAGTTGATTTATGTAAAATTATTCCCTATCTTCGTGTAAAATTAATCGTACGCACGCATAAAGATTTTAAAGTTGTTTTTTTAAACGCATCAAAATAATAATTAATGTTGTAATCACTGTGTAAACATAAATTTATATCTTAATCAATACGTACCTTCGCCGACACATAGATTTGTTTTTAAGAGATAAATTATATATAAATATTCTCGCTCAAAAGCCATTAATCGAGTGCCAGATAAATAACACAAATCATCGATTCTTTAATAATTGTAGATATGCATTTTTCTATAACAAGGAGTAGCGTTGCCGAACGTATATTCCACTGGTGATCTGAGATGGTATCATCTTTTATTGGTAATTATTCAAAGTTCGTAAATCGTCGCTCCATTGATTTGGTTCATAGGATGGCTGGTGATTATTTTGCATTAAAAAGAGATCAAGAGTCGTTACAATCGCAATTGTACAATTGAAAATTTTTGCTCAAAAGTCAATTTTTTATATGCAAACGAGACAATAAGAGTTAAATTTTTTTAGATAGCGCGATGTGAAAACATCGACTTTATAACAATTTGTGATTTTAGTAATTGAGTTGCTATAAGCCGCAAAAGTCTTAAAATAAAATCTTAATAAAATCAACGAAGATTTATTCTATTTTTACGTATAAAAATTAGCCTTACTTCGTTAAATGTCTTTTGATACGTAAAATAGTTAAAGTTTAACGTTGACTTATACCATTTTCCACGCTATTGGTCAAAACTAAGTAAAAACACGCTAACGGCAAGTGATATAAGTAATGGTTAATTATGTTGTGATATAATAAGCTTTAGCTTACTTAAAATTTTTTATCAATTTTCCTAATTGCTTCTCATTTAGTAATGAACAAATTTCTGGGAGCGAATTTTCACATATATAAAGATAAAAAGCTCGTTCTTTATCTGTTTACAATGTGTGCTACAAGTGTGTAAGAGCGAATCGCGCGGAAGCATTTTTGGTGAAATAAATACGTTATTGCCATTCGCGGTATACACTTTTGCACAAGATTAAGCATTTCTTTTAAGGAGTTAAAAAGTTGAATAACGCGGTACACGGTAGAAGTCCTTCAAAAAAAGGAATTTGATGTATTTTTTTCCAAGTCACCCACGCCTAATTGTGCGTTTCAACAAACCAAATTCCAAACTCCAATTTGTTCCGATTTGGTTGACAGGAGAGTGTGTGCGTGTGCGGCTGAAAGCTGTCCTCGCGCCGTTACACTTTTTCAATTCTATAAAAAGCCGAACCGAGATCTCCAATTCGCAGTTCACTTTTTGCGCAGCATTATTACCGCACACAGTTTGCGTTCGCTCTCGCGTTTATTGATTTTTCTCCAATAATCAGAAAAGGCTTGCCGATTTGTGGCGCGTGCTGGTGCCATCTGTAGCCAACTGTAGCCAACTGTAACGAATACGTGGAAAAGATCGAGACGGAAGGCAATTAGCACTCGCTGGTTTCGGCATCGAGACGTCTCGACGAAAATTCCTAGAGCGGAAAAGGCGTTTCCCCGACAGCTGCTGCGTAGATTCCATCCGAGCGACCGGCGCCGTTTCTGCTATTACCCGAGAATAATTCCGATTGCGATGTGGAAGGAGCCAGCGGGAAAAGCCCCCCATCCACGTCGTGGAAAATGGGTGGAAAATGCGCGGAGAGCCGAGCGCCCGGCGAAGCCAAGCGTTTCTTCCCAATTTTTTAGCGAGCGCAAGAACGTATTCCACCTCTCGAGCTTCAAGGCGAATCGGCGCGTCGCGCGCTGGCGACAAGTAAAAATAATTTTTTACACTCGATCGACCTCTGTCTCAAGGAAAAACGGTTGGTCTACGCAACGTCGATGGCCTGGTTTCAGCGGCAGGCGACGTCCGCGACTCGCGGCAGCTCGATCAAGCGTTTCGAGTGTGCCGACGCCGCCCTAACCTCCGAGCTGCTCTTTATCCAGAGATAAGAAGCCTCGCTGCGAATCCGGAACCCAGCGTGTGACGTAGCGCTGGATGCGCGAGCAAAGGGCGAAAAACGTATCGGCGGCGGCCCGTCGCTCGATAGCGCCGCCGAGCCTCGATAAGGATTCCTTCCGATGACTGCCAACTCACCTGCAACTCTCCCCCCACCCTCCGGTGCGGGGAGCATCCCGACCCGGCTAACGCCCACTCCTCTCTTGTTGTCGTGTGCACCGGCGCTCTTTTCTCCCCCGCGTCTTCTTCTCTTCCGGTCACTTATCGACGCGATTCTTCCCCCTTTTCCAATTTTTCCATTTTTCACGGCTTTCGATTTTTGCGTCACTGCCACGTATTGCCTCCTTCAACTTAACGCAGGAGGCTCGGAATATATCGTGCCGGCACTGGGGTTGGACGAAAACTCGCAAAAGACACCGTTTGGCCAATTTATTCAGCGTATTTAACCGACCAACTCGCACATCTGCGCGCGTCTTACCTCCTCGTTTCAACTTGCTTTATTATATTATTTTCCCTCGTGCTCGTCGGGAAATTTAAAAGTGTTTGGGGTCCAGCGATCGCTCGTCGAGCTATCGAGCCGCTTTGTGCAAAATTAATTTACGATTCATATAATTGCTCGCTCGACTTTTTTCACGACTTTTAGCGCGAGATAGGGTCGTTGAAAACTGCCGTTCTCTGCGTTAAATTCGAGAACGTGCCGTTTAAATCAATGGAGTCAAGATTTATTGGAAACACACGACGTGGTGGTACAGTGTAACAGAGGAATAAGTGTGAAGATAAATCCAGCGCCAAAAAATGCTACCGTTTTTTCTTTTTTACCCCGCATTTGTGGCGCGTTAAATCAAATTTATTTAGGTAAGAATCTTATTTACGTCTCATTCGGGTCGCAGGTTTTTGCAAGAGTTTGAGAAAAGTGGAATGAACGGCAGTTGGAAAAGTAAAAGAGCCGTCGGCTTAGCTTTAAAATCAATAATCGTGAGCCAGGATTGGATTGGAAAACCTACGACACAAAATGCAAAACTAAGTGAAAAAATTGCCCTCGAGAGGTGCAATGTTTAAAGCAGTTAAAAGTGCACAAGGTAGCCGGTTGCTGCTGAAAACGTAAATAATGAAATAATCCTAGGCTCGAATTTCGAGCGAACGAGGTGGCAGCGGTGGGCGCTTGTGCGCAGGCGCGGTCGTTATCGTTTCGATTGGATTTATATATTTGTCGCCCCGTTGTAAAGGAGCGAGAGTTTAGTTTGGCTGGGCAAATTGTCGAGCCGCTGATACCGCGAATAAAAGCTCGCCGCGTTGGAGTATCGAGTACTTATTTCTTATTAATCGAAAGGATCGTTAATTCCAATTAATCAGGGACGAGGCGCAGCTATTTGATTTAGAGTCGAGGCGCGATTAAACGCATTGAAATTTGTCATTGCTGTAACGCTACCAGCAGCAGCAGCAGCTCGTAAATTGAATAATAAAGAATGCTAATAAAGAGCAGAAAGAAGAGAAAGAAGTAGTCTGCCTACGGGGAGTGCAGCAGCGCCGCCGAGCAGTGGGGGAGAAAACATAATTACGCTTTCTTGATTATCGCGTAATTGCCTTACGGATCGAAATTTCGCGTTTGAATGGCTCTCGGGACGCGCACAATGGGCCAACTTTGAAAAAAGAAACTACGCACGAGGAGGAGAGCAATAAGTCATAGAGGCCCTCGCCAGTGAAACTGAAGCTTAATCACGTTCAGCGGCGGTGGCGGCGGCGGCGGCGGCGGCGGGTAAAGGATACACGTACTCTCGGTCGGGCTATCGCTGTCCTGCCCTGCCCTGCCCTGCCCTTGGCGTCTAGTGCCAACGGCACATTGTGCGCGCCTGCATTGACGGACGCGCACCGCTGGGGAATACGAATTCTAGAAGGGGTCGCGCTGCTCCTCGACGACTCCTCTTCCTGCAAAAGGATCTCTCCGCATCGTTGGTGTGACGTCACCGGACGGCTTCCACTTCCCGTCCGCTCCTTATGTTTATTTCATGTCGCGAGCTCCTCTTCGCAGCTCTCGTCGCGAGCGGGGACAAGAATCCGCTCCGCACGGGCTTTTCGTTCCCAACCCGAATTTTCGTAGACTTTAAGCGGAGCGTCTGTCTGACTCAGCCACCCACGAGAGCCACTGATCCAAGCTCCTACATTTTGTTTTCTAGATTAACTGACAAGCGGAAAGTTGGAGCTTATTTTGTAACCCGACTCGTGCCCGCCGTCGCTCCGTAAATTTCTACCGGCAATTGTCATTAGTCGCAACCGTTGGAACGCTGCGCCACTAATTTGGACGCGACGACGAGCACCACGTACACTAGGTAATGGCGGAAAAGGCCCCGAGAGCAGAAGTGTTTTACCATCCGCGCGCTTGATGGCGTTTCGACTCCTCGTCCGTTCAAACCGCGTTCGTGGCGACGCCGACGAGACGCGCGAGGGCTTGAAAATGTTCCGCAACTCGGAGTGCAATTTGCAGTTGCGAGTCGCTTTTCCAATGTCGGCAGAAGACAACCGCGCCTCGACCGAAGTTGAGGGGAGCGTCGACGTTACGCGCGCGATCGAAGCAATTCCTGCCGATGCGTCGGTGCGCGCTCCGAAAGAGCGCGGAAGGCGCTGGTAGCGGTTGCAAAAGAAAGCGTCGCGATCGAGTCCGATAGCGAGGGCAGAGCCGAGCAGCGGAGATACGCACACTCGGTCGTGTTTTCCTTATTGTCGAGTTACGTCAATTGAACGAAATGAATTTGTTCAATCCTCGCAATCGCTGGGCCCCCGTGGCTCCCCCCGTCTCTCTTTCATCTCCTTCCTCGATGCTGCGCGAGCGACGGGCATTAGTGACAATCATCGTCACAGCGGCGCGCTAACTCGCAGCTCGAGTTAGGCGCAGTGCACTTAGCGGAGTAGAAAATCGTCGCGTCATTTGCATGGCGAGTAACGACGAGGAGCGGTAGTCGTCGCCGCCTCCGCCGCCGCCGCCGCCGCCGACGTCGTTCTCCGGGGCCCGCAGTCGCCTTCGTACTCGGTCAATGCCATCCGCATCCCCACCCCGAGCTCCCGGGGCACCCCCTTCGCCGCCCCGACTCCCGCGCAATCACTATCGAGTTCCGCAGCGCTAATGCGAGCGTGTGTTGCTCGTCCACGTTCCCGCCTTAAATTCGTGCGCGCGTCTGTTTTCTCTCGCTTAGCGTCCTCGGGGATTCAGCTCTCCGACCCCCCCCCCCTCCCGTTCAAATAATTATTGACCCACGCACCACTATTTTCATCCGAGTGTATCATTTTTGTAATTGCGCGTAATAACTTATCGTCGTTATTGTTTGCGCTCGACGATTCAGGACGAGCTTATTGACCCTTGCACACGTACGCTCTCGCACGCGCGCACACACTCCTCTCGATCACTTGGATTTTCATCGTCGGTACTTTTGCGCTGTGTTTTTTGCAAAATTAGCTGGAGGATAAAGGGTCTCCCACTCGAGCAGCGCAACTTATCGTTGTTTTCCAACGCCGAGGCGTAGACGCGTCGCGAATAACAACGATGAGAAAACACTTTGCAATAGCCGCGTGCAATTTACCTCGTCCTCCGAGCTGCGAAATTGATGATTCAATTGAAGCGCAACGCGAATAATAGCCCGAAAGTTTAAAAGTCGACTGTTAAAGGCGGCACGTGTGGTTGGTTCGATTAAATTGTTCGAAATACTTTTCCCGGTCACGCCCTTCGGCTCGTATCGCAGTCTGCTCGTGGAAGTTTGCCCACGCGGATTATCGGCCGAGCCGAGAAAAAATCGTCGCATCTCCGGTGACTGGCGCGACGACGACCCAAACTCGCTGTACCGAGCCGCAGCTAAAACAGCTAAAAGAGCTAAAAAGAGCCAACTCAGCGCTGTAATTAATACAGCGGTGGTCGTCTTCCTGGAGGGGCGTAATTGATTTTTGCAGCTCGAAAACTGCAGCTTTTGGCCTAACGATCGGTAAAATGATCGGCAGCCAATATCGCGGTCGAGTTCGTTGCGCGAACCCGGAATCCATTCGACGCCCCTCAATTATCTCGACTGGCGCTAGCGGGGGTGGGGGGGGGAGGAGGAGGAGGGGAGGCGCTTTCATATTGTAGGTCCAGCTAGCAAATGTCGGTCGTGCCAGAGTGATCGTCGTCGGTTTAACGAAACGGCGATTGGCCCCCCGAGCTCGAAAAGTAAACAAACGTGTCTGCCGTAATCTCCGGCTGCTGCGCACTTCTTCTCGGCGATGTAGGAGCGGATTTGAGGAGAGGAGAAGCAAAAAGCGTTTCGCTGTCGGCTCGAAGTAGCTATTTATCGCGTTAATAAACTCGGTATCGGAAAAGCACGCAAAGAGTGCGGAGGCGCGCACGTGCCTTCCCGTGCGTGGCTCCAGAGAAACTCGAGCAGCTACGCACTTCTCCGCCGCACATGTTTTCCTTCGTGTTTCTACTCCGCGCGCTCCTGGTTATCTCTCGGCGTCTCTCCCCTTCTCTCTCCGTCTCTCTGTTCGACCCCAGGTTCAATTTCACCCTCCTATAAGGGAGGGAACAGTAATCCGGTAGCGGTACCATAGAAACGGTACCGCTGCTGATGGGGTAGCGAGTCGCTCTCTTTTTCGACCCCTCTTGGTTGGCCATCGCGAGTCGACGAGAACCCTCTCCCGCATTTCCGTCTCGCTTCTGTGTGCGCGTGAACGCTCGCTTCTTCGGCCTGCCCCTCGTCGCCCCTCGTCTCGCTCCCACCACCGCCACCCTTCGCCCCCGCAGTGCTGCCCCCGCACCGCGCCCGCCAAATATTTCGCGGGCCCTTCGATGGGCGCTGCGCTGCGAAAAACGCGCGGCGCGACGGCCGCGTTGTGTTGTTGCCCGATGGATTTTCACGTGGGACGCGCGAGTGGAAAATTTACAAACAGCAGCACCACCGACTAATGGACGCCCCGGCGGCGACTGCAAATTTATCATCGACTGCGTCGCTTCGCCCTTTGATGCCTTTGCGCGAGCCGAGCTTTGTGCTTGCGCAAACTTGCGTTCGCTTCAGGTTTTTCCAAAGCTTTTCCCCAAGTACTGGCGCCAGAGCTTTTCCCGCGGCCCAGACAATACTTGTAAAAACGACGAGACTTGCTTTTTTAATTTTCGAGGGTGTAAACGCGCCCCGCCATTGTTTGCACCGCAGGATTTTACGATTGTAAAAATACATTGAAATATTCAACGTCGTTATTATTATTATCCCCCCCTCTCTCTCCCTGTATATGTGTAACACTTGCTGCCGGGTATTGCTGAGTCTTCGAACAGCTCGTCTAATCGTATTTAATATACACGAAGGAGTTTACGTTTACGAAGCATGTTTCGAGTAATCCGTCTGCAAAATACACGATTTTGTAGTTTTTCCCCATTTTCTCGATAAGGTAATTGCGTATAAAACCTAAATTTACAATGAATTTGCAATAAAGTAAATTTGCAGAACTTGTTGTATTTACATTATGGAAACAAGAGAACATCAATTTTCAACATCAATTGCGATCCTGCAATTATTGATGTGTAAAAATAAGCGGAAGAACGAAAATGATTTAACAAAATTTATCGCTCTGGATTAATTTTCTGGTATTATATATCGAATTATGTAAACAGTTAGGCTTTTCTAATTTCTCAACGTTATCTTGCGTTTAAATTTGGAAATTTTATCGAATTAATTATTTGTAAGCCCCTAATTAAGCTTAGAAGGGGTTTATCAATTTTGCGAAATCAACGTGCGACGTACATCCAAGTTTCGTATTATGCGAAAGAATAAAAATATTTTTAAAAAACGCTAAATTTGACTATCGCGAATACACGAACGTGCGATGTAAATGGGAGCTTAATTAGTTTTTAATCAATAGCTTAATCAAATAGCTTATCAAAGTAATTGTAATTTTCCGAGAAGCTCGAGTTAATAAATAATTAATAAAACCGATTGAATGGGTTAATTGAAATTCCTTCAAGTTACAGTAAACGAAGGCAACTAAAGTGTTTGAGCTCTGCGCTAGTGATGTTATAGATTTTATAGTATTTGAGCGAGAAAAATCGGAGCGCAGATTTTACGTAATCAACTGCGAACAAATGTAAAATGTTTTAAAGCAGAGCACGAAACAGAGTTCGCTTGGCTCGGGGTTATTGTAAAAACCTAAATATTGCAAAGCGAGTGCACCAAGTGTTTGCACGAGTTGTTTAATGTTACACGTTTGAAAGAGTTCTAGAAAATACCAAAAGGTATCGTCGTCTGCAGGAGGGAAAATATCGCGAAAGCGTTGTGGATTCGAAAAGGGGTAGCGTCTGAAAAAGTAATTAAAATAATTATTTTGATCGAGAGCAGTTTTGAAATGAATGCATTTTAAGAAGCTCGATGTATGAACGGAAATACAAGCAATAATGGAAAATTGTACACGATCTTGGAAATAATAATGTTAAATTCCTCCGTGTGCATAAGAATTTTTCAATAAAATTAATTTCTATTCAATTTGGCTCATTCAATGAAAAGCGTGAATACGTTAGTAGTTGCAAAAGAAGTTAATCATTTATTGAATTCCCATCTTTTTTTCCTTCTTAAATCGGACTAAATTTAAATACGAAATTATTTACAGAACCTCACGATCTAACCGGAATGAGCGCAATGCAATCGTCGCGCTCCAGACAATACGAATTGCAGATCCGCGTCTCTCGCTCATCGATGTAAAAGCGTTGAAAATTTTTTAATTTTTTAATACAAAAGAGGCCGAGGCGTTTTCGAAAAATTCTCTCCTTCTCTTGTCGATTTTTCAAATCAATACGTCCACGGGAATGGAGCTGCGATAAATAAAAATTGCGACGGTGCGCAATTTAAGCAATCGCTGGTTGCAGCTTCGCCACAGCCCACCAATCGCAGTTTTCTACAATAATTTGCATAATCATACAAACTGCGTCAATTCGAGAGCAGAATAGGACGAGGAAAGCGTAACGCCGTGTTTTCGACACGTAACCTCGGGGGTAATCCTACGCTAATTAATGATTCCGATACGGCGACATCTTTTATAACAATCCACTTTCTGAAACTGCAGCTGCGCCCGTGCGTCCACTGCGTTTTGTTTGCATCGGCGCGATTGGAAAAGTCGTTGATATCGAGTTTGCATCGATTTTACCATCAGCGGAACAATAATATTTGCTCCCGATGCGCAACGTATTTCTGTACTTCTCCAAAGATAATTCCTTTTTCGAACGACGTTACGTTCATTTTCCAACGCGCAATCTTACTCGAGCCGCGCGAACGTTCGCTTCCAATAAAAGGTCAACTTTTTATTGAGCGCTTTCGATGAATTGCAGTCCAGCGTAAATAACCAATAATAGGAGCGGTTGGGACGTTTGTGTAATAACTACATCCACGATTCGACCGGGAATTGGTTCGAGGAAAAGCTGCGATAACGAGTAAGAATTTCGTGTGCTTAACCGAAATTAAATTGAAAATAGAAAGTGACAGTTTGGACAATTCGGTTGTTGCTCGAGGCTGCGGCTTATCTGGTTGTGCAATTATTGAGCCAAAAGCCTCCCGAACGATTTACGTGTTAAACATATCTCGAGGAGGTCAAGTTCGAAAAATAAAAGGCTAATCGTCGAGCGTCAAATTACCGCGCGGCACTGAACGTGCTACGATAACATTTTAAATTTCGGAAATAGTCGGACGACACACTATTCTTCCCACCAACTTAACCAGCAATCGTTAAAGTTTTTTAACGAAAGAGCTTAAGCAAGCGTCGCTGGATTTACGAGGCTGATCAACGATTAAGCCTTGCACACAAGTGTCATTCGAGTTGGACATCGGATATAAAGCGCGCGAGTCTTGTTGATCGGCGGCGGTGGCGGCTCCGTCGTAGACGACGAGCTTTCATTAATGTCTCGCGCGAAAAGAACGATTTGCGCTTTGCGAGCCTTAAAATTTAATTACACGTTCGAATCCCCCCGTGTATCGGATTAGCCTCGGGGCGATTCTGCGCCGCGCGAAGCGAAAATCCCGAAAATCGGCCGAGGAATTTCTCGTCTTATTGATTTTCGCGAGAGAAAACAAAGGCGGCAGCCGAAACAAGGAGCCTTTGAATCTAGCGCTAAGCGTTAGTAGCCGAAACGTCGCCTTCGAACTCGCTTGAATCTATTTATCTTGGAAGAATGAAAGTGGACGCCACTGTACACCTCGAGAGAGAGAGGGAGAGAGAGAGAGGGCCGCCAACGGCCGGCAGCATCACCAATAAAGTTCCACGCGCGCACCAGTCCATTCATCCGTTCGCCGGGATGTTTCTGCTGCGCGCACTTTTTACTCGTCCCTCTCTCTCGCTCTTCTCTTTCGACGCTTTCACGTGTGCTTAATGCGCAAGAGCGCCGAAATCGCCCGCGCGCGAAGAAATAAACGCTGCGCCGCTCCCTTCGGCACTCGGACTGACGCAGGCCAGGGGGGACCCGTGGAAGAAAGGGGAGAACGAAGAAAGAGCGAGAGAGACTCCTTTGTGTCTCGGTGTATACACTAGACTTCAAGATCCGCGTCCACGACAAGGACCAGAAGCGCAGGCCGGCCAGCAGCAGTTGTCGAATGCAACCAACTCTCCCGCTCGGGCGAGATTTACGGAGATTTTAGGCGCACCCTCCGCTCGCCAGCAGGAGATACCGAGTGGCGGCCATTTTAGCCACTTTTGCCACTTTTACCACTTTTGCCATTTTTGCCTCTTCAACCCTCCGTTTGGCGTCGGAGTCGTCGCTGCGACTCCGGCGGCAGTCTCCAAATCGGAAAATTCACGCGTCGGGGAGGAGGAGGCGTTACAAAATCAGTGGAACGAACGGAACTCCGCAAAAGGCCACGCTCTCGACGCTAAATGCGAACCATCCGACCTTCCAGTTCCAGCTGGCACCATTATACGTCGGCGTAACGTAATATAAATTCCGCGTATCCAGCTCGGGTCTGCCGCCGCATGAAATATTCATCAACGGTCGGGAATTAAAATCGGCGGAGTCGCGCACAGGCGGTCAAGGTGGCAGCGGCGCGAGGAACTACAAGTCCCGTAAAACTGCACGAGCAAGAGGGGGGGGGAGGTGCCGCTGCCGGTGCCCCTGGCGAGAGAGAGAGAGCGAATTTTGAGAAACATATGTACCCCTAACAGCACAACGGCGGTCCCCTTTTCTTGTGCGCGCTCGAAAGACGGCAGCCCGTCGGCCCGTTCCCCGCGGTCAGAATCGGCCTTCCGGGAAAGGAACTGGTATTTTTGGTACCTACCGGCTGGAGCCATTGTACCCGAGTGACGCGCAGTTGTCGCGGCGCAACAACTGAAAGAGCAACGACGACCAACGGCGGCCTGCGCTTTTTTCTGCGCCAAAGCCCACCACCCGACCAATGCCGTCTCCGGAGATTTCAGACCGTCGCGAATCTAGAACTCCGAGGGCGACTCACCTGCCCTCTCGCGCTATCGATCCCAGCGATGGATGCCGCGGAAAATCTCCTCCCCCTTCTCGCTTTTTTCTCCGATTATTTTGCGCGGATCTTGACTCAACTTGGTATTGGTTGGGTTGTTAATTAAGAGGAAAACTCGGTCCAATCGAGAACGAGTTTCTCGTGCTCTTATTGCTCGGCTGCGTTTCGAATGCGCCTCCTGGAAACTGGATTAATCATCTGTCGCTTAAAAGCATCGCTCGATCGTTGTTTTTAATAATCGCAGTGGCGGCGCATTTATTATTATTGCAGTGTTGGAAATCTAGAGGCTTCGAGATTCTACAGTCAGTAACTGTTTTCGTAGAAACGAGGAAATGCTTTTACCGATAAGATCGTCGTTATCGATTAGCCTCCTACTAGCGTCCTGTTGAATTGGCAGCAGCAGCAGCAGCAGCAGCGAGACTATTTTTCACGGTAAATTTTTAATTAAAAATCGTCGGCTCTTAGTCCGACGCCGTTGACATCGTCGTGTTTCGTAAATGCTCCCCGGCTTGTAAATCCTTGTGTCATTGGTGATTATTTTCGAGAGGCTCAACGTATTTTTTACTCGGCGCCGAACATGTGTGGAGCAGCAGCTTGGGAACGAGCTCACCTAAGGAGTTGAAAAAATTCATTTTTTTTCAATCGAGCTTGAGTAAAGTCGTCGCCGTCGCCGACGCCTTGGAAGCTCTTCCTTCGACTGACTGAAACGGAAAACATAATTGGAAATTGCGCGGAGGAGCGCGTGAAAAGCGTCGGGGCGCACGCTTGGAAAAGTAAATAGAGCATTGTCTTACGTAAGTTCCGACGCTCCGGGAAGTCGAACGCGTCTCTCCTCGGAACTTTGGGCTATTAATATGTCGAAAAAGTTTTGTCCAACCAACTCGGCTGGTTCAATTTGAAAATTTCACGCGGTCCGGGCCGTCGCGAGGAGGCGACCCGACGACTCACTCACACAGCTGTATCGAGAACCTCGTCGACACGCTTTTACTCGGGACAATTAATGGCTCGACGTTCCTTAGTTAACATAACGCGTTCCGAAGCCGGAGCTCGCAAAACCACCGCGAGATGGTTGCAGAGGGACGAGGAACAACGCGTCGACAACAAGAGCAGCGGCCGACAATCGGTAGGCGTCCACAAAATGGCGGCCGTTACGATCGGAAATGACAATGACGCGCGGCTGCTTCCCCCGTGCGGGCGCGCCGGGGGCCGCCGATCGATCCGGCGACTCGAGCGGAGCGGAGCTGCCAGACCGAAGGTCACACAGGCTCAGGTAACGCTGGCGGGGGAGTCCGAGAGGAGGCTGAACCACCGCTACCAAGTGCGGCGAGCTCGGGACGGCGCTCGCGAGCTCCGTTCCCGAGGAATGTCCGGAGGACAAAAAGAGCGAGCCGCGGGCTTCCCTGAAACGCTCCCGGTTGCCGCTGCTGCTTCTCTCGGCTCGCGCGCATACCTGCGCTGGTCCACGGGCGTCGACTACGGACGGGAGCAGCGGCCATTCGTCGCTCGAGTTCGTCCGTTTTCTGCTCGATAAATTCGGCTCCCCTTGGCCGCGCACGTGCGCCCGACGATGCCCTCCTTCGCGTCTCCGCAACGTTTTTGCAACGGCTTTCTCTCCTGGCGACGCCTGCACACTTGTGACATTCGATTGAGAATCGGGATCAAATTGCTCGCCGTTTAGAGTTTCTCAAGGGTTCGGGCTGAGGTGGGCCGAGCGCTAAAAAAGACGGCCGGCCTCTGTATTCGATTTCAGCCGAAGCTCTTTCCGAACGAAAAAACTGCTTTATTCGGTCGCGCGGACGAATAAAACACGGATCGCGCCGTTGCAACGAAACGCGGCGGCGTTTTAAACGGCCCAAGTTCGAGGAGCGAACCCGATAACCCACTGTTATCGGCGAGCGGCTTCCAGATTATCAACCGTTAATAAGACTCGCCGAGTGCGAGTTGGCCGCGATTTCGGGAAATGGGAAATTTCCGAAAAATGATCGGCCGAGGCCAAAGTAGCGGGGCTCGACGCGGACGCATCCAAGTGGTGGTGAGCAGCGCGAATTTACCGACGGCGTCTCCGAAAGTCCCGCGGCAGAGTTGCGCTCCAACTTCCGGCCGAAGCTTTCGCGCGGATGTCTCGGGATCAGCAGCGACGCCCACCACCACCACCACCAGCGCGCTGTTTCCGCGCGTTTCCCTGTCGGTGTTTGGCGTCAATTGGCGTTCCGGTAAGCGGAAATTGGAATGCGCGGATAAAAAAGCCCGACTGTCCCTGTCCCCCAAAATATTGCGGAGAAATTGATTTCTTACCAGGAAACGCGACGGCCGAATGCACGAATTCGCTCTTCCAGACTCATCGCCAACTTGTTATTATTATTATTATTATTATTATTATTGTCACCTGCTAATTAGCTAATGTTGTCCTAGTGGAATGCACTCGATAAACTTTTCGCTCGCTTTCGTAATTAACGTTATTAAAATACCAGATTTAAACGCGACGACGTATTTCATAGAATTAGTATTTTATCGAGCGCAGTATTTGGGGCGCAACTATGACGCGAGCGACTTTTAAATTTCGGACAAAGTAATTCGAGTTAAAGTTCGATTAAAGAAATGCGCGCGCTTACGTTATTGTTGGCACACCGACGATTATAATTCATTTTCATAAAATTAACGAGAAACTGTCGCTACGTCGCACTTAAAGTACCGAGACTGATACTCGCATTGCCCTTCGCTAAAATGACGGTTGAGATTACATCAAAAGATTGAGGCTGTAATATGTAACCGTTCCGAGTTGTTTCGTAAAATTTAAACGTCCTCCTCTTCCGAGCTACTCGCGTTTTAGCCACCAAGAAAGACGGCAATTTTTTTGGCTGATAAAAAATGGCAAAAATCTTGGCTACAACCAGTGCACGAAGCTGCCGATGGTTCTTATTAATAATTTCAAACGCACTCGAGGATAAAATATCGATGGCGAATTTAACTTTCCTGCATTGAAGAAATGGCGAGAAATATACGGACTGGACGTAGACGTTTTTGAATTATTTAAAGAAAAAATGTCGGCCTGTGTGCGTGGGCAGGTAGCGGATTTTTCATCGGACACCTTGTTAATGTTAATTCGAATGCAGAGCAACGCGTCTCTTGCGAGCTTTTCGCGACATAAAATTGTCAGGCGCGTTAAATGTTTTCGCGTCAGCTGGATTTCGCCTGCACGGGGTTCCTATTAATAAATATCAACGATATTCGCGTGTCAATGCCTGGGGATTCGAGCAGTCGCGAGCGTCGCGAAAACCCCCGTTGTTTATTTATTTAAAACGAAAGTGGAGCGAAGCGGATCGAGCGAATTTTCCAAAAAATTAGTGATCAGCAGGAGTGCGCAACTTTTACGCACCGTTCTTGGGAAGTTGTTGTGTGCGAAAGTGACGGAAATCGAGGAACACACTCGCCGGCTGAGAGGACCACCTGCGTGCTCCCTCCCATGTTTGCGCAGAGTAAGTTGGAGCAACGAAGTGCGTCGCCGAACTATACGCAGTCTTGTGCGTTGCGGCTGCCACGCAACACGAGAGAGGCAAAGCGAGACGCCAAAAAAAGAACAAACGCCACTCGGTAAAGGAGGCAGCGGCGATACATCGAGTCTAGGGCGCTCTGTGGGTTTTCTCTTAATCCTACGGCGGCCGAGAGAGAGAGAGAGAGAGAGAGAGCGCGCGAGAGGGGGGCCGATCCGTCTCCCTTGGCAAGTCTGCGTACGAGCGACTCTCGCACACAAGACCGACATCTTCGAACCCACGCGCCTTTCTCCCTCGATCTCTACAAAACCATTTCCTTATTTTTACACTTAATTCCATGCGTTCTTTGCAATTTTTTGCGCCCCTTCGCCGATATTCGCCCCTCCCCCAAACCCCCACACATCCGCGCAAAAAAATAACAAAAATAGAAATTAGAGCCGCGCGCGTCCGACTCGACGTATTTTAGCGATTGCAATTTGTCTCTGGTAGTTCGATCGCAATTGTAAATGCGAATTTGAATTTTACAATCGAGCAAAGCACGAGCGCAGATCGCAACTCGACGAGTTCGAGAATTGAAAACTAATCCCGTGCGATTCTTTTGTTTTCGCGATTGCGTTCGGCGAAGGAACTAGTTTATCTCGGTCGATCGTCCAAGACAACGCATAGCAGCAGCACGAGCACGCGTCTCTACATTTTATATTTCACTTTATAGATTCGTATTCGTTCGCGGCTGCTGCATATGCATTTTTACTCTCGAAACGACATTTGCCACGAAAATCTCGGCTCGAATGCGAATAAAAAATACATCGCACCGTCTAGTTTTTGTTTGCTTTCTACCGAAATCTCATTTGGCGCGAATAATTCAAGAATGTGTCGCAAAGTTTGAGCTAGAATGCTCCATTTTGGTTGATTCATTATTTAAAGTCGAAAGGCAAAACTGTAAGAATTTGTTAAAATCGGAGCAAAATTCAAGGACGTTCTCGCGCGAGTAAAGCAAAGCCTCGAAAACGCAATCCTCTGCATTATGTAGTTGCGTTAAAAAATGCAGCAACAACCCTTAAGATTAAATCCCGTGCGTTTGCAGAACGCGGTGTCGCCATATTCTAAGTGACTCGGTGTTTTTAAACGAACACAAACACAAGGCGCTTTCATCCGTCAGGTAGGGCCTGGAGAGAAGGTTAGGGCTGGTTCACAAGGGAACGGACTACAACGTCTCCGATTTAGAGCGCAGTGTTGTCGATTATTCAAGACACAAAGAGCAAAAAGAGGCCGTCGGGGTGGTTTCACGAGGAAGGTGTGTTGCTCGTTGGTTCCAACGGCGTCCCCAAAAGAGGCGCGCGCTTTTCCGGGCGAGAGCTTCGGCCAGCAACATGGCGTCACGCGCGCATCCCTTCCGCCAGCGTCTTCCCGGTAGGGAGAGGCGCGAGCTTCCTGCGCCCTGTCTCTCTCTCTCTCGCTCAATCGCCGCAAGCCCCTCGGCCTGTAACCCACCGCCACCGCCCGAACGAGTCATTGACTCGTCGAGCTCTGGTATCGCTCCCCCTTTTTGATCTCGCGCACCTACTCCTTGCCCCCTGCGCCCCTTCGCGATCCGAGTTCGATTCTTTCGCTGGTTTATAACGGCTTGAGGCTGCGACAGCGACTCCGGCGAACGTCCGGGCGATTTGCATTTAAACGCCATTGCTGCGTGGCATCGGAGTCGTCGGAGCGTTGCGGAATCCATAGCGATGCTCGGTACTCGCAGATCCAATTCGCACAATTTCTGCTCGACACCAATAGCTGCAGCGGTCCAAGGCCGATACTCGCTGATCGTTAGCGACTCGGCGGCAATCGCCGATCGCACGCGGCAGCTTTTCAACTTCCAAGCGAACTAACCTCTAAACAAGTTCGTCCCCTTCACGCGCACGTACGAGGTATTCGTATGATTTTCAGTGCGCACGATCAATAATCCGCTCGAGTCCCGGAAGATCTGCTCGTGCGCGAATTATTCATTGGCGCGACAAAATGTCGTTTAGTGTCTTTGGCAAGTTGCGGATCAGCGAATCACACTCGCAGTCCCATTTGGGAGCAAAACGTAAAAAGGCCAAAAGCGCGTCGTGCTCGAGGAGAGGCTTCGACCCTACTTTTCCGCACGAACGAAGGAGAGGAGATTAATGTAGTATCGACTCAGTGATGATTTACGATTGTTCGTTAAAGCACCGGCTAATGCCAGCGGCTCGTTTCGCGGCGACGTTTCTCGGTGGAAACAATAAGAACGAGGACCGGAGCAGCGGCGAATAATCGTCATCTCGACGCGGCGTCAATCGATGCTTGGCTGTCGTGGCGAACGCCGAGTTTTATTTATAAACCCGCGCAAAATCGGCGCTGCTGGACAGAGAAGAACTCGGAAGCGGGGCGGTGGTGGTACTCCACCGCCCACCGCTCGCTAGGTGCAACGACTCGGTGAGGGTGCCGGCGTCGTAGCTGGACCATCCATCGATCTGGGTGGGCTGTCGGTTCAGAACCAGGGCCGATGCCGAGCCACGCGGCTCCTCCGCTCTCTCTCTCTCTCCCGCCCCCTCCTCGCGTCATCCCTTCTGCCCCTCGAGCCTAGGAGGCTTCCGACTTGGCTTCGGGGATGTTGCTGGGTATTGATCCTACGAAGCGAGTGTGGCGCGGCGTGGCGCCGCCGAGCGTCAACCCCACCTCAAGGATGAAGGGAATTCCCCTCCCCGGCGCTGTCGCTACGGTCGTTGCTGGCACTGCTCTTGCTGCCGCTGTTGCTGCTCGCTGTCTCGGCTCTTCTTCCCTCTCTCGGTCCGGCCGGATCGCAGCCCTTTCGCCGACCCCCCCTCGCTTCGCCAACCGCTTCGAGCCCAAAGAAGATTTGCATTGGAGAGAGAGAGAGAGAGAGAGAGAGACCATCCAGCATCCCGTGCACCAAAGCTACCAACCCCGAGCAACCAGCGCAGTCGCGCCGCTTCTCAAGAGAGAGCCTCGAAAACGCGCGTCGTCGTCGTCGTCGTCGTCGTCGCCTATGCCTATCCTCCCCTTCCGCGTAGCGTGACTCGAGTCACCACCGCGAGGCCTGGCCCCCACGTGGGGAGCGCAAACACTCCAACCACTGAGGCTGAACTCGAACTCGGCGGCGGCGGCGGTGTTGGCGAGACCAGAAAGTAATTTCGTGCCTGGGTGGCTGCCGCTGCTCCTCCTCGGGCGCACAACAAGTTTTTGCTCGTTCCGCTGGTGGAAACTGGGAGCCCGTGCACTTGTTGTCGCTCTCGGTCGGATTCAGCCGGCGATTGCGAATCGAAATTTATACTCGATTTAGGCGACGACGAGTCCCCGTGGGACCGCGTGGGACCCCCTTCTCTGTTTTTGACGACTCGTGCAGTGAGCGTGCGAATGGCAATTACGCAGAGAACGCGAGCACAAAAGCGCAAATCAGTTGAAAAGAAATCACTTAACCTCGAACTGTTAGAAGCGCTTGTGCCGCCTGATTAATTTGGCGTGTCCGAGTAATGTTATTAGCCGCTCGCTCCTTCTTCATTTCCTTAAAAGCAATTACACCTCGTCCAATTGTTCGCGGTTTGTTTTTGCCGTAGTTTGCGTCGAGCGACTATATTAATATCGAAATATCGACCTGCTGTTCGAGATTGCGCCCTGATGAAGCTATTCAGTTTTTTAAGTTGCCCCCTTAAATTGAGGAAAGTCGTAACGCGCCGGCGATGATTGCGCGTTGTAAGCGTGACGTAAGCGTTTCGCCGGTATTTCTAATAACTCTAATTGTATTTCGGATAATGAAGAATTTGCGAAAGAAGCGAATGAAGCTGAGCCCGACCAAAGGCTGTTAAAATACTTTTTAAATAATGTCGCTGGTTGAGCGAAAAATAGAGCGAAAACAGCTTTCCTCGTCACTTGCACTTGTTGGGATTTAATTTCTTTAATTGTCAGGAAGGGATGGAACGACGAAACTGCGTCTATTCTTAATTGCTTGCAAAATGCTTTTACATCGTCTGAAACTTGCAACGCGTCTTATTTTATTACTCGCTAAGACCGTCCGAAGATATCGAAGCTTTTATTTTACGCTGAATCTCGTTTAATTTACACTTTGCTATTTCAGCGCTGGTTTTTTCAATTTAAAATTCTTCCCCTTGAGTAAAAAAAAGTCGTGGCGTTTAGCGTTTAATGAAACCAAGTATTACCTTAAGGCGTCCTCCTCGGTTATACTTTATTATTCGTAAGGTATTGGCATCGTTTAAATTTAAAAGGAAAGTCATTATCTACTTTTTAATTTAAAAAAAAAAAAACTGCAATTTATTCACTCGCGATAGCTTTCGAGGGTTTATTTATTAAGTACAAAAACTCGTGTAGAGGAAGTTTAATTGGGCGCAAAACTTTGTACAATATCGGTATTATTCTTGACTTAATAATTTTTACGACTTTTTATCTTCCGTCGCCGCTACGAGTTTTTTGGTGTTCGTTGTAATAATTGAGTTTACCTTCTAAAACAATGTTCTTGAAATACCATTACATATATACTATTTTAAGTTGATAAGTTTATCCTAAAGTTTTGTAACTGATTTCTCGTTTACATAATTTATTATCTTCCAGAGAGATAATTATTACTATCAGTGTAAAATGCACATTTAATTACCTTTTCTCTTATCCGTCGTGTAGATCTAATATCTTATTCTGGTGAATCATTTGCATTAAGGATGTATTTCTATTTTGAGTGTCTCTTTATTTCGTAAAGCTCGTTAAGGGCACTTTAAAAATAATCGGCATTGTAAAGGACGTAACAGTTTTGTGAATCCTTCGAGTGATTAATCTTATCAAATATGTGTTCTAAATTATTTTGTAAGCGTACGAGAGGCTATGTGTTTAACAATTATGTCATTGCGAGTAAGTGAATATATTTGTGTACGTACAGTGTACACGCAATTGCACGCAATCAATTCAATCGAAATTAAAAACTTTTAATCGTTTCAAATTAAATGATTTCATTCGATGATGTTAAATTAACGTTTAAAAATATTGACGGCGCTTTTATTATTATTATAAAACATATCTTTGAATTTTATATCGAAACGTATTCCCAATTATATTGCTTTATCTAAATGAAAAATGTTTTCTGCTTCTCCCAATAGTGATTTATATCGATATTAAGAATTTCTGGCATACGATAACTTAAACCAAAAATTTTAATTTTCGTACAACGGAGAATAAAAATATAAAGAGGAAATTCACGCGCGCGCGCGCGCGCGTGTGTGTGTAATCTTGCATTTGCGCAATAAATAATTTGTACGCGAATGTTGCAAATTAGTAACGAGGAGATCAACGGTGATATTCTTATTAGTTGTCGACCATTTCCTTCGGAATAGAAAATTTATTAAAAAGTATTGAAAAACATTGAAAAATGAGTTTATAACAGGCAGTTCCGGGTGGAAAAATAAATATTACGCGAAATAGATTGTACGCGAAGAAATAAAAAAATAAAGAAATTCATCGATAATCATGGATATCGTCGTTAAACGATATTCATTACAGCGTTGATCCGGACTCGACGTCGTGATCGCGTCTTTTCCCTGCTGGAGGCGGCGAGTTTTAAGCTCAGGGTGAGTCGGTGCTTTTGGTTACTGCAAAGCCCAGCACTGCCGCTCGACGTCAATGGTAACGTTTAATTTTAGCACGAATTCGAACTCGTGCAAAGTGCAAGGGCAAAGTGGCGTATCGATATTAGAAGCGCAGTCCTCAAGACGCACTGGAAAAGGGTCGAGGCGTGAACCAACAACGTGGAAACAAAGTGAAATATGTTGCACACGTTGGAATGGGAGCAGAGGCAGACGGGAAAAGAGGTTTCGAGTTTTCACGGACGTCCTGGTGGCTATTATTGTCGACGCCGAGTCTCCCTCGAGGACTCGTACAGCGGCGACCCATCGCGACCCCAGGAAAGCCAGAAGAAGACGAAGAAAAAGAAGCAAAGGAAGAAAAAACGCAGATGAAGCATATGAAGAAGCATTATAACGCAGGAGACATTAAGAATTCGCAGCTGCGCCAGCGCATCTCCCTCTTCGCCTCTCGGAGCCGGTGGTGGCGCGCACTACCGCAGCACTGCCGCATCAGCCAGTGCTCTTGGTCTTCCGGCATCGCGCTTTCGTTCTCCAGAGCACGTTCTTTTTTTATTGGGCTCGGTGGCGTCTGCGGAGGTACTTTATCGGGGCTTACGTTCCCCCGGCCGTTGCAGCTGCGCCGAACCCTCCGTGAGAGAGAGAGAGAGAGAGAGAGGAGAGGGACTCGCTTCTTTCTATCTCTCGCTCCAGCCGACCGGGGGGACCAGGGACAGCCGGCAGGGATAGTCGCGAGAGGAGAGAGGAGAGCCGCCGCCCGAGAGAGATGAAGATAGATGGTAGCGACGAGACTCGCGGAGCACAATGGAGAAGAAGAAGCGAGAGGAGGGATCGCCGCCGGAAATCGGTCTGTCCTTATTTGCGGGTCGCGTGAACCACGCTACTGTCGCCGCTGCTGCCCAGGCGCGCTCGTGTGTCTGCGTCTCTTTGTGGGCTTCTTTAGCGAGAGTCCGGCCGGAAGGAGCGACGACGCGCTGGATAAAAAAGAGGAGCGGCTAAAAGAAGCTCTTTATCGGCGTCGAGTGAATGCGCTCGCTGTGCCGGGGCACAATGCGGGGCAAGCGCGCGCGCGCACGAACAGGCAGATGTGCCCTCGGGCCCCTGGAAAACCCGGCTTTTCCTCCCCGGGTCTCAGTGCGACGAGCGCTCTTTTATTAATAGCGTACCGGAAGCGCGCCGCCGGTGTCCAGCAGCTTTTGGCGAAACCAACGCGCGAGGCCCCCTACTCACCGATAACGCCCTATTTTTAGCGGTACCGTCGCTGCACCAGGAGTCGTGGCTCCGCAGAGGATGCCGCAGCGCCGGCTATTCTGGTCCGGCCTCGTAGTCGAGGATTTCGGGAAGGTGAGAGCGCGCACCCGTTCGCTCTGCCACGACGTCGAATCGATCGCGAGGCTATTTTTATCCGGAGAGAGGGACCGAGGCGCAGCGGCTGAGTGCAAAGCCCCGGAGCAGGTCGGGCAGCATCGCGGCTCACGAGGTCTTATCTGCGGTGGCTTTTTCCAGCTTATCGCAGCCGAGCGTCGGGCGTCGAGCGTCGCGAGCCTCGAGCGCCGCCGCCGCCGCTGCCGAGTTGAGATAGAGAAGGAGAAAATGGCCGTTGCTCTGAGCTGGCGAACGCGTTTACGTAAGTCGGCGCGCACCAATTGGACGCCAGGGCACGACGCACCAGCTGCATCGCCTGACTTCCTCTGCCTCGCAAATCGCGGGCAGACTTCTCTATTGTCCAGTTGGGCCAAGTCTTGATTCGAGATTTTCGGTGCTCGAGCCTCTGCTGTCACCGAAACGGCCGCAGCTCTTTCTCATCTAAAGCACACAGTGAGACGAACGAAAAAACGATTTAGCGATTAATTATGCGCAAACGTAGTAAAACACTCGTGGAGATTTACAACCAGAAAATACACGAGTCCACTTGTAATTGGAGCGAAAGCCTTCGTTTTATAAGTTACATAACTTCTGAATTAGACGATTGAAACATTCGTTAGATTAAATTGATCTACATAAATATTAATTGGTAGCAATTAGGTACACCTTTGCATTAAAAAAACTGCGAACGTCATAAGCGCGTCGGGACGTTATCTCGGGGAAATTATTTACTTTTAAAAGAATGTCTCTGCAGTGGCAAATTAGTCTCAATGGTGTGACGGAAAGACACTTTTGAGATACCGAGGTTGAGAAATGCTGCCACGGCTCCCTAAAGTTGCACGAGTCCAAATGAATAAAAAATGTATTATTTACATTGTTGAAAATCACAATTTAACATTGCGACTCGCCATTAATCGGATGACAATAGTTTTGGAAATGGCAATCGATCTCGTTCGATCGAAATGAATTGCACGCGTGATGATAAATAAATAACGAATAATAAAATAGTAAGCGTGCGAATGTCGATAAATGTTTAGAAATAATAAATTCTATTGGCGTTTATTCCTTTCAAACACGTCAATTATTTCAGCGAACGTCGCTCGATTAAACAGCTTTTCATCCACCGGATCAACTCTAAGCATTTCCGCTGCTGCTCGATGACGTATCACCACTTTTGTAATCAATTATGTCACCTTTAACTACATTGTTGGCTCGAAAAAGCGCCTGAATAATATTCGAATATTAACATTATTTTTTAAGCGATCCGGCGATACTCCGAGAAATATAACGTTTGCTTCTGCCACTAATGCATTAGTTATAATTGCTGGTGAGCTTTTAACAAAGAGTTGGTCGATTGTAACAACCGAGTGAAGCTAACCATAATAGCGAGTTTATTATGGCTGAAAGAAGACCTTAAATTATAATAAATTGATGCGTCGACTAGATGAAATAAATATATCCGTGAAATGTATTTGACTTAAAATAAAACTGAAAGCAGCTCTTGCTCGAAAAATCTTTATATTTTAATTGTTTATTTTAATATCTCAAACGAGCAATCTAATGATCTGAACCTGTGAAGCAATTGTTAATTCACATTTGCGTACAACTGACCGTCTGTTTCAAACGTCTAACAAAACAGTTTAGATTTTAGTAACACACACACACGCGTGCTTACACACATATATTTATTAATATTCACTAAGGTACGAGTCAGAATTAGGATGATGTCCCCGACAGTTTGCTAATTAATATTCTAAACAAGATATCGCGTATTTAATACTTTCGTTTGCGCGATCAATTATCTCTATTAATCTTTTGATAATTTTAAATAATTACCTTCATATATTATAAAAATATCCGAATGCAAATATTTATAGTAGCGTACGTATGTGCATATATATGTATATAGGTTGAAAAAACCATATTTTTACAAGTTACCAAGAAACACGATTAAAAAAACACTGCATAATTAATATACGTAACACAGTATGATAATAATGTTCACTGGTAAAATGATTCTATTGACGCATTTTATCCAATTATTCGGTAGAATATTTGAATTTTAGGCATCTTTTTATGATTCTTGGAGAAAGAAAATAATCGTCGTTATAAGATTACAATTATATTTTTGTGACCTTATGTATGCATGTGTACATACATATATTATTTCGATATTGTATGATCAATATTCATTATTTATGTCGAGATTTACGGGCAGAAAACTTAAATTTGGAATACTTTTATCGTGCTTGACATGTTCGATAAACATTTCTCTTTTATTAAAAGAGAAGAGGTCCATAAAGTTAAGAGCGAATAAATACGTGGAAAAAGAAAAGAAATACGCGTAAGTTAAGTATATCTACAGTAAAGTTGTAATTGTCGATATTAAGACAAAATTTGTTTTTGTTAAAACCTTAACCTGCAATCGATTTCTTAGGTAAAAAAATACAGGATATTAATACTTTGTGCAATACTTGGATTTTTGGATACGTGATACTTTATTTATGGAGTTAAAAATGCCACCTAAATTTAACATGTATTAGTCCGTATATTTTATAATTTTACATATATCCTTTATGTTCGATTCATAGGGAGATGAGGATTATTTTTACATAGGAATGATACGTTTTAGGGATAAATGATCTTCCTCGCTGTGCTGGGAAAATTTTAATTTATATTTACGACGTTGAACTATAAAACCTAAAAAGACTGAATAGTAATATCGAAGTATTATTCCACTATTCATAATAATTCGTTTTGAATTGAATTCGAGTTGACGAGTTTTGAAACTGTGCGCGCGCGCGCTTGGAGGGTAAAAAAAAGATTGGTCGAGCTGTTTTAAGATGTCAAGTACGATTTACCACTACCTCCGTAATATCTCGCGATGCTAATTTTTGTCGAATTAACATTTTAAACGCCTACATTGTTAGGCTTAAAAATAGACGAACAATAGTTTTTCCAATTCGTCGAGTTTGGTACCGTTTATGCGAAGTTCGCTCGCCGCCTCTGTATTGTCTATTCGATTAGTCGTAAATATCAGCCAGATTTTAGTAAAATTTTCTTCAGTACGCAAAACAGTACAAGCGAAATACAATTTTTTTTAGTAAAACCGGAGATCTGCATTTTCCCCTTATCCCGTGCACTATTAACAATTATTGGAACAACTTGTAAATTGTTCTGCGTCTCAGTAGTCGTTGTCGCGTGTCGAGAGTATTTTTCGAAGCCCCGCTACGCAACAGAAACGCTTTCCGAGTAAATTAAATTATCGATGCATTTTCTTTCGAGAGCGCGCGCGTTTCCCGAGTTGAGTCGAAATTTTTCGCGAACCGGATGATTTCGCTTCGCGTAAATAAGGAGCCTCCGAACGGCGAACACTGAAATGCTCCAGCGGCCGAAGAGAAACGGAGAATGAAAAGCACTAAAATAAGAATTTCAACGCCGATAACAAAAAGTTGCGTTTGGGTTAGTCGTAAATCGGTCATCGGATTATCGTGCGAACGAGCCAAGGCTAAAGGCGAGAAGGGCCATCGCGAAAAGGCGAAGAAGCGATCGGGCGTTGACGCAGTTGGATACCCGCAGCTCTAGTGCGCTCTCTCTCTCTCTCTCTCTCTCTCTCTCTCTCGCTCTCGCTCTCCTCTTTGTCTCGCCGAGCTCGGCCTGTTTGCTCGATACGCATGTCCGAATTGATCCGTGCAGGGCGGAAGAGCGAGTTAGGCCCGGGACTCGATGCAAATCACGGTCCCGCCTCGTGATGATTTTTACTCGCTGTATCGCGAGGAGCGTCAAAACGAGCTTCCCACTGCCCTTTAATATCTTCATTCAATGCCCACCTACGCGCCGATTAATGCCGTTCGTTTGCTCCTCTGCGCTTTTACTCGCTTCCTATTTCGCAACCGTCCAACGGCGGAAACGCATCGCCGCTCGCCGCCGAGTATTTATAATCTACAGTGACTTTTTTCGCGGTCTCGGAGCAGAAGCTAACCTAACCTGCGAGCTTCGAGAAGCGTTTATTCGTACCGCTAATGACGAATTAGCCGGGGGGGGGGGGGATCGTAAAGTATTTGGACGCTCGTTAAAAATGCAGTTTGACAAGTTGGAAAAGTTAAACAGCCGACGTGATTTCGATGGCGAAACTCGAGGCTGAAACACAAAGGTGTTGCGACGATCCGGATTTTGAGCCAAAGTTCGGCAACCAACGAGACTCTTTGTTACGCTTGTACACGTGTACGCGCGAGCGTCGCCGAAAGGGCCCGAATTTTAAAAAAATACTCGAGGACTGATGAGGGACCCCTATGATGAGGCTCGTCGCTCGAACGAAAGATCTTGTTTGCATCACGAGTAGAGTTGAGTCACCGATTAAAACTGCCGGATGATCAAATCCAACTGCGATCGGACTGTAAAATACCCCATCGCAGCTTAATAATCTCGCGTACATTGCAACGATTGTTAAAAGCTTCGGATGACTGACTCGACGGCGCGATCGTCGTCGTCGTCTCTCGCACTCGTATCGCGCTATCTCATTGAAAAATGCCCAACCACGAGTCTTAGCTTGATAAATGGAGAGGAAACTATTGCGCAACGGCTATAGACTCGGAATTTTATAGAGCGACGACTTTCTCGCTCTCGTAAGTCCTTTTTTTCCGCGGTGGCTTGTCGGCGTTTTTCGGTTATTTTTGCGCCTCGCGACCGAATCGCCGCTGCGCCGTTTCCCGAAAATAACGGCGATCTACGAAAATGCAGGCTCGCGAGGTCCGCAAACTTTAACCGATTGTCCGTTGCACATTAATATCGAGGAAAGCGGAGCAATTGTTGTCGAACGAGAAATCGCTTATAGCCTAGATAGAGTGTATTTATATAATGCTGCGTTATATTTTTAATCCAGAAATACAATTCAGGCAGTAATGCACTCTAAACTCTAAAAGCAGAAAAGATTAGGTTACAACGAATTCACCGAGGAGCCGTGACGGCGTCGCGTCGATAAATCGCTAGGCTCTGGAATGTTTAGGCACATTTAGGAACATTTGGGCGGTCGATGTTGATACGAGAATTAAACGCTCCTCGAAGGTTGCGCGCAAAAACTTGACGAATGCATAACGCACACGAGCCCACGAGAGAAAAATGGGACTAAATGCGACCATTGAGACTTTCTCCGAGGATAGGAATCCTTACAAGGTCAATCTGAAAACTGGAGACGAGAGCGAACGAGAAGCCGAGGGGGGAACGGAGACCGAGATATTCTCGAAGCTCTGACGTAAACGGCTGGTGGAGGTAGTGTGATGACGGTCTCCACATTGTTAGTATACGCATGATCACGCAAACCTCTCCACGTAATCCAACGCCATTGTGAAAAAAGGGATTGTTCCGTTGCTTTATCTCTTGCTGCTGCCCTCGTAATATCGGCTTTCCATCTTGGCAATAAATAAACACGCGTCTCGTGTGCGTACGAGTTTTCCCGACGACTCCGTAATTTGGGTTGAACCATTCCATTTCAGATATACGTCAATAGGTCGGTTGTTCGCCGCACACCCGTACAACTTTTGTCTGTGTGGTGGGTGCCTGTGTTGTCTACGCGACACGGAAAGCCAAAACTATATCCAAACAATTCCTCGAGCCACGAATAATTTGGAGTCGGGGAATGGCTTTGTCGACTATTTGTTTTAATATTGCAATACGAGACGTTGGAAGAGATCGACTTTGCTCGGGCATCTGAGCGCATAAACGTGTAAAAATAAAATTCTCGCAGCTCAATTTGTGAATTTTTCTTTTAAAACATGCGTCGCCAATTTTAATTCGACAAATGTTAGGGTCTTTAAGGACGACTTTCTGCCGAACGAAACAAACCGATTTCGTTTAACAGTTTCCAATTTATTTTTCAACCCACGGCAAGCAAATAAATCTGATCGTAACAATCTTTATTTAAATAATGTAAACATACCGAGGAAACTTACTATATCAATGGACTTCTGGGTGTAATGTATTTTCTTGGCTAACAGTTTGCAGAGTTTTCTTGTAATATATTTATAATGCATACGAATTTATCGTTTGTATATCTAAGTGTGCACTCGATGCCTGAGGCACCAGAGCCAAGTGTGACTGCGTGCGTGCGTGCGTGCGTGCGCGCGCGGAGCTGCGCGATAGCCAACGTGCATAAAATATCGGCAAAGGCATATTGCAGTTAATGGTCGTTTCGCAGTAATAAGGCTTTCAATATCACTTTTTCTCCAGGTGCAGTAACCTCGCTGCATTGGTGCGTTTGTTGCATTTCAAAGAACCATATGGGGGATTTTTGTGAGTGCCGAATGTTCTCCAACGTTCGATTACGCGAATCGACGAGCGGTGAAGACGGGAAATACTTTTAAATATTTTCACGAATCGAGAATGGAGCCACTTTTCTTATTTGAAATGTGTCTGCACTGTGCATTACTGGCCCCAAAAAAGTGACTCGATTAAAGTTTTTATCGCACACACCGATGAAAAATACTTTGTAAAAAGTAACTTTTAAAAATTTCGAAAAATATATTAAAAAAAGAGAATACATCAAAATGGCGAATATAATAAAAATATTAGAGCTTTTACTTATCAGTTTAGAGTTTTACATTAATCTGGAGCTATTTTATTAACAAAATTACTTGCTTTAATAATTAATTTCTTGCGATGAAATTAAATCCATAATTTCATCTATTCCTTTGTTTTTAACTTTTACAGTAATAATTGAAATTAACGCTGAATAAAATAACATTTATTATAAACCATTTAAAAATGAAAAACATTAACGTTTAACAATTAAGTAAGATTTATTTAAGCTCGTGATCATTCCAGGCGCATATTTTAAATTCATGAAATTGCATAACGCTAAATGTTAAATTGCAATGTTGTCTAATTTAACGTAGACGAGTACGAGAATTTTTCTAAAAGCTTACCTGAAAATCCATTATTGGATTTGAATCGACAACCCCTATATATCGGAGAATTAATTTTATTATTAACGTTAAATCAGTCGACTCTTGGATACAAACAATTCTCGGAATAGGAAAAGCCTAGTTTAAATTTGTGTTAATGTTTACCTGAAAACAAAGGAAAGAATAATACAGATACTATTTGTAACTATTGACTTTGCAGAAGCTATAGTCGTGCTTCTAATTTTTTCCGCTGCTTTCTAATTTTGAGTGTTGTGTTTATGCTCGAGAGCGCACATAACCAAGTAACGCATCGAAAATCGAAAATGACCTCCGATTTAATTTTATCTTACAAACAAACTCTAATCTTTATGATTCTTGATTCCACGCGATAATGGAAATCAAAGAGCAAATAAAAAATTAAGAAAATCATTAATCTTCTGAAATATGCTGCATCAAGATTATGGTGAACTTTCATTTTATTACACATACTTAATTGTTGCTATAGTGTTTAAGTTGGTTGACTGGTCCCAAAAATATTCAAACTAGACAAATTCACCTTGGATTTATTTGGTGAAAACTTTTGCTAAATTATTGTCGATGACTCGATTCGTGGCAAAATATGATGTAAAAATCCTCGCGTGTTCCACATCCTGTACATCGTTAAAGAAATTACGGTTCACAATAATCACTGCTTGAAATCTAATTAAAAATTTTAGATTTAAATAGATTTAATTTGATTTAATTTGACTTAATTCGATTTTTTCAACCGAGATTCATTTTATAAATATTTTCAATGCCGTTCAGAACAGTTTTTAGGTGGTTTATGTTTGCACTTATGCGGTCAGGCTAGTCACGCATTATAAAATTGCGGGGTCACAAACGCAATGATAACGACATGTAAATTTAATTCAATCGGCCAAAAAGTAGATTTATTCAATTTTTTCAATTTCAAATTAAATTTTCTCTCTATTTAAAATCGAATTGAATTTTTAATTAAAATTACGATCACGCGTTAATACTAGTAATATGTAATCGCCATTCCGATTAAATATTTGTGCGGCCATGCGTGCGTGCAGAGACAGGTAGGGCTTATTACAACGTACGCCGGTACTTGAAATACTCGCGCCAAGACAGCAAACGATAATTAAAAATATTATTGGAAATTTTGGGAAAAGCGGTCACAAAGTTTTCTAATAAAATGCCGATTAAATGAAATTTCACCAGATATCCATTGAGCGTAATATCGAGAAAAGCGCATCAATCGCCAAAGCTCGACTATTATTCGGCCGAATCGGAAGCAAAGGAAGACCCTCGTTCCCGTAACTAGAAGCAAGTTAAAAGGTTAGTAATTGAAGGGCAAATTTAAAGCGACAAATAAAATGGTCGAGCCAGTTAATGGCGGCAAAGGACGAGAAGAAGCAAGTGGCAATCGAAGAAGGTACTTTGGCACTAGTCCTGGAGGCCTCGTTAAAAATGCATCAGCCAGGTACAAAGGTCAAAGGCTATTAGTGCGATTACAAAAATGCTCTCGACGATTGCCGCATCTGGCCTGACCCGACTGCGCCCCGTGCGACCTGCCGTGGACAAACTTGCTAAATGTAGCCGACACCGTCATGGAGCTGCCCACGCCGAAGCTGCAAATCAATGGAGCTTGAACCAGTGCTGTTGCTATATCAACGTGTGTGTCGGCGGTCTATCGATTCACAATTGGTTGCCGACTGAAAATTAACGAGATTGCAATAATGTTGAGGCCGCGGATCGGACTGGGAAACGAGACTGCGAATCGAATCGCGCGATTCCGATCGCAGCCATTGCGAATCAGCAAACAATGCCAAGAAAAGGGGTCGTCGCGAGACGCTACTGTCGCTCGCACCAATTTCGATAAAAACTAACGCCGCGATACGTCGCACCGGATCCTCCTCGTTCCTCGTTCGAGGATTTTATTAGATATCGACCCGAGCCCCGATGTGCGCGACCCTCCAAAGCTCCGCAATTTGCAGTCCGCGATGGCTTCTGCGGATCCTCCAAGAACTCGACGCTCGTTCACGTCGGATTCGCGTATTCCGCGAGTAAAGTATCCGCTCGCCAACTTGTCCCCTGATCCGAGATAAACGCGAGCGAAACGTTCCAACGTTGTAAAGTGTTGCACACTCGAACGCTCCTCTTTGCGCTCGATTTGACTGTAAAAAGTGTTGCGCGTGCAAACTGCGCGTTAACGAGCTTTGATACGCGCCCAACACTTTAAACTGCATTGTATCGCGGAGTCCGTGAAGAAGCCGAGCCAACTCTACGTTTAAACTCACCCTTAAGTTGACACTCCGTTAGCAATGGTCGTAAGCAACGCGTCACGGCCGACTGTCGCTTTTGTCTCGAAGAGAAGCGAGTAGTTCGGTTCTCATTCGGTTACACTCCACAGAACAATCCATCGAGTGCATTGTGCTTCGTTCTATGCCTTTTCGGCACCAAACCACCACTCCGGCATTTAATTCGGGTTAAAGCTTTGCAATAATTAGCCTCTGAGGGCTCATCCGCGCGCTCGCTTATAAATTTCAGCGAAAGGGTTATTTCAGCCTACCACCTGCTAGGCCTCGCTGGGAAAATATTTCGCTAAAACAGTAGCTGGGGAGACAGCAGTTGGTTGATTAGTTTTCAGGCTCGAGAAAGCTTTCGAGAAAGCTTCGATCGGGGTTGTTTCGGATCGGTTTTGTGGTTGTTAATTAACAACGAGCAGCGCCCGTCTCTGTTTCATTGCGACGCAAACAAAAATCTATAGCCGCTTCGTTCCAGTCGCTCTTTGACGCGACGTCCTTACACTTTGAGCTCCTCCTCTTGTGTAACGATCGCGAGCGAGAATTGGAAAGCATCGATTTTCTCCAAAGGCTGATTAAGTGCGTGCCAGTTGATCTCAAACGGCTGCGAACATTCCAGTCGGCGATAGAGCAACAGCCGTTTGAAGCTTCTGGGCAGTAGTAGGTTACGCGGCTTATTTACGGCTGCGAGGCACAAAAATGCTGGTAACGAAAAATTAATAGGCCTCTATACAGTCGACTATATACTATGTATCGGCGCACGGAATTATAAGTCGACGTGGAGACGACGAGTATAAGATAATAAGCGTAGTCGGAAGGTTGGAGATAACCTTGTTCCTGGATGGATTTACCGCGCCCTGACCAACAATTATGCAGAAGACGTTGAATTTACAAGTTTTGAAAATACTTCACAGGATTGATTTCAGGATTGATTGCTCGCCGAAAGCTTAAATAATAAAATACTTTCGTATCCGGAGATTTTACCGCGCGATACTCGGTATTTATTTACCGAGCGAGAATTCCTGAAAAAACCGAGCCGACATTTTCAAAAAATCAAAAAACTATTCCGAGCGAATTTATCGATTAATCGTCAACGCATTAACTACCAGATTTTAATCGGCATGAATAATTAACGAACGCGTTAATTGTTATTATCAGTCGTGATTCGTCGTCGCCGCGTCGCACTTTGGAAATTACACGCGATAAAATAAAATGATCTATATTAAAATTAATTGATCTTTAATCGCGTTAGAGCAACGCCGCTGGATGCAATGTGATTAGAAAGATAAATTAAAACACCGACTCGTTAATCGACTCTACGATACATATTGATTGTACAATAATATACGTACAATTTTTAATTAAATTAAATTTAATTAAATTTTAATATCTCGGCAGCGCGCAAAGTATTCACTTCAGTTAACAAGTGTCCGTCCGAAAGTAGTAGCGCCGTTTTAAATTTTCGATACATTGATAAGGAAATTTAAATAATTTTCACTACACGGTGTCAGAATTTGTAGAATTAACAGCAAATTCCAACGGCGTTTTGCCGCGCCATTTCAATGGGAAAAACACTGTTTTTCGAACGAGGTTATAAAAATATCGTCTATTTATACATTTTTGTAAAGCAGATTATTTATTTATAATCGAGGTCGAGAAATTATTGATTCTCTTTAAGGAAATAGAAAGTATCGTTGTTTTCACGTTGAAGAACTTTATCTTTGGAAGAACGATAAAAATTATTTATATCGAAGCAATGCTCGTGTAAATTGCTCGCAGTTTTTGTTGCTGATTGACTGATGGATGGATCGATTTGATTATGAAAAATTAGAGCTTATGTTAAATCGGCGATCGTCAACATTTGACGGAGGAGCGCTAATTAGTTGTTAGCGCAAACGTTTCAAAACTATGTTTCAAAACTTTGATTCGTCTCGAACGCACAACAGCTAACTCAAGCCGACGTTTGTCTATAATTTATTATCTAATGATGGGCTAAGACGAATTCATCCCAAAAAAGTGCGACTGTAAACCTAATTCTGTGAAGTTCGTCGAATCGATGAAAGAGGGAAGAAGTAAAGCAATACAATACGACGAACTATCGAAATCTCGCTAAAAATACGATTGGCGATGGTGACTGAAAAAGAAGAAGAAGAAGGGGTTAGAGAGAGAGAGAGCGAGCGAGTGGCTGAGTGTGTTCCAAGAGGACCCGCACGCCCTCGCGGAATTTAAATGTATCCCGGATCGATTTGGGGATTGGCCCCAACGCCGCTCGTATCGATCCACATTGCGTTGCTCGGAAGCGTGAATGGAGGCGGACGAGATGCGCGCGTGTGTGTGTGCGGGGAGACCCACGAGGGGAAGTGGTGCCGTGTGCGCACGCACTCTTCGCTGCCGGCGAGACGGAGACAGAGGGAGCAATGACGCACCAATCGACGGCGCGGGGAGGGGGAGGGTGGCGGGCGAACCGCGGGCGGGGGCGAAGGGTAGGGGACCCAGAGGGAGAGGAGCGAAAACCCATTAGAGGGAGAAAAGGAGAGTGCGAGCGCCGAGGGAGACAGCGCTATGGTGAGCTTAATACGGCTGTGTGGGCTGCGAGAACGCAGCAGCAGCAGCAGCTCGTGCGGCGGAACCGGGTATCCATGCGTAGAAGGGTGTCGAACCCCCTAAAGGACCCTTGGTCGCACCCCTGCCGATGACCTTCCGTCCCCCGCTCGGCTCCGCTACTCGCTTCTTTAATTCCTGCTTTTTCTCTTACTTCACGTTCACCTACGTTCCAACCATACACGCCTGCTGCTCATCTCCTCCCGTCCGCTCTTCTTCCTTCTCCTATTTAGCGTCTTTTTTCCGCGCGTCTCTTACGAGCTCGAGTATCGACGGATAGTAGCGATGGTAACGAGAACAGCAGCATTCCACCCTCGAGTTCTTTATGCGATCCAATGAAATTTCTGTGTCTAAAGCGCCAGCTAACATATTTCTGATGTCTGCCTGATCCTCCATCGGTCTTCGCCTTTCATCTCCCCGGGCAGCGTCTCCCCTCAACCAGCATTAATTACATTTCTTGTTTCTATTTCGGATCGGTAAAATTCACGACATTGCGTTGTTATTGTATCCCCGAGCACCGGCTTATCGCGCGAGCCCTTAATTCGAAGACGAATTAAAGAGGGGGGCCTCGGCCAAACTGCTGCCCAGTTTTCCATTTTCACTTTTCACTTTTCATTGTTCATTTCGGTCGCGCAATCGGTATTTACACTGCTCCGTTGATAAAGCGTCGGCTATCTAAGCCAGTATTGGGTGGCGGAATAAATGTCTCGAGTACTCAATAAGCCGAATCGATAGAAGCGCGACGACGATAAAGTTATGTATAAAGAGATAGCGCGCGGCTTGGAAGCTAGTATCGATCGATTGGCAGTTGCCGATACTCCTCGAGTTACACCAATGAATCATTTATTTTTTCAGATTTTTCAGATTAACGGGCAAGCGGCAAATGCTTAACGACGCCACGCGCACTCGCACGAAAATAAAAATGTTCAGCTCGCAAAAAGAAGCGACCGGTCGTTAGCGGCGCGGCCCGACGACGAATCCTTCCTTAATTGGATTTTGGGCTGCCGGGAGGTTCGATTTTTTGACACGAATCCCAACCGACGCGCTCCTCTGGCTCGTAAGCAAACGAACTCTCGGCAATCCGATTCCGAAGGCAGATTTTTTATCTTTCGCTTATCTCGCGAGACGCAGATGCGGCCGTCGAGCCTCTGCAGGAGCCGCCGAGCTTGCGCTTGTAACGCGCATCTCTATTTTGGCTCCCTCTCTCTCTTTCTCTCTCTCTCTCTGTGGCATCGGTGGATTTGGGCCGCCCCCTAGCCGTAATAAACCGGGGCTCGTCGTCGTCGTCGGCGGCGGCGGCGGCGTCATCCTCGGTGGCGCGGGCGTCGGAGCTCCTTGTTCGCCCGGAGCACGATCATTGGTTCGCCAGTTTACGCAGCCTGCGAGGTCGCAGCGCACGCAGCTGCGCCTTCCTCGGCTTTCTCGCTTTACTTAGGCTTTTTCTTTTATCTGCTCCCCCTCCCTCCTCACGTTCCCCATCCCGGCGCCGTACACCCACCCGACGCTACTCCCCCTTCCTTTTTTCTCGTTCTTTCTTTCCTTCGCTCTCTTTTCACTCGCCTTGGATATTATGGGAGCGCGTGATCGAGAGCGCATTCTCGCGCGTCCGTTGTTTTTCCTCTTCGCGGGACCGATGGAACTTTTCCAGCCGAGACAATTTTTTCCAAGCGCGCTTTCTCTAGGCTGCGCATTTAGCATCGCTTTTCCCTACGACAGGAGGAGGAGGAGGAGGAGGAGGAGTCGAATCGGGGAGAATCGCCGCTTATCATTTCTGCCGAACGAGTGTTTTCGACGAAAAAAAGTTGGAACGAGCCAAAGTTACGTAAAAACAAAAAAGCTTGGCTCGTTTCATAAGAGGCCAATATAACACTGCCATTATTTTTCCTGCTCGCGGTCTTCCGTATTTATTTATCCCTCTTTACCAAACTCAACGCGCTTAAGTGCTTAAAAGAAAGTAGAGCTGTTAAAAGGAAAACGAGTCGAGGGAAAACAACGAGAGTAAGCCTGGTCAAACAAATTTCAGCCTCGACGATGACATTTCTTCGTGAACTTATTAATGAAAACGTTGTGCATGGGCAAACAGGCGAGAGAGAACAAAAAACGGTTCCAGGATTTTTACGCGGAATCGCGGCTTTTTAAAAGCAACCGCCCCCCCCCCCGTAACACAGGAAAGGAATAAAAAAGTTGTGTTATAATAATGATTATTCGAGTTCGGTTGGAGGAGCGAGGAGAGACGCGAGATGCGCCACTGCGGCTACTGCGACACGTCCAAATGTTGTGTGCGCCTGATAAATTGATGTCACAACGGTCTGCTAAACCCGGATAAAAACAATAATCCGGGCACGCAATTGTCGCGGAGAACCGAGAACGAGCAAAATTCGCCGTGCCAATGTTTCGTTGCGAATTAGCTCGAGGAGAGATAGGCGCTAGGTTGCGCAAAAAGCTTTGATAGAGGCGATACGCGCGGTCGCCTCGTAATTGCCGGAGGTTCAGTGGCGCACTTCGAGTCTGGACCGCAACCATTTGTAGGCGCGCGCGAGCGCCGAAGCTGCAAGCTCTTTATCTACCGGCGGCCGCCATCTTGTTTGGCGTCCCCGCGTTTTGGCCGCCCTTCAACGTGGATCGCGGTCACTCCGGGTTTGGGACCGTTCGCCGCGAGGAAGCGCTCGCGCGCAAATTTTCCGGGCCACGCCGACATTTTCTTGGCGTTAAAGCGCACGCGGCAGCTAGAGCGAGAGAGCGAGAGAGCGAGAGAGAGAGAGCTGGCAAGCAGCAGGCAGGCAGGCAGGCTTCGATCGGCGCTAAGCGTCGCCGGTTCCCCATTTCGAATTCTCGGGCTGCGCGACGGCAGCTAGGGCGGTACCGCCTGTGCCCTTTCGACTTCTCTTCGTCTCTCCCTCCTCGTCGTGGCTCTCCACTTCCAGGCGGTGCAATATCCATCCCCCGGCGAAGCGAACTGCGCGCAGCTATAGCGCGTCGGTGCGTGATTTCGCTCTCTCTCTCTCTCTCTCTCTCTCTCTCGGTCGCGCTCTCGCTCTCGCTCCCTCTTCCTCTCCCTCTCTGTCTCTCTTCTCCCTGTCCGTCTGCGCGTGTTTCTCGGGGGGCCGTCCGCCGTTGGGTAGAGTCACAGGCGCGCACACCACACGCGCAGTGCAAGGCAGCGCCGCGTGCCGCGCTGTGTTACCGTAGACGTGCCTCCGGCTGCTCCGCGAGTGACGACGAGCTCTCCTCTACCACGAAAGCCTTCCGTGTCTCTGCCCGGACCGAAGCGACCGATTTCGAGTCGAACATTAAGTAAATAAGCCAAGTGAATATAAAGGACACGATTCGTGGATTACGTAAGGAGCACCAGCGCAACCTCGCAGACGGCGGCAATCAAAGGCGCGCGCGGCCTCGCCTAGAGGAGGTTAGGAAGAGTTTTCCCGTGCTCCGTACTCCGTTCTCCGTCCCGAGTCGGGCCTGCTGGTGTGGTGCGCTCCCTGGGACCCGAGGACCGCCGACCCTCCTTCCGAGAGTGCGCGAGTGAGTGCGCGAGTGAGTGCCTGTGTCTGTCTATCTGTGCGCGCGACTGTGACAACACGTGCACCCGGCCCCCGGGATCATGTGTCACGGCGACGGCGTCTGCTCGACACGAGCGAGGTAGTCGTTGCCGAGGAGTCAGTCGGTTGAGCCGTCGACGAAGCCCCGAGGATGAACATGGGAGCCCGGCCCGGTCGGTAAACTGCAGTTATCACCGCCCGAGCTAGAGAACAGAGGAGCGTTAGTCGGGAGGTAGGAAGTAGGGAGGCGCACCCGAGGAAGCCGAGGGCGCGGGATTGAGGTGAGGCCGCCGAGACATCGAGCAAAATGCCGCAGTGCGCGGTGGCGACATGCCGCAATAGTCACCGGCGGACGCGGGGCCGGCGTATCCGCTACCACCGCTTCCCCCAGATACCGGAAGTGCGCTCGCGCTGGGTTCGGGCCTGCGGCCGGGTACCCCTCTCCAACGGCGAGATACCTTTCAACATACAGACGGCGCGCATCTGTTCGCTCCACTTCACCAACGACAGCTATGAGAAGGACATGGAGCATCTCGTGCTCGGGCTGCCGGTGCGTTCGAGGTTGCGTAGGGGCGCGGTACCGACAATCGGTGTGCCGGTCAACGTGCAGCCCGTCACGAAGATGCTCGTCGAGGACGCCAAGCGGTCCTTGCTCAAGGTCGCTCACGCGAAGATGCTCAAGCAGGCTAAAGGCGCCAAAGGCCCTGAAGCTGCCGGAAAAAGAGCCAAGAACGGCGGTGGTGGCGGCGCCGCGGCTGCAGGAGCCGGCACCGTGCCGCAGGAGCAGAAAATGGCCGGTATCGACGTGCTGCTCGCCGTTGGACTCAAGCCTGCACCACAGTAAGTCTCGGGGATCAAGGCCGCATTTATTTGGCTTTTTCTTCCTTGCTTTTGGGGCTTCGCCTCGAAAGGATGGCGGCCCTGGCGGAGGCGGCGGCGGAGGGGGGAGGAGGGGGTAGGGGTTGCGAAAGGGGCTGAAGTACAGTGACCTCTTTTATCGGCATTGCTATTTTATTTTCCAATGCTACGGAATCGAATAAATGGGCCAACGTTTAACGGCTGTTTCACTTTAACTCTTTAGCCGCGACCCGATTACTTTTAAAATTTTTCTCACCAATTTCTTTTATTTTTTATACTTGGCCTAATTTTTTTTTTTTTTTTTTTTTTTTTTTTTTTATGTCGTACAATGTGTTATTTGTTGCTTACCTGACTATTTTCATCAAAACCGTTAGAAATACTTGGACTGCGCCTTATTACAAAAGAAACTCGAAGCAAGGATTTTCCAAAAAGAGAATTATAAGTTTTGAACAAAAAGTTTTTTCGTCATTCGATATTATTTGCGTGCCATAAAGTACGTTAACGTAACATGTGTAAATTATAAGAATTAAAAAAAAAATTTAAATACAGAAGAGTGATAAATAAGCATTAAAAAATGCAGTGCGTTTAAATTTGATTTTTTAAATTCAATCTGTTTTTTTAACTGATAGGACTTAAATTAATCAGGAATAATGTTGCGGCTTTAAGATCGAAAACTGCATTCTGATTCGTCAATCGTAAATATAACGTTTTTCGAGGAAAAGTTTTTTCAAAAAGTTCCAAAGGGTGTCGATTGTTTGTTTCAAGATGTCAATTCCTTTTTTTCGTGTTTTTTCGTGCAGGAATAGGTTATATCTTTGAAGAGCATTTTTCGTTTTTGTTTTTGTTTATAGTCTTTTTCCAGCTGCTTCGCCCCGTAGATACAGCAACGGAAAAACTTTTAGTGCGATGTTTGACCAACGTTAATATGCAAATAGCCGAGTAAGTGCTCGAACGTTTTAAGCTTATTCAGAAGTTACGATTCAAATTTTACACTAATGGCTATACCTACTTACTTCGTACACTCTTGCTTGTATTATACTTGTGCCTTCACGGATCAGACGCACAGGAGCTTTGTAGACCAATTATTATTCGTTCAACTAAGGACAAAATGAATTTTATTAAGTTTTTCTCGAGAACGACGGATTAAGTAAAAAACCAATGGCAGCAGTTCCAGCTTGCCTTGGAAAAATTTTTTTCCCATGCGCTTTATAGCTCGAGATGATGCAACACGTTTTTTCGTCCTAAGCATTTAAGCGTATTTCTTGGTTCACAGAGATAAGACAAGTGTAGTTTCTTGCACAGGCTTCTCCTAGACAGATCGGCATAGACCTATTAATTGCGAAAGTACCAATGCTTTTTCAGGGTCTTGTATATAAGTTACGTGTATGCAGAAAGGTAAACAGGAAATGAGGTTATGGCGACCTTGTAGTTAGTACCAGACCGGGTGCGATAGGTTTGGTAGCACGCGCTTGACAAACCGAGTCGCATTCTTACCTCTTTCCCTTGCTTTCGGAGCACACGGTGAAATATTTCCTTTTTTTAAGAGTACGCGAATGTTGCACATGTCCATGTCCGCGAGTCTAGAAATCAAAGATGTCGCTCTTCGTTTCGACGTGCTTCTTTTTATTTTTAGACTGTTTATAAGCTAATCAATTTGTAAACAGACAGTCCAAACTTCCCGACTCGCACTGTATTTTATTTTCCCAGAAGAAAAAAAAGATAAAAGGGGGACGGTTCTTTTTCATTCGGCGGCGACGATGTTCCCTTGTTGCCTAGAATGCCTACCGACCTGTTAGCACCAACACCACCGACCGACGGCGGTTGCACGCAGTCTAGAATTTACGCAGAATCCACGGAGGCAATTGCGAAATACCATCGGTTTTTTACTCGTAAAAGTTATATTTGCACAATCATCGGCTTCATTCATGGAGTGCTGCGTTGAGCGCAGCGCTCGCTGATAACAACAAAGACGCCTCGCACTTTGTTGACAGATAAAGAAAAATCCTCGTCTTAAATAAAGCGATCGTCGCTCGGAGATCGGGCGTTTAAAACACGCGAAATTAGTAATAATCGTCGAGCGAACGACGAAGACGTGCACGCGGTCGGGCAGCAGCGAATTGAAGGATAATCAGGACGTGGCCGAGAATAAAAGAAATTAGATTGACGCATCAGAGAGAATTCTTCGATTGAGCACACGGCATAAAGAGCTCGCTCGGAGTGCCGCTGCTGCTGCTGGTGGTCGTCGTCGTCGTCGTCGTCGTCGTCGTCGTCGACCTCGTCGCATGATGCCTCGATAAGTTAGTTGATCGTGCATTTGTCGCCGCCGTCTTCTTTAGCCGCCAATGAGGCGCGTACATACATATGACTTATCTCGGTGCGTTATTACGAGCGCGAGTGCGTCAGGCGGCCGGAGAACCGAGTGCCGTCGACTCTGCGGCCCATTTCACAACGCTTCTGCTGGATGATCCATCGACAGCCTTGGTAAGGAAAGTGTCGTCCTCGCTCATCTCTCCCGACGCCAGCGGAATTTCTCCGCGCCTCGGCCAACGAGGTCGCTTGCCCTTATCTCTCGGTTAACCCCTCCCCCTCCCCCCTCCTCCGGTCCCCTCTCCCCGCTGCTAAACGATAAACGCGATCGAGTCGCGCACGCAGCTCTCGTTTCCGCTGAGCCTGCCGTACCCAACACACAAGTGTGTGCGCAGGCTTTCTTTATTTAGTTAAATACCAGCGCGCCGACTAATCTCGGCTCGGTTTACCCCTCAGGAGAGGTTCCTGTATTCTCGACTCGTCGGCCGGGCGCGGAACCGAGACCGAGACAGAGAGAGAGAGAGAGAGAGAGAGCGGGAACAAGCAGGCCTCTATTGCTGCTTATGTTGATTCTGCCGCTGCTACTGCGGCGCACATGTGATGCGCGACGCCTGGATTGTTTCTCAGCCTCACGGTACGAGGAAAAATCGAGCTCTTTTTGCTTTACTCTGAGCTGTACATCTGTGTGCGTTAAACCGACTTGTAAATCTTCTCCGGGCACGATTTAACTTTATTTGCATTTTCGCAGCTTCGTTTAGACTCTGTCACTCGTATCAACGATCCGCCCTTTGTACGATTTATTTTCAATTTCCATTTTCTCAGCTTTTCATCTTTATTTAGTCGTGCAATGTCACTGTGATGTCAAATACAAATTTATAAAGCCTTCCATCTCCAATAGACCAGGAGTACTTTTATCGATTGTTCAAGACTAGTATGGACTTAACTTTAATTTGGAAAACCCGTCATCGATTGCACTTATTGTACCTATTAATAATACGTTTCACGTCTCATCGCCCCTTGTTTATTATTAAACGCGAAAATACGTAAAGCCGCTCTTATTCTGACTCGATTGAATCCATTATACGCAATTGTTTAACGAGTGGCATCCATTCATTTTTTAACGATTTAATTAAAAAAATTTTCGCTTTCAAACATTGAGAGTAGGCAACGGTTGTTTCTGACCCGTCGAAAATCGAAGAAAGGATTTTTTCATACGTTTCACGCACGAATCCAGCTTATCGTTACAATACGACTTAGGTTGTTTACAAAAATTTTAGAACAACAATGCTTCGAATTAATTAAGAAGCAGTTGCGTTTAGAAATAACTTGCGAGACGTGCAAGGAAGTAAGTCTACTCTGGAATAGTAGTAAGAAGCCTAACAGTGAACTTGAGACTTTGGAAAAAGTGAATTAAAAAATAAATTATGAAAAACAAAAGGCACAGAACGAAAGCGTCAACTAAGCCGCCAGTCCGTCTAACCGTAAATACGAATCAGTAATACAATTGAAGTTTAAACTCGAGGATTCTCTCTCTCTCTCTCTCTCGGTTCCCCTGACTGCCTTCTCCATTTTTCCGTCTGTCTCCGCCTCGCCACAACGTGCCTCATTTGCACGAGATTTACCGTATTTGCACTGCTTCTTATTGCTGGATAAAAATCGCATAGAAGCTTTCCAGGAATTGCGACTCGACAGCTGCAGCACGGGCTCCCTTCCCCTTTCCTAGTGCTCGGCTCGCGAACCGTAGGTCCCACGCTCGAGAAGTACACGTCCATCTTTTTGTCGTGTTTGCCCGAGTATCTCGTTATCGGGCAGCGGTCGGCGTAATCCACCGCGACTCGTGTGCGAGCATCTGCCGGCGTCTGCTCCTCCTGAGCGATCCGCTTTCGCTTTCGAGAGCGCAGCTCCCGATCTTACCGACCGGGCATGTTTTTAGTTCGGGTTTAGTTCGGGCAAACGGACCACGACTTCACCTACCACCACGCATCCATCGAGCTACTGCTGCTCGACTCGCTCCCTTCCTTCCTTCCTCTTGCTTCTCCCGCGCTATCGACAATCGTTATCGTCGATTCGCTGCGCGTGCGCTCATTTCGGCTTCGAGGTCGCGCGCGATCCCAATAAGTGCATCGATGCTCTTTGAAATATATGCGACACACTCTTCTTTCTGTGACGTCGATAAGCGAGCGAGACGCGACTCGTCGTCGTGCCGCTTTAAGAAGACCGAGGCTGTGGATTTTGGGGTTAATTTAACTGATTTCCGGTGTTCGGCTTCTTCGATCGAGGCTGAAGTAGACGCCGTTGCTGCTCGTCGATTCCTGGAAGCTGTTGACAGCAGCTTATCTGTTTCAATTTTCATTTCAATTCTCTAGCGCTCGACTCCTCGAAGCCTTTTCTCCCGAGCCGTTCCTATTCTTCGCTAATCTACTGAAAAAAGTGACTTTTACTTTTGCATTCTGTACGAGCCAATGTATTATTAACCGCTTTTAATCGTGTCAAACTTTAACCTTTTTATCATCGATTAATTCCGTGAATTTCAAACGAGCACTTGCTTGGATTTTAATAATTTTTAGCGGCCGAGCGATGCGCCGACATGTGCACATTGAGCTCGTCGAATAGTTTGGGCTCGACGAGTAGCGCAACAACACGTTGCGCGTAAACTGGTGGTGGTCACCCGTACGATAATTAAATGGTTGAAATTTATTTTAAACCGATCCGATGAGTAGGTTAGTTTTTTGCGATAATTGGCAAGGTTGTTCTGCTCGACTCATTCTGAATATGGTTGCACCATACCTGATTTTTGCATTTAGTTAAGGCATACGGAAAGCGGCAAAGGTAACGAAAACAAGCCGAGCAATGTTAATAATAAATAACTCGAACGACTACAAATTCAACGCAGACAATTGTAAGAATTGTCTTTCTTAGGTAAATTGAATTACACACTAATTAAAAGTGTCGGTACTTTTTGCGCAGGCAATTTTTTAAATATGAGTTTCCTGTAAATTATAATTGGCAATTAGGCACACACAAGCACATGACTTTAAACGTAAAAAAGAATCGATCGACCCGTAGGTATTTTCATTCTTGCGATTGAATTTTCGTAGTTGAAGCTGCCACGATAACAATAATACTAAGTTTTCGTTCGAATAGCTAATGCTTATGTAAAATAATTTGGTGTATTATTTTGGATTTTTACCAGCTTAAATTTGACTGAAATTTAAAATGTAAGCTTCGATTGGCGAGGATATCGTGCCTAGACATTTATTCCAACCAGACGCTTAGCACTTGGTCGGAAAATGATTAGAAAATTGCTCGCTCGGTATTTCAAGCGGTCCTTTTTAACGCGAAAGAAATTCGTCACAGCATTCAGCAGAGCAAAAACCGTGTCCCAGCTGCTAATTGGTGACATGGATATTTTCTCAGAACGGAGTTCCAACGCCGCGCCGATTAATATCTCCGGTACTTATAACGGTGATATTCTATATTCCTGCCAGTATTATCAAATCCTGCGGCGAGATTCTGCTTTATCCTTGGAAACGCTGTGCTCGTCCAATCGATCAGCGCGACTCGTCGATGGTATAAAAGGCACCACGAGCGTCCTTGGCGAATTCTATAAAGGAGATAAAGAAGGAGAACGAGAGAGAGAAGACTCGAGCTCTTTTGCAGCGTCGGATTGCTTAGGTACAGCTATCGCTGATTGTGGCAAAGGCTTTTTAGCCGACGAGTCGGTCCCTGCGTTCTCCAGCTAATACAATTGTATTACAAAATTGTGGGAGAATGAAATTACACGGCTCGTGGCTCGTCACACGTTCCTCTTATGCATACATCGGAAAGTTAATTTTAATCGTCAACCGATGAAGCAATGGCTTTGGTATTTCACGAGATACCGCTTTGAAGAAAATGAAGCATTTAAGTGTCGATTATAGTTGCAGGATTGCCGTGAAAATATATCATTAATATGAATTTCGCATTGATTGGTAACTCGCTAACTTAGCGAGCTAAATCATTTATTGTTTTTAACGGATCATCTCGTCGACGATCGCACGCAGAGTAGAGCAGAGAGATTGAAAACAGCTTTAGCAGATTGGATTTTTACCGTTTATGGAACATAATGCTGCAATGACGCGGTGCATATCTAAAAGAAAACAACGAGTTAGAACGTCGCGTTATGTATTGTAATGGAAGACAGTCGGTCGTGTCGAAACCGAGGACGAGTGCGTGGCGGAGGTAAAGGTCGAAGTTTCGCGAACTCTTTTGTAAAATAATGCTTGGAAAAGAGACAAGCACAGCGGCAAACGTCCTTCGGCTGTTGGAAACATTGTAAGTAAGAGCTCTTTCGTCCGGCGGTGAAGTTGCAATTCCATCGGCAGGCATCGCGTCGCGTGGAAGGAACGTGGTTCAAGGATGCGTCCTTGCGGTCCGCTTCTCCTCGACAAGGCGCGCGGACAATTGCGACACCTCGACAACTGATAAGGGGACACGCGGGCATTTTTCGCTTTCGCTCGAAAGCTCTGTTCGAGCTGGCGACGAGCCCTGCTGCGCCCTATTTACCGAGCACCGGTTCGCCGTTAACTTGGTTAGCTTCTACCGCGGAATTTTCAAAATTTAACCAAGTTTAACGACGAACATTAGCTTGGAACGACGCTTGCGCTAGACACCGACTCGCTCTTTAAGGCACAAATAATGATTCTCTGAAAAGTTCGTTTAAACTGTTCTTATCGCAGATCGAATGATTCATGCAACTTGTCCAAGCGAGACCTTGTGTAAGAGCGTGAATTGAAATTGTTCATGGAGAGCCTCGAAAGACGTAAATCATTTGTTTTTAATATTGCCGCAAAAAATCTCAATGTATTATTCCCTTGGAATGTTGATTAGAAATCACCTTCTGCGCGTATAATTTAATAAACGCGGAAAAAGTTCGCTCGAAGCACCTTCGCCGTCCTCGTCGATTGTGTTCAACAGAGCGTAACTTCCAATTTCAAAAATTGGTGACAGTTGGGGAGAAGAGCTACGATTATTGACAGATGGCCGGCCAAAAGTCACTTTTGCAATTGCCGCGATTGGCTCGAAACGACCAATTTAAACGAGCTTCGAGTTTCGTCGACCTTTTGCCAATATTTTTTCGCGCCGAGTCGAAGAAACTCGTTGATCGATGCGCACGCACAAGTGCACAAGTGCAAGTTCCAAATACAAGCATCGGGCTGCTCGCGCTCGAGTGACTGACTGTGCGTCGCCACGTTCTCCAGTGGCGATCGTCGCAAGGACACGCGCGGCGCTCGCTCGAAGCTGCTGTTGCTGCTGGCTATAATAGCGCCTGTCCGAGTCCATCGTCGTGACCTACGTATGACCTCGGCCCGCGAGAATCGAGTGTCCTCCTTTCGGCAAAGTGCACGCTCTCCTTCTGCTCCGGCTCGACTCGCTCCTATTTTTGTGGCGGACACCCGGTGGTCCAGAGCGGATTCGCGCTTCCTATTCCTGCGGATGGGCCGACCGTCGGATCGAGCGCTTTCCATTTGTTCCGATTACGTCATCGCGCAAGCAGGAGACGGGGCGAGCGCTGCGACATTGATTGGAAAAGGCTTGACGCTTTGTGCGAATTTCCCCACAGAGTTTGGCGAAAAAGTAACGAGCAGCGCACCGCGTGCCGTCAATCAGAGCTGACAACCGATGACAAAAAAAAAAAAAGAAGAAGAACAGAAGGACGAACGCGCGTTAATTCGAAAATTCGCGCAAAATTGTTCTCGCTCTCCTCGCTTTCTATACTTTGTCTGAAATTTAAGTGGGTTATGATGAAAATACGGGCAATTTTTAAAGGATAAGTATCCGCAGTTAAAGCGCAATTATTAAATGGTATTGAGATGGTCGAGGCGGCAATTTAAAGGCAAACGTTTAGTGCGCGTGTAATTATCGGCGATCGTCGCTCGGCTCGGATACACTTGTGCCGGCAGTCAAGGCCGGGAGAGATGACACTGGGAGGAGACGAGAGCGAGGGGAGACCGAAGGCACAGGTGAAATTCACATTTGCGGAGATTTGGCGTGCGAAGTGAAAGGGAGGAGGAAAGGAGCAGAATCAGCAATCGAAGAACGGGAAGAAGTCTAGCGCTGGTCTCGCGAGCGGCGCGTGATCTGACGGGGAGAAGGCGAGTGCAGCCGGAGACGCGACTGAGCGCTGAGCTGCCGCCACCTGGCGAACGACCTTCGAAGACTAGTTATCGGTCGGAATGCCGGTGTTCGCGACTCGAGGCTGACCGATGACTGGGAGAGCCGCTGCTCCTCTTATCGGGCGACGCGATTTCTTTTCTTCTTCTTCTTCTTTTTCTATTCTTGCTTCTTATTCTTGTACTTGTTCCGTTCGACTGTTTCGAATTACCGAGAGCAGACGATTAGCACCGACGACTCCTGGCTCGCTTTTGCGCCGTAAACAGATTTACCTTAGATCGCGACTGCTTTACCGATTTGCGCGATTTGTTACGTTTTTTAACTTAGCTACGGAAATTAATTAATTACGTCTGCTTGTACAATTGGAGCACTTCATTAATAATAATATTATTGTTGATGTTAGTTGCGATTTTATAAAGCTATACAAATATATTTATTAAATTTTATTATTTTACATAATATCTCAAACCTTTATTTTTTCTTTTTTGCTCCTAATGTAGCCTTTTAACTGTTTTTCGTCAACTTTCGTTATTTCTATCATTCATTTTATCATTTATTTTCATTATTATTTCCCAATCGTTTGTATTGGCCCCCGTACGATTATACTCTTTCGATACGCGTTTCATTGTTTCGCTCTTGTTTTTCACAATTACAAATTCTTTCTTTCTCCTCCAATCAACGCGCTCTCGTTTCATTCTCCATTTTATATCTTACCAATATCTTTATTCCAATTCTCCCTTTCTCTTCTTCGTTCTCTACATATACCCTGTTGTTCTCTCGTGTACTATCTGTTATCACGCGTTTTACTCCAGTTGTACTTTCCAATAGCAGTTTGACCGATCGATATTTTTTCAGAATTTTAATCTTTTCTTCCGTCATTTCCCCCACACTTTTCGCCTCGTTTTTATTGCATTTGTGCAGACGCCCTTACTCTACTCTCGCTTTCACGCGTTCGATTACAATTCCAACTTCTTATTTTATTCTCGCATTTAACTGCTGCTACTTCTACGGCTATTCCGTTTCTTTTGGTCTCAAGCATAATTACGTATTTGCGAGTGTTTTCATCTAAATTGATTTCGCATTCAACGTGTTTCGGCTGTACTTTTTATGTTTCTTCGAACTTTACTCGTCTCCATTTCCTTTTAACTATATTAACACATTTTCTACTATCCTTTCAAATATTCTAATTTTTATTCTAATGTCTTCTTTCTTGTATCATCTTCCGTTATACTTCAAGCTTTTCGTATCATAGTTGCTCTTTTGACCACGAATATTGTGTATACCTCGTACATTTCGTTTTCTTTGGTTGGTATTCTAACGTGTCTTATTTCTTCTTTTTACATGTCAGTTCTAGACAAGTTTTTACATGCCAAATTCTACATTGGGACTTCAATTTTTCATTCAATTTCACATTAATAAAATGATAGCAGCTAGGGCAAAGGTTTTTTTTAAATACATTTTTTTTTTATCGAGCGCATTTTGCATGATTTTCTCTAATACTTCGATACCGATCTTATTTTTTCTCCTCAACGCAATATTTTTAATTTAGCAAACTGATCAAACAGAACGTCTATATTAGAGGTATAATACCTTTACAAAAAATTTGCACTTTTAAAAGTCTAGATCAAAAGTTTATTTTTTATATAAGTGGATTGAAAATTAGCAATTACTTTTGAGTTTTAAATGGCATGAAGTTATGATCTGGACCTGAAAAATCTGAAAATGTTTAAACTCATTCATTTTATAAAAATAAAAACTTTGTATTTTATAACTACATTTATTGTTATCAACATGCTTTAATGTTTACAAAGCATTAACTTATGTTGATACCAACTTTCTAACTGCATCGTTTTCGGAAAATTTTTGTAATTAAATAAATAAAAAATGCAAAAACCTTAGTTCTTTTTATAAATAAATACGGTTGAATTTGTAGTTTACAGTAAATTTTTTGTTTGACCTGCGAATAAGTTACTTTTTTTTTTAAACAATATTGTGAGTTATCTGGTTTATGTCGTAATTTAACAAAGTTTCTTTTTGAACGATCGTCCGCTTACAAAATTACTAATCTGGTTATGAAATGGATCTTTTATGAGACAAGTGACTTCTCTTTACAAAGCCTCAACTTATTTTTATACAAAAACAAAGGCATTGCAGACTTAATTCTCTAAATCGTAAGGTGAAAAGTGACGCAATAAAAATTACATTTAACGAATTAGCGAATTCAATTGTTGGATGCTTAATATTACCACGAATCGATACTCGAAATTTTATCAGTCTCGGTAGATTACTTTTTGTTTTTTGAAATGTTTTCCCGTCGCTCTCCTTACACGCCGCGATTATTTATCTTGTGAACTTTTATTAAAAATTGGTACGGTTGATAAATAATAGCAATTTGACAAAAGCTACAGGGTGGTATTAACTCCAAATCACGTAATACAGTTCGAATTCCACTATATTATTTTTGATTTGTGTCCTATGGTCAATGTTAAATATTTTATTATTTATTCAAGGTTAAACTTTTGATAATGCAGACGTTGTTAGATTAAAAAAAATTTTGAACAACGCGATAACGTCAAAATTCGCAATTGACGGATACTGAATAAGATCGAACCGGTGATGAATTCATTCGTATACACGTATTGAAGTGTGAGTTTGCGGTTCGTTGGTAATCTCCTGGTCCGTTGAAGCTTTCAAAGGAGGCACAAAGTTGAATGTGTGGCTAAACGAAATTGAAAGTTTTACTCCTTTCTCTTCGCCAAAGAGAAAAGCCCAGTTATCCTTTGTTTTTGTTTATCTTTGCTATTGATGTTTTATCCTTTTAACTTTAAAGTTGGACGAGAGCATTTTTTCACCGTAACCTCTGTGTTTCTATTTACAATTTAAAACGAGGCAACAAAAGGTTTATTTCACGGATTTCGCAATCCCTTGAATATTCAGCGTTTCAATATACTAAAATTCAGAGTTAACGACGTTACTTTAAAAAAAATTATTATTTAAAGCAGCGTAGAATGTTTTGGAAGTGCGAGCTTTCGAGACTTTTTGGAGGGGTCTTAAATATTCCTTAATTTATTTACCCTTCGATTCCGTTTGTCCGCGCAATTATATGACAGTGCGCGAATCTGCTCGACGCGTCGCTCGCATAAATACAACACACGCCGAAACGAAGGAACGATGGTCGCTGGGAATGGGCAGCGATAAATAGTTAATAGAGATAAAGATTTCAACTTTTAGCCGCACAACAACCATCAACCGAATGCGTAGAGGTTCCAGTTGTTCTACATGGCCGCTCGGAGTGACTGCCTCGCGCACTCCCTGCCGCCGACACTAACCTCCCGCACTCGCCGGTCTTTGAACCGCAGCGGCTGATAGTTGGACTTGACACTCCGCTAATCGCCACGCGGATTAAAAATCGCGAGCAAACGTTGTTTGAAATTCAGACGATGAAATAATGTTGAGAGCGGAGCATTGGCTCACCTTCGAATACTATTCCGTTGGTTTGCGTGCAATTGTCTTGGAATGTTTGCTTCTTGGCAATTCGACGTTTCCGCGCGCAGTTTGTTGATGCAGTTGCAGATTGGTGTGTAATAAACGTCATCGTCACAATCGTCGTCGCAAACGGCGTCGGTGTGACGCGTCTAAAGACTGCAAACACGCGCGCGCGCATGCACGTATATTAAAAAAAAAATTGGAGTCATATTTAGAAACTGGAGGAAGTTGCGACACGCGATGGGACGGAGACCCGGTGCCGTATTCCGACATTCACTTTGATCCGACGTTCGCGTTGCTCGAACCTAATAACCGAAAGTTGTTTTCTTTAATTGCTCCTCCGCATTAACTGCAATAAAGTCCATAAAGCAATAAAGCTAACTGCACTCCTGTCAACGATTTATTCACAATTTTTAAGAGATAACGAGATTAAGGAAACCGTAAAATATGCTTGCTACTTTTTTATCATTCAAGAGATCGATGTGCAAGCACCGAGTGAACATTTATCAATATTTGTACATTTGAAGAGCTCCGTTAAAAAACTTTTTTTTAGTAATCTTTTCTAACTTCGGAAGCAGTATTTGTTTTTTAATTATTTAGACAGTCGAGTCATTTACATAATACATTAAATAATTGATTTTATTCTATGATCCAAAAAGGAAAATTTTCTTATAGCAACACACTTTTAGTTACTCGTATTATTATTATGAGAATTTTCTCTGTTTTTATTTTAATAATAGTTATGTAAAAGAGTTCGAGTATAATTTTACTTTTATCATTAATATTAGTTTAATAATTGACATTCGTTCTATTTTTAATTTTGGAGATTCTTCGTTTTATGTAGGAATTTATTCGTGGTAAAAAATAACACGCGTATATCTTGTGTTATGAAGAAGTATAAATTTTTATCAAATAAATAAACGCCAACAATTAACATTAATAAATAAAGCAGTTACAATCTAAATAGTTATTAATAACGTTTTCTTAAAGCTGTACATTCGTTGTTGCAATTACAAAAAAAATAATATATTTTTCGCTGTCGATTCAATTTTTTATAGGATTTGATTTTGAGTTCTTAAATAAAATATAAAGACGGTTCTTTGGGAGTTATGTTAACATTTAGCGGTAAAATATGTAATAAAAATGGGTTTATTTAAAATTTCAGAAACTCGCGAGATTCAATCGATCTGTTAATTAAAATTGATATTTATCATCTGATAACACAGAAAAGTTGCGGGCCTACCGTTGAAATAGTTACTTCCATCTTCACTTTCAATTCTTGCAATAATTAATTTTTGTAACTTTCATCGTGATATTTAAAAATGATTTTCGAATTAAAAAAAAGCAAAAACTGATTCGACATCGTCTTGAATTTAATCATTTTTGTTTAGGAACCAAATAATATACCTCATTCGCAATTTTTCTCTTTGGATACCTACAAAATAGATGTAAAATAATGTAGGTCGAGATGCCACTGAACTCGTTGCTCTATCTCTATCTCTCTTTCTCTTATTCTCTCTTTATTCTCCCTTGCTATCTTTTCTTCTCTCTCGTTCTATGGTAGCCCTGCATATCAATAATAACGGGTCCACGATTATACAAGAGTTGGCTTCGTCTTCACATCTAATAAGTGTTCTTCTTTGTACGAAGCGTTTATTTTCTTCATTGTAATTTATTTTATTATCTTTTGAATAGCGCTTGTAAGCGTTACTTACTACTTTTTAAAAATATCTCGTTTACTCGCGCAAATATTGTAAAGATATTTAAATTGTTAAAAAACATTCATGTCTTATTTATGATTTAATTATATTCGTCGATTCGATTAAAATCGAATAATAATTTGCCACTGACGTAAATGCAATTAATTATTGTAAAGACAGTTCCGATACTTTTTCCCTTTAAATTCAAAAATTGCAGCAAATTTGAAGTTTAATCCGATCAAAATTAATTATATTTAAAGAAGTAGTTTTAAAACAAGCATCATTAAGTGTGTGATTCGTATTTAAATGTCTAATCGATAGCAGTACAAATAATAAAAAAGTTTTAACTTTGACATTAAATAATTCCGTTACAATTCCAAAATCTACACATTTTTAATGCTCTTATCGCATTAAAGCATTTATTTTAAATTGAATCATTATTATTATTATTATTATGAATTGTTAACTACGAATATACGTCCATATGTGAAAGCAATAGACGATGAGTCTCACTAAATATTGAATTTGGAGTAAAATTTACTTTTCAGAGTGTAATTAAACCGATTAATTAAGCTGGTTATTCTGTCGAACAGCAAATTGCGAGCGAATCTCCATGAAAATAATCGTGTTTGTATTAAATTAACTTTGGAAAGACTAAGCTTTGCCACAACGAGAAAACGATATTTCCCCGTTCCATTCTAGAATTCAAGTTTATCGCATTGCGATTACAACGTTTATCGACAGACTAAATCTGCTAAATCTGCAGCGACGCGTCGTCCTGATTCAGCATCAGGCACTGATGAGGTCAGAGGATCAGGAGAGGCGCGCAACTTATTATCAAGTACACGAAATGCGGATATCATCGTCTATTTCGAAGGGAGGCGAAGGTCGGCAATCGCACGCTCCTCGAGGACGACGGAGAAGCAAACGGCGAGGTTCCGAATTCCCCGTTCCAGCCGCACCTGCGCGTTTGTTTCGTCGTTTAGCTCGTAAGCGCCGATCGCCAGCGTCGATCGATGCGTTCGCAACGCCAAATGTAGCTTAAACCAATTTTAGCTCGGAAACGTTTATTTCCATGTCCCTGCGAAAATATAAAGCGATCGCGCGCACTGCTTCTCTCTCTCTCTCTCTCTCTCTCTCTCACGTTGATGTTCGAACCTGGCAGATGCTAGAAAGACGCCGGTGTCCCGTTTCCACGCGGAGGAGGAGGAGGAGCATAGGAAAACCTCGTGTTCGGTGAACGCGTTCACTGGTGCGTAACCTCGTCCTCGGCCGCTCGCCCTACGGTTCTCGCACCTTCGCTTTCTATCCGTTACTCGCGCTTCCGCTTGTGTCGGTTGCGCCGCAACAATGGAAAAAGAAGAAAAGAAGAAGAAAAAAGGTGCGACGGGGGGAGGAAGCGCAAACGGAAACGTGGCTTCATCGTGACTCGCCGCGAGATCGAAGACCTCGACTACGGCTGGCGCGAGGTATGCCTTCCGTTTTTCTCCCCCCGCACGTTGCCGTCGCCTCGTTTCTTTTCCCGTCCGCTCTTCTTCCCCGACGACGACGACGGCGACGGCGACGGCGACGGCGACCTGGCCGCCCTCGGTACGCCTCAACTGCTCGGGGACGTCGAGGTGCAGCGCGGCGGCGCACATGTGCATCGACGCGTACGTCGCGGAGGAGGAGGAGGAGGAGGAGGAGGAGGAGGAGGAGGAGGAGGAGGAGGGGGGGGGAGGGGCCCCGGCGGTGGCGCTCTAATCGTCGAGTGCGGTTCGGACAACCGACTCGACTACTCCTTCGCCTTCTCCCGCACTGGCGCGCTTTCACCGTGGATTTTCCTCGTCGCTCTCGCCCCCACCCCCGCTCTGGCGGCCGAGAGACGCCAGCGAAGGGCCGATCGATGGAGACATGCCCCAAGTGCAGTTGTGTCGCAGCTTAGGAGCTCCAGGAGTGACGGCAGCACCAGCACCAGCAGCACCAGCACCAGCAGCAGCAGCAGCAACGTCGGGAGGAGGCGCCGCCCGAGCGGATAATGAGGAACGCGAGCAAGCGTCGAAGCGAGGCAAGTCTCGCGGCGGCCAGAGGTCAACGGAACGTCTCTAGCGGTCGGGTTTCGAATTTGCCGCCCGCGGGCGACGGCGACGAGGTCTCGGGGACCGGCTGCTGCCGTCGCTGCCAAGGCGCGGACGCGAACTCGCGCCAAGTGCAGTGAACGCGAGCGAGTGCAACGAACTCGATTCGATCTCGCGGACTCTCTTTCTCGTCTCGGCGTGCACTCTTGGCACGTCGTATATTTAACGTAACTTTGCGCTCTTTTTTGCAATGCTCGGCTCGGTTTTTCGAGCGAGTGCCGCGCGGCTTCGTTCTGACGCGTGTGGCCTTTTCCTTTTGCGATCGACGGCGTCTCGGCCCTTTTTGGCGCTTTCCCTTGGTTGCTTATTATTCAGCGCCAGTGTTTCAGCTCGGGTGGGACGCAATTGGACGAAGAGAGCAGCAGCAGCGAGAGGACAAATTTCGACAAAACTCGCGCGAGTCCGTGATTTTGGGATCGATCTAACTTTTGCTCGACTTGCTTCTTCGACTGCCTAATCCCCCGCCTCGGCCGCCGACTTTCGTTTTTAAGAAAGAGCCGTTTTTTAGAATAAATTATTGATTTTTAGGGAGTAGGCGCGTCTTGCTTTCTCGAATGTATAATTCTATACATTTCCAAAAGGGAAACCCGTTACTTTCCATTATGCGCTATACAACAGACGTACGCGAGCCGTCGTTTCCTCCAAGTGCGCGGATAATTATTCACATCTTGCTGCTGCGCTTCGCTTATGTTTTCAGTTATTCAATTTTTTTCCTTTGCACATTTTTGAGAGCCGCCGCCGCCGCCAGTCTTGCAATTAAGTTTAATGAAACGTATAATTAAGTTATTTTTGCAATTTCATTCTCTGCGGCACAATAATATTTTGTTTAATTATTGCTTGCTTCGCCGCCAGTCTCTGCAACACATATTTATTTCGTTTACAATCATTTTCTCTATTATTCAAATATTCCTTATTTCTCCACTATTAACCTTCTCTGCTCCACTGCTTAACCTTTTTTCTTCACTTTGCCATGATTCATAAAAGAAGTCCTAGTTTCCTCGTTTATAGTTACCGTTTAGATAATTATAAACAGAACGGCTATAATCATTGCCTTTTTCAATATATTACATGCCGATTAGTCGCTTTAATTTCCTTTCAATGTACAATACACGGGAGTAAAATGAGCTCGTACAGATTAAGATTATCCGCGTAACGATTTAACGTTGGGAGTCAGTTACAATTCTTGTGTTTAATTTCAGCATAACTAACAGTCTTAGTGATATAAATTTTTTCCAAACGTCTAATCGGAGTTCATAACTCCGCTCGGTGCACAGCTGAAAATTAACCTCGACAAAGAGAAAATTTATTATTTCGTTATTTTAGTTCGGCGCTTGAAAAATGACTCTGTGCCTCCTCGTAATTTCCATTTAAAATTGCATTGTTGTAAGGCTCTTTAATAGGCCGGACTATTTGCATTACTATAGCGAGATCCAATGGCTCGTTGGACGAGTATTTCGAGTTCATCATCTCGAGATGTATCTCTTTGAATTCCTCCATTACAACACCGTTCCTAGTTTCTTTATCGTGTGCCGTATTAAGGTCTTGGGCAGATATTATGTATTTTAACAATGGGAAAGAGGGAATTGCGCTTGCGCTAAAGTATTGGATATTGGTTTTGGATCAATTAAAATATCCTACGGGACTGGCCGAGCATTTACGGCGAGAAAGTATAGGCAATATTTTGCAAAATATTTTTGGAGCAGTTTTTATACACCCACGAATACTCTCGACAATGTGTCCCTCCCTGTGTCGGTCAATTTTAAACGAATATTACTTCCGATAAAAATCGACTCGATACTTTTCTGCCAAGTCTGCTATTTTGTTGCGGTGATACTTTTTAGGTAAAAAGGTATCGCGACCTAGAAATGATGTAATTGGCCGAGGTGTATCGGAAGAAGAGGGAGGGGAATTTAAAATTCGGCGATAATCCGGCCGTTCGAGCGAATTCGCGAGCTTCGCCTGCTCAGAGTGAGACAAAAGTGCGAAAAAGCGAGGGCGAAGCCAAAGCCAACTCGGAGCTCTCCTAGGAGATGATATTGACTCGTCGCGCAGTTTTCATCGATTATTCAACGAATCGTAGGCCTCGACTACGTAACCGGTTTAAAGATACAGGACGTCGATACGTGATACAATTTCTCCTCGACTCTAAAGCTCCGCGCGAGACTTCTTTTCGAGTGGACGTCATATCTATTCTAGATTTGCCGCAACGGCGACGACAACGACGACGACGACGACGACAAAGACGACAAAGACGACAAAGACGACAAACTTCCGGTCTCGGAACGTCACAGGAGGAGGCCTTTTCGCCTATAAACTATAACTATGTATCCGCTCTTTCTTTCTCCCGGATTCGCAGTCTTTTTATATCCATGTGGTAGAGTGGTCCAACCCGTGCCTGAGGTGGTGCGTTTCCGATCTCTCTCTCTCTCTCTCTCTCTTTGTCTATCGCCTTACCTACTTTGTCGTTTTTTTATACCTGCTACGTCATGACTGCGACCGCCCGAGCAGAGCTAATTTCTGTCATGGACTTGGTAACTCGTATCATTATTACACCGGTGTCATTTTATTTTAAGTTGCCGCGTGACTCTTTCGAGCTTTTTCGACGTTTGCTTTTATTCCGATGAATCGCGATGGTATCCTCTACGCAGTAATTATTATCGCCGTCGCTGTTGTCATTTTTCTTAATTTCCGTATTAAAATTCATTTAAGGGTTATTTTTGCGCTCCCGAGTCCAGTCTATCAACGTATGAAAAATTGATGTCATATTTACCGTTTCGGTGCGACGACTTTTATTGCGATTCGTTGTTTCTGGAATTCTCTTGTTGCACTGTAACAAAAAACAATTTCTTTTTCACCGAAATGCCGCCAAATTTCTTCGTACGGAGTTTCGATAAAAATTTCGTATTTACATTATTTGAAATTGTTTGATATATTCGAGGACTTTGTTTTGTAATGTCTTCTATTTAGAGGACGGGTAAGTGTGTATTAATTCACTTTTGTCGTAAATCTTTTGATTTACGGAGTTTGCGTTTGCAGACGTGCAGATTGATATAATGTGTTGACGCTACACACATTCTCAACAGCTTCTAGCGCTCTAATAATAAAAAATATATCCTGCCGAAGGTAGACGCAGCGATGCTACGCTTTGAAGTTGAGCTACGAAGGGATTCGTGCATGTTCCGACTGGCTTTTTTAATCGAAACATTAGAAAGTACATTCGAGTTGGTAATTTTAAATCTAAAATTTAACAAAATAACAAAAAATACAAATAATACTATTCTAGATCGATTCGATTATTTACGGTTAATATCACACGGACAATATTGTTTGCAACTTTCGAATCGCATCGACCCAACCATTTTCATCCGAATAATCATTGTTTTTTCTGTAATATCTTGCCAATTATGAATTTTGCTAAAGTTGGTAATTTCTCGCATTTACGTCATATTATATTTTTCCGAGTACATATTTTACATCTGTAATTAAATTATATTTGCTTCACATTAGAACTTTTAATGTGTCGAAACGCATTAGCAATCCATGATTTTATGATTTTATGATTTTATTCATACTTTTTGAAATAATTAATGGCGGGGCTTACTTCGTCGATTTATCGTAATTTCGGTTGTCGTACTCGACATTTTTCTACCTTTATGATTATAATTATTAATATTTTGGGTTTTCAGTTATGCCGACCATAAAAATGCCCCAGCAACAAAAATGCTCGCAATACTTGTAATAATCATAATAAAAAAAAAAAACCAATTTCAACGTAAGCTTTTTATAACGTTACCTGATTTTTTAAAAAAGATTAAAATTCATTCTTATCGAACATTGATGATTCCTGCGCAAAAAAGACAATGTTTTCTAAATAATTTTATAAGTCGTGTCCATTTACTAGGTCACGATAAAACAAATACTAAGTTATGCATAATTTACATTGTTAAATCGTTAATACTTTAACGTATGTATGCGCTTTTATAAATCTATTCCACTGTGCGTTAATAAATGATGTTTACGTTAAATTTAAACGCTTTTAGGTTCTTTTTATAAAATATGTCGACGAAAAATCGCTGCAGACTTTTCGACTGCACAGTGTTTAATTTACAGAAATATGCAGAGGGGAATTATTATAGTTTTCTAAATCAGGAAATCTGTTACTTTAACCTTAAAGGTAGTCCTCCTCGAGCTCTTAAATTAATTTTGAATTTTTATAAGTTCTAGTGAGATTTCGAATCGCACACGCTACGCGGCATATCGAGCGACAACGTTACACAAACGCTCGGTTGCGATACGAGCGTACAATTAAATAAAATCAGTCGATTTGAAAATAATTTGTTTCATTATTAAAAGATGCGTGGTAATATTTAACAAAGTTTTACAATCAAGCGCATTTTCACGTTAATGCGAAGAAAATGTTTACGGTCTATTCTAGTTTTGCAATTGTTTATTCATGTTCGTTTGACTAACCATCAATAGTAATCCGTATAATCGCCGTGACGAAAAACTTAACGATCTCGCTTATCGACATGCATACACGACAGCACTTATGGCATTTCCGAATGGCCTTCGAACAAACGTTGAAAATACGAACCGTTCCAACAACCTGGTTCACTCTTTGCTTTTTCTCAGTTCGTGATTTTCAAACAGCGGGCTATTATTTGTTCTTAATGTTGTTGAATCTTTTTATTTCCTCACCGCGGACTCGTGGCGATACGTAATTTACATTGTCGCTTCCACAATTTACGGACGCACGGTTTAGATTTTGCCGATTTTGCTGATTTGACCAACCGAAGAATATACATGTTACTCGTTGCGGTAGGTAAGAGTCACCTTGAATATTTTTCGCTATAAACGAATTGATTAATAGCAGCGCTTTAAATCTTGGACCAAAGTTATTCGCAGCTCCTTTTGTCTGAGACTTTTGTCAATCGCAACTATTACCTTCGCGATGTCTTCGAAATAAAGTCAATTATTTTGAAAAAAATACGTTGCGCAAACTTGCAGTGCCTGCATACGTAAATCTCAAGAGCGATTGTTTTGCATTGGAAATTGTTTACGTCGGAAATGTATTAATATTAATGGTCGCAGCGCTCGCTGCGTTATTTTTTTGAAAAGGGTCGATCGATTCTTTGGTCACTAACTTTATTTTTTCAATCTGATTAAAATACCGAGTCGACTCTTTTAAAATGTAGCGGCTCGTACTGCAGATGAGGATAAAATTATAACAAGAATACATGTTTTCATTACTGGCCAATGAATTCCACTGGTGTTGTTGTTGTTGTTGTTGTTGTTGTTGTTGTACGTCACGATTAGCAGCTACAAGCCATTAGCCGTTTAAGCCCCAAATGAGGTGACGAAAAAACTAATCGACCTTGGATCACTTATCCTTTGCGGTCTAATAGTTTAAATCAGCAACAATCGCGACTAAGATGCTTAGCTCGTAATCGCGAGGCCTATGAAAATCACAGATTAAACGTTTTCGTTTTGTTTTGTTTTGTCAACAGCCTGAACAAGATGCATGCGATGGAGAACAGCGGTGGCAATGGAAAAAAAGTCGACTCCACGGTGGAATCGAAGCGCGGCGTCGACGACGAGGATTCTCGCAAATCACCCAAGGTACCCCAGAGTCAGCAAAACGGCGCCGCGCTCCCCGAGGAGACGGCATCCTCCGACCGGAATCTACTTCACTGCTCACCTTCTTCCTCGTTTCTCAAAAAGGAAAAGAAGGAGGCACTCGTTGAAAATGATTCGAATCAGCATCAGCAGCCACAGGTAAACAGAATGTTATTGATCGCCGCTTGGGTGTTTTAGAGCTGCTAGCGACGAATGTTTCTGGAATTCGTTCGATATTTCACGCACACGCGGTTACTATATTCCGTCGTTTCATTAAGCAACCCCTGTAGTAGTTATTTCGCCTTGAAAAATTATCCCAAATACTCAACTCATCGCTGGCTAATTCTGGGTCGTCGTTATCAATCCTCATTTTTTCGAATCATTATAAATAATAAAATATTTCCGACCGCAAATGGGTTCATTTTTTATGCGTTCGAGTACATTGAACATAAGTAATTAGTTTGTTATCATGCCAAATGGGTGACTGCACCTACATTACATTTATGAAACGAACTATCCTACATTATTACGTTCTCCTCTGCGCATTAAAATGATAACAAAAATCGATAATTAGCTTGCCCTCTAATATTCGAAGGCACTTTTTTCGCGCTAGAGTATTTTCTTTTTGAAAAGTAGGTGCTCAACGAAAAGCAACCTGCAAACGCAATCTATGATCAAAGAAAATTTCAAAGCGGATCTGTAGCCTCGAGTTACGTCTGCATGTTTATCACGTGGATTTCAGCATTGAACGTTTTTGCAATCAGGAAGCAAAGGCAAACAACTTCTAATAGAGTTAAACGACTTATGATGACGTAGTTGTCCGCTATGAAAAATTTAAACTGTGATAAAAAAAAAAAAAAATAGCCGCTAATTTTGGTGTCGCTGAGCCGTATTTTTAATTTGGCTCAACAGGTGCTTCTGTCCAAGTCGTCCAAACTCCAGCTGGAGCCGGCGACGACGGCGACAACGACGGCCACTACGCCAACGACGATGACCACCAAACAGGGCAGAGGGGTTGGCCAGCGCAGCACCGCAGTAAAGCATCAGCAACAGCAGCATCAAGACGAGCATCGCGAGCAGCCGAGCCGCGAGACGAGGAAGCGGCGCTCGGCGGATGTCAACGTCATCGCTGTCTCCGGCGGGGCTGTTAGTCTGTCTTCCAATGGCAATCCGACACCGAAAAAGCAGCTCTGCCTGGACCAGAGAGAGCAGTTCATAAACTCTCTCATCGGGTCGGACAAGTTCACTGCCGAACAGTTGGCCACAAGAGCCGAACAACTTCGCGCCGAAGTGCAGGTTAGTCACTTTTTGGGCGAAACAAACCAATCCCATCCACTATTTTGGTTCGCAACTAGCAAACGAATAGACGCGACCAACAGTAATATTAGAGCGAACCGAAAACAGTTGCTCGGGTACCAGAGAACCACGGAACAGTACATTCCACGGTAGCATCCTCTTTCATTTTGACTTATTCCTCCACAGGATCTCGATGAGCTGGCGCGCGCCAAAGAGATGGAGTGGAACGAAATCCTGAGCATGCGAAAACTAAAGGAAGAGGCTTACCTGCGCATCGAGCGGCGCAGACAGGTAATGGGCTTCATGGAGAACAACGGGCCGATCATCGGCGACGGCTTCCTACCACCGGCTAGTCTCGTCCTAGCGCAACAGAACTACGATGGCGGGGGGCCACACACAAACGCCCAAGTCAAGGAGAAGGGCCTAATGGTGCCAAAAGAGGAGAGGGGCGGGAGCATCTCACGGGACGGTTCCCCAGCTCTCAAGCGCGAGAGGGCTTCCAAGTCGAGCTACCAGCAGGCCTCCAAGCATCAGGCCGAGAACGGGCCCAAGCAGATCCTCGACGCCCAGAGCCAAGATCATAGACAGATCGGTGAAGGCAGACAGGGTCCTATCGTCGACGTCAGGTCTATAATTGCCGATTACAGGCTCCGGCATCCCGAGACCGTTCCCAGACGGTCAGTACGACCATCTTGGTTTTATTTGCTTTCAACTTTGTAGAATTACCGAGTTTTTGACGAGTCTTTGCAATCGAGATCCTGAATTATTTTCGAGTTAGAATCAACGATGGTGGCAAATGCTGACTCGTTAGAAGCTCGACTACACATTAATGTTATTTGATTTGCTTTGGCTTACGCTATTTGGGCAATTTTAATGCGTGGACTGGATTTTTTAATACAGTTTAAGCTTTTGTCAGGCTTCCATGCGATAACTTACAGATTGTATTGCCGTTTTCAGTAGAGGTCGTAGAATGAGAAATTCCGTTAATGTGGGCCTTGGAGCTGGTGGCGCAATGGTTGAAACCGTGGGAAACATGGACTCTCGCCCGTCAAGTACGGACTCCTGCAAGAGCAATTCCAACGTGAGCGATCCAAATAACGCCATGAGCTTCAAGGACGTACTAGTACAATTCGCCAAGTTGAGTCAGCAACAAGGTAGGCATTGCAGATCTCCGCTCGAAACCGCATTTTAAAATAATAAACCCTAGTGATGGAACTAGCAGCTTTTAGATTATGAGTTAAATAGAACGGAAATTGCAGATTTAAATATCGCGTTGTTGTGTATTGACGCCATAAACATGATAACGTTAATATTCAAATGTGCAATCTTGAAAAGGTTACTTCTTTGTGACAAATATTTTTATCGAATTAGTTACTACACGAACGTTTAAATAAAATTTCGTTTTGAATCTCAATACGGATTTTCACGAACGTTTTAAATGTTTAATTTCTGTGCACAAATCATGTGCATGAAACTTTATTTTGATGAAAATCAATTCGATTAAAATAAAATGTCATATCTCGTGTTCTGTAGGAGAGCCAATAAAAACACCTCAAAATTATCCAGACGTTACGCTGCATCCGGTCGCTGCGCCACCCAACAGTCAAAATTCAGTACCGCAGACATCGGGTTCGCTTCTTCACGGTATCCTTACCAAATCTCAATCGCCAAGGCCAACCACGTTCTCGCCAACACTAGCCAGGCTGTTGACGGCGCCAGAGAGAGAGAGAAGTACACCGACAATCACAGCAGCCCCTCATCAAACTGCCACGCAACATCTTCTGCAAGCATACCAAGGAGCGAATCCTGTTTCAATCAGCGATTTTCTTTCTTCGTCCAAGGTATCATTTTTAAATATTTCTAATTATCTAAGTATCTAATTTAAGCACATCACTTATTCAAGTGTTGCTTAGCTCTCGAGTGTTTGGGATTTTCCTTCCAGCTTATTTTACCGTTAATCCAATAAATCTCAACAATACCACGTAAATTATTATAATTTTACGTGTTTAATTGATTGATAAGTATTGCATTTTGTTTTAGTTAAATTTTTCTCGTGCGCTTTATATTTTTAACTTTTCATCCTCCTGACACGAGAATGATATTAGCGACAAAATATTTCATTAACATAAACAGTAGAGAACGTCTATCGATCAAGATACTTTTAATCTTGTTGATATTTACTTACTAGCTTTCAAATTTAAAATATTATTCAGTATAGTTTCTTAATCTGTTTTTTTTTTATTATAGGCTCGAACAGAAATCACAATAACTCCAGTTGTTAATAATCCAATTCAGACACACTCTAATAATTTGATTCATGTTGTAAGTATTAAATTTGCATTCGTGTAACTGAATGATATTGTCAAACTACAAATTGACGATGAATATTTTTTTGCAAGGATGATGTTCAAGAAGAGACGTCGATCATCGAAGAGAGAGATTCGAGGCTTTCCATGGGAACTAGGGATAACAGAGATGACAGAGATAGCCCACCACGTTGCCAAGGCTGCCACGAACGTGCGGCGCAATTTGTATGTGCTGGGTGTGGAAATCAGTGGTATTGTAGTCGTGAATGTCAGGTATGTGTCCCCTATTGTAATCACGATTCATTAGTTACTGCAAATTGAAAAAGAAATTGCTTATTTTTAAAAACGTTTCAAATTTCATTTAACATAATTTTACATATTATATCTCTATACCTGTCTGTCTGTCTTACCCTTAAAATTTTTCGCGTTTTTTTAAATTTTAGTTTTAAAATAATGTTATAATGAAACCAAAATTTTTTATTATAAATTATGCAAGTTTATTTATCCATCGTAGAATTATTTCAATGAATGCTTACAGCATTCTATTAATATTTCACATTGTTTTCAGGTTGCAGCTTGGGATGAACACTCGGAAGTATGCTCTGGATAGGGAAAGATTGAGCAGCCAAACATGAAATTGCAAATGAATCTAGTCAAGAGAAAAAAGCCGAGAAAGAGAATGTAGGCAGAGAATTAACATAGAGACAGCAGATGCAATTGTCGGGCGTGATGTATATTTTTATGAACTTTTATTGTACACGTGACTAAATTAGCTCAATATGTTACAAAAACTATATTTATAACAAGCAGAGCTAAACTTTTGAACACGTTTTACCCCTCATATTGAAAGTTTTTCATGAACGTTCTTTGGATGTGCATTGTTTTTTTGTTTCGTTCGCACTTTAAATCTATGTGATCAATTTTATTTGTTAAAAAAATATGTAGATCAATACGCCAAAACGATTTTAGTTTACATTTTATGTATAAATATTGCGACGTTTAAAAGAAATTAGACCGAGAATGAATGATTTAAACGCGCAAATAGGTTAAATGACATTGTACATAATTTTATACGAATTTGCTGATTCCACGTTCAGCATAATAAAAGTTCTGAGCGTTGGTAAACAAAGTGCCATGTGTAAGATTCGCTCTTTAAGATTGGATAATTACGTCAAAGAAATATTTTATTTATTAATTAAAGTGCAAATAAATTTAATTATTTCATTCTCATTGTAATCTTTTTAAAAAAAGAAACAATCTATCTCAATAAATGCACTATGCCTTTTTGTGTAAGCGATTTCATAATATTACAGTTGTAAAATTATATCTGCAGTTGAATAAATACAGAGGGTATATTATAAACAAATTTTTCTCTTTAAGTAAACGCTCAATAACACAATCGCTCTATAATATAGTTTCAAAATTTATTTATGACGTATAAAGCCACTCATTAAACATTTAAGTTTGTAATGCGTGCAAGGGCATGCACTTGTACCAAACAGCTATTTTATACCATATTTGTTACCAACGTAAAAATTTAGATTTATCGAAACATTAGCCTTAGCTTAGACTTTAAGGACCTTTTGTAACATCGTTGATGATGTGTTGCTGACGTTAAGAAACAACAACGCTAGATTATTTCATCGACAATTGTCCCGGACATAATCTGTAGTCCAAAGTTCCTACAGGTACACACATTACATATATTTTTCCCATTTATGAAACAAACCAAAATAAAGTTTTTAATCGTGATTACTTGTTTTTATTTCAATTCCTCACAATCATATAAGAATATATTATAATTTTTTAAGTAAATATAAATATAAAATATATATTTTTAATTTTAAAATTAACAACATGCAAATTAAATTAAATATCACAAATTTCCATAGATGGCGTAACGTGTTACTTATATCTTGTAAACAGATCATCTACAATACAGACAGTAAGTTAAACCGTAAATGTTAAAATTTTAATCGAGCTTTTAAAAAATACATATATGTGATAAAAATGTCTTATTCGCAACAAGATTTTACGGAATTAGTGGTTTTAGCCGAATTAGCAGGAATACACATACCTCCTGAAGTTCATAAGTAAATTTTAATATTACATATACATAACCTTATAGTCAGTGCACATATTTAGATATTTAAATATTTTTAATTGGTTTATAGAGTTTTGATTGAATTATTATCACTTCAAGTTTCACCAGAAGATATATACATATTACTTAGACAAATATCTCCTCTACCTCCACAAAGAAAAAGAGTTTCAAGTACTTCAAAACAGAATCCTACCGATAAATAGGATTAGAAAATAATTTATTTATTAAAAGTTAAATTTATTTACATTGTGTTTGTATAAAACGTTCACTTCCGTTTCGAGCTAATTTATCAGCCATTTCATTTCCATGAATTCCAACATGACCTCTGACATGGTTCTAAAAAAAACAGTTCTATAAGAAATACATTCTAAAACTTGAATATTTATATATATACATATATATTAAATAAAAATTTTTAATTATGCTTACCCACATCACTGATAATGGTGCAAGTGCTTTTTCCATTTCAAGAAGTTCTTCTTTGTTAATAACACTTTTCCCAGCAGAAGTTACCCATCCACGTTTTTTCCATTTAGGCATCCATTCTGTTACACACGATATAAGAAATTGTGAGTCTGTATTAACTTTGAGTTTTTTAATACCAGCTTTTTGTGCTTGTTTAGCTGCAATCGTGACAGCTTGAATTTCAGCCATGTTATTTGTTGCTCGACCAACAACAGGCTCCGATACATTGCTAAATGTAAATCATAAATAAAAATTAATTTTTACACTATTATTGTTATAATTAAGAATCCTTCGTGTATAACTTTAAAAACTAAGAATCATTGTAATTCTAATTTACTTAATGAAAATTATGTTATGTAAAATAGTTATTCTTTATCCAATTAATTAAATATAATAAAATAAAAAATATTGTTTACAATGAATTATTATCAGAAAACCAAATTCCAATCCCTGCTTTTGCATTTTTTCCACCATTAGATGTACAAGCACCATCGGTATAGACTTCTGTATAACCCATTTCATCTAAAATAAATTGATTTTCATTCTGAAAATTAATTTTTAATATATATATATATATATATATACACACACACACACACACTTATATTTAAGGAGAAAACAAATTTAGAACATGTTCAAATAGAAAAAAACCTGTGAGATTGAAGATTCGCTA